>CM038224.1:43906139-45286139 GCA_021442155.1 Cymbidium sinense
CAGGAAGAATAGGACAAAAGAAAAAAAAATAAAGTTAAGAATTCTAAGATGCCGCGTTGAGTGCTCATCCTGGCCCGAAAAAAAAAAACACACTTAGAAGTGAGAGTTAAATCAGATGATCTAATAAATATTAAAATTATTAAATATAATTTAAATAATTCAATAATATAAAATATAATAAATGTACAATTAAAATAAATGATATATATATATATATATATATATATATATATATATATATATATATATATATATATATATATATTAAGTGATATTTTGAATGAGTTTAAATTTATAAATTGATATAAAGATCTTTAACTTCTCCAAAATTTCTATTTATAACAATAATAATAATACGCCAATTTTGCATCCGTTCGACCTCTTCAGTTTAGAACCAAAAAAATAAAAAATAAAAAAAATCAGAAATGTTGGAATTCATAAAGATTTTTATTTTATTATTATTTTATATCTTATGAGAATATTTGGGTGACCATATTCTAACTCAAATTTGGATCATGTTGGTTTTATAATCATTGAATATTTTTTTATTGAACAATATAAATTTTAATAATTTAGTTATATATTTGCACTTATCTTAAAATAAAGTTAATAATTATAAATTTATTTTGATCAAGATTAGATTATGATATTTTTAATTCTCAATATTAGAAAATTAATATATTTTTGTGTTATTTAATTTAGTTGATAAAAAATTTTGAAATTATTATAAAGGCCCTAAGATTTATTTTCACATTAAATTTATGATTTGATACTTAAATAAGTCAAAAAGTAAATAAAATTTTCTGATTTAAAAATTTTCTTGAAAGCTTGAATAATCTCATCTAATAAAATTTCATTTAACCTTGAATTGATATTTTAATAATAAGTTTTAAAAGGTGACATCTAAGGCGAGAACCGATGGTGCCCTTCACGTCCTGAATCTGAATGGCGACGCTCCTCCGTCTCCGTCTCCGTCTCCTCTTCTCTTTTTTCTCATTCTTAGTTCTAGTCCATCTCCAGCTTGTGTTGGCGGCAGTCCCCTCCGCCCTTCTCCGGCCTCGAAATTCTCCAGAAGCAAATCGGGTACCAGTTCAAGTCAGTGGACCTGCTGCGTCAAGCGATGACCCACCCGTCGTACTCCCTCGATAACAACCACGCCCTTAGTTTGCTTGGCCTCAACGCCATGGAGGCCGCCGCCGCGCTCAGCCTCGTCGGCGTGGACCCAAATGCCTCCGCGGCAGCTGTCAACGCCAGGATCGCTAAAATTTCAGGCTTCGACGACTGCGTGTCCTCTGGTAAGCGGCTTGCGATTGAGAGTCTGGTGCGCGTGGCCAAGAAGACTAGCGCCTCGTCGCCGAACGTCATCTGCGGCGCCTACAGGGCGATATACGGTGCTATAGCGGTCGACGCCGGCGGACTGGATGCTGCTTCGAAGGCACTGTGGAGGGTTCTCGATGGCGGAATCCTCGCACTCTAGGTCGGCAACGGTTTCTAAGTAGAGCTTTCCTGCGTTTCTTTGGAGATGTTTGGTTCGGTGTCTTTTTGATGTTAATGTTACCAAATTATTAGCGTTAAATATCAGTGTTCTGACTATTCTCCAGTATATATTGTGATATTATTATGTAAAATATTCGAATGTTATTTTAAGTCAAAAATATCCCCCTTGTCGAAGATTATTAATCTTGAATTAATCGGAATTAGGGCAATCCTAATGTTGCTTGCTGCAAAGAAGGATGAAGTTAATTCTAATGCCTTCACAATACCTTTGTCATATCTGTAGGAGAATGGATTCTAAACAACGCATATGGATTATCTTATAGCTATATAAACAGAAAACATACGTTTTTGTGCGATTGGACTGTTAATTCATGCCTAATCCCACATTATTCTCAAATTAAGCTGTCTTGATTCTTTTTCTTCGCTTAAACTGTTGTTAGTGAGCTTCCCTAATGCTGGCCTATAATCTGATTGATTTCGATTCATTTGTAATATAAGGAGCTTAAAGAATACCTCTGTTCCCTGGCAGAAAGCTTGGATCTTTAGTTTTCTTTGTTGCAGTGCGATGTTTATTTAGTCTAAATTATCTGTACTGGCTGAAATGTTGTATGATGAACTATGCTTGTAGTGATGAAGTTAATAAATGATTCTGATTCAATTAACTTTGCTATCTTACCCCTAAGAATTCATGATAGGAGTTGCGCTAGCAATAGCTGAGGTATTAGCTGATTTATGATTATTGGTCTGCGTTTAAGCAGCTAGAACTGATAAGATAGTATATGGTTTAATATTTTTTTAATCCTTAAATATATGTAACTTTTGATGGTTGTCCATTTCAACTAGATAACCTTGATGTATGCCCTACATTAGTATTCTTTGAATTTGTTTGGGTTATGCTGGATTCTTTTGAGGGTTTATGTACCTTTGACTAATTTTTCTTCATTTCATTTTCATTCATGGTAAAGGTTGCAACTCGTTCAACAAAGTTTATGCCACATGTACAACCTATAGTATTTCAATATGGTTGCTTATTTACTTTTGAAAACTACTGCTGTTTGCCTCAATATTAATTATTAATGGAATATCAACTTTTTTATTTTTTTCATTTGAACTTAGTACTAGAAATGACAGTGTTGATGGTTTGTTAGTTGTGTTTCTTTATTTTACAAGTGGTATCTGAAGATTCTGAACCTCACCTGCTCATAATTGTGCAGCAAATGCTCTCTTCATCATTTGTGAGTACCTTTATGCCTTAATGGTACCTTTATGCCTTATCATGATGGAATTAATTTTTCCGTCGATGCAATGTTTCCTGCTAAAGATAACTCTTTTATTTGTTTATCCATATTCAATGGTTTGGTTAATCCTCCTATGTATTGTTTTACCTGTGCTGTACCATTTCATTTTTATGCCTTGTGTGTCAATTATTCTATTTTAATAACAAGATTTTTAGCAAAATGAAACCAACAAGTTACCATGGCAACTATTTGGAGTTTAGGCTGCATTATTACTCTTTTCTTGTGTTCATGAACTTTGAAAAACCATATTGGATGTATTTAGAAATGCAGGTTGGTTTTTTGGTGTTATTTCTAATTGAATCCGACTAGCTGCTGAATATTTGATTATTTTCATGCTTTAATCAAATTCTAAAATAGGTAGATGAGGTATTTTGATAAACTTTTCAATGAAGGATTTGAAAGTTCGATTGATTTTAGCAACCTTAATACCCCAAACAAAAATAGAGAATTTTATTTTTATCGTCGTATTAGTAAATCTGAAGTTAGTGAAGCTTTAAAGAAAATGAAATGTGAAAAAGCAATAGGACCGGATAATATTCCAATAGAAGTGGAAATGTTTAGGAGATCAAGGAATTTCTTGGCTTACAAATCTTTTTAATGTCATTTTAAAGACTAAAAGATGTAGATGGAGAAAGTTTGTTGGATCCTATATTTAAGAATAAAGGTGATGCACAAGAGTGTGCAAATTATAGAGGAATTAAGTTAATGTGTCATACATTAAAATTATGGGAGAATGGGCAGTATGTGATACGTAAGTTTCTCACACGGTTGGTTTGCATGCCGTAGATCTACTATGGATGCTATACATTTGTTAAGGGGTTTGATAGAAGCATAGAGAAAAGGAGGATCTACATATGATATTTATTGATTTAGAGAAAGCTTATGATAAAGTTTTAAGAGATGTTCTTTGGAGAGTTCTAGCAGAAAGAGTTAATATTGGTTATATTCAAGTCATTAAATATGTATACTAGAGTTGTTATTGTGTCCAAACACAAGGAGGATTGACAAAATATTTTCCTATTTGGTTGGATTACATTAAGGATAGCCCTTATCTTTTACTTTAGTTATGGATGTTCTTACTAGGCATTTACAAGAAGATGTACCTTGGTGTATATTTTTTGTTGATGACATTCTTCTTGTTGATAAGACTAGAGAGGGAGTCCAATAGAAACTTGAATTATGGAGGTCAACTCTAGAGTCTAAAGGTTTTCATTTAAGTAGATCTAAAACTTAATATATGGTAATTTTAGTTGTAGAAGTTAATACACATTGTGAACAAGTCATTAATAAGAGTAAGCGTTCAAATATTTAGGCTCCATTGTTTAAAATGATGGTGAAATAGATGGAGATGTTATTAGTAGAATTCAAGTTGGATGGTTGAAGTGGAGGAATGCATCCGGCTTATTATGTGATAGAAAAGTTCCACTTAAACTTAAGGAAAAGATTGGTAAGACCCGCAAGAATGCCAATAAAATAGAAGCATAAGACTAAGTTAAGTGTAGAGATGAGGATGCTTAGGTGGATGAGTGGCTTTACTCTTAGAGATAGAATGCAAAATGAGTATTCGAAAAAGTTGGAGTAGCTCCAATGGTAGATAAGATTAGGGAGACTCGCCTTAGATGGTTTGGCCATAAAGTCACATCCGATCCGATTAAGAGAGATGATTAGATTTATGTTAAGAAAAGCTAGGTAGACTTAAAAGACTTGGTTAAGAGTAAAAAAAAATGATCTTAGTATACTTGATTTAAATGAATTTGACACATAATGACACAATAGAAGGATTCATGTAGACCCACCTAGTGGGATTAAGGCATTGTTGTTGTTGTTGTTGTTGTTGTTTAATCAAATTCTATACTACCTTTCAAACCCAAATTTTATCATTTTTTGGGTATTTCTCATCATAACATTGCACGCAAGATCAAAGGCAATAGCACAGATGAGGTAAGCTGGCTTGATTGCAGCCATAATAAATCCTTATCTGACACTATCTGTTGCTGAATTCTTGATATTCACCCATATCAGTGCACAAAGCAGTAGACTTGTCTTTCTCATTTGGTCAGCCTTTACCTCGTGTGTGTTGGTGCTAAGTGTGAATGCTGAGAAATAATACTAGTAAACGAAGTAGACAACGAAACTTTAAAAGAGAGGAAGTTGATGAGAGGTGAGATGTAGTGAGTCTTGTTTTTATTTGATCTGAGAGGACTTTTTAAAGAAATTTTCATTTTGCAATGTTGGACAGGTAGATTAAGACACCAAGAGTCCACAGCTAAAGACGGATCATCAATCAGATGGCTAACGATCATGATCAACAGAAAGAAAGTTTGGACTGTTGAATGAAGCTAAACTCAAAAGGATAATGATTGCTTTTGATTTTTAAACTTGTTTTGGAAGATATATTTTGAATTTATATTTGAATTTCTTTTTTTGGAGTTGGTTTGGGAAGGATAAAATTGTTCCTTGAGTTGGCATTGAGGTTGTTGCTTATTTAATGGAGTTAATTTAGGAAGAGAAGATCATATATAATTTATTTTCTAATTTTTTGCATATAACTATTTTTTTACTATAGAAAGTAATTCTAGCTTTAAAAAAAAATTTCTCTTCCTCTTTGGTTTGGCACTATATCAATATTGCAAGTGTTATAGCTACCACATACACTATAGCAAGATATGTTTACTAGCAATGAGAAGGCAAAAAATTATATAGGAGTTTTCTATTACAAGAAAACTCACCCAATCCTTTTACTGTGGACTCATTATTACATTAAAAGGATTTATTAGATCACTATTCTCTTAAAAAAAATTCCTGTTAATTATGAAATTCTTTCAAAATCAAGTTTTGGTCATAGTTTGGTGTCATAGTGCTAATTTCAACTGTAATATTGTTTTCTTTTTATGGTGATATTAAGGACTTACAAGGATATTTTTGGTGATTCCAGTGAGATTGGGTGTTATAAATATGAGGACAGAGAAAATTGAATAAGATCTTTTTAGTAGGAAAGAATAAATAGCCAAACAGATGATTGATTGGATGGCAATGATAAAAGTACATACGGTAATAATAATGGCTGTTTTTGAATCTCTTTCTGCTAAGGTAGTGCCACTAATATTTACTCCGCCATCACTTATACAAACATAAGCAGAGTCATTCAATAGACGGCAGCAATGTACTAAGGAGAATCCATCAACAAGGAGAGAAATTAAGAAGAATACAAAAAGTAGAGAAGAAGATCTTCCCTTCTAGGTAGAAACAAACCTGTAATTACTTTACTATGATAGAAGACTTAAAATTGAGATAATAGATAATTAATATGAGCTTCTTGAAATATATTTTATTATTATTTTTTTATTTGGATGGAAAGAAAAGTACATTTAAAGTTGTTCTTAAAATTAATTCAAAATCTTAAAATTATGATATGTCAACTTTAACATTACTAAAGTTTAAACAATCTTAAAAGCTAGTTCTGTCCCATTTAACATAAAGAAGAAAGAGGATTCATTTGCAAATTTTAAGGTTGAATAACAGGCAACATGGAGAATAATATGGAATGTGCAAGACAGAAAATTGCTTCAGAAATCTCCTTGAATGAAAATTTTGTATTAATGAAACATGTAGTTGTTTTTGTGAAAGCTTTTAAATAGAATTGAAACTTTTTTTCTAGTTGTTAACATCTTTGAAGCTAGTTATAAAAGTACCATTTGAGGAAAGAAAAAGTCTATTATTTGGGCAACAAAAGACTGAAGATGATAAACCACTATGTTGCTACAACAAAAAACCAAGGCACAAGCTTAAGGATGGTTATAATTTAGAAAAGAGGTTAAAATGGAAAGCAAGAAGAAAAAACCCTCACTATTACTTCAAAAGTAGTAGTTGAGATGGGTGACATAGGTAGATCAAGCATTTATTTTTGATGTTGCATGCATGTATCAAAGAAAAAGTTAGACATGAATTGTTCCACTTTAAGCTTCAATTGAAATATATCATTATTGATGCAATCTTGGATCTAGGTATGAAAATTGTCTTATCTTTTAGCTTTGGTTGAGAAATTGAGGCTAAACATCACTCACTATTCAAACCCTATTATATGAGTAGCTTTCTTAGAGTAATGTTTGTTAAGTCACTTAATAATATACATTTAGGTTTGCTTTCTCTAGCAATTTTATTAAAGAGTAAGTCTATGAAATTATATAATTGGATGTATGTCATGTAATTTTGGCTTTTCCATTTTTATGGGATGTGGATGTTATCTTATTTAGAAGATAATAAAAATTTAGCCATATGTGCTTATAGAAGGAGATGCATTGTTCCACCTTAACTAGGGATGAGAATGACCAGCTCACTAGAAGGTTATGAGAGAAGATCAAAGTTTTATTTTTGACAAAGAACACAAAAATAAACATCCTAGTTGATTATCAATAGTACCTTGGTGCAAATTATTGTACTAAGCAATGCTTAATGTGAAAATTGATTATAGTGATGTATAGCAAGGGAACAATGGTAAGGGGATCAAAGTGATGAGTCCAAGCAACATTTTGGTCTTTATGTATCTTGGAAGTAGGTGCCATTGATGGTTTATATTGTCTCTAATATCAAAATTTATGATATAAATGATGACATAATTTTGGTTAAAAGACAAAACGAGGGGGTGGGTTTGATAGCATTGCTCCATTATCTTCCATTTTTATGTAGAATGAGAGAGATAAAGAGGTGCTTGGCTTGCATCTTATTACATTGGTTGCCTTCGTTGTATTCTCAGGTAACCTGTTTTCAAGCTTCTTCACCTGATCAAGGAGTTGTATTATAAAAAGTGAAAGAGTTTCATGTCCGATTACAAATTTTTATTCAATTATTAATTTTATTTTTCAGTTGCCTTAAATTTATATATCATAACTACAAAGTCAGTTAAGATTTCCCCTTCTATTGACTATACAAGTGCTACTACTCAACTAGAAATATAGGATTTATGGTGACGGGAGAAATGTAGAGAGGAGGCAGTATCGCACTCTGTGCTCCTCTAAGTCAGAAACAGTGAGCGTCAATAAGATTCACATCACTAGCTGCACACTTTAAATTATGAGTTCTCTTTAATGATTAATTTTTCTCTATTTGATGCCAACCCTTATCCTTATTTCTCTACGGTGCAGTTTGGGATAAATTTTATTGTGTTTTTTATTTTTATTTTTATGTTATTTTGAAAATATGTTTGTTGAGTTTATTTTTTAAAATAAATAATTTTTTTTAAAAAACACTCAAAATAAAATTGAAATATTTTAAAAATAATTATCACTTTCAAATATGTTTTTTTTTTAAATAAAATATTAAAAAATAAAATAAAATTGATCCCAAACCTCCCTATATTTCTATTCGGATTTTTAGCTCCTCCCAAAGAAGGTTCTTTGAGAGCACATGCTAGACCTTATTGTTGTCATCATGATTGTCATTGATGACACTCCACTTCAAAACTCCATTCTCTTTTTTTTTTTTCAAAATTTTTAAACTAAACAACTTTTAAATCATAATTAGCAAAATAAGCTTAAAAAAATTAAAAAAAAAATGATGCGCGATCAGCAGCGGCTACCTCGTTTTTCCTGGTGGCGGAAATGGCGCCCTCAGCCGCTCCCGCTCTACTGCCGATCGCCGATCGCTTTGCTTTGTCAAGCCGCCGAATGGCCTATTCACGGTTATCAACCGGAATTATTGTAAGATATATTTTATTTTTTCAAAACAAATGAGTAAAATGTGAATGTGATACATGATTTGTTGTATTTTTTTGTTTCGCTTTAGGGTGATGGATTATGGTAGAATATAGAGGCAAATCCAAAGGGATTTTTTTCATTGATACTCTCTAAAGTCTCAAACTATAGAAGTTTCAAGGCTACTTCATTTCTCTAATCTTTACAACAAATTGGATCTTTATGATATATATGTTCTAGTGTTTTCAAAAAATTTATCATATTAGAAATTTGCAATTATTCAAAATTTTGTCTTTAATCTATAATATATCTAACTAAAGGATATTCTAATTAATTTTATGCTACTTTATCTTCTTTTTTATAGTAAAAGATATCAAGTATGGATATGTATGCGTAGGCACAAATACAAGAGTAACGACTCGGCACTCTAATTCTAGGCCACCTCACGCTCCTTTTTTTTTTGGAAATAGAGTTAGTAGAATGACAGGCTTTAGTATGTTATATAACCGAAATAATATGAAATTGAATTAGTGTTATTAGTCAAAACTCACCAAATATGTAAGAAGTCAATTGATTAATTAAATTTATCTAAGTAATCTTTAATTAGCATGATTTTCCCTCGAATCACTAGTTAGGTCGATCGTAATAGTTAACTACTTGCTAATTAGTTGTTTAATTTAAACCCAATTGTGTTCCTTAAATATGATCCCTCAACTTCCAATAATACAAATAGTTTACAATGATTAACATACTGAGTTTGACAACCAAATAATCTTCATTGTTTAAATCAGCTGACAACCAAATATACTTTAGGCTTTTCTTTGGATATAGTATTTATGTGTAGTAAATTTGGAGCCCTTATGTTATTTACTATGGAGAATGGAGAAAGTGTATCAAATAAGAAGATTCAAATATGAAAAAAAAAATGAAGCTAAAGCTAAACTCTTGATTTAGTCTTGATTATTCTTAATATTCTACATTTATAAATTATTGATGTTCTCTTTCCCAAATGAGTAGTTATGTGCTAAACTGGATTTGTAGAATGTATTGCAAGTTTAAAATATATATTTTTTGTTGTGATTTCTTATGTTTAAAATATATAATTAGAAATTGAATTAATTATGTTTGTGTAGAACCAAAGACACATTTTAAATAGAATGCCAATGAGAGATTTTGTTTATTTGAGATAAGTATGAGAGAAGCATAATTTTTCAATCATTAAACTTAACTGTTTGGGATCATCTTTAAGAAGCATAATTTTTCAATCATTTCGTTAGTCAAATCTTTGAGTTTTTTGATTTTTTATGTTTGTAAGATGAAGATTAATTTAGCTAATTTAAACATGTTTGCTCTTCAGCATTCCTCCGATACACATATTTATCTCAAATATGAGTTCGACACGATGTATATTATGAACCAACTTAGTGTTAGTGAGGATTTCTTCCCAACGTAGGCGTAAAAAATCGTCCATATTAATTCGCGTCGGGATTTTAGCTACAAAAATCGAATCATGTCACTAAAGTTGATTGACACGGATTAATCTGATATGTAGGTTTCAGCACCAGCTTTATACGCATTAAATGATGATGAAGTTTGTGAGTCGGTCATCAACAAGTGTACAACGGTATATGTTGAAATTGAAGATGATACCGAAACCCATAATTATACTGAAGATGAATTTCAGCCAACTGAAACTTTCCAACACTATATACCGCCACAGGAACCATATTATTGGTAAGTTGTTTGAACTATTTACCTGAGTACATATTTTCATCTTAACCATATACACTACATTCAAATGCGCAGCACTGATGAAATAAATAATTTGTTTTATGCAGGCCACCATTCTCGAGGTCGCATCGCCACTTATGTTGAGACGAAATTGCCCACGGTTTATGGATGGACTTTTTGGGTTGGTTTTCACAATACGATCTCAAACTTGATATCAATTGCTCGTTGGTTGAGTGTTGGTCACATAATACATTTTGGCTGGTGGTGAGAGATGTATTACGTGACGCGCTATGATTTTCTGGTGTTGGATTGACGTACACCTATTATAGGACCACCGTGATTGGATGGCTATCTTGGGCCGATATGCGATGAGCTCATCGAGACATCGATCCGGATATGATATACCATTATCCTAGAACCACATGTTACACATTCGCATAGCGTGCGCGGACCTACCGGCGATGGATGGACATTTTATAGGATTATTTAGATCTACCGATGACTTTCGATGCACATTGGCATATTTGCTCATTGGTCGCTTCCTCATGTCGAAATACTTTGGAGATACATGCATTTACCGCTAGATGATTTGAGCATAGCAGATAATTGGAGACTGTGTTACATCTATACAGAGAGTTGAATGAGGCTACTAGCCAAAGCACAACATGGCGATATGTCCATCTATTATAGTCTGTCATGAGAGCATATATGTTGTGACCCACCCACAGAGGTACCCTTTCCATCGAGTTGGAGGTGCAGGTTGTGGTGGAATGAGGGTCACATGAGGGAGATGACACTGCTCATGTTGAGTAATATAAGCAGCTTGATGGGTTTACTGAGTCAAGTATGAGTGCATATTTGAATCATTTTGTTCTAATCTTAGTATGACACCTTCTTAATATGATGTTGCAGGTGAAATGGGAGCCTTACGAGGGCAATAACAGTGGCGATATCTATTTGGCTGGGCATGAAATTTGGCTCGCTAGTGTGCCACTCGTTTGCTGGAAGAGAATTGAGTGGTTCCCTCATCGTGTCCTAGCTTGATCGCAGGTGTCGACCGGGCTATAGATTTCGATGTCGATGGTCTGGGAAGGCCGACGTTGATTGGAGTACCACCGTGGTTACATAACTGGGAGGCCAGACATTCTGCAGTTGTACCTACTGATGCGGTTCCACCTAGAGTTGACCCAACGATTAGTCGGTACATGAGGTGGTATCCTGGGCCTCATACATGCTTGTCGATTATTCCTCACCACCTCATCCTCGAGCTCACGGAGAGAGTGATGGTGAGTATTGAAAAATTGTAAGTTATTCAAATTTTGATATGATATGCGAACTAAATTATATAATTGCTTCAACAGTGGGAGCATATCTTGGACACACAAGATATTTTCCTTATTTTGGGAGAGATATGGATCGATTTTCGATTTAATCAATACCTATGAGGAGATATGGAAACTATAGAGGGACATGCACATATCGATAGATATAGAGATTCGATGATGCCAACAGCTTCGCACCTTCGCTTCACATATTGTAGGATTTGACGTCCATTATCTATACCGATGTCGGTCCATGCACCCATATACCCACTGCACTTATCGAAATGTTCACCATTTCGGCCATGGCGGCTCGCCACGTATCCTCACCCACCATACATGCTTAGATACAGTAGGTAACTATCTCTTTCAGTGACCATCACGAGATACGCGATGTTACACCTGATGAGGAGAGCCAACCAACCTGGAGATGAAGCGGCAAGCACCATCTGCAAGACCGTCCTCGACGACCTCCGCAGAGACACAGAGATATACTTCACCACCAACCGCCGTCGGATATCCTTAGTTGTCATATATTGTTCATCATCCGATGATGTACACTACTCTGTCATTGTTTTATATTTTCTATGTATACTGCATATCAGCACACTGTTTTCTATGTTACATATTTCAAGTTTAAGTTAATTGTATTTTTTCAGTGAAGTATCCGATATATTTTTTTGATATTTAACTCTTATTTTTTAAAAATTTTGGAGAATTAGATAAGTTTAAGCGAAAATATTTTACATAAGTAAATATCTAATTTTATATGTTAGATATGTAAATACATAAGAATGTGTGTGATATGTATGTAAATTCCTTTTTAAAAAAAAAAAAATATTTTACGTTGTGATGTTACTTAATTAAATACATAAAAATTGTGTGATATGTATGTAATTTTCACTGTTTTTAAAAAAAATTGTTTTTAGCCAGACAGACTAGATGAGATATTATGACCATTTAACCGATCATTTATTAAAAAAAAATTTTTATTTTATTTGCTAATTACGATTTAAAATATGCTTAGTTTAAAATTTTTTATTTTTTAATGAGATTCACAACACCCCACCCATCGTGGGTAGGGATGTGTGATTAATCCCACGACTACATTCTTATCATCTCACGTCGGATCCCTACTTACTTTCCCACCTTAGGTAGTCTATCCCAGATTCAACTCAATCCGGAGTTCCAGCCGCCACCAACCAAGAAGCTTGATGTCTTTGGATTCATATTATCCAAAAAAAAAACATAATTTTACAAAACCAGTTAAATGCAAAGATCTCTAACATTGGATATTGTGGGAAGCCGAGTCTTGCAAGCTAACCAGCAATAACAGTAGGCAAGAATATTGTAGTAGCAATAAACAAGGTTCAAACATGAAACCACTGTAGCTGCAAAATCATTTACTATTTCTGCTCAAATCTTAACAAGATTCATGAGTCTTCAACTCTTGACATAAATCTGGAGCCTTTGCATAATGCATGGACTATGTAATTTTCTTCTGGACGATTATGGAAATTTAATGCCAGTGGACAAAGATGAAGAAGAAGCGCCAGTGTAAAGAAATGTGATTGGGAGGGGAGGGAAGCAATGAGGTCGACGCAAATGCTCATATGCCCCTAGAGAATAGTACTCCTATCCTTGTGCTTGAACTTCAAAGCACTGCTCTTAACTTATATGGAATCAAGTGTAAAGAAACTATGTAGTGAGATCATATCATATCAAAGTACCCTTAATATGAGACTGTTAAAATGGAGTACAAAATTTTGCCTGTTTTGAATAGTCTAATAAAGCCCTAGTGATACTAATATGAGTTGCATAAATAAGATATAAAATTACAGTTCGTGTCTAAATTAGATGATCAAGAGTGTTGGGCGACTATCATCTTCATTCAATAAGAAACCTACAATCATCTATTAAACTGAGTTGGCTAGATCTCTTAGAGGTGCTAAGATTATACCCAATGGTGGATTTAGAGGCCCCTCACATGCCTCATCTTAAAAGTTTAATTATATGAACATCTCTTCAATATCTTATGTTTTTGATAATTAACATACAATATGCACACATATAATTAAAAAAAAATCAGTTTATATATTTTAAAAAAATTAAATTTTATCATTAATAATTATGATAATCCTAAAGCTAAATTGCTTAGAATAATATTATGATTTGACAATCTAAAACTTTTTTTTAATTAAAATACATCAAAAAGGTCAAAGAAATGTAATCAATAGATCTTAAATACAAACATAGACATGAGAATACAATAACAATAATAACATATCTTTATCCCACTAAATAGAATCAACTACATGGATCCATGAATCCTTCATCTCCATTGTCTTATCATGTATTTAATTCTCATTTAATTCAAATATTTTTTTATACATCTTGACCAGATCTTTTTAAATCTATCTCTACCTTTCTTAACATAAAACAAATCTAATATATCTAAACAACTGACACTTTCTATAGTCAAATTATCTAAGACGACTCTCTCTAATCTTATTTGTCATTAGAGCTACTTAACATTTTTCTAGAATATACTCATTTCGCATTTTATCCCTAAGAGTAAAGTCACTCATCCAACTGAACATCCTCCTCTCTGTAACACTTAACTTAATCTTATACTTCTTTTTAATAGCCAATATTCTACACCATAAATCATTACAGATCTTACCATCATCTTATAAAATTTTATCTTATATTTATAATATGCATGAAATCAATTTTGTATCTAATAATTTGGCCAGAGGGGAGCACAGATAATTGAGATTAATTGCGATAAGATAGCCACATACAAACCCTATCCACCACTAGAAAATAAAAAACCCCATCTACCAATACTTTTTTACGATGAAGCCACCGAGCTAAGCACTCGATCTGGTCTACACTTTGCACTGAAATCAAAACACAAACACACGCCGCATCAAATCCTCCGGGGCCTCCAACCAGGGTCAATTTAGTCCTACCCAACTCAAAAATTCAACATGCAATCCAACTCGGTGTTTCCCGCCTTCCGATCAAGATCGAACGGCCAGGATCCCCCGACGTTCATGTCGTCGCCAGTCTTCTGCACGCTCGCCGGCGGCACGAATGCCGAGAGAAAGAACGGAAGCTGGAGGTTGGAAAAGGCCGGCGAAGCGCATGGGATTTGCATGGCGGCCGGGAAGTGACTTCCGGCGGGTGTGGAAGTGGCGCAAGTGGAGAAGCAGGGTACGTGATCCCTCTCGACGCTGTTGTAGGAGATATCGCTGCCGCACGTGGATCCGCCGGCGGTGGCTCCGTAGTAAGAGGTGGCAATGCCGGTGCGGCTTTTCTTAACGCCGGCGGTCTTATGGAACACCCTGGAGATCACCCATTCATCCTGCGTCGTGCAAGAATGCAAATCAGCAGAATGACAATCACCCTTAAAAAAAAATTCCAGAATCCTACAAATTCACAAAGCTTTATACTCCCTTAATATGGACTTAAACTAATCATGTGAATTCATTTAGGTTCGTTCGAATCAACGAGCTTTTTGGTGAAAATTAATAAAAATTAATAACTTATTAAAAAAATTATATATAACATTAATTTCAACATAAATGAAATAATTATTAAACTCTTTCTAATATAATTTATATCCGAATATGTTGATAAATTTTTGAAAGATTTATATACATATCACACAATTCTTATGCATTTACATATTTGAAAAATTACATATAAGGATAAAAAATAAATATAGAAAAATATAATTCTTAAAATTAAAACATGGTTAAAAAAATTATTATTATTTGTTTTCTGAATATATTTAAATGTTCTAATTTTAGGCGTTTATTTGTATATTTAATTATAAAAATATTTTAATACAGCCTGATACAAATTTCTCTCATTCAATGTTATTTATTTACATATTTTATAATAAATCTTTATTTCACTAAGAATATTTTAATATCTAACTTAAGTGAAAATAAAAAAAAATATACTTATGTTAAATAAACTTATATTAATAGTATTTTTATATCATCTAAAGGTTAAAATGATATACAAATAAATATCTCCTCGGATGTCATTGGAAAATTCAATGATATTGGAAATAGCTTGCATTACCTTCGAAGATCCAGCTACGAAGTGATAAGCAAACTTGCCCTCCAATCTATACTCATGCATGACCCAATTGCTCTTCTCTCCCTTAGGCGCCCTCCCCCTGTAAAAGACCAGAGTCTTCTTCATCCCTACCAGAAACCCACTCCTTGAGCTGTAAATCTCCCTGTCTTTCCCTGTTGCCTTCCAGTACCCAGCCTCAGTAGCTCTGTTCGTTCTAAGCCCGGTTGGATTTTCTATCTCGCAGGCTGAAGAAATACCATTCCTTCTCTCCCATCTTCGACTTGGCTGCTCGAATGAGTGAAAAAGGTCAACTTGGTTCAAACTTGTCAGAAAATCACAGAATAAAGTTATAAAGGTTTTTGAACCTGGGAGCTCCCATGGCTCACATTTGTTGAGATCAATCTCTGTTATTGCTCTGCTTGTGAAGTTGCAGTCGAGGACTTTCTTGAGGAGGTAATGAATGATGAGCTCTTCATCAGTTGGGTGGAAACGAAAACCAGGCGGGAGCTGGGCTTCCTTGTTGTGGAAATGGAGGTTTAAGTTTTCCATTTGAACTGGAGATTAGCTTTCCTGATCTGAAAGAAGGAAATTCTATTATCGGAAACCACATTGGAAGGTTCGATTTTGAAAGAAATATTGGGAGGAGGATTAAGAAGAAAGCTTTGGCGATGTAGAAGGATTAGGATTAGCTTACCTGGGGAAGATGAAGGCCTCTGTTTTAGAGAGCAAGGAAGCAGAAATGGGGAGATGGAAACAGAGGAGAGGGAGAATGGAAGAGTTTGAAGTTGGAAATGGACTTCAGGAAAATGGAACAGTCTATATGGAGGGCTTGTAGTTTAAATGGACTAGTCGACTACAAGAAAGCAATAGTCTCTCATTTTTCTCACCAACTCGCTCGCTCTCTCTCTCTCTCTCTCTCTCTCTCCCTCTCTTTCCTGTTTCTTATTCCTTTGCTGTGCTCTGATTCAGGACAGAGCAGCAGTAATGATGTTATGTCTATACTAGAGGAATAGAGAAGCTGTGCAGGTAAGCTCTCTCTCATTGGAGAGACAGAGAAGCAGAAAGAGAGAAGAGGCAGAGGCAGTAGTGGGATTTGAGGTGATCTTCCAGCAGATAAAGCCTGACTCTATCTCCATATGTCAGAAAAACAGTACAAATTGATTAAATCATACGACAGATTCCATCACATCACACCTACACCCATGGCTTCTCTTTTCTGGACTCCATTTTCGCTGGGAGGAGTAGCAGAGGTTTCCTTTATATTTTTAACAATTAAATTAATTTAATGATAAACTCGCGTACATATATATATATATATATATATATATATATAATTTAAAATTATTAAATTAAATTTTATATCTAATATATTAAAATATATAAAATCAATTATTTTAAAATCAATTCTCTTATTATAATAAAAATGAATTTAAAATAATTTTTTTGATTAAAGATAAGCACTTAATTATTTCAAAAAAAAATATTTATTAAGAATTTAAGAATCTCTTATTTAATTTATTTTAAGTATATTTTGAATCTATTCAAATTTAGAATGTATTATCATAAGATCATTATTTGCCCTCCCATGATACGTTTATCTTACTCTCCCTTATCATAGAACTCCACAAACTCTTTCAATCACCATAGCCTTTGATAATCATCACAATCTCTAGTTCTATCCTCTCTTCATGAAATACTTATGTATTTCATAATTCAAACTCATTTTCTTCGAAAGCTAAGCAAGGCTTCAACCAACTAATTGCTATCCTCAAACTCTTATTATATTGACTACATATCCTAGGTTTAGTTTTAAAATAAAAAAATTAGATAAAATCATAAATAAGTGAATTCTAAATGCTTATAATTAAGAAAAAAATACCTCTGTAATTTATTTTATAATAAATTTATTAATTTGAGTATTTCAAGTACTGTATATTATATTATGTTTAAAATATATTTGAATTGTAAATATTGATGAACAACTCAAATGACTCTTAGAAGAGAAAAAAAACGGAATTGCCCTTATCAATAACATATTCAAAGGTGATTTCTTATACTCTTGGTAATAGACAAAAATGGAAAAGTTAAACCTACTAGGTTGGCACCAAATAGTAGAATGATGAAGCTCAAGTCATTTGGAAAAGTAACACAAGTTACATATATAATTTCAAATCACATTGGCATGAACATTTTGTTATGGCACTCTATTGAGAGAGAAGGTTAATTCCCCTTGTACTCTAGAAGAGAAGTAATTTCCCAGAAGATAGGTGCAACTTTTTATTAATAATCTTTACGTAAAAAAGAACATAGCATAAGCATTGTTACGAGTTTTTTATAATGAATTTAAGGAAGTAGATAGCTCTCAATCAATATGTAGTAGTATTGTAAAAAAAACATTCAAATTTATTATCTCATAGTAATGGACAAAGATATAACATTCTAATTCTCTAATTTAAATGTGAGTTTAGAAATAAGAAGCATAAGTAATTGAAAATAAGAAAGCTTAATCCTACCCAAATGTCAAAAGATCATCAACATAAAGCAAGTGAGAAAGAGGAGAATAGCTAATAAGAAAATCCTGTTAACCTCACTTTTGGAGAGAGCTCTCAACTTCCTCATCATAGATCTAGGATTCTTATAGACACTAAGAGTTCCTTAGTCTTAAGACACTTCTAGTGATTAGGTGAACACTTAACCTAATCCTGGAGGCTTAGAAGAGTTGGTCATAGGGATAGGTTGTGCTTAGCGATTTAGGAGGACTTGCCTACCCTATAGTCTAAACTCAATCCTTGCTTCCTTCTTCCAAACCAAACCCCAAATTCAAATCCAAATTTCAAAATCAAATCCAACTATCAAATGACCCATGATCAAATTCAAACTCCAAATCTCTTCCTAAGCCCTTTGAGTTTATCTTATGGACTTAGCCTAACCAAATTCAAATCAACCCCGATCAAATTGATTTTCTCAATTATCAAATTCAATCTCAAATCAAATTCTAAATTATAAATCAATTCCAAACTCCAAATGATTGAAACCCAAATCAAATCAAATTCTTAATTTTAACCTTTTTAGCCAAATTCTTGAACTTGGCTAAATGATACCCAAATCAATTCAAAACTCATGGATTCCTTCATGATTCAATCATTCCTACAATCATTGACCCAAATATAAATATAAACCACCATTCTCAAACCAAATCCAAGCTAACCCAAATCAAACCTAAGTTAGCTTTTTACATGAAATTGTCATTTGAATCAAAACTCATTTGTCTCCAAATCAATTACAATTGAATTTATATTTCAATCATAGGGTCATGTATGAGTTCAACTAAACTCAAATCAAGCTATGATCAAGCCAATTGACCCATTTAGACTCACTTGACCCAAAATAACCGAAAGGACCTTTTTAAGCCAAGTTCTAATCCAACCCAAAGTGGATTGAACTAAGCCCATCAAACCTCACAACATAACCAACAACCACCCTAGGGTGATCAATTTCCTTAAATTGGGTCAAACCAAGTCAAAACTAGCATTTGATCAAGTCAACATTTAGCCCAAATGAAACCCAAATTAGCCAAAATTCATTATATGCCAAATTGATTAAAACCTTTGATTCAAACCCACTCATAATCAATGATTAAACATGACCAAACCTTCACTTGAGCCAAACCAAGCATAATTGGTCATTTGACCCAAATTGACCTAAAGAGACAAATGGGTCAAATCATGATTTGATTCAAATTGATTGTAACTAATGGCTCGAGTTCATTCCAAATTGATTATTGAACTTGTCCAAAGCTATAATTGAGCCCAAGTTGATCAATTGGTCAACTTGACCCAACCTAGCCTAAATTGACCTAAAGGGTCAAATTAGCCAAAATCTAAATTAAATCCAAATTAAATCTAAATTAAACCAAACCAAGACCTATAATCATTTTCAATTAGCCCATTGAACTTGACTCAACACATAGCCTAACCCATTTTGGTCAAATTGGTCAAATTCATCAACTTGACCCATTTGACCTATATGAACCCAAATGAGCCATAATCAAATTTAAAGCAAATTCAATCAAACTAATGACACTAACACACTCAATTGGTCATATGAAGCTTCGACACCCAGGGTGGAGTTCAATCAAGCTACCACGCCTAGTGCTTTGGCCTTTCGAGCAAACCACACCAAATCAAAGCTCATGCGGCTCAGTAGAGCTTCGTTTCTACCAAACTAAGCTTCCTCAATCGTTGGAACTATCGGTCATTAGCTCCAGTGAGGTATGCCATTGAAACCAATCCTTGAATGAAAATAGGTTGGTCTTTTGTGAAAAAAAATTCAATGTCATGCAATTTTCACCATTAGATTTGATTGTTGTGCTTCCCCGAAGGTGTGAGATTTTCATCTCCATCGAGCTTGAGCTCGATTGAGATGATCGATGGGCGATAGTCATTGTTCGATGCTGGGAGGAGAGATCATGGACCGCCCATGATCGAATGGATGGTCGATCTAATTAAAACCTCGATTAATCCCTCAAAACTACTAATCTGGTTTACTGGGACGATGGTCGGTCTTGACATCTGCTGCACCATCCAGTAGACTTGGATGTGACAACTTAAATAGAATCCGCCATGTGAAAAGTGCGCCATGCCAGCGATGGGATTAAGGCTTTAATGTAATTAATTTATTTTTAATCCAAAACTTCCTAAATTCATAACTAATTTAAAAAAAATTCAAAAAAATACAAACTTAGGCTCAGTTTAAAGATATTTAAGAGTAGAATCCATGAAAATTATTAATAATTGATTTTAAATAATGGATTTGGCTTAATTAAGATTTAATTGGAAATATAATCAACTTAATTACTCCAATTAACCATCCAATTAATCTCAAACTTTTGAGTATGTTTAGGGGACCTCTACTCCCTATTTTTCTAGGATTTTATTGGTTTAATTAGGAAACTAATGAGTTAAGTCTTAATCACTTTCTTAATATAATTAGTAATAATTAAGTAAATGAACAAATTAATCAATCAATTAAATTCATTAGCCTCTATTAGGGTGAAGTCTAGGAAATGGATTAAGGCCCTCTTCCAATCTTTTCTTTAAGCCTTCTCCCTTAAGCAATTAATTAATTAACACCTATTAATTAATTAATAAGATTAATCAAAATTTGGTATAACCTGAACCTTAATTAATTGAGATGATTTAGAGATTAAGACTTAGGCTCCCTTCTTTGTCTCTTTCTCTAAGCATCTAATTTTGATTGGTTAAGGTTAATTAAGATTTAATTAGTAAATTAATGAACTTAATTAATTAAAAATTCATTTCTAATCTTGGGTAGCTCTTTGGGTGTTCAATAATCCAAAGTGAGAGATGATAAAATCATGGTTAACTCACATGTGTGAGAAAATCATAAGAGTAGTGTGAGATCCCTTAAGCTTAATTAATTATTAATCATGAGCCATTAGGCCCCTTTCATTTCTTAGAGCATTGAAAATTTACTTCCATGTGGTTGCATCTCATATTGGCCTATTATTTATTAATTAATGATGTAAGGATTTAATTAATTAGCTTATTTCATACTTTAACCTAATTAAGATATAAAATCAACTTAATTATTTCTTTATTGAACCAAAATTAACTCACACATGGGGAATAAGATTATGATCAACAAACTTCTTTCACATTCTTTAAAATAAATCAAACTTAAAATTAAAAATGATATTAAAGAACTTTGGTTTATTTTAAGTGACTTTATTTAGTGATTGTCCTTAAGAATTAATTGGAATGAATGAGATCTTATGCTTATGTTCCTTTATTTCTTTCCCTAATCATGCTAAGTGTGTTGCTTTATGCATCATGCATTCATTTCTTTTAAGATTAACTAAATAAAATAGTTTCTTTTATATCAAATTGCATGAGTTGATTTAAATTAAAAATATGTGGTTATCATCACTACTAAATAAAAAAAAAGTATTTTTAAGTGTATGAATCAATTATAACATATGGAGTGATGCTAATTATAAATATCTATAAGTTTGAATATGTTAATAATATAAGATATGCAATATGAAGTTCTCTTTTCTTATCTTACATGGATTGATATAGAATTCGCAAATGTATAGTTCATTTGAAAGAACACAATATTTGTCTAAATCTATTCCTATGCATCTCCATGCTAAGGCTTAGGAAGGATTTCATATCACATATGTAAATCATATAATCAAATCAATATGACTTCTTGCATGACTTCTTATTCTTATGATTCTTTTTATACATTCACTTGTATTTGAAAAGTGATATATTAATCTGACACCCTGGGTCAGAGGCTTTAAGTAGCCAAAGTAGGTCTTATACCTTACACCTCTGGTGTTGAACAATAGCATCGTACTCGCTTAAAATTCTTATACATATGTATGTGTGATATGACCAATGAATAGGAAGCATAAATCAAATGAACCAAATAAAATTTTTGCATGGGTTTTTTCCAATCCTTATAGTTGCTTATACATCCATGTATATCTAAGAAAAATGATAGTCTGGACACCCCGAGGCTGCGAGGCTTTAAGTAGGTCTTGTACCTTATGCCCCTGGTGCAGAATAATGGTGTCATACTCACTTAAAACTTTTATACATGTGGATGTGTATTTTGCTAATTGATGAAAAATCCATCTTTTCTATTAAAAAGATATGCATTCATAATTCAATCAAATGAAATATCTAAATTCCAAACAATTTCTTTGCATTCATCATTTAAGAATAAATTACATGTATAAGTATGTTTAGAACTTAACCATATGCTTGCTATATATGATGAAAAGAAATAAACAAACATATGTTATGTGAAAGTAATTCATTCCAATTAATCTTAAGATGTCTTTTTTATTGAATGAGTTTATTTAAACTAAGCCTAAACTTAGGATTAATCAAAACATTTAATAATCCATTCACTAAAAAAATTGGTTATTTAACTTAGAAGTCATAGGATGAAAGAGAGATTCCCCTCTTTCTTCTCTTTATAACACTTAGTTGTTAAGTGTAGGTCATATAAAACAAAAGAAAATACTAAGTAAAATCTTCAAATCAATTAAATCACTTAAAGAGAAATCAATCCCTTTATAAATTAAATCCCTCACACTTAGCAAATTACAACTCTAAAGCTTAGTTAGGATATATCACACAAGCTTTAATTCACACACATTAGACTAAGTCATCATTTCTAGCTTTATGTTAGGGTGGTGTATTGTTAACATGCTTATTTTATAATGTATTGTAGATGAATGTTAGGGTGTATGTATGTGGTCTGGATGTTAGGCCAATATTAGCCTAATCATATTTTTTTGGGGGTTTGAAGGGGCCGCTAAATAAAAATATAAATAAGGTGTTGCTTAGCCCCTAAGCATAATCCAAGTTAGGATATGTGGTTTTACCCCATGTGTGGTGCTAAGTCCAAATTATTCATATAACCGCTTGGATTGTATGGTGTTTAGTTAACATTTGTCTTAAGTGTATAGCTCAATTTACTTTGCTTCTTTTCATGTAATTTTGTTAGGATTATGATTTATTGGGGTTAGGATGAGCATTGGTTATAAGACCAAGTCTTATGTATATATGATGCCTTTGGAGCAAACACATCCAAATCAAACCAAAGGAAGAAATAAATGGAACAAATCAAATGAAGAAATGGAAGATGATGAAATAAAGAAGGAAGAATGAAGAATGAAGACCCCAAAATATTCATCATTATAATTGTAATTATTCTCTTGTAACTGGATTGTATAAGGGTAGAAAGCTTACCCACATTTCTTTTCAGTTATGTATGTACCCTAATCATTAGTATTATTTTTTTTGTGATAGCTCATAAAATTATTTGATGATTTGTTTAGATTGTACATTAGAAAAAAGCATGCATTTTCTTAGTTTGTTTATAATTGGTAATTGTTGTATGGCCTAGATGCAATTAGGCTCCTAGGATAAAAATTAATTTTTCTACCCAAAATAAAAAAAACTCATAACTAAACCTATAAAATAACTCATAACATCATATAAAATCCTATGCATTAAATCAACATAATAAAATATTTAGCAACCCCTTAGCTAGATGTATGTTTAATATCATGCATAATCATCTTATTTTACTCTTGTTAAGAGGGCTTCCATCTTTGCCAAATAGTAAGGACTTAATCTTTGAGAGCTTATGATGGAAGAACACATCTTTCCCTTTTGATTTGGCCCATAATCAACTTCTCACATGCAGGCATACAAAATCCCATAGCGTGTCAAAATAAAGAGTCCCAAATTAAATGAAATTTAATAAAAAAATTGCATTATATTTAAGTCATTATTTATACCCCTCATGCTATAGTCTCTTAGGAGTGGGTTTAAAGACTTAGTTTTCTTTCTAAATAATAACAACTTGGCCATCTTGCAAAAATATATTGCCTACATAGATTTAAAGTAGAGAGTTACTGCCACCGAATAACAAGTCAGTTTATTTCTCTTGTGTAGGTAAACAATATGTCCACTTTCTCCTTAGATTTAGGTCATGCTCACCAAAGCTCCCTAGATTTAAGATTGAGGTTGTTGTTTCCTTGTGGCTAGTATAAATCCTCACCTAGATATTTCCACAACCTTGTATTGTGGAATTATAAGTCTAGATTTTAATAAAATTTCAACTCAAATAAATAAATCTCCTTAATCCATAGATAGATGGAGCGCCATTAGATTTTCTAGTATCATGAGCATTACTCATCTCCTGCATCAATAATACTCTCTCATTTTGATCCATCCCACTTGATTTTCTAAAATACAACCAATTTGTTGATAGTCTATCTTTGAATTCTTTAGAGACGCCTACTTTAATCAAGAGTATTCTAAGGGATCCCATTCCTTAGGATGTAATTAACTATGGGGGCTTGCCCCTATAGGGAACTTTAGAACTCGGTCTAAATATAACCTACTTTATTCATCCATGTAAAGTAGAAAAAAAATCTCTAGTATATTCAAAGACCCATCATGCCATAGAGTTCTTGGTGATTAGTCCATTGTAGTGACTTCTATCTTTAGATAGTATACTATTCCTCAATGTCATACCCGATCACCTCAAGTACACTGATCTCCATGTCCCCCCCCCCCCCCTCATACAAATGAAAGTGAAAATAAACACCACAAAGCCTAAAATTTTGTAAGGAAATACTACAATAGAATAAATAAAACATTTGTGAAACACAAATGAGGAGTTGAGAGGATGTAACCTTGCAACATACCATTTCAAAACAAAAAAGATACCTTCTAGAAATTATTGAGATAAGTTAAGAAATGGACATCTAAAAGAAAGCCTTGATATCCAAAAAAAAAACCTTTAAGTTATTGTCTTTCAAGTGAGTAATTCTTGTCTACCATGTCATGTCTTCGTGTGATGTCAAGTTTAACACAATATTTTGGGTCTTATTCATGAAATCTTGAGAACAGCATTAATTAGTTGATATTAAAGTATCATAAGCTTGTATGTTATAAATGAAATTAGCTTCTACTTAATGGGTGATATATTGTCTCAACCCAATCCAATGTAAATTGTCATATCAAGGCGGGTCACATTATATTCAGATGTAACAGTTAATTAAATGCTCAAGATCTATTTATAAGATTTTTTTTTCAATTTCACAAACATAAAGTCACTTCTATCATCAAAATATTATAAATAAAAAAATAATCACATAAGATCATATCACAAGTATATCAAAATAAAAATCATGGTATGATTTTTTCACCAACAAAATATGTATACTATCATCAAAAGAATATATTTAAAATAGAAACATACTAGGTTAGGCTCTTGTGGTGTTTATTTTTGGTTGATGTATGTGTGTGATAAGGGGACACCACGTAGATCGAGGATATACTTAGGTGATAGAATATCAAGGAATAGTGCATTATCTTGAAAGATAGAAATCACTACCCTACGATGCACTAATCAATAAGGACTCTAAGGCATGATGGGTGTTCGAATGGAGATTTTGCCTACTTTACATGGATGAATAAAGTAGGTTTATTTAAAGTTCCCGAGGAAAAAGCCCCATATTTAATTACATCCTAAGAAAGCTGAATTTCTGGAATTTTTGATTAAAGTAGACAATTATTGTGAAAAGAATTCAAAGATAGACTATCAATAAATTGGCTATTGGGAGATCAAATGGGATAGATCGAAAGAAAAGACTTATTATCAAAGCCAGGGGAGATGAGTGGGGGGATGCTCATGACTAGAAAACTTAGTGAGCATCCCAAACCATCCCATGATTAGGCTTTATATGTTTGAAATTGAGGAGAATTATATATTTGAGTTGAAATTTTTATTAGAAATCTAGGACTTATAATTTCACAATACAAGATTATGGAAATACCTAAGAGGTGAGGATTTATACTTGTAGCCCCAAAGGAAACAACAACCTCATATCCTAAATCTAGGGAGCTTTAAGGGCCAAAGCATGACCTAAATCTAAGGCAAAATTAGTATATTATTTACCTCCACAAGAGAGTAAACCATCTATCGGACTTATAATCGCTTGGAATAGCTAACTAACTTCTACATTTTAAAACCATGTGGTCAAGTCATATGTTTTGCAAGATGGCTATTATTATTTAGAAAGGAAACTAAGCTTAAACGCACTCTCTCTAAGAGACTAAAGCATGAGTGGTATGAATAATGACTCAGTCTAATACAAATTTTATCAAAATTTATTTGATTTTGGACTCTTTATTTTTGACATGAGCTATAGGATTTTATATGCCTAAATGTATGATGAAGTTGGTTATGGGCTAAATCAAAAGAGAAAGAGGTATTTTTCATCATAGGTTCTCAAAGATTAAGCCATTTTTCTATCTAGCAAAAGATGGAAACCCTCTCTTAGTAAGAGTGAAGTAAAATGACATGCATAATATTTAGCATACAACTAAGGGTTGCTAAATATTTTATTATCTTGATTTAATGCCTAAGATTTATATGAGGTTATGAGTTATTTTAGAAAATTTAGTTATGAGTTATTATTGGGGTAAAAAAATTTATTTTTCCTAAGAGCCTAAACCAAAGCCACACAATAATCATCAATCATGAAGAAACTAGAAAAAATATGTCATCTATTACATAATATAAACAATTCATCCAATTTATAACTTCAACCCAAAAAGAAATGGGTATATATTTTATACATCCAGATGAAGAAAGAATAATTACAATTTAATACAACAAATGAATGGGAGTGTAGTGTCTTGTGAGATGGGTTGGACACTATGTAGATTCAGATCATTAGTGTGATGTACATTGAGGAATGATGTACTATCTCGAGATAGAATTCACCATCCTACAATGGACCTAATCACCTAATAAGGACTCCTACAGGTCTTTGAATGTACCAGAGATCTTTTCCCTACTTTACATGGAAAAGTAAAGTTGGATTTATTTTAAGTCGAGTTCATTGTTCCCTATGGAGGCAAGCTCCCATAATTAATTACATTCTAAGGAATGAGATTCTTTAGGAATACTCTTGATTGAGGTAAATGATCATTGTCTCCAAAGATTTTAAAGATAGGGCTATCAATCAATTGGTTATTTTAAAAAAGTCAAGTGGGATTTGAGCAAAAGGAGGAGTTATTATCAAACCAAGGGAAGATGAGTAGGGGATGCTCATGATACTGAAGCCTAGTGAGCATCCCAAACTATCCATGGGCTTTATATTTTAAAATTGAGAGGAATTATATGTTTTGAATTTTAATTAGAAATCTAGGCTTACATTACATAATACAAGATTACGTAAATGCCTAAGAGGTGAGGATTTATGCTTGTGACTAGAAGGAAAATAGCAACCTCAAATCCTAAATCTAGGGAGTTTTATGAGGAACAAAGCACGACCTAAATCTAAGGTGAAAATGGGTATATGGTTTACCACAAGAGAGAATAAACACTAGCTGGACTTACTTTGGGTGGCCACCAACTAACTCCTCCTATGATTTTAAATACATGTAGGCAAGCCTTATGCTTTGCAAGATGGCTAAGTTGTTGTATTTAACTAAGTCCTTAAACACACTCCGAGAGACTAGATCATAAAGGGCATGAATAATGACCTAATATAGTAAACTTTGTTAAGTTTTATTTTGAATTTTGGGCATTATTATTTGACACTATGATTTCATATGCCTAATGCATGAGAAGATTTATTATAGGCCAAAATCAAAGAAGAATGTGTGTTTCCACCATGGCTCTCAAAGGTCAAGACATTTTTTTTGGCAATGGTGGAAGCCCTCCATTAGTGAGAGTGAAGCAATATGATTTATGCATGATGTGAGACATACAACATCCAGCTAAGGGGTTGCTAAATCTTTTATTTTCTTGATTTATGTCCTAGGCTTTAGGTAAGATTATGAGTTATTTAATTTAATTTTGAGTTGATTAATGGGATAGAAAATTTATTTTTTCCTAAGATCCTAATCGTATCTAGGCCATTCATCAAATAATGAAGAAACTAAGAAAATCATGTCATCCTAATTGCACAATCATAAACAAAACATCAATCAATTTATAAAATTGGCACAAAAGAGTAAGAGGCATTTATGGTCGGGCTCCACTGCATAAACCTGAAAAAGGAAAATGGGTAGACGAGCTCTATCCTTATACAACCCGGATTATAAATAAATAATTACAATTAAAAGGAATTCCTGTTATGGGGGTCTTCATTCTTCATTCTTCATTCTTCAATTTGATTTTCTTCTTTTCTTTCTTCCTTTTAGCTTGATTGGAATATGATTGCTCCAAAGACATCACACGGTGCATAAGACTTAGTCTTATGATCAATGTTCATCCTAATCCCTCATAACATTCATTCCAAATCTTAATTAAAAAATTTACATCAAAATGGGAAAGGTAAATCTAATTAAACCTACAAAATAAAGGTTAATTAAATATACCACACAACCCAAGCAGTTATATGAATAAGTTGGACTTAGCACCCCACACATGGGTAATCAAACCCACCTATCCTAGTTTGGATTATGCTTAGGGTATAAGTGACCGCAAAAGATATTTATATTTTATTACAAATGCCTTAAGCAATCCCTGTAGAAGATATGATGATTAAGATCATCCTATCATCTAGTCTACACACATACACCCTAACATCCAGTCTAAAAATATTACATCACAAAATAAAATCAGACATCAAACCATGCATCACCCAAATATAGAGCTAAAAATGGTGATTTAGCCTAATGTGGGTATCATTTAAGGCTTGTGTGGTATGTCTTAGCTAGGCTTTAAGGTTGAAATTTTCTAAGTGTGAAAGATTCAATTTAGATGGTGATTTTAGTTTAAGTGGTTTAGTTGATTTATCAATTTTAGTTGGTGATTTGATTTAGTTTCAATGATCCTACACTTAGAGACTAAATATTATAATTAGAGGAAAAGAGAGTAGAACTCTCTTTCATCCTATGGTGAATTTATTTCTCAAACATCTTCCCTTTTTTGGGGGAGAGATCTGAAAAATAAAATATTTTATGTTGAGACACTGCGTAGATCTGCATATGTTCTTATTAAGGTGACAGGGTATGATATTGAGGAATAGTGTACTATCTCAAAAATAGAAGGCACCATCCTACAATGGACCTAATCACCTAATAAAGATGCTTAAGGATGATGGGTCTTCGAATGTACAAGAAATTCTTCCCCTATTTTACATGAAAAAGGAAAGTAGGGTTTATTTTAAACCTGGTTCGTTAAGTTCCCTATGGGGGCTTCCTTTAGAATACTCTCAATTAAGGTAAATGATCATTGTCTCTAAAGATTTTAAAGATAGGACTATCAATTAATTATTTTTTTAGAAGATCAAGTGAGATTGATCAAGAGGAAAGAGTTCTTATCTAAACTAATGGGAGATGAGTAGGGGATGCTCATGATATTAAGAAACATAGTAAGCATCCCAAACTATCCTATGGTTGGGATTTATATTTTTAAAATTTAAGAGAAATTATTTGTTTGAGTTGAATTTTTATTAAAAATCTAGGGCTTACAATTTCACAACATAAGATCATGGAAATGCTTAAGAGATGAGGAATTGTGCTTGTAACCCGCAAAGGGAAATAGAGACCTCAGATCATAAATCTATGGAGCTTTGGCGAGGGCCAAGGCATGACCAAAATCTAATGCGATAATGAGCATATGGTTACCTCCATAAGAGAGGATAAACCACCCAACTGTTGGACTTACAACCGCTTGGGGGTGGCCACCAACTAACTCCTCCTATGATTTTAAATGCATGTAGACAAGCCTTATGCTTTTGCAAAATAGCTAGGCTATTATTTATTTAGAAAGGAGACTAAGTCTTTAAACATACTCCCTAGGAGACTAGATCATAAAGGGCATGAATAATTGCTTAATCCAATGCAAATTTTGTTAAGTTTTATTTTTTATTTTTGGATAATTTATTTGACATAGGTTATGGGATTCATATGCCTAATGCATGAGAAATTGGTTATGGGCCAAAATCAGCAAGAAGTAGATGTGTTTTCACCATGGCCTTCAAAGGTCAAGGCATATTCTCTGGTAAAGGTGGAAGCCCTCTATCAGTAAGAGTGAAGCAAGATGATTTTATGCATGATTATAGAACATTCAAATGGGGTTGCTAAATTGTTTATTAACTTGATTAATGACATAGTTTTAGAGGTTATTATTTAATTAATTTAATTTTGAGTTGATTAATTGGATATAAATTTATTTTTTCCTAAGAGCCTAATCGCATCCAGGTCATTCATTAATCAATGAAGAAACTAGAAAAATCATGCCATCTTAATGCACAAGCTAAACAAACATCAAATAATTTTATAAAGTTAGTGCAAAAGAATAAGAGGCCGATGTGGTCGAGCTCCACTGCACAAACCAAAAAAGAAATAAGTAGCTGAGCTCTACCCTTATACAACCCAGATTATAAATGAATAATTATAATTAAAAGGAATTCAAGTTATGGGGGTCTTCATTCTTCATTCTTCTTTCCTTATTTCTTCATTTCATCAATTCTTTCTTTTCTTCACTTCTTTTGGTTGGTTGGGATGTAGTTTGCTCCAAAGCTTCACATGGTACATAAGACTTGGTCTTATGACCAATGTTCATCCTAATTCCCCATAACATTCATTCTAAATCTTAATTGCAAAATTACATCAAAATAGAAAAAGTAAATCTAACTAAGCCTGCAAAAGAGAGATTAGCAAAACATACCACACATCCCAAGCATGTATATGAATAATTTAGACTTAGTACCCCACACATGGGTAACTAAGTCCACCTGTCCTAATTTAGATTATGCTTAGGGGTATAAGCAACCTGCACAGTAAAAGCATTTATATTTTTATCACAACACTCCTTAAGCATAATCTTTTGCAGAAGACGTGATTAAGCTAAGATCGTCCTATCATCCAGTCTATGCACATACACCCTACCATCCAGTCTAAAAATATTACATCACAAAATAAAATTAGGCATCAAACCACCGCCCTAACATAGAGCTATAAATGGTGACTTAAATGTGTGTACCATTTAAGGCTTGTGCACATATCTAAGATTTGGTTAGAATTTTCTAAGTGTGAAGAGATTCAACTTAGAGGGTGGTTTCATTTTAAGTGGTTGGTTTTCTAAGTATGAAATGTTCAACTTAGAGGGTGGTTTCATTTAAGTGATTTTGGTTGATTTGTTAATTTTATTTGATTATTTTATTTGGTTTGAATGAACCTATAATTAATTCTTAAGTGTTGTAAAGAGAGGAAAAGAGAAGCGAACTTCTCTTTCATCCTTACCTTAAGTAATTTCTAAGGTAGATTCATTAGTGATTTTTCTTTAATGAATATTTTATTATGTGTTTAAATTATTCCTAAGTTTAGATTTGCTATAAATAAACCTATTCCATAAGAAATGCATCTTAGGATTAATTAAGATGAATTACTATCACATAACACACAACCATTTATTTCTTTCCACCATGTATACCATGCTTATGAATGATCCTAAACATAGCTATACATGCAATGCAAGTCTTAGCACACCTTAATGATGAATGCAAAGAGATGTTGTCTAAGAAAATTTGGATATTTCATGAATGCATTTTTTTTATTAAGTAGAAAAGCGGGACTCTTTTATCCATTAATCAAATGCACATTACATGTATAAAAGACATAAGTGAGTACGACACCATTATTTTCTATACTAGGGGTGTAAGATACAAGACCTACTTGAGGCTACTTAAAGCCTCGTAATCCCAAGATGTCCAAACTAATATACCACTTTTCTTAAATACATGTGCATGTACAAAAAGAAAGCAAATGGATGAAGAGTCATGCAAAAGATTTTTTTTTTTATTGTGCAATTTATATATGTAAATGTGAAAATCCTTCTTAAGTCATAACATGGAAATGCATATGAATATATTTAAGCAAGCGTTATGTTCTTTTCAAATGAACTATACACTTTGTAAATCCTATACAAGTCCATGTTAAGAGAGGAGAAGAAAGTCACACAAAATATGTCTTATGTTATAATCACATGCAAGCTTATAAATATTTATAAGTAGCATACTTTCATTTGTAATATTTGATTTATAGGTTTTGAAAATAATTTTTGATTTAATAATGATAATAGCCACTCATATTTTTAACTTTAGCCAAAATATGTGATTTGACATAAAGAAAATATTTTATTTAATTTGATTTCTTTTAGATATGAATGCATGATTTCATATGGCATACAATATTTAACATGCTTGGAAAGAAATAAAGTGATGTAAGCATATGATTTCATTCACCCTAATTAATTCCTAAGGACAATCCTATAAGATAAGATTATTCAAAGTGAATCAAAATTGCTTAAAGAGACTTTTATTTTTGTTTTGAATTTGATTTGAAATTGATTTATGAGAAAAGGGTTTGTTGGTCTTGACCCATTTCCCTCATGTTTGAATAAATTTAGTTTAATTTTAGAATAATTAGATTGATTTTATTTTGTTTAGGTTAAGGTGTGAATTAAATCCAATTACCCCTTACATATACCACTTTAACATAATTAACCAAACAATTATGAGCCAACATATGATATATAATTACATGGAATTTAAATCAGCAATGCACCTAAGAAAGAAAGGAGCCTAATGCAATTGGCTCATAATTATTGATTAATTAAACTAAAGGGTTTAATTAAGTACTTTCATAACCTTCCCACACATGTGAGTTGGATTATAATTTCCTTAAACTTACCTTAGGGTTTTGAACACCTAAGGTTCTACTCAAGATTGAGATTGATTAATTTCAGATTGATTTTAAAAATTTAATTAGATTAATTAAGTAGATCATTAGTGGATTAATCCTTAATTAGGTTTAGATTAAGGAAGAAAGGGGGTTTAGGGAATAACTTAGGGAAAATATCCCAAACATATTCCATAAAACTCCTCTTATCTTAAATAATGTTTAATTATATCAATTAAGGGATTAAATCATTGTTCACATGCTTAATTATTCTTAATTATATTAAGAGAGTGATTAGGGGTTCATTAATTAATTTCTCTAATTAACTCATTAATAAATTCCAAGAAAATTAAGGGAGGCAGAAGTCATCCCACTAAACATATCTAAGAAATTTGGAACTAATTCATGAAGTCATTACAGAGTAATTAAGGTTATTAGATTTTCAATTAAACCCTAATTAAGGAAAATCCACTGTTCAAAATCAATTAGAAATAATTTTATTGGATTCCCCTCTGAATTATCTTTAAAATGAACTTGAGTTCGCACTTTTTGAATTTTTTACATTTAATTATGAATTTATGAAGTTTTTGTGATTATTGGTTAATTAAATAACCTAATTAACTAATCTCATCTATGCCACAATGTCCACGCCGGTCTTTCACATGGTGCAACGGGATTGGTTATTTAAGTTATCACATCGCGCACCGCATCAGCTAGCGACACGATGCGCTTCCCCTGGGCCCTCCGATCAAGGCCAAGGTTAATCTCGTGGTTCTAAAGGAATTAAATCAGAGGATCTAATCATTTTAATCAGGGTCATCCATCCAAAATATGCGGGATAGACGACCCATGATTCATCCCTGTCTAAGCTGCAGGAGACGGAGGCCATCCATCCTCCATGGCTTGATCCAAGCTCACTTGAGCTCTTGAGCATCAATTAGGGAAGAAAATCCAATGGTTGATTTCAATTCCCTCACAAAGAACCAAGCATTTTTTAAATTAAGGTCAGTGGAAGAAAATCAAGGTTAATGGACAAGCTGAAAGTTTCATCTTTAAAGGCTCTGGCTGCTGGGGCTTCAGGTCCCCTTCCCATGGCTTGGAAAAAAAGCTTTGGGTGAGCTTGACTTTCCTCCTTGATGGTGCTTGCCAAGTAAATTGGGGTTTGATTGAGGATTAAGCAAGTTGGAAAATCCTCCCACCTCCCCTATTTCGGCTGTGAAGAAAATCAAGAATGAAGAAATGGAATGAGCTTAGGAATGCTTTAAAAACTTGGAGAAGCTTTCTTTTGATCCTCTGAGCTCAATCGAATGCCATGAAGATGGTTTGAGTGGAAATGTGGAGGAGTATATCTCCCCCTCCTTGGATTGGATGGTCGAGGTTTGCCTTGTCATTTTGATCAAATTGAGGAGGTTGAATGGTTTGTTTAGGTTGTTAGGAGCTCCATGTGCTTTGATTTTGGCAAAGGAGTGGAATGGAGGAAGTGCACATATGCTAGGTGAGTGTAGGAGGTGATCCAAGTGGAGATATTCCAATGGAGGGGTTGGTTTGGGCTTGGGTTGGGTCATGTTCACCACCCTCCTTAGTGTCCATGTGGTCCACTAAGAGGATGCCAAGTGGCCATGAGAAGGAATTGGCCAAATTCCAAGTGAATTTATCCATAGGTTATCCTTTGACCCAAGGGTAAAATGGTCATTTGGCCTTGATTTTGATTTGGATAGATTTGATATGATTGAAAAATGGGTTGTGCCAATTTTCAATGAATTTAAATTTTATTTGATATGATTTGGCTCAAGTTAACCCATTTAGGTCAAAATGGGTCAACTTAAGTCAATTAGTCAAAATCAAACCATTTAGTTAAGTTCATATGACCATTTGAAGTATTTTGGTATCATTGGTTTGGTTCAATTTGGTTTCTATTTGGTTTTGGTACTGTTGACCTCACTTTTGGAGTGAGCTCTTAACCTCCTCTTCTTAGGACTCTTCTAGACACTAAGAACTCCTTAGTCATAAGACACTTTTAGTGATTAGGTGAAAACTTAACCTAAGCCTAGAGACTTAGAAGTATTAATCATAAGATTAGGCTATACCTTAGGGCTTAAGGAAATTACATATCTCATAGCCTAAACCCATTCTAGATACACTTTCTTAAATCAAATCCAGATTCAATTCTCAAACTAAACCTCAAATTCAAATTCAAATTCTAAATCTAATTTCAAATTTGAATCAAAATGATTGAAACCAAAAATCAAATTCAAATCCTAAGACCCTTCCTGAGCCATATGAACCACATTCATAAGCTTAGCCAAAACTCCCTTTAAATCAAATCAAACACAATTGATTTCTTTATAAATCATTATTCTTTCATTTATATTCACAAATATAAATGAAATCAAATTCAAATGATCAAAACTATAATAAAAAAAATCAAATCCAAACTCACCTAAGCCTTTAAGCCTTTTTGGACTTAACCAAATTCTATCTAAATCAAGTCAAAATCAATGGATTTTCTCTCGAATCAATCATTCATTTGATCATTTATCCAAATATAAATAAAACCTATAATAATCAAACCAAATTCAAGTCAACCTAAGTCAAGCCTAACTTAGCCCTTTTGACTTAAAATTTTCAATTGAGCCAAAACCTATTGGACTCCAAATTGATTCCTGTTGAATTTATATTTCAATCTAGGGCTCATATATAAGTTCAAACTAATCAAACCAAAACCAAAACTAATCAATTGACCACTTAGGTCCACTTGACCCAAAGTGGCCTAAAGGACCCATTTGAGCCAACTTCCAATCCAACCCAAATTGGATTGAACCAAGCTCACCAAAACCTTCCACCATGATTGTTGATCACCTATGATGATCAATTGCAATCAAACCAAGCCCAATTGGCCATTTGTTCCACGTTGACCCAAATTAGCCTAAAGGACCAAATTGGGTCAAATCATGATCTAACCCAAATTGATTGCAACCAATGGCTCAAGTTCATTCCAAATTGATTATTGAACTTGACCAAAGCCATAACTAAACCCAATTTGATCAATCGAGCCCAATTGGTCAACTTGACAACCTAGCCTAAATTGGCCTAAAGGGTCAATTTAGCCTAAATCAAATTAAATCCAAATTAATTCAAACCAAAGCCACATTCATCTTCAATTAGCCAATTGAACATGAATCAACCTATGACTAAGTTTTTTGGTCAAATTGGTCAATTTTACCCAATATGACCCATATGACCCAAATTAGGCCAAATCCCTTGAAACCAAGACATGACCCATTAGGGGCTGATCAAACCTGACCCAAACTCATTTGGGTTTAACCCAAAATCAACCCAACCCATTTAAATCCCTCTTGGATCCTCCCCCACATAGGATTTCACCCAAGCTCATTTAATTCTCCCCCATCACATGCACTTAACTCCTCCCCAACATTTGCATTGAATAGAGCTGATCATATGATAGCAAGAGAGGACTTTGGAGCAAAAATCCAAAGTCCCCAATCAATCTATCATCCATACCAACCACCCCAAGTAACATGGCGATCAATTTGGAGCCAAAAAATTCAAAAAAAAATAGATTTTTTACCATTATAAAGGAGGGAAATGAGGCTTTTAAATCTCTTCCTCCCATTCATCCAAAGCTCAAAAGAACCCATCCCCACCTCTTTGAGCCATTTTGAGCTCAAAATATAAATAGTTACTCTCGTGAGGCAATGGTAAACATCGGAGAAGATGTTCAAGGGAGGCAAAGATCATTCCAAAGCTTCCTCACATACCTAGAGTTTTCGGATCTTCACCACCCGAAATCCATCCCCGGAGGTAAATTTCACCAAACTTTAGCATAATTTCTCATTTTTGTTAATTTTCTTGATTTAGAATTTTCCCTAGATAATCCCGCATTTTACTTTAAATCATCCCAATTAAAAAGAATTTTTTTTGAATCGATGAAAAATGGGTCCATTTGGACAAGTTTTCACTTAGAAATCATTTTTCTTTTAAAAAAGCCTAAAAATTCATCATCGGTAACGCCCGTCACGATCGCATGGTTCTGATCGGCTCGGATCGTCGCGTGGATCGCATGATTCGACCATCGTTGGTCGCGGATCGTCCGTCGCGATGCGATTGATGGCGATCACGAATGGATCCGCGGATCCGCCTTCGATCGCGATGCGATCGACCATCGTCGCCGCGGTTCGTCGATGACGCTCATTGCGCCGATCGGCGATCACCTTCTGATCATGATCTAATGCATCCGATCCGGCCGGTCATGAACCGCAGTCTTTTCTTCCCCAAGACGTATTTTTTTATTTAAAAAATTAATTTAAATCACCTAAAACTTCAAAAATTCATAGAAAATAAAATACTTAACCAAAAATTGCAAACAAGGACTCTTTGGATTCATCTTTCTCAGAGAAATCCAACAAACTCAAAATCCTTAAATTTTACTAAGTATTTAGAGCTTAATTTAAGTTTTAGTGAAAATCAAATTTCATTAATTAAACTAAAAATATATGTTAGATTAAGTTGAAATTTTAAGAGATGGAAATCCAAGTTAAAAGACACCTATCATAATAATTTCAAGTAAAAAATACTTTTGGATTGGGAGAAATTAAATTTTGAATTTCATATTGTCAATTTTAATAAGATAAATCAAATAAAAATTCAGAAATTTACAAAAATCTTCAAAATGGCTAAAATCACTTCAATTGACATCTAGACTCTTAAAAAAAATAATGTGCTTTGAACCCCATGAACCAAACAAACTCTTAAGAATAGAGTTTAATCAATTAAGGAGTTAATTAAAATATAATATAAAATAATTTAAATATCAAATCAAAATCAGAAATGAAATAGCACTTAAGCAATCATTAATCAAACCTCAAATCAGAAAAATATCATCTTTAGAGGAAATTAAATTAAATATGATTTAAAATTTAATAAAACTCAATTAAATGATTAAATCTTAAATCAAACTTAAAATTAAACAAATCTAGGAAACTTTAACATGGGTGATACCAGTATAACTAATCTTACACTAAGCATGGAATCTTAATCATATGAAACCCCTTAATGAGTATAAATAAACTGAAATTAATTAATCATTAAATAAACTAAAAAATCAAATTGATTAATAAACCAATACAACATAATCATTTAATACTAATCGAATTAAAATAAATAAAGTTAAAGTAAACTTAATTAACATATGATTAAATCACATCCATTGGAATAAGATAATTAATTAACCCTTAAATATTTCAACATAATAACTAAATCAAACATGTTAATGAAATCAAACAAATAAATCAAATAAAACTCTAATCATAAATAATCAACTTTGAAATGAAATAAAAATTAATTCACTTAATAATGATGATAATAACAATAATCCTTTAATCAAATCAAACTTCACATATGGGAAATTAAGTCATTAATCTCTAATTAAACAAACCCTTAATTAATCTAATGATTTAAAATTTAATTACCCTTAATCAAACTTAATTAATCAAACATCTAATTAATGCAAACTTAATGAATTAATCCATCATCTTAATTAATCAAATTAATTTAAATAAGTTACATTAAAGCTAACTCTAAAATTAAGCTTAAATCAAACCCTAATTAAATTTAATAATCAATCAACCCCAAGTAACTAATTAAGTTAATCAAATTAATCATATTAAACCTAAGCTTAATCAAACATAATTAAAATGCAATTAAATACTAATCAAAATCTAAATTAAACCTAAATCATTAAGTCATTAATTACATCATTAAGAGTTAAATAAATCTTTATTTAATTTAATAATTAAACACACTCCTTAATTAAACTAATTACCTTAAGTAATCCAATTGAATAAACACCTAATTAATACAAACTTAATAAATTAATCCACCATATTAATAAACCAAATTAACTTATAAATCAGATTAAAATTAATTCAAATCAAACATTTAATTAATCTACTAATTAATTTGATCACACATCTTAAGTAAACTAATTAAAGTCAATCAAATTAATCATCCTTAAACTTAATCAAACATAAATGCAATTAAATACCAATCAATTCTTAATTTAAATAATTAAGTCATTAATCACATCATTAACCTAAACAAATATGAAATCAAATTTAAAAAAAAATTAAACAAATCTTTACTTAATTTAATAATTGATCACACCTCTTAAACAAGCTAATTAAGTTAATCAAATTAATCATATTAAACTTAAAATTAAACATAAATTTGAACATAATCAAAATGCAATTAAATACTAATCAAAACCTAAATTAAACTTAAATTATTAAGTCATTAATTACATCATTGATCTAAAAAAATATGAAATCAAATTGAAAATTAAACAAATCTTTATAATTAACATAAATACACTTCTTAATTAAACTAATTACATAATAATATTGAACCTAAGCAAACTCATGGACTAATAAAGCTAATCAAATCAAATTAAATCAAATTAAATTAAATTAAGAAAGAATCTCATCAATTTAATATGCAATCAAATCAAATCTCATTCAACTACTTAAATAAGATAAACTAATTAACTATCCAATGTATGAAATCAAAATGCAAACCAAACTTTGATAAACATGACAAATGGATGAGATTAAAAGATAAAATCCTAATTACAAGAAATCAAACTCAATTAAAATCAAAATAAAATCTCAATTAATCTAATTTGATCAAACTACAAATGAATGAACCATAATCAAATCAAATAAACATAAAGTCAAGTCACATAACCATAATCAAAGAAAAGAATTAAATATTAATTTTAAAGGATATTGAATTATCAAGATGTAATTAAACCAAAACATCTAAATCAAAATCAATCAATCAAATACTTAAATAAACTCAAATTCTAATTCTCTCAAATCAAATCAAATCAAAGAATTACACATTCAAATGGGCTAATTAAGATACTTAAGGACCTTGGTTAGATTCTTTAGGAATTAGGATGTAGAATAGGTGAGTTACTCAAATGGAATTCATTCTACTCTTCATTCTTGAAAACCTAAACATCATTTTAACCAAATAAAAGTGAAATAAAAATGAAAAATAAATCATTAAATCATTTAAATTGAAATCACCCAAAGGTAAAATTTAAATAAATTCAAACTCCAAATTGAAACTTAAACTAAAGAAGCCTAGTAAAGTCTTGTCACACAGCTTAAGCACACACACATTAGAATACTAAGTCACCACTTAGTGCTAGAGTGTTGTATGTATGATGTTGTGTTTTATTTTGTGATGTAATATTTTAGACTGGATGTTAGGGTGTTTGTTTTGTGGACTGGATGTTAGGCTGATATTAGCCTAATCCTATTTTCTCTGAGGGGTTGTGCTTAAGACGTAATAAAAATATAAATGCTTTTTTTGTGCGGTTGCTTTAGCAAGCATAACCCATGTTAGGACAGGTGGCTTTTGTGGGGTGCTAAGTCCAAATTATTCATATAACGCTTTGGGTTGTATGGTGTGTTTAGCTAACATTTATTTTGCATGTGCTATATTTACTTTTCTATTTTAATGTAATTTTATATTAGAATTAGGATTAGTGTTATGGGGATTAGGATGAGCATGGCAAGGCTTAGTCCTTGGGTGCCACAGGATGCCTTTGGAGCTAATCAAAAGGAAGAGAAGGAAGAAATGAAGAAAAGAAGACCCCCATAGCATATATTACTTTTGTAATCCGGGTTGTATAAGGGTAGAGCTCGGCTACCCATCTTTTTTTTTTCTCTTTTTGGGGTGTACGGCGGAACCCGACCGCATTGACCTTTTATTCTTTTTAAGGTAGTCTATAAAATTATTTGATGTTATGTTTAGATTGCATTAGAACATCATGCTTTTCATAGTTTTTTTATGATTGATGCTTGAATATGTGGATCTGTAGGCTCTTTAGATAAAATTAAATTTTCTATCCCACTAACAACTCATAACTAAAATTTTAAAATAACTCATAACCTCACATAAAAGTCTAGGAATTAAATCAAGATAATAAAATTTTTTAGCCCCTTATTTGGATGAATGAATGTATAATATCATGCATGTATCATATTTCACTCTTGTTAATAGGGGCTTCCATCTTTTGAGAATGAAGGCTTAACCGTGAGAGCCTTTGATGAAGAACACCCTTTTCTCTCTTGATTTGGCCCATAATCAAGTTCTCATGCATTTAGGCATACAAAATCCCATAGCTGTCAAAATAAAAGTTTTAAAAGAATCAAATAAATTTGATAAAATTTGCATTAGATTAAGTCATGAATTCATACCACTCATGCTCTAGTCTCTTAGAGTGAGTTTAAGGACTTAGTCTCCTTTCTAAATAAAACAACCTAGCAAGCATCTTGCAAAGCATAAGACTTGTCTACATGGATTTAAAGCATAGGAGGAGTTAGTTGGTACCACTCAGGCATAATAAGTCACCTCGTGGTTCATCTCTCTGTGGAGGTGAATCAAATACCCTTTCACTTAGATTTAGGTTGTGCCTTTACCAAGGCTCCTTAGTTTAGGAATATGAGGTAGATCCTTTGGGCTACAAGCATAAATCCTCACCTCTTAGGCATTTCACAATCTTATGTTGTGGAATTATAAGCCCCTTTAATAAAATGTCAACTCAAATAATTAACTCTCTTCTCAAAAAAAAATATAAAACCCAATTATAGGATTTGGAATGCTGTATTATAAACATTTCTACTTCCCTTTGGATTCCAAAATAAGTCTTCTCGATCTATCCCATTTGATTTTCTAAAATAGCCAATCCTTTGATAGTCTTAACCTTGAAATCTTTGGAGACCCTAATTGTCTACTTTAATGGAGTATTCTTAAGGAATTCTCATTCCTTAGATGTAATTAACTATGGGGCTTGCCTCCATAGGAACTTAATGAACTTAAAATAAACTACTTTACTTTTCATGTAAAGTAAGGGAAAGATCTCTGGTATATTCGACCCATCATGCCTTAGTCCTTATTATTAGGTCCATTATAGGGTGGTGATTTCTATCTTTCGAGATAGTACATCATTTCTTAATGTCATACCCGATCACTTCAATAAGTACCCCCTAAGATCTGTGTGGTGTCCCACATCTCAAAAATAAACACCATAGGTTCATTTGAGTTCACTTATGTCAAATGGGTCAAATTTGTCCATTTTATTTTTATAATTAGGTCATGGGTGTTTTAGGTTTGTTTGATCATTTAAAATATATTGCAAGCTTTGGTTTCAATCAATTTTGGTTTTATTTAATTTTAGCTTGATTTGACCTTTTAGGTCAAGTTAGGTTCATGGTCAATTGGGCTAGGTTGGATCTAGTTGACCAATTGAAGCTTTAGTCAAGTTTAACAAGTGATTTAGAATGAATTTGACCCATTAGTTGCAATCAATTTGGCTTAGATCAAGATTTGACCCATTTTGACTTTTAGGTCAACTCTTAATCAAGTGGCTAATTTGTCTTGGTTTTCTCAATTTTCTTCATCATGTTCAATCATTGATTTTGGATTGGTTTAGATCATTTTCAATCAATTTGGCTATGGTGGATTTTGTTTTTGAGTTTCATTTAGGTTAAATGTTGACAAAAGCTAAGTTTGACTTGGTTTGACCCAACTTGAGTGATTGGTCATCCTAGGATGATTGTTGCTCATAATGTGAAGCTTAGATGGGCTTAGTTCAATCATTTAGGTTGAATTAGATCAAAAATATTCTTTTTTCAAACTAAGTAGTCAATTCTTGATCAAGGCATGATTCAAATTTGAATCATATGGACTTATGATTGAAATATAAATCTAATTGAAAGTGATTTGGAGTCAAATGATTTGATTCATTTGATAATTTCAAGTTCAAAGGATGAATGAATATTTTGATTATGTTTGATTTAGTTTGATCATTGAAGTTTGTGTTTATATATGATTGATGGATTGATTGTTTAGAAAACCAAGGTTTGATTGATTTGAGTTTGATTTGGCTAAGTTCAAGAATTTGACTTGAAGAGCTTAAGTTGGATTTTGTTTATATTTGAGTTTTGAATTGGTTTTGATTATTTGAATTTATATTTCATTTATATTTATGATAAATGAAAATATAAATGGCTATAGAAAATCTTTTTAGATTTGGATTTGGTTTGGCTAAGTCCATAAGATGAATTCAAAAGGGCTTAGGAAAGATTTTAGGTTTATAATTGATCATGAGTTTTTCATTTAAAATTTATTCATGATTTGGATTTTGGAATTGATTTATGATTTGAGAAAAATCAATTGAATTGGAGTCGATTTAAGTTTTGATTTGAATTTATTTGAATTTTTAATTTGGATTGGATTGAATTTGATGTTGATTTGAATTTGAAGTTGATTTGAATTTGTTGAAGTTTTACTTGCAAGAAAGAAGTAAATTTGGTTCAAGCTATGTGGCAAGTCTTCCTAATACTCCTAAGCATAACCCATTCCATGGATAACTCTTCTAAGTCTCTAGGGTTGTGTTAAGTGTTCTAATCTGAGTGTCTTAAGACTAAGGAACTCTTATGCACAGTCATCAGATGGAAGTTGAAAGCTCACTCTACAATGAGGTCACATCCCTACCTTAAAGTATTTGGTAGATTCATTAATGAATCTTGAATATTTTATTATGTTTTATTAATTCTAAGTTTAGATTACTCTAAATAGTCCTATTCAAATAAGAAAGCTCTTAGATTAATTAGGTGAATTATCACATAACACACAATTTCTTTCCACCATGTATACCATATATGAATAATCCTAAGCGCCATACATGCAATGCAAATCTTAGACACCTTGATATGAATGCAAGAGATGTTGTTAAAAAAATTTGGATAATCCATGAATGCATGTCTTTATTATGTAGAAAAGAGGGACTCTTTTATCCATTAGCTAAATGCACATCCATATGTATAAAAGTTATAAGTGAGTATGGGTCATTGTTTTCTAAAAAGGGTAAGGAAGATATATTTGAGCTTTATCCTGAAGATGTTTACCACTTTTCTTAATAACATGTAAATGTACAAAAAGAACCAAATAAATAAAGAATCATGCAAAATATTATGTTTGATTTAGTTGTATAATTTACATGTGTAAATATGAAGATCCTTCTTAAGTCATAACATAGAAATGCATAGGAATAGATTTAAGCAAGTGTTGTGTTCTTTTCAAATGAACTATACACTTTACAAATCCTATTCAAATCCATGTAGAAGAAAAAAAATAACATAATACACATTATATAATCACATGCAAGCTTATAAGTACTTATAAGTAGCATCACTTCATTCATAATCTTTGATTATAGTTTTGAAAATATTTTGATTTAATATTGATAATAGTCACTCATATTCTTAACTTTAGCCAAAACAAGCAATTTGACATAAAGGAAACATTTTATTTAATTGATTTTAAAAGAAATAAATGCATGATTTCATATGGAAAATAATATTTAACATGGAAAGAAATAAAGGGAAGTAAGCACATGACTTCATTCACCCTAATTACTTCCAAAGGACAATCCTATTAAATAAGATCATTTAAAATGAATCAAAATTCTTTAAGGAGATTTTTTTTTATTTGATTTGACTTAGGAAATATGAGAAAGAGTTTGTTGGTCCTAAACCCATTTCCCCCATGTGTGAATTGATTTACTTTAATTTGGAATAATTAGGTTGATTTTATGTTTTGTTTAGGTTAAGGTATTAAATCCATTAATTACCTTACATACCACTTTAACATAATTAACCAAGCAATTATGAGCCAACATATGATATGCAAACATGGAAATTAAATTACAATGCATCTAAGAAATAAAGGGGAATGTAAAATTGGCTTATAATTATTGGTTAATTAAGCTAAAGGGTTTAATTAAGTACTTTCATAATCATCCTACACATGTAGTTTGATTATGATTTCCTTTGGAAACCTCTTAGGTTATTGAACACCAAAGAATCTACCCAAGAATTAAGTGATTAATTTCTGGAATGATTTGGTTAGGAGTTTGATTAATTGAATTAATTAATGAAGTGATTAAGCCATTAATTAATTACAACTTAATTAAGTGTTTTCCAAATGAAATGAACTTAGGGGGAAAAGATTGGAAAAGAAGTCCTAATCTCATTCCCTAAGTTCATTCACTATTTCATGATGATTAGCAAGCTTAATTAATGAATTTATCATTATTTAACATGTTAAGTGATTAGTTAATTAATTAAGAAAATGATTAGGAATGAAACAAGCAATTCCACTAATTAATCAAGTGATAAATTCCAAGAAAATCATGGGAGTCAAAGGTCATTCCACTAATTATTCTCAAAAAGTTTAGGATTAATTGCCTGATTAATTAAAGAATAATTAGCTTAATTACATTTCCAATAAAACTCAAATTGAGTTAAAATCACTATTCAAAATTAAATAATTTTAATTTTCTATTATTTTTCTCTAAATTATCTTTAAGATGAACTTGAGTTTGTATTTTTTTTTTTTTTTTGATTTTTCTACAATTAGTTATAAATTTTGAAAGTTTTATTAAAATGAATTAATTAAATAAGCCTAATAGCCCTTTAATCCCATCAATTAAACTTGCATAATAGTTATCACATCACTTTGAGTCATGACATGCTTTCTCCATGAGTCATTAGATCTAAGATTGGATGGTGATTAATCTATTTAAAAAATCAAATGGGATAGCATCTAATCATAACCGCTTTCAATCGCGTGGAGCATGGCGTGATTCTTCTCCTTTGTGAGCAATAAAGACCACCATTTATCTCTCCCCAGTTCAATTCAGCTCACAGTTTGATCAAAATGATCACATGGAAGGAGAGGATACACATCCAACGGTCAAGATCTCAAGGGATGATACTTTCATCCAAAAGGACCAAACAATTTTTCCTATGGCTATTTTTAGCAATTCATAGAGGCTATCGAGCTTTGATGGAGGAGGTAGTTTCATCTAGTAGAGATGAAGCCCTGTTGAAGGTATTAGGTCTTGATTTGAAGTGGATGATTCGGTTGACCAAGCTCCCCTTCAATGGTGATCGACTTTGGTCAAGGTGATGCTTCCCGTGGCTTGGAGACTTGGAAAATGACTTTGTTGACGTTCAGATGATGAAGAGTAATTTTTCCATTTTTGATCATTGGGTGAGATTGGGTGGTTCCTTGATTTGTTGCAATATGTGGATCGGTTTTACAAGAGTGGGAGAGTGAGTGCCCATGTGCTAGAGTCATTTGGTGATCCAAATATCAATTTTATTAGAGGATTGATTTGTCCTTGGGTTGGGTCAAGTAATCCAAGCTCCTGGGATTCATGCACCCTCCTTGTTGTCCAAGTGGACCAATAGAAGGATGCCAAGTGGCCTTGAGAAAGAAATTACCAAATTCTAAGTGAATTTAGTCATAGAATACCCTTTGAACTAAGGGAAAAGTGGTCATTTGGCCATAATTTTTATTTGGACAGATTTAAAATGATTCAAAAATGGGTTGGGACAAATTTCAAGTGATTTGGAGATCATTGATTTGATTTGGTTCAATTTGATCCATTTAGGTCAAGTTGGGTCAAATTATCTTGACCAATTGGTCAAATTGTCAAACCATGGGTTAGTCAAGTTCAAATGATCATTTGGAGCCTATGGGTATCATTTGTTTGGTTCAATTGGGTTTAGATTTAGTTTTGGTTTATTTGACTTCATTTAGGTCAAATGGGTCAAGTTGACCAATTTGACCTATTTGACCCAATTGGGTTAGCTCATGGGTTGGTTAAGGCTTGGCTGATCATTTGAAATGTGTTGCAAGCTTTGATTTCAATTAATTTTAATTTTATTTGATTTTAAGTTGATTTGACCTTTTAGGTCAAGTTGGGTTCATGGTCAATTGGGCTAGGTTGGGTCTAATTAGTCAATTGAAGCTTTGGTCAAGTTTAATAAGTGATTTGCAATGAATTTCACCAATTGATTGCAATCAATTTGTCTTGGATCAAGATTTAACTCATTTTGGCTTTTTAGGTCAATTTGGGTCAACTTAGGTCAAGTGGCTAATTAGGCTTGGTTTGACTTAATTGATGATCATGTTCAATCATTGATTATGGATTGTTTTAGATCAATAGTTTTCAATTTGGTATAAGATTTTGGCTTGTTTAGATTTCATTTAAGCTAAATGTTGACGGTTCATGTTTGACTTAGTTTGACCCAATTTGAGTGATTGATGATCATCCTAGGATGATTGTTCCTCTCTGTGAGGCTTAGATGGGCTTAGTTCAATCCAATTTGGGTTGGATTAGAATTTGCTCAGTCCTTTAGGTCACTTTAGTCAAGTGAGCCTAAATGGGTTAATTCTTGATCAAGGCTTGATTCAAGTTTGATTGAACTCACATATGGACTTATGAATGAAATATAAATCCAATTGCAAGTGATTTGGAGTCAAATGGCTTTAGGTTCATTTGATAATTTCAAGTCAAAAGAATGAACATGGTTTGGCTTGGGTTAGTTTGATTTTAGTTTGGTGATCATAGTTTATGTTTATATTTATGTATGTGATTGAGGGAGTGATTGGTTGAAGAGAAAATCCAAAGGTTTGGATTGATTTGAGAATGAATTTGGCTAAGTTCAAGGATTTGACTTGAAAGAGCATAAGTTAGATTTTGGTTAGATTTGGATTTGAGTTTTAAATTGATTTTGGTTATTTGAATTTATATTTCATTTATATTTGTGAATATAAATGAGAATATAAATGGGTTATGAGAAAATCTTTTGAGTTTGGAGTAATTTGGATTGGTTTGAAGGAGTTCAAGGATTTGACTTGAAAGAGTATAAGTTGGATTTTGGTTAGATTTGGATTTGAGTTTTGAATTTATTTTGGTTATTTGAATTTATATTTCATTTATATTTGTGAATATGAATAATAATATCAATGGGTTATGAGAAAACCTTTAAGTTTGGAGTGATTTGGATTTTGAAATTGATTTGATGATTTGAGAAAATTAATTGAGTTGGAATTGATTTGAGATTTGATTTGAATTTGAAGTTTGACTTGAAAGAATGAAGCAAGGATTTGGTTCAAGCTATAGGGGTACAAGTCCTTAATACCCCTAAGAATAACTTCATATGGCTAACTCTCTAATTCTCTAGGTTAGGTTAAGTGTTCACCAATCATTAGAAGTGTCTTAAAACTAATGAACTCTGTGTTTAGAGAGTCACATGTCAGATGGAGAATTTGAAAGCTCACTCCAAAGTAGGTCACAGGAGCTATGGGGATCTTCAAATCTTCAAAGCTCCTTCTTTCTTCATTTCTTTCTTTGGTTGGTTGCAACTCCATAGGATCACATGGTACATAAGACTTGGTCTTGTAACCTGTTTATCCTAAGCCCCAATAGCATTAATCTTAATTCTAATGTAAATTACATTAAAAATAGGAAAAGTAAATCTAACTACACCTACAAAATAAGTGTTAGCTAACACACCATACAACCAAACAATTATATGAATAATTTGACTTAGTACCACGCTTGGGTAATTAAGTCCACATGTCTAATGTAGATTATGCTTAGGTTAAGTAACTGCACAAAACATTTATATTTTTTTACGCCTTAAGCATAATCTCTTACAAAAAACATGATTAGCTAACCACGGCCTAACATCCATCTACCATACACCATTCATCTATATTACATCATAAAATAAGCATACATCAAACCATACATCGCCCTAACGTAAAGTTAGAAGTGGTGATTTAATCTAACGTGTGTGTTAAGACTTGTGTGGTATGTCCTAACTAGGCTTTAGAGTTAAGATTTTCTAAGTTTGAAGAGGTTTAATTATAAAGGGTGGTTTCACTTTAAATGATTTAATTGATCTGTAAATTTTACTTAATATTTTCTTTTGTTTCATTTGACCTACACAAAATAACTAAGTGTTATGAAGAGAAAGAAAGAGGATCACTCTCTTTATCCTATCTTAAGTCACATCTAAATAAATTAATTAATCAATTCCCTTTAGTGAATGGCTTATTACATGTTTTAATTAGTCCTAAGTTTAGGTTCACTTTAAATAAACTCATTTAATAAAAAAGGCATCTTAAGATTTGTTAGAACGAATTACTATCACATAACACATATTTATTCATTTCTTTCCATCATGTATATCATGCATATGATTAAATCCTAAGCATAACTATAAATGTAATTTATATTTTAACACACTTAAATGATGAATGTGAGTAAATTTATTTGGAATTGATATTTCATTTGGTTGAATGATTTTGTCATATTAATTTAAAGCTCTATCTAAATTCTTATGCAAAAGCATAAGAAAAGAACCTTAAATTACATGACTAATCAACTCAACTAAATAAACAATGTATGAATGCATGTCTGTTGACCTCACTTTTGGAGTGAGCTCTCAACCCCATCCTCTTAGACTTAGAAATCTTCTAAACACTAAGATTTCCTTAGTCATAAGATGCATCTAGTGATTAGGTGAATACTTAACCTAAGCCTAGAGACTTAGAAGTGTTAATCATAAGATTAGGCTATGCCTTAGGGTTTAAGAAAATTAGCTATCCTATAGCCTAAATCCAATCTAGATACCCTTTCTCAAATCAAACCCAGATTCAAACCTCAAACAAAATTCAAATTCAAACTCTAAATCTAATTTTAAATTTGACTCAAAATGATTGAAACTCAAAATCAAATTCAAATCCTAAGACCCTTCCTAAGCCATATGAACCACATTCATAAGCTTAGCCAAAACTCCCTTTAGATCAAATCAAACTCAATTGATCTCTTTATAAATCAATTATTTCTTTATTTATATTCATAAATATAAATGAAATCCAAATTCAAATGACCAAAACTATAATAAAAATCAAATCCAAACTCAGTCTAAGCCCTTTAAGCCAATTCTTTGGACTTAGCCAAATTCTATCCAAATTAAGTCAAAACTTATGGATTTTCTCTTGAATCAATCATTCATTCAATCATTTATCCAAATATAAATAAAACTATAATCATGAAACCAAATTCAAGTCAACCCAAGTCTAACTTAGCCCTTTTGACTTAAAAACTTTCAGAAAAACTTATTGGACTCCAAATTGATTGTCATTGAATTTATATTTCAATGAGGCTCATATATAAGTTCAACTCTCAATCAAACTAAAACTAAATCAATAACCCAATTTAGGTCCACTTGACCCAAAGTGACCTAAAGGACCCATTTCAGCCAACTTCCAATCCAACCCAAATTGGATTGAACCAAGCTCACCAAAACCTTACACCATGATTGTTGATCACCTTAGGATGATCAATTGCAATCAATTTGGCCAAACCAAGTCAACTTAGTCATTTAATCAAGTCAACTCTTAGCCCAAATGAAGCAAAACTAGCTAAAACTCATCCTACATCAAGTTGATTGAAACCATTAATTTGAATCAACTCAAAATCAATATTTAAATATGACTTGACCACCAATTGAGCCAAACCAAGCCCAATTTTCATTTGATCCAAATTAACCCAAATTGGCCTAGAGGACCAAATTGGGTTAATTCATGATCTAACCCAAATTGATCCAATGCTCAAGTTCATTCCAAATTGATTATTGAACTTGACCAAAGCCATAATTAAACCCAATTTGATCAATTCAATTGAGCCATTAAGCCCAAATAGGCCTAAAGGGTCAATTTAGTCAAATTAAATCCAAATTGATTCAAACTAAAGACCACATTCATCTTCAATTAGCCAATTGAATCAACCCATAACCAATTTAATTTGGCCAATTTGGTCAAATTGGTCTTGACCATTTGACCCATTTGATTCCAAATGAGCCAAAATCAATTCTAAGCCAAATTAAATCAAATTAATCATACCAAAACTCTTCAAATTATCATTTGAACTGTTTGACCCAATTTGACCAATTGGTCAACCTAACTGATATGACCCAATATGACCCATATGACCCAAATTGAGCCAAATCCTTGAAACCAAGCTATAACCCATTGGGGCTGATCAAACCCACCCAAACCATTTGGGATCAGCCAAAATCAACCCAACCTATTAAATCCTCATGGATCCTCTCACATAGATTCCACCCAACCTCATTTAATTCTCCCCATCACATGCATTTAACTCCTCCCCAATATTTGCATTCAATAGAGCTAATCATATAACAGCAAGAGAGGACTTTGGAGTAAAAAATCAAAAGTCCTCAATCAATCCATCATCCATCCCAACCACCCCAAGCAAGATGACAATACTTTGGAGCCAAAAATTCAAAAAAGATGGATTTTCAGCCACTATTAAAGGAGGGGGAAATGAGGCTTCATTCCTCTTCCTCCTACCACTATTCAGCCCCAAGAGCTCCCAAAAGCAACCAGCCACCACTTCCCACCTCTCTTTGAGCCAAAACATCAAAATGGATTCCGTGAGGAACATAAAACAAAAAAATACATCATTCAAGTGAAAAGATACACTCATTCCAAAGCTTTCTTGCACCTAGAGTTGCTCGATCTTCACTCATTGAAAACCATCCCGAGGTAAATTTTCAAACTTTAGTCGCTTAGATTTCTTACTTTTTTATTAATTTTTACGATTTTAGAATTTCTTAGATAAACCTCATTTTTTTCATTTTATTTGATCCCAATAAGTAGAATTTTTTGAAAATCGAAAAAAGAGCTTTACCTCATTTCACATTTTCATTTTTCCCGTTTTTTGCTCGCTTGTGAGCATCAGTCCATCCACATTTAGTGATTAGATGGCTCGATCGATGTGACCCCACGCCCTTCCAACCCTGGAACATGTGATCGCTTCTCCGATCCATCAATCTGAGATGGACGGTCTGGATCGACCCACACATTTTCTTCTCTAGATCCGCTTTTCCGCCACGCTGCCGCCATCACGGCCCAACCAACGCGCGTGTGGCTCCGCACCCAATCATATGTGGTAATCGTTCTCACACTAAAGACGCACACCGTTAAGTGGAAAAATGACTATTTTTTATTTTAAAAATTATTTAAGTCTCCTAAAACTTTGAAAATTTATAAAAAATGAAATACTTAGTAAAAAATTACAAATAGGGCTTGTTGGATTCATCTTTCCGAGAGAAATCCAATGAACCAAAAATGTCCAAATTACACTGAATGGTTTGAGCTTAATTTAGGTTTTAGTGAAAATAAAGTTTCATTAATTACTCTAAAAATATAAGTTGGATTAAGTTGGAATTTTTGGGGATTAAAATAAGAGTTAAAACACACCTGTTATAAAAATATAAAGTGAAAAGGACTTTTGGATTGGGAGAAATTAAATTTTGAAGTTTAGAATATCCATTTTAATAAAATAAATCAAATAAAAATCCAAAAAATTACAAAAATCTTTAAAATAGCTTAAATCACTTCAGTTAATATATATGATTCTTAAGAAAATAACATGATTTTTTGAATCCTAATGAACCCCAAATACACTTAAGATTAAAGTTTAATCAATTAAGAATTAATTAAAACATAATCTAAAAATAATTTAAATACCAAATCAAAAAAATGATGTAATACCCAAATTGATTAATCAAACCTTAAATAAAAAGTATCATGTAGTCCTTAAATGAAATTGAATTTAAACATAATTGGACCTAATCAAGTTAATGAAACTTTAATGTAAAATCAAACTAATCTTGTTAAACCAACATCAAGTATTGAATCTAAATTATATGAAACTACTTAATAAATTAAATATTAATTAATTGATAAATAAACTAAAAATTAAATTGATTAACAAACTAATTCAACATAATCATTTGATATTAACCAAATTAAACCAAATAAAGTTAAACATAATTAACATATGATTAAATCACATCCATTTGGAATAAGATAATTAATTAACCATTAAATATTTCAACCTAATAACTAACTCAAACATGTTAATGAAATCAAACAAACATAATAAATGAATCAAAATAAAACTCTAATCATAAATAATCAAACTTAATTGAAATGAAATAAACAATTCACTTAATAATAATGGTAATAACAATAATCTTTTAATCAAATCAAACTTAAGTAAAATACTTAACTAAATCAAATCACTCATATGTGGGAAATTAAGTCATTAATCTCTAATTAACAAAACCATAATTAATCAAATGATTTAAAATTTTAATTACCCTTAATCAAACATAATTAATCAAACATCTAATTAATGCAAACTTAATGAATTAATCCATCATCTTAATGAATCAAATTAATTTAATTAAATTACATTAAATCTAACTCTTAAATTAAACTTAAATCAAACCCCTAATTAAATTTAAAAATTAATCACACCCTTCAAGTAAACTAATTAAATTAATCAAATTAATCATATTAAACCTAAGATTAATTAAACATAAATGCAATTAAGTACTAATCAAAACCTAAATTAAACTTAAATCATTAAGTCATTAATTATATCATTAAGAATTAAATAAATCTTTATTTAATTTAATAATTAACTTAAATACACTTCTTAATTAAAATAATTACCCTTAATCCAATAATTAAACACTAATTAATGCAAACTTAATGAATTAATCCATCATCTTAATAAACCAAATTAACTTTATAAATCAAATTAAAATTAATTCAAATCAATCACTTAATTAATCTAATTAATCACACATCTTAAGTAAACTAATTAAGTCAATCAAATTAATCATATTAAACTTAAACTTAATCAAACATAAATGCAATACCAATCAATTCCTAATTTAAACTTAAATCATTAAGTCATTAATTACATCAATAACCTAAACAAATATGAAATCAAATTAAAAAATTAAACAAATCTTTTAATTTAATAATTGATCACACTCTTAAACAAGCTAATTAAGTAATCAAATTAATCATATTAAATTTAAGTTTAATTAAACATAAATTTAAACATAATCAAAATGCAATTAAATGCCAATCAAATCCTAAATAAGTCATTAATTACATCATTAACCTAAACAAATATGAAATCAAATTGAGAATTAAGCAAACATTTTATAATTAACAAAAAAATATACTTTAATTAAACTAATTACATAATCACATTGAACCTAAGCAAAACCATAAACTAATAAGCTAATCAATCAAATTAAATCAAATTAAATTAAATTAAGAAAGACTCTCAATTTAATATGTAATCAAATCAAATCTCATTCAACCTACTCAAATAAGATAAACTAATTAACTATCCAATGTATGAAATCAAAATACAAACCAAACTTTGATAAACATGATAAATGGGTGAGATTAAAATAAAATCCTAATTACAAAGAGTCAAACTCAATTAAAATCAAAATAAAATCTGAATTAATCTAATCTGATCAAACTACAAATAAATGAACCATAATCAAATCAAATAAACATAAAGTTAAGTCACATAACCATAATCAAAGAAAAGAATTAGATATTAATTTAAAAAGATATTAAATTATTAAGATTTAATTAAACCAAAACATCTAATCTAAAATTAATCAATCAAAAACACATGAATTTAAACAAACTTAAACCTCATTTGAGATCAAGGATATTGAATTATCAAGATTTAATTAAATTAAAACATCTAATCTAAAATTAATTAATCAAAAAACACATGAATTTAAATAAACATAAATTTTATTATATATTAATGATATTGAATTATCAAGATGTAATTAAACCAAAACATCTAATCCAAAATAAATCAATCAAATACTTAAACAAACTCAAATTCTAAATTCTAAATCAAATCAAATGAATTACACAAATTCAAATGGGCTAATTAAGATACTTAAGGACCTTAGTTAGATTCTTTAGAATTAGGATGTAGAATAGGTGAGTTCTCTACTAGATGGAATTCATTTTACTCTTCATTCTTGAAAACCTAAACATCATTTTAACCAAATAAAAGTGAAATAAAAATAAAAAATAAATCATTAAATCATTTAAATTGAAATCACCCAAAGGTAAAATTTAAACAAACAAATTCAAAAAATTGAAACTTAAACTAAAGAAGCTTAAAGTCTGCCACAAGCCTTAATACACACATTAGAATACTAAGTCACCACTTCTAGTGCTAAGTTAGTGTTGTATGTATGATGTTATGTTTTGTTTTGTGATGTAATATTTTAGACTAGATATTAGGGTGTATGCCTCGTAGACTGGATGGTAGGCCATGATTAGCCTAATAATATTTTTTGCAGGGGGTTATGCTTAAGGGGCCGTTGTAATAAAAATATAAATGCTTTTGTTGTGCATGTTGCTTAGCCCCTAAGCATAACTCACGTTAGGACAGGTGAACTTGGTTACCCATGTGTGGGGTGTTAAGTCCAGTTTATTCATATAACTGTTTGGATTGTATGGTGTGTTTAGCTAACATTTGTTATGCAGGTGTAGCTAGATTTTCTTTTCCTATTTTTAATGTAATTTTGTATTAAAAATTATTAGATTAGTGTTATGGGGATTAGATGAGCAATGGCAAGGTTTAGTCCAGTCAGATGCCTTTGGAGCAAATCAAATCAAAAGAAGAAAAGGAAGAAATGAAGAAAAAAAAGACCCCATAACATATATTATTTTTAATCATTGTATAAGGTGGAGCTCCTTTTTTTTTTCTTTGACCGCACTAGCCTCTTATTCTTTTACAATAGTCTATAAGATTATTTGATGTTGTGTTTATATTGCGCACTAGAAAATCATATTTTTCATAGTTTCTTTATGATTGATGCTTGAATGTGTGTCCTAGATGCTGTAGGCTCTTAGGATAAAATTAAATTTTATATCCTACTAATAACTAATAGCTAAAATTTTAAAATAACTCATAACCTCACATAAAAGCCTAGGAATTAAAATAAGATAATAAAATTTTTAGCAACCCCTTAGCTAGATGAATAAATGTATAATATCATGCATGCCATATTCTTCCACTCTTGTTAAGAGGGGGCTTCCATCTATGCCAGAGAATAAATGCTTAACCTGTGAGAGCCTTTGATGGAAGAACACCCCTTTCTCTTTGATTTGGCTCATAATCAAGTTCGCATTTTATGCATACAAACCCATAACCTGTCAAAATAAAGAGTCCAAAAGAATAAATTTGATAAAATTTACATTAGATTAAGTCATGAATTCATACCACTCATGCTCTACTCTTAGGGAGTGAGTTTAAGGACTTAGTTTTCTCAAATAAACAAAACCTAGCCATCTTGCAAAGCATACTACATGGATTTAAAATGTAGGAGTAGTTAGTCCACCCTGCGAATAAGTCCAATCAATGATTTATTCTCTGGTGGTAAACCATATACCCATTTTTGCCTTAGATTTAGGCCATGCTTTAGCCCTCACCAAAGCTCCCTAGATTTAGGATCTAAGGTAGTTGTTTTCTTTGGGCTACAAGCATAAAGCCTTACATCTTAGGCATTTCCATAATCTTATGTTGTGGGATCATAAGTCATACTATTCTAATAAAATGTCAACTCAAATAATTAACTCTCTTCAATTTCAAAATATAAAGCCTAATTATAGATTGGAATGCTCACTAGGCTTCCTAGTATCATGAGCATTTCTACTTTCTCCTTTGATTCCAAAATAAGTCTTCTCCCTGATCTATCCCATTTGATTTTCTAAAATAATCAATCCTTTGATAGTCTTAATTGTAAAATTTTTGGAGATCCTAATTGTCTACTTTAATCGAGAGTATTCTTAAGGAATTCTCATTTTTTAGGATATAATTAACTATAGGGGCTTGCCTCCATTAAGAACTTAAAGAACTCGATTTAAAATAAACCCTACTTTACTTTTTCATGTAAAATAGGGGAAAGATCTCTGATATATTCGAAGACCCATCATGCCTTAGGAGTCTTTATTAGGTGATTAAGTCCATTATAGGGTGGTGATTTCTATCTTTCGAGATAGTACATCATTTCTTAATGTCATACCCGATCACTTCAATAAGTACCCCCTAAGATCTGCGTGGTGTCCCACATCCCAAAAATAAACACCATAATATCTTTTTAATAGAAAAAAGGGGTTTTCATTCATTAGCTAAGTACACATCCACATATATAAAAGTTTTAAGCAAGTACGTCACCATTATTCTACACCAAGGGAATGGGATAGGAACCGCCATGGGGCTACTTAAAGCTGTGCATCCTTGGAATGTCCAGACTAATATATTGTTATCCTTAGATACATATAGATGTAGAAATAACTACAAGAATAGAAAGCCATGCAAAAGTTGTAAGTTTATTTGTTTGATTTAATTATGTAAATGAATTAAAGTTCTTTCTAAATTCTGATGTTCAAATGCATAAGAATGAAATCAACTAGGTACATCACCATTGTTCTACACCAAAGGAACAAGGTAGAACCTCTGGCTACTACTAAAGTCAAATGTCCTCATGTCTGACAATATAACTGATTTTATAATTTAAAGATTAATATTTTATATATTACACATACATTTATATATATTTGTTAAGCAATATATTTGTTTAGTAACTTTAAAATATACTTGAGATTTAATGATATTAACAATATTTTTAATAAATCAACACATGCAAATTGACATAAAAAAATCATTTTCATTTGATTAATTTGAAAGACATGAATGCATGAGTACAAGTGGCATACAATATTTAGCATGATTGGAAAGAAATAAAATAACACAAGCATGTGATTTTATTCAAATCAATTAACTCCCAAGGACAATCAAACTAAATAATATTATTTAAAACAAACCAAAGTTCTTTAATGTCATTTCATTTTCATGTTTGATTTGATTAAAAGAAATGTGAAAGCAGTTTGTTAATCCTAATCCCATCCCCCATGTGTGAGGTAATTTAGTTTAATAAAGAATAATTAGGTTGATTTTATATCTTAATTAGGTTAGGGTATGAATTAAGTTAATTAATTAACCCTTACCTATGTCACCTTAAATTAATTAACTAATTAATAAAGAGCCAATATGATATACAACCACATGAAAAGTAAATTTTCAATGCTCCTAAGAAATGAAAGGGATCTAATGTAATTGGCTCATGATTAATGGTTAATTAGGCTTAAAATATCTCACTTAACTACTTTTATGATTTTCTCACTATGGTGTTTATTTTTGGAGATGTGGGACACCACGTAGATCTTAGGGGGTACTTATTGAAGTGATTAGGTATGACATTAAGAAATGATGCACTATCTTAGAGATAGAAATCACCTCCCCTATAATGGACCTAATCACCCAATAAAGACTCCTAAGGCATGATGGGTCTTCGAATGTACCAGAGATTTTTCCCTTACTTTACATGGAAAAGTAAAGCAGGGTTTATATTAAGCCTATTTTGTTAAGTTTCTTATGGAGGCAAGCTCCCGTAATTAATTATATCCTAAGGAAGGTGAGTTCTTTAGGAACACTCTCGATTAAAGTAGGTAGTTATTGTCTCCAAAAAATTCAAAGATAGGACTATCAATAAATTGGTTATATTTAGAAGATCAAATGGGATAGATCAAAAGGAGAGACTTATTTTGGAAGTCAAAGGGAATGAGTAGGAAATGTTCATGATACTATGAAGCCTAGTGAGCATTCCAATCTATCCTATGGTTGGGCTTTATATGTTTGAAATTGAAGAGATCAATTTAGTTAAAGTTAAAATTTTATTAAAAAACTATGACTTATAATCCAACAACACAAGATTGTGGAAATGCCTAAGAGGTGAGGATTTATATACTAGTATCCTAAAGGAAATAGCTACCTCGGATCCTAAATTTAGGGAGCTTTAGCATGATGCCAAAGCACGACCTAAATCTAAGCAGAGAATGGATATGATAGTTTACCTCCATAAGAGAGAATAAACCATTTGACTGTTGGACTTACAACTGCCTGGAGTGGCTTCCAGTTAACACCTCCTAAGATTCAAAACCATTTTGTTCGGTCCTATGAAAGTGCAAGATAGTTGGGCTATTATTTAAGTTGAAAAAGACTAAAGTCCTAAACCCACTCCCTAGGAGACTAAATCATGAAGGACATGAATAATGACTTAATCTAATGCAAAATTTTAGCAAGTTTTATTTAATTTTTGGACTTGTTTTTATTTTGACACAGGTTGTAGGATTTTATATGCCTAAATGCATGAGAAATTGATTATGGGCCAAATCATAAGAGAAAGAGGTGTCTTTCCATCAAAGGCTCTTACAGGTCAAACCTTTATTTTCTAGCACAAATGGAAGCCCTCTCTTAGCAAGAGTGGAAGAATATGGCATAAATAATATTATACATTCAATCATCTAGCTAAGGGATTGATAAACATTTTATTATCTTGATTTAATTCTAAGGTTTTTATGTGAGGTTATGAATTATTTTAAAATTTTAGTTATGAGTGTTAATGGGATAGAAATTTTATTTTTTACCCTAAGAGCCTAATCGCATCCAGGCCACACAACAATCACCAATCATAAAGAAACTATGAAAAGACACGATATTTCTAATGTACAAGCTAAAAAAATATCAAACAATTTTATAAAGCTATCGCAAAGGAATAAAAGGCCGATGCGGTCAGGTACCGTGGTACAACCCGAAAAGAAATATGGGTAGCCGAGCTCTACCCTTATACATCCCAGTATAATGAAAGAATAATTATAATTATAAAATGATAAGTGTAATGGGGGTCTTCATTCTTCATCCTCCATTCTTCACTCTTCACCTTTCATTCCTTCATTTTTGATTTGCTCCATTTTCTTCTTTCTTTTGGCTTGATTGAGATGTAGCTTTCTCCAAAAGCATCACATGGTATATAAGACATGGTCTTATAACCAATATTCACCTCAATTCCCATAACACTTATCCCAATCTTAATGTAAAAATTACATTAAAAGGAAGGAAAGTAAATTTAGCTGCACTTGCAAAATAAATGTCAGCTAAATATACCATGCAACCCAAGCAGTTATATGAATAATTTGGACTTAGCACCCCACACATGGGCAACCAAGTCCATCTATCCTAACTTGGGCTATGCTTAGGGGTTAAGCAATCTGCATAGTAAAAAGCATTTATATTTTTATTACAACGGCCCCTTAAGTACAACCCCCTACATAAAATATGATTAGGCTAATATCCTAACATTCGACGCACATACACTAACATCCTAAAATAACACATCAAAACTAAACATTCATCAAACCATGCACCACCCTAACATAAAGCTAGAAATGGTGACTTAGCTAATTCATGTATTAGAGCTTATGTGGTATGCCCTAACTAGGCTTTAGGGTTATGATTTGCTAAGTGTGAGAGATTTAACTTATAAAGGGTTGATTTCTCTTTGAGTGGTTTAGTTGATTTGAGGATTTTTACTTAGTATTTTCTTTTGTTTCATATGTCCTACACTTAGCAACTAAGTGTTATAAAGAGAAAAAAGAGAGAGAGTCTCTCTTTTATCCCTACCTTAAGTCATTTCTAAAGTAAGTTAATTAATGGATTTCTTTTAGTGAATGGTTTATTATGTATTTTAATTAACCCTAAGTTTAGGTTCATTCTAAATGTCCCTATTTAATAAGAAAGACATCTTAAGATTAATTAATATGGATTACTATCACATAACACACACTCATTCATTTCTTTCCATTATCTTAAGTATATCTATACATGCAATGTAAATCTTAGCACACTTTGATGATGAATGCAAAGAAGTGTATTTGGAGATTTAAATATTTTATTTTTTGATTGAGTTATGAATGCATGTCTTTATTATGTAGAAAAGATGGATTTTTTATCCAATGACTAAATATAATTTTACATGTATAAAAGTTTTAAGTGAGTATGATGTCATTATTTTCTACACCAGGGGTGCAAGGTATAAGTCCTACTTAGGGCTACTACTTTGGGCATCTTAAAGCCTCGCAGCCCCGGGATGTCCAGACTAATATACAACTTTTCTCAAATACATATGAATGTACAAAAAGAACCAAATGGATAGAAAATCATGCAAGAAATTATGTTTGATATGATTGTATGATTTACATGTGTAATATGAAATTCTTCTTAACTCTTAACATGGAGATACATAGAAATAGATTTAGGCAAATGTTGTGTTCTTTTCAAATGAACTATACACTTGCAAATCCTATGTGAATCCATGTTAAGATAGGGAAAGAGAACTTCATATTACACATCTTATACTATTATCACATGCAAGCTTATAAATATTTGTAAGTAACATTACTTCATTTATAATAATTGATCTATGGGTTTTGAAAATAGCTTTTGATTTAATAGTGATAATAGCCACATATATTTAATTTAAGTCAACACATACAATTTGATATAAAAGGAAACATTTTATTTAATTAATCTCTAAAAGAAATGAATGCATGATTTCATATGGCAAGTAATATTTAGCATGATTGGAAAGAAATAAAGGAACATAAGTACATGATCTCATTCATTCTAATTAATTCCTAAGGATAATCATACTAAATAATATTATTTAAAATGAACCAAAGTTCTTTAACGATATTTTTGTTTTGAGTTTAATTTAATTTAGGAGATGTGAAGAGGTTTACTAATCTTAATCTCATTCCCATGTGTATGAGTTAATTAGATTTAATGAAAGTAATAATTTTATTAATTGATTAAGTTAAGCATGGATTAAACCAATTAACCCCTATGTCACCTTAAGGTAATTAATTAAATAATTATGAGCTAATATGATAGGTAACCACATAGAAAAGTGAATAGAAATGCTCTTATGAAATGAAAGGGGTCTAATGCAATAAATTATTAATTAATCGAGCTAAGGAGCTCACTTAATTACTCTTATGATTTTCACTATTGACCCCACTTTGGAATGAGCTCTTAACTTCCTCTCCTTAGACTTAGGACTCTTCTAGACACTAAGAACTCCTTAGTCATAAGACACTCTAGTGTTTAGGTGAACACTTAACCCAAGCCTGAGACTTATAAGTGTTAATCATAAGATTAGCTATGCCTTAGGGCTTAAGGAAATTATCCATCCTATAGCCTTAACCCAATCTAAATACACTTTCTCAAATCAAACATAGATTAAATTCTCAAACCAAATCTCAAATTCAAATTCAAATTCCAAATCTAATTTCAAATTTGACTCCAAATGATTGAAACCCAAAATCAAATTCAAATCCTAAAACCCTTCCTAAGCCAAATGAACCACATTCATAAGTTTAGCCAAAACTCCCTTTAGATCAAATCAAAATCAATTGATTTCCTTATAAATCAATTATTCTTTCATTTATATTCACAAATATAAATGAAGTCTAAATTCAAATGACCAAAACTATATCGAAAACAAATCCAAACTCAATCTAAGGCCTTTAAGCCAATTATTTGGACTTAACCAAATTCTATCCAAATCAAGTCAAAATTAATAGATTCTCTCTCGAATCAATCATTCATTCAATCATTTATATATAAATAAAACCTACAATCATCAAACCAAGTCAAACTCAACCTAGCTCCTTTGACTTGAAAATTTCAAATGAGCCAAAATCCTTAGACTCCAAATTGATTGTCAAATTTATATTTCAATGTGGCTCATATATAAGTTCAACTAAACTTGAATCAAACCAAAACCAAACCAATTTTACCCACTTAGGTCCACTTGACCCAAAGTGACATAAAGGACCCATTTGAGCCAACTTCAATCCAACCCAAATTGGATTGGAACCAAGCTCACCAAAACCTTCCACCATGATTGTTGATCACCCTAGATGATCAATTGCAATCAATTTGGTCAAACCAAGCCCAATTTACTATTTGATCCAAATTGACCCAAATTGGCCTAAAGGACCAAATTGGGTCAAATCATGATCTAACCTAAATTGATTGCAACCAATGGCTCAAGCTCATTCCAAATTGATTATTGAAGTTGACAAAAGCCATAATTAAACCCAATTTGATCAATCAAGCCCAATTGAGCCATTTATTAGCTTAAATAGGCTTAAAGGGTCAATTTGGCCTAAATCCAAATAAATCTAAATTAATTCAAACTAAAGACCATTCATCTTCAATTAGCCAATTGAACATGAATCAACCCATGACCTAAGTTTTAATTTGGTCAATCAATTATGACCCAATATGACCCAAATTAGGTCAAATCCAAATTGGCTGACATATCTGGATCAAACCTAACCCAAACCCATTTGGAATCAGCCCAAAATCAACCCAACCTATTAAATCCCTCATGGATCCTCCCCACATAGATTCCACCCAACCTCATTTAATTCTCCCCATCACATGCACTTAACTCCTCAACATTTACATTCAAGAGCTGATCATATGAGCAAGAGAGACTTTGGAGCAAAATTCAAAGTCCTCAATCAATCCATCATCCATCCAACCACCCCAAGCAAGATGGCAATCAATTTGGAGCCAAAAAATAAAAAATTTTGCCATTATAAAGGAGGGAAATGAGGCTTCACCCTCTTCCTCCCACCACCATTCCAAAAGCCCCCCCAAAGTAAAAAAGGAACCCATCCCCCACCTCTTTGAGCCATTTTTTAGCTCAAAAATACAAGTAGTTGCTTTTCTAGCGAGGCGACGGTAAACATCAAAGAAGATGATGTTCCGAAGGAGACAAGGGTTAAAAATCATTCCAAAGCTTTCTCACATACCTAGGAGTTCATTCGAATCTTCACTACCGTCGAAAACCATCCCTAGCGAGGTAAATTTCTCCAAACTTTAGCTGGCCTTAAGATTACTCATATTTTGTGTTAATTTTCTTACAATTTTAGAAATTTTCCCTAGATAATCTCACATTTTTACTTTAAATTATTCCAATTATAAAATAGAATTTTTTTTGGTGTGAATTGACATAAAAATGGGTCCATTTAGATAAGTTTTCACTTAGAAATCTTACTTTTCCTTTAAAAAATTTATTTTATTGTTCATCACCAGCGGGGTAACAATCATCGTCTGATCCCGTGGTCTGAATGATCGGATGGCTCAAATCGCATCGACCGGGCTCGATCATCGCGACCGACCGGTTCGATCGCGGATTTGTGAGACGCTCGACGCGATCCTCGATCAATGGACCGATCTGACCGTCGATAGATGGGATGGTCCGAGTGAACCATGGTCGCCTCCGCCGCTGATCGGTCTTTCCCACCAATGGTCGATGTTAGCCGTAGCTTTTTTTCGATTTAAAATTTTAATTTAAATCACCTGAAAATTTAAAAATTCATAGAAAATAAAATACTTAACCAAAATTTGCAAACAATGACTCGTTGGATTTGTCTTTTTGAGAGGAATCCAATAAACTCAAAATCCTCAAATTTCAGTGACTATTTTGAGCTTAATTTGAGTTTTAGTGAAAATCAAATTTCATTAATTAAATCAAAAATATACTTCAGATTAAGTTGAAATTTCAGGGATTGAAACTACAGTTAAAACACACCTACCATAAAAATTACAAGTGAAAAGGACTTCTAGATTGGGAGAAATTAAATTTTGAAGTTCAAATTATCCATTTTAATAAAATAAATCAAATAAAAATTTAGAAATTTACAAAAATCTTCAAAAATGGTTTAAATCACTACAATTGGCATCTAGGACTCTTATGAAAATAATGTGATTTTATGGATCCTAATGAACCCAAAACAAACACTTAAGAATAAAGTTTAGTCAATTAAGAAGTTAATTAAAACATAATTTAAAAATAATTTAGATATCAAATCAAAATCAAATGAAATAATAGCACTTAAGCAATCATAATCAAACCTCAAATCAAAAAAATATCATCCTTAGAGGAAATTAAATTAAATATGATTAAACCTATTTAAGTTAATAAAATTCAATTAAATGATTAAATCTTAAATCAAACTTAAAATTAAATAAATCTAGGAAACTTTAACATGGGTCAAACTAGTATAACTAAACCTACATTAAGCATGGAATCTTAATCATATGAAACTAAATGAGTATAAATAAACCAAACTAATTAATCATTAAATAAACTAAAAAATCAAATTGATTAATAAACCAATTCAATATAATCATGTAATACTAATCAATTAAACCAAATAAAGTTAAAGTAAACTTAATTAACATATGATTAAATCACATCCATTTGGAATAAGATAATTAATTAACCATTAAATATTTCAACCTAATAACTAAATCAAACATGTTAATAAAATCAAACAAACATAATAAATGAATCAAATCAAATAAAACTCTAATCATAAATAATCAAACTTAATTAAAATGAAATAACAATTAATTCACTTAATAACAATGATGGTAATAACAATAATCCTTTAATCAAATCAAACTTAAGTAAAACACTTAACTAAATCAAATCACTCACATGTGGAAAATGTCATTAATCTCTAATTAAATAAACCCTTAATTAATCTAATGATTTAAAAATTACCCTTAATCAAACTTAATTAATCAAACATCTAATTAATGCAAACTTAATGAATTAATCCATCATCTTTTAATCAAATTAATTTAAATAAGTTACATTAAAGTAACTCTAAAATTGCTTAAATCAAACCCTAATTAAATTTAATAATAATCACACCTCAAGCTAATTAAGTTAATCAAATTAATCATATTAAACTGCTTAATCAAACATAATCAAAATGTAATTAAATACTAATCAAAACTTAAATTAAACCTAAATCATTAAGTCATTAATTACATCAAAGAATTAAATAAATCTTATTTAATTTAATAATCAACTTAAACACACCTTAATTAAACTATTACCCTTAAGCTAATTCAATTGAATAAACACCTAATTAAAGCAAACTTAATAAATTAATCCATCATCTTAATAAACCAAATTAACTTTATAAATCAGATTAAAATTAACTCAAACCAAACACTTAATTAATCTACTAATTAATTTGATAACACATCTCAAGTAAACTAATTAAGTCAATCAAATTAATCATATTAAACTTAAACTTAATCAAACATAAATGCAATTAAATACCAATCAATTCTTAATTTAAATTTAAATCATTAAGTCATTAATTACATCATTAACCAAAACAAGTATGAAATCAAATTGATAATTAAACAAACTTTTATAATTAACATAAATACACTTCTTAATTAAACTAATCACATAATCACATTGAACCTAAGCAAACCCATAGACTAATAAAGCTAATCAAATCAAATTAAGAAAGCCTCTCATCAATTTAATATGTAATTAAAATCACTTTTCATTCAACCTACTTAAATAAGATAAACTAATTAACTATCCAATATATGAAATCAAAATATAAACCAAACTTTGATAAACATGACAAATGGATGAGATTAAAAATAAAATCCTAATTACAAAGAATCAAACTCAATTAAAATCAAAATAAAATCTCAATTAATCTAATCCAATCAAACTACAAATAAATGAATCACAATCAAATCAAATAAGCATAAAAATAAGTCACATAACCATAATCAAAGAAAATAATTAAATATTAATTTAAAAGGATATTGAATTATCAAGATTTAATTAAACCAAAACATCTAATCTAAAATTAATCAATCAAAAACACATGAATTTAAACAAACTTAAACTTCATTAGATATCAAGGATATTGAATTATCAAGATGTAATTAAACCAAAATATCTAAATCAAAATAATCAATCAAATACTGAAACAAACTCAAATTCTAAATTCTAAATCAAATCAAATTAATCAAATGAATAACACAAATTCAAATGGGCTGATTAAGATACTTAAGGACCTTAGTTAGACTCTTTAGAGTTAGGATGTATAATAGGGTGAGTTCTCATAAATGGAATTCATCTACTCTTCATTATTGAAAACTAAACATCACTTTAACCAAATTAAAGTGAAATAAAAATGAAAAATAAATCATTAAATCATTTAAATTGAAATCACCCAAAGGTAAAATTTAAACAAAATTCAAACTCCAAATTAAACTTAATCTAAAGAAGCCTAGTAAAGTCTTGTCACACAAGCCTTAAGCACACACATGAGAATACTAAGTCACCACTTCTAGCTAAGTTAGGGTGTTGTATGTATGATGTTGTTTTATTTTATGATATAATATTTTATGATGTGGTATATGTTTCATAGACCGGATGTTAGGTCGCTACTATTAATCATATTTTCTCGTTGTGCCACTATAAAAAAATATAAATGTGTTATGTGCTGTTTACTCTAAGCATAACTCATGTTAGATGTTTGGTTACCCATGTGTGGTGCTAAGTCCAAATTATTCATATAACTGCTTGTATGGTATGTTTAACTAACATTTGTTTGTGTGTAGCTAGATTTACTTTTCCTATTTTGATGTAATTTTGTATTAGGAATTAGATTAGTGTTATGGGGATTAGATAAGCAGGCTAGAAGGCTTTATCCTTGGGTGCCTGTGATACCTTTGGAGCAAATCAAATCAAAAGAAGAGAAAGAAGAAATAAGAAAAGAAGACCCCATAGCATATATTATTTTTGTAATCGGGTTGTATAAGGTAGAGCTCTACCCATCTTTTTTTTCTCTTTTTTTGGGTAGTGGAAACTGACCGGAGTGGCCTTTTATTCTTTTATAGTATATAAAATTATTTGATGTTGTGTTTAGATCATATAAAACATCATGCTTTTCATAGTTTCTTTATGATTGATGCTTGAATGTGTGGCCTGATGCATAGGCTCTTAGGATAAAATTAACTTTTCTACCCCAATTAATAACTCATAACCTCACATAAAAGCCTAGGAATTAAATCAAGATAATAAAATTTTAGCAACCCCTTAGGATGAATGAATGTATAATATCATGCATGTCATATTATTCCACTCTTATTAAGAGGGGCTTCCATCTTTGAGAGAATGAAGGCTTAACATGAGAGTCTTTGATGGAAGAACACCCCTTTCTCTCTTGATATGTCCCATAATCAAATTCTCATGCATTTAGGCATACAAAATCCCGCAGCCTGTGTCAAAATAAAGAGTTCAAAAGAATCAAATAATTTTGATAAAACTTGCATTATATTAAGTCAAGAATTCATATCACTCATGCTCTAGTCTCTTAGGGAGTGAGTTTAAGGACCTAGTCTCCTTCCTAAATGTACAACAGCCTAGCCATCTTGCAAAGCATAAGACTTGCCTACATGGATTTAAAGCGTAGGAGGAATTAGTTGGCTGCCACTCTAGGCGATAATAAGTCCAGTAGTCATGTGGTTTATTCTCTCTTATGGAGGTAAACCATATAACCATTTTCACCTTAAATTTAGGTCATGCTTTGGCCCTCACCAAAGCTCCCTAGATTTAGATCCGAGGTTATTTCTTTTGGCTACAAGCATAAATCCTCACCTCTTAAGATTATATATCTAATAAAAATAATAATTAACTCTCTTCAATTTCAAAAATAAAGCCTAAGAGGTTGATGAATTTCTACTTTCTTATTCATAGTCTTCTCCTTGATCCCATTTGATTTTCTAAAATAATCATTTGATAACCTTGTCTAATTTTTAATCGAGAGTATTCTTAAGAATTTTCATTCCTTAGATGTAATTAACTATGGGGCTTGCCTCCAAGGAACTTAATGAACTCGACTTAAAATAAACCCTACTTTATTTTTTTTCATTAAAGTAGGGAAAGATCTCTAGTATATTCAAGACCCATCATGCCTTAGAGTCCTTATTAGTGAGGTCCATTATAGGGTGGTGATTTCTATCTTTCGAGATAGTGCATCATTCCTTAATGTCATACCCGATCACTTCAATAGGTACACCATAAGATCTGCGTGGTGTCCCACATCTCATAAATAAACACCACACTCACACATGTGAGCTAACCATAATTTTATTATCTCTAACTTTGGGTTATTGAACACCCAAAGAGCTACCCAAGAGTTAATTGGGTTGTTAGATGTGAAGGATTTAGATTGTTAATTAAGCTTATTAATCCATTTGATTAAGCATGTTCAATTAATGAAATTAATCTTAAGAAAAAAATCAAGAAAGGGGGTCTTAATCTTAATCCCTAAGTTCCATATTTGATCACTTAAGCTCTGATTTTTATCTTGGAGATTAATTAATTACTTCATTAATTATTAATTAATTTGATTTTAAAAGTAAAGAAAACTTAGGAAATGAATTAGGAAAAGCATCCCAATCAGATCCCCTAAGCTATCTTACTATTCAATTGAGGTAATTAAGCTTAAATAATTAATTAAACTATTATTCCTTCACTAATTATAACTAATTAATTTAAGAGAGTGATTAAAGCTTGATCAATTGATCTCCCTAATTAAGCAACCAATAAAATCTCAAAAATAAGGGAGGTCATCCCAAACATCCATAAAAAAGTTTGATTAATTGTGACTAAATAAAGAGTAATTAAGCTAATTAAATTTTTTATAAACCTTAATTAAGCCAAAATCACCATTCAAAATCAATTAATAATAATATTCCCAAATTCTACTCTAAAATACCTTTAAAATGAGCCCTTATTTGTGTTTTTTGGATTTTTTTAGGATTATTTATGAATTTCCAAAGTTTCAGCTAATTTAACCAAATTTTATAAGATATATTGATTTATTTAATTAAAATAGACCATTTGAACTTCTAAGGTATCTTTTAATCCAACCACTATTTTGTCTTGAAATTTTTATGATAAGTAGATTTGTAGCCTAGTTTTAATCCTTGAAAATTTTACCTCAATCCAATTTAAATTTTTAAAGTAATTGATGAAATTAAATTTTTACTAAAACTTAAATTAAACTCTAAATGCTATGCAAAAATTATGGATTTTTAGTTTTTTGGATTCCTCCCAGAAAGAAGAATCCAACGAGCCTTTATTTGTAATTTTTTGTTAAGTATTTTATTTTCTATGAATTTTTTGAAGTTTCACGTAGTTTAAATAATTTTTAAAATTAGAAAACTGATTTTAGCGGCCGCAGCAAAGACGTGGCAATGCGGCATCATGTGATTTTTGTGATGCTGCTGCTACACTTCACCGATCGCACGCAATCATTGGTCTGTGGTCTAGAGGGGAAGGGACCGGACGGCTTATATATGACCGTCATCACAGAATGGTCTAGATTTCACATCCATGCTAAATGCAGATCTAAGCGCTAATCGCATTGACTTTTTCTTTGAATTGGAGATCGGATGGCTACTGCTCTTCCTGGCCGAAATTGATGAAACAGGGATCTTTTGGGCTCGAAAATCATCCATTTGGGCAATTTTGGGCTCGATTTTCTGGCGACCTTTGTCAAAAAAAATTCCAAATCGTATTGTGATAGTGTAAACTAAAAAATGCATGGGACATTTCTAGAATCGAGCATACATTTGCACAAATAGAAAATCCTAAGGTTGGTTATTTGATGAACACCAGGATGATTTTCATGGGTGGTGATGATTGAGCATGCTGAGTGGAGGAAGAAGCCTTAATGAGTAGACTTGCTCATCACTTGAATGATGTATTCTTCAATTGCCACCGCTTCCTTACTGGAATCCACCCAATTTTGATATTTTTAGCTCAAGAGAAGTGGCGAAGTGATGCTCTTTGCTTGGGGAAGCTCTTGGGATCTGAATGAACTAAGGATCTTTTTAAATGAGCCTTCTTTTCTTTCTTTGAAGGGGATGTCCAAAAATTTGAATAAATGTGATGGGGAGGTGGTTGTGATGGATGATGGCTTAATTGAGGACCTTGGATTTAGCTCCCAAAGTCTTTATTTTCTGTCATAAGATCAGCTCCATCTAATGCAAGTGTTGGGGAGGAGTTGAATGCATGTGATGGGGAGAATTAAATGAGGTTGGGTGGAATCCTATATGGGGGAGAATCCATGTGGGATTTAATTGTTGATTCCTAATCCCAAATGGGTTTGGTCATTTGATAAAGTCATGGCTTGATGGATTTGGTTTAATTTGAGTCATATGGGTCACATTGGGTCATATCATGTTAGGTTGATTGATTGGTCAAATTGGGTAAACAAAAGCTTAAGTTAGGTTCAAATGATAATTTGAAGTGTTTTGGTATGATCAATTTGATTTAATTTGGCTTAGATTGATTTTAGCTCATTTGGAATCAAATGGGTCAAATAAAGTTGACCAATTTGACCAAATTGGCCAAATTGGCAATGGGTTGATTCATGTTCAATTGGCTAATTGAAGATTAATGTAGCCTTTGGTTTGAATCAATTGATTTAATTTGAATTTTGGCTAATTTGACCCTTTAATAATTTTGGTAAATTTGACCAATTGGTCAAATTACTCAATTTTTAGTCAAGTTCAATAATCAATTTGGAATAAACTTGAGCCATTGCTTGCAATCAATTTGGGTGAGATTTGACCCATTTTATTTTTTAGGCCAATCTGGGTCAACTTGGGTTAAATGGTCAATCGGATTTGGTTTGGCTCAATTGAGAGTTTAGTCATGTTCAATCATTAATTATGAGTGTGTTTGGATCAATGGTTTTAATCAATTTGATATATGATGGGTTTAACTAGTTTAAGTTTTATTTGGGCTAAAGGTTGACTTGGTTAAAGGATCAAATTGACTTGGTTTGACCCATTTGATTGTAATGATCATTAGGTGATCAACAATCATGGCTGAAGGTTTTGTGGGTTTGTCAATCAATGGGTTGATTAAACCTAAATGGGTCCTTCAGGTCAAGGTCAAGTGGACCTAAATTGATCAATTGGCTTGATTTTGGCATGATTTAGATTTAGTAGGACTTATATGTGAGCCTCGGGTTGAAATAGGTTTTGTCTCAATTGAAAGTTTCAAGTCAAAAAGGCTAAGTTAGGCTTGACTTGGGTTGACTTGAATTTGGTTTGATGATTATATGCTTCATTTATATTTGGATAGATGATTGAAGGAATGATTAATTCAAGATAAAATCCATTGATTTTGAGTTGCTTTGGATGGAATTTGGCTAAGTCCAAAGAATTGGCTCAAAGGGCTTAAATTGGGTTTGGATTTTATTTTGGATATAGTCTTGGTCATTTGAATTTAGATTTCATTTATATTTGTGAATATAAATGAAGGAACAATTGATTTATAAGAAAATTGATTGAGTTTGTATTAGTTTAAAGGTTAATTTGGTTAAGCACATGGAGGTGGGTCCATCTGGCTTAAAAGGGCTTTTGGTTTAGTTTGATTTAGTTTTGATCATTTGGATATGGATTTCATTTATATTTGTGAATATAAATAAAGGAATAATTGATTTATAAAGAAATTAATTAAATTTGATTTGATTTAAAGGCAAAGCTTATAAAGGTGGTTCATATGGCTTGGAAGGGTCTTTGGATTTGAATTTGATTTTGGGTTTCAATCATTTACCAAATTTGAAGTTATTTGCAATGAATTTGAGTTTGAGATTTGGTTTGAGATTTGAATATGGGTTCGATTTGAGAAGGGCATATGGATTGGGTTAAGCATAGGGTGATTTTTGTCTAAGGTATGGCTTAATCCATGATTAACTTCAAGTCTTGGCTTAGGTTAAGTGTTCACCTAATCACTAGAAGTGTCTTATGATAAAGGAGCTCTTAGTGTTTATAAGAGTCCAAAGTTTAAGAAGTTGAGGTTGAGAGCTCACTCCAAAAGTGAGGTCAACACTCACACATGTGAGGCTAACCATAATTTCATTAGCTCTCTCATTAGGTTATTGAACACCCAAAGAGCTACCCAAGATTGATTAAAGGTGATTATATGTGAATTGGATTTTAGATTGAGTTAATTTAGCTCATTAATATATTTGATTAAGCACTAAGCAAGTTCAATTAATAAAATAAAATTAACTTAAGGAAAGAGATCAAGAAAGAGGCCTTAATCCTAATCCCTAAGTCCCATATTTGATCACTTAAGCTCTGATTTTATCTTGATGATTAATTAATCATTTCATTCATCATTAATTAATTTGATATTAAAAAGTAAAGAAAACTTAGGAAATGAATTAAGAAATATATCTCAATCACATTCCTTAAGCTACGTTACTATTCAACAGAAGTAACTAGGCTTAAATAATTAATTAAGCAACTGTTCATTTACTAATTATCATTAATTAAATTAAGAAAGTGATTAAGATTTAATAAATTAATTTATCTAATTAAGCAACTAATAAAATCCTAAAAAAATAGGGGTGGCAAAGGTCATCCCCTAAACATCCACAAAAAATTTAAGATTAATTGGGTAATTAATTAAAGAGTGATTAAGCTAATTAGATTTTCAATTAAATTTTAATTAAGCTAAAATCACTATTCAAAATCAATTAATAATAATTTTCCTAGATTCTACTCTAAAATATCTTTAAAATAAGCTCTAGTTTGTATTTTTGGCTTTTTCTAGGATTAATTATGCTTTTTAGAGGTTTCAGGCTTAAAAATAGATTAATTAAGATTAATTAAAGCCTTAATCTTGTCAGGCCACATGGCGGCTAATGCAGCACATTGACACGGTGCGCTTTCCATGTAGCGAGATGGAATTGGCTATTTAAGTTATCACATCCGCCACTATTGGCGACGCTTAACTGGCCATCATATAGATCGATGGCCACATTTGATCCACGCTTAGAAAGGAATCGGGGATCTAATGAGATTAGATCATGACCATCCATTCGAATAAAACGGTCCGGATCCGTTATGGCGAGAAAAATGGATGTCTTTTTTCCCGTTGATCCAGCTCACCTCGATTGCTTTTCCCCACACCTTCGGGGAGGGGAGGCACACACATCCAATGGCTAACATCCAATGAAATTCGAATTTACTTCACAAAAGACTAAACAATTTTTCATACAAGGCTTAGTTTTGCAAAATTACCTCACCGGAGCTAATGTATGTTGGTGGCATTGACGGAGGTAGCTTCACCTAGTTGAGGCAAGGCCCTGTTGAGAAGCTTGGGGTTTGATTTGATGTAGAGCTCTCAATCGACCAATCCATGTGCATAAAGGCTTCAACTTCGATCAAACTCTATTCTCTATGGTCGAAGGCTGGGATGGTTCAGTTTTACGGCATGAGGATGGTGTGGTGCAAGGAATTGAAGTTTGGAGTAGAGGAGAAGTATTGCAAGGAGGTTGGTGAAGCTTGCCAGAACGTCGAGGAAGTCTCTAGGATTTCAAAAATGGCTTAGGGACTCACACAAAGTAATTGAAGAATCAGGGGGGTATACCTCAATTGTACCTGATGGATGACAGATTGATCCTTATTGGCCACCGTTGATTCATCGGAGGGGTCACCATCCGCTCCACGTGGCACGCCAAGAGTAAAGGAAGTGGTGGCAAGAGTCTCAAGGCTTGATATATGGAGATTGTGTGGGATTGATCTTTGCCTTTGCCCCTGGGGTGTTCAGCCATAAGAGGGAGTGGCTTGGTTTGCTTTCCTTAGTCTATGGCAAGTGTTAGGTGGCTTAGATTGGGCTAGGGGAGTTTAGGAATGCCTCATTAGAAAGTTTGATGGCTGCCATGGGGAGGCAAAGTGGACTTTGCCATTTAAAGTAAGAATCCAATGTAAAGAGAGGGTGTCCATTGGTTAATCCCCTTAGGTAGGGTCCCACATGGACTTGGGCTAGTTTGGAACTGACCTAGGGTCCATTTGGGTCAGGTTAGGTCAGCCACCAAGGTTTCATAAGGTGGTTTTGGGTGATTTGGCTTTATATGATCAAAATAGGCTCATTTGGGTTAGGTTGGGTTGGGTTGACCAATTTGTAAAATTGGGTCAAACCAAGACTTGGGTTAGGTTCATATGATGATTTGGGATGTTTTGGTTTAATTGGTTTTGATTACTTTAGCTTAAGTTTGATTTTAGCTCATTTGGATTCAAATAGGTCAAATGGGCTAAGTTGACCAATTTGACCAATTTGACCGATTTGACCAAATTGGGTTGGGTTAGGTGTTGAGTCAAGTTCAATTGGTTAATTAAAAATAATTATGGGCTTTGATTTGGTTTAATTTATGATTATTTTGGATTTTGGCCAATTTGACCCTTTAGGTTAATTTGGGCTAGGTTAGTTCAAGTTGACTAATTGGTCAAATTGGGCTCAATCATGGCTTTGGTCAAGTTCAATAAGTGATTTGGAATGAACTTGAGCTATTGGTTGCAATTAATTTGGATCAAATCATGATTTGACCCATTTTGGCTTTTTAGGCCAATTTGGGTCAACTTAGGTCAAATGGCCAATTGGACTTGGTTTGGCTCAATTGAGGGTTTGGTCATGTTCAATCATTGATTATAAGTGGGTTTAAGTCAATGGCTTCAATCAATTTGGTATATGGTCAGTTTTGGCTAGTTTGGGTTTCATTTGGGTTAAGGGTTGACTTGGTCAAAGGATCAAGTTGACTTGGTTTGACCCAATTCAAGATAATCGATTAATCTAGGATGATTGTTGTTCCTGATATGGGGTTTGGATGAGCTTAGTTCAATCCAATTTATGTTGGATTATAACTTGGCTCAAAAAGGCCTTTTAGGTCACTTTGGGTCAAGTGGACCTAAATGAGTCAATTGGCTTGATCATGGCTTGATTCAAGTTTAATTGAACTCACATGTGGGAAATATAAATCCAATTGCAAGTGGTCTGGAGTCAAATGAATTTTGGTTCATATGACAATTTCAAGTCAAAAGGGTCATCATGGCTTTGACTTGGGTTGACTTGGATTTGGATTGATAATTATAGTTTGTATTTATATTTGGAACAATGATTGAAGGAGTTATTGAATCATGAAGAAATCCATGGGTTTTGAGTTGATTTGGATATCATTTAGTTAAGTTCAAGAAATTGGCTAAAAGGGCTAAAATTTGGGAATTTGATTTGATTTGGGTTTGGTTTTATTTGATTTGAATGGTTTGAATTTAGATTTTATTTATATTTGTGAATATAAATGAAGATATAAATGATTCATGAGAAAATCACTTAGGTTTGGAGTAATTTGGAATCAAATTTGACCAAATTGAGGGATGTATGTCAAAAGGGCTTAAGTAGAGAATTGATTTGGTTTGATTTATTTTTGGTCATTAGAGGGTGGGCTTCATTTATATTTGTGAATATAAATGAAGGAATGATTTATTTATAAAGAAATCAATTGAGTTTGGTTTGATTTGGATTGAGATTTGGTTAAGCTTATGGAGGTAGGTCCATATGGCTTAAGAAAGGTCTTGATTTTGTTTGATTTGATTTGAATGGTTTGAATTTAGATTTCATTTATATTTGTGAATATAAATGAAGGAATGATTGATTTATAAAGAAATCAACCAAATTTGATTTGGTTTGAAGGAGGTTTTGGCAAAGCATATGAAAGTGATTCATTTGCCTTAGGAAGGGATTTTGGAGTTTGAATTTAATTATGAGTTTCAATCATTTGGAGTTAGATTTGATTTGAAATTTTTGTTGGGATTTGATTTGAGATTTAATTTGATATTTAAGAAAATCAATTAAATTAAGGTTGATTTAAATTTGGTTAAGGCTAAGTCCATAAGATAAAATTAAAGGGCATAGGAAGGGATTTGAAATTTGAATTTAATCATGTGTTTCAATCATTTGATATGGGATTAGATTTGATTTGATTTGAAATTTGGATTTGAGGTGTTGTTTGGAGGAACGAAGCAAGGATTGGTTTTAAGGTTATAGGGTAGGCAAGTCTTCCTAAATCCCTAAGGCATAACCTATTCATGTGGTTAACTCTTCTAAGTCTCTAAACTTAAGTTAAGTGTTCACCTAATCACTAGAAGTGTCTTAAGTCTAAGGAACTCTTAGTGTCTAGAAGAGTTATAGATCTATGATGAGGAAGTTGAGAGCTCGCACCCAAAAGTGAGGTCAACAGCTCTCAACCAAGGTTGTAAAAATCGAATCGGATAAAGAACCGGAAGAAAGAGAGCAAAGTTCGATGGTTTGACCAGGATTGAATCGAATAACATAATAAGTATTAAAATGATTAAATATTGATCTGATTAAATGATATAATAATATAAATATATGATAAATATCTAATATATATTTAATAAATACATAAATAACATATCTAGTAATTATAAATTTAGAGATTGATATAAAGCTATTAAAATATACTTATATATATAAATCTTGATAGTAATTAAATATTTCTATAAATTAATAAAAAATTTGTTTATGAATAGATATAATTTATAATAAGAATGTAATTCATAAAATTATAGTTTATTTTAAAAATATATAATTTAGAATATAAAAAGTATTTTAAAATTTTATAAAATATATCTAACATAATAATATAATATATAAAATATTTATAAAATATTATTATAAATATATATTATTAAAAAATATAAATTTCAAATATAAAAATTATTTTTTTTAAATATATAGTTAACATAAAAAAAGTATATATATATATATATATATATATATATATATATATATATATATATATATATATATATAATATTTATAAAAATATATTTTAAATAAGTTTTATATTATATAATTTGTAATAAGATTATAAGTTAAAATTTAAATATAAAAATTTATTTTAAAATTAAAGCATAATTGCACTTTTTAGACCCATATCACAGGAGGAATAGGTGTAACATATATGAAACAAAGGATAACTTAGTAAATTAATTTGCAATAAAATATAATTATATTCATATTAATAAAATAAGATTTATTTCATAAAAATAATTAAATTTAAATAGCAAAATTTTTATTATTAAAATTTAATATAAACTTTATTAAAAAAATTTAATCATTTGATTAAATAATATGAAATTGTGATTAAGGAGAAAGTTCTTAAACTAGATGATTATTTAAAAACGGGACCAGTATGTCGGTTTAATAGTTGAACTAATGATTTTCCCTAATTTACACTAATTGAGTGTGAAGCCAATTTTCAGTGTGATCGGACCAGTCTTATGAACGGTTCACGATGAACTGATTTGACCAACTAGTCTAGTCTAGCTTTCACAATGCCACTCTCAATAGTAGTCAAAAGCTTCTACTCAACCTAAGTCTTACTCTTTCCTGAAATAACAAATTTAAATACAATAAGGGTGAGCAACTATAACTTAGTAAACTAGTCAAAATATACTAAAAATTTTAATACACAAAATAAAAAAACAAATATTGCCAAAAAATATCATTTTATAAACAATAAAATGTACCTAAATGATTTAAAAAAACATTTCAACAAGTCACAAGTTATATTATAAGCATACAGCAAGCAATAGTATAAGTAGATGTTACAAATAAAATAAGACAATATGAAATAATAATTTATTTATTTATACTATTTTATTGTTTTCATTTCACTCCTTATACCTCCACTTGTTCATATTTTCTCTTTGTCTGTTATATCTTCATTTGTTTACATCTATTTAGACGTATAAAATACATATATAAATAATTTTGTAAGTGCACATGCCATTCTAACTCTACTTGAACGCACATAATATACAGTTATCTAGCCACTTGCACTTCCCAACCTTTTTCTCTTTTTTGCACATATAATTTGAAGCTTAAGCATTGAATATTATCATTTTCAGCATATATAAATATCATTGAAAGATGTTGCAGAAATATATAAATATGAGTAAATAAAACTAACAATAAGAATTATAGGTAAACTCGTGTGCATATATCAACAATCATAATTTATAAAATTATTTATATGTAATATCCTGTAGTGTTTATTTTATGTGTTTGGGTGTGTTTATATGAGAGGACACCACACAGATCCATAGATATACTCATTAGGGTGATCGAGCATGACATTAAGAAATAGTGTACTATCTCAAGAGATAGATGTAACTACTTTATAATGGACCTAATCACCTAATAAGGACTCCTAAGGCATGATAGGTCTTCGAACATACCAGAGATTTTTCTCCTACTTTACATGGAAAAGTAAAACAGGGTTTATTTAAATTAAGTTTATTAAGTTCCCTATGGAGGCAAGCCTCCATAGTTAATTACATCTTAAGTAAAAATGAATACCTTAAGAATACTCTCAATTAAAGTAGGCGGTTGTTATCTCCAAAGAATTCAAAGATAGGACTATCAAAGGATTAGTTGTATTTTTGAAAGTCAAGTGGGAGAGATCAAAAGGGAAGAGTTCTTATCAAAACTAAGGGAGATGGGTAAGGAGTGCTCATGATACTAGGAACCCCAGTGAGCACTCCAGTCTATCCTATGGTTGGGCTTTATATATTTGAATTTGAGAAGATTTATTTATATCATTTAAACTTTTATTAGAAAATCTAGGACTTACAATTCCATGATACAAGATTGTGAAAATATCTAAGATGTGAGGATTTATGCTTATAGCCTGCAAAGAAAAATTACGACCTCAGATCCTAAATCTAGGAAGTTTTGGCAAGGGTCAAAGCATGACCTAAATCTAAGGCGAAAGTGGGTATATGGTTTACCTTTATAAGAGAGAGTAAATCACCCAACTATTAGGCTTATTATCACCTAGAGTGCAGCCAGCTAACTCCTATGCTTTAAATCCATGTAGGAAAGTCATATGTTTTGCAAGGTGGTTAAGCTGTTATTTAGTTAGAAAAGAAACTAAGTCCTTAAACTCACTCCCTAAGAAACTAGATCATAAAGGGCATGAATAATGACTTAAATCTAATGCAAATTTTATCAAGTTTTATTTAATTTTTTGGACTTTTTATTTTGACATAGGCTATAGGGTTTTGTATGCCTAAATGCATGAGAAATTGATTATGGGATAAATCAGAAGAAAAAGAGGTGTCTTTCCATCAAAGACTCTTACAGGTTAAGCCTTTATTCTCTGGCACAAATGGAAGTCCTCTCTTATAAAGAATGGAAGAATATGACATGCATTATATTGTACATTCAATCATTCAGCTAAGGGGTTGCTAAAAATTTTATTATCTTGATTTAATTCCTAGGCTAAATTTATATGAGGTTATGAATTATTTTACAATTTTAGTTATGAGTTATTTATAAGATAAAAAATTTATTTTTATCCTAAGAACCTAATCGATCCAAAGCCACAATAAACAATCAACAATTTTATAAAGAAAGAATAAAATCTGGTGCGGTCCACCATCAAAAGAAATATGGGTAGAGCTCTACTCTTATACATCTAATACAATGAACGAATAATTACAAGTATAGAATGATAAGTGTTATGGGGGGTCTTCATTCTTCATCCTCCATTCTTCACTCATCTTTTATTTCTTGGTTTGCTTCATTCTTTCTTTCTTTTGGTTTGATTGGGATGTGCCTTACTCCAAAGGCATCACATGGTATATAAGACATGGTCTTATAACCAATGCTCATCCTTAATACCCATAACACTTATCCTAACTCTAATGCAAAAATTATATTAAAAGGAGGGAAAGTAAATCTAGCTACACTTACAAAACAAATGTTAGCAAAACACACCATAAAATCCAAGCAGTTATAGTAATAATTTGGACTTAGCACCCCACACATGGGTAACCAAGTCCACCTATCCTAACTTTGGTTATGCTTAGGGGTTAAGCAACCTGCACATCAAAAAATATTTATATTTTTATTACAATTAGTATAGCATAAAACATGATTAGGCTAATATCGCCTAATATTCACGCTACACACATACAATAGCATGTCTAAAATAATACATCACAAAACTAAACATTCATCAAACCATGCACATGACATAATAGAAATGGTGACTTATAATGCATGTGCATCTGTCCCAAATAGGCTTTAGAGTTATGATTTGCTAAGTGTGAGGGATTTAATTTATAAAGGTTGATTTCTCTTAAGTGGTTTAGTTGATTTAGGGATTTTTACTTAGTATTTTTCTTTTGTTTCATATAGCCTACACTTAGCAATTGAGTGTTATAAAGAGAAAAAAGAGAGGGAGAGTCTTTCCTTTATCCCTAACTTAAGTAATTTCTAAGGCAAGCTGATTAATGAATTTCTTTTAGTGAATGGTTTATTATGTGTTTTAATTAACCCTAAGTTTAGATTCATTCTAAATAGCCCTATTCAATAAGAAAGACATCTTAGGATTAATTAGGATGGATTACTATCACATAACACACACTCATCCATTTCTTTCCATCATATATATCATGCATATGAATAATCTTAAGCATGTTTATACATGTAATATAAATTTTAGCATACTTTAATAATTAATGCAAAGAAATGTATTTTGAAATTTAAATATTTTATTTGTTAATTGAATTATGAATGCATGTCTTTGTTACATAGAAAAGAGAGAATTTTCATCCATTAGCTAAATACACATTCACATGTATAAAAGTTATAAGTGAGTACAACGCCATTATTTTCTACACCAGAGGTGTAAGGTACAAGACCTCCTTAGGGCTACTTAAACCTCATGGATGTCCGAATAATATACCACATTTTTCTAGATACATGTAAATGTATGAATAACTATAAGGATTGGAAAATCCATGCAAAAGTTATGTTTTATTTATTTTATTTTTGATTCTTTATTCATTGTCCACATCACACATGCATATGTATAAGAGTTTTAAGTGAGTACGATGCCATAATTTTCTACACCATAGGCGTAAGGTGCAAGACCTACTTAGGGCTACTTAAAGCCTCGCAGCCTTGGGATGTCCAAACTAATATAACACTTTTCTCAAATACATATGAATGTACAAAAAGAACCAAATGGATAAGAAATCATGCAAGAAATTATGTTTGATTTGCTTGTATGATTTACTTGTGTGATATGAAAACCCTTCCTAAGTCTTAACAAAGAGATGCATAGAAACATATTTAGGCAAGTGTTGTGTTCTTTTCAAATGAACTATACACTTGTAAATCCTATGTGAATCCATGTTAAGAGAAAGAAAGAGAACTTCATAGTACACATCTTATACTATCATCATATGCAAGCTTATAAGTATTTGTAATTAGCATTACTTCATTTGTAAAAATTGATTTATAGGCTTTGAAAATAGTTTTTTTTTAGTTTAATAGTGATAATAGTCATCATATCCTTAATTTTAACTAACACATAAAATTTGACATAAAAGAAAATATTTTATTTAATTAATTTTCAAAAGAAATGAATGTGTAATTTCATATGGCAAACAATATTTAGGATGATTGTAAAGAAATAAAGGAATGTAAACACATAATTTCATTCACCCCAATTAATTCCTAAGGACAATCATATTAAATAAAGTTATTTAAAATGAATCAAAATTCTTTAAGGACATTTTTATCTTTGAATTTGATTTGATTTAAGAAATATGAGAAAGGTTTACTAATCCTAACCGATTTCCCCCATGTGTGAATTAGTTTGATTTAATGAAGAATATTTAAGTTGATTTTATATTTTAATTAGGCTATGGTATGAATTAAATGAATTAATTATCCCTTACTTATATCACCTTAAGTTAATTAATTAATTAATAATAAGCCAATATGATATACAACCACATGAAAAGTAAATTTTTAATGCTCCTAAGAAATGAAAGGGGCTTAATGCAATTGGCTTCTGATTAATAGTTAATTAAGCTTAAGGGGTCTCACTTAATTACTTTTATAAATCTCTCACACATGTGAGCCAACCATGATTTCATTATCTCTCACCTTGGGTTATTGAACACCCAAGGAGCTACCCAAGATCAATTAAAGGTTGCTTATGAGGATGAATTGATTTTTAATTTTAATTTCATTTTTATAATGAATTGATTAAATGTTTTGGTTATGTTATAATTTGAATGATGAAATTAACTTGGGGAAAGGATCAAGGGCAAGAATCAATCTTAATCAAATCATTTAAACATTCAATTAAGTTTTGATTTCCTTATTTTGAAGATATAATCACTTAATTAATTAATTAATTATTCCATTAACTCATTAATTAATTTGTTTTTTAAAGATAAAGAAGACTTAAGAAATGAATTAAGAAAAATATCCCCAATCACATTCCCTACATGATCTTATTGTTTAACAGGGATAATTATGTTCAAATGATTAATCAAGTTATTGCCATTCTTTAATTATGATTAATTTGATTAAGAGAGTTATTAGGGCTTAATTAAGTGTTTTTCTTAATTAAGCAATCAATGAAATCCCAAAAAATAGGGGAGGCAGAGGTCATCCCCCTAAACAATCTCAGGAAATATGAGATTAACTGAGTACTTAATTAAAATATAATTAAGATAATTAGATTTTTGATAAAATCTTAATAAAGCAAAAGTCACTATTAAAAATTAATTAATTATAATTTTCTTAGATTTCCCTCTGAAATATCTTCATAATGAGCCTAAGTTTGTATTTTTTGGATCTTTTTACAATTAGTTATGATTTTAGGAAGTTTCAGGATTAAAAATTAATTAATTAACCCTAATTAATCCCATCGGACCATGTGTATGACGCGACACGCAATGGTGCACATGGATACGCTATTTAAGTAGTCACCGCAGTGACTGGTGGATACGCTTTCTATCTCCATCTAAGATCGGACGGCCATGATTTAATCCATGGGTTAAGGGAGAAATCAAAGGATCTACCACTGGATTTGATCAAAGCTGTTCATCTTGATCACGCAAGATAGATGGCTCGTGATCTATCCCATTTGCCAGCGATAAAAGACAAGCACCGTCCGTCTTTCTCCATTCAATATGAGCTCACCCGAGCTCGGATTGGGATCAAATGGATCTTACACCATCTAAAAGAGCATACAATCACATCCAATGCCTGAAATCTCTCGACATGGAGATTTCTTTCACAAAAGACCAACGCACAAAGTAAAGCTATGGTTTTGAGGAATTACCTCACTAGAGCTAATTTTTGGCAGTGCAACGATGAAGGTAGCTTCACCTATGTGGTGTTTTATTTCTCAAACTCTGAGAATTTGAAAAATAAAATGTGTGTATTTTGTTGGGACACCATGTAGATCTGTAGATGTACTTATTAGAGTAATCGGGTATGACATTGGGGAATGATGTAATATCTCGAGAGATAGAAGTCACCATCCTACAATGGACCTAATCACCTAATAAGGACTCCTAAGGATAAGTCTTCAATGCCAAAGATATTTCCCTACTTACATGGAAAAGTAAAGTAGGGTTTATTTTAAATTGGGTTGAAAGTTCTATGGAGGCAAGCCCCATAGTTAATTTCATAAGGAATGAGATTTCTTAAGAATACTCATTAAGGTAAATGATCATTATCTCCAAAGATTTAAAAGATAGACTATCAATCAATTATTTATTTTTAGAAGATCAAGTGGGATTGATCAAGAGGAAAGAGTTCTTATCAAAACCAAAGAGAGATGAGTGGGGATGCTCATGGTATTAAAAAACCTAGTAAGCATCCCAAACTATCCTATGGTTGGGCTATATATTTTTAAAATTTTAGAGAAATTATTTGTTTGAGTTAAATTTTTATTAGAAATCTAAGGCTTATAATTTCACGACACAAGATCTTGAAAATGCCTAAGAGGTGAGAAATTATGCTTGTAGGCCACAAAGGAAAATAGCGACCTCATATCCTAAATCTAGGGAGCTTTGGTGAGGGTCAAAATGCGACCTAAATCTAAGGCAAAAAAAATGCGTACATGGTTTATCTCCACAAGAGAGAGTAAACCACCCAACTGTTGGACTTACAACCGCTTAGGGGTAGCCTCCAACTAACTCCTATGATTTTAAGTATATGTAAGCAAGTCTTATGCTTTGCAAGATAGCTAGGTTGTTGTTTATTTAGAAATAAGGCTAAGTCTTTAAACACACTCCCTAAAATACTAGATCATGAAGGGTATGAATAATGACTTAATCTAATGCAAATTTTGTTAAGTTTTATTTTGATTTTTGGACATTTTTATTTGACATGGGCTATGGGATTCATATGCATAATGCATGAGAAATTATTTATAGGCCAAAATCAAAAAGAATGAGGTGTGTTTTCACCATGGCTCTCAAAGGTCAAGTCATTTTCTCTGGCAAAGGCGGAAGCCCTCCATTAGCAAGAGCGAGATAATATGATTTTATGCATGATGTGAGACATACAACATCTAGCTAAGCGGTTGCTAAATCTTTTATTGTCTTGATTTATGTCTTAGACTTTAAATGAGGTTTTGAGTTGTTTAATTTAATTTTGAGTTGATTAATCAGATAGAAAATTTATTTTTTTCCTAAGAGCCTAATCACATCTAGGCCATTCATCAATCAATGAAGAAACTAAGAAAATCATGCCATCCTAATTATGCAATCATAAACAAAACATCAATCAATTTATAAATTAATGTAAAAGAATAAGAGGCCAATGTGGTCGGGCTCCACCGCACAAACCCAAAAAAAGAAATGGGTAGCCGAGCTCTACCCTTATACAACCCGGATTATAAATGAATAATTACAATTTAGAAGGAATTTATGTTATGGGGGTCTTCATTCTTCATTTCTTCATTTCTTCCTTTCTTCATTTCTTTCTTTCTTCATTTCTTTCTTTCTTCCGGTTGGTTGGGATGTAGTTGCTCCAAGGCTTCACATGGTACATAAGACTTGGGCTTATGACTAATGTTCATCCTAATCGCTCATAACATTCATTGCAAATATTAATTGCAAAATTTACATCAAAATGGGAAAAATAATTTTAACTAAACCTAAAATAGAATAGCTAAACATACCACACAACCCAAGTAATTATATGAATAAGTTGGACTTAGCACCCCACATGGGTAACCAAGTCCACTGTCCTAGTTTGGATTATTATGCTTAAGGGTATAAGCAACCTCCACAGCATTTATATTTTTATTACGCCCTTAAGCACAATCTCACAAGACATGATTAGGCTAAGATCGCCCTACCATCCGCCTACATACACCCTAACATCCCTAAAATATTACATCACAAAATAAAATTAGGCATCAAACAATGAATTGCCTTACCATAGAGCTAGTAATGGTGACTTAGCCTAATGTGTGTGTCATTTAAGGCTTATGTGGCATGTCTTAGCTAGGCTTTATGGTTGAAATTTTCTAAGTGTGAGAGATTCAATTTAGAAGGGTGATTTCATTTTAAGTGATTTAGTTGATTTATCAATTTTATTTGATGATTTGATTTGGTTTGAATGAACCTAAATTTAGTTACTAAATGTTATAAAGAGAAGAAAAGAGAAGAGAACTTCTCTTTCATCACTGCCTTAAGTAATTTCTAAGGTAGATTCATTAATGATTTTTCTTTAGCGAATGTTTTATTATGTGTTTTAACTAACTCTAAGTTTATATTTGCTCTAAATAAACGTATCCAATAAGAAATGCATCTTAGGATTAGTTAATGTGAATTACTATCACATAACACATAATCATTTATTTCTTTCCACCATGTAGACCATGCATATGAATAATCCTAAGCATAGCTATACATGCAATGCAAAACTTTAGCACACTTTGATGAATACTAAGAGACGTTGCTTAAGAAAATTTGAACATTCCATGAATGTATGTATTTATTAAGTAGAAATGGGGGACTCTTTTATCCATTGCTTAAATGCACATCCATATGTATAGAAGACATAAGTGAATATGACACCATTATTTTCTACACCGGGGGTGTAAGGTGCAAGACCTACTTGGGGCTACTTAAAGCCTCGTAACCCCGGAATGTCCAGACTAATATACCACTTTTCTTAAATACATATGAATGTAGAAAAAGAAATAAATGGATGAAGAGTTATGCAAAGGATTTTTGTTTGATTTGGTTGTGTAATTTACATGTGTAAATGTGGAGATCCTTCTTAAGTCATAACATAGAAATGCATAGGAATAGATTTAAGCAAGTGTTGTCTTCTTTTCAAATGAACTATACACTTTTTGAATCCTATTCAAATCCATGTTTAAGAGAAGATAAGAAAATCACATAAAACATATCTTATACTATAATCACATACAAGCTTATTAGTATTTATAAGTAGCATCATTTCATTTATAATCTTTGATTTATAGGTTTTAAAAATAATTTTTGATTTAATAGTGATAATAGCCACTCATATTCTTAACTTTAGCCAAAACATGCAATTTGACATAATGAAAAATATTTTATTTGATTGATTTTTCAAAAGATATGAATGCATGATTTCATATGGCAAACAACATTTAGCATGCTTAGAAAGAAATAAAGTGATGTAAGCATATGACTTTATTACCCTAATTAATTTCTAAAGACAATCCTATAAGATAAGATCATTTAAAGTGAATTAAAATTCTTTAAGGAGATTTTTATTTTTTATTATTATTATTTTTTTAATTTGATTTGATTTAAAAAATATGAAAAAGGTTTGTTGGTCCTAACCCATTTCTCACATGTGTGAATTGATTTAGTTTAATTTTAAAATAATTAGGTTGATTTTATGTTTTATTTAGGATAAGGTGTGAATTAGATCCATTAATTACCCCTTACATATACCACATTAACATAATCATTCAAATTAATTATGAGCCAATATATGATATGCAACCACATGAAAATTAAATTAACAATGCACCTAAGAAATAAAGGGGCCTAATAACTCACAATTATTGATTAATTAAGCTAAAGGGTTTAATTAAGTTTTCAACCATCCCACACATGTAGTTTCATTATAATTTTCTTTGAAGCCTCTTAGGTTATTGAACACCTAAGAATCTACCCAAGATTAAGTGATTAAGTTCTCGAGTGATTTTTTATTTTTGAATTTAGTTAATTAAGTCATTTAATGAAGTGATTAAATCATTAATCAATTTGCAAATTAATTAAGTGTTTGCCCAAATGAAATAAACTTAGGAGAAAAGATTGGAAATGAAATCCTAATCTCATTCCCTAAGTCCATTCACTGTTTCATGATGATTAACAAACTTAATTGATGGATTTATCACTATTTAGTAGGGTAATTAATCATTTAATTAATTAATGGAGTGATTAGGAATGAAGCAATCCCATTAATTAATTAATAAATTTCAAGAAAATCATAGGAGGTAGAGGTCATCCCACTAATCAACCCTAGGAAGTTTTGAATTAATTGTTGAAGTAATTAAAGAGTAATTAACCAAATTATATTTCTAAAAAAAACCTAAATTGAGTGAAATTCACTATTCAAAATTAATTGATCTTAATTTTATATTAATTCTCATTGAATTATCTTTAAAATGAACTTGAGTTTGTATTTTCTGGATTTTTCTATAATTAGTTATGAATTTAGGAAGTTTTAGCATTAAAATTTAATTAATTAAGGCCCCTAATCCCGTCGGGCCATGTGGCGGCTGACGCAGAGCGACGGGATAGGTTATTTAAGTTATCACATCTACTACTGAGTCAGCTGGCGGTGGAAGCGCTTTCTCCACGGGTCGTCCAATTTAAGATCAGACGGCTATGATTAATCTCGTAGTTTAGGCTTAAATTAAAGGAGATCTAACATGATTTAATCACAACCATTCATTTCAATCACCCAGAACATACGGTGATCTATCTCCTCTCGAGTGGCGAGAGACGAATGTCGTCCATCGATCATTTGCTCGATCTGAGCTCACCCGAGCTAGGATGGAGTTCAAACTCACCCCACACCTTTCGGGAGGCACAAGCAAGGGATCCAACGACTAAGATCTAATGGGATTACAATTCTTTTCACAAAAGACCAAGCACTTTTTAACTTAAGATCAATTTTGAGCAATACCTGAGGCTATCATCGCTTTCAACGGAGAGGTAGCTTCATCAAAGAGATAAAGCTTTGAAGGTATCAAGCTTTGATTTGAAGTGATCATTGACCAAGCTCCCCTTCAATGGCAATCAGCTTTGATCGAAGTCCTCCTTCCCGTGGCTTGGTGACTTGGGAAACACCTTGAATAAGTTTGACTAGGTCCTTTGATGGTGCTTGCAAGAGTAATTTGGATTTGGTGGAGAATTGGATGAGTTGGAATTGATTTGGATCTCCCCATTTTGTCTGGAAAATCAGAAGGAGAAAATGGGGAACTGGGGAATGCTCTAAGGCTTGAGAAGCTTTTTCATCCTAGCTCAATTCATGTGCATCTCATTTGAGTGAATGAGGAGTATATCTCCCCTCCTTGAGAGGAAGACTAAATGCCATTTTTATCAATTGGGAGAATTGTGGTTGAGTTAGGCACTCCATGTGATTCATTTTGAAGAGGGAGTGGAGAAAAATGCCCATGTGCTGTGAGTGTATGGGGTGATCCAATGCTTAATTCCATGAGGGGGTCAATTTGGCCTGGGTTGGTCAATGACCCAAACCCATTGGGTCATGTTCACCACCTCCTTTGGTGTCCAAGTGGACCACTGAAGATGTCAAGTGGCTGAGAAAGAATTGGCCAAATTTCAAGTGAATTTGAATTTTGATCTAAGGGTAAAATGGTCATTTAGCCTTGATTTTGATTTGAACAGATTTGAAATTGATTCAAAAATGGGTTGGACCAAATTTCAATTGATTTGGAGTTCATTTGGTTTGAATTGGTTCAATTTGACCCATTTAGGTCAAAGGTCAAGTTGACCAATTGGTCAAATTAGGTCCATGAGTTAGTCAAGTTCAAATGATTATTTGGTTTGCTTTAATATTGGTTTGGTTCATTTGATTACTTTAGGTCAAATGGGTCAAGTTGACCAATTTGACACATTTGACCCAATTGTTAGATCATGGGTTGGTTTAGTTTAATATTTGAAATGTATTTTGTTTCAATCAATTTTGGTTTGGTTGATTTCAAGTTTATTTGATCAAGTCAAGTTGGGTTTATGGTTAATTGGGCTAGGTTTAGTCCAATCAAGCTTGTCAAGTTCACAAGTGATTTAGAATGAATTTGACCCATTGTTGAAATTAATTTGGCTTAGCTCAATATTTGACCCATTTTGACTTTTTTAAGTCAATTTGGGTCAACTTGGGTCAAGTGGCTAATTTGGCATGGTATGGATCAATTACTGGCTTGATCAAGTTCAATCATTAATTATGAATGGGTTATTTGGATTTGAAATTGATTTAAATTTGATTTGAATTGATTCATGACTTGAGAAAATCAATTGAGTTGAAATTGATTTAAAGCTTGATTTGAATTTGAAATTTGAATTGAAAGAAGCAAGGATTTGGGTTCATACTATAAGGCATTTCCTAATACTTAAAGCATAACCTATTCCTATTCAAGTCTTGGGGCAAAGATTCATAATCACTGGAAGTGTTAAGACTAAGGAACTCTAGTGTTTAGGGGAGTCATGTCAAGATGGAGACTTTGAAAGCTCACCCAAAAGTGAGGTCAACTAATGTAGATTGAAGAAGTTTGAGCTCAATTTGGCTAAGATGAACAATCCATGATGAGTTGATTAAATTCACATCTTTGTCCACTTGGGAGCTTAGAAATTGGTATCATTGGCTTCAATTGGGTATGAGGATGGTGTGGGTGCAAGGAATTTGGATTTGGTTTAGTAGAGGAAGTATTTGGGGAATGTCTATTTGGTTTGAATGGGAAAATTGAATGATGAGATTTGGAATTAATCTAAGGGAGTTGAATGCTAGGAACACAAATTGATTGTGTGATATGTTGAATTGAGTATACCATTCCATTATTGATGAAGTCGAATACATTTACTCGGCTCAAAATTGGTTGAATTGTCTATGAGACTGTGGATGAGTGATAGCTTGGAAATGTGCAAAGTTTCCATGGGCTTGATCCAATATGTGATTTGTTGGAGGTGAGTCAAATCATTTGGGTTGAATGAGGTTGGTTAGGTATGAAGGTTCCATAGTTTCAATGAGTGCCATGATGAAAGTTGGGTTTAACATGTGAGATTTCTTTCAAGAAAGTCTTGAAATCCATGAAGATATGTGACTTTGATAAAAGTAGGTTTCCTAAGAGAATGGACTTTATTTGAGTGAATAATCTATTAATATTCTTTCAAAAGGGTTTACCTCTTCTGGTGAATATCTTGTTGAGTCAAGCCTACACATCTTGCTCCATAGGAGTGTAAGTAATGCCAAAAGTGACTTATAAGTATGAGTACTTTCACTTTCACCCAAGAGTTTTCCTGTTGATTCATGGAGTTGAGTGATCGTTCTTCTTCTTCAAGAGAAGAACTAGTAAGTCTTGAGGGGGTGAAGAACCATTCCTTCACTTTTGAGTTTATAAAATCTCCTTTGGTTTAATGGCTAATTCCCTTGTGGGGTCCACTTGGTTTTTTGATTTGGGAAATGTGGGAATGCTTGAGGGTTGATTAAGCCCAACCATAAGTTGGTTTCGAGGGATTTTGCTTCATTTGGTCAAATGGGTTCATTTGGGCTAGGTTGGGTTGGGTTGATTAATTGGTCAAATTGAGTCAAACCAAGGCTTGGGTTAGGTTCATATGATGATTTGGGATGTTTTGCTTCAATTAGTTTGGATTGATTTGGCCTAGGTTTGAATTTGACTCATTTGGATTCAAAATGGTCGAATTGGTCAAGTTAACTAATTTGACCAATTTGACCAAATTAGGTTGGGTTAGGTGTTGAGTCAAGTTCAATTGGTTGATTAAAATTGATTTCAGGCTTTGATTTGGTTTAATTTGGAATTAATTTGAATTTTGGTCAATTTGGGCTAAGTTGAGTCGACTTGACCAAATGGTCAACTTGGGCTAAATCATGGCTTTGGTCAAGTTCAACAAGTGATTTGGAATGAACTTGAGCCATTGGTTGCAATCAATTTGGATTAAATCATGATTTTGTTCATTTTGGCTTTAAGGCCAATTTCATGAGTTTTGGTTTGGTTCAATTGATGACTTGGTCATGTTCAATCATTGACAGAATGGATTTGGGTCAATGGTTTCAATTTGGTATATGGTGAATTTTGGCTAGTTTGGGTTTCATTTGGGCTAAATGTTGACTTGGTCAAAGGTTTGACTTGGTTTGATCAAGGTGGTTGATCCCATGATGATTGTTGATCATGATTGAGGTTTAGATGGGCTTAGTTCAATCCAATTTGGGTTGGATTAGAACTTGGCTCAAAAAAGGTCCTTTAGGTCACTTTGGGTCAAGTGAGCCTAAATGGGTCAATTAGTTTGATCAAGGCTTTGATTCAAGTTTAGTTGAACTCACATATGACTTAGGATTGAAATATAAATCCAATTACAATTGGTTTGGAGCCAAATGGGTTTTGGTTCATATGACAATTTCAAGTCAAAAGGGTTAACTTGGGCTTGATTTGGGTTGACTTGGATTTGGTTTGATAATGGTGGTTTATGTTTATATTTGGATCAATGATTGAAGGAATGATTGAATCATGAAGAAATCCATGAGTTTTGAGTTGATTTGGGTTTCATTTAGCCAAGTTCAAAAGTTTGGCTAAAAGGCTAAAATTGGAATTTGATTTGATTTGAGTTTGGTTTTGGTCATTTGAATTTATATTTCATTTATATTTGAATATAAATGAAGATATAAATGGGTCATGAGAAAATCACTTGAGTTTGGAGTGATTTGGAAGCAAATTTGATTAAATTAGGGATGTAGGTTAAAAAGGGCTAATTGGGTTTTGATTTGGTTTGATTTATTTTGATTTGATTTGAGGTTTGAATTTGGATTTCATTTATATTTGAATATAAATGAAGGAATGATTGATTTATAAAGAAATCAACCAGTTATTTTGAAGGAGTTTTGCTAAGTTTATGAAGGTGGTTCATATGGCTTAGAAGATTTATTTGAATTTGGAGTTAATCATGGGTTTCAATCATTTGATTTGGAATTGATTTATGATTTGGAATTTGATTTGAGATTGAATTTGATAATTGAGAAAATCAATTGGATTGGGGTTGATTTGGATTTGGTTAAGGCTAAGTCCATAAGATAAAATCAAAGGGCTTAGGAAGGGATTTGGAGTTTGAATTTGGTGATGGATTTCAATCACTGGATAGTTGGATTTGATTTGGAATTTGAATTTGAATTTGAGGTTTGATTTTGAAATAAGGAAGCAAGGATTGGGTTTAGGCTATAGGGTAGGTAAGTCTTCCTAAATCCCTAAGGCACAACCTATTCCTATGGCTAACTCTTCTAAGTTTCTAGGGTTAGGTTAAGTGTTCACCTAATCACTAGAAGTGTCTTAAGACTAAGGAACTCTTAGTGTCTATAAGAGTCCTAGATCTATGATGAAAGTTGAGAGCTCACTCCAAAAGTGAGGTCAACAAAGGGCCCAATAGGTGTGGTGTGATTGACAAGGCACACACGTATTAATGTTGACCGAGATGATCAACAACGTCCAAGGATTGCACTAACATAATGATCTACTCCTAAACCCGAGGTGTAAGGGAATCAAGATCTTAGCAGCAATCTCACTGCAAGGGAGGAAGAAGGGATCCACCAAGGGATCAAGCATGTGAACCTTCCACTGGGGAAGTGTTCAAGTTATCCAGGATAAGAAGTTTGGATTTGGATGCAAGTATGATTTGGGTAGAGTATCCACCGGGATTATGTATAACCCAGGGATAGATGCATGAACCTTCCACTAGGAAGCAGTTCAAGTTATCCACTAGGATAAGGATTTGGATTTCTTTTGAGGGTGCACTTGGGGAATTTGAATTGGATTTAATTGACTCCAGGGAGAAGTTGGGATGATTGATGTCTCTGGGAGAAATTGATTGATTGTTTGTTTAAGTTTTGGATTTTAAGATGAAGGTTTTGATGGATCGATTGAGAAGGGCTATGTCGCTAGGCCTATCTCATTTACCAATCCAAAGGGGTAGTCCACCACATGGTAGAACTATCCAACCTAAGGGGTTGCCTTATGTACAATATGCTTGGGAGAAAGTGTAGACTTACATCTCCAAAAGTAAGGGACAACAGGGTGATGTTGATGCAACAAATCGACCAACCTAGGTGACTATTGAATGCCTCTGGTGGACTTATATCAACTCAGAAGTAGTCAAGATAATGTCATTTGATTGAATTGCATTTGTTTTAATTTCATTTATTTTAATTTGATGGATCCCATCAGAGTGCGATGGATCCACTAAGAAGGGGCTAATATCAGCCTAGACATGTCTTAGATTTACAAATCCAAAGGGATAGTCTACCAGCCGTGGGGTAGAACTAACCAACCAAAGGGGTGCCTTTCGATTTGCAATGGTCAAGTTAGGAAGAAAGTGGAGACTCACATCCTCCTATATAAGGAACCACTAGGGTGATTGGTTGCAATAAATCGACCCGACCTAAGGTCGCCACGGTAAGCGTGCTAGAAAGAATGCAATAGACTTATATCTTTCAAAGCAAAGATCATCGGGTAACTTGTCATGGCAACAAGTTGAACGACCTGGGTGACTATTGAGAGAGTGCCAACCTGGGACTTATCTCAACTCAAAGAGTACAATTCTATAGGAGTTTTCCGACACCCTAAAGATAGGATGTTTGCTTGGGAAAGGGGTTGTTAAGAGCTTGAATTCCTAATCCACAAGAGAAGATATATTTTGTTTGTTTCTTTTATGTTTGCGTGGACCCTGTTGGTTTGCGAGGGACCACACTAAGAAGGAGCTTATATCGCCTATATCTCGCACTTAGACCAAGGGAGAATCTACGCATCCGCTGAACAAATTCTCCAACCACAAGGGTGGCTACTAAGAAAGGGAGATTGTCCAATCCAAGAGTAACTTGGGTAGTGTCTAAATGGGGTTGCTAAGGATGCGATCCAAATAGAGTGCCCAGGGGAGGTGTCTGGGCATCCAAAACTATAAAAGAGAGCCTGTAGGTATTCAATGGCCAATCTCAAGGAGAAAGTGTGGGGACTCACATATGCCAATAGTGGTCTATCCACCGGGTGAGTCACCGACAACATATCGATAACCAACCAACCTAAGGTACGCGGAATCGCCTAGAAAGAAGGTGTGTAGACTTACATCTCTAAAGTGGAAAATCACCATGATAGTCTATCTGGCTCGACAGGCTATCACCTAGGGCAACTACTGCGGGAGTCCGTAAGGACTAAACCCAAGCTTGAAGTAGTCAGAGGAAAGAGCCTGGGACTTACTAAACCTCAAATATACCGACCTAGTTAGGCATGATGGCTATTCAAGAAGAAAGTATGACTTACATCCTCTTAAAAAGTCAAGGGTAGTTTACTACCTAGTAAGACCTACCAAACTAACAAGGTGCTCAGACTACGTCAAAGAAAGCGGACTCACATTTAAAAGGTCAACTGTGAAGAGAATGAGTGAACTACATCAAGTCCACTATGTGGTGAAAGAAGTAGCATGTACACACTAGCAATGAGTGACTAGAAGGATGTCGCTTGCTCCCCTAATGAAAATAGTATGCACATCAAAATATGTGTTTATGTGTTTGTGTTGTGAAAGAAGGAATAGATGCGCTTGGGTTCTCTTACACCTATCCTAAACATGAATGTGACTCCACTAAGGAAGGATGCCGCTTGGGTTCTCTTACACCTAACTTAGTTGTACTAGTCAAATAGATGCCTCTTGGGTTCTCTTACATATCCTAGTAGCACGAGGATTGAATATGTGGTTTGTGTTGTGAAGGGATAGATGCCGCTGGTTCTCTTACATCTACCTAAACACATCGTGGATTCAAAAGCAAAAGATGTTTTTAACACATTAGAGGTGGAATTTGATATAAAAAGAAGTTTTATTGATGATTATTTTAAAACAGATTTATGGATAATATTTCTTTAGGTAGATCCTGTTGATTGGAAGCATAGGCGCCTCCCTTAATTTATAAGTTGATAAGATCCTCCTTGGAGCCTTCTCTAAAAAGGGCCTTCCCAAGTGGGTTCAAACTTGCCTCCCATCTTTCAACAAGCAACAATTGGTCTTCTTAGAACTAAAATAAGCTCTCCTACTTGAAAAGCTCTAGGATGGACCAACTTGTTGTGAGCTTGAATCATTTTGGCTTTGTACAACTCGAGGTTCTGGCATGCCCGAAGGCATCTCTCCTCCAAACCTTCGAGCTCTTCTAACCGCAGCTTGGCATTCTTCTATAGTAATCTTGCTACCCATGGCTATCCTTAGTGATGGGAGTTGGACTTCTAATGGTAGAATGGCTTCAGACCCATACACTAAGGAGAATGGGGTAGATTGAGTTGGAGTTCTGGATGTGGTGCGGTAGGCCCATAAGGCTTCAACCAACTGCTAATGCCACTGTCGCTTGTTGTCATCGAGTGTCTTCTTCAATATTTGGATGAGAGCTTTGTTGAATGCTTTTGCTAGACCATTTGCCCTTGGGTAGTAGATGGTGGAATATCTCCAATCTATGTTGTGTCTCCGAGCAAAGCTATTGATTTTGGTGCTCTTGAATGCAGTACCATTATCAGATATAATTCATCGAGGCACCCCAACTATATACGATATGGTTCAAAAAATTGGAGCACATTGTGTGACCTCTAAGTGGGATTGCCTCCCACCACTTGGAAAAGTAGTAGTAGAATGAACCCAGACCCTTGGGAGAAGGAGGATTGATCAGACCCACTATGTTAGTGCCCCAACACTCAAATGGCCACGAGGCTAAAGTAGGATGTAGAATGTTGGGTGGTTGATGTGACCACCATGCACCTATTGGTGGTATCTCCTAGCTACATCCATGCGTAATCATCATAGCCAATAGTATCTTCTTTGATCTTGGCTTTCCTTTGGACTGTGAGCTTTGCATAAACTGAATGTACCTCAATCACAATCTTATGAGCGTGTTTCTAAAAAACCACATATGATCAAAGATCATATAAAGCCATCCCAGAGCAGAGAGAGCTCTCTATTTCACTGATAATGACTTCTTGAGGTAGTTTATGTGTTTAGGTAATCCATGAATGGTTGCCTCAATGACTCATCATCCTTTGGCAATGAACCTCCCTTCAAGAGAGAGTCTCGATGAGTTCAACATTAATAAGGGATAAGACTTGTCTATTTTGAACCCTTATTAAAATGGACTCATCTTCTAAGCATGCCAACTACTTGGTGAGTTTAGCTAATGCATATGCTACAACATTATCTCCTCGAGGAATCTTATAAATAGTGACCTTTGGGATTTGAGCCAATAACTTCATGGTGTACTTGTGGTAATGATGGAGCTTAGAACTTGTAGACCCAGATTTGGTTGATGATATGAGAATCCTCAAGATGTTGATACTGGACATAATGTAATGACTAACTGCACACTGAGAGAGCCTCATATTCGGCTTCATTGTTGGTGCATGGATTGGATAGATGATATGAGAATCTCATCACATCATGGTCCAGAGTTAGAGAACTATTCCTACCCCTTCCCTGGAAGAGTAGATCATGGTTCTTCTCCTTTTGAGAGAAGCGCACCATCAAAATACATCTCCCAATGGTGAATGCTAGTGTCCCTAAGTTCATGATTTGTTCATCGGGAGGTCATCACTAAGAGAGAAGAGGAAGTGGGTGTGATGCTAAGAAATCGCTAGTCTGTCCTTTCATAGCATGGAGGGTACAATGTGATGTCAAACTATAAAATCATGGACCATTACCAACCATCCAAATAATTGGTGTCATGAGATATTGCGGATTGATTCTAGAGATCACCACCTTATGAGAAAGCATGTAATGTCATAGCTTTTGGGATGCAAAGATTAAAGCTAGCGCTTTTCAATAGGTGGGTAGTTTGCCTCCAGGAATTAGATGATAAGGTAGTAGAGCATTTTCTTTCCTTCATCATTGGTTTGAGCCAACAAAGCACCAAGGGAGTCATCTAATGTGTAGAGGATCAATGCCCGGATAGGGCTACTAGAATCATCATGTAGTGCTTGATGTCTTCAAAGCATGCTCACTTATCCCACTTGAACTTGGCATCCTTTTTGACAAGTGCTGAGAATGGTTGGCATCTTCCTGATAAGTTGGATATGAAGCATCTTAGATATGCCAACCACCCTTGAAATGATCTGAGTTGAGTTAGACTTTTAGGGGTGGCATTTCTAAGATAGCCTTGATCTTCTCTGGGTTGATCTCTATTCCCGATGTCAAACAACAAACCCAAGGAATTTCTCTGAAGCTACTCTGAATGCACACTTCAGGGGATTCATTTTGAGGTTAAATTATCTTAACCATTCGAAAACTACTCTCAAGTAAAAAGAGATGGTCTTCCTTTTCTTTGTTTTTGACTACTAGATCATCAACATAACATTCAACTTGATGATGAATGAGTTCATTGAAGATCCGAGTCATGGCCCCTAGTATGTAGCACCGACATTTTTAAGGCCGAAAGGCATAACCTTATAATAATAGATTCCGATCGGGGTTTGAAAAGTAGTATTTTTTTCATCCTCGAGGGCCATCTTGATTTGGTATTGATGACCCATCCATAAAGGAGAATATTGCATGAGATGAGGCAATGTCCACCATGGTATAGAAGTGAAATTCATCTTTAGGACATGCCTTGTTTAGATCCCTAAAATTAATCACATATGCAAATTTGGCCATTCTTTTCTTAACTGGATGACAATAACCGTGGTATTTTTCTTCCCGATAAAGCCAAGCATCGATCAATTCTTGATTTCAAGTGACGTTGTTCAATTTCTAATCGCATACATCTAGGAGTCTGCTTGATAGGGTTAGCATTAGGTTCTTTTACTAGTTTGTGAACTACTATATCAGGAGATAAATCGTGCATTTCTTCATAACTCCATGTGAAGAAGTCCTTTAACTCAGCTAATAGCTTAACTAAGTAATTGGTTTTTTCTTCATTCAATAAGAAACTAATGTATGTCGGTCGTGGATCTTCTTTTGTTCCCAAGTTGATTTCTTTGAGTTCGTCAATGGTTGATCTGATTTCTTCTTCAAACTCTAGTGGTGCATCTTTGATTTCAATCTCATTTGGGTCATCTGAAGTTTCTAAACATGTCTCCTCATAAGTGTTAGCATGATTTGAGAAGAACTAATCGACCCCAAATGAGTGGTGATGACTAGGCAATGGTTGTCATCATGGACCCACTATGTTGAATCCAATCTTGATTGAAAGTGTACTTTGGTTGTCCCATAATTTTCAAAGTAGTTCAATTGTGTTTAGACCAAGTATGTGGGATTAATCCCTTCTTTGCTAAGTTAATAACACAAGGTGAATACCAATCAAAAGGTAGTTGTATTAAATCTTTATATGAATCATCCTCAAGTTCTACATTAGCTTCTTGACTTGAGGATGATGCTCCCAACAAAAAAACCTCTTGGCCGACATTGGATGACTTGGGGCCTCCTTAACTACCAAACCTTCAACTTTCTGGGAAGAAAGTGAGGTTAGAGCTAAAGTTCCCAACTGTGACTATTCTACATAATGATGATTTGGATACATTCATGCTTTGCTTGGAGGCCTGGTCTTCACCATTATCAACAACATCACCTCCAAAGGGACCCGAGAGGGGTTGTGCTAATCACATGAGACTCATCTTGGACTCTAAGTCTATGTGGATAGGGGTACTGAGTGGAACATAGCTCCTACTAGTTGGCCACCAGTAAGGAGGTCTTCCACCTCTAGAACTCCTGATTGCCTCTTCCTCTACATGGTGGGAGGTTGAGTCATCCTACCCATGTGTTCATATGGAACAAACTGAGTGAATCTAACATGCTCTCTACCTCTTCCTCGTCCGATTCTCGCTCACTTGTGCTTTCTTTTCTTTTCTTTTTTTCTTTTTTTTTCTTTTTTTTCTTTTCTTTTTTCTTTTCTTTTGATTTTGAACTTTCACCAAGTTCATGAGAATAGACTTTTTGATTTGGAGGAAGATAGTAGGTTGCATCTTCATAAATCTTGACCTCTCTAACTGAGAATGGCTTCAAGTCTCCTTTGACACAATACTCGATTCCACCTCTTTTGAATTTGATGCACTGATGCAAAGAGGATAGAATTGTGTTATTTGCATGTATCTAGGGCCTATCGAGCAAAGTAGTGAAATATGTATATGAATCAATTATGTAGAACTTGGCTTCTATCTTTTAGTCATCTATCTCTAGTGGTAACACTATGGAGCCTAAAGCCCTCTCGCCTTATTCATTGAATCCTCTCAACATCATCCAATCTCCTCAGAGTTTAGAGATGTCGATCCTCAAGTAGGCAAGGGTTTTTAGACTCATAATGTCACTGATGCACCTTGATCAACTAACACCCTGGAGAGTCTGAATCTTTCCACTATGTGATGTAGAGGGACGGTGCTCCATTGTCCCCAAAAGAAGGTCTTCATCATGAATGTAACTCCATGGCTTCTCTTGAAAACATGCCTCCTCCAATAGCAACCGAGCTAAGCATATTTGGATCAAGAAGGGCTTTGATCAATGACTCCCTCATCTCTTTGGATAAGACAAGGCATCATATATGCTTAGTTTAGACAACTTTCTTATGAGGACATTATAGTCAACTATGGGTTGGTCCTCCAAGCATATCCATAGGTGGAGCATCCATGCTTCTTGACCGCTAGAACCAATGACTTGTTTACCCTTATCGAGGTGCTACCCTAGAGGTAGAACTTTGCCACTACAAGGTTGACTTGTGACTTCATGAGATGGTTTAGGAAAGTTCTACACTCATCGTTCACGCTTCTCCTATAGGATCATCAGAGTCAGATGACTCCAAATCTATCTCAATGGGTGAACCCGCGTGATTTAGAAATGGGTAATCCATTTCAAAATTAGAAAGGAGTGGATCAAAATTGTTATAATTATTAGTACTTGGAGAGCTTTCTATAGAATAAATCATCAAGATCATCAAAAGTAGAGAGAATGCAAGTGAATTTCTTCATTGATTTCTTAGATTTGGATGAAGGTACAAAGTAGAAATCAAGTAAAGTAAGCAGTGAGGATTTGGCACCCCTCACTGACACAAGATACTACAAGAAGAAGAAGGAGCGGCGAATGGAAAGGAGTGATAGACTCAATCGGTTTTTGCTAATGTCTATCTCGCAAGTGGAAGCTCACGCCGCTGGCTTCTACCTCCCTCAAGTTATCTTAGCAACTTGCAAACCTTCCTTAGAGTTGGAGGTTTGAGCTTCGTGCACTGCAAGGGTAACTTTGATCTTAGAAATTATTTTCTTGGAGGTTCGATGAGATATCCCAACCTTCCTCTATCTTGAGAAGATCATGTATCCCCAAGGATTACCCTAACAAAACTAGAGGTTGTTCTAATAGGTATTCTTAGGGATGACAATGGCCCAACTTGTAGCTATGCCAATCCTTAAAGGTAAAGCAATCTTCCAAGACATGACTAGCATATGGTGGTAGGGGCAAAGTTTGGATCATGACTCTTCCCCACATCCTCCTTCCTAGGCTCGTAACTAAAATCGCTTCTTTAAGAGGTTCTTAAAGATCTTCCTAACTACCTCCCTTTGAATGAATAAGGTTTATTCAATTTGTCAAAAGTAGGTAAGTGATTTACCTGGTGGATAAGAATATTGATGTTGATGGGATGGGATACTAAGCAAGTGGGTGGAGGCCCTGTGGCAAATAAGGATAATATGATGCCAAGTGGTGGCAAAGGAGGTGGTAGAGGAGGCCCAAGGTCTGCCTAACCAACTCGGCTGCTTCCCCTTATCAACCGGATGCCCCGGCTTTTTTTCTCAAATGCCTTCTATGGTCTGGGCGACCGATCTTGGAAAGGTAATGTTGACCTCCTTGTAGACTAGCCTTGTTGATTAATTTCTCAAATGTCTTAATGGTGAACCCTTTAAGCATGAAGGCGACCAGGCCATGAATATTCTTGAGTAGAATTTCAATGGCATGTTGTTCAGATAGTTGTGATTCATATTTCATACTTAAATTGCTCCATCTAAGAATGTAATCAACAAGGGACTCACTGGGGTATTGTTAAGCTACAACGAGATCGCCCATAGTTACCCTTTCGAGCTCCAAATCTCTTAATAAAGAGTGCTCCAACTCAAATGTCTTCATGAATCATTGATAGTTCAACATACCAATCAAATAATGCTCAAGCTACCGAAAGAGGTGAAATAAGAGTGCATCGGCCACCGATTGCAACATCCAACTAAAATGTGCTATGTGTTCGGGGTTCCCATTGCCATTAAAAATTTTGAAGGATGGAGGCACAAAGCCCTTAGGGTATTGGACACCATCAAATTCCTCTGGGTAGGGTCTACCCTTTGGAACAGATGAGCCACCTCAGGCTTGCGCCAATGCATCCCTTACCTGTTGCTCCACCATGTGTTTAATGTATTTTTCATGCATGGAGGTGCTATCCACAACCTTTCTATTCAAGCTGCCACTATCTCCCTCTATAGAATTCATTTAGGATGATCTAAAGTGTGTGTAAACTTTGCTCATACACTATGGAGAAGGCTATGAAGATGAAAAATGCTATTACACCGCCATCAACTCTTGATCTTCTTCCCATTTGATCAATATGATCATCCCTCTTTTAAGGGTGGAGGAGGTGTTTGAATATGTCATCTTCCAACTACAATACCTTCCAATGTGTTGATCTCTAAGGGACCCCCAGTATCGACCATGTGAACTTCTAATCTCGAGATCATCCTCATAGATCAAAGGGCCTTTCCCTCTCAATCCGATGGTCTTCCTATCTCTTTTGCAAAGTACTATGCTAGATCTCATCTAGAAATATAACTGCTACAAATATGCAAACTAGAGTGACTAACAGAGATGCACCTAACACTACCTGTCATTGGAGTGTTGGTATTGGGAGGGTCATGACTTCTGGAAGAGATGTACTCGTGACTTCTCATGGATAGAGTAGTGTCCCTAGGGAGATCCACTTCCATGGGGACTACAGAATTGTCCCCTTCCCCTTCTATAGCATCGCCACTGCTCAGGTGGTGGTGGTGACCACGATGCGGGGTCGCCACTCTTCACCAAGACAAGTGGGAGGTCGAGTAGTTAACTCATCCTCACCGTGGAGTAGATGAAGTGGGATCCTTTGGAGCTGATCACCAAGGGGCTTTCTTCTCCTGAATATTATGGATGGTGGGACCTAAATCAGATAATGGGTGAGGGTGATGGTGGTGGAGACAACACTCTCTACCCTCACCGGGCTTTCCCATGAGGTGGTACCTAGCACTATGTTATCCCTTATCGCCTGGTGGCCCATCGATGGGGGAAATCAACAAGGAGCGCCACTATCTAGCAAACCTCCGCTCGCTCAACGAGAGCTACTTGGGCCTCTAATGCTCTATCACTATGAATCCCTAACACTCTGGGATGACCTCAAGTCACTGAACGCGGTATGCTCATGTCATAATATCGCCCGATGCATAGGACTTCCTCCTGTCCCTAGTCAAAACCTCATGGTATGTAGGAGGTGGAGGTAATGTAGAGTAATCCTCTCTTTCTTTGATCCGAGAGGGGTGGAACTTTTGAGTGGGAAACCTAGGAGAACCTCCTTGTAATGTGAGATGGCATCCATCTCTGACGCCATGGTGTCGCTTGATCTTGGCTCTTGCATCATGTATGGTGAGAAGCAGGTGAGAGCTAGATCTCACCAATGTGGGGAGGCTATCTCCAAAGCCGATAGCCTTCCCTTAGGGGACCAACCAGGAGGTGCTAGCATGACCGAGCGAGTGCTAACAACCGACCGAGTAGAACTGACTAAAGTCCAACTACCTTCCTTTCAAGGAAGGATACTCAATGTAGACAGTCGATGCAAATGATGCCGCCACCTCTCATCCCCTAGCAGTGAGGGTCACCGCAGATGCTCCCTCAAATCCTGGCCAAAGAACACTAGATGGGTGGAGTCAGGGAGGCGGCTCGATCCAAAAAATCCATCCCAATGAAAAGTAAAAACAAACTTAGAGGCCATGTGTGAAGACCGCAAAGACCGCAGACTAATCAGCTGAAGGTATATTTATATTTATTGAAATATAACTTGTATCAGATTCCTACCTTGTATTTGTTCCACACAAGTAACAAAAGTTTAGAGTTTTGAACCCACACTCAATAATTCAAATATGTTAAGTGGGGTTCATTGGAGAGATTTAGATGCTTTTGAGGAAAGTCTTTTGTTATTTGATTTTTTTGATTTTAGAACCCATACTAAACCAATTTAGGTAGGTTGGGTGAGGTTCAAAAAGTTGGGGAGAGATTTCTTTCTTTTTGGAGATTGTTTGTGTTTTATGTTTCTTGTTTGAAAATATATGGATAGTTTGAAAGAACCTCTGCTTAGCAAATTTGGGTATGCTAAGAAGAGGTTGTGATTATGTGTTTGAAATATTTTTGCTTATGAAGATTTTATTGTGTGATATTTTGATTTGAAAATGGACCTTCTTGCTTAATAAATTTTGTATGTTAAGTAGAGGCCACATGTGCTTGGTTTGTGCTTGAAGATGAGATTTTACTTAAAAAATTTGGTATGTTAAGTGAAAGCTAAATGTGATTGTGAGATAGATTTGCTTTTCTTTGAAGATGGGAGTCCCACTTAACAAATTTGGCATATTAAGTGAAAGCCCGAAATGTGTTTAAGATATGTTTGTTTTCCTTTGAAAATGAGACTATCACTTAACAATTTTGGTATGTTAAGTGAAAGCTCAAGTGTGATTGATATGAAAAATTGGATTCTTATTTAACAAATTTGGTATGTTAAAATAAGGATCAAATGTGTGTTGAAAAGAGGCCCTCACTTAACAAATTTGGTATGTTAAGTGAAAGCCTAAATGTGTTTGATATGTTTTGAAATGGGATTCCACTTAACAATTTGGTGTGTTAAGTGAAATCAAAGTATGATATGACTTGAGAATGGGATTCTCACTTAACAAATTTGGTATGTTAAGTGGGAATAATATGGCATGGTTATGTTGTTCTTACTTAACAAATTTGATGTGTTAGATAGAACCAAACATATGTTTTGAAAATTGCTTAGCAATATTGGATATGCTAAGTGAAAGCCTAAATGTATTTTTCTTTGAAATGAGATCTCTTAAATTAGAATTGTTAAGTGAAAGTCAAATTTTATGTTTTGGAAATGAGACCCCCACTTAACAAATTAAAATTATTAAGTGAAAATCAAATTTAAATTTTAAAAAAAAAATGAGGCCCCCCTGCACTTAACAAATTGAAATTGTTAAGTGAAGGTTAAATTTATGTTTTGGAAATGAGACTCTCACTTAACAAATTGAAATTGTTAAGTGAAAATCAATTTTTATGTTTTGAAAATGAGACCCTCACTTAACAAATTGGAATTGTTGAGTGAAGATCAAATTCATGTTTGAGAATAAAATCCTCACTTAACAAATTGAAATTGTTAAGTGAATCAAATTTTATGTTTGAAAGATGAGACCCCACTTAACAAATTGAAATTGTTAAGTGAAAGTCAAATTTATGTTTTAAAATGAGACCCCACTTAACAAATTGAAATTGTTAAGTAAAAGTCAAATTTTATGTTTTGAAAATGAGACCCCCACTTAACAAATTGAAATTGTTAAGTGAAAGTTAAATTTTATGTTTTGAAAATGAGACCCCTACTTAACAAATTGAAATTGTTAAGTGAAAGTCAAATTTTATGTTTTATTTAAATAGGGATCCTCACTTAACAAATTGAAATTATTAAGTGAAGGTCAAATTTATGTTTATTCAAATAGGATTCTCGCTTAACAAATTTGTATATGTTAAGTGGAATGATCATGATTTGCTTTGAAAGAACCTCATGTAGCAATCATGGAGGTTTTGATTTTTGATTTTGTGAGTTTGAATGGTGCTTTGGAAAGTGTCATTTTTTGTGAAAGAATTATTTTCTTTAAATTTTATGATTAACCTTGCCTCACCAAGCTAGTGGTGAGGAGGTTCTAAATTTTATTATCTCCCTTTTCATTGATAAATTATGTTTTCACCTATTGGGGAACCCAACAGGGGTTTCAAGACCTACACGGAGTGAGGTCCTAAAACCTAAAGGATGTTGGCTAACTTTTCTTAAGAATGAAATAAGCTAAGTTTCAACAGAAGGAAAGATAGTTTCATGCACACATGAATGCAAGTCCACTATCGATGCTTAGAGATAACAATCATCTACTAGAGATGGAGAGAGGAACCATCCCTAGCAGAGTCGACATAAAAATTTGTGGTATTTATTTTGTGTGTTTGGGTGTGTTTATGTGAGGGGACACCACGCAGATCCGTAGATGTACTCATTAGAGTGATCGGGTATGACATTAAGGAATAGTATACTATCTCAAGAGATAGAAGTCAATACCTTATAATGGACCTAATCACCTAATAAAGACTCCTGAGGCATGATGGGTCTTTAAATATACCAGAGATTTTTTCCCTACTTTACATGGAAAAGTAAAGCAGGGTTTATTTAAATCGAGTTCATTAAGTTCCCTATAGAGGCAAGCCTTCATAGTTAATTACATATTAAGGAAAAATGAATGCCTTAAGAATACTTTCTATTAAAGTAAGTGAATGTTGTCTCCAAAGAATTCAAAGATAAGACTATCAAAGGATTAGCTGTATTTTTGAAAATCAAGTAGGAGAGAACAAAAGGAAAGAGTTATTATCAAAACCAAAGGAGATGAGTAGGGAGTGCTCATGATACTAAGAAGCCTAGTGAGCACTCCAATCTATCATATAGTTGGGCTTTATATTTGAATTTGAGAAGATTTATTTATTTGAGTTAAATTTTTATTAAAAATCTAAGACTTATAATTCCACAATACAAGATTGTGGAAATGCCTAAGAGATGAGGATTTATGCTTGTAGCCCGTAAAGGGAAACAGCAATCTTAGATCCTAAATCTAGGAATTTTTGGCAAGGGCCAAAGCATGAACTAAATCTAAGGTAAAAGTAAGTATTTGGTTTACCTCCATAAGAGAGAGTAAATCACCTGACTGTTGGACTTATTACCGCATAGAGTGATAGCTAGCTAACTCCTCCTATGCTTTAAATCCAAGTAGGCAAGTCATATGCTTTGCAAGATGGTTAGGGTGTTATTTGCTTAGAAAAGAAACTAAGTCTTTAAACTCACTCCCTAAGAGACTAGATGAAGGGCATGAGTAATGACTTAAATCTAATACAAATTTTATCAAGTTTTATTTGGTTTTTTAAACTTTTTATTTTGACACGGACTATAGGGTTTTGTATGCCTAAATGCATGAGAAATTAATTATGGGCTAAATCATAAGAGAAAGATGTGTCTTTCCATCAAAGGCTCTTACAAGTTAAGACTTTATTCTCTGGCACAGATGGAAGCCCTCTCTTAGCAAGAGTGGAAGAATATGATATACATGATATTGTACATTCAATCATCCAGCTAAGGGGTTGCTAAAAATTTTATTATCTTGATTTAATTCCTATGCTTTTATGTGAGATTATAAATTATTTTAAAATTTTAGTTATGAGTTGTTAATGAGATAGAAAATTTGTTTATATCCTAGGAGCCTAATTGCAACCAGGCCACACAACAATCACCAATCATAAAGAAACTATAAATAAGCATGCTATCTCTAATGCACAAGCTAAACAAAATATTAAATAATTTAATAAAGCTATCTCAAAAGAATAAAAGACCGATGCGGTCGGGTACCGCCATATAACCCAAATAGAAATATGGGTAGTTGAACTCTACCCTTATACATCTCGGTATAATGAAAGAATAATTATAATTATAGAATGATAAGTGTTAGGGGGGTCTTCATTCTTCATTTCTTCATCCTCCATTCTTCACTCTTCATCTTTCATTTCTTTCTTTCTTTTGGTTTGATTGGGATGTGGCTTGCTCCAAAGATATCACGTGGTATATAAGACTGGTCTTATAACCAATGCTCAATCTTAATCCCCATAACACTTATCCTAATCCTAATGCAAAAATTACATTAAAAGGAAAGAAAGTAAGTCTAGCTACACCTACAAAATAAATATTAGCTTAACGCACCATACAACCCAAGTAGTTATAGGAATAATTTGGACTTAGCACCCCACACATGGGTAACCAAGTCCACCTGTCCTAACTTGGGCTATGCTTATAAGCAACCTACATAGCAAAGTATTTATATTTTATTATAGTGGCCCCTTAAGCACTCCCCTACATAAAAACATGATTAGGCTAATATCGCCTAATATTCATTACACATACACCCTAAACATCTAGTCAAATATCATAAAAACTAAACATTCATCAAACCATGCACCACCCTAACATAAAGCTAGAAATGGTTACTTCACCTAATGTGCATGTGTTAGAGTTTATGTGGTATGTCCTAACTAAGCTTTAGAGTTATGATTTGCTAAGTGTGAGGGATTTAATTTATAAAAGTTTGATTTCTCTTTAAGTGGTTTAGTTGATTTGGGGATTTTTACTTAGTATTTTCTTTTATTTCATATAGCCTACACTTAGCAACATGTTATAAAGAGAAGAAAGAGAGAGAGTCTCTCCTTTATCCCTACCTTAAGTAATTTCTAAGGTAAGTTGATTAATGAATTTCTTTTAGTGAATGATTTATTATGTGTTTTAATTAATCATAAGTTTAGATTCATTCTAAATAGCCCTATTCAATAAGAAAGGCATCTTAGGATTAATTAGGATGGATTACTATCACATAACACACTCATTCATTTCTTTCCATCATGTATATCATGCATATGAATAATCTTAAGCATACATATACATGCAATGTAAATCTTAACATACTTTGATAATGAATGCAGAGAAATATATTTTGAAATTTAAATATTTCGTTTGTTAATTGAATTGTGAATGTATGTCTTTGTTGTATAGAAAAGAGGGATTTTTCATCCATTAGCTAAATACACATTCACATATATAAAAGTTATAAGTGAGTATGACGCCATTATTTTCTACACCAGGGGCATAAGGTACAAGACCTACGTAGGGCTACTTAAAGCCTCACAGCCCTGGGATGTTTAAACTAATATACCACTTTTCTTAGATACATGTAAATGTATGAATAACTATAAGGATAGGAAAATACATGCAAAAGTTATGCTTTATTTATTTAATTTTTGATTATTTATTCATTGGCCACATCACACATGCATATGTATAAGAGTTTTAAGTGAGTATGGCACTATTATTTTCTACACTGTAAGGTACAAGACCTACTTAGGGCTACTTAAAGCCTCACATTTGAGATCCGACTAATATACCAATTTTTCTCAAATACATATGAATGTACAAAAGAACAAATGGACAAGGAATCATGCAAGAATTTATGTTTGATTTGTTGTATGATTTATATGTGTAATATGAAATTCCTAAATCTTAACATGAGATGTATAGGAATAGATTTAGGCAAGTGTTGTGTCTTTTCAAATGAACTATGCACTTGCAAAATCCTATGTGAATCCATTAAGAGAGAAAGAAAGAGAACTTCATAGTACACATCTTATACTATCATCACATGCAAGCTTATAAGTATTTGTAATTAGCATTACTTCATTTGTAAAATTGATTTATAGGTTTTGAAAATAGTTTTTTTTTGGTTTAATAGTGATAATAATCACTTATATTTTTAATTTTAGCCAACACATGCAATTTGACATAAAAGAAAATATTTTATTTAATTAATTTTCAAAAGAAATGAATGCATGATTTCATATGGCAAATAATATTTAGCATGATTGGAAAGAAATAAAGGAATATAAATATATGATTTGATTCACCCTAATTAATTCCTAAGGACAATCATATTAAATAAGGTTATTTAAAATAAATCAAAATTCTTTAAGGACATTTTTATATTTGAATTTAATTTGATTTAAGAAATATGAGAAAGGTTTGTTAATCTTAACCCATTTCTCCATGTGTGAATTAGTTTGGTTTAATGAAGAATATTTAAGTTGATTTTATATTTTAATTAGGTTAAGGTATGAATTAAATGAATTAATTATCCTTACTTATATGCCTTAGTTAATTAACTAATAATAAGCCAATATGATATATAACCACAACAACAACAACAACAAGCCTTAATCCCACTAAATATACATGAATCCTTAAGTATGTTATTATGTGTCAAATTCTCATTTAATTGAGTATACTAAGATCTTTTTTATACATCTTAACCAAGTCTTTTTACCTTTCTAACATAAGGAAAATCTATGCATCTACTCTCCTAATTATCTACGGGATATGTGAAACCATTAAGGCACTCTTCTAATCTAATAAACTCCAATTTTAACATACATTTTGCATTCTATCTTAAAGAATCCATAAAGCATCCTATGTAAAATTTAACTTAGTCTATTTTCTCTTTTATTAAACATGCATATAATTTACCACCATCTTATAAATTTTTTAAGTTTAAGTGGAACTTTTTTATCACATAATAGATTATTCCTCCACTTCAACCATCCAACTGAATTTAATAATAATATCTCCATCTATTTAATCATTTTGAACAATGAGCCTAAATATAAGAATTTTTTATTAATGACTTGATAAAAGTCACAACATACCACTAAATTACAACTAAAATTACAATATATTTTAGATTTTAAATGAAATTTAGATTAAAGTTGACTCCATAATTCAAGTTTTATTTTAATAGAAGAATAAAAAAGCATACAGGGTACATCTTCTAAATGCCTAAGAACATCCATAACTAAAGTAAAAAATATAAGGGCTTAATGTTGATTTGATGTAATCCAAAAATAGAAAATAGTTTGTCAATCCTCCTTGTGTTTGTAACAAGTGAAAATAGTATATATATCCTTAATGACTTGAATATAACCAATATTAACTTTTTTCCTTCTAATCTCCAAAGAATTTGAGACTTTTAATATGATATAACCACATGAAAAATAAATTTGCAATGCTAAGAATGAAAATGCAATTAGCTTATGATTAGTTAATTAAGCTTAAAGGGTCTCACTTAATTACTTTATGAATTTCTCACACATGTGAGCCAACCATTTCATTATCTCTCACCTTTATGAACACCCAAGGAGCTACTCAAGATCAATGGGGGTTGCTTAGGTGAGGATGAATTGATTTAATTTTAATTTCATTAAGCTTTAATGAATTGAAAATGTTTGGTTATGTTTTAATTTGAATGATGAAATTAACTTGGGAAAGGATCAAGGGCCTTAATCCTAATCCCTAAATCATTAAACATTCAATTAGGTTTTTATTTCCTTATTTTGAAGATTTAATCACTTAATTAATTAATTAATCATTCCATTAACCTATTAATTAATTTTGATTTTTAAAGATAAAGAAGACTTAGGAAATGAATTAGAAAAAATATCCTCAATCACATTCCTTAAGGGATCTTATTGTTTAACAGGGGTAATTATGTTCAAATGATTAATCAAGTTACTACACATTCTTTAATTATGATTAATCATATTAAGTGAGTGATTAGGGCTTAATCAAGTAATTTTCTTAATTAAGCAATCAATAATATCCTAGAAAAATAGGGGAGGCAGAGGTCATCCCCCTAAATATTCTCAAGAAATTTGAGATTAATTGAGTGTTTAATTAAGGTGTAATTAAGATAATTAGATTTTGATTAAGCCAAGGTCACTATTCAAAATCAATTCATTATAATTTTCCTAGATTCTCCTCTAAAATATCTTCAAAATGAGCCTAAGTTTGTATTTTTTTTGATCAATTTTAGGGATTAAAATGAATTAATTAACCTACTAAAGTTTTAACCGGTGCCAGTATGTGACGCGGGCTTTTTTTACACTTAAGGATTGGCTATTTAAATAGTCACATCCACTTCGCTGGCAATCTTTCATGTCCATCTAAGATCGGATGGCAATGATTAATCATGGGTTTAGGGAGAAATCAAAGAATCTCTGAGGATTTGATCGAATGTCATCTGATCATGAGATGGATGGGATCTATCCCATTCGCAAGTGGCGAAAGATGAGCACCATCCATCTTTCTCGATTTGATCCAAGCTCACCCGAACTCGGATTGAGATCAAATGGATTCTACACCATCTAAAGGAGCATACAATCACATGCAATGGCTGAAATGCCTCAACATGGAGATTTCTTTCACAAAAGACCAACGCATAGAGGCCTAAAGCTATGGTTTTGAGGAATTACCTCACTAGAGCTAATGTCCCATGCAACACTAGATAGAAGCTTGAGGAGGCGGGCATTAAAGAAGTCCAAGCTCAATTTGGTGTTGGGATCATTCCATGCACCTACATGCTTTGATCAAATTCACACCTCTGGCCACTTGGGAGCTTGGGAATTGGTTTGGTTGGCTTCTATTGGGTATGAGGATGGTGAGGGTGCAAGGAATTTGGATTTGGTTTAGTAAAGATAGAGTATTGCATGAGAGAAATCCTATTTCAGTTTGCGCACAGGAATGGCAATGGCCGAATGGAGAGGGCTTGGGAATCCTTGGAATTGCTCTAAGGGAGTTTAGAATTGGCTTAAGGACTCACACAAATTGATTGTGTGTGAAATTATGTTCGAATTAAAGGGGATAAACCCCTCAATTTTCCATCATTTGAGGCTCAGGCGACGTTTAATTGCCGCCAGGCTATGAGTTGTCTCCATCAGGTCAAGCATCACCCAAGGATGAGGAGGATGGGAGTGCCATGGACCCAATGCAAAGTGCCCATGGGCTTGATCCAATGAGTGCTTGTTGAGGTGAGTCAACTACCTCCAAGGGTTGGTCAACCTGGGTGGTGAGCTAACTAGGTGGGGGAAGGTTCCATGTAGTGTTAATGAGCGCATGGGGATGGGCAAGTTGACTTTTTTGATCCATTGGATTTAAGGTTTAATCATATGGTTTGATGGCTAATTTCTTCCACTTGGCTTTTAAGCTGATTTGGGAATAAAGTAGGGCATGCTTGGGTCAGATTTGACTAAGCCCTAGGGTCCCATAAGTTGGTTTGGAGGGAATTTGCTTCATTTGGTCAAAATGGGTTCATTGGGGCTAGGTTGGGTTGGGTTGACCAATTGATCAAATTATGTCAAAACAAGGCTTGGGTTAGGTTCATATGATGATTTGATATATTTTACTTCAATTAGTTTGGATTGGTTTGGCCTAGGATTTAATTTGACTCATTTGAATTCAAAAGGGTCAAATTTATCAAGTTGACTAATTTGACCAATTTGATCAAATTATGTTGGGTTAGGTGTTGAGTCAAGTTCAATTGGTTAATTAAAAATGATTGTAGATTTTGGTTTGGTTTAATTTGGAATTAATTTGAATTTTGATCAATTTGACCATTTAAGTCAATTTGGGCTATGTTGGATCAAGTTGACCAATTGGTCAACTCAATAATCTTTGGTCAAGTTCAACAAGTGATTTGGAATGAACTTGAGCCATTGGTTGCAATCAATTTGGATTAAATCATGATTTTGTTCATTTTGGCTTTTAAGGCCAATTTGGGTCAACTTAGGTCCGACGGCCAATTAGGCTTGGTTTGGTTCAATTGATGACTTGGTCAAGTTCAATCATTGATTATGAATGGATCTGGGTCAATTCAATTTGGCATATGGTGAATTTTGGCTAGTTTGGGTTTCAGCTTGTTGACTTGTTAAAGGAAGTTTGACTTGGTTTGACATAATTCAAGGTGGTTGATCACCCCATGATGATTGTTGATCATGATTGAGGTTTAGATGGGCTTAGTTCAATCCAATTTGGGTTGGATTAGAACTTGGCTTAAAAAGGACCTTTAGGTCACTTTGGGTCAAGTGAGTCTAAATGGGTCAATTGGCTTGATCAAGGCCTGATTCAAGTTTGGTTGAACTCACATATGATTTTAGGATTGAAATATAAATCCAATTACAATTGGTTTAGAGCCAAATGGGTTTTGGTTGATATGATAATTTCAAGTCATAAGGGAACTAGCTTTTTTGACTTGGTTTTTTGGTTTGATAATGGTGGTTTATGTTTATATTTTGATCCATGATTGAAGGAATGATTGAATCATGAAGAAATCCATGAGTTTTGAGTTGATTTGTTTCATTTAGCCAAGTTTAAAAGTTTGGCTAAAAGAAAAATTGGATATTTGATTTGATTTGAGTTTTTGTTTCATTTGAATTTATATTTCATTTATATTTGTGAATATAAATGAAGATATAAATGGGTCAGAAAATCACTTGAGTTTGGAGTGAAAGCAATTTGATTAAGCTTGGATGTAGTTAAAAAAGGGCTAACTTGGATTTTTTGATTTGGTTTGATTTGTTTTGATTTTATTTGAAAGGTTTAAGTTTGGATTTCATTTATATTTGTGAGCATAAATGAAGGAATGATTGATTTATAAATAAATAAACCAACTTTGAGTTGGTTTGAAGGAGTTTTAAGTTATGGAGTAGGTATATGGACAAGAAGGTCTTGATTTGGAATTTAGAGTTGATCATGGATTTCAATCATTCAGAATTTAGAATTTATTTATGATTTGAAATTTGATTGAGATTGAATTCGATAATTGAGAAAATCAATTGGGATAGGGGTTAATTTGGATTTGGTTAAGGCTAAGTCCATAAGATAAAATCAAAGGGCCTATGAAGGGATTTGGAGTTTGAATTTGGTGATGGATTTCAATCATTAGATGGTTGGATTTGATTTTGGAATTTGAATTTGAATTTGAGGTTTGATTTTAAAGAAGAAAGAAAGGATTGAGTTTGGGCTATATGGTGGGCAAGTCTCTCCTAAATCCCCAAGGTACAACCTATTCCTATGGCTAACTCTTCTAAGTCTCTAGGGTTGGTTGGCATTCACCTAATCACTAAAAGTGTCTTAAGACTAAAGAACTCTGGTGTCTAAGAGTCCTAGATCTATGATGAAGAAGTTGAGAGCTCACTCCAAAGTGAGGTCAACACATCCATTATAATATTTTGAAACTTTTCTTATTTTATAATAATTTTGTTAAGTTCAATATACTCATAAAAATATATAAAATAATATACAACAAAAAATACCTCATGAAAATTTTATTTTTCTATATTAATATATCCAGCATAGTTTATTCTACAATATATTAAAAGTTACGTGATTAAATATTTGTAAATCTTCATGGATCTGAGTTTGTATGAAATCCAACCAAATAAAATGGCAAAAATACATACACAAGTGATGAAATTGAAACATGAAGCCCATCTAAAGCTGGCCAATTTTTCCAATTAACCTGACGGGAAAAATAGGCTCTACGATCCTCAAACCGTACTTTCTCTCCCTCTCCCATTCTAACCTGATTATAGTTAGAGAAATGAAAATGGTGTGGGTGAGATATTTAATAAGAAAAAAAATTATTTAATTAAAAATGTATAATGATTATTATAAAATTGGTTATATTTTAATTTTAATTTTACATGAATTCTCTTATATATTAATACATGACAACTCTAAAAATTATGTTAAATAGTTAATAATTTAAAAAATCATATCTAGAACACACTAACAAAAAGGATTTCTGAAATGGACACCACGCATTTCCAAAAAACCCAATTTTATAAAGAATTATAAATTTTTTAAGAAAGACAATTTCAATAAGAAAAATTTTTTTACCATAATTTAAATAAGCAACTTCTTCTTTTTTACTTTTGTACTGATGATGCTCCTAAAAATAGATAAAAATATACTTAAAATAAATTCAATAGTACTTCGTAATGTGGTAAAAAAAGGTCTTGAATAGAGCATAAAATATATCCTAAAAAATTAATTAAATATAGTTCAATAAAATTTAACATGTCAAATTTTGTAGAATCAAATTATGAAAATCTATGAATAAACTAAACATAAAATTAAGTTCAAAATTCAAATAAAATCGGTGGACACAAAATAAATATGCAAGTCTTATCATGCTCAATTACTATATAACTAGTTGTCACATATATTGTATAACAAATTTTAGTATATTACCAATGAGCTATACAATAATTTAATAAGAAAATTAAAAATAGATGGGCCTTAAATTAGAAATGCCACTAACTTGAAAAGCTTTAAGCATTTAAAAATGGTAGTGGCATGCTATGCAACTTTTATAGAAGAAGTAGAATTTGATGTCTCATATGGTCCATGCTTCACAAATAAACTCTACATTGAAAGCATCTAGACTAAGTGTAGTGTGGAATTTATAAAAGTTAAGAAAATAATTTTTTTTTCTTCATTAGTGATTAGGATGTTAAATTCAATCATACAAAGAATAATACAACCACCATCCAAGTGGGAGAAAAATATGAATTAAGGAGGGATGAGTTCATAATATTTTTAGAGTGCTAACCTCTTTATTGAAATTAGAGTTTCATCTACATTTAATAGTATAACAGGAGATTGCTCTAGTAAGAGAAGGGTGTCTCTATAGCTAAGATGCTTTGCCTAAAAATTGTTAAATATGAATCTAAAAATTCTAGCCAAGTAATATTGGAAAAGATGACAATAAGAAAATTATCAAATTTGTCCAAAGGAATAACCTGATAATAAAAAAAGGAGGACTTCTAAACAAAATTGATTAACTAACAAACTATCAAGTTTTATTTTAATGGACATCTTTAATCTATTGTTAACCTTGGGGAAGAAAAGTCTAGTAAAAGAGAGGTCATTGAGTGTAGCATTTAAGTTCGAAAGTTTATTGATATGAATGAAATGTTTTTAATATTTTTTTAGTAGAACCTACAATAATGAAATCTCCAATAATGATCCAAGGAACATCCATAGAGGAGAAGATGTTGGTGTAGAAATTAGGTAAGTATATTATTTTAAAATGAGATTTTTCTTATAAATAATTGAGAGGTAAAACTATAGAGAACCACTACAAAAAAAACAATCATATGAAATCATATTAGTGCTCCATTTCATCTAAACTCCACTATAGTAGTTGAGATGGAGCATGAATATGATTTTATAGGATTATTCTTTAGTTTAGATGGAAGTTGTTTGCAACCATTCTTATTATTGAAGAAGAGATGTGAATAGATGGCCCATGGATTATACAAATTCTATGGGAAATGAGTGGTAAAGGTCTAAGGATGAGGGAGGGAAGAGAGGAAAACTTTGCTTAAGAGAAGAAAGATAAATAGGATTCGACATCAAATTTAGGCTCTATGGTTGATATACCCATATATATTTTCTTAATAAACCTAAATAAAAGAACCTTGTGATTGGAAGAAGCATAGATTTTGTTATTGAAGTTAAACATAGAAGGAGGATGAGATAGACTTTATTAAGAGGTAAAATAATCCTTTCTTGGCGACAAAGAAAGCCTAAGAGTAGGGGAGGAGGGAAGGGGAGGGGAGGGGGAGAGTGTGTGTGTGGGTGGAGTAACCATGTAAGAAATATGGCTTATTTAACTTATGCTTAAATAAGTCACATTAATCTAGCTTAAAATTGAGCCTAGCGTATTTGATTTTATTTAGAATAGAAAACTTTAACTATAAATTAAGATAATTCGCTTGAGCATAAATTGAGCCAAATTAGCCCATGCATATCTTTTTAAAGACTAGAATAGGATTTATAATAATAAGTTCATGTATAGTGTGCATGCATGAATAATGTCAAAATTTATTCGAAGAGAAACCATAAGTCCATAACTTTTAAAGAAGAAAACTTTCATCATATAGATGTATACTCAAATATATTAAATTTTCTTTAGATAGTTCAATTACACAAAAAGTGTTAATAGGCTTTTATTTAAATTATTTTTTAAGCTATATTGCATGAATATGAACACAGGAATATGAACATGATATGACAGAGATACGGAATATAGTAATATAATGTGCATATCTTATAAAGTTTTAAAATTGTATAATAACATTATAAATTAAATAAGCATGAAATAAGTAAAAAAATCCCAACATTATAGCATGGAAATTATAACGATATTTATAAATGCAAAAAATAATAATAATTGATTTTTAGATAATTCATAAATCATGATAATGAACAAAAAAATTTATGAAAAAAATTTGTAAAATATAAAAATTAATCAAATTCAAACCATAACTTAAAAAGATATGATCAATAAACACAATAATATTTAGGGTGTTGCATACTAAAGATAAAAATTATAAATCATCAAAATCTAATATCTAATTATTTTTTTGTTAATATTAATTAAATTTAACTTAATTATATAACTCAAGCGTGTCAAGCATAAGACATGTCTCGCTGATATCAAATGAGGGACACATATGAATATTGTGAAATTATGATAAAATATTAAGGCATCATAATTTTTAAGTGATACATCTAATTAGAAATTAATTTTACTTAAGTTTAAATATAATATTTTGATTATTTTTTGAACAAATCTGATCAAATTATTATCTGATTTTAAAATTTGGTCCATAAGTCCATTCAAATAGCATTAAATTCAGAGTTAATATAAATAATTGTTTAATGTATCCTTTTCCATTAAAAAATCATTTCAACTCAACGGCAACATATGCGAACGTAATTAACTATTTCTAATAAAAAAAAGACATCACTTGTCTCATTTAAAGGAATAAATTGTCATATATATATATATATATATATATATATATATATATATATATATATATATATATATATTATTTTTGTACTTAAACATATTTTACTATCACATATTATTTTAATATAATTAAATTTTTAATAATAAAAATAATATAATTAATTAAAATGTTTAGCAAGAATAAAATAAAATTTTTTCTGTCTCATCGGCGATGCATCAGTGTGGGCCTATCGACCCGTCGGTCCGTCCGTCCATCAATCCCATCCGTCTGATCAGATTTCAGTTCACTGAATTTTGATTTATTGATTTATTGATTTATTGATGTAATTTTTTCCACGACACGTCTTTTCTTTGCCGTCTTGTCCCTTATTTATAGCCTTCTCACATCCAATCCTTCGCCTCCTCCCTCATCTTCTTGTCTTTTTTTTTATTTATATTTTTTTTTATTCTGGGGATTACTGAAATTATAAAATTAAGATAAATGAGGATTATAAGTTAAATTTATTAGGTATAGAAATTGTGATGTAGGATTGTGAAATCAGGCAACATTCCGAGATGGGTGGTAAAGATGGATATTCAAAAAAAAAATCTAATTAATAATAAGAGAGGCTCCTAAAGTGATACTAAAACTAAATTAAAGAGAAAAAAAATTTTGAATGTGATAATTGAATTATTTTATGATTTCAATATATTTCTTTCATCATGTATGGAAATTTTTTGTTTACTTGAGACCTATGCCGTGCATATACTCTCCTGCTGCATAAGAACAATTGCATTAAGCTTTAATTTTGGAAAGCAATTGCATTATTTGTATTGGGCTAAGGAGGCACAGGCATGCTGTAAGATCATGGAATAAAAAATCTAATCAGATCAGTCGATTCGACTGATTCTTCTAAATTGCTCGGATAGAAAGAAGAAGTTTTAGTAGTCATTATTGTAAGCTCGGATGGCGAATATCAGTCTAAAAATATTTGACCTATCCTGATTTTTCGGCTTGTTGTCTCATTCTCCATTCCACTCAACGAAGTGACGAAGCCTACGTCGCAACTCATAAAGACAACTGCCAAGGCTCAAAACCTTTGAATCCACAACCCTCACCGGCAATCGCCGCCCACCTGTTCTTCGTCGGAGCTTCGTCGGAGCTTCGTCGGAGCTTCATCGGAGCTTCTCCAAAGCGGAAGCATCCTCATCACCGTTGGTTTGAACTCGAGTGAATTGATATCTTTAATTTTTGAAAGTCATTTTTTATTTGTTTTAAAGCATTTGTGAAATGATATTAGTTTGCTCGTCATTTTGTATATTTGTTATGACCCAATCCTTTGCAGTAAATATATATATATATATATATATATATATATATATATATATATATATATATATATATATATATATATCATGATCCTGTCTTACAAATCTACATAGTCAACATGATTTTATAGTCTTTTTAAATATGCTCATTTTCAAGTTATAGATACTTTGTTCTATCAAAGTTTAAAAAGGTTAAATTTTGATTATGTTGGGTTTAAATTAATTTGACTTAAGATTAATATTATGGGGTTTGCTGCTCACATAGAGAAAGTGAATATCTTCAGGTTATGGGTAACTCTTAAAACAGATTTACGTTAACTAGTTTAAGGATTTAGCTAACTAAAATCAAGGGTAAACTGATGGTTTTGATTTAGAAAATATTTATATTAAGATCACAACCTTCAGCATGGTGAAAAATTAAATACAACATAGAATCATTTTAGTGAGTTCAAAAATGTTTACATTATGGAGTCATGTATAAAAGTGGAGGCTTTAATAGAATGAAACAGCACTTTATTAGGGTTAAAGGAAAATTTCCTTGTAAGAAAGTATTATATAGTATTCGATATATATAAAAAAGTTGAAAGTATTCATGTACAATCGTGTATTCTTACTAGCTTAATTTTTTAAAAAAAAGCCTAGTTAGAGAGATTGTCACGGAAACAACACATTTTGCAGCAAACTTACTTCAAAAAATATTAATGATCACAAGCATAATTTGCACGCATTTTAACTAGTAAGAACTTTAATGATTCAAAGTTATCAAAAATAATGAAAAAAAAAAAGAGACAACTTTTATAATTATGGATTCTAAATTTTAGAATGATTATTTTGTCATGTCAAAATTAGCAAGCTCACTCATAAGATTATTAAGAGTTATTAATGCATGATATATGAATCCATATCAAAGAACAACAAGATAATATCCAAACAACATACCCTTACAAATCCAACAGATTACAATTCTTCTAACCAAATCTAAGCAACATCGCTTTACAAGAACTTATAATAAATAGTACAAGAGCTTTCCAAGTGACAATACACAACGGCCAAAAGCAAAATCCGAGAACATCAAAATATAAAGAAATCAAGAAGCTCGACACCTCAACCAAATCAGATTCAGGAAAGTAAACAACAGGGAAACGATCGATATATGAAAATAACGACATGTAGCAATTAGTTACAAAGGCTTATGAGATGAACATTCTGAAGAGCAAAATCATAAATGAGGAAGCAACAACCAGACTAATCAAGAATTTTAGAAGAACTTAGCTCCTCTTTTTTTCCTTTCTTCTCTTCTTCTGTATTCCTCAAGTTCCCTCAGAGGCTTTAAAATGAGAAGCAGCTTCTCAGTGGTTAAAGGAATCTTCCTCCGAGTTCTTCGACTCGAATTAAAACCAGCAATAAGGCAAATATCGTTGAGTAATTCAAAACTCGATCCAACGATCAAGATCACGTGTTTTCAATGGATATTCAATCCAGATCAAACGCATAAACAATTAACCATCAAAGAATCAAGAGCCGCTTGATCAAGAAACAGATCCAAGGGCATTAGAACGAGATAATCCAACGGCTAGGAAACAAATCAAAGAAACACAATCCAAAGCCCATCCATAGAGCAAAATGATCCACGGATCAGCAGCTCACTTTATATGCTTATAACTCAACCGTTAACTCAATTGAAAGGGTTTAACTCATTGTCTTGACTCAAACCAAGCTTCCCATATAAGAAATTCACCAGAACTAATTTAGTGCTCGAGCTATATCGAGATTAAAGCCTCAATTCCGTATCAAGAAATCTTTACTTGGCTATTATTATGATGGAATGTATAGAGCAAAGAGAGCAGTCAAATATATGTTTAGACATCCAAACAAGACTATATAAGCCATATATAAGTATCATTAAGAACTAATGAAATCGTCAGCCTTGCCAATGTATTCATTCAGCTACATATTTTTTAAATCCTCATTTTCAGTATAATCAAGAAAATTGTTATCACAAACATGAGATATATATGGAATCATGAATGTTTTGCATTATTTATTTTTATCTAAGCTATTATTTGTATTTAGACTTATGAGTGTTATTATTTTTCATCTATTATTTCTAAAATTATAAAGACAAAGTGAAAGTAAATACTAAAATATGTATTTTTTTTCACTTTTAAATGATACTAACTTATATTTGTTTTCTTTGTTTTAGTTTTAAATGGTCAATTTTTGGGCAATGAAATATAAAATTTTGAATGATCTTTGAATTTGGATTATGGGCACAAAATATAGGTTAATAACATAAATATTAAAGTTGTTTAAATTTTTACTAGTTGAATATATTATTTATGGTTTTATTTTTAGGATCATCTTCATTTAGCTTGCTTTCATTTCATTATTTTTTATTGTACATTTTCATGAATCATTATTGCATCAAATTGATTATATTTAAATAATTTTAGCATTTACTATGTCATCTGATTCAACCCTTAGTTTCACTCTAATCGAACCTTAAACTTCTCTCTCTTACGGTTTATGTTCAATTCAATTTTAGAACTTTGGTTATAACATTTTTTGAAGCAGAAATTGTAAAGACATGTGGATGGTTCATTTAAATGGAGAATTTTGCATCATTCAAGTTCTTGCTTTTTTTGAACTCCTGAATATTTATGCCAATAGTTCGATACAATAAAGCCTTTCTAATGTTGGTTGTTTTTTGCTAGCTTATGTGCTTACTGAATCAAATTAGTTTGCTTGTATTACTATTTCCTCACTTATTCCGTTCCTCAAGATAATTTAACAATGCAGTGAAAATCCAAGTGTAAAAGTTAAAGTGTTGTTTATTGTGTGTGCTTGTAATAATGCCTAGTATAAGTTATTTTCAAGCATAAATGATCTATGTTGTGTATGCTTGTAATATTGATTAGAAGACAAATGTGCAATTATTTTCTTGCTACTATATGTTATTCTTTTGAACATTGAATTATATAATCTTCAAAGATTTAATCGCAGATGAAAGCCCTTAACATTATTTTGATGGTTATTTATCTTTTTTAATAATTCTGATCGGTTGGTTTTGTCTACTTTGTTATATTTAGATGTCAAACATGATTTGTGTTATTACAGTGTATCATTCTCTATCTTTCATAATACTTATATTTTAATACATTTAATCTTAATTGTTAAGTTATGTAATTATTCTACTAAAATTATTATATTTGATGACATATTGAGAGTATTTTAAGTTTAACTCACGCTTTTACTTTTTTTTTTAATTTAGTGTGCCATCATATTAACTTTGGATCTTTCTAAAATTGCATAATTTAGTAAGGAATTAGTTGTAGAAGTTGAAACAAGAATGAAAATTTGAATCTTGTTTTATAACCATTTGAATAAGCGTAAGTAGAGAGATTAGCATTAAAGAAGCCCCTCTAAAAGGGTAAGAAGAAGAAATCTATAATCTCGAGTGCTTTATTGAAGCTACCTTCACATTCAAAGGAGTTATTACATAACAACTTATTTGTAATGCATATGTTATCATACAAAATTTTATAAATTTAAAATTGGCATTACTTAACATTATTTATTTTTATCTAAGCTATTATTTGTATTTAGACTTATGGGTGTTATTATTTTTCATCTTTTATTTCTAAAGTTATAAAGACAAAGTGAAAGTAAATAAAATATGTATTTTATTCACTTTTAAATGATACTAACTTATATTTGTTTTCTTTGTTTTAGTTTTAAATGGACAATTTTTTTGGGCAATGAAATATAAAATTTTGAATGATCTTTTGAATTTGGATTATGGGCACAAAATATAGGTTAATAACATAAATATTAAAGTTGTTTAAATTTTTACTAGTTGAATATATTATTTATGGTTTTATTTTTAGGATCATCTTCATTTAGCTTGCTTTCATTTCATTATTTTTATTGTACATTTTCATGAATCATTATTGCATCAAATTGATTATATTTAAATAATTTTAGCATTTACTATGTCATCTGATTCAACCCTTAGTTTCACTCTAATCAACCTTAAACTTCTCTCTCTCGGTTTTATGTTCAATTCAATTTTAGAACTTTGGTTATAACATTTTTTGAAGTGGAAATTGTAAGACATGTGGATGGTTCATTTAAATGGAGAATTTTGCATCATTCAAGTTCTTGCTTTTTTTGAACTCCTGAATATTTATGCCAATAGTTCGATACAATAAAGCCTTTCTAATGTTGGTTGTTTTTTGCTAGCTTATGTGCTTATCGAATCAAATTAGTTTGTATTACTATTTCCTCACTTATTCCGTTCCTCAAGATAATTTAACAATGCAGTGAAAATCCAAGTGTAAAAGTTAAAGTGTTGTTTATTGTGTGTGCTTGTAATAATGCCTAGTATAAGTTATTTTCAAGCATAAATGATCTATGTTGTGTATGCTTGTAATATTGATTAGAAGACAAATGTGCAATTATTTTCTTGCTACTATATGTTATTCTTTTGAACATTGAATTATATAATCTTCAAAGATTTAATCGATGAAAGCCCTTAACATTATTTTGATGGTTATTTATCTTTTTAATAATTGATCGGTTGGTTTTGTCTACTTTGTTATATTTAGATGTCAAACATGATTTGTGTTATTACAGTGTATCATTCTCTATCTTTCATAATACTTATATTTTAATACATTTACTTTGAATTGTTAATCTTCCAGATTAGTTATGTAATTATTCTACTAAAATTATTATATTTGATGACATATTGAGAGTATTTTTAAGTTTAACTCACGTTTTACTTTTTTTTTTAATTTAGTGTGCCATCATATTAACTTTGGATCTTTCTAAAATTGCATAATTTAGTAAGGAATTAGTTGTAGAAGTTGAAACAGTAATGAAAATTTGAATCTTGTTTTATAACCATTTGAATCAGAAGCAGAAGTAGTAGAGATTAGCATTAAAGAAGCCCCTCTTAAAAAGGGTAAGAAGAAGAAATCTATAATCTCTGAGTGCTTTATTGAAGCTACCTTCACATTCAAAGGAGTTATTACATAACAACTTATTTGTAATGCATATGTTATCATACAAAATTTTATAAATTTAAAATTGGCATTACTTAACATTATTTATTTTTATCTAAGCTATTATTTGTATTTAGACTTATGGGTGTTATTATTTTTCATCTTTTATTTCTAAAAGTTATAAAGACAAAGTGAAAGTAAATACTAAAATATGTATTTTATTCACTTTTAAATGATACTAACTTATATTTGTTTTCTTTGTTTTAGTTTTAAATGGACAATTTTTTTGGGCAATGAAATATAAAATTTTGAATGATCTTTTGAATTTGGATTATGGGCACAAAATATAGGTTAATAACATAAATATTAAAGTTGTTTAAATTTTTAATAGTTGAATATATTATTTATGGTTTTATCTTTAGGATCATCTTCATTTAGCTTGCTTTCATTTCATTATTTTTTATTGTACATTTTCATGAATCATTATTGCATCAAATTGATTATATTTAAATAATTTTAGCATTTACTATGTCATCTGATTCAACCCCTAGTTCCACTCTAATCGAACCTTAAACTTCTCTCTCTTCTGGTTTTATGTTCAATTCAATTTTTAGAACTTTGGTTATAACATTTTTTGAAGCAGGAAATTGTAAGACATGTGGATGGTTCATTTAAATGGAGAATTTTGCATCATTCAAGTTCTTGCTTTTTTTGAACTCCTAAATATTTATGCCAATAGTTCGATACAATAAAGCCTTTCTAATGTTGGTTGTTTTTTGCTAGCTTATGTGCTTACTGAATCAAATTAGTTTGCTTGTATTACTATTTCCTCACTTATTGGGTTCCTCAAGATAATTTAACAATGCAGTGAAAATCCAAGTGTAAAAGTTAAAGTGTTGTTTATTGTGTGTGCTTGTAATAATGCCTAGTATAAGTTATTTTCAAGCATAAATGATCTATGTTGTGTATGCTTGTAATATTGATTAGAAGACAAATGTGCAATTATTTTCTTGCTTCTATATGTTATTCTTTTGAACATTGAATTATATAATCTTCAAAGATTTAATCCCAGATGAAAGCCCTTAACAATATTTTGATGGTTATTTATCTTTTTTAATAATTCTAATTTGTTGGTTTTGTCTACTTTGTTATATTTAGATGTCAAACATGATTTTGTGTTATTACGGTATCATTCTCTATCTTTCATAATACTTATATTTTAATACCTTTACTTTGAATTGTTAATCTTCCATTAGTTATGTCATTATTCTACTAAAATTATTATATTTGATGACATATTGAGAGTATTTTAAGTTTAACTCACATTTTACTTTTTTTTTAATTTAGTGTGCCATCATATTAACTTTGGATCTTTCTAAAATTGCATAATTTAGTAAGGAATTAGTTGTAGAAGTTGAAACAAGAATGAAAATTTGAATCTTGTTTTATAACCATTTGAATCAGAAGCAGAAGTAATAGAGACTAGCATTAAAGAAGCCCCTCTTAAAAAGGGTAAGAAGAAGAAATCTATAATCTCTGAGTGCTTTATTGAAGCTACCTTCACATTCAAAGGAGTTATTACATAACAACTTATTTGTAATGCATATGTTATCATACAAAATTTTATAAATTTAAAATTGGCATTACTTAACAATTTTTTAGATAAGTGAGGGGAAAAAAAATTTTTTAGTTATCGTTTTTTCCTATAAATCCTTCGCTCCCTATTAATGGGGATATTAGATGATGATAAATTGTCAAATCCTTTTTGAGTGTATCATTATTATTCACATGATTTGGCCTTATACATTTAATTGTTTTATTTACTCCCATCCTTCTGGATGGCTCTTAGCAACCATTGGCTACGAGTTAGCTACAAGTTAGTAATCATATGATGTGTTGCTTACTAACCAATTGGCCATACTTTCTAACTCAAATCAACAAACTTATAACAAAAGTTCATCGAGAACATGAAAAAAAAGAGAGCAAATCAACCTAGAACAGTGCTAAGAAATAAGAAAATTAAATAATTTGAGTTATTATGAATAAATCAACTATAAAATAAGGGGATGAAGGTTTCGATATGTATAAGCATCAATGCATAATGTAGGTGAAAAATTAAATACAACATAGAATCATTTTAGTGAGTTCAAAAATGTTTACATTATTGAGTCATGTATAAAAGTGGAGGCTTTAATAGAATGAAGCAGCACTTTATTAGGGTTAAAGGAAAATTTCCTCCTTGTAAGAAAGTATTACATAGTATTTGATATTAAATATATAAAAAGTTGAAAGTATTCATGTACAATCGTGTATTCTTACTAGCTTAATTTTTTTAAAAAAAAGACCTAGTTAGAGAGAGATTGTCTGACATAGAGCAACACATTTTGCAGCAACTTTTATTACTTCAAAAAATATTAATAATCACAAGCATAATTTGCACGCATTTTAACTAGTAAGAACTTTAATGATTCAAAGTTATCAAAAATAATGAAAAAAAAAGAGAGAACTTTTATAATTATGGATTCTAAATTTTAGAATGATTATTTTGTCATGTCAAAATTAGCAAGCTCACTCATAAGATTATTAAGAGTTATTAATGTCGATGAGAAACCTTTACTTGGCTATTATTATGACGGAATGTATAGAGCAAAGAGAGCAATCAAATATATGTTTAGACATACAAACAAGACTATATAATCCATATATAAGTATCATTAAGAGCTAATAAAATCGTCAGCCTTGCCAATGTATTCATTCAGCTACATATTTTTTAAATCCTCATTTTCAGTATAATCAAGAAAATTGTTATCACAAACATGAGATATATATGGAATCATGAATGTTTAGCATTATTTATTTTTATCTAAGCTATTATTTGTATTTAGACTTATGAGTGTTATTATTTTTCATCTTTTATTTCTAAAACTATAAAGACAAAGTGAAAGTAAATACTAAAATATGTATTTTATTCACTTTTAAATGATACTAACTTATATTTGTTTTCTTTGTTTTAGTTTTAAATGGTCAATTTTTTTGGGCAATGAAATATAAAATTTTGAATGATCTTTTGAATTTGGATTATGGGCACAAAATATAGGTTAATAACATAAATATTAAAGTTGTTTAAATTTTTAATAGTTGAATATATTATTTATGGTTTTATCTTTAGGATAATCTTCATTTAGCTTGCTTTCATTTCATTAGTTTTTATTGTACATTTTCATGAATCATTATTGCATCAAATTGATTATATTTAAATAATTTTAGCATTTACTATGTCATCTCGATTCAACCCTAGTTCCACTCTAATCAACCTTAAACTTCTCTCTCTTGGTTTTATGTTCAATTCAATTTTTAGAACTTTGGTTATAACATATTTTGAAGCAGGAAATTGTAAGACATGTGGATGGTTCATTTAAATGGAGAATTTTGCATCATTCAAGTTCTTGCTTTTTTTGAACTCCTAAATATTTATGCCAATAGTTCGATACAATAAAGCCTTTCTAATGTTGGTTGTTTTTGCTAGCTTATGTGCTTACTGAATCAAATTAGTTTGCTTGTATTACTATTTCCTCACTTATTGGGTTCCTCAAGATAATTTAACAATGCAGTGAAAATCCAAGTGTAAAAGTTAAAGTGTTGTTTATTGTGTGCTTGTAATAATGCCTAGTATAAGTTATTTTCAAGCATAAATGATCTATGTTGTGTATGCTTGTAATATTGATTAGAAGACAAATGTGCAATTATTTTCTTGCTTCTATATGTTATTCTTTTGAACATTGAATTATATAATCTTCAAAGATTTAATCGCAAATGAAAGCCCTTAACAATATTTTGATGGTTATTTATCTTTTTTAATAATTCTGATCTGTTGGTTTTGTCTACTTTGTTATATTTAGATGTCAAACATGATTTGTGTTATTACAGTGTATCATTCTCTATCTTTCATAATACTTATATTTTAATACCTTTACTTTGAATTGTTAATCTTCCAGATTAGTTATGTCATTATTCTACTAAAATTATTATATTTGATGACATATTGAGAGTATTTTTAAGTTTAACTCACATTTTACTTTTTTTTTTTTAATTTAGTGTGCCATCATATTAACTTTGGATCTTTCTAAAATTGCATAATTTAGTAAGGAATTAGTTGTAGAAGTTGAAACAGTAATGAAAATTTGAATCTTGTTTTATAACCATTTGAATCAGAAGCAGAAGTAGTAGAGACTAGCATTAAAGAAGCCCCTCTTAAAAAGGGTAAGAAGAAGAAATCTATAATCTCTGAGTGACCTTCACATTCAAAGGAGTTATTACATAACAACTTATTTGTAATGCATATGTTATCATACAAAATTTCATAAATTTAAAATTGGCATTACTTAACAATTTTTTAGATATGTGAGGGGAAAAAATTTAAGTTGAGAATAAACAAGTTATTAATTCATTGAATAAAAAATTGAAATTATTAATTTTTTATGTCATTTGATACTAAAATAGAAATTAAGATCCCAATATTTTATGATCTAGAAAATTATGGCAAACTTTATATAAAAGAAATAATTACTAAGATAATTATTATGCATGAGAACGTGCTTATGATTATTGAGTATATGTGGTTTAACATATTATTAAATTTTCTTAAATCATGATGAGATGGTCTCCAAAAATACTATTAAAATGATCACAAGAAAGTCTATGAGTTTGAGAAATATAATTTAAAAGCATATCTTAAAAATATACTTAGAGTTTCATTGACTTCTGATTGCTAAAATTTTAATCAAACAATGAGATGCATGTGCTTAACAATTTATTATATTGATGAATATTAAAAATTGTAGAAGTGAATTATAAATTTTATTGCATAGTAGTACATTTATTTGTGATGTTTCGTGTGATTACTTATTAAATTAGAATCTTCAAGATAAAATATCCACTATCATCTTGGATAATGCTAGCAATATTTATGTTGCGGCTAACTCTCTTAAAGTTAATTTTCAATTTAAAGAAATTTTGTATTTTCAAGGGCATTTTTTTGTGATAGATGTTATGCTCACATCTTGAATATTATAGTTTAGAATATATTAAAAGTGTTTCAAGAAAAAATTTATCGAATTAAAGAATTAATTAAATATCTTAAGAAATCACCTATAAGGTTATATAAGTTGTAGAAGTGTCTAAGAAATTAGGAATTCTCACGTCAAAGGATTATCTGTTGATGTACCGATACGATGAAACTCAACTTATTTAATGCTAGAGTTTACCTATATTTATCACAACATGTTCACTCATTATACAGCTTAAGGTTATAATTACAAGTTATTATCATCAAATTTAAATAGCAGAGATATGAGCAAATCAAAAGTTTCTTGTTATTTTTTATAATATCACAAAAATGAATTATAGTTCTTATTATCTTACTACAAATATTTTTCTTTCCACTGTTATGTATGCGAAGAAGCTATTGATGGAGGAATGCAGTTGAATGATTATATTAAGAAAATGGCCATTAGCATGAAAATCAAATTTGTTGAATATTGGAGTGAATGCAATATACTTTAAATATGAAGTTCGTCTCATTTCCTAAGATATATTCTTTTGAACAATAATTCAAAAGAAAGACAATTAAGAATATTATTTGGAGAATGTATAATCAATATACAATTGACGTTACTAGTTCTTGTTCAACTAGTGCTAGCGGATCTTCACAACTATGAAGTAACACAACTTTTTGATCAGGTTTTGATTTGATGCATAGATTTTGTAATATTTTTGTATCATTGGGTTTCATTCAACCTTTAAATTTTGATTTGCAAATCTATATGGAAGAGAGTTTACATATGTCCGATAATAATCAATTTGATGTTATTGATTGGTGGAAGTTGAATAATCTCAAATATCAATGCTTTTCTAAAATGATTAGGATGCCTTGAAAATTCTCATAACAACACTTGCATCAAAATCCACAATGCTCGTGTTAGAATTCTAAATAGTTACAAGAGCTCTTTATTTGTAAAAATAGTTAACTCACATATTTTTATAGCCAACTAGATTAAAGGTACTAATGTTAAAAACCCTTTGAAAAGATATACTTTTATCATTTATTCACTTCTTTTAAATTTGTAAGTTTATTCATCTCATTATATATTCTATTCTAATCATTCTATTTTTATTTTAGTAAGAGCTGATGAAAGAAGAAAATTTGTGTGTGAATCTTCTAAAATAATGAAGTTCAAATTAACACGTTAATGGATTAAAAGTTATTTCATGATCTCATTTTCATCACTTTAATTTATATTTGATATGATTACTTAGTAACAAAATGCCATATTGTAATAGATATTGATGATATTTGAAATTTGTTATTTGCTTGATATACTATATAATTTCTTTGTTGGTTCGCACTTGAATGTAAATTGATGTTTCATTATTGTTTTTACCTAAATTTGAAATTGAGTTTAATATTTTTGCTTTCATATTTTGATTATGCAAAATTATATTTATTGATCTTATGCATTGTTTGAAAGTTGTAGATACGTTCATTACTTCTTCAACTTTGATGGTATTAGTTACTGTTGCGTGCTAGAAAACCAGTTGCGGTAGAGTAAAAATTTTCGCCTTAGCTTTGTTGTGAAATCCAGCACACACACAAGTATTTAAAGAGTGAACAATAAAACTCAATTTACGTGAAAACCTCGAAAGAGGAAAACCAACCTCCGAAAAGCTTCCACTATGTATCTATTTGAGTACAAGATCTTCCGATACCGATATTATAGAATTGTATAGAGAAAGGAACAATAGCTATGTGACAACGATCGTTGTAGAAGTAGTAGATGATGATGGTGAAGCGAGCAATCAGGAGAATGCAGAACATGCGAAATGGGGAACAATCACCGGTAAACGCAGAAACAATCACCGGGTAAGTCATCGATGGAGACCGGGAGATCTACGACGCCAAGGGATCAAGGCGCGGGCGTATGGTCGACGACCGTCGAGTGTCGACGATTGTGCTTGGAGGATCTTTAGAGCTCTCTCCTCTCTCTTGGGCTCCCCTCATATGAGGAAATATTATTTATGATCGGAGGAGTGACATTCTATAAATACATGCAAAACCCGCACACTCCACTTCATCGAACGGCTCACATGATCCCTTTGATCATTTGATGTATTTTAAATATTGGAATGCTAAAATGAAGTCGAATTTTGAGATCTTGGGCTTGTTAGATCCTACCATCGACGCCGATTTATTATAAACACTCCATGTTTAAGAGCTTTTTAGAGATTTAACTGATATCCCAAAGTTTTCAATGATATTTTAAGTGCTCGATCTCACCAGTGCCAACTTCGGATCAGTTTGCTTTTAGCATCAAGATTCGTGCTTCGCCTAGTAGTATTTTAAGTGTTATATGTTCTATTTTTGGATATCATTATTTCAATCATCCAAATATATATATATATATATATATATATCAAATAATTAAGATAATAAATTCTTCAATGAAATTTGACGTCCATTAACCACATATTTTTAGAGAACGATCTTATAATAATATTATGACTATAATGTAAAGGCGCTGATGAGTATGATGCGCGCACGAGATTTTGAGATTCTGAGCTTTCGGGCCCCTACGGAGCTTGTCCATACATGCAGCGAGGGCGCATCGCGCTCACGGCGACTCAGATGGCGGCCGACACCGGGTCACATGGCCTCACGGTCCGAACGAACGCTGGGTCGGCCAAGTCGACACGGTATTTGAACGGCCAGGTCCCGGGTCGGCGGCTGACGGCTGAGCGCGGTCGGCTTAGCCATGGGCATGAGATTAGCATGATTGTGAGGCGAAGCTGGCCTCAGGGCCCAAACGGCGGTTTTGACGGTTTCGGGCGGTTTTTGACGATTTTATACCCTTAAAGGGGTCTATAAACCCCAGGGCAGGAGAAGGCACACTTCTTCAATGCCTTCTCTTCTTCTTGAGTGAGGGTCGGAGTCGATCGCGTCGATTACTACGTCGTTGTTTCGATTTTTCCTCGAAGACGCTTCAACCGCCTCGGTGTGATAAGTAGGGTGGAGATGCTAAATACTCCTTACCAAAAGAGACATTCATCCCTATTGAAAATTATTATTTTTAGCCCCTTTAATATTTTAAAGAATGGCAAGTATTAATCCAATCCAAGCAGAGATAACGCAAAGAATTCCATTCAAATGTTGAACTTCCTTAATATTCTTGAGGAGTCATCATTTTTGAGAGCTTTGATTTTCTTGGCCTCTATCCCACGTTACCATAAATCTAAAAAATTTTCTTGACGTAATTCTAAAAGCACATTTGGTCAGGTTGAGTCTTATGTTATAACGTCGAAGAAGGTTAAAGCATATTTCTAAGTCAGAAATATGTTGTGATTTTTTCAAGATTTTCACTAACATGTTATCCACATATACCTATCAGGTAGTAGTCTTTAAAGACCTTATTCATAAGGCATTGATAGCACTAACGCTTTATAATCCAAACGGCATAACTTGGTAAAGATAAACCTTTATATGTTTGAAATGTTGTAGCTTCTTCATCCATTGGGTTCATTTTATTTGGTAAAGAGTAAGCATCCAAAAAACTGAACATTTGATGTCCGACGCAAGATCAACCAACCGATCAAGAAGAGGAAAACTATCTTTCTGCAAGCCTTGTTAAAGTCGCTGTAATCAATACATTCTCCATGTTCCATTTGTTTTCTTAACCATGACAACATTTAGCCATGTAGGGTAATGTACCTCTCATGAATCCCGCCGGAAGCTTATTAACTTCTTGCTCAATAATGGAGGAGATCGTGCAAAACTTCGCTTCTTCCGGATGATCGGTTTGAATGTGGATCGATCTCGGGGAGTGCATGATCACATGGGTTGACTCGATGTCCGTCGACTCCAGCAAGATGTCTTGATTTCGCAAGAAGTCTATGTATTTTCATTTGTTTGTTCGAGAGCAGATCCAACTTGCACCGCTCGTAATGGTTGGTCATCTCGATAATAAAGAGAAAGTCTTCTACAGTGAAGCTCGGGTACTTCTTCATCTCAAAATTAAAATCTTCGAAGGTCGGTGGAAACATGATCATGGTTATCTGATTTCAGACCACTCCAACTCCAACGGGGTTGGAAATTTCATCTTAGAGATATCAAGTGAGTACCAAAATTGATTGGAGGGCCTTAAAAAGATAGCATTAAATGTTGAATCTAACTTGACCACCATGAATTGGATTAATGAGCCACCAAAGGACAACAGAAGGGTGATTGTCCCTCTACTCGATAGGCATTATCAAACCCATATGGTCCGGGTTGGAGCTTTTCTAACCACCCATGTTAAGAAATGTGAGTAAAATAAGACATCAACAACTCCCATTGTCAATCAAAATTCTTAACATTATAGCATCATCATCCTGCTGATGATAAGTGGATCTTGATGAGAACATGTACTCCTTCTAAGTCCGAGTCATTAAAAGTGATGGAATGATGAGATTTCTTTAACTTCTCGAGATGGTAATGAGAATTGATTAGATAGTATTGGTCCTCCTGCGATTGTTTCAATTTTTCCAACTGTTTGATGATTATTTTGTTGTTTCTATGATGATTGTCCTGGTTGCCCCCCAGTTGGAGGTATGTTTGTTTGAGTCGATTGATTCTTTACAAATCGACGTAGATATCCTTGTTGAATGAGCCTCTCAATTTCTTCTTTAAGTTGTTTGTATGCCTCAGTAGTATGTCCACGACTTCGATGAAAGTGACAATATTGCTCCCGATAATTTGGTTTCAGTGGATGCGCCACTTGATTTTTTTCTTCATCTCGAATACCATTGGAGGTTAACACGAGATGTGTTCGTGTATTCCTTTTGGGCGTGGTTCACGCCGTTGATATGGGGTCGTGGAGGGAGATCACGCGCCTTGTTTCTTCTTTGATAGGATTGTCGCATTCCCCGGGTGCTTTTACGTTTTGCTCAAATTGTTTGCGATGGTAATAGCCTCATCAACAGAGATTTGTGCTTCCACACTGATGAACCAAGTCGGCATATGGGGTCGGTCTCTGACAGAATTAGTAAAAGAGGCCGGATGGAGTCCTCCAAGGAAAACTCCTCTTAATAGTCAGGTCTACCTGGTATTTGAGCTTCTAAGGAGAACCTCCGGAAGTATTCCTTAAGTGATTCGCCTCGTTTTGATGAATGGGAGAGATGGGAGGAATCTTTAATGATCCTCAGAATGAACGTTTCTACAAAAATCTTGGCGAGTTGTCAAAGGTATGGATGGATTCCCTTGGAATGGAGTAGAACCGCGCGAAGCTTGTCCTCGAGGGTAAGGAAAGACCGAAAAAATAAGCAGGCCGAGCTTGGATATGCATGATAGTCTTGTAATGGTCGATGTGTTCATGTGGGTCACGCCCCATCAGGAATCAATGTTTGGAAGCTTGAAACCACGGAATAGGATGTTGAAGAATAGCTAAAGGTGAGATTCCTCATAGCGTGAGGGGAAGATGATTTCTATCTTGGAGATGAAATCTTGCATTAAGCATCAATGCACGTATAACATGACAAGTGGGTCAGGATGAGAATGTGTGCTACCGAATAATGGATTAAGGTAGCGAACGATCTTCTAAAAGAGATTTTTATTTGGCCTTCAAGCCAGTCCTATCGAGGGGAAGTGAGGCAGAAGGTTAGCGTCCTTAGTTCAAGGATTGGTTTTAGTGGCGGGAGTTGGGCGGGAGGCTCGTTATTCACAGTGTTGCTTTATTATAACGAGGGTGTTCTGAGGAATTATGATTGAAGGGTTCTCTTTCCACAGAGGCGTCAAGCATTGCGTGCTAGAAAACCGGTTGCGGTAGAGTAAAAGTTTTACCTTAGCCGTTGTGAAATCCGGCACACAGGTATTTAAAAGTGAACAATAAAACTCAATTTTACGTGGAAAATCTCGAAAAGAGGGAAAAACCACGGGGGCTAGCCTAGTAAAAGCTTCCACTATATATCTGTTTCAGAGTACAAGATCTTCCGATCTGGGATTACAAGTGAATGAGAAAGGAACAACTATGTGATAACGATCGATTATACGATTGCTAGTAGTAGCAAATGATGGTGGTATGAAGCAATCAGGTAGAAATCGAGAACAATCAGCGAAGCAGCGAAACAATCCTTGGTAGAAGTCATCATGATGGAGATACGAGATTGGACGGCAGGATCAGATGGAGGTTGGCGGTGGCGGGGTGGTTGGCGACCGTCAGTGGCGGCAATTGTGCTTGGAGGATCTTTAGAGCTCTCTCCTCTCTCTTGCTTGGCTCCCCTCATATGAGGAATGAGAGGCTATTTATAGATTGGAGGAGTGGCGTCTCTGTAAATACATGCAAAACCCGTACCACTCCACTTCATCGGACGACTCACAATGATCCCTTTGATCATTTGATGTATTTTAAATATTTGAATGCTCAAATGAAGTCAGAATTTTGAGATCTTGGGCTTGTTAGATTCGGCTCGTCGAGACGCTCGATTTGACTATAAACACTCTATGTTTAAGAGGTTTTTAGGGATTTAACTGATATCCCAAAGTTTCCAATGATATTTTAAGTGCTCGATCCCGACCAGTTTCAACTTCGGATCAGTTTGCTTTTAGCATCAAGATTCGTGCTTCGCCTAGTAGTATTTTAATTGTCATATCAGTTACATATCAATTTGGTAAATGCAATACATGTGTTTTAGAATATTTTTGAAAGCCAATGGTACGAGTATGCTTCTATATATAAACCTTTTTTTACTTTAAGATGTTTTTGTGTTTCTATTTCTTTGCAAAGAATGCAAAATCGTTGAGATTATTTGAAAGAACTTGAAATTGTTGGGATTATATTCATATGTAGGAATTTCTTTGTGAACTATTTGAATTTTGATAGATTTTATAAGAGGTGGTGATGATTGATGATTATGGCTATTCAAATTGTAAATCCTTCTTTAAATGATAAAATGAGAAGACTAAAAACAGTTTAATGTGAGCTTATAATGTAAGTATTTTTAGTTTCATTTGAGTAAAGTTGTCTGAAATGACAACTCTTATTTATCTATGAGTCAGAGGCATGCTTGCATGCAAATATTATAGAGGATTACAAGAATAATGATTGTGGTTAATATGAACTTCATTTACTTTATACTTTGAATAGGATAAGAGTATGGAACCATATAGAGCAAAAGATGATAAAAGTTCAAAATTTATAATTTGAGCTTCTATCCATTTTTTAAAGTATATAGATTTGAATAAAATAAAAGTTTCAATGCTATCTTATTTTATTTATTTTCAATGCCATTTTTTATTTTTTTTTCTTAGATAAAAATTACATGAATAGTGTGGACAAGGTGAAGATTGAAGAATATTAAACAATTTTTTTATTGTGTAATGCACTTATTTTTTTTGCTTTGTAATTACTACTTTTAAAGATGTATGTTGGTGAATTAAATTATTGATCATAAAACTTTGTGTTAAACTTGCTATTGTAAATTGTAATTGTACAAGTAGAGCAATAAAAATTTTATTTATTAAAGGTCAACACTTTTTAATGCTTTATTTAAAAATTATGAAAATTATCATTTTAAAAGTATTGGTACAAGCCAAATTGTGCCGAACATGAGCTACAAACGAACACAAACATACTATCTATGTGTTCATTTTGAACAAACAAAATTTCAAATGAGCCGAACATGAATAGATATTAAGATTGCTCATGCTCTGGTCGTTTACACTCTTAAATCTTAGTGAGCTTGCTGTCCATGCTGCAAAACTAGATCATGCTTGTAAGGTTATTGAGGAGGTGCAGATGCAATTTAAAGGTTTTGTTGCACATTTTTCGCACATCCAAAATTATGAAAAGCCATACTATTGAAAACAAAGCATGAAAAAATATTATCAAATGAAAACTACTTGTTTTAGGCAACCTAATCCCCTTGTTAAATTCAATTTATCATTTAAAGTTTTAATTTACTTCAAAAAAAGGAACCCATCAAAACTATACTTTTCATAAATAACATATACTTACGTTGTATCTATAAGCATCTTCTAATTAATATAATATTATACAAATTTAATGTCATATAATATTTTTTGCACTCTTTGGCTGCTTCTATTACTACTCACTATTATTTTGATGAATTACAGATAGTCTCTTTTCTGATTCTATGATCTATATCAAAGATTTGTTTGGTACCTGGTTAAAGATTAGGTTGGATAGTAGCAATTAAACTTCAGAGTATTCTGAAAAATATAAAGGTAATAACCTTCTTCTATGTAAAGGCGGTCCTTTTTTCCCCTAAGGTTAAAATTTTTGAGATAATTTAATAAGATCTTTCACTCTATTCTTATCGTCCAGGAAATTCACCTTGATGGTTTACTTGTGCTAATCTTTGAAAAGTTATATTCAGTATTGTGTGCATAGTAGCAGTCTTTGCATCTTAAATCTCTTTGTTTAAGCGCTACTAAGCCAAATTATGACAACGCCAATCTGATGTAATTTTCTCCGTGATTACTTCAATCTGTGTAGATGGCAGACAATATAATTAGACAATGTGGTATGTTTTACTTCATTTGCACATCCTTGGCTTAGACTATATACACAAAAGATCAAAATTTGTTGTTCACTATATGTGATTTAGTAAAAAAAATAAAATGTATGAATTACAGTTTAAAGATTTTTCAAAGATATAATTTTGTAAGAAAGATTAGATCGAAACAAACGTACAATGATTAGGATTTGCAGTATAAGAAGATAATCAGGCAGCAGTGAATTTGATTAAATGCCAATCACATATAAAAATCTTTCACTGAGTTTGTAGATGACATAAAAAGGAACAAGGATTGAAGTCACAAAAGAAGATTTTGGTCTCATATCAATGCAAAAGGGAAGTTTTCTCCTGAAATTACTGTCAGTGTGATGTGATATTACTTAGATTTAGCGTAGGTAAACAAAGGCAAGAAGGAGACGAACATGGATGAAAGATAGTTTCCATGAAACATTTCTGCTAGTTTAGTTTTTTGAAATTCTACTTTCGTAGTTTTCTTAGTTGTATTTTTGTTCTGCAATTATCTGTTCATTAGTTGTAGCACATAATTTTTATATATTTATATATTTAACATCTAAATTTTCATATTTATATAAATAGTACTTATATCTTTAATATTATATTAAAAATTAGCTTTATTGTTATTTTTTAAAAGTAAAAGATACCTTTTTGAACATAAAAAACTACTATTTTTATAAATATCAACTTTAAATGTTAAATATATAATACATAAGAATTGTGTGATATGTAAATTTTCCTGTAACAGATGTCTTTTAATTAACTGTTAGATAGTTATTAATAATTTATATTTTCTTTGACATTATAAGGGTAAGAATCAAGATAATAGGGCAGTTGGAGAAATATTCTTTGCTCTTATTATTTTTTTTCTGAGTTGCAACTAAAGATCGAGAGTTTAAGCAGCCGGAAGTCGCCTGCATCAGAGAACAGTACCTGTCACTTGGTGCTCTTGCTGGTTTCAACTCCTTTCTTTACTGATCTTTGAAATTAGAGAAACAATGGCGGAGGAACTCAAAATATAATCAAGATGTTGGAGGAATGTCTGGGAAGATTAAACAGTATGTTAGAACCATAACCAATAGTGACATTGCTTTTGAGTGAAGTCAATTATCAACTTAAGCAACAGAAGAAAAGAGCTAAATTCCTCCTCCAATATATAGGAAGATGGAGCAAATTATTCAAATATCTTTGTTGATCATAATTCATTCACATCCTAAACCAGTGTCAGTGACTTCTCCTGCAATTAAAATTTATGTCTCATTTTAATGGTGAAAATTCTCAAGGGTAGTTGTTCAAAGTTGAATATTGTTCTGTTATTGCAACCTTTATGAGGTACAACAACTTAAAATTGTGTTGGTTTATATGTATAGATCTATTTTGAGTTTGTATCAATGAATGCATTTAAACAAATAAATGGATTCTCAAAAACCTTCTAAAGAAAATGTTATTCAACGATATGTATATGTATAATGGTCTTTAGAACTCATGAAGGGAATTACAAATTTTTACTATGCCGTTTGAATGGAATTCTCTATCTTTTTTTGCATCATTCATACTTGTATTATTTGACAAAAACTTAGTATATAGTCCCATCATTTGATTGTGGGCTCTGAAAATTCGCCACCGACCTCTCAATGAAGAGAGTGATTTAAATGTCAGTGAAATTTTCAGAAGGCATATGAGATAGTAGATAAGACACTACTTAGATATTTCGCCCCAATTTGGTGAGGACATTAGATATGGTTCCAGGCTTCTTATAGGCGTAAGCACCTATAGTTAATTACCCCCCTCAATGCTGAGAGAGAACTTTCGATTAAGGCTAATCGTTAGGTCGCTTAGTGCGTAGCGTATAATAGCAGCATGTGAAGTTTTAGAATTTAGATTATGAAATTTATCATTTCAGCTTAAACCGGATAGTTGGGGAATGATGGCGTGCCGATCTAGATCCCATGGTTCCGTCATCCGGGTAGTCTCGGTCACAGTCTAATTAGTCGGAGGAGGTAGTCGACCCACCGAAGGATCCTTATCGGCAACACATGGGTTACGTCGTCCTGTCCTTGTAGACTGGGCGGTGTTTGTCTGAAGACAAGCAAGTCTACCATAGCTAGAGAGGGCTTTTCCCAATCAAGTATACCCATGGTTCACAACTCAAAAAGCCATTAGGAGCATATAGCTGACGTGGCCGTGATATAGTGGGGTCATTTGGCGACAACCACCTAGTCAGAGGACTCGGTAAATGCGCATCATGTGAAGCTCTTGGCAAACCATGATCCACGGGACATGGGCTCGCCTTCGTATAAGATTGTTTGAGAAACATAATTGTGTCTTGATTTGACTTTTGGCTCGCCCATTGGCTAGAATTTTCTTAATTTGTCATCTCCGACAAACTATTATGGAAGGTGGATTAAATGGAGTTTGTTTTAAGCTTTTAAATAAATTTTATTTAGACATTTGTAGCTTAATGATATTTTAAATTATGCATTTAAATTGATATTCAATCTAAGTTAATTTGTTTTGAAATTATAATCATATTTCGATGGAAGTATCCCCTCCGGTTAAAATTTTTATTTAACACGGCTATCATCGGGGTGGTTTATTATTTCATTGTTTCAGATCCTATCAACTATATTAATTTAATAATAGAGGATCAGATATGTTGTCAATTAAATATTAGAAACTCTCAAATACTTTCTTAAGTTGAAATTTTATAATAGATTTTTAGATTTTGTTAACCCAGTTGATCTGAAAGAATCAACCATATGACATCCTCATACACTAAATTTGAGCATTCAATGAAAGAGTGTATTGCTGCATAAAACCTGATAATTGTCATGCTGATAACCTCAGTTTGTGTTGATTTTTCTTCTTTTGGGCTCGTTACGTACCAGTATTGTTTTGCATCAGTGTGCATGTATGCTGATGATCACTTGAAACTATGCAGCATGTACCCTATGAACTACTCAAGTGCACCGATCAATGAAGGAGTGTCCATTGGCAGAACAGCGAGACCATCTTCACCTGCTGCATCTTTTGCAACTGCCACACAATCAGGAAAAGAGTACGACTTCTCATCATTAATGCCTGGGATGTTCTCAAAACAATGAAAGTTTGTATTTTGTGGTAGAACGAAGATTATTTTAAGCGCTTGTCATGGAGGCACTTTGATGTTTATCTGTTGTATTCATTTAATTGTCGACTGAACGTCCAGAATGAATAAGGACTGCCATTTGTTGGCATCCTTTCTTGTAGTTGTGTTTATAATGGTTGGCATATTGGCAGTCACATTACTCACATGTCCGTCAAAGTGAAGTCCTGAGCAGAGTGCGGAAAGTTTTAAATTCCATTTTTTTTTCCAGTTATGGCAAAGAAACTTTAGAAGAAGAAAATTTCGTTGGATGAGTTTGTGTATTTCCCCGTAAAGAAAATTTGGTCTGTTGCTTGTTACAGTTTGATCATTAGAAAAGATTGTGAAAGAAGTGGATTTGCATCTGATATTTATTGGCCTTCCAACTGTACACATATTTAAAGAAGGAATACTTTGATTAGGAGTGGCGCTTTATGCAATAAAGTAAAAATCATCTGAGACTCGATAATGGTATAAAGTTACAAAATTGGCCTTTCAAGTGTAAATTAAAAGAATATTCTTATGACTTTAACAAATGTACACAGAGAAATTGAAGTGTATGGATATTGATTTTCATTTTTCACCCGTTACATTGAAATTTTGTTCAAAAACTGTGCGGTATTTGTTGTTGTTTACAGGCTACAGAAGCCATTCAAAATTACCGAATTTGGTGCGAGTTGCTTTGATAAATATATATAATAGCAATAATTACTCGAGCAACAATCCCCAAGTCCTCTTTTTCCATTTCGATGATTTTAACTGAATGAGATGACACCTCAAGCTTTTCTCTCGAAACTACACAGATCGAGCAGTAGCATACTATTAATTAGAGTTGGCGATAAAGAAGAACAATGGAATTAATTAACATTTTATTTTAGATGAATGATGGAAATTAAAGAAGGCATATACAATTAGTGATACCTGCAATGTAAGAAACTAACTCAAACAATTCAGAGCACTCTTCAATGAGGGGTTTCTCTTTCGATATCACTTGGGCAAGTTCTGATCCTGAAGGAACTGTTCTCTGTGCCTGCCCATTCATAATTCAAGGTACAATTGAGTCTAAAAAAAACTAGCATTTTTCATTGATACAATAAGAAAATAATAATAATAATTGATATGATACTGAAAATTTTATTAGTCGAAGTATGAATTTTAATGTAGAAAGTAATATGATTTTGAATCAAGATTAACCCAAATTAAGCATAATTGAAAATTTTGCGATATCAATCGGCTCTTAAATATGGAGTGTTTATAGTCAAATCGAGCATTTTGACGAGCCGGATTTAACAAGCTCAATATCTCATAATTCTTACTTCATTTGAGCATTCAAATATACAAAATATATCAGATGATCAAGGGAATCATCATGAGTCATCCGATGAACTGGTTTGCATTTTGTATGTATTTACGGAAATGTCTTCTCTCTAATTTATAAATAGCCTCTCATTTTTCATATGAGGGAGGCTCAAGCAAAAGAGAGGAGAGAGCTCTAAAGCTTAAAAATCCTCCAAGCATAATCGTGTCACCACTCGACGGTCGCCGACCACCCCCGTTGGTTGCCAACCACCGCCGCCGTCAACCGCCACTGCCGATCCTCATCGTCGTCAATCTCCGTCATTGGTCGTCAGCCGACCAGCGCTGCCACCGTCGTCAACCATTGTCTGCGGGCATCGCCGCCAACCATCGGCTGGTCACCGCCGCCGACTACTCATTATTGGCATGCATCGCCGGTCATCACCACGGCGACCTTCATCGCTTCGGACCTCGGCCATTTGATAAATTCTACTACTACTGCATTTACAACATGCGTATATATAACTGTTGTCGATTCGAGATTCTCATTGTTAGCCCTTCTCATATATAATTTTGTAATCCCGTTATCGAGAAACTTTTGTACTCTGAAACAGATACATAGTGAAAGATTTTTACTGGGCTACGTCCCGTGATTTTTTTCCTATTTTGGAAGTTTTTTCATGTAAAAATTATGGAGTTTTTTTATTAATTCCTCAAACATCTGTGTGTGTGCTGGATTCTGCAACAAAGCTAAGACGTAAATTTTTATTTTATCACAATTGATTTTCTAGTATGCAATAATAATAATAATAATAATAAAAAAAAAAATACCATAGTACTGCATGTCGTTATGTTGCCATTGATTGCAGCCATCAAGTTTGAAGCTTTTCGTAGCAAGATTGAGAGTATCTGAGGATCAGCATGCAATGTATATATAATTGATGATTAATCAGATCTATCATTAATTGATAATATATAAATATTACTAAGCTGGTAGAAATAACCTTGGCACGTTCAGTGAGAGGAAGCCTGCACGCCATGCAAATAGTCTCTAGTTGATGATATTGCCGCCATGTGCTGTTTCTCCGAATTAACCCATCTCTCCATTGCTTTGATATGAAAACCATATAAAATGCCTAAGTTTAATTAATCGGTTGATAAATAAATAAATTAAAGGCCTGGCTTTCAATTCAATTCTATTCGATTTGTACTTTAATCTTTTTTATTTTATCCCATTTACTTTCAAGACTTTTCGCTTTAAACTTTCTTGTAGCTTTCTGAGCATTAGCCTTTTGAGAATTATCCCTTGCAAAGTCTTTTGTATCTTTTTTTAGTGCAATAAAATTTTTCTTTTTGGTTAAAAAAAGATATAAAAATCTAAGCTTAATTCGATTAACTTTAAGTAGTCTGACTTTGAACTCCATTCAAGATTATATATTGAGTTAGGAGATTGAATTTATTTCTATTCTAAAATACCTCTAATATATAAATCATAAAGAAGCTTGTAATTTTAAAATAAATATATTGTAATCCTTTTCTAACTAAGTAATAAATTTTTATTTATAAATTATTATATATTTAATTATTAATTTAATAATTCAATTAATTTAAAAAAATATGCAATTACTTTACATAAAAGATTCGAATAGATATTTACTTTATTTTATGTATATCCAATCAAACAGAAAATACAATTTTCTTGTATTTACTTTACATACAACCAAACAACTATAAATTATTCAAAATTCACTTTATTCTTCTGTTTTATTCTTTTACATTCGTTCATTTTTTAATTAAACAATCAACAACAACAACAACAACAATAATAACAAGCTTTAATCCCACTAGGTGGAGTTGGCTACATGAATCCTTCGTCTCCATTGTGTCCTATTATGTGTCAAATTTTCATTTAAATCAAGTATACTAAGATCATTTTTAATACTCTTAACCAAGTCTTTTTAAGTCTACCTCTAGCTTTCTTAACATAAGACAAATCTAATGCATCTACTCTCTTAATCGGGTCATCGGACGGCTGACGCTTTATGTGGCCAAACCATCTAAGGCGACTCTCCCTAATCTTATCTACCAATGGAGCTACTCCAACTTTTTCCCGAATATACTTATTTTGCATTCTATCTCTAAGAGTAAAGTCACTCATCCACCTAATCATCCTCATCTCTGTAACACTTAACTTAGTCTTATACTTCTCTTTTATTGGCCAACATTCTGCACCATAAGTCATTGCAGGTCTTACCATCATCATATAAAATTTTCCCTTAAATTTAAGTGGAACTTTTCTATCACATAATAGGCCAGATGCATTTCTCCACTTCAACCATCCAACTTGAATTCTACTAATAACATCTCCATCTATTTCACCATCATTTTGAATAATAGAGCCTAAATTTCTGAAACACTCACTCTTATTAATGACGTGTTCACCTAATGTCACAACATTACCACTAGAACTTCTACAACTAAAATTACACTTCATATATTCAATTTTAGATATACTTAAACGAAAACTTTTAGACTCTATCTTTGACCTCTATAATTCAAGTTTCTGTTAGACTCCCGCTTTAGCCAACCAAAGAATCCTTTAGGGGCTGTTTGGTTGCAAGTAAAGTGAATGCACTGTAATTAGTTTACATGTTTTTTCTCTTTTTTGTTGTTTGGATGGAAGTAAAATAAATGTAGTGTAAATTTTTGAGGTAAACCTAAATCCCACAATAGCCTATTTTGCGTGACTTCTAAATACGCTCGAAAACGAGCGTATTTCAAAGTCAATGCTGAAATGAGGAGCAGTTGCTTTTGAATTTGCCTTTTTTGTATTCAATTTACTTTTTCGTTTTCGAGAGCCAAACTAATTTTTTTTTTCGATTTTGCTTTTTTTGGTATTTAGTAATAAAATTATATATAGTAATAAAATTATATATAGTAATAAAATTATATATATATATATATATATATATATATATATATATATATATATATATATATGATTTTATATAGTAATAAATCATAATATAGTAATAAAATTTGTATATATTAATATATATAGTAATATATAGTAATAAAATTAATTATAGTATATATAGTAAAAATTATAGTAATATATAGTAATTATAGTAAAATTAATCATAGTATAATTAATATATATATATATATATATATGTATATATATATATATATATATATATATATATATATATATATATATATATATATATATATATATTTGATTTTATATAGTAATAAAATTATATATACGAATTTGTTTAATATATAGTAATAAAATTATATATATATATATATATATATATATATATATATATATATATATATATATATATACATATATAGAAATATGTATATATTAAATTTAATTATGTTAACATAAAATGATAATATTCAAATTTTATTTATTTATAACACTAATAATTAATATCTTAGAAAATTTATAAATTAATTACTAATAATTAAATATTCGAAATACATTATAAATGTATTTGATTTTATTTATTTTTTAGTCAAGAAAAAAAATTATTTATAATTTATTTATATTTTAATATATATTTATTTTTTAATTGAATATGTTAATTAGTGAATAAATTCTATAATTAACTTACATATAATAAAATATTTAGAATAAAAATATTTACTTTACATCCATCCAATCAAACAGAAAAAATAGTTTCCATGTATTTAATTTACACACAACCAAACAATAATAAAGTATTCGTAATACATTAGATTTCTTTGTATTTCTTTTATTTCTAAATGCAGAAAACCAAAATCTTAAGCAAAAGTATATATTTTTATAGTTTTTATTTTTATATCACTTTTAAAAGTATATTTATTTAGTTTGATTTTTTAAATATTATTATTTATATATTTCAAATACTCAATAAAATTTAGTTGTCTTTGATTGTTTAAAAAAACATCGTTGTCAAATATAACTTATTTCAAAACAAAATATAGCAAAAATAAAATCAAAATAAAAGAGTAAATAAAAAACAAAAGTGATCCCAAAGGGCCTGGAAGAAATCCTACAATAGATGTTTATGTTTACTACAAATTAAATCCCATTATTTTATATTTGAATATATTTATAAACTATATAATATATTTAAAGTTTAATATTTGATATATATATATATATATATATATATATATATATATTTAAATACAAAATAACTAAAATAAAAAAGAATGTCAAAACTGTTAAAATTGCTAAGACCATTGAGACATTAAATTTTATAATAAAACTAGTTTCTAAAATCAAATCAAATTTTAAATCTTAAATTTGATGATTCATATTCACTTCTAAAATAACAATTTTTTATTTTATTTTATCAAGTTTGAAGAGATTTAGAGTTTCTTTGGGTTGAAAAAGAATGATGAAAATACTACAGAAAAAAATATTATTTAAAAAAATTATAATAGTGATATAAAATTTTTTTATTTTATAAAAATTAAATAATAATTTTTTGATCGTTAGTTTGAAAAATATAAATTTCTTATTGAATATTTTTCAAAATATAAGAAAATATAATTATACCGTAATATCTAAATACACTATAATGCATGATGCGGTGTGGCATTATATTTTTTTATCACTGCTACAGTAAATAGGATCATAATCAGAAATAAAAAAAATTAAGTATTAATGTGCTCAATTTTTATTAGTATAATAAAAAATTATTACATAAAATCATGAGAACACATAGCCTTTAATTTTACTTCGTATTTATTTTTAAAAGCTTCTAGGTTGGCGCCAATGCGCCGTTAAAGCGTTTCATGCGTCATGCCCTTACCTCAAGTCCAAAATCGTGCTCATGTGAGACGCACGTGACTGCCCGTATCGAAATCCCCACAGCAGAGAGCCTCATCGATCCGCTCGCTTGCTAGTTCCGCTCTTCGAACACAATCGCGGTCGTCTCCGGCGGTGACCTCCTCCTTTCACTTTGGTCACCGTCGCCAGAGTTAGGTCATTTTCGGATTTCCGCTCATCAGTTATTTCTTCGGTTGAATCTTTTCTTTTCTCGCTGTGCCTGTGTATTTTTTTTCGAGTATTTGCATTTCTTGATCCCTTTTCCAAGCGGCATTCTTATAAGTCGATAGTTTCTAAGTGCGTTGATGAGTTTTGCTCCCAAATGATAAATGTTGGATAACTTTTATAACTGATAGTAATTTGTAGAAAGAAATTATGAACAAAAGAAATTATGATGGTATAAGATTTAGATAGTGTACACATATGCTCGTCTGGATAACGCTGATCAGGCTCTAGAGAACTTGAAATGGGTCTTAGAACTTGCTAAGCATTGAACTGACTTGGGTTTAGGCGAGAACTCCATGTCTAATGCTGTAGGTTCAATTGAAGTTAGAGAAATTATAGTGCGGAGTCTCGATGTAGCTCTATATACAGACTCCAGTTAAAAAAAAAATGCATGGATTTTATATTTTAAATTTTTTAAATTGAGCCTGATGACCCGGCCCAATCCACATAGTAAAGGTAAAAACATTTTTATTTTCAAAAATAACCCTGGGAGTAAAAAAAAATAAAAAAAATGGAAATTCAGGGTTCTGAAGCTTGCGCTACTTCATGTATTGGTGGGTTTTAGCAAAATTTGAGGTATTTTTATGTAGTGTATACCTGTACGTACTAAATTGTACATGATTTTTATTTATATATAGATTATGTATAGCTATAATTATGTCGTGTGTTGGCCTCCATGCATATTTCACAAATCTAAACAAGCAAGTACGACGAGATTGATGGACTACGGATGCGATGCTACGCGAATCGAAATTGAAATGTTACAATCATCACTGAAATTGATCGAAATGATCTCCAATCGCTAAATGGATATTACCGATGCATGCAAAGTGTTAAAGGTACTCAGGATGGACCTCTCGCATCATCAAATTTTGACCTAATAAAAGAGTCGAGCCACAAATACAACTTTGTGCACATTAGAGTTGGGCGGCATCGACGCGTCAAAACAATTTCCATTTGCGAAATTGACTATGCCGGTGCCATTGAAATGTTGAAATCTACCAAGAAATATTGTTCGCAATCTATTCAATCAAGCGCGATGCGAATGGCAAACCTTGAAATTGATTTCATGCGATTCGAATTGAAATCACTTTGATCGACCCTGAAGTTACTTAAAGACTTCGATCGCGAAATAAACTGTGTCATTGCGTCCGAAAGATCAAAATTATTTGGGATAAACGGCCATTTTGCCTAAGGTTGTCGCATAAAATTTTTTGCTGAAATTTAAAGAAGGTTGATTTTAAGTGCTTACTTTAAAGAAAGGCCAACTTCTTCAATTTTTTTTATTTATATAATTTGAGACATTAAGAACTTGACGTCCATTCTCCTTAGACTCAATGAGTAACGTTGCAAGCCTCATTGTTGACTCTTGAGGCCAGTTTATTTTTTGCTGTATTTATCATTCTATAACTTGGCACAGGTTAACAGATTGTGTTTCCAATTCCTAAACTCAGAGGATGAAAATTATATGGTAATCCATAAATTCATATAAAGATAATGTTATTGATGTTAAATAACCCTTTGTAATCAATATTTGTTTTATGGGAGTAATTCAAACACTATTTACTCGTTTGCAAATTATTGATAAAAGGATTAAAACTAATGATCAAATTTATACTATGTTGATAAAATTATGGAAACAATAAGAAATAACTGAACGTACAAATATAAATCCATAATCCACATTCAACTTCATTGATCTTAACGCATAGCTTTGGAAGTCAGAAAGTGTTGTTTTTTTAGGGAAATTGTCATGTTCATTTGAGAAGAATTAAAATAAATGAAGAATCCACTAGGAACTGCATGTATTTGAAAGCATTTAGGAGTGGTTGTGCTCCTGATTTGACGTTCAAGGAAATATCATATAATTGACGTTATTAACTGTTTAATGTATTTTTCACTTTATCACAGCACATGCACCTAACCATAACAATCCTTCTCCATCCTATAGTTTGCAACTTGCATTCCTGAGTGATCTTCATCTTCATATTTAGAAATCAATAGTACTAATAACCATTGTACTTGTATTTATGTTTATTATTGTCTCAATTTGGTTTACTTTTTAGTTAATAGCTTGCTAAACATTACCCAGTACTCTTTTTCCTGATGACAGACATCACATATATCAGTCATTTTTCACTGCTCTCATAGCTGATGCGATGACCACACTACCCCAAAGCAAACTGGATGGTGCTGCACAAAGTATTGAAGCATTGAAGACTTTAATTCAGGTTAGTGAGATGATGATATTCTATTCCATTAAGGAGCACTAAAATTTTGAGGGACAGTATACCGGTTGAATTAATCATATGCAAAGCCGTGATTTCTCCCCGTTTCTTTGAATTTGGGCACATGTTTTTGTATGCATGATGTGTTTTATGGTAAAAATGTTGAGTTCTAGCTTACATTTTCATCAGATGTTTTGGAGTTTCATTTTCACAGAAAGATCAAGACAATTCACAGAACTATCTCAATGCTCATGTGAACATCATCGATCAATCCATTCATCATTTTCAAGGTTAAGTCAATGTTAGCATGCATCATTTGCTTATGGTGAAATAGACAACAGACAACTGATCCGCTCTTTTATGCTTGTTGTAAAGCATTATAGTCATGATTTCTGAACAAGAAATTTTCCTGGTTAGTCTCTGTTAGTTTTAAGATAATTTACATGTAAGAACCTTGGTGACAGGCTCATCTAAATTGAACAAAATAGTGTTGTTACCTCAAGTTGTTCTTGTCTTGAGTATATAGTTTTATATAGGCTCAGAAAATATTCTTGATTTGGAATTAATAATTATTTTTAGGTGAACTTAAAGAATGCTATTTGTTTAGCTCGGCCAAGGGGACAACAGTGTTTCTTTTGTAAACACTGAGAAACAGATGATTGATCAAGTAATACAGCTGGACAAAACAGCAGCTGGTGTAATATGTGAGCTGAAAGATCGGCATGGTTCAATGCTATCTACATTAAAATGCACAAAAGGATGTTCTAGGAATTGTTGCTTTACTTGGAAAAGTTGGTGATGAGAATCTTAGCAGGTTAGTTTTTTTCTTTAAAAGTAGTTTTACATGCTGTCATTTCATCAAGTTAGTTTCTTTTCATTTTTATAGCTATTATATATGAAGTTTGTTTTCCACTAGCATCTGTTGCTATTTCAGGCCTTCTACTTGGGTTGAGTACAATCACATTACTAAATGATTGTTTCTGCATGTTGGTTAGCCCTCGTCATGCCAAAGAAACAGCTTGAGATTAAAAACTGTATTTTGTTTTTCATGCTGCATATTCATTACCATAATCAGCTAGGGTTTATCAATTTCTTTTTTGGCCTGTGATTTGATGAGTATGATGATATGAGAGTGAAAGTGATGCATGATAAGTGTAATTTTTATAATATGAATTAATTACACTGATAATTCTTAAATTCTTACAAATGAGTAAGGATAAACACATTAATATTGAACACAATCACTATAATAAACAAATAATGAGGTTGAAAAGATTTAAGGTAATGTTATATTAATCGCACAAGAGACCAATTTCTATAAGTGCAAAAAAAAGAATTGAGAAGTTATTAATGATCTAATCTATAATAGATTTAAAGTAACCTATGGTGAAGTGGGGATAATTTGAAATCAATCTCTTCAAATAATCTATTGTTATAGAGATTTCATTCCTTTTTTAGAAGTCCTTCTCTAAGGGCAATGAGCTCACACACTCAGGTAGTCTTTCACTTGGGAGAAAATCACACAATCAGAGTAAAAGAAATTTAAGAAAGAAAATTTATTACCAAAACCCAAGCTAAGCATTATAAGAGTCTCCCCTATCTATAAGATTGAGAAAGAAAGTTCAAAATACTCAAACCTCTAAATTCAATTTTATCACCATAATAATCACACCTACCAGCTATCAAACTTACCACCAAATTTATTATTATCATACGCCACTCTTATCATATATGCCATCAATATCATATTTACCATCATGAAATCCATAGATGTCATATATAAGGATGACCCAATACATATAAGCTCAAAGTGTAACGATAACAAAATCCACTACATGGGGTTGGTCGTGTTAAGTGCCAAATTCTAATTTAATTTTAATCGAATAAGATTTTTTTTAATACTACCTAACCAAGTCTTGTTAGATCTACTTTTATTTTTCTTAACATAGGTCAAATCTAATGCATCTACTCTCTTAACTGGGTCATGAAACGACAGACATTTTATGTGACCAAACCATCTAAGGAGACTCTCTCTAATCTTATATTTCATTGGAGCTACTCCAATCTTTTCATGTATATATTTGTATCGCATTTTGTCTCTAAGTGTAATGTCATTCATCCACCTGAGCATTCTTATCATACACAATCATTAGAAAGCCCATGTAAACTATCTCATGAAAAAAAAGATGTTATATGTGATGCATCAACATTGAATGAAGTGTACTATTTTAGAGAAATGATCAACAACTACTAAGATAGAGTCAAAGCTATTGACTTTTAAATGTTTCACATTAATTGAATCAAGCCAATATGATGGAATTTATGGACTATGGACATAATGTCACATGGATTGAAGTTAAAATGCCTCAGTTGCAATTAAAATTGATCAAAATGTTCTTAGTTTACAAAAAATGATGGTATCGATGAATCTGGTATGTTTAAATTGACTAAGAGAGGCTTTTCATATCATTTAATAGCAGCTGGATGAAGAAGGAGAATATAGATATGATATTATGCATATCAAAGTTATAATGCCTCAATGTTTCACAAATAACCACCGTTCAAGAAATGGATTGTGCTGATGTATTCGAAATTTCGAAAATACCTAAAATAGACTCCCACATTGTATATGTTGGCACATGAATGTGAAATGTGAGATTACTTGCGGGCCTTGACTTAAATTTAAGATGCACGAGCTATGAGTTTTATAAGAAGAAAATAATAATATATATTATAGAGAGCATAAAAAAATTTAATCAAAGAAATTAGTTTATTAAATTCAATTAAACTAAATTGTGGTTAGTTTAAAAATATATGAACTTTTAATATGATTATAATGTGCATTAATCCTTTTGAAACCTCATATTGCCTTCACATCCTTGAATTCTTGCAATCGTAGCCTTGTTGTCGCTAATAATCAAAGATGTTGTCTCAACCAAGTCTTGCAAAATATGAACTCCTCTTTCCTTGCTCGATCACGCTCGTCTCCTCTTTCTCTTCTCAAACACTGACGTCTCTCATATCCTTCTCGACCTCTCACTCCAATTCGTAGAAAGCCCTGCTTGCGACAATCACTCCATTTGACGAACATCCCACCTCGTTCTCGAACAACCCCATCCTTATCTCTCTGCCCCTCGCCGATGAATCCCACCTTCGCACAACCTTGTCAATCACACGTCAAGCTCGCACTCCAGTCCTTTCAACTGCACGCCTCATCCTCTCCATCTACTGCCTTCACACTGGCGAACCTTCCCGTCGATGACCTCGAACTCCCTATGTTTCTTCTCCATCTCGTCGACAACATTCTACTCCAATAAATTCCTTTCACCTACGCACTCCAAGCAACCCATAAGCTTTTCCACGATCACCTCTCTCTCTCTCTCTCTCTCTCTTATAGGATTGTCAAAAAAACTTTGTTGTTCGCAAATACCTCGTGTTTGAATTATTCATTAAATAAGTAAGCTGAACGCGAACAACTTTTTATTCAATCGTATTCGACTCATTTTAGCTTGAAATAAAGAATTCATATATATTATTTATATAATAATATATTTTTATATATTTATATATGAGAAAAAATCACCTCAGCTCATGTGGTGGAGTGGTAGTGTCTTTTACTATATAAAAAGGGTGCGGGTTCGAGTCTAGCACCGTACATTTATTTTTTCAATTAAATTTATTATTTATTTATTTTTTCAATAATATCATGTTTTAATCCCACATTGACTCACCTGAATATGTGGCTTCAAAACTTGCTTTTATAAAATTTAAGCCAGTTTGAGCTAAATGAGCTAAACAAGTTTATTCGAAGTATACGAGTCGAATACGAAAAATAGATTTTTGAACAATTTCAAGCACGAGTCGAATTTGAACTAACAAATTTTGAAATGATTCAAAAATGAATAAACAGCCAGCTTGCTCAAGCTCGACTCATTTACACCCTACTCCCTTGTTCGACACTCACATAATTTGTCTCCCTCTTCATCTCCCTTTCTCTGTCACTCTCATCAACTCTCTCTCCCTTTTAAAAAAAGAAAGAAAATAGTGAACAAAAAATCCACAAAAAAATAAGTGTTAGTGATAAAATATCATGTGTGATTTCGTCTCATCACCCCGTGCCACTTTCATTCGAAGGTATCGCTGAAAAATATAAATGCGGTAAATATTACTTGATTTTATGCAAGTATTTAAAGGATTATGTGTGCCTTCTAGGCGGTAGGTTAAAAGATTGTGACCATGGTATTGCAAAATATACTTATAAGCCTTTTAGATGGGTGAATAGGCTTGATTTTGATCAAAACCTCCCGACTTAGGGAATTTTGGACTGAAAAGAATTGCAGGGAAAAAAATTAAGTGAGTCATCTAAATGACTAAATTAGCTTGAATCAATTATAAGATTAACTAAGCGGCCTAAGCACCATGTTGGATATACACTAAATCAAATTAAATTTAAGATAAGCAAAAAAAAAAAAAGTGACATATCTACAAGTAATACTTGGACAGTTTCTAAACTTTGAACCCAACTAAAAGACCAATTACAAATGAGAGAGTGATAGAAATGAGTCCTCCATCCCTCTATTTATAAGTGGAGGATGGAATCTTTTGGGGCTCACATTGTTAAAGGGCAAGCATAGAAAGACAAAAAAGAATCACCTTATAAGATGCTTGAATAGACATATCATGCATATATTCTAAGGTAACTTCTTGTTTAAATATTTATATTAAAAGGTGTGCGATTGATTTAAAAGATCAAATGAAATATATCACGGCGCATGCACTTTGAGATGGCTTTATATCCGAACAGAAAATGTTACATTGAAGTGCTCGCAAGCAAATGAATTTTGTCACACATTTTGAAGTGATGTAACATTCAAACAATTGCATTAAAGTGTGTAGATGATGTAAAGAAATAGGGATTGCATCTATTATAAGGCAAATATATGCTTGAAGTCGGCATCTCGAGTTGTGTAAATAATAAGATGAATTATTCAAGCATTATAAGGCAACTATACGTCCAAAGCCTTTACATTGAAATGTGTGTCGATAACCCGAAAGGTTTAAATGTGCAGTCATCTCGAGGCAAACTTGTACTCAAATCATTGCATCAAAATGTGTGTCAATAATCTAAGAAAGGGTTTGTGCATGTCATAAGATATATTTGCATTTGAAATTCTCATGTTGCAATATGCGTAAATGATACAAATTTTCAAATGAAATGGGTTTTGCACACACATCACGAGGCAATCTTATAGGTGAACCTATTGCATTAAGATGCATGCAAATGACAAAATTAATTGTTTATGTGCTTCATGAAGTATAATTAATTCATATACAATATCTCAATAGATGCGCAGATGCTCTTAAATTATTTATGCATTTTATGAGAAATCTCTCAAGCTTAACCCCAAATGCCCCAAAAAGCTTGCATATCCTCTAAACAGCAAGAAAAATTGGTGAAGTTGAAAATATACTTACATGTACCTCGACACATGCTAAATTCCTAAATCTAGTATTTGATGATGTTGTGCGGGGTAGATATAAAAATCAATTTAAATTAACTATGCTTCAAGAAGCGTCCAAACATCTTGATAAAATGATAATCATTTTAAAGATATATGTTCATTAATTTGAAAAGTTTAAATTTTAGCTATTAATGCATGATGGGCTGCTGCTCCTTTACGATGGAGTTATATGCCACTTAATTAGTCTGATCCTTCTTCCTCTAATAAAAAAAAGAGTCGATCAGATTGATTATAAATCAAACATTCACTATTTGAGATAAAAAAATGGTTTTTATATTTGCATATGGCCATTAAAGTTCTTAATAAATAATTTTCATATTCAAAACAGTAAACTCACCATTTTAAAATTGAAAACACAATTATAGATTTATAAAGTTGATCTTATGCTAGCAAACAAGTATAGTTAATAAAGTCTATCCTGATGATGGCCGTGTTGATTGTATTTTTTACATAGAGGGGGTTTATTGTTATTAAAATCTCTTGAAATTCTAATGCTAAATTATTTCAAATTCAAATATTAATTAATTATGAAATGATAAAAAATTCTATTCAATGGTACTCATCAAGTGAAATTCTTTAATGACTATTAAAGACTTAAAGCAAAATCTCATTAACATTTATTGTTTGTTGGATGTGACAATTTAAAGAAATTCTAGCTCACAAAAGAGGTAATATCAAGTCCAGTGTATTATTATGTTCACTCTTAAATAATCTTATGCTAGTTAGGACATGATTTGTGCCCTATCTTCATATTTTTTTCTTAAATGACATCACATAAATTGTGGTTATGACCAAAACCCTTTGATTGAGTGGTGTGGGTCCTCAATGGCTTAAGTAACTCACAAGCATAGCTGCAGCCTGTCTGTTCTCTAATATTTTTCTACCTTGAGTTGTGAACCATATGATGCATGTAATAAGATAAAAAGTCCTCTATTAGTTAAGGTGAATTGAAAACTGTCTCCTTAGATAAACATCTGTTCAGTTCTACTAAGTTCCTTTGAATAAATCAACCTATGATTGCCGACAAAGATTTTTTGGTCAAGTTGGATTGACTATCTCATATGAGTAAGTAGTAGGGCATGTTAGCTCAAAACAACAAAACCATGATATCTTGATCGGACACGTTATTATTTTCCCCACCATCCCTCTTTAAGTTAAAAGATGGTGAATTTCATGATCCCAAATCTAAACTATTGCTACTATACATTAAGAAATTGGTGACCTAATGATTAAATTGAAAGTTCTTTCTCACCATTGGAAGGAGTAATTAACTATAGTGCTTGTGCTTTTAAGAAATGAAATAAGATCTAAAGTCCTCATAAAATGAGAGCAAAATCTCTGGGTTATCTTCTACAAATTTATCTATCCTTTGAAAATTTGATCGACATTAAGATAAACTCTCTTCATGGAGCCGACAAAAACATTGTATAGTGTGGGGTCAATCTTAAGATCTTTCTCTGATTTGTATGAAATTGAGATTGGTGTGTATGTCAGAATGTTGTTTATCGCTCTTTCCTACTTGACAAGTGCAATATTAATCAATAATACAAGTAACATTTTTCTTAAAGTTTGGCCAAATGAACCTATCCTCCATCATGATTATTGTCTTATCATAAGAAAAATAATCACACACAGCTCAAATGTATTTCAACAACAACAACAACAACAACAACAACAACAACAAGCCTTTATCCCACCAAGTGGGGTCAGCTACTCGAATGTATTTCCTTAATAAAAAAATTTTGAAGTGAGGAATTTGAGATACATAGTTATATACCATGAATGAGATAGTTATTTTATATTTGATAGCCGGAATTGATAATCGAATCATTAGAATTCAAAGATTTAAAAATTTGTTTAAAATATTTACAATTAAGATAATTATTTTAAACTTTTTAAATTCAGTAACTTTCACACGCATAGCATTTAATAAGGTACATTCTACTTAGGGTTTCTACTACTTGGTTCTCGACACAAGACTTATGTTTAAGAACAAACATATACTCTTGGAGAAATTAAACTCATTTTGCATGATAAGTTTCTTTTGAGTGTTGAGATATTTAATTGTTTCATGATCAGAATAGAGTACAAATTCTCTTAATAGAAGATAATGCCGTCAATAATATAAATTTGAACAACATTAAACTCACGATCATATGTGAAATATTATTGACATGCTTTATTTAAGTTTTTTGCGATAGAAAGCAATGAGATGATCTTCTTGCATAAGAACATTTTTGATGTCAACTCCAGAAGCATCACATGACACAACAAATACCTTATCAAAATTTATCCATTTTAATTTTGATGTGCTTGTTAAAAGTTTTTTTGATTCTAAAGAAGGCATCAACAGTTTCTTTTGTCCAACAAAATTATCTTTTTTTAAGACATTGAGAGGCCATAATAGTGCTAAATTCACAAATAAATTTCTGATAAAAGGTGGCTAACCCATGAAAACTACGTATATCATGAATTATGGTTAGAGTTTGGCACTTTTGAAAAATTTCTAATTTTCTCAGGATCGACAGAGATATCATTACAAGAAACGACAAATCCTAAGAAAATCACTGAAATAGTTTTGAATGAGTATTTTTTGAAATGAATATATAACCTTTATTGGTGAAGTGTTTCAAAGACTTGTCATAAGCAATTTTTATTATTGTTCTTTGACTAAAAATAAAATATTATCAAAGTATACAACTAAGAATTTTTTAATAAAGGGGAGCAAAATATGAGTCATCACTCGCATAAGTATATTCAAAGCATTGGTCAACCCAAAAGGTATTTCTAGTCATTCATACAATCCATTTTTATTAGTTGAAGGTAGTTTTCTATTTATCACATTCTTTCATACGAATTTGATGATATTCTCTTTTAAGATAAATTTAAAAAAAAAATTATTGCTCCAGCCATCATATCTAACATGTCATTAACTTTAGGTATGTGGAATTTATATTTAATTGTAATTTTATTAATAACACAATTATCCACGCACATATACAAAGTATCATTTTTTTAGGGTAAGAAGGATATGTACTGTGTATGAAGATAAGCTTTCTTTAATTAAACCCTTTACTAATAAATTATTAACTTATTGTTTGAGTTATGTATGTGCATCTGATAAAACGATAGTGTGACAAATTAGGAAGCGATGATCCAAGAATTAGCTCTATAGCATGTTGGATACTTCTTAATGGGGGAAGCTCACTAGGAAGTTCTTTAAGATAAATATCTTGATACTTCGACGAAAGTTCGCGAACTTTTGATGAAAATGATTCAACAATAGGCTGGTTTGTAGAAATTAGGACAATTAGTGCAAGAATGATCTTCTATTGAAATTGAAATTTACTAATAATATGTACGGACTTTTTATATATAAGAGCAGAGGAATCTTAAGGCTTTTGTGGGGTGACCTCTTTAAGCTTAGTTGGATTTAACACAAATTTATCTTAAATTTTTAAAATATATGTATTAGAATATCCATAATTTATGATATCCATGTCAAAAAATCAAGGTCTTCATAGGAGTGTATGAGCGACATTCATTGGAAGAACATCGCACTAAATTTTATCACTATATTCTCCAAATTGAATGAGTATGGGACAATGTTGAGATATGAAGATAAAAGTGTTATCTGTCTAAATGATCTTATAAGGATGTGGGCGGCGAGCTTTATTGGTGATGTGATAATAACATATTGCTAACATTATCAATGATTATTTTGCATGTCTTTTCACCACTCTTAAAATTAGTATGAAAAATTGATGTACATCTCTAATCAGTACTAACTTGTGGGTTAGCCAATACATAATGCATAACAGTTATATAAGATCCATCTAATAATTATTTTGCATCACTAGCCTCTTCACATGAGTCTACTATAATTTTGTCATCATTATTTTCATTTTTAAGATCCTCATTCTTAAGATCTATGTGTAAATTTCATCGAGGACAAATATTTTCATAATGATCGGTTTTATCACTTGTAAAACAAGTGATGCTAGATTAGATATAGAGGTTCCCAGTAGAGCTTTTCCTTTGACTTCATTAGGTTTTTTAAGAATTATTGAGATGGGAGGGGTAACACATGGCTAGGAGTTTTTTTAGATGAAGTTGTGAATCTCTTATGAGGTTGACATCTAAATTTCTCGGGTTAATATTTCATTATGAATATTAGTTCGTAACCTAGATTGAAATTTAGAAATAATGGTACAGTGACCCTCTCTAACGTCACAATAAGTCATCAGTTTATCAGAATATGTCATAGACTCAACAACAATCAAAGATTCTTATTTAAGCATGATCATCTCATCCATAAGTTGATCATGAAAATTTAATGGTACATTTTTTATTTTAAATTTTCAACACTGCTAATAACATCATCATCAGGTTTTTGAAGTGTACATTGTAGGGCGGCATAACTAGATAATGGCTCCTCACAATATTGAGGATAATGCTCATAAGAAATTTGAGGTTTGATGAGTTGGACGAGGAAGTATCTCATCCATCTTGTGATACTCATTAAAGTCTTGTCTTAGTTGTCTTATTTGATGAGATGGATTAGGAAGTATTTCATCCCTCTCATAGTACTCATTAAAGTTACCCTTAAGGTATGGACCAAGAGAGTGATAACGGGGTTTAATAGGGGAATGTGAATGAGGAAGCGAGAAGATAAATGAGTTTGACTGATGACCTTCCTTTCATCATTTGGTGTTCAATGATTAGGTTTGTTCTCTAATCTGGGGTGATATTAGTCTACCAAACTTTTGTTCTAAAATTTTAAATCTTTTTAAAATTCATTGTAAGTTTATCGATGCATAAGGTTAAGTTTTTTTATTTTTCTAATAACAATGCTTAAGAATCGCTATGTTTTTTATCTAAAGTTTAATCTTGATACCTATGCCTTCACGAAGAAACATAATGAAATGTTATTGAAAAAAAATTGATGTTTTATTTTTTTAATATATAATGTAATAAAATTAAAGACAAAATTAGATAAATGAGTAAATGATCTAATTGAATAATGATTTAATATTTTTTTGATAATGGATTATAAGATTAGTTTAATGTAAAAAAAATAAAACTCAACTCCAAAAAAGATATTATCGAGGAAACATACTTGCTTTGATGCCAAATATATTGCATGATGATTATAACTTTATGATATGAATTTGATTACATTAATAATTCTTAAATTCTTACAAATGAGTAAGAATAAACACACAAATATTGAACATAATGACAATAATAAATAATACTTGAGGTTGAAAAGATTTAAGCTAATACTATATTAACCATACAAGAGATCAATTCTTATAAGTGCAAAGAAAAGTTTAGAAGTCTAATTTGTGATAGATTTAAAGTCTATGAAGCTAAGATAATTTGACCTCTATAAATAGTATGTCATTGTGTAGATCTTGTTTCTTTCTTAGAAGTCATTCTCTAAGTGTTATGAGCTTACACACTTATGTAGTTCTTCACTTGGGAGAAAAGCACACAAGGAAAGTAAAAGAAATTCAAGAAGAAAATTATATTTCTAAAAATCAAGTGTTAAGCATTACAAGAGCCTTCCTATTTATAAGATTGAGAGCTCAAAAACTCAAACTTAATTTTAAATCAAAACCTTCTACCATCATAACCTCTCCACCACACTATTAAAGCTACCATTAGTGGGGAATCAAAGCGTGATTGGGGCAGCATTCTCTAAATTTTTACTAAACTTTAAATATTATATAATAGCTAATTATTTTGCTCCACTAAATTTGAGTTCTTAATAATAATTTAATATTTATTATATTATAAATTTAATTATCATGCATATAATAGCTTTATACATCTTCAAAATTTAAATAAAACAAGTTGATATTATTTGCTTAAGAGGGTGATATTATTTTATGAAAATGAAATATATATATTTTAGATATGAATGCTTCTTACTCAAGTTCGAGGGATGTCATGTCAAAAGAATAACAAAGTATTTTACAAAGTTAATATTTTAATAACCACTTTAGATGCATACTTTAAGAGATAAATAACATATTTAAAATATATGTTATAGAATTATTAATTATTAATTTATTATTAGATCCTCATGGATTTTGATCATTCAAAATTAATGATATTTATTAACTTATAATTAAATTTTATCTTAATGATTTCACAAATATAAAAACACTACATTTAAAAAATTCAATAGGAGCTTTTTAAAATTGAAGCACATTAAAATCAAAATTTGTAAAACTTCTCCATAATTTTAATTTTTGTCAAATATTAACTAAGACAAAAAAATCAATCGATTATATATCATTTTATTGATTGATTGGTTATACTAGCAAGTCAATGTTTTGATTATAACAATTGAATGTGTATTTTTGTAAAAGTTATCATGACAAAATGAATAGATTGAGAGGTGATTTTTTAGATAATATAATAGATGAGATGGCAGTGTGGATGTAGAATTATTGATTGATGAATTTGATGCAAAGAAGCGGATATAATAATTTAAAATGTCCGATCATAATGACTAGATTAAAAGATATTTTTTTATTATAAATTATTTTTAGCTATTTTTCATTTAATCTTTTGTATTTCTATTTATTTTGATTTTTTAAAATTAATTTAAATTTTTTATTTACTCTCTTTTAAAATTTTTTTTGCTACCCATCACTACTACTATCCTACCTATGAAATCCATGCATGAGCCATGACATAACAATTACCTAATACATATATGAAGTATGACAACATGATCCAAAAAAATTATAAAAGCCCAATAATATCCAACCCAAATTATAATATAAAAGCTTAATATTTATTGAATACATAAGTTTAAATTTGATGATGATAATATCAATGATCGGTGATGCGATGCTCCACATCGGAAAGGTGATTCACCATATTTTTTCATTGGTGGTTCTAACATTTGTTTTTCAGAATATTATCCGAGTACTTGGGACTGGAGACCATGTTGGCTATAGTTTGCAAGACAGTTGGTGGTGTTGAAGCCCTTGAAAATTAAAAAGGATGGCACTGTTGACAAGAATGCTGGTCTTCATGGGATGGCACCAACAATTGGAAGGATATTAAATGGTAGATTTCTTGTTTACTGCCTTCAGAATTTGAGGTAATATTAGATATGCGCTGACCACCGCCTTATTCAAATTGTTTTTGTGTTACATCATGCTTATTGAAAGTGTTGTTTTCAGTTAGCACTTTTCTCACGATACCTCATGTTAGTCTAAAATATCATCATTTTTTTGTCAGACCATTTAGTGGTGAAATTCTTTCTGATGATCCACAAAAAAGGCTTGCAATAATGAATCCGAAGCTACCTAATGGGAAATTTCCTCCTGGCTTTTTGGGATTTGCTGTGAACATGATCTATATGGATCCGGAACACTTATCTTGTGTGACAGTTGATGGACACGGGCTAAGAGAAACATTGTTTTTTAGTTTATTTTCTCGCCTGCAAGTGTACATTACCAGGAGTGACATGATGAGTGCTCTACCATTCATATGTGATGGTGCAATCTCCTTAGATGGTGGCATGGTCAAAGGTAGCAGTCTGTTCTGTCTCTTCCGCTTCCTTTCTAAATGAAGGCACCTTTCTGTTTCACCGTTCTACATTGGTAGTAATGTTGTTAAGAATGAGGTTACTTGGCGTCTTGTGATAATTATTTGATGTAAAATGAGCACTTTCTTTAATGTTTGGCCAAAATATCCTTGGGAAGTCATGCTCAATTTAGCTTTAGCAATTGATAGCCAACTGAAACTTGAGTTTAAATCATGGCAACTTCAATATGTGGAAACATATATATGCCTTATGTATACTCTCCATAAAGTAAAAAAAGTTTCGCTGTGAACTTATTCTCGTTAGTAACGTTCGTGTTTGCCAAGTGATGAACACCTAACAAACATTTTAAGCTCGATTTATAAACGAATAATATAAACAATCGTCAATCGGTTTCAAATGATTCAAATAAAATATTATATTATTATTATTATTATTATCATCATCATCATCATTATTATTATTTTATTTTTATTTTACATATATATATCATAGTTGCAAAGCATAATTTAGTAGTTTTGTTATGTAAAAGATTGGCGAAGTTCGAATCCTCCCTCTATGATTTTTCTGATTATTTGGCCATTTCGAGCCGATAGTCATTTCAACAATTTTAACACGAATAATTTGAAATTTTGAACACCAACCCAACACAACAAGGGTTCTTCGCTCAAGCTTGTTTACACCCCTACTCATAAAGGCATATGAATATATATGCATCATGTATAAGGAGGATTAATTTGGGAAATTTGCATGTTGGAAAATCTTTTCATAGTTAGAAATTTCATTCTTATTTGCTGTAGTTGGGATTTTGAAAATCTCTTCTGATTAAGCATAAATTTTGTTGCCACACATTAATTCTAGAAGATTTAGAAGGGGTTAAATTGGTGCCTTATCATTTAAATAAAATAAATTGAGACTATAGAAGTTCAGAACCATATAGATCCGCTGTCACAATATCCAACTCAATATGAATATGATGTCATTCAGGACTTGAATGGCCTTAGCTGAGTCTGTTATCTTTGTCACATGCAACCATTGGGCCATATACGACAAAGCTAAGGTGATTATGGTCACCCATGCTATTAGCAGTCTAGGGGCCAAATGACTAGTTTCCCAGAGTTCGCCTCGGTGAGAGCAATGCATCGATGCATGCTTGCTACTGTACAAATTTCCCTCAAATGTTTGGTTACTCAGAGTTGTAACTTCTATATGGCTCTATTTTGCAAATATTTTCCAACGAATTATTTTGTTAGATGGACATGTTCATCCAAAATGGCGTGATATTATTTTGGGCTACCCAATCTAAAAGTAATAAATATTCTAGGAATTAAAGTTTTGATTTGCCTCCACCAATATGTTCATGGCATCAAGATATAATTTGGTTTATTTTGGTCATCATTTGAAACTATTATTGATGACAACCACCAATGTACCGTTACCATTAGACTCACTACTAGATGAGTCACCTTATGGAACATTTTTTTGATCAAGTTTTAATCATAGAAAGGTGTGAGTTGTGGTTGGTATTCATTGTTGACAAGTATGAAGAAAAATTCAAATAAAGCCCATAATGTCCTTTGAAACTAAAATAGCCCTTCATTTTGTTCCTCTAGCAAATTTGTAGAGTTTTAATAAATGTAAATGTTTGGATCTTAATGCTAGCATCAAGTTGATTTTTATGCTGCATGTTTTGGTTGTATTGTAAGAGTTGTGGCATTAGGACCTATAGGTGTGTGCCATGTTCTTGTGTTATAAGAGTTATTATTTTGGGATCTATGTTGCTCATCATATGAAGGCTTCCATTGTGTCTCCTCTGAGATGTATGACACAATTATTACGTGCACACCCATCATCTTACATTGCTACTAATGACGTGATTTTTTTATATGGTGTTTTTTGTTACGCTCGAAGTCGCATCGAATTTCGATACAACGCGCAAATCAAAATTAAATGCTGGACATCATCAAAATCAATGACCTCCATCGAATAACGGACTTCACCATCAATGCTCAAAACGCCGAAATTGATCAAACTATCGTATTGCACAATTCAATGGTCAGCCAAGAAGAAATCCGTCGACGTGCTCTACTCGTCGGAGTTGGAGGACGATACCTGACGACTCCGTTTCAACGAATTGAGCGTCGCGCGCTTAAAACCGAATCAAATGAGACTATCCATCGATTTAGATAAGTGCAAATGCAAATTTGAGGCGATGATGCCATTTTGAACTTGAACCACCAATCGACCGAACCAAAGCGACCATTTCAAAACGATGACTGTTGCGGAACATCGAAATAACCTAAAATCGACATATATATTATATAATAATGTCGTTAAAATTCAAAATTAATTAATTAAACAATTAAATGAAGAAGCTCTTATAAATACCCCTCTTATTATCTAACCCTAACTCACTACCCACAAACAACCTGACCCTCTAACCTCGATTCCCATTAGACAGGCTGAACTGAAAGCAGCTCATCTCCATCTTCCTGCTCAGACAGATCCACCCAGGCGACAGAACACGAGCGCCTGGTGGCCTCCGCCAGCATCTCGTTTTTGCACGCCGTCCTTCCCGAAGGCCGGCCAAGATCCTCCGCTGACGGATCACGTGACTGAAAGACTGCAAACCAGCAGCCCAACCACGCGCTTCCACCATCTCTCTCTCGTCCGAAGCTAGCCTTCCGGCCGTCCGCCCTTTCGGCGAATCCATCCTCAGCCGCGCGCTTGTTCGATTTTTCTACAAGTATAATTGTGGATGCCCTAAAAGCGGCGTCGTTTAGCAGTGGAATCATTTAACAAGCGGGGAGAATCGGTGGACGCCAAGGCCGCGAAGGTAAACCCGCATCGTTAGTTGTAGAGCGGGAAAGAAGATCGAGTTGTTGAAAGATAAGTAATGTATCTTTCTTGACGCCACGAGGAAAGCTTTTGCTTATGGTGTATAAGTACCGCATATGCCTTGGTGTGATGGAGAAATCTGTATTTCATGCTTATGTTGTTGTGATGATGGAATCATGAGATCTTGATCGGGACTATCCTCATTTTTTCCTTTTAAACAATCATCAACACCACACCACACCACTGCATTGATTTACACTAATTAATATCATTTCTAACCTTTCGAGAGAGTGCTCTCTCACGGTAAGGGGTAATTAATTATGGATGCTTGCATTAATAGAGTAAAACCCAGCTCAACATAAGTTTAGGAGAAATTTGGCTAAATAAAAAATCTCATCGAGAACGAACTCCCCAACATCTTCTAAGATGGTGGAGATTTCGTATTTTTCCTAGCGATCAATTATGTTTAAGCTTATGGAGGAGTCATAAAATGAAATCTTTCATGTCTTTTATCTCGTTAACTAATGCTACAACATCACAATCTCACCAGATCTCACCTTCTTCCCATTATTTTGTATCATAAGTTATTACCTCAACAATGCTTCCTGAGAGACATCTCATTCCTTAAACTAAGGATCCCCTTTCATTGCTAGAATGATCTTTTTGACATTACTAGTTGGATTCATAAACCTTTTACGGGAAAAATGATTTTCAAACTATAAAATGGAGGGGCAAGTTTGCCTTTACCCTTGACTAACAATGTACCTTGTGGCCTCCTTTGAGATGAGTTGTAATATCTCATTCTAGAAAAATTTCTGTTGGGGTTAAACTTCAACCACTTTCTTGTGGGATTTTCAAGAATTTCCCATTTTACAACATTTTCCTATGACATCCTATTCCTTTGAGGGTTTCAAGTTTCCTATTATTACTCTTATGATGGGTCTATTAATCCATGTGAACACATTAACCATTAAAGTACCATCATGCACATTCAAACACATCTTCAAGTGGCTAATGTGAATGATATTCCCTTGATATGCTTATGGTTTATGACCACACATGGTGCTTATTCCCTATCAATATTTTTAATGAATTTTTAATGTTTGTTATGTCAACAATTTATCACAAATTAGATCATCATGATTCATTTTGTTGGTCTGACAATCTCCAAAATGAGGTGGAGCAACTCGATGAATACTCCCAAAGCTTCTCAAAGGCATCTCTCAAATTTCATTGAGCTGTTACAAGAGGGTGGGGGCAAGGGTCGTCTTGATGACTCTACCTTGGGGCATTCTTCTATGTCCTAATGCTGGAAACAATCCATACTTCTCGTTTTGTCATCAATCATTTTGATATTCACGTCTAAACAAAGGCTTCAATACTTCATAGTATTTTTTGTCCCAATCCTCAACTTAAAAAAAAACAATAGGACGGATCATACCAATGCTCTCAAAGCAAAGTGATATAATAGCTTAAAAATAAGTTCTTTTTTGGCAACATTTGTAACCCTCCAACACCAATGGAGTTTGTAAGAAGTTGGAGCACCTAAAAATACTTTTCATTAGGGTTGTAAAAACTATTTATCGAATTGGATTTTTGAATAAATTAAAATTATTCATGTTGGTTTGAGTTTAAACTTGATAGACAAGTAAATAGCTTAATTTTATCTATGTTTTGATTTGTAGGCTTGTTTAAAGGAAACGAATATGAATTGAAAGTTAATTTGTGAGTTTTGTTTGAGTACTTAAATTTCGGCTTTTTTTGTGCAAGGATCCTCTCCCCGCCGGAGAAGTGGCGGAGATGTTAAAAAGAAAAAGTAACCGCGTAGCGCATATTTTATAAAGATTAACGCGAAAATTATGAATTAGGAATATATGCAATCTAGTGTAAATGGAATTAAGATGGCGGGAAAGATAAATATATGGGAAACTAAATGGGTTGGGGAAAGGCCAAGATTAGGTATTTTGGTATTAAAGTCAAAGGTAGTGTAATAGATAAGTTAAATAAAAGTTGGATAATATAATTTAAGATAATATAGATATTATCATAAATATGTTTAAGTGTCGCAGGGGTTTGGATGTAAGAGGATGGAATTTAGATATTAAGGGATATATTGAATTTAAAGGGTGGAAGATTTTATGTTGAGTTATGAAGGTAGAGAAGAGTATTAGTGTTGGGGACATTTTAGTATTAAATTTATTTAAGAAAGAGAGAAATGAATATTATTACTTATAAAATGGATTTAGTAAAACACATTGATTATTTTCGATAAGAAAAACAGATTATAAAGAAAGCAAAGTTCATTCCAAGTGAAAGTTTAAGTACCCAACATCGATTGTTAGTTTTAGATTTTAAGATAAAAGATTGTAAGAGGAAAAATAAATCAAATTATTGTCTCAGATTAGATGGACACTTAAAAAATACAAATAAAATATTTTAAGAGAAACACTAGAGCTTAGAATTTGGGATGTTTATAAGAAATAATGTTATGGGGAAAAGGTTTGAAAGAAATTAAAGTTCTTTAAAATGTGTTTGGAGAATCAAAGGAAAAACTTTTTAATAATAATAGTTGGTCATAGTGCAGAAAAGATAAAATAAAAGAAAGATTATTATAAAACTTGGTTTAGATGTAAAACTCATTAGAATTGAGAGTTATAAAATGGTGCAAAGAGATTCAAGAAAGAATATATAATCAAAAAATTTAACTGATTTATACAATATTAGACAAAGAAAGAAAGATAAGATGTATAAGTTAAACCAAAGAGAGATAAGAAAGAAAAGAAAGGATGAAAAAATAAAGTCTTTTCTTAGAAAGGATATTGAAAATAGGTGGATGAAGTATTTTGATAAACTTTTCATACAATTAGTATTTTTTTTCATTATAAAATGAAATCCTCCTGATGCAAAATTTGAAAATTTTAAATTCAATAAGATTTAAATTGTCAAACGTTTCATATAAACCTAAAATATCAAAGCTCTCACAAATTAAAATAAAATTAAAATAATGAAAATAAAATTTCTAATCTAATTAAATATTATTCATGCTTCTTCTAATTTAGTTTAGTTTTTTTGTTGCCCTGATTTTTTTCTGATTGGATCTTGTACTGCATCACATATACTTGATTATTTTCCCTTAAACACTTAATTTAGTCTTTATCAAGGAAAAAAAAATGACATTCATCAGCTTGTATGCCGCATAAGCGTAGTCCTTATTGACATATAGAGCTGCTTGATAAAATTGCTATGGTTCTGGTCTTATACGCTAGAAAATTATGTTCTTATTTTTTCAGTCTCATGTCATCAGAGTTTATACAAGTCTTGTAAAAAGCCATCATGCAAAGCTAGAGGCCTATGTCAATTTTTCTGGAGGTCCATTGAATAGAAAGATTTTTTTATTTTCACAATTCCCGCTAAAATCATTGGACTTCACATGCAAATCTTTACTCTCAGTTCGAATTGGTTTGGGGCACCTTGAGTTTTTTGTAAAGATAAATTGTCAAACTATTATGAGAAAAATAATTTTATGAAAAGTTGTGAGTATTACAAATTTTTTTTTATTCAAACAATAACTTTTTGACACTCACCACACATAATAGTTATAGTTCTTAAAAACAGTTTTTTTACCACAAAATTTTATGAAAAACAGTTAAAAAGTAAGCCGTCAAATATAGTCATGATTATTTTCTAAAAAACAAGACAGCTAGAAAGTTACCCCACACACACTCTTAATTGCTCATATGTTAGGCGTTGTTTCAAGTTCAAGAGATTTGGCCTCAACTCAAAATCCAATGTCTTGGTTTCCACTCCAGCTAAGTAACATCGCTAATCAGGCCTAACCATATTCAATCCCACACATGCAGCAACTGTACGTGTTCATAAATTCATGTAGCTTGCTATCTTACACTACTCTGCGTGTACTATTTCTTTTATAGACGCATATATGTGTTCTATTCTCTTTAAGTTTAAAGTTTTCGTTAGAAAAATCTCTCTTTTAATCAGAAATGATGTTGACGCCCATTGCTCATGGAATACCAAATCTTGGGAGAGGCTGCAGAAATTGAGCAGAAGATCAAGTTCATGGAGTGGAAGAAACAGATGCTCTTGTCTGATATACAAAGAGAAGAAACTCTGATAAACAATGTTAAATGTGTGCTAAAAGCTAAGTCTGATGGTTTTAAGAAGCTCGCCAATGACGAACACTTGAATAAAGAGTTTAAGTACAGCAGTAAGGCCACTTCACCCAGGTACTTCCTCAACATACTTTATTGTAGAATCACTTTCTTTTATCTTTTTAAAGAAAAAAATATGTTTTAATATTCAGAGTCTCTTTTCTTATTATTATATATATATATATATTGTTTGTGATATCTGCAGCTGAATACTTAATAATGGAGTTTTTTGCAAGTTTTCAAAGTTAGTATTTTGGAATCTTAACCAATCTTATGTGATCTTCGACTGAAGTTTGAAAGCAGTGAGTGGATATTTGTATTTTCGTAAATGTTTTAAATATGCATTTGTGTAGAGAGCTTTCTCTTTTCATGACTATTGTGTACAGAGAGCTAATGTTTAACCGATGTGGTCTTTCTAGGTTACCACCTTGTAATCTTTCGGTGTAGAAGAGTACTGGATCTCTCTCAGGACTGATAGATTTGACTTTGGTTTTAGTTTAGAAAAGTTTACTTTAAATTGTTTTGATGGTTGTGATAATTTTGGTCCACTTTTGGTTTCAATTTTTGTGATTGTGGTTACCATGCTTATAATATATTTTTGATTTTTGTTTTCTTTCATCAGATCTGTTAGTCGAAGCGTAATAGTTATAAGAAAATCATTGATCTACTGTTTTGACCAAAAAAAAAAAAAAAAAGATCTCAAAGAAGATTTTATTTTCTCATAATAGCTTTACTGCAACTTTCCCTCCAAACGGACCATTAGAGTAGGGGTGTAAATGAGAGCGAGCGAACAGAACCTTTGTTCGTGTCATTTAAATTTGTTAGTGTTTTATATATCGATTAAATACTGGCTTCAGATCTTCATTACATAACGGTCATTACGAAACTTTTTTCGGTCGTCATTATATGAGGGATTTAACTGAATCTTTGCGTAATAAAAGTTTTAACCTAAGATTTATGATTTGTGATATGTAAATATGATATATATAATAATAATATTATTATTATTAATAGTAATAAATAAAATAATAGTAATAAAATAATAACATATAATATAATATATAAGTTTTTATTATTGAGTTAAATCGAGTCAAACACGTCGAACAAAATGATTGTGACTTTCTTTATATATCGAGTTGAAATGTATGCTCGGTGTTTGCTTTTAAGAACGAAGAATTGAGAAACCTCAGAAAGAACGAATTTTTTTGATAATCTTATATTAGAGAGTGGTGAAAGCGGACACAATAGTAGGGCATTATTTGCTTTTTGAGAAAATTTTTTTTGATTAGGTTTCAAACTTTTGGTAATTGTTTGAAAGTTATGGTAGAGTTTTAGGGGAAATTACCATTATCTAAAAAAAAAAAAAAAAGAATAGTGGTGAAGTTGTTACATGCTATTCAAAAAGTTTTAATATGTATTATAAATTTTTTATTTTGAAATAATTAGATTATAATTTTTTTGGCAATCAATATATTTTATCAAATTAAATTGAAAAATATAATTTTTTTATTATAAAGTTTTTCAATGATGTGTTTTTTAATACTGTCATCACTGCTCTAAATGCATTTTTAATCAATTCTGTTTTTTTATTGATGTATTACAAAATTAGTGATGTTTGGAAGAAAGTAAAATAAAATAATTGGGTTTTAATTTTTTTTTATTTTTTTTATTTTTGGCTTGGAAGGTATTTACTTTGTTTTCGCCAATCAGAAACTGTGGTATGCTAATATGTTCCTCTTATTAAGTGCTCTTTGAAGGAAGAATAAAAAATAAAAAAGAAATAAATAATAATAAAATAGTTATATGTAAGGTTGATGGATTTTTTTTTTTTTTTTTTAATGTAAGGTTGATGGATAGATAGATAAATTGAGATGAAAAAAAAAAAGGTCATGCGGATATAATAGTTTCATTTTTGAAACAAATAAAAATAAGTGTCACACTCGATATATGAGGAAGCGAATAAAGTAAAATAAAAAATAAAAAAAAAGTGGTAATGTGTAAGGAAAATAGAATATAAATAGACAGATAAAAACTAGATTATGTCATGTTTTTTTTAAAGGAAATATTGGGATACATGAGAATATACAATTTTCATTATTTTATTTCTCTTATTATTTTAAACGACGTAAAAAATTAAATTAGGCAATTACAAATAAATAAAAGTCGAAATTAAATTTTCAATCTATGATGCACGATTATGAGGACAAGGATAAGATATGATATGGGCATATCGCATATGATATATTTATTTTTAAAAATATGTGATACAGACATATATTGAGCATATCATTATAATAATAATTAAAAATAATATTCACAAATTAAATAGATAAAATATTTAAAAAAATAAAAATAAGTTATTTAATTATAAATTTTAATTAAATACTTAAGAAAAATATATATTTTCATATTTTAATAAATTTAATGAATAAAATTTATTATTAATTCTAAATTAAAAAATTAATTATTTATAATGAATATATCATAATATTCTCTTTTTTTCGTTCAAATCTAATTCTCAAATTTTAAAATTCTCTATAATAACTTAAAATATAAAAAAGTATATTTAAAATATTTTTTTAAAAAATATTAATCCAATTATTTACACATGTGTCCTTATAAGTTTTAATATTATTTTAATCGAATACATACTATCTGTCATGTATGAATATGATATACCTTATTTTATAAAGTACATAATAATTTTCAATACTTCAAAATTATCATCAAAGTTGTATTCTCTTCAATTAGGAAACTTGCAGTTCAAATCACGTCTTTAATTATTAATAATTAATTTTTAATTTAGTTATTATTAAGATTCAATAAAAAATTATCAGATGTGTAACATATCCTTCAAGTAGATGCCTAAACTGAGGATCATTCTTGATATGATACTTAAAATACTACTAATCGAACGAATCTTGATGCTAAAAAGCAATATCAAGTCAAATGAATCAGAATCACTTAAAATATCCTTAGAAACTTTGGAATATCGTTAAATCCTTAAATAGCTCTCAAAAATATGGTTTCAAATCGACGAGCCGGATCTAACGACAAAAGATCTCATAATTCGACTTCATTTGAGCATTCAAAATACAAATGATCAAAGAAATCATTTTGAGTCCAGATGGAGAGGAAGTGGTTTGGATTTTCAATGTATTTAGAGCCATCATCCATATATAAATAGCCTCATTCTTCATATAAATATAAGTCGAAGGAGAGAGGAGAGCTAAAGCTTGAAGATCCTCCAAGCATAATCGAGCCACCACTGACGATCACCCGGTTGGTTTCAACAACCCGCCGTACCGCCACCGGATCCTTCATTGTGTTATCCTTCTCCATCATTCGCTACACTATAATTGTTACCACCAAACGTGACTACATATTTTGTTCCCTTCTCATATACAATTCTCAGAATCCCGTTATCGAAAATTTTGCACTTAAAACAGATACATAGTGGAAGATTTTCAAGTTAATTCTCATGATTTTTTTTCGAGATTTTTCGTAAAATTTCTAGAATTGTTCACCTTTAAACACTTTAGTGCAGTGGTTATATAACAGGCTGAAACTTTCATGCCATAACTAGTTTTCTAAAGACACGCACACCATCGAACTCCTCACTCCGTGAACACCCTCATGTGGCCATCAGGCAGGTCAGAACCGAAAACCAATCCTTGAACCAAGGTCTCACTTTCCTCGATAAGTGACCAAGGCAGATGATAGAATCTCTTTAGAAGATCGTGTGCCGAATGAAAGAGTCTCAAAATGAGATGATCCGACTTTAACAAAACCAAGAACACATATCTCCTCAAGATCGATCGACCGTGGAGGTAAAATGCTGACCTTAACAGAGCTGTGAGGCGGTTACCCGCACTCATCCAACGAACCGCTAATCCAATCCACCAATTATTCTTTTGGCACATTCTCATCATGTTGACTCCTTTGGACATGTATATGTGTAGAATTATGATGCTTAATGTAAGGCAATTTCACTCATGTAAATCATCAGCTATGAGGAATCCTCACCTTTTAAAGCTATTCTTCAATATCCTATTCCGTAGGTTTCAAGCTCGAGCATTGATTATGACGACTAACCCACATGAATACATCGACCATTCATCATGCATATCCAACGAGCTCACACCGCTTTGTCGGTCTTCTACTCTCAAGGCAAGCTACTTGGTTCTACTCCCTCCCAAAGGAATCCATTCATACCTTTTTTAACGTGCCAAGATTTTGTAGAACAGTTCATTACAAACCGGAGGATCATTAAAGATTCCTCTCATCTCTCAGGCATTCATCAAAATGAGGGTGAATCACTTAAAGAATATCGGAGATTCTCCTCAAAAGCTCGCCACAAATACTAAGAGGAGTTTTCTTGGAAGGCTCCGCTCGGCCTTTCTACTCTTCAATGCGAGATACGATCCGCTTCATATGCGAACTTGGTTCACACGCAAATTTATTAAATTAATGCCCATCAAATTTTTGAACAATCAAGGAAAATGTAAGAGTGCTCTAGGAAACACAGATCACCAATCTCATCAAAAGAAGCAATTCCAGTCATGATCTCTCTCCTCGATCAAACGACGAACCACGAGAATATTTTGAACACATCTCGTGTTAACGTCTTGTTGCCATCGAGATGAAGAGACCATCAAGTGGTCACATCCACTAAAACTAAATTCGTGAAATCGAGCAATATTGTCACATAAGATATACTACTTGAGGCATGTAAACAACTTAAAGAAATTGAGAGTCATTCAACATGTATATCATGTTAATTTGTGCAAAACCAACCAAGCCAAAACATAACTCCAACCGGAGGGCAACCGGACAATCATCACGTAAATAAAATAATCATCAAATAATTGGGAAATTGAAATAATCGTAGGAGAACCAATACTTCAATCAAGTTCTCATTACCACCTCAAGAAAGAGTTAAAGAAGTTTCCATTGATCATTCCATCACTTTTAATGACCAGAGTCAATGTTCCTCATCAAGATCTACTTGTCATCGAGGATGAGATCCAATGCTATAATATTAAGAGAATTTTGATTAACAATGGGAGTTTTATTGATGTCTTATTTTACTCACATTTTTTAGCATGGGCCTCAAAAAAAACTTCAACTCACTGGGACCATTATATGGGTTTGATAATCGCCTAGTGGAGGGGACAATCACCCTTCCGTTGTTCTGAGAATTTTCTCAAGACAAGTCACTCGTTCAATTCATAGTGGTCAAGTCAAAGATACAACGCCATCTTTGAAAGACCTCTCCAATCAATCTTCTGCGTCTTGCACTCATCTTAAGATGAAATTTTAAACTCCCATTAGGGTTGGAGTGGTTTGTGAAAACCAACAAATAACACAATCATGTTTCCTCAGACAAGCTCAACAACACCCTTCGGTGACCTTGAACATTGAGAATTTTAAGCTTCAAGATAAAGGAGTACCTCAAAGGGTTTTGCCTGTAAAAGACTTGCTTCCCACTTCATTATCAAATGACTAACGTCAAACTGATTAAAGATCCGAGAGGAAAAATCTTCCCTAAAATTTGGAACATGGAGGGTCTTTGAAAAGTATTATATGTAATCCTTGGTGCATAAATATTGTAGTTTTAATTTACTCCATTTATCTTTCCTCTCCACCTCTTGTCTTTTGTTAACTCTCTCTAAAATGTATCTCGTCCCTTTTGTTAAGTATCTATTGTGACATTATCATTAATTAGTTTCTTTACAAGCTTATTTCTTATTCATTTAATCCCACTCATATACAAATTAATCATGAACGGGCATGATCAATCGAGGAACTTAATCGCCTCTTCCATACGTAAAAGTCAAGTAACACTTTGGATACACAGAATAGATCAAAGGTCCGCGGGACTTTCCGCCTCTTCCACATAGTTAACGTCATCGTAACTCGACAAATAACCTCGGATGGGTCAAAAATCCTCAGCGGATTCAATTCAACCTCATCCATACAGGTTAACGTCATCGTGTAACACCCTCACAAATAACCTCGGATAGGTCAAAAATTCTCAACGACCAATTCCCCTTAACTGTTAGCGTCGTAACACCAACAAACAACCTCGGATAGTCAAAATCCTCAAATTTCAATTCGACCTCTTCCATACAGGTTAACATTATCGGGTAACACTCTCACAAATAACCTCAGATGGGTCAAAAATCCTCAACGGATTCAATTCAACCTCATCCATACAGGTTACGTCATTGGGTAACACCCTAACAAACAACCTAGGATAGGTCAAAAATTCTCAGTAGATTCATTTCAACCTCTATCATACAGGTTAAGGTCATCGGGTAACACTCGACAAACAACCTCGATGGGTCAAAATTCTCGGATTTCAATTCAACCTCATCCATATGCTTAAACACCACGACGCCTCGGATAGGTCAAAAATCCTAGTTGATTGACCTCTTGAATCAGTTAATGTCATCGGTAACACTTAATAAACAACTTGGCTGATTCAATTCAACCTCATCCATATGTTAACGAGGGTAGACAAACAACCTCTCGGATAAAATCTCATGATTGATCTTCTTCCATAGGATAGCCATGGTGCAACACTCTCACAAACAACCTCGGATAGGTCAAAATCACCGGCGATTGAACCTCTTCCACATAGGTTAACGCCATCGAACAAAGACTAAACAACATGATAAAAGGTCCTGGTGGACTTCCCACGACCTCTTCACAGCGTCAACCCTATGGGCGAAATACCTCGGATGGGTCAAAATTCTCAGCGGAATTAATTCAACCTCTTAGGTTAAGGCCATCGATCATCGCGATACGCCAAATCATGGATAGGTCATCTTTGCTTGCTAGACCATTTGCAGCATTTTTACCATCTCACTAATTGCATCTTGCCACTGATTACGCGTTCATCCACACGGCCCGCCTATCATGCCTTCCTTATCGCCATCATCGCCTCAACCTCATTCAAAGCGGCCTCTTCGAGGAAAACGAGCTCGCCAGGAATTATTGCCTTGATCCTCAATGACCTCCACTTAAGAAGAAGAGGGACACTCAAGCATATAAATAATGCCTTCTCCTTAATTGGGGTTTTATAGACCTATAGGCAAGGTCAAAATTATCAAAATCAGAAATCCGCGCAAAACCGTTCAAAACGGGCAAAAATGAACAAAAAACTCTCATGAGCTTTGCAGCATGTAGGCTCACCACGCGCGTTTGTGCCACTGAGCATCCCTGCTAGTTCATCGCGTGCTTCGTTTCCGTTTTAGCGACCGAACTCCGGCAACAGCAGAGCCCCGACAGCCTGTTTCAGCCCGCCCTCCATCCCATTCGCCGTTCATGACCCGAACCCCGCGGCCGTGAGCCAGGTATGAGCACCATGACGGCGCGTAGGCAAGCAAGAATGCCGAATGCCCAAATGGGTCCATAACTCCGAAATCTTGCGCCCACACATTTCCACATACATCCACGACCTTGCGCCCGTTTCCGTGATCATAATCTTGTGCTCCCATAAAAATATGTTCTTTCAAAATGTATGATTAATAATTTCAAAAATTTTGCTATTTTCAGATTGATGTATATATATTTTTGGATGATTGAAAATGTCATCCAAAAATAGAACTGATATGACACTTAAAATACTACTAGTGAAGCGAATCTTGATGCTAAAACAAGTCGACCAAGTTAAAATTGGTCGAGATCAAGCACTTAAAATATTGGAAATTTTGAGATATCGCTTTAAATCCTAAATAGTTCTCAAACATGAAGTGTTTATAATCAAATCGGCGTCTCGGCCGACCTGAGCCCAAGATCTCATAATTGACTTCATTTGAGCGTCAAATACTTAAAATATATTAAATGATCAAAGGAATCATTTTTTGAGCCGTCAGATGGAGAGTGAGTTGATTTTTCATTTACGAGACACCCCTCCAATCGATAAATAGTTCATTCTTCGTATGAGGGCAAGGAGAGAGGAGAACTCTAAAGCTCAAGAAAAAGATAATCGAAGCATCACCATCGCGACCACCATTTGGTTGTCAACCACGCCGCCGCCACGTGCCCGCCGATCGCGATCCTCGCTGATCCCCGCTTCCATCATCTCGCTACCATTCAGAATTATTATTACCATGATTGTACTTTCTCATTTACAATTATGTATGTGGGAAAATTTTGTACCCGAAATATATATATAGTGGAAGATTTTTTGTTGTTCTCGTAATTTTTTCTCTTTTCGAGATTTTTCCACGTAAAATTTAGGTTTCTTGTTAACTTCAAATAATTATATATATATGCTGGATTTTATAATAAGACTAAGATGTAAATTTTTTATTATATCATAACTGATTTTTTAGCAGACACGATGTCATTCATTCGTAACAACTTCAAATACATTTGAAAAAGCTATATTATTCTATCATCCTTCCTCAGTTAACGAGAATGGTACAAAATTGAAAAAATAATGAACTAACAAATAATTTTTATATATTTACATATCTTATACTTAAATTTCTATATTTATTTACATAATATTTAAATTATTATTATTATATTATAAATATTAATATTATTAATTTTATAAATATTAATTTTTGATATATATAATATATAAAAATACGTGTTATGAACATAAATTTTCCAAAAAAAAAAAAAATAAAAAATAAAGGTTCCACCGAGATTTGAACTCGGGTTACTGGATTCAGAGTCCAATGTCCTCACCACTAGACCATGGAACCTTATTGTATTTCGTATTTCTTTATTCATATTAAACATAATTCTGGGTCACAGTCCTTCCGCGCAGCAGAGAAGCCGGTTAAATGACGAGTTCGCTTAGTTACTGTAGTAGGTTCTGCTGCAGACGAACTCCGCCATGAATAGGGAGAGCCACGAACGATTACAGTTGCTTAAGAACTCGTTTACTCATCAGGTATTTTTCTTCTCTTTGTTTAACTCTGATTACCTATCGTTCGCGCATGCTTCTATTAGGATATCCGGTGCTAATTTGATTTCTCAGTAAAAGAACATTTAATTTTGCCTTAAACTTCTCTATTGGCCTCTTTGGCTGAAATCGAAAGCCAAAGAAAGAAACAATTGAACCTCTAAATTTTTTATGTGCGTTTGAAGATTGAGGGAAGAAAAGATTTGAAATTCACTCTAGAATAAAAAAAAAAAAAAAAAAAAACAGTAGTTTTGTTAATCTTGTGCTAACCCTGAATCGCCTGTCATATTCTCGTTTAAAATTTGCCAGGCGTCAGCCAAAGGGTTTTCTTTTCATGTTGATTAAAAAAAAAAAAAGAGAAGACAGCTGAAGAAAGATTAACATCATAGTTGCATCACATTTTTTTTAGTTTTGAACTTGTATGAGTTAGTCTGAATTTCCTTGCAGAAGATTTTTTTTCAGGCTGCTACTGTCCAATTACTTAATAGAGTTAATGTATGGTGGTTAATGGAGAAGTTCTTTGCAATAAAAGAAAACTATGGAGACTTATTAAGATACAATTTCTAGAGCTATAAGTAAGCCGGCTATGTTGTATGAAACTGAGTATTGTGCAGGAAATAAATTATTGATAAAAAAGTTGATTATAAGAAATGAGGATGTTAAGAAGGATTCATGCTAAAATTGGAGGGATAGATTGAAAAATGACTATATTAGAGAGATATTGAGAGTAGCATCTATCAAAGATGGGTAATGGAGTCACTTTAGTGATTTGGGCATATACATTGAGGGGTAGTGATTAGAACAATAAGCTGTGTAGGTAAAATAAATGTAAAAGGATTGGGAAGAGCAGGAAAGGTAATTTGTGTTAGGATGGCCTGAATTTTGTTAATGGGCTCCACTATGTTGATCTATTGTTCTTGCCAAGATAATTACAAAATTCAAATTATATGACTTTGAGATAAAAATAGGTAATTTTTTAATGGGTTGCTTTTGAATCAATTTTAAACTAGATTTTGTTTTAAATTTTAAGAAGAAAGGAGATTGTTGTGCTTGTGAGGTTTGAAGGAAAATATTGATTGATATAGAGTGTAACTAAACAATGGAGAGAGAGAGAGAGAGAGAGAGTCATTCTTTAGTGGCATAATAGAGTAAAAAAATGGGAAGGAGAAGAAAAAAAAGAAGGGAGAGAAATTTTTTTTGCTTGTGATCACAATTCAATATCTTGATGCAGTGTAAGCACGGTGGTGTTGAAATAAATGTGGTGTTGTAGACAAGATGAGTAGTGTTGGTGCAAGTATGATGATGTCATTTTGGTTGAATATTTAAGTAGACTTTTATTTTGTTAATCTTTATTTTTCCTATACAAATATTATTCTATAAGATATTATATATATTTTTCTATTTATTTGACTTAGAGATTTGATGCTTTTTTCTTTCATGAGATTAAGCATTGAATTTGTGGAAAAGCATTTTTTGGTGTCTTTTGTCTAGCTTGATCTCTCTATTATTGTTTTGTTTTCTATATTGTTATTATATTTGTTCAGTGGATTAGTTTTTGATAGGTTCTTTCACATAAATAAATGGGTTTTTTCCTAATAATTGTGAAATTGTGCAAAAGATTTGCAAAAAATTAGTTAAACACCTTTGAAGAAAGATGCGGATAATAAAATTGACCTCAAATGGTTAGGATAAGATTAATAATGATTTATTATTATTATTCATTCACATTTGGGTAGAGAGGATTCAAACCCATTTTAAATCAACAAGGAGTTCTCTTTCAATGAAATTTAAATTTAAATGAATAAAATTTTCTAATTGGTTCCCTCTTATTAGCTTGCTAACCACTAATTAATTGTGTTTAATTGTTCAATCTTCAATTTTGCGAGAAAAGTCCATCTATTACCATCCTTGTGACAATGTTAAGCTTATTTTTTTGGGATTTGAACCCTCACATTATCTTGGAAGGCCAATTGGTAATGTCACTTGACAATGCCAAGCTTTTGATCTTTTGCACCTCCTAAGTTATTATCTGGAAAGCAAGCTCAAGGATCAGGAATTCAGTAACTTCAAAGGCAATCCTTTTATGGTTTAAAGTACTTATATGTTAGCTATTGATTGTTTTCTAATTAACTAGCAAATTATTGATGATTTTGCAGGCTTTGATGATTAAGACGGTTCTATCAATTCTCGATTTTGATAACATAGGAGTGAGGCATGAGGATTGTTCTTATTAAAATTAATTTTTAATGGTATGCTAAAACTATTAATAAACTCTAAAGTTGTATATTATATGCGGATTTGGGTGATATGAATCAATCTCATTAACTTTTAAGGGAGGAATCTCAAGGATGCTATCCTATTTTATTTTTAAACCTCCACGCTGCTCTTCCTTGTATCTTATAAATTTTACCAATTTAGAAGTTATTAATTACCGAATAATTCATTATTCTTATTCTATCTATCTTCATAATTAAAACATTCTTCTATTTATTTTCTATATATTTCATCTTTTGTATTTGCCTGTATAAATGCACCTACATTATAGCAAAATTTATCAAATTATTTTTAGTATTTTAACATGGTATTAGTGCTTAGTAAGAACTTAGCATTGGATTATTATCTCCATGCTCCCATACCTCCTTGTCTCTCATCCCTTTCCCATATTTCTCATGGCTTTTGCAAATTGTCAGATCACTTCATGCTTATCCATTGTTCTTGTATGTTATGCTTGAACATTGCACTCATGCATTGCACTTAATTGCCTGTTCATGTATTGTTATGCTCAATAACCCTCTCGGTCACTTCGTTTGTACGCTTCTGCCTTTGTGTGCATCCATTTGTAGTCCATAACATTGTATAATCCACATCCTAACTTCACCTGCATCCCTTCAAGCTTACTACACTTCAATGTTGTCATTTGCATGCTCTTTACACATGCTCCCACTTGTGCTTAGGGCTATAAAAAAAGTTGTTGAATTGAAGCAGTTGTCGTTCTGTCATTATTGTGTTAAGCCAAATACTAACAAATATTTCAAGCTCGATTTATAACGAATAGAAGGAATAATCCTTTTGATGGTGTTCTACTAATTTGCTGAAAATAAATAAATAATTATAATTAATTATATTTTTTATTTAAATATAATTTATGTCATTAAATATTTTTTAAAATTATATTTATTTTAATAATTAAATTAGTTGATAAAATTTTAAATCAAATAAGAAAAAATATATTATAATTACATTTTTAGGGATTTTTTTATTATAATAATTGGTAAATATCATAGCCAAATGTTTGTTCTACCAGATTTAAACAATTTGAAACTATGATATATAAGCCTTCCTCATGACCTAGTCTCCTCTCTCTCGATCGATTTACTGCGATTTTCCCTAATCTAAGTCCTCTCCGCTTTTCTTTCTTCCTCGCTTTCAAAGATTTCTAATCTTCTTCGTCCTGGACCTGGGAGTTGTGAGTCTTATGAAGTTGTTTATCTGTAAGAGCGAACCTCAACACCGGTTTTTGTGGTTTTGGTATCGACCATTATTTTCTTCTTTTATCAACACTTGGGACCAAATCGACTTTGCATGTAGTATCATTCTCTTAACTCTTTTCCTCACAATCTATATATTTCTATCCAATGTGTAGTTTTTCTTGTTGATATGTGAAGTAATTACTCTTGCTTTCGTTACAATGCTATACAATTAGAAATTCCTCTAATCCTCTTACTTCATTTAAAGGAGAAATGCTCTTAGCTTTTACGATTTGTGGGCTCAGTAGTTGGAGTGTCGTGGTGCATCCATATGCTATATATTGTTGCCTTGAAATTTGAAATGCTTATGAAATGCTTATTCCAGGATATTCCACCTATGCGCTTTAGTTGTGTTATGCATGACATTATTAAAATTAATAATGATGATTCGCAGGATGGTGCCCATGCTAGACAAAGATTTGAGATTTATTATTTTCTTTTACTCTTCTCGTTTGTCAAAGTAAAGTTTTGTATGCTTTATATTATGATCCTAAGCATCACTTTAAACATTTAGAAAGTATAGACTAATGTGGATATTCTTCTTATTCATTTTACTTATATAATTCGATGTTGTTAATGCTAAACTATTTTGCTTAATAAGGAATACAAAAATTATTGCAATCTCTTAATTATTATATCACACATGCACAAGTATCTATATGACAATGCCTATGCATATTAGCTTGCAAGCTATCGTACTAACTAATAACTTAGAGTGAATTTTGTTATGCTAACTTACCCTTTGAATTGAAGGGTTTTCATTAACAACAAAATGGGCCTATAATATTTTAGATATGCTAAGTTTAGTTGTCATTTTTTTTTTTGTTTGGGTATTTTTCTGATATCTATCATGCTACTATTTTATTATTTTACTATAATAACCATCCACAACTATGCATTTCATCAATTCATCTATAGAAATGTAATATATGATTTGTTGAACACTTCTACTAAATTATTATTTTAGTTGATTTTGATTTATATTTTATCCTTATTTATTTAGTTTGTTAACCCTTAGTCATTTCTCAAAGTGCATCATCTAATGATAACAGTAGAAGTTGAAAATAGTAGTGAAAATTTAAATGTTTCAAAAGAGAACCAACTGGATTAGATTTTTAGTTTTGAGTGCAAACAAATTCCTGAAGAAGGGTAGGAAGAAAACATCTACAGCTTTGAGAATATTTCATTGAAAGTACATCTATCAATGGAGTTTTCACACCTTCTTTACAATGTATTGTCATTCAAAAATTTCATAAATCTAAAATAGATACTACTTCACATGGCGTAATGTCAAAGAATGATTAAAAGAAAAGAAAAAAGAAGTTATTGATTTTCTGAGATAAAAGACAAAAGCTAAATTTCCTTCGATGCCACTACAGAGATTGACTTACCTATGTTTTATGATCCAAAAAATTAATCGATCAAATTATAAGAAATTATTGTAAAATGATCATTAAAGTATGAGTACCCCTTTATGATTGTTGAACATATGTGGTCAACATTTTGTTGAAGCAGCCTTGAATCTTTATCTGTAAAGAGTGACTCATGAAAGTTTATGAAAGAAAAGAAAAGTTGAACATATCTTAATGGCATAAATAGTGTCTCTAACTGATTGTTGGACTTCCAATCAAATAATTGGATACATGTTTCATTGACATTCATTAGATGAATCGCGTTAAGCGAATCATACCATAGAGGCACTTTATCGCATGATGCTATTTGTGATCGCTTTATGTGATTCAATCTATATGAGCTTATGTCAGAATTAGAATCTAAAGCCAATGTATAAGCTAACGCTCTTAAAGTTAATTTTCAATAGAGGCAAGTTATATTTTTTGGGTCATTTTTTTCATGTTAGATTTTGTCACATCTTGAATATCATGTGAATTCAAGATGAAAGGGATGATGTTCATGATATATTCATAAAATCAAAGTCAGTAAAGTTTATCAAAAGGTCTCCAACAAGATTACATAAATTTATAGAAGACCAAGCAATTAGAATTTCCACTTCAAAAGGCCTATTCATTGATGTTCCAGCTAACTGACTCTTGATGCTTGAACGCTTTTCTTTATTGTAATATTTTTATGCATTATGTTGTTAGAGATAACAATTATTGGTGGTTGCCTCAAAGAATGGATTAAGTATGAGCACATTAGAGAATTTCTTGTTGTTTTTTCCATAATGTAACTAAAATGATTTCGCTCTTTTATCCCATAAATATTTTTCTTCCAATCATATATGTGAAGAAGTTGCTAAATGTAACTCCTCCTGTATATATAAAGCATGACAAATGACAAATCATGAAAGCCAAATTTGATAAGAATACAATTTATTTGTTGTACTGTGCTAGATCCTCGTTTTGAAGATGAAGTTTATCAACATCACTTTTCCAAAATATACTCCCTCTGAATTAGAATCTAAGATTAAGATTGAGGATATTATAAAAACATATAATCAATATGCAGTTGATATTCCTAGTAGTTCATCAAGTGCTTCATGCTCTTCACAAAATGATCGGGTTTTGATTGCATGCTTGGATTTCGATTTTGTTATAGTTTGGGTTACTCAAACCCTCAAAAACTGACTTGCAAAATCTATCTAGAAGAAGGGTTGTACATGTGTATGAATGATTAATTTGAAGTGCTTGATTGGTAGAGATGAATACTTCTAAAGTATCTAATTTACACAATTCCTATAACAACAAAGTCATCAGATGAATTATGTTTAGGTAGTAGAGTTCTTGATGATTATAGGAGCTCTTTATCCTCAAAGATGATTAATATACTTGTTTGTAGTATCTAGTTGGATTATTATAAAATAATATTAAGAACCCAATCGGTAAGATATATAAATTCAAGTTTTATATTATGTGTTCTCTAAAATTGAAGGTTTAATATTCATATTAGTCACTCTCACCTTATTTATTTTGCTAATTAATCATTTATTTATTTCAGCAAGAGTTGATGAAAGAAGAAAACTTAGTAGTTTTCTTTTTTCAGATTTTGAAAGCTCAAAATGAAGGATTAGTTACATCTTCGTGAGTATGAACAATTGAACATTATATGGTTTTGTTTAATCTTTTAATTTCTGACAATCAATTTTTTTTAAATCTTGTGCTTTAATATTTCATAATCATCTTAACCACCTAACACTATTATTTAAATCTTGTGGTTACAAATATTGCTTATATAATAGCTTTATTTAAATCTTTTGTATAATTAACTGCTTCTGATACTTATCTATTGAACAATTTTTAAGTTACGTATATTGCACTTGTGTTTGCTAAATGAATTGATACGCTATGATGGTAATAACATTTACTACAAACGATGCAACTTAGGTTTATTTTTTAGCTGCTTATATAACAGTTATGATTAAGACCTTCTTAAGGTTTGTTTCTGATTAAGACCTTCTTTTTTTTTGCTCTTCTTTGGTAATTCAATTTTAAGCTCTCACGTATAGATATGTTGTAGATAGTACAATAAATGATTATTCTTTAACAGTTTAGCTTAATCTTAAGATTTTGAGCCTTTCATGTTTCTGCTCGTCTAATTCGAATTATTCGTCCTTTCATGTTATCTATTCAATCAGCTTTTAAGATTGCAGCATATTGCAGCTATGTTAAATGTTGTGAATTGATGAATTGACTAGCAATAATATTTCTACAAGACATGCAACTTAGCTTTGTTATTCGAAAGTGCTTATATAATCATAATATACTTCATTTTGTTATTCGACCGGATTAAGAGCTTTCTTGTTTTTGTTTTCCTCGTTATCGCCTGGCTCGCTTCCTTCCGGGTTGATTGTTTAATTCGCTCACGCTTCTAATCGTCAGTCGCTTGTTCTCGCTTCGATTTGATCCTCGACTCGATTCGCTTGTTCGGTTTTTGTTCTTCCGCTGCTTATGCTCGTTCTTTACTACTAAACCAGATTCTGCTTTTGTCTTGATTTATCTTTTTAAGTATTTAATATAAGCGTTGGATGTTATCAATTTTATCATGATTGTTTGATTTAATCATTAGGTGAACCCAACCCATTGATTAATTTTAATATATCATTTTTTTTGTTAGTTTACTAATATATTATATAGGATGAAGAGATATCAACAATTTTGTAGATTGAAGATTGCAGAGAAGATCATTATGAGAAGTATTCGCAATCAAATTATAAGCTTCAAATATTTCTTCAAATATATGAAATGTGTCTATATGTAATGTAATGTAATTATTATTTATCAAATTATTTAAAAATTATATCTTGTAATATTTCTAGAAAAAAGTATTTTAAATGTTTGTAAATTATTGTATTTAATATTATGTATTTAAAGTATTCAGATTCAAATTTTAGTATTTGATTATTATATGAAAATTATTATTTGATTGATGAAATTATGAAAAAATTAATTTATTATTATTATTATTATTATTATTATTATTATTATTAGTTGTGATTATGAATCTGTGATTTTATTTTATTAGTTTCGATTTTAGTTTATGAAATAAAAATTTTGTTCATAAATTTTATTAAAATATTTAATTTAAAATTATTAAAATATATTATTTTAAAATATATAAACGAGCTATTTCAAATATAAACTTAATATATTTTCGAAATAACACTAATATATTCAAAACACAAAGCTCTTAACGAACAATTTATTTTCAGCTGAATTCAATGGAGTTAACGAAGCAAATATAAGCGAACACTAAATATAGAAGTCTCAACTGCTCAAGCTTCCTGCGCTCGCTCACACTTGTGGTACTGCAAAATCCCATCCGATATTTGTTCATTTGTAACCTCTGTTGAATGTGGCTTTTTGATTTATGATTTATGAACTCATCATTGCCCTCTTTTTCTTTGTGTTCATTGATGGCTTCTTCTACTCTCTCCAAAATTAAACCTTCTCAAATATTGGTTCCAATTCCACTGTCAATAATTTGGGCTTTTGTTTCATGATTGTATCCCATGAGAAATTTCATCATTTGAGCTGTCTTGCTTCCAAATCAACGGATAACTCTAAATATACAAAATGGAAAGTCTGAGTAGGGTTTCTTACATTGATGCCTAGTTTTTTTTCTAATTCTATGATTGTTTCCACCATATTTTAGGAGATTGCAAATGGATGTGGACTTTCTTTTCAATATACTTTATGATAGTAATAGTAATATCTGGCATATACTTTCTACTTTAGCATTTCTTTTATAGTAGCATTAAATTGATTTATTCAATCAATATTATTTTAGTATCTTAAGAGGCCAATGAGATAAACTTTGCTAAATAAAATGTGAAAGTTCTTGTTGCTAAGTTTCTCCAGATTTCCTTCACCACCTCTCTTAGTTTGTTCAAGATCTAATTTTTAGTGTCGATGTTGCTCATTCTCACATTGTCAAGTCATTAACTTTATTGCTTCATCTTCTTCTGATCATGAACAAACTATTCTATTCTTTTACGACATAAGAGATGGTTGGGTTATCATGGTTGTTGTCGAAGATCTGTGGCATCTTATTAACACTGCTAGAGTATCAATTACTCTTTTGATCATTGGGGAAAAAATTGGCCATCCTCAAATTACTTAGCATGTTTCCACTATTACCTTTGGTTCTATTAATATGATTCTCTCTTAAAGACATTAGTATTGTTTATTATTACGCTCGATTGACTATCTTTCTTTTGTATTTTTTCTCTAGTTCAAGTGTAGTTGCTCACTCATATTTAGCGTGTCAAAAATTATTCGACAAGAACTCAAAATCCTGCTCGGCTGGAAATAATTTTAGCCGTCATAAGAGACCCGCTGTCCATCACAAATTTTATTCAATTTTGATCATAATCACAAATAGATCATTCGGGCCGAGATTTGTCAATCAGCAAAGTTGAGTAAGTCGAGATTTTACACCGCCTAATGATTGAGTTCTGGGCCAAGCCTATTCGTCACCCAAACCCGACTTAAATTGACACCTTATCTATGTTTGTCTTAGGTTTTAGATTTTAGTTTTTGTCGTTTATAGGAAACTGCAATTATTTTCTCTCACTCTCTTCTCTTCATTTTTTTACTAATGTATCTTCCTCTCTTATCTCCAGTAAAATATTTATTCATCTCTCCTCAGTAATTTTACATAACATCTTATATGTTCGTTATTTTCTTATAAATCTATTGTATATCAACTGCTTACTAAATCCCACAATTGCAAAAAAAAAGCTTTTAAGCTATTCTACTATCTCAGTATCTCAGTATGAAGAAGACAATTAGAATTGTGTTCAAGTTGTTGTCATTTACTATCTCTTCTATGCTATATGGACTAACCTCTCCCATATTACCCTCCTCTTACCAATTTTGGTCATCTCTCCATCTTTGATTTCACTCATCTTCCTCTTTTTAAAGCATGAGTTTTAAAGCCTATGAATATGGCAAACACTTTCATGTCTCTTTTCTTTTGTTAGCATCTTCACGTGCCATCAGATGCTTCTCCTGGCTATATTTTGTGCTGATATTTTGTTCTGATCGATATATATATCTTTATGTATCCACTATATGTTATCTTCTATAAAGCATCTTCTCAATGCCTCTTTGTCTCCTCCACTATAATTTTATGGTAGCCTTTCTTTCGATGTTAATCTCTACTAAAAGTTTATGCTTGTTGCCCTCATCTCTCTTCTTCTGATGCTCTTGTCCATCTAGTTTTAAACGTGTTAATTACTTCGGATCAAAATAAATTCAGTCAAACTGAACTAACTAATTCTCAAAATCGAATCGTACACTATTTAAATGGTGGACCGATAATTTATATTTTGATAAAAAACTAAAAATTGTTTTAAGTATTTTTTAAAAATTATTTAAAATTTGAAATTATCTCAAAATAGTAATAAAAATAAAAATAAAACAATAATCAAGCATATTTTATTAAAAAAAAAGGAATAAAAATTGTTATCAAACTGATCCTACACTAATCAGTGTTGGCTTGGTCCTTGAATTCTCCTCAAACTCCTCAACTGTGCTGCGCCAAGTCCAAGCTGTTTCCACTTTTGAAACTCCTCCCACAATTACCTCGTCGAAAGTCCATAAATCTCGCCACCAGCTCAGCCACAAACTCTCTCTCTCTCCTTCACCCATGGCCTCCCACGCCCATAAATACAATCCTTCCTCACTGCTGAACTCAGAGATCAAGAAAAAGAAAAGCACAATCAAGAAGCAAAAATGGCTGATCAATCCAACATGGGTTACAAAACTGGCAAGGCCGCAGGCCAAGCTCAGGCAATTAACCAACGTCCCTATCCTCACTCTCTTCCCTCTCTCTTTCTACCCAAGTTTGCTGAGGCGTTTGTCGAAATGCTTGCAGGTGAAGAAGGATGAGATCGTCGACAAGGCGAAGCAGGGGACGGAGAATGCCGGTGGCTTCCTGCAGCAAACGGGCGAGCAGGTGAAGCAAATGGCTCAGAGCGCAACCGAAGCGGTGAAAAATGCGGTGGGGATGGGTGGCTCGAGCGGCGGAACCACCACCACGACCACCTCCCGCACCACCAACACCACCAAAGACTAGTTAAGAAACTGACTTGTGCTTCCGTTGAGGAAGCCATGCGCCTACCAAGAGTAGTTTGCTACTTTTTTTTTTTTTTTTTGCTCTGTTTGCTTTAATTTGATATTGTTTTGTGGTAAAATAAGGTAGGCAATGCTGTTGTTTAAGAGCATTTGGTTTAAAAGTTTGTTTAGTGAGAGTGATTTGATTATGCTTTTTAATTCACTCTTTATAATTTTCTAAGCTTGAATTAATAGGACATATAACAGCACATTAACTAATTATTCCTCTCTCTCTCTCTCTCTCTCTCTCTATTGTGGGAGAATAAACAAAATGGACATGCAAACTTCATAATTTTTTTACCATACCACTCTTAGCATTATAGTCATGCAGTGACTGTTAATATTGTGATAATTACGAGTCTGTAATGTTTTAAAAAAAGAAGCATTTACGTAAATAGCATATAATTTATATATATTTATATATGTGATATATAAATTTTTATATGTACTTAAATAATATTTAAATTTTTATTATTACATAAAAATAAAAATAAAATTATTTTTTAAAAATGAAATACATTTTATGCATATGAAAAATATAATTTTTGTAAATGTTAAATTTTAAATATTAGATATGTAAATGTATATAAAGTATGTGCTGTGTATGTAATTTCTCCGGCAGCATCTATTTGGTAAGCTACGTGGCAGACTGGAAGCGCGCCTGGCAGCAAAAGTAGATGAGCTTTATAAAATATTAATCAGTAACAAATAGATTATAAAATAAATAAAATATATTTTTCTTACAATTGATTTTGTTGTTAAAAATATTTTAATTTTAAAATTAAGAAATGCTAAACCAATTTTTTTTTAAGTTTATCAAAACAATTTCGTTGAAAGTATTTATTCATTGGTATATTTTTTTCAAAATAATATAATTAGTTTGTCTATTTAAAATCTCGGAATTGCAATGATATAATTAGTTTATTCAAGATAATATTATGAGAGTATTTATTAGATAATAAGTTCATCAGCATATATAAATAAAAAAATTGCGATTAATTTTGAATGATAATTCGTTAATTTATACAAATAAATAAATATATTTTTTTAAATAAACAAATATAACTATTTTACATTACGTGATAACTACATGTCTTTACTTGTGACTGTTGTTGGAATTCGCTATGCCATATTAATTATTTATTTGTTTGATTCAATGCAAAATTCGTATATTTCAAAATTGAATATTTTTTAGTATTTCATTATTTTATTTATTGCTTATTTAAAATTAATTGCGCTACCTAATGTTAGGTTTTCGAAATGCAAATATAATTTATAGTGGGTGCAAATATGAATATAGTAGTTGGCATAAGGGAGAAAGATAGATAGGCACTTGCTATGACACATTTCAAATTTAGCATTTTTTTAACGAGGTTGATGATTTATGAGCCTACACTTGTGTCATTTGTGCCAAGACAACACATTAATGCATTTATAACCCACCGCCTCTTTAGTTTATGAGAGAGCACCTAGAACTCAACTCCCAGGTTCGCTTTCATCTCAAAACGCATCCCGTGGGAAAGTGTCGGACACTGGTTTGTAGCTGTCACTAGGTCTCCCAAGGATTAGTCATACTAGAAGCTACACGTCACAATGTGGGTGGGGCTCCGAGTGGATACTCTATCCCAAAAAATAAGCTTATAAATGATAACATAAAATGTGTTAAATGGGATGCTTGACAATGATTAGATTAATAAGAATTTGCTTATTAGAGAAAAAAAATATTATAGTTGATCCTCGTGAATGTGATTTGTGTTTAGCGGGTAAAAGATTGTTGATCATCAAGACAAATGTGGTCAGATAAGTTTCATTCATAGTCATTTAATATATATAGATCAAACCCCATGATTATGAGCGTTTATATAATTACTTAAAATGAGGCTAAAAGTGATGAGATTGTTTAAAAAATATATAATTTCAAGAGGAATTTGAGCATAATAATTCAATCTAATTAATATCTAATTATCATGATGCATTTGAAATATCAAAGTGGCCAAGAAAGATCCTATAACACTGCTCAAATTGTAGCAAGAGAAAATGGACATCGCAAGTGAGATATGAGAAATTTGCATCAGTCTTTATAAACATATATATTTTTTCATAAAATACATATTACATACACACGTGCACATACACAAGTACACACATAAGTTATATAAAAGTGCTCATATGTGCTTGCAAGCATGCAACTATGCAACATGTCACATGCATGCACCCATTCAAATGAACCCATGCATGATAAATGTATTTCTTAACATGGTGGAAAAGCAATGCACATTTTTTATTATCATTTTTCTAGGGTGACATATACCAAAAAAATTTCTAGTAAATCTTAACTTTATAATTATGATTTCTTTTGTTTTCACCTTCATTGATGTTGTGAAAATTTGAACATAACCTTATACACCACTTCCACCACTTCTAATGCAAGATAGAGTGCCATTATGAAGTGTTTATGATATGATCCCAAATCCTCTAAGTACCAAATTATCATATACAACAATAAGAATTACAATAATAACAGATCTGCATGTGAAGGAAGACCAAAGATCCTACAAATGATTCGTAATATCAATATACGAGACACCGATGATAAAGAGAAGACAATATTACTAAAAGAAAAAAATACAAACAACTACAAGTATTAATAATATACAACATATTCTAATAGCACCGTAATCCAAGTGATCTGGGGAATGGCAAACAAGCAACAAAGATTTAAATCCAAAGTATCACCACAAAACAAAGACACTCACTATAGATCCTTCCGTAAAAATCCCGCAAAGAATTACCAAACAACACAAACCCAAGACAAGAAAGCCGATAACAATCAAATACACCCAAATACACCCATAAAAAACAATTAAAGAACCGTGGATCCACTTAGTAAAAAAAATAATGCATGCATAAGATGAACATTCTAGAAGAGCAATTATATAAATAGAGATCAAAAGCCAAACAGAAGAGGATGATCAAGAATTTCAGAAAGGAAACTTATCTTTCTTCAGCTTCCTTCGTCTCTTCTTCCTGCATATCTTTCTCTTGGTTTTCCTCACCGAAAATCGTGTTTCATCGAGAACCCTAGGATTCTCCTCCGACTCCACCAGATCCCTCTTCCTCTTGGGAGCTTTCGACGGCTCAACAAATAAACAAAACAAAACAAAGCAAAGTATAAGGTTAGTTATTCAAAGCTTCATCCAATGACCGAAGGAGCCATGAAGAATTCAATCAAAAGCTCGATTCAATCCGTAGATCAAACCGCAAAATCAACATCCGAATCCACTCATTCCTCGTAAGAATCAAGAACCGCTGATCAAAGATCAAATCCAAGGGCGATCGTAAACCGCTTAATCCGACGGCTCAAGGATCAATTCACTCAATCCAAGTGATTAGATCCATCCAAAGTAAAAGGCGCAAAATCCAACGGATCAAAAGGCACCGATAACTTCTTCCCGCTATCGAACTCGCCGTTCCAAAACTCGAATCAGCCAACTCACAAAGGAATGTAACTAAAGCCGGATCAAGCCAAATCAAGAATTAGGTTCATAATATTGGTGCTCTGTTGACTACATCATCACTTTAAAAAAAAAATATGGCACAAGACACACATCAAAACACTTGAAGAATGTGTTGGTGATTAAACAAAAGAAGAGCAAATGACCTACTATGGTATTGATCAAATATCAAGAAGATTGATCACATAGAAAAGATTGGAAAACAACCTCAAATTCGTGATGTGCATCCCCTTCGAATCCTATTCTCCAAATGTACACATACAAACACACCTATGTCAATACCTCTTAAAATAGATATGCCGATTTAATGGAGAAGACCCTAGAGGATGGCTCTTTAAAGCAGAGCAATTTTTTCAGTATTATAACTCCTCAGAGGATCAGAAATTTTTAATATCCTCAATATACATGGATGGACCTGCTTTGAGCTGGTATCAATGGATGCAAGTAAATAAATAATTGTATTTGGCCACAAAGAACAAATTATGCAAAGATTTGGCCCTTCCTCTACAGAGATTTAAGAGGAGAACTAGCTAAGCTTTAAAGAAACCACAAAGGTAAACACTTTTATAATGAGTTTGAAGACCTAGCTAACCAAATTGTGATATTCCACATGAATTTCTACAAAGTCGCTTTGAATCTTAAATCGATATTAAAAGGGGTAAGAGTCTCTCCTTCCTTGGCATTTCACTCAAGCTGCTTAATGGAAGACAGATTGTCCGATGAAGCTGAAATGCATAGAAATCAAAGACACTCCAAGAATAAACAAAGAATATCGAGTGCTCCAACTACCTTACCGCACTCCCACAAATGCCACTCAACACAAAGAACATAAACAAAGAAATTTCAATTCAAAATTTAACAAAGAACTCAAATAAGATAGAAAAGAAGAGGCTTATGCTTCAATTGATGAGAAGTACCATAAAGAGTATATCTCAGAAGTCCAAGTTAGATTAATGGCACCATGATGACCAAAGAACATCAACTGCAACATGATAATCAACCCGACAACCAATGGATACAAGAAGAAACAGTAGCAACAAGCTTCATGTATCAACCATTTAACCCAGGCTAAGAAAGCATATCTATCAAGTATACATAATTATTAGCCACCTATATCCTATATAGCTTAGTATTTTAGATAACACATCCTTACATAGCCTACTCTAGCACAATAAGATATTCCCTAATAGAGAGACCGAACCAAAGTGCTAGCTCATTAACTCTATCCAATAAATAAGTCCAGCTCAAGTGAATTCTGAGTCGAACTATAATATCAAATAAATGGCCACAAAGAATTCTCAAAGAAGACAAATAACAATACACACATTACAAAAGGTAATAGAGAAGTCGTGGAAAGGATGCTATAAAGGAGGATCTTACGATATGAATTCGTGAACAAAAGGTCTTAATGGTGACCTCGAGGGCAAGATCGGTGTGAGGAGAGAGTAATGATATGATCCCAAATCCTCTAAGTACCAAATTATCACATACAACAATAAGAATTACAATAATAAATGACTGCATGAAGGAAGACCAAAGACAGCCACAAATGATTCAGAATATCAATATATAGAGACCACTGATGATAACAGAGAAGACAATATTACAAGATTACTAAATCAGAGCATAAAACAACTACAAGTATTACAGAATAATATACAACATATTCAGAATAGCACCAGAATCCAAGGATCAGCTAGAATGGCAACAAGCGCACAAAGATTTAAATAAAGATCACCACAAAAGGACAACACCACCGATCCTTCCGTAAAATCCTCGCAAAGAATTAACCAACAACAACATAGAGCACCTCAAGAAAGCCATGGACACATCAAGATAATGTAAAATACACCCATAACAGTAAAACGCTTAAAGAACCGTGGATCCACTTAAGAAAAAAATATCTGCATGACACATTCTCTAAGAGCAATTAGAAAACTATAAATAGAGATCAGCCCAAACGTAAGAGGATGATCAAGAATTTAAAGGAAACTTCAGCCTCCTTCGCCTCTTCTCTTTCTTCCCGCATATCTTCCTCGGTTTTTCTCACCGAACTGCTTCATCTGAGAACCCTAGATTCTCCTCCCACTCCGATCCCTCTTCCTCTGGGAGCTCTTCCGGCCCAACAAATAAACAAAAACAAAACAAAGCAAAGTATAAGGTTAGGGTTATCTCAAAGCTTCATCCAACGAAGAAGGAGCATCTCAATCAAAAGCTCGATTCAATCCGTAAATCAAACCAAGCAAAACCAAAGAAAACCATTAAATCAAGCAATCAAGATCAAATCACATCCAAGGGACGAAGATAAATTCGATCCTACGATTCCGACTACCCAAGAAACACTCATCCGAGGGTTAAGATCCAACGCATGTAATTCAAAAGAGGCCATCCAATCCGACCAACAGAAGAATTCATATCACATATCCCCGTAAGGAGCTTACTCAAGTGAGTCAAATCAAGAAATCGAAGCTTAATTCTGATCAAACCAATCCTTACTGCATACATACCACTTGGAAATTAGATCGTATTAGTTTAGATCTTCTAAAACTTAGTTTTCATTAGATTTTCTAAAAAAGATTATGCCCAACAATAGATTATAGCATGTGTTAAATGCTTATAGCATCAAATGTGAAATTATGCACTGTTAGTATATTCTCACATTTAAAACTGATTTCTTATTATTTTTTGTAATATGCATTGCACTTGTAAGATTTTGTATTTTGTATTGAAAGTTAGCTTTCTCAAATCATCATTTGAATGTCCACATCATTACCAAGTGCCACTTGGACATCTTAGTTAAAGCAATTTAAAATGGTGGATAACAGTGCAAAGCTTGTACAATTGGTTTCAAGTTGATCAAAGACCATCTCAGGATCGACTCGAAAGATTTTCAAGCAGCTCATGATTGGCTCAAATCAATTCCCACTTAACTCAATTCATTTTCCGACGATTTCAAGCTATCTTGACTTGAATATTTTATCTTATTTTTGCTAGAAATCAATAGAATTGGGTCATTTTGATTGAACTCTCATATTTAATAAAAAAAAATTATTAATAAAAATTTTAAAAAATTTGAAAAAAAAAGAAAATATAATTTTCGTGAGAGATTATATATATATATATATATAACAAAGAAATTCGGGCCACCAATCCTATCCCAGACTCTCGAGATCGAATTTGAAAAAGGTTCCATCTGGACTCTCAACTCATAGCTTTCTAATATATTCAATCTCATTTCGACCAAATTTTAATTTGATTTTATATGATCTTTAATTTTTGAGCTAAATTAATGGCCTTACATTCTATATTTCAAGCAACAATAAGATCCCATTCATAAAATTTTAAATCACTAAAAAATTAGAAGATAAATAAATTCAAACAAGTTAAAACCACATGTCAAATGTGAATGGACCAAATAGCCCACTAATCCATCATTATAGCACCACATGTTCAATTTTCTCCCAAAATAGCTTCGCTCCCTTGGAAATGCCTCCATTTATGTGCCCTCAATTGGAAATCATTTTTGTTGTATGGAGATGTTAAAATATGGTGTAGTAAAGAAGTAACTCCTTAAACTTGTTTCACCATTCGAGGTCCAAAACCCTTCTCTCCTTATCTCCCTTCACCAAACTCTATATCACATCCTCACATATTCACCTCCTTATAGACATCCCAAAAATGAGGTCTAATTCATCCTCACTCATCATATACATCATGAACTCCTATGGAAGTTTTCATTTCCCTCTAACCTTCTGACATTCACCTTAATTTGAACATCAAATAAAAGGTCACCACTACATTCTTATTTTATTGAATCATAGAATTGCACCTAGAATCTTGGAATATATTTCTTCAATTTTAATTAGCTTGCTTTCATTGGCAGGTTTATTACCTCCTTTTTATAGTTTTAACTGATCCAAAATAATTATCTCATTCTCAGGTCTAGTCACTTCATAGAAAATATATGAAAAGTCTTTATTATTCTTAATCATCATGCATGAAACATTTATATCACCGCTTGCTTGAATTGACTCGATGAAGTCTTTCCATCTCTACCCAACCACTCATAACTTAATTTTGATTGTTATATTATAAATGCTCCTATAGTAAACTCTTTAAATATCATTTTAACTTTAAAAGTACTCATCTAATAGAAAGTCCTCTCTTGTTGTTCTATTCATTAAATAGCATAAATGAGCTATTGAAGTGCAATTTAATGTGTAAATATATCCCAACTCTATTCATAATGTTAAATCTATATTTGAATATAATAAAGCAAAAAATGAATTAAATAAATGAACATAAATTTTATGTACTTTATTTTATTAATATATATTTATAAAATAATTTAAAATAAAATTCATTTATTAATCATTATATCATCAAACTCATTTGATTTGTTGACAGATCTCACTAGTTATGCAAATAAATTTTTATTATTTTAATCAAAGAGAAAAAGAAGATTATATAATTTTCTCATAGATTATTTTACATATATTAATTTTAATTGCATTAAAAGATAAAACAAAAATAATAATAATGCATCCTAATCAAGCTTAATTTTTTTTTAAACCAAGTGAATCTTATTAATTATAACCTTCCCCAACAAAAATTATATGGACACCCGCATGTACAATTATCACCAGGTAGGGAAGTTTTCCATCCCGTTATTCCTTCTTAAAACCGTTTGAAAATCTCCTCTAAGCCCCATGAAAAGTACATATTTCCAATTCATCCCCGTAAGTACAATTTCCAATTCATCCCCGTACAGCCTACACATAACACAATAACGCACCGATCCTACCTCCACCGACGCCATATACCGACAACACTATTACAAGAAAAAAAAGTCTAAATTAAAGAAAAGAAAGCTTTTGTTTTTAGACTGAAAGGCCCGCGACGAAGGCGACGCCGGTCGACGGCAGCCAAGAGGACCCATAGATAAATTTACCAACGGTGAATTTTTCCGCCTCCTCCTCCACTGTAATCACCCTGAAACCCGGCCACTTCACCCTCTTCGCCACGCCGGCGCCGGGACCATAGTTCATGTACTCGCCATAGTAAAGCGTGCTGAGAGCAAAATTTCCATTCCACTCCAACCACCCCGCAGGGTCAATGAGATCCCCCAGGAAGGACTGCAAGTAGACCACCCTCGAGTACATCTTCCATGGCCTACCTAAGAACGTTTGAACGCTTCCTTTTACGGCGCTGAGGTCGCTCGCCGCCTGAATTTTGCAATCGTGGATCGAAATCCCCGTGTTTTGGTTTGGATCCTTGCGGTTCTGTGCGGTGATGGTGTTCTTCTGCTTCGGCATCGGCTTCCGCGCCCAAATATTGCATTTTTGAAGAACAACAGCGGCATTGCCGAAGATGAAGTCGACAGTGCCGTAGATATCGCATTCGCGGAAGAATTGGCGTTGAGAGTGGACGTAAAGGGAGTCCTGGTAGCCTATGATGCTACAGTGGTAGACCACGGAGCGGTCGGCTCCAACTCGGAGAGCCACGGCCTGGTGCTTCTCCGGCCCCGCTGAGTTCTGTATTGTCATGTCCTTCATTATAAACCCTGCCCCTGTCGAAGCTGCAAGTTTATCCCGATAAGTTCTTCCCGCCTTCCAAATGTTTGACGAAATGCCTGACTAAAAAATGGAATAAAAAATCGATTTTTTTTCTTGAAACGTACCGAAGGTAGCCGTGTGATAAGTAGTGAATTTGTCATATACGCTGCGGGAGCCGGCGACGATAGTCTTCCACATGCCGTCTCCGACAAACATGAGATTGATCTTCTTGCGCGGGACCTTTATGTTCTCGTCGTAGCGCCCGGCCTTCACGTAGATAATGATGCGCCTGGAGCTGCCTTCCGGCGCGGCTTGTACAGCATCACCAATGGTTGTATGCGTCCCGCTGCCGTCCTTCGACACGACAAAATCAGCTTGAATTGACTTCGCCGGCGTCTGAAGTAATTTCCGGTCAATTGGGTTTACCCAATCAGGAAATCCAGATGCAAGCAATCGTCTCCGCTTCCTATTCTCAATCGGAATGCCGGAGAAATCCTGGTTCCGGCTCGCCGCCGCGAAAATGGCGAGCGAGTTGCTAACGAGCTCTGCAAGATCTTTTAAAAAGCTTGTCATTTGCCCTTGCACATAGTTATCGTCGACGCTTTCCAGGCCCTCGGCGCAGGTGTCCTGGTTAGTGAGCGCCGCGCTGAGCCACGTGAGCGCGTCCTCGTCCGAAGCGTCGTCGCCGCCGGCGACGACCAGGAGAGACTGACTGCTGGTCGACGGAGTCGTCGAGCAGCTCGATACAGTCGTCGTATGCTGATCGTGCGAGGCGTTTCATTGAGACGCCGGCAATGGAGGAAGCGGCGTAACGAGCGGCGCCGACGCGTTGAAGGGTTATGTTGAGGGAGATGTGGACGAGGTCGCGTTCGCCGGCGTCGAGCGCGCCGGGAAAGTTTACGAGCGAGCTGATGCAGAGCTCGGGGTACTGGGTGAGCTTACAAGTCTGCGAAATGGCTTGGGTTGGGCTTCGGTTAAGGCGGGCGTGGCGATTATTCTTGCTGCGAACTAGCAAAGCCACCGAGGCCGCCGAGGCCGCGAGGAAGAGAATGGCCGTTAATCCCAACAGAAGGAAACGCCGGCGGCGGCGGCGGAGGGACTTGGGTTGGGCCGGTGCCGGCTCGGAGAAGCTAGAGCGAGTGGACTCGGAAGGGCCAAGCTTACCGTAGTCCATTGCTGATGATGGGAGCTTAAGACTAGGAGAAAGTAACTAGTGGAGTTTGTTTATAAAGGAGCGGAAAGAACCGAAGAAGATTAGTTAATATTTGGGAGTTGGTGAGGTGTCCATTTCGTTCCAGCCATGAGCGGGTGGTCGGAAGCAGTACGATGGGTATCCTCGCACAGAAACGGAGAAACATCCGCCGTGGCTTTCGCTGAGCGCGAGGAATCAACGGTGATTATGCTTTTCGCATGAGATTCTTCTTATCAACGATTCTTGTTTGGTTAAAAAGTTTATTTTTTTTATTTTTCACTCTAACAATGGGTGGGAAGAAAGGTCGCAGTGCGTGGCAAAGGTTAGCAAAAATCTGTCTTTTGCAAAAAAGGTAAAAAGAAATTTTTTTAATTAATGATTTAGGAAGAAAATTCAATTATGATTTCTTCATGATCTAAACTTGTTTTACCGGGTTTAAATTCGGCTGGATGGGACCAATCACGACCCACCGGATGGCTTACATATGACATGAGAAATAATTAAATCGTGTTAGATTAGTATCAATCCGGGTCAAAATGAATATAATTATAGGATTCGGACATGATAATATAAATATAAAAAAAAAAATCATTTTTTTAATATGAGTTTTTTAATTGAAAAAATAAACAATATGATTTGCCATTATATTTTTTTTTGAATTTAATCTTGATTCTATGAATCTGAATTCAAAAAATACATTTGAACCCTAACTAAAAGTCAAACTCTAACAAAACTAACATTTACATATATTTCACACAAAATTTATTGATTTACATATCTAATATTTAAGATTTTATATTTATATATATAATACTTTCTGAAGCATAAAAAGTACAAATCACTTTAAAAAAGTTTGTGATAAAGATATTATTGATATGCTATGAGATTATATCGATACGCCCTAAAATTAATTGATCAAGACGAATCTCAAGATTTTCGTAAATTCTTCGATCACCATTTTAAAGTTTTTAAATAACACTGCCTCACGATCAACATAATATCAAGATACCGATCAACTAATCGATCGATCGTTTATCAGAATTTAAAATGGATCCGATCCACAAATGGTCACCAAAATCGACATATTTATAGGCCGATCGAAGCTGGCCAAGATAATCCAACGAATCCAAGATCACCCAATTCACATCATTAAGGCACCTGCATCATCAAAATACACCGCGACGGGGATCTGGCCGTCTGGGAGTGGTTGAGTTTTCCACGAATTTACAAGGCCTCGCCACTCCCAAAAAACTATAAAGAGCCTCATTCTCACCAGAGGAATCTGACCGATTTGAAGACCAGAGCTCGAGAACCACCCGACCTCGACGCCGACGCATCTATCACCACCGCCACCACCAAGAAGGTTCAAGATCGTGAGCTCGCCTAGAGATCGCCTCAGGACTAGAAAAGACTGCCGCTTTCTCCTCAAGACTGGAGCTCCCGAAGATCGCCTCGCCGCTTTTGGGAACTTCTCTCGTCGGAGTTCTATCATTGTATTTTTCTACACTCTAATATTGTTTCCTCAGAACACCTTCTTCTCCAAACTAAGAAGCAAGGACCTCAGATCTTTGAACACATAAATAAAAGTTCTATCCAAGGCCCTGGTTTTTCCTTAACGGTTTTCCACGATAACCCCTGTGTTCATATCCCCGCCAGGTGTTGATAATTTTGGCCACCTAAGATCTCGCATCTACCGGAATAAAATTCTCAAAGACGCAACAAGCTTGCCTGTGGGAATACGCTCATTGCTATATCTCCAATATGGTGAGGGTCCGCCGTGCCCCTCTTGGAAGATCGCGCTCAAAGGATGGAGGATTCCTAACAAAATACTTCGACTCGCGAGGACCCAAGAAACGCTCCAACACGCCTGAAGAGCCAGTTCCTCCCCCTCAAAGATAATCCATTTTCTTCCGAGAATGACTACCGGAATGCCGGATCAACAAGTAGAGAACCCTCGGCACCACATCCGATAACCTCCTGATACCGCCAGCTCTTCACACTAATGGTCACTGACGGTGAAACTCCACGCCACCTTATAATGCGGTGAAGAGTTCTGTGAAACAATAATGATCCATTCTCCGCTTCTTCCAAAACTCGCCCCGCCGAGATCATCTCGCAATACCCGATTCGACGAGATTCAAGCTTCCCAAAGATGGACCCTTACGATGGCACAACCGATCCAGCAAGCATATCGATCACTTTCGAACAATCACATTCGCCGGTAAAATGACTCGCTCAGGTCGTATTCCTGACTCTCAAAGGACGCTCAGATGCTTCTATTCGCCGGGGGTCCGTCCATCATTTGGAGAGCTCGCCGATTTTTTGTAGCTCGCAAACAAGAGAATCATCGTGGATTCATCACATCTCCTGAATCCGCCGTAACGATGGAGAGTCCTCAAAGAATACTTCCGTGAGGTTCTCCTCAAGCCCGACAGAGTGAGTAGATCCGTAACTTTGAGGGCTTTCTGAGGACTCGCCAGATACTTATTCATCATTAATGCGGAGAGCCCATTCCTATGTCGACCGTCCAATAGAGGCACAAATCTCCACGACGGTGCAAAGGTTCATCAGCTTGAACCACCAAGCAAAGCGAAGAAGGTTCCCAAAGATGATGTTCAAACATCTCTAAAAGAAGAGAAAAGAACCTCCCCCAAAACCTCCTCAGCGAACTCGATGACTCACCAGAGAAAATATACGCCTCAACACGCCCCGCGAACATCCCATCTATTCAGAAGGATAGTGGTCACACCTTTAAAGCCCTGAATTGGAAATCAAGAGAAATTCGCCACTTTCACCGCACAGGCACACCCAATCAAGAGTGCCACCAACCGGAGGAGGATTGAAAGACTACGCCGTGGGTATTCAGCCGCTTTATACAAAACCAACCCGCCGTTCAAAGAAATGCCGGGGCAACCAGTGAGGAACCGCCAAGCTGCCGAGAGATAAACACCGCAGAGGGCCGCTGTTATTCGCCAAATATTCATTGCCGCTTTCAAGATGAGTCAAGAAGTCTCTGACCATTCTATCACCTTTGATGATTTAGATCTGGGGCTGATCCCACATCAAGATCCCCTCACACGCGGTGGTGATCCATGCTTCAATATTAAAAGGATATTGATCGACAATGGGAGTTCGTTGATGTTCTTTTACCCACTTTCCCAAGATGGGTATAGAAAAAGAGAAGCTTCAACCCCACTATATGGATTTGATAATCGACCAGATAGTGGAAGGGACAATCGCCTTCAACTTTGGAATTTTCCGACACGCAACCCACTTACAATTTATTGTAATCAAGTCCGAGTCCGCTGCAATGCAATATTTGGGAGACCTCTCCAGTTTATATAGCCACATCTGTCTCACCTCAAGATGAAATTCACACCACCGGCATCATGGTGGAATCAACATATAGACAAGCGCATATGCAAGCCCATTTACGCAAGAACCTCAACATCGAGAACTTCGACAGATGAGGATGCCAAAGGGCTTCTTGAAGATGTAATTTGTCTTCCTATCTCGGTTGATCCATCGCCAAAGGTGAAGGTGGGATCGTTGTCGCATCGATCGAAATCGTAATATATGATTTTCAAGAAAATCAAGATATCTTTGCCCGAGCGATCCGATATTCTCGGCATTGACCCTAAGTCATTACGCACTCCTCAAAGTTGACTCAACCTACAAGCCGGTGATACGTAAGAAAAGAACCTTCACTTCAACGACAGTCATAGAACAAGAAATCACCAAACTGGAAGTCAAGTTCATTCGAAGTCTACTACCCCACCCGGTCGTTAACGTAAGTAGTCAAGAAGGCCAACGCTCGGAGAATATGCATCGACTACACTAACCTTGATCGCATGCCCAAAAGATAGCTTCCTTCCTCATCGACCAACTAGTTGATGCGACATCGACATCGATGTCGAAGCTTATGGATGCCTTTCGCTACAATCAACCTGTGATAGTCAAAAGGTCAGTGGACTTCCCAATCTCTTCCATGTGTTAACATCGAGTAACGCCTCGATAAACAACCTTGATAAGTTGGCAACCTCTATAGACGCCTACAACTTTCTCCATAACAAAGTTAACATCATCGAAAACGCCCATAAACAACCTGATAGTCAAAATCCTCGATTCAACTGACCTCTTCCATAGTTAACGCATCGAAGTCACGCCCGATAAACAACCTGATAAGTTGGCAATCCTCTAGATCGCCACAACTTTCTCCATAACAAAGTTAACATCATCGAAACGCCCGATACACAACCTCGATAGTCAAAATCCTCACGGACTAATTCGATCTCTTCCATACAGTTAACATCGCCGAGTAACGCTCGATAAACAACCTGATAAGTTGGCAATCCTCTATAGATCGCACAACTTTCCATAACGTTAACATCATCGGTAAACGCCCGATACACAACCTGATAGTCAAAATCCTACGATTCAACCCCTCTTCCATAAGTTAACATCGCCGAGTAACGCCTAATAAATAACCTGATAAGGCAATCAACTCTGATCGCCTACAACTTTCTCCATAACAGTTAACATCATCGAGTAAACGCCCCATACACAACCTCGATAGTCAAAATCCCCGGATTCAATTCGAGATCTTCCTATACGTGTTAACATCGCCGAGTAACGCCTGATAAACAACCTTGATAAGTTGGCAACCTCTATAGACCGCCACAACTTTCTCCATAAACAAAGTTAACATCATCGGTAAACGCCATACACAACCTAGATAGATCGAGAGGTTCGAGAGAACCTCTATAAATATATTCCATGTTTGTCGCCGGTAACGCCTGTTAACATCATCGAAGAACGCCCGATAAACAACCTTGATAGTCAAAATCCTTACGGATTCAACTCGACCTTCTTCCATACAAAGTTAACGCCATCGAAGTCACGCTCGACAAACAACCTCGATAGTCAAAATTTAGGATTCAACTCGACTCTTCCATACAGTTAACGCCATCGAAGTCACGCTCGACAAACAACCTCGATAGTAAAAATCTTCCCGGATCTAATTCAACCTTCTTCCACATTGTGCTAACGCCATCGAGCACACACTCGACAAATACTCGATAGTCAAAGATCCTCGCCGGCCGCTAACCACTCGCTGACTACTCAGCCGGCTATCACCGCCGCCATCACCGATACCTTCCGGCTATCTCCGCAACCTTTCACCGGCCATCATTGCCACTCGTTGATTACTGCTGCCAATTGTCACTGAATTAACCTCGCTGCTGACACTTGCCGCTAACTATCTTTCACCGGCTACCATTATCAGAGCCGGCCACTAATTATCGTTGCCGGTTATCTACTACTGACTATTGTATTGTTGCTGACCACTTCTGTTGGCCGCTATCAACTGCTGCCGGTTACTGCTGCTGATTACCGACGCGCCAAGCACTGCTGAATTGCCGCTATTGTTGCTGCCGGTGAATCCTGCTGGCTAACCATCAGAATGGCCATTGCTGCTGATTACTGCTGCCGGCTACTACTGGCTAATTACTGCTTAACACCGCTGCCGGTTACTCACTATCTTGCCGCTTATCTCGCTTAACCATTGACAGTATTGCCATTGCTGGTTGTTGATTAATTCTGCATTAACAACTGCTGCTGCCATCGCCGGCTGACATCGTTGGCTATTACCGCTGCTGATCTCGCCGCCGGCATCTTTCGCTGGTTACTACAATTGCCACCGGCCTTCCCGCTGACTACTTAACGTTGCTGCCACTGCTGACTTGCCGCTAAGCCGACCAGCCGCCAACTACTTGCCGGTTACCGCCATCACTATCGCTGCTGGTCTCGCTGACATCGACGCTGGCCGCCAATTATCGATTACCGCTGCCAGCCGACAGCCGCTAACTACCGCTTGCCGTTACCGCCACCGACTATCGCCGCCGGTTATCTCGCCAACTACTATCGCAGTCACCGCCGCCAAATGTCGCCGGGCCACCATCGCCGAAGCCTTTCGTCAACCCTCGCCCGCGGATCGCCTCCAAACACCGGCAACTCATACGATCGAGATGAAAATTATTCCAAGGAGAGTGCCCAAACTCCCACCAGGGGGAGGGCTATGCACTCTGGCTTGGTGGAGATGAGGAGGTAGAGGTTGATCCAAGAAGAGTGCCCAAACTCCTACCAGGGGGAGGGCTATGCACTCTAAGAGGAGAAGAGGAGATCCAAAAAGAGTGCCCAAACTCCCACCGTGGGAGGGCTATGCACTCAAGAGGAGAGGAGATCCAAAAAGAGTGCCCAAACTCCCACCAGGGGGAGGGCTATGCACTCTAAGAGGAGAAGAGGAGATGAGAAAATGTGTCTTTCCTCTTAGCCCTAGGGGGGTTTTTATAGACCCCTTCTAGGGGCAAAAGCGAAAACCGCCAAAACCGCCAAACTCAAAACCGCTGCAGTCTGGTGGGTCTCAGTTCACCTCACACACTGGCTGCTCACAGACTGGCTACAAGCCATGCTTCTGCTGGCCAGACTGCTGCCAAGGCTTCACAGGCTCATCATACCAGAGCTGGCTAAGGCTTCGTCATCAAGGTTCTCGGCCGAACTGGCCCATTGTCGCTGCTTCATGGGCGCAACTGCTGGGAAATCACGCCATGGGTCCGAACCGCCGGCCTCACTGTCTTCATGTCAGAACCGACTACAAGATTCACTGTTCACTCTGTCTGCCTTATCGACACTGCTGATTCAATCGTTCATATATAAGGCTGCTGAGGCGCGACGCGTGGCGCCTTTGCACCATGAACTCGCTCGCTTCCTGATCGATCCAGATCTGAAATCTCGCCGACATATACTTATTATATCATCCAGACGTTATAATATTATTATGAAGACTGCTATCAAAATGCTAGCTGATGGACTCTCAAATTTCATCGGAGAATTTGCTATTTTCAAGATTGATATATTTTGATGACGAGATAATGTCACCCAAAAAGAATCGATACGCCCTCGAAAATTAATTTGATCAAGCACGAATCTCAAGGTATTTTCAGAAATTCTTCGATCTAATCACCGATTTCAAGTTTACAAATAAATCGACTGCCTCGATGAGACGAACATACGACATCAAGCATAGCCCGATCCAACTCGAATCGACTCGATCGTTATCGGAGCATGAAAATGGATCCCGATCCAAATGGTCACCAAAATCATATATTTATAGCCGATCGAAGCTTCGCCAAGACTAATCCAACGAATCCAAGATCACCCAATTCGACATCATTAAGGCACCCGTGATCATCAAAATACACCGCTCGATGGGGATCACACCGCCGTCCATGGGAGTGGAGTTTTCCACGAATTTACAAGGCCGCCACTCCCAAAACTATAAATAGAGCCTCATTCTCACCTCGAGAGGACCGGAATCGATTTGAAGACCGAGAGCTCGAGAACCACCCCGACTGACGCCACGCATCTATCACCACCAAGCCACCACACCAGAGGCTCAAGATCGTGAGCTCGCCTGAGATCGCCTGGACTAGCACTTGCCGCCTCTTTCTCCCCAAGACTGAGGTTGCTCCCGTAAGATCGCCTCCCGCTGGGAACTTCTCTCGGGTTGGAGTCGAATTAATATCAGATTTTTTCTACACTCTAATATTTCTCAGAACACCTTCTTCTCCAAACTAACGAGAAGAGCGACAGATTCGAACACATAGTGAAAGTTCTATGACAAGGCCCCGTTTTTTTCCTTAACGGTTTTCCACGATAACCCGTGTTCATATCCCCCGCCAGACGGATAATTTTGCCAATACAAGATCTGATCTACCTAATAAAATTCTCTAGCACGCACGCAACAGATATTATTTATGTAAATATTAAAATTTAGTTGCGTAAATCCCCTAAAATAATGCCCACCGTATATGAGGAATGAGTAATTATAGCAAGCCATGATTATAATTATCACTGATACTGAGTCAATTTTTTCCCATGGCTGAGCCGGCAAGGAATACTTATGATTGTAAGGTGATAAGAAAGGCGCAGATTCCTCACTTTAAATAAATTTTCTGGGAACTCTGATTATGCATTTAAGAATGGTTAATCAACAAGTAAAGAAAAATGGAAAATTTGTTAGCAGAGGGATATTAGAAACAAAGGAGTAACAGACAGTGACGTAGCATGTGCTGGGAAGGAAGGTTCGCACATGGAGTTTTGAATCGTGGGTGGCTGAGAACTGGCGGCGAGGTAAAAGGAGATGGAAGCCGGATGGTGAAACTATAAAAATTGAATTGTGAGGGCTTTTATTGATAATTTGTTGTAATTTTATATCATTGTTGGTGTCATTCCCTATGAACTACTTTGTCATGGAAAGTTTTAGTCAGACGGTTGAGCGGGCTGTAATTTTTTAGGAGATTGCATGGCGTTGAATTATGGGGGAGCTGGATGTCAACTTTGTCTTGATTATATATTTATTTATTTGAGCTGCATGTCAATTTATACAAATGCTAGAACTAAACCAAAGAATATTGTAGGATGGGTATTTTTTTAATTAAGTATTATTAAAACTTTAATTATGTAATTAAGTATTGCTTAGAAAAAATTTTAATATATGTACAACGCTAATTAGTGATCGAATCTAAAGGGTCGATCGACTCGTCCTATTCCTCTGTTTGCTCGATTCCCCAGCTGATTTCGCCCCCAAGAGCACCACCCGCCAGTTTTGCCCCTCTGAGCACGCTCCTCTACATCTTGAAGCTTCCCGGCAGCCGTCGGCGTAGCTCCAACCGCCTACATTGTGCCATCTTCTCCGGGTATCCGAAAGAAACTTTCTTCTTCCTGATAGCCGCGTCCACACCGTTTGACGACTTCCCTCTCCCATCTAGCAGCCATTGGAAGCCAACATTAGTTTCCCACGCCTCCATTTTATTCGGGAAGTTTCCACGGCGATTCTACTGCTTTTTTTTGCACATCCTCGTCATTCTTCGTGAACACAAGGTAAATCCATATTTCTATCCATTTATAAATTAATAGAGTATGTGTGCTAGGGATTAGAGTTGTATGGTTAGAATTTTGTTTAGGATTTGATTTGTAGGTTTGTGTTAACGCTATGTCGTGATAAGTGAGTGTAGTATTATTTAGTGTGTCGATTGATATAAATTTATAATTATTTATATAGTTTATTTTGCAAAAATGAATAGAGAATTTGTTTTGCTGATCCTTTTTTATGGAGGTAAACTAAGTATCGATGAGCAATTCAGTCCAAGTTATGTGAGAGGTCGAATCGCCCGCCATGCTCATTACAAGACCTTACTACAATTGAAGCAAAGAATTATGAGAACCTTACACATTGATTCAGAGTGTCACACAATCACTCTTACATGTCGTTATCCGGTGGGTAATGGATTTATAGCGTCTATACGATGATGATGGTTACACCTGACGAAGCTTCCGCCGATATTAGTGTTGGTCGGTGGAGGATGTTAATGTTGCATCCATATCAGCTGATCCGGTAATAAGGTCAGCAGATATACGACTGACGCATACACAAGATTTCATCGCACATGCACCTCTGGCGACACAACGCATCTTTGATGAGTTGATTCCCAAGTAATACCTTGTCAACCTTTCCCTGTTTGTACTTGTAATAATTAATATGATAGTTTGTCGTCATACTTATGAGTTTTGTGGCAGCGATGATGTTTATCATTCAGAGGAACCGTATGTGCCTCAAAGTGTTGTAGGTGATGATGAGTATCAGACTATGAGCAGTGGTTCAAGTAGTGAGTCTGAGCAGGATATTAGTGATGATGACTGTTCACTCGGGGTAGAAGTCACTATGCTTGGGAATCTAGACAGTCATGATCTTCTAAAAAAATCACTCACTCAAATATTGATAGTGAGAGCCAGTTGTTGTCCACAACGAGTATGTTTAGATGTATCAAACCACGAGAGAGTGAGACAATGATATTTACTTTGACGATCCATCTGACGAAACTGTCCTAACAGATGATATTGAAATCCCAGGTGACCTTGTTGAAGGTATGTGTTTCGCAAGTAAACGGAGTCTTCAATTTGCTGTTGTTGGGTGGTGCATAGTAAGTAATGTTCAATTCCAAACAATTACCTCTAACCAAAAGAACTACACGGTTGTATACGTACAACATGATAGTCCTAGAAGATCATGTAACTAGCATTTGCATTGTAGCAGTAGCAGATGCTTAGGGGGTGCTTGGAGAATATCCAGAGTTGGGAAAAACCATAGATGTATCAATACAGTAAGTGCATCCGGTCATCGACAGTGTAGTTCAAAATTCATAGCTTACTTCATTATACCTATGATCAGGCATCAAATACATCAAACTTAGAGAGATATAGAATGGATAAATTCAATGTTAAAGTTTCAGATATAAAGGCTTGGGATGCAAGTCATAAGGCAAAATCAATATTTATATGGGAAGAGTCTTACAGACTCTAAGTTTTTATATGGAATTAGTTTGCAACAAGGCTTGGGACTGCGTCACACTTGCTTATGCTGAAGGAGTGACCTATCACCTGCAGATGATTCATCAGCTGTGGCAAGAAGTTTTAGACCCATAGGTGTTACCAGCCATCCGGCCAAATCATCATTTGCTTATTGGTCTGGGTTGAGATGGTTCTCGCAGATCAACACCTTCCACCCACAGGAGATAACCTGGGACGGGGACGAATGATTCTCGAGTGGGTTGATGGGCCACCTATCATTGGCCCAATTGGATCGGGAGAGGGAAGAGATGTGACAGCTGGCTCGATTGCTACGATGAGTCATTGCCGGACGACACCTCTATACCGTGACGCAGATGTGACCATGACCCGACACACACATCGCGCCGACATTCGTGATGAGTCGTGCATATACGAGACATGTATGCCAAGGCGGGCCGATGGTGGCCTTTTATAGGAGTCCTATGCCATCTATATCCGGGTAAGGAGTTTTAGGCACATGTGCTTACATTTTATTTTGCCAGTGTTTCTTACCGGATATATATCAAGTTCAAAGATCCACTATAAAGATCTACCACTTCTGGGAGACATGGATACATTCAAGATGATGACTAGCTGGGTGAGCAAGCTCACCTATATGTGGAGTTCTACGAGTCGACCAGTTTGTGTTAACGCTATGTTCGTGTGAGATAAGTATGAAAGATATTTAAGGTGTCGACGATATAAATTTATAATTATTTATATAGTTTATTTTGCAAGAATGAATAGAGAATTTGTTTCACGATCCTTTTTATGGAGGTAAACTCAAGATCACGAGCAATTCACCCAAGTTATGTGAGAGGTCGAATCGTCCAGCTCGTCATACACTTTACTACAATTGAAGCAAAGAATTACGAGAACCTTACACGATTGAGTGTCACACAATCACTCTTACATGTCGTTATTCTGGGTAATGGATTTATAGCTCTATCGACATGACGCTTATGTTACACCTGACGCTTTCCGCCGAATATGTTGTATGTCGAAGTGGAGGATGTTAATGTTGCATCCATATCACCGATCCAATAAAAGGTCGCCAGATATACTGACACGACGATACACAAGATTTCATCGCATTCGCGACACAACGCATCTTTGATGAGTTGATTCCGCAATACCTTGTCAACCTTTCCCCGCTTATACTTGTAATAATTAATATGATGGTCGTCATACTTATGAGTTTTGTGGCCGATGATGTTTATCATTCGGAGGAACCGTATGTGCCTCAAAGTGTTGTAGTGATGATGAGTATCGGTATGGCGAGCAAGTGGTTCAGTGAGAGTAAGATGATGATATTGCTCACTGTAAGTCACTATGCTTGGGAATCTAGACAATCATGATCTTCTAAAAAAATCACTCACTCCGAAATATTGATAGTGAGAGCCAGTTGTTGTCCACAACGAGTATGTTTAGATGTATCAAACCACGAGAGAGTGAGACAACGATATTTACTTTGACGATCCATCTCATCTAAACCTGCCCCTAACAGATGATATTGAAATCCTGTGTGACCTTGTTGAAGGTATGTGTTCAAGTAAACTGAGTCTTTAATTTCGTTGTTGTATGCATGTAATGTTCACCCAAACAAGCTTCTAACCAAAAGAACTACACGGTTGTATAATGCATAATATGATAGTCTAAGATCATGTAACTAGCATTTGCATTATAAAGAAGATGCTTGGGTGCTTGGAGAATATCCAGTTGGGAAAACCATGATGTATCAATACAAGAAGTGCATCCGGCCATCATCAGTAGTTCAAAATTATACTTACTTCATTATACATGATCGCATCAAATAGATCCAAACCAGAGATATTATAGTAGAATGGAGTCGAAATTCAATGTTAAAGTTTCGTACATAAAGGCTTGAGATGCAAGTCATAAGGCAATAAAATTAATATTTGGTTGGGAAGAGTCTTACAGACTCTAAGTTTTATATATGGAATTAGTTTGCAACAAGGCTGACCGTCACACTTGCTTATGCCAAGGAGTGACCTATCACCCGCATGATTCATCGGCTGAAGCTAGACTAGCAGTGTAGCCCGCTTCATCTGACTAAATCATCATTTGCTTATTACCACAGAGATGGTCTCCAGACCAACACCTTCCACCTGTGAGATAACCGTGGACGCAGACGTGGCGATGATCCTGGGACTATGGGTTGATGGGCCACCTATCATTGGCCCAATTGTGATTGGAGAGGGGAAGAGATGTACCGTGATTGATGAGTTGGGGATGACACCTATACCGACCATGTACATGACCCGATACCCACACATCGTCGACATTCGGATGAGTCGTGCACACAGACATGCATGCCACCGAGGTGGTGAGGTGGCCTTTTATAGGGAGTCTATGCTCATCCGAGCACGGGAGTTTTTTAGTACATGTGTTCTTATTTTATTTATTAGTTTTTATCGCTCGTTCAAAGATCCACTCAGATCTACCACTTCTGAGACATGGATACATTCAAGATGATGACTATGGGTGGAGCAAGCTCACCTATATGGAGTTCACGAGATTCCAGTCCAACATGGTCAGCCTACACCTTCGACAGATATGATCTTGGGAGCATATTCATGTGGGGAGGCCGACCCTACATGTGTCATATCCTACTGATCTTGACGGTCTCAACATTGGGTTGAGGTATATTTTATTAACCGCACTTTCAAATTTTTAGCTTATATATGTGTTTAAATTGTATTGTGTGTATAGATGGAATGAGAAGTATGTTCGCCAACAGCCAATGGAGAACATTGCAGTATATAGAAATGAGTTGGATGACTTGCTGCATAATCAGGTTGGATTAGCAGATTATATTTCAGTTCAAATATATATAATCCATATTCTAATTTAACATAATTTTTAATATGTGCAGGTGATCTGGGAACCATACACTGAGCAAATCATGCGTCACGTCACACATGCTATCGAGCTTCATATATGATTATCACGAGTCCCTCCGAACCCCGGAAGAGGGTTGAGTGACATTTACCGATCGAGTGTCGCGCTGCCTCGACCTTTTCCCAAAGTGATGTGGCACCTTGATCCTAGCTTCAAAAGGGTCGATGGTCGAGGTAAAGCTGGATGTCGACTGGCCGATTACCACCAGCACATTGCCTAGAGAGGGAGGGATTACCCCGTCGAGGGCTTGAGGATGTGGAGATGGAGGCTATCGCCACATACGCCGGTTCGTGATCGTGAGTTTCTCTCTATTTAGTGGTCGCCCCGACAGATCCTCCGATCACTTACTATGCTAGAGCACCAGTAGAGCGTATATATGTAAGTGCTAACATAAGTATTCATTTGAATTCAATATGTTGTGAGAGGCTAGTTTCACATACTATTTTTTTCGGTAAAGGAGCACATTTCGCGACCGGCATCTTTAAGCCATACTTCACCGTGGTGGATGAACATGAGCTACAAAGAGTCGCCGACAGGTGTTATGTAGAGACTGCATTGCGGTACATATCGGGAACACACATCGGAGCTACGACGTGTCCCACACCATGACTGGAGCGTCGGGCCATCTACATATGCTGATCCAGGTCCATTTATGTATGCTGATCCAAGTCCTTCTACATACCAACCTACATATGAGTCACAACCACCTATCTTCCCGTCACAGGACGATCCGATGCGATTGTCGAAGATCTTGCATTGAGGGCCACCATCACGGATCGCCCATCCCATGCACCCCACATACTGAGTCAGTAATTGTGTGCATGACCTGAGGCGTTAGATGTTTAGGATAGTATATTTGTGCGTCTGTACTACATTTGTTCTTATCTATTTCATTTTTATTTCTGTATCATCAATTTATGTAAATACTTGTACTCACTTCTTGAAATGAAAACTTGTAAATAAAAAGTTCATTTTTATCATTGTTGTGAAAGCTTTAGAATATATAGTTGAACAAATTAAAGAAAGCCTAGATTAAAACCTATACCTAGAGCTAACATAATCTAACCCAATTGAGTAAGCTAAACTTCTTTGAATTGGGCAAGAGCTAAAGTAGCTCCTAAAAGTATTTTTTAATTATGTAAAAAAAAAACATGATTACTCAATTAATAAGATGATGCTATACTAATTTATACCTATATTTAAATTTTTTTAGCAATATTTAATTATGTAATCAAGGTTTTAATGATACTTAATTTAAAAAAAATTGCCATTGTAGGACATACTTCATTGACATCATTATTTAATCATTATATTCATTTGTTTTCTACTAGAACTTTATGCCCAAATTTAAAATTATGAAACCTTACTTTGATACAATAACTTAATGAAAGAATCAAGCTATTCCATGGTATCAAATCCATAATCCCCTCGAGTCATTGCAGAAATCCCATTATCAAAAGCCGCATGCAAATATTCTCTTTTTCTTGTCGTGCTTCTCCTAAGAGACTCCCATGTGTCGCCACCCAACGCATTAATACATGCATACTTAGTTCATCCTTATGCTTGCCAGCCATGTGCCTTTGTTGTGGCCTAGCCACCGTCATCGCCATAGCATGCCTATCACTATGCGCACCCATCAAACTCCAATGAATTGTGACGTCAACATTACAAGTCTCCATCCACATGCATGGCAATTGCATGTCTCCATATCCAAAATCAACTAGAACTCATTTATTCATTGATCGTAGTTAACCTATCTAATATCACCAATTTCACCATCACCACTTACATCATATGGGACCTTCAAGTTCATGTTCTTCTCTAATGGTTTTAGTGTGAAGGTTTCCTCAATGTTGCTTACTATTTCCCCTTTCCACCATCATCACAAATGACATCCACATCGCCAAGATTGATCAAATTGGATTGCCTATCTTTAATTCCCTTATGGAACAATTTCTTAATTCATTTGACCTCTTCTATTTCGTGTCACAATTACTTTATAATTATGGACTACCCTTGCCAATATCTATGTTAAACCTTCTCGAGGTCACATCAACTAAATGATAGAGCAACTCAAGAATTGCATTAGGGGTCCCAACATCACCAAATATATGCCATTAGTCTAGAATCATGTTGATGAACTTGTGATTCTAGGCAAAATAACTAATAATGAAGATCTAACTAACAATATTTTGATGGTATACCGTATACGTAAGGATTACCACATAATAGTTAAGCAAGTCAATTCACGCAAGACATTAATCTCCTTGTTGAGCTCCATGAAATACTCCTAAGAAAAGAAGCCTTTCTACATTACTCAAAGCATCAATATATTCTCTTCCTGCTAATCCCATTGCTTATCATAACAAACAAGACTAGCACTCACCCTACCTCGGATCCTCCAATGCTCGGTCGCCAGCCTATATGTGTCGTGATCATCCATCTTAATTATGTCAAGATATGGTACCTCAACAATACACCACCAAATAGTTTCCTTTCTTTCATCTCGTTATCTCACCACCATCATCAAACCATCACCCTTGGATCTATGTCCTCCAAGTCAAGACTTATTGACTCCATGAAAACCTTAAGCCAATTATGCTGCCATTCCCAACACCAGCACTCCTACTTTTCTAGATAGAGGATCATTTTATCATGTCACCTCTAAATTGAACAATCTCATTGCATGCTACCTATAATCTCGCTGATAATATTATAATTAAAGATGACTCAGATCTTCTCATAATCGACACAAGTTCTACCACTCTACTTACGTTCTCTTGTATCTCTAATTTAACTAATATCTTCTATATATGTAGCATGAAAAATAATCTTATATATTTTTATCAATTCCTTGCATTAATCATGTTTATTGAATTATAATCTAATTATTTTTATGTGAAGGATCTAAACATGGAAATACTTTGGGCTGAAGGCGGTGTGTGTAACGGCTTATCTTCTCTACCAAGTTATCCACTCTACTATTTGCTTTCTTAATTTTCAACGTCACTTCATCTTAGAGGAACTCTAAATTAGAACTTGCCGCTTTTAATATCTTTAAGCATCTTCTTTTCACATTTTACTTTGTGATCTCGCTTACTTCAGTTGGGCCACTTTGAGGTCGCTATATATTCTTAGATCCAGCAAATTATATAGCTGTTATTCATGAAACTAGCAGGGGAAAGACTAGGATTAAACTTGCTAAAGCATCAAAAGAAGTTCTGCATTAAAATTCTTTTGATATAACAAAGGAACTTTGTGTGGGGGATGTTTTAAGTTGTAAGAAGCAATTCAAGAGATATCAGAATTGAGGTTTATATCCAAATTAAGGCTGTCAAAAATGTGTTATTGGTTTTTTTTCCCCTCTGGAGTTCGTAAGGTGGGACTTTATTATGATGCAGGGATTTAAATTCAAGACCTTGACATCAACTTATAAATTAAAATTCTTACCAATCAAACCAATTGACGCCCACAAGTATGTCATTGGTGTTAGTGTAATGCTAGGTTATAAGTTTGAATTTTAACTTATTTTTATAAGCTTATTTACTTAACAAGCCAAATGTAAATATAACTTTGTTTGATCATGTATGACTAAATAGCGTGTGTGTGTCTGTCTGTGTGTTGATATTTGTATGTGCATATTGATATATAGATTGCATACACTCATATTCATATATTATATTATTATAGATAAATGCATGTATGCATGTGACGCCATATATTTTATGATTTATGTAAGATTTCTTAAGTAAGATTCATATTTGTTATAATCTCGTGTTCAACTCGATTAGCAAATCAAGGCAAATACAAAAAAATGTGACACTTGTACTTAATGAGTAGAGTTAATAGAAAAGCTCCTGCACGTTTGACTTGTTTACACCTCTAACCTCGAGATTAGTTCTCATAACATGAATTTTTTTTTGTCTCAACTTGTCTAAATTATTGGTTCAAGAGGCATGGACATGATTTAAATGCTAGAAAATGGTCCACCCTTGTTCAGAAATCGCAAGCTCCAACTGAAGCCATGGATTTCTCTTTCAACGTAGTTTGAGTGTTGTTTTCAGAGTTGTTTCACTGCATTTACACTTATGTATGGATGGGCCTACCGCACAAAAGGCTACGCATAAAGTTTCATTTAAAACAGTAGTTTTATTGGTGTGACATGTACCATATGAAATAAAATCATTGTACTTTTATAATTAATATGAGTTGCACTATAGGATTATGCTTTATATTTGTATGAGGTTAATTTAGTTCTAACATTTCTAATTTAATTCCTCGATTATATAAAATTAATCCAAAATGATCCCTCTGGGGCTAAATTAGGATTGATTTTGTATACTCAAGGATCAAAATGGGATTTATTTGATTCTCATTTCTATCTATCTATATATCGATCAAATTCCTCATGCCATGGTTGCTATTCTCTTTCAATGTATATAGACCTTGACCCAAGAAAGCAAGTTAACGTGCGTAAGTCTATTTTCATAAGTTATATTTCTATTCCATTATGTTGCATGAGGATAGCGTGTTTTTTTTCCCCTCTCTATAAAGGAAGCAATATAGTACTACTTTGAACTTAGTCAAGTTACCCACCGTCTCTTAGGGCGAAGGAACCCGACATGCTCGATTCTCTCCAGAGGCGCTCTTCGAGAGATATTCTGCTACGGAATGCGACGTTAGAAAGAGATAATACACATCCCCACCCACAAGAAGAGGTGTTGGGTGGATACCTTCAAAAAAAAAAAAACTTAGTCAAGTTTATTAGATTTATTTAATAATAGGTGATTGATTGATTATAGTGATTTTGACTGTATGTTGTACAGATTTGATGTCATGGGCATGATTAGTCATGGAAGATATTGATTAATATTCAATATATGAGCCCAAGTATTATTATGATTGAACACTGACATTGTTATTAGGAGTGGGTGGTAAAGATTTTGTAAATTGTTTTTAAGATTTTGAGACAGAATTTTTCATATATTAAATTTATGTTTTTATGTTGAACATTTTTCTTAAAAATTATTATTATTATTATTAGCATGATGGTAACTCACTCAAGAGGATTTCTAAACTTTGCCTACTCATCTCATCTACAAAACTCGATTGTTCGTCTAGAGTAATAGCTAGATTGATTAGAGATTTTCGTCTGAAGAAATTGTCAAGAGTACCAATCTTCGACTCAAAATCATCAATAATTTTCACTCATCAAATATCTATAAGCTTGGCTTGTTCACTAAAGGTTAATTATATTAAGCTCAATTATGTACTTTTTTGTTACTTCCTCATGTACCCCTTTTATTAATATTTGTTTTCACTTTCACATCATAAATAAGAGATCAAAATTCTATTATGATGCAACGTTATACTTTTAGCCAAAATATTATTTCACAAAAATCTATGGATCCTTGTTCTCTATTTTGGATCTTTGAACTTGACCATTGAGTCCAGTATGTCATTATATTAAGACCACGATATTTTGTATAAATAATATTTGATCGTACAACCACCCCCTGGCTACTTAAAAAAAATTCTTCTTAACAACTTTTTTTCCTTTTTCTTGATGGCTTACTCTTCATCTTTGTCAATGGGGGTGCTTTAGAAGATGCAAATCCCCATGTGGCTATTGCAAATCTATGAGCCACTATTTCTCTACATATCTTAACCAATATGGTAAAGACTTAGAGCTAAAATAATTATCAATCTTCTTCATCATTCAAAAACAACAAATTCATGTAATGAATCATGAAAGATGAATGATCAAAGAGAATAATAAAGACATTTGCAATGAATTCTAAACATTATTTTAAAATGTTTACATATTGATATGTTTTTCACTTGTCAAAATATTAATCACTTTGCAAAAAGATCAGATCACCTAGATCGAATGAAGTTTCTGACATTTTTTATATGAGATTCTACACTTATATTTGTCTCAATCATATTGATCAAATCACCATGAAAAGCTGAAGTCGCTGAATACAAAGAATTACTTAGAAGTCAAATCTCAACAACTCATCCAAATTGTCCTATAAACTCACCTACTCATTTACACTAAAAATACTTAGCTACTTATCCGAGTACTTGCTAGGCTAAAGGGTTCCCACTAGTAGAACTTATTGAGAATAGTCATTTATAATTATGCACTTTTATTATTATTTTCTCACATAGCTTTTCTTGTAGCATTGTCTTTGGCCTCAACAATAAATAAGAGGTAAAGTTTATGGCACATTTTTATATAATAGGCCAAAATAATATTCAAATAAAATCTTTGATATTTTCTCTCAACTTTATCTCTTAATTTGGTTAGCGGGATCAGTCAAATCTCTTATAAATTTTTAATTATTAAAGTGAATTTCTAAATTTAATCCTTGAATTCAATTTATGATTATAATTAAGTTTTAATATTTTTCATGAATAATATTGAATTCAAAATATCACATATTTTATAATCTTTATGCATTTTTTAGAAGACAAAGTGGTTATTGCTATCTCATATATTATTTGGTATTGTTATTTTGGCTAATGATTTTATTGAAAAAAAAAAAGATTGAATGAACCTTCAATGGAAAAGGAAGAAGCCATATACTTTTGCTTGTTTTCTAATAATTACTAACAAAATTTCAAAATATTTAGAGCGTATCTTTAACTTCTATACAAAGACATCTAAACTAAAAATCACATCCTATTAACTTTTCAACACAAATCATCTCATAAATGATAATAACACTCAACATCACCTTCTAAATCTTTAAAATTACATTATTAATCAATTTCAACCTAACATACGCGATAATAACCACGTTCGAAGGTTCATCATCAGTCAGATAAATCTTAATTAATGGGACTGTCTACGAGTGGAATAAAGTGTCGCTAATCTTCGATGATTGTATATATTATCAATTATATCTTTATTCTTCTTTAGTGCTCTACGATTCTTCTTCAAATGATCAATCTTATCATAATTCTAGCACTCTACATTATATCTATTTTTGGACTTGCTTTTGTTAATCTATTACTATTATTGTTACCCTTATTGGAATATTTGTTAAGTATTAACCCTCATCATTAAATCTCAGTTGAATTAATTATGATATATAAAAAAATAAAAATATATATGATTGTTAATTTTCTCTAAATAAATTCTACTTTTGGAATATTAATTTTAAAAAAAAAAAATTACTGAAAGGCTCAATATCTCTTTTTTTTTTCAGATATTCTGAGAAATACCTGACTCAATATTCCAAGTGTAAGTCGTTTGTCTATTTGCTGAAGAAGTGTTCATGCACGGCTGTCCATCAATTATTTTTAAAGATGACGTGGCGCACTACATAATTATCATTTTTGAGGTGCAATATTTATTTTTATTTTTTTTGAAAAAAATGTAAATATTTTTTTTCCAAAAAAATGAGGTAAAATAAAATAAAAAATAAAAAATTGCACTTCAAAATGAAAATTACCTTCGCGCGCTTTTATTAGTTAAAAGTGCCATTAATATTTTTGGAAAAGGGGCATTTTCATACATAGCACACAATTTTTGTATATTTATAGATCTGACATTTAATTTTTTTATATTTATAAAAATGGCAATATTATGTCAAAAATATTAATGATATTTCATCTGATAATTTAATGTTATTTACTAATATATTACCCTAAATATTTCTCATTAACTAAAATTTTAGATGACTTAAAGGTAACAAAGTATTTCTTTTACTTAGCACCAACAAATCAAAATGATAATCTTTTATCAAATTCACTTCCTTAGGTGTTATAAATCTAAAATTTGAGCTTTATATCAATAAATTCAATTGATTTGATTGATAGAATAATAATAAAAAATTAAATATTATGTTAGCAATTTACCATTTGATTTGATCATAGAGGCGTACAAATGGGAATTCCTTAAGGACTAAGTTGATGGAGTGAAAAGAAAAATAATTTAGATTCCCCAATTTTCTTTTAATTACTCTCCAAAGCCACTTTATTGCATGTGGGCATTGGCTTCTTCTTATTAAAGAGTTAGAAGCTTCGTTTTGGCATCTTTGTGCTTTATGCTATTCCATGGTATAATGATAATCTCCACTAATTAATTAGCAAGATAGATTTTGTTTATGAAATTATATATATATATATATATATATATATATATATATATATATATATATATATATATATATATATATATATATATATATATATATATATATATATATATATATATATATATTGTTTATGTTGTTGGAATTTTTCTTAAAAATGATTTTCTCAAAAGCAAATTATTTTAAATAAATTATGAAAATATTAGGAAAAAAAGTTTACATGGTTTTTTTTCTCCCCCACTTTCAATAGTAGTTTGTTTGTTTTTTTTTTTTTTACAATTAATAATAGAAGTTCATAAAGAGAAGTGGGTCTCTTTAATTTATATCAAAAAAAATGTAACGAGATAGGAAGAACAAAAGACAAGGTAAGGAAACTTCTCTAAGAAAAGATATGGTCCTTTATTGTTAGCTAAGTCTTAATTCCACCCATCTTTATGGTCCCCATATTTAGCTAGGGTAGTGTTATTATCAATAAGTGATTACTTTAAAAGAAGAAACATATAAAACTATAAAAAAATGACTTAATGATTTCCTTAAAGGAGAAATTTGATATAATAAAGAGATTTTTATGATGGATCTTTTTTGTGTGCATTGTAGGCATTTTATTTAGAATGAAAATGAGAAATATTTTATTACTATTAATAGGATTTGATTAAGCCCGACTCTATGAACATAACTTCATTAAACCTAAAAATGGAGAAATTTAATGATAAAATTATGAAAACTTTTAATTACATATATTTCATAAGTGGATCAAGGAATTACAATATTATAGGATTATGATGGAAAAAAAGATGTTTATTTTAAGATTTTGATGTAATTTTTCCTTATAAAGTTGAAAATTTAACTAACATGAGCATGAGATGAATATTGCTCCAAAGGTTGCCACTTGCCTATGTAATCATGCTATGATAGCAATGTGTCACCAAACATAAAAAAGAAGGATGTGATTGGCACTATATGCATATTGGATTGGTATGATCATCACAATAGCTTTGCTCTATTCATGGTGGAAAAAATTATAAGATAATTCTTATGGGAGTTTTGCTAATATATCATCATAAATATTAGACATATTCATGTAATTTCCAATTATTAATAATTAAAAAATATTTAAGTATATGCCATATAATTCTTATCAATTTACATATCAAATATCTAAAATTTCATAATACATATATATATATAAAGTATATTTCACTTTGATAAAATTAATGATATTGATATTTTTAATGTAAAATAAAAAATTAAAATCCCATTTATATAAATATTAAAATTTAAATATTAGATATATAAATATATAAGAACTTCATGTTATGCAATTAAATCCGTCCAAAAAAAAAATTTATCATGTTAGCTTAGGAAGAGTATTTTCTAAAATTAAAAAAAAAAAGAAATCAAATTTTCACTCATATATTAAAATTATTAAATATGTTTTCTTATGATCTTATTAAAATAAGAATAAATTTATTTTTTAAAAGTTAAACTATTTCATAAGAAATTATGCAACATAAAATATACATTATCATTGCATGTAAATACATAACACTATCATAAAAAATATCATATTAGCCCACTAGCTTAAAAAATTCATTTGATTTATTTTAATAAAAAAAATAATTCATGCAAACACCTGCTACTCACACGGCCAAAGTCTTCATAAAAAAACTTTTTTTAATACAATATTATTCATGCAATTAAGTAATCTATTTTAAATATATAACGTAATTTAAAGATCCCATAACTCTACCAACAACTTATCCATGTTTCGTATAGATGAATTTATTTATTTATTTTATTTTTTAAAGTTCCACGTACTTCCAACAACAATATTACAATGAAAAAAAAAAATACAATTACATACATAGAAGATATCATATATTTAAAAATAAATATTTCAGATATTGACTCAATTCATTCACAGACAAAAAGAAAAACACAGATGTAAACAAATTTGAATGAATGAATAATAGAGAGAGAGAGAGAGAGAGAGAGAGAGAGAGAGAGAGAATCATACGCCATTGCAGGCAAGAAGCACAGTGACAATGCAATAATTTGCCGAAGACTGACCCAACATATCAACACCGACATCCTGTTTGATATAAGCACAAATTTAGAAACAAAAAATCATGTCAAAATGTGGTGATAAAATTTTTTTACATAAGGAATTTTAAAATTTATTAAGGGATTATTTATTTGCAAGTATTTAAAATTTTGAAGCATTCTAAATATAATACAAAATAAAATTTTGTATTTATAATACTTTGTTTATGTTGATTATTTATAAAAAGAACATAGGAGTTTACATTTCTATGTTTGATTGACTGAGAAGTGTGTCGAGTAATAATGACGTTGGTGAGCTGTGATGGTAGGCAATATGTGGGTAATAATAAGTTAAGGTGAACAAAGTCTAATTAAGGCTCATGGTATTGGTGGTTGACAAAGAGTCGGAGGTTGGCAATAATTGATCATGCGGTAGCAGACATCAAGCTGACGAGGCCTACTGCAAGAGTGGTGTGCTTCATTCACATAAGTGAAGCATTTGAATTCCACTAAAATTGTGTAAATTTTAAATATATTGAAAATGAACTGAAAAGTGAATTCAAAATATTTTGAAATTTTACCCGGTACTAAACACCGAAAAATTCAAAAGCATGCATTACATTTACAATCCATTAGGAATATTCAATCAAACCACCCCTAAATTTATTATGACAACAACAACAATAACAAGAAGACTTTAATTACCACGGTCAGCATTAATCATTTTTCTCCAATGTGTCTTATTAAGTCATTATTCTCATTTAATCTTAATAATTTAAAATCATTTTTTATACTTTCTAACCAAGTCTTTTTAGACCTACCTCTATCTTCTTAACATAGGTTGAATCTAATATATTTACTCTACTAACTTGGTCATTGGACAACCGACATTTTATGTGACCATACTATTTAAGGCGACTCTGTCTAATTTTATCTGTCACTAGAGCTATTCCAACCTTATCATATATATGTTTGTTTCTCATTTTATCTCTTAAGTGTAAATTCACTCATTCACCTAAGCATTCTCATCTATGCAATACTTAACTCTCCATGGAACTTTTATTGAAAATTGATCATATGCTTTCTCTAAATCAACAAATATCATAAATTGATCCTCCTTACTCTCTATACTTCATCAAACCTCTCAACAAATGTATAGCAATCACAGTAGACCTACCCAGCATATATCCAAACTTTATTCTTGTACTATACTAATCTCAGAGCAAATAACAGCTTTGAAACACTTCCTGATAACTTTTTAATTATAATATCAAATTAATTCAATTTATTGTGAGATTATAAAACAATATTACTCAACTCAAAACAAAACTAAAACTACTGAAGTTCATCATCATGATATAAAAAAATTCGCTCAACTTTAGACCTTACCGAACTGGAAGAACACCAAAAAAACATTCTTCCACCCTCCAATTCTGTGGCGATTAACACATTAATTGAACTTCTATGTTCAGAAATCTTGAGCTGAATTCCAACAAAGGGAGTTAGAGAACCATTAAAAATTACTCATCATGCTACAGAATGGATCTCCTCTTGAGCATTTCTATACAATTAACAGCCTGCAAGCAAAAGGCTCGAGAAGTTGAGAATTCATCATACATCAAAATTAACAGAACTGTTAAGTAAATAACTTTATGTTAATCAAATGATAAGATCAAAGCTGGGCTCAATGGCAATCAGCCATCTTCCACGCAATTTTCATTAAGACCATTTGGATATGCTTTGGCTTGAAAAAATAGGAAGAAATGTAAATTCATCTTATTTCATAATTTCATATATGCTGTTTTGGTTTAACTGTAATTCATACTGTAATTAAATTTATCTAGAAAAATTGACATATGCGCAACATGACGGTTCATTCAAATGAGTATATAAATCATCACAATCAAATTAGTAACTTAATATTATATGATAGTGAATTATTTAAATATACATAATGCATCAATTGAAGGTGTTGGACAAAAGTAGGAATCACACATTAACAACTCCGTCGCAATGGCAAAGAAGTACAACACCACGGTATCTTATTTCAACTCTCACCACTTGAGGAATCCAAGCTTGAACTAGGACGTCGCAACCGAACCTCTGCTCTTCCCCCTCCCAATAAGATGAACCATATCAATGAAGGCGTTTTGGATTAATCCCAACTAGATTTGTATGATGTATAAAGGAATCTCTCAATGAGATCGTTTACCATCAGCATGAATCATATTAGTCAGTACCATCATGCCAAAATCCTATCAGACACCATCTCCCCCATAGTCTACTAAGTATCAAGAATCATCAATTAGAGAACGTTTATGCAGCAGCTTCTCAAATTAGACTGGGGTCAAAAAAAATTGTTCCTATTGCTCATTGATGGAGTCACCTGGATTGTCCTTCAGCATGAGCTTTGATGCCTGGTTCAAAAAAATTCCTCCTGCGTGCATTCTTCAACTTACTCCATGTTAAGACTTCCACAAGTCCTCCCTCCTCCCTGATAAGAGCCTCTGGCATTTCATATCAACATGATTCATGATACCAACCATCTGATCCATTTGAGAGTTCACTCAACCCATTGGATTAGTAGTTCGTTAAGAGGATCATTGAAGACTCATACCACACTGCATTTCACTAGAACAAGAGTGACGTCCATCAAGGAATACTTACAATGGTTCTCCCTAAAGCTTATAAGATTCCAAAGGTCAATCTTGAGTTGTTATAAGATTCCAAAGGTCTTTCTTAGATGCCTGTTATATTATGAATGTGAAAGAAAGTTCACTCCTATGTGAAGGCAAATATAAGTATTTCACTGCTAATAAGACTATTAATACCCGAAAATTAATTCGATTATCTAGTTGACTAGAAGAGTACCCAAGAGAAAATAGCACATTGTACCTAGTGGCGAAAATGAGATCAGCCCAAGGACCAAGGTCATCTTCTGCCTACATAAAAACCTTGATAGCAAAAGCCTTGACAGATGTGAGAGTAGAATCCCGTTTACACAACATTATAATGACCAATCAAAAAAGATGAGAATGTTTAAATGACCTCATCCCTTTAAGCAGAATGCTAGGAACAAGAACCAACACTACCATTTCAAAATATGAAAGATGATGATTAAACATTTTAATTAAGGTTCATTTACACTAAAGAAAAATAATATAACCTTCGTGTTTAATCATCCTAAATTCACACATTTCCATATGATTTGTTAGTTTGGATGTTGGTTTGTTAGAGCTCTTATAATATTTACACACCTTCAACAAGTCATTCATGACAATAGATTGCTTTTGAGGAAATGAAGTTTTCACCCAAAAAAATGTTAAATTATTATCATTATTTTTTGATGGTTCTAAACAGCCACAAAGCCCTGGTCAATCTCACCTAACCTTTAAGCCTAGCAAAGATAGCTTAAGGGTAGCATCGTCTAATCATCTTCCCAATTAGAGAATGTGATCTACACCATCTGATACTAGCACAAATATAGAACAGTTTAGAAAAAAAAATGCCAAAATGCTCTCCCAAAATCTATAAATTGATTCTAATTCTACACATTTTAGACTTTTGAAATATTTCTACAACTTTAGATAAAATCCTCTCATTATAGAGAATTCCATAACTTTGACACAGATGGAGTTGTAGCTGGAACTCCACTCCCTAGTGTTCATAAATGTATCTTAAATTTTCTCATTTACATCATTCAATCCTCTCTTTTCATTGAGAGGAACTACCTCTAATGCCTCCTTTGTGGGCTCTGAAAATTCACATCCAACCCCTCGATAAAGAGAGTTTGAATTGTGTCGGACAAATTTTGATGCGATAAACAAATAGATAAGACACTACTGAGATTTGCCCTCATTTTGTGAGAACTTTAGATTGGTTCTAAGTTTCTATGCAGACGCTTCTCAATATAAACTTTGAAGTTGTTAGATCGCTAATCGCTAAGATAAGAGAAGACGTAGAGTATAAAATTATAAATTTACGAAATTCATCATTTTAACTTAAAAGCGGGTTTGGGAGGATGACGTTCGGTCAAGATCCCGTGGTTCCGCCATCCCAATCGATCCCTAATCTACTTAATTAGAACCAACCTAACCAGGATCCCCGCGAACCAATGGGTTACGTCGTCAAGTAATTTATAGACTTGGGTGTTGAATCAATATTAAGTTTTACCACAAAAAAAGATTTTACGCCTATAAAATATACTTTTGATTCATAACTCAAAGCGCTCACGTGAACATCTAAGCTACAGATCATAATATAATAATGCGCATGTAACAATCCAATCAAGACTCTATATAACAACATCATATGTGGGCCTACTACCAAACCACACCAGGACAGAGGATGTACGTCCACGTACGAAATTATTTAAGTTTGAACATAGTGATTTATTTGACTTGACATTAACTCATTTGTGGGCTAGAGTTTTCTAAATCTGTCATCCCCAAAAAACAATAGTGGATGGATGGATGAATTTTTTGCTTTAAGTATTTAAATAATAAATTTCATTTAATTCAAATATTTACTTAATTGAAATTTAGTTTTATGATGAATTAGTTTAGAGCTCAAGTATCTTTTGATGATAATATCCCCTCCAATTGAAATTTCTCAATCAACGCGATCATCATCGGAATAAACCTTGTCAACTCTGCTTATTTGCTAGTAAAGGATCGAGTCACTTATGTAATTTAAATTCTTCGCGAATCGATATTATATATGCACTCACAACTCTATTGCAATTATTGAGTATTGGGTATTATGATCTAATGTAATTTACGTTTCTTTAGAAGTTGATCATTTAGTAGACCTTGATAACTCTATTTCAAGCATAGGGGATTAAGTCTACTGTGATCACATTTTATGGAACTGGATATTTATATCTATCATTGATTTGAATTAATAATGACATTCATTACCAGACGCATATATATAAATGATTAAATTGATTTCATCATTTTTCTCCTCTTTTTTAAAACCCGTAGCATCCTACACTAAGTTTGGTATTTAGATAGCGGTTCATGCAAGTATTTGATAATTCAAATAATTTTATGTTTAAATTATGAGATTAATTTTATTTAATCTGAACTTAGTCTGCGCAGCCTTTTCAAACATTAAAATTTGTACTCTAAATCCCTATGTCCGAGCACATGCAGATATTTTTAGCTTAGAAAATTTCATCCAATTACTGAAATTAATGAAAATTTTCTAATTTTTGGATTGAAGGAAGCTCAATAACTCGTGTAGAATTTAATTTAATATCGCTTTCTATCTGTTTGTACGAAAAATTGCAGATTCGATGGCGAATGACCATTCTGGCTCTATTTAATCATATAAAAATATGCTCATTATTTATAATCCATGATTATTGAAATCTTGTCCTTCAATTTTAAATGGCTCATTCATATTAATGCGATTTTTAGCTCGTCACAAATCTAACTCAAATTACATAAGTTGCTTTTGATTCACCCAATATAGCATGCAATATAACTTAAGTGATTATTGAAAGACTTCGTATATGCTTATTGATGAGCTTAGCTACATTGTAAGTCCTTTTATAAATTTCATTTGGATCCCATTAATTTTGAAGATAAGCATTTAGATATATTATAAGTCTCATGTGTTTCAGATTTGATTTTAAATGCAAGATCCAAATGGTCTTTTAAAGGCTACATTCAGGATGAGTTACCTAATTGAATCAGATTTGTAAGAGTTTTACCAAATTTCTGACACTTTTGTTCTCAATTTGGAATTGGGTATTTAGATTTATCACCAATTGTTTGTTATTTGGTATTCAATTAAGATCCTTACTTCATTTGACATTAAATATGATTATTCAAGTGTTCAATTGATATTATTCATATTGATTACTTGTTCATAAAATTGACACCTTAAATAATCAATGAGAAGCTTGTTCATGTTATTTGGTGAGATGTCAAAGCCCACCATGCTAGTATGCAAGCTATCAAGCTTCATATAAATTCTTTAAATTCGATTATGTTCAATTCAAATCATTTTAGTTCACTAAGTCAGTAATCTGGTGATTTATTGCTTTAATCATATTCATACTTATTTACTAGCATGGTAGTCACATTCATGTTCATATATGAGCTATCAAAACCAATATGGATTCATCCTTAAATCCACTTAAAGTTCTATTTTTTATTTGAAAACTAAACTTCAAATTTATTGTAAGTCTCTTATAAGTTTGGTGTGGGATCCAAAAATTCACGACCTCTTTAAAAATAGTGTTTAAGTGTAATTTTCGTAAATGATGAATAGTAGATAAGACACTACCCAAAGATTTCCCTCATTTTGTGAGAACTTTTGATCTCCTGTGTCTATGACAAGCCCCATAAGCATTACACATCTCAATAAGAGAGACTTTCGATTAACGCAATGATGAATCATTAAATAACGTATATAATGAAGAAGTGGAGTTTGAAAATTATGAAATTTATGAACGACGACGGCCATCTAGATCCCTTTCGTCATCATCGCTATCGCGATCCTCATCCACAATGTAAGAGGAATGAATCTAACTCCACTTATAAGCATTACACATCTCAATACCGAGAGAAAGACTTTCGATTAACGCTAATGAATCATCAATAACGAGTATATAATAAGTAGTTTGAAAAAAATTATGAATTTATGAACGCGACGTCTAGATCCCTTAGTCCGCTATCCCTGATCGCATCCTCAGCAATGTAAGAGTAGTCGAATTCAACAGCGATCCTTGAACACACATGTTATGTCCTCCAAAGTGTCCAGACTGGGTGAGTTTGTCTACGGGGACAAATATAAGTCAACTTTAGCCAACAGAGGGTTTTTTGCCCAATCAAACACATTCTATATTTCACAGCTCAAAGAACAAACCCGTTGAGGAATATACGGGGCCGTAATTATTTAACAAGTATTATATCGAGAAAGACCGACGAGGTCGTAACCTCCATTTACGCCCATTTTCAAGAAATCACGCACGTATGACACGCCAAAGCCTTTACGCTTAAGATTATTTAAGATGAAAATAAGCATGATTTGATTTGACATCGGCTTTTCATGAAGAAAAATCTTTAATTGTCACCCCGACAAACAAATATGAGTGGATTGATTTTAAGTTTAAATTTAAATAATTAATTTCATTTTATTTATATTTTATTATTTATATTTTGATTATTTTATGATTGATTTAGATTTGAGCATGTAATGATTCATTATTATAACTTTAATAATAATCGCTTTTCTCGATATACGACTATTATCATTGATGTACCTTATCAACTACGCTATTTTTCTACAACGACGCCTAAATTCATCGTTCAGAATTATAGTTCTTCAAACCTCACAACTCTAACTCGTAAGACGGAACTTTTTTTCTCGGATTTTGAACTGAGAAGTATATCAATATATTCATTTTATAATTATATAATTTTTTTTAGATTTTATAAAATTAAAATTTTATAATAATATCATTGATTTTAAGTTTTGTTAACCCGACCCTTCCCAAGATCAAACCGGTATAGATATCTATTCTTTTTGTTTTGCATACGACAGATATTTTTAGACTTTGATCTAATGAATACTTCAACATACATACAGATCTATTTTTTTAAATATTGTATGGACATTTAGATATCTAAGTTGAAGTAATCAGACGCATATGGTCAAATTAAAAGCATAAATTTTGATATGGATTTTGGTTTTTAACTGACCCTGGCCCCAAGACCAAACCGGAAAGTGTAATTATCTGTTCTTTTTAGTATATGACTTGCATATTTTCTTAATTGTCTGATTTAGTGAATACTTCAATATATATACGAATACCTATTCTTTTAAAATATTGTATGGATATTAAAATGTCTAAGTTGAAATGTAGATGTCAGATTGCAAGCTTTGATTTTGATATGGTATTTTTGGATTTTGTTAACTGGCCCCCAAGACCAAATCGATTCAACTCAAGAAAGATCCTCGACACTAAGTTCATATTTGTAACATATACGTCGACACGCGTAATTGACTAATTATGAATGACTGTAAGTATCTGTTCATTCATTTCCTACATAACTTGCATATTTTTCTAAGTGTTTAATCTATTGAACACTTCAACATACATACAGGTATCTGTTCTTTTAAAATGTTATATAGATATTGAAATGTCTAAGTTGAAGTATTTGTGTTGGCATGGTAAAAATATGTCAAGTTATAAGTATGGATTTTTCAATACCTTCAAACATAGATCAAGTATAGATTTGTTCTATAAAAGGTGCACATTTGATCTTTTTCAAATGCTTGTTATTAATCAGATGTAAGCATCTGTTCAATGAGATATGAATTTGACCTTTGCCAAATACTTGTAATAATTCAAGCATATATCTATTCTACAATAAACCAAGCATATATATGTTCTATAGAGTATGAACTTGATTCATTCAAGTATTTGCATAAATCAAGTGATTAAAAAAAAACATTGCTTCATAAAGTAAGCATGTGATTCATTTAATTGCACATTAAAGACATTCAAACTGAATGGAATGCAATAATCATTTGAATATGCACAATTGATCATTATATTAAATATTTGGCATGAAGTCCAAAACTATGAACTCATATGTAAGAATGATTCATGATTGAATTTAATTCTTTTTGAATGTAAGATTGATCATAAACATATGCAAAATCTCATTCACTTGAATGTTTAACTAAGCCCCATATCAAATATTCATCTTTATATCAACATTTAATGAAGGTATCTCATTCATATTCATTGATGAATTTATCAAACTTTACTTCTACTCATAAGAGAGCTATTATTTGCAAGTCTTTGTGTTTCAACTCAAATTATATTCAATTCTTCTCCCAAGAAGATAACTAATTTGAACTCAATTCTTTTCATATTTTCAATACATAATATAATACAATTGAATTGAACATATATATTGAAAAGTTTAGTTTGCATTTATTGACAAACTTAGGGAGATTCAAGCTTAATTTAAACCTCCCTTAAGATATTTTGATTCAATTAATAAAATCTTATTTGTATTTGAAATGATGGTTGAAAGTTCATTCTTGTTTGCTATTAAGCTATCAAATCATATATTTGTTAGTGAGCAAGTCATCAAATTCTTTTAAGTCACTTTCTTTAATCCATTTGATGTCTTACGTATTTATTTTATAATTTGAATCTTAATTCATATTCATCTTGTGATACATAAGGTTCAAAAGTTTATCTAAAATGTTAAATCTTATGTTTAGTATAAGAATCTGGATCATCCCCAGATACCGCCGGAGATCCTTCCCACCACGCTAAAAAAAGTGTGCAGCATTAGTGTCGTAAGACATGGCAACGATAATTTACCTACCACGCCAAGAAAGGCGCATGGATATAAGATTGATTTTTTTTTGTCACTAGAGCATTTATATCATGTTTCTCGCCACAGGAATAATGTGAGCATTATCACAAAACATATTCTGCCATATAACAAATGAACATACTTATCATAAGTTTCCGCCAGATGAACAACGCGGAACATATTTAACAGATTTCACACGAAACAAAGAACAAGTACTTATAAAAAATTTTCCACCGATTGAATAATATGAACGACTTAACAGATTTCCCGCCACATCGGAACAACGAACATTTATCAAAATAAGTTTTCGCACCACGAACAACGCGAACAGACTTATAAGACAAATTTTCTCGCCAGATTAAACAATGTGAACGTACTTATCACATTTTCTTATCACGCTAACAACGCAGCACGCATTTATATCACGTTTCCCCGCATTGGAATAATAATAACGCATTATCACAGAAGTTTCTCGCACACGGAACAATGAACGCACTTATAAAGACAATTTTAACAAATTTATATTCACATATGCATGATATTAAAATACAGTTGAAAACCCCTTGCTATAATATGATTTTCATCACCATTTCACCGAATTTTGCTAAAATATTTAAATAAGTCGTAACATTTTTGACATTACGCTAACATCATTCCATCTCACTTTGAATATAAAGAAAAATACATTTCAAGCCCACAACATAGAATTAAAGGTCAAGAGATATGCATGTTTTTCATCTTTTGCTAATAGATAATCACAAAGAAAATTTTGCATATCCTATGTCTCCAATTCTCAACATTTTCATATAAATGCAAGATAAAAGATATAATAGAAAGAAAAACAACATAAATCATGCTTTCAATGAATTGTTAAAAGTAGTTTGATTTGAATAAGACGAAACAATTAACTTCATTTAATCAATTCAACAAAAAAATATTTGCGGATGACATACGATTTAGCTAATACATTCTGACATTGCAAAATGTAGAAGGCCAAATAAATGAGAAAGATCTCATTAGAATCACAACTCATTTTATTTCAAGCCAATATCAACATAGGATTAAACCCATGAATAATAAAAATAAACTCGCTCTCTTTTCATTCTTCCCCAAATCAAGAGAACGAAACATGCATCACATATCAATGACCAAATTGAGCATTGTTAATTTTACTTCTTTTTTTTATTTGTTTGGTAACTCAAATAGATGCACCATAGGAATATTTGGTGACAAAAGCAAAGCAATCATACTAGATTTGATATCATGCAAACCAAGAAATTTCAAATTTTGTAAGAAAATACTTGCAAGAAATGAAACTAAGTGAGAACAAAGCCCACCATTAGCAACTTGTATAAAGAAGTGAGCAACATGCTAAACTCACACATATAAACCTGAAATTTCAGATTGGGCTAAAACAATTGTTTGCAAGATATTCAAGCACGCTTCAACCCCCATAGGACAAGCAACCATGTTAAGCTTAATATGCATTAATCTGAAATTTCATATTTAATTAGGTGGTCATTTGCATGATAATAAAGTGTCAAGTGATAGAAAGAGGCAATTATATAAGTGAGAACTAAGCTCAAAAACCAATCATTCCCTTCATCCTCTCCTTCTAAAGTGATAGCCAAGTAAGATTCATACCAAATAAGGCAAACAACCATATTAAATTTGATATCATATAAACCAAATTTCAGATTTTGTAAAATATTCATATGACCATAAAACTGAAATTCAAAATCCTATTTTTTATCTTTCCCAAATCCCTCCGCTGAACTGTTGTCATTCAATCGTCCTTCATTAGATAGGTAAAGGAAAACAGAATTATTGACTAGATTGCAGATGACGACAAAACCCGTGAAACGTAATAACGTAAATAATCCAGTGGGTAATGCCACAATCTCATTGTCTCCCAAATCTCCATATCCTTTCTTAATTCTTTGTTGAGAAAGGTGAACACAAGATTGAAAATGTAAGCGCTAACAGCCCAAAGGAGAATGAAAATAAGAAGTAAACCATTCAAACGATGCAACTTGAACAAAGAAGGAAATGTAAATAATACATAGCCCACATATGCTAGCAACCCAAAAGCACATATACTGGCAAAACTGAAGCTCCATAAAGTAAGAGCAATCAGAAGGACCTGGAGCTTGATTTGAAGAGGGAAGGAAGGAATAGGGAACCAAGCTTGGTCGGTTAGGACTTATCGTTCAGCTTGGAGATTTCAGCCATGTATTCGCAAGGCCCGCAGAGAAGGAGCGATGATAGGAGAAGATCACACGAGAAGGCTTAGAGAAACGAGAGAAATGCACGAGAGCTTCAAATGAGCTTAAACCCAGAGAGGGAATTGTGTGTGAGATAATGCCTGCCATCACCAACGTAGTCGGGCTTCGTTAATTGGTTGCCTAACGACAAATTAAAAATCTTGGCTATTTTAATTGGGGGGTGGTTGGTCGATTAGATAAAAAAGATTAGAGATATTTTAATCACTACCTTAATTACAAATCAATATAATTTTGTGTCAAATATTATGAAATTATTTTGCGTGACAAACCATATCAATACGATATCAATTTTGGTATTTTGTTATGGACGCATGCTGATCGATTTCACAATCGGAGTGCGTTGAACCACGTCAAGAACGGCCAAGTAAAAAATTGAATCGGACATCGATTTGAATCGCCGACGCTCGCAGATTTTTAATTGACCGCTAAGCGCATCGCTTAATGATGATTGCGTAACAAGAATCAATTTCACGAACGATCGCTCGACGCCGTCGCCTACTGACCTCAATATGCGTGTAATTTTATTTAAAACTAATTTTGATTGATTGATTAATTATTAATTAATGGACTTCATTTGATTAATTTTAATATTTTGAGTGCAATTATGCAATCAAATTTTCGAATTGAAAATATTTTAATTAATTTTGATCGCGACATGAGGTTTTAATCTCCAATTACGCGACATTTTTCATGATTTTATCATATATGCTTAATTAATAATAATATACTCAGGCCAACATTTGGTATTAGCCTCCTCAAGTTTCACTTGCATTTGACTTAAATATCCTCATTTGTTCTAATATATGAAGCAATAGACTCAACCTTCATTTTGATGATGAATTAAGTGAATGAACTCTTTTTTTTTAACTTAAATCACTCTTACATGATATTAATATTTATTGAGCTCCTTCAAATTCAATTATAATTTTTTTTTTAGACTTTATATTTTTATATTTAACTTAATGTTAAATCGTTTTTTTTAAGTTTAGGTCCCAAAAATTTGATGAAATTTCCCAACATTTCTAAGAATAACGACATCTAATACTTTTTTACCCACACGTCACGAAAGATGACTTGATGTTAAACACCTCAACCAATTTTCATCACGTCGAGTCCTGATGATCGTGACGAGGCCTTCAAATTTGCAAAATAGAAACGCATATACATATACATATAATTTCCACACACTTCTCTACATTTACAATTAGCAACAATGATAAACCTGCATGAGGGTGCAACTGATTTGCAACCTAAGAGCAATAATGTTTAAATCCAATCTTCATTTTATCCTAAAGAGGCAGAATAGGAAAGCCAAATAAAGGTTCAGTTTGGATGAGATGTCGGAAGCAAGATCAAGCTAGGAAATATAAGGATTAATTGTTATTTTGGCAACCAAACAAAAGAGTAAAGAGGGCTGTTGAGCTGCAACGATGAGTAAAATAAAAAATAAAAATCAATCAAGTAAATCTTCCCCAAGCTCGTGCGACTTGCTGGAGTGGTTAACCGAGAGAGAGGAGGGAAAGAAATGAGAAAGTGGCGGAGACCGAGAGGAACTCCTCTGATGACGGAGTTCCTTCTCAGCTGCAACAAAGGAAATGATCGGAGGAGGAATCGTGCGTGCGCGTGACCGATCGGAGGAGGAATCGTGCGCACGCGTGCTCGATTGGAGGACGAATCGGGAAGGGTATGCCGAGAGGAACCCACCTGATGACGGAGTTGCCTCTTGGCTGCCAAAAAGGGGGTTAAAACAGAGGCGTCGACGGCAAGGTGAAGATGAAAATCTGGAGTAGAGATTAGGGCTTACGGTTTGAAGGGATCGATCGCTTGCGGCTTGCGGCTTGCAGTTTGAAGGGAGGGAGTGGGTGCTTGCGGCTTGAAGGAATCGACGAGACCGAGAGCTTTCGGCTTGAAGGAATGCCGAACGACAGCAGAGAGTGCGTGAAAATGGAAGAGAGGACATCGTGCGGATTTGCGAGAGACTTACGGCTTTAGGGAGACGAGAGCAAATGTGAGGCTTCGAGATCAGGAGTTTGTGTGAGGACGAGTGGTTGCCAGAGATAGAGAAATTCATTTTCTCCTTTTCTGTCAAGAAGCATAAGAGCCCAAAAAAATTTTCCTTTTTGCAAAACGATCAAGGAGAATAATAGGTAAGGAAAAATGGGATTTGAAAGCCTTAATCACAGCTTAATTGTCCTTCCAAATTAAGTTGAGCAGGATTTTCAAAATATTGGGCAAAATTAAGGTTGTTTAAGGCTCAATTTTGTTTCAAATTAATTATGAAATAAAATTATTTATAAATAGGGGGATTTACATACATACCACTCAATTCTTATTAATTTACATATCTCACACCTAAAGTTTACTATTTACTTCCTAAACACCTAAATCTTTCAAATACATCATTTATACCACCCTACCTCACTGTATGAATCCGGTATAACTCGCTTTGGAACTGAAACAACTACTTTCCTCCTCCCTGAACTTCCCTCGTCTTAAATCCTCATGACTGACGCCAAACCTTCGGTGTTTCTCCCTCCCCTCGTTCCTCCATCCCTCGGTTCAAGCCCACTCGCAACTCCAACACGCGACGCATTTCTCCTCGTCTCTCAGAGAGACCGATCAATCCAAGCTGAGATCTTGACGTTCCGTCTTGCCGTTCGTCTCTTCCCGTGACTTACATCCCGATCAAATGAGCCTCTCGTCCGTCCCAAGAAAAAGCAAAACGATCCAAGCTGCGCCAAGGCCACCATCCAGGTAATCCTCTCAACCCATCGCTTCGCTTCATCCCATCTCCAAATCCTTCCATCTCGTTCAACCCATCGCTAAAATGAGTAGAAACATTTGAATACATGAGCTGAAATGAATAAATAGATGACGCATAGTCATAGAAAATGCGCTTTTGCTTTACACAGATCATTGGTTAGACTTAAGTGCTGAAATTAATGCCACATTCCTGAATTTAGTAGCCTCTAAATCCTGGTACAATAAGTGCTCTCTATGTCTTACTTCTATTTGATCTGATTATTCTTTTTTTAATTTATGAGTATAATTTCTTATATTGCTTGCTAGTTTTCCTCTACATAAAGAGGCATAAAGTCATATTGTGAAGAGTTTGGATTCTCAGATCAAATCATCTGCATGAGCTTTGCTGCTTCCTTCTCGCTTTCTCTACGAATACCAAACGGAAAGACTAATGTTTTAATCCTCGCTCATGCTGTCTCATTATGTGCAAAGATTATTTTTGGTTCTATTTTCCTAACTTCCAGCTTTATACTTTTTTGTTAAACAAACAGAGATTCTATTACTAGGCTTACTGCTTCAAATATGAGTTTTTAAGTAGTAAAATATGTTCTTTGAAATAAAAAGTTAACGCATCTATAAATGCATGGATATTATTGGTTTAAGTTTTGTATTTGAGACTTTGTTTTTATGTTCCTCCTATTCAAGATCTACATCATAATCTTTCTAGGTGGTGAAACTTGTATCTTTAGCAAATTTAGATGGATCACCCCAGCACTTATCCTTCCTTGGTAAGCTTTGTTTCATTCATTTGAACTTCGTGCGATATCGAGTCATAATGGTGGAGTAGAGATGATGCCATAAAACAAAGAAGGTTTAGACTTCAGGGACTTGCTACAATATGAACATTCAAGCTCACAATGATAGCCAATTTTCGATGAACTTGTTTTATATAATGAAGATCTATTAACTAGTCAAGTTGATAATATGTCATTAGTAGTTGGCACCGATTTGATGATGCAATGAGTTTCAAGCATTTTCTTCGGTCTAAGGCTATTCATGAGAATTTTGGAGTGAAGATAAAAGCAAGTGACAAAAGACGAGTCATTGCCATTTGTGCTTATGTAGGGTGTCCTTGGAGAGTGAGAGCTTCTTTATGTGTAGATGGGCAAACATTTGAAGTCAGAAAAGTAGAAGATTTACATGTATGTCCAGGTGAATTAGTCAGAAAAGTGAGAGGTGAATTAGTCCTCAAGTATTGAAGATTACATGCGAGATAACAACAAGAAAGGAATACTTTATTATTAGCAATCATACTCCGAGGTTGAAGGGCATTCAAAGACATGAAATATTGAGCTAAAACAAGTAAATAGATACCGGGCTGATGACGTGCCTTTCATGTATACATGTTGTTGCTTTCATGGTTCAAAGGAGCACCCACTATGGCACACCACGTGGATCGATATCATGTTAATAGTAATTTTAATTATTATGCATTTATTTTGTTTGTATATTAATCATTCCTCAATCATTTGTAGATACTCTATGGCTTATGATGGTGCAATATCAACTCTACCAAGTAAAAGCCGGGGAGAAAATGTAATGATGATATTGAGATTGGGGCACCTAATACACTCAGGGGAGGCCAAGGAAGAGAAGAATAAAAGCTTCATGGAAAACAATACCGTAAAAATACGAGGGTACACAAGTGTATTATGATGTTGGGGTCATCACGTAAAACACTTGCAAAAATGCACTTGATGGATCAAACTCAGATACCGATGTGACATCAATGCTTACGTAACTATCATATGCGCCTTGGGAAGTAGAGAAAAGCTACCTGTAGAGAGGGCGATGACATGAAGTTGAGGCAATTGATTAATGAGAGTAATACAAGATAGCTTGAGGAGGAATTACATGTATTTTTGCATACTTAAGAAACAATCGATATAGTTTTTTGTTGCTTCAAGTTCCAAGGATTGCATGATTTTTTTGTAAACTTCCAAGTCAGATTATTTGAATTCAGTCATTCTCCATTTTATATCTTTGTTCTTTGTTATGCTTGCTTAAAATGTCGACGAACTTATATGAAACTTATTTGACGGGTGACTTGTTATTTATTCAATTATCATTGTAAAAGCGATGTTTGAAAAACTTAATCGCATTTCTTTCGTTTGATTTACGTAAGCATGAGGTGCAAGGAATAAACAAATAGTGGGGTTATGTCTGTTTAGGGTTTTGATGAATTAGGTGGTTTAGGAGTTAGAATCGTGACTTCTTATTGCTACCCTTCATAGAGAGAGATGAAGTCTTAGGTGGTTATCTAAAAGCATTATTCGAAGGAAGAATTAGCATGTTTCATTTTTCTTTAGTGGAATTTTCATTTATTTAAGTTCTTAAATAATTCATTTCTTGTGGAAGTAAGTTGTTGTTTCTTAGGTTGTTTTGACTTATTTTAGAGTTACAATATACAAATAGATAGATTTCCTAAATGATTTAAGTGAATATTTCATCTAAGAAAGTGACTAATCTGGTTATTGTCACTTGAACCATTATAACACAAATATTCAACGCTTATTACAACCTAGATTTATTGTCCGATTGTTAACATGGAATAACCGCCAAAATGTTTTAGTTGACTTGAACTGATTGCTTCTATTTCATTCAGATCAATTTGTTTGTTTTTCTTTCATAAAATAAAGCTTATGAATTTTGTATATTCCTTCAGATTGGCTATTTACCTCAGATGTTTCTGTCAGAGTATTTCATTGTACATGCTTTTTATCCTTGCTTTGCGCTGTTAAAGTAGAGTTCTTTTTTTCTTTTCTTTTGGTTTCGCATTGATTGTCATTATAATTTTTATTTTACTCTTCCCATTGCATGTAGATCTTCCTTGATAATTTGTTAAGACTATGGTTTAGTGCCATTTGGTCACAACTCCAACAAGTTGTTGATAGTTTAACCATTTATCCAATGATCTGCTTAATTACCATGACTTGATTATAGCTATGAATGATTCCGGATGTGATGATCATAGGAGCTTATGAAAATTTCAAACTCTAATGTAACTATCTATTTAAAACTTCATATGGATTTGCAAACTGCTTAAAATCTTGTTTAAAGCATTATTTTGACTTTCTTTTATGCGCTTATACATTATCAATCATTTTAAGTGGTTATGAACTTATGTCAAATGCCATAGCTCGATGATCTATATCTTTTACCGGTTTGGTTCTTTATCTATTATCTTCGAAGATGTTTTTGGTTTTGCAAGTGGAAGTCTTGATGCGATGCACAATCTTATTTTGTCGCCGATGGTGGTGAATGCCTCACGCTCAAAGCTATGCCAAGAACATTGTATGGAGAGCGTGTTGGTGCAGAGCATTGTAAGAGGCTTATTTCCACTGAGAAACTCATTGATTGTTGATTATTTGCCTAAAGTATGATTGTCCTATTTGTTAGTTTATATTACTAAATTTGGCATCTTCATATAGATATATATATATATATATATATGCAAATTATAAAAATGTCACATGTTTAGCATCTAATCCACCACTACCAACAACACACTTGTATGCCTTCGTATTGCTCCCCCCCACCCTTATAACTAAATTTGCATCAATCTTGTTCTTATGCTCCAAATACAAACACCGATGGAATCATTGTCATTTACTAATAATATGCCTAGGTGATGACATGGAGAATTTCCGCTTGTATTTTTACATCAAGCTTTCATGTTTTGTGCGTGTGCAAATCTTGATGTGGTGAGAGTACATATATTCAATCAGGAGACGATGCCAATATTTGTTGTATTAAGTGTACTTGATTGGTGATGACTAGATACTCGATTTTTTATGATTTCTTAATCTTGTAGTTGTTGTTGGTAGCATATCGTTTTATTGATTGTTAATTTAGTTATTTGAAAACTCCATGTCTTCTTATCTTTGCCTCGTGCTAGCTTCATCTCGATTGCCACCATCAACTCAAGTTGCAAGCAACTATTGCTAGCCTTGATCGCGAAAATGAGAAATCGATTCATCCTTGTCTCGCTATTTTAGCGGAGAGGTTGAGCATGTAGAGTGGAAGTAAGATCCAAATGAGGCTAGCGTGCCATATGAATCCTTGGCTACTCCACCCGAAGATCTTGAAGTGACTAAGAAGATTCTGAACAAGCTCACTGTGCTAAAGCTTAATGGTGGTCTAAGTCTGCAATAAAAGTTTGAAATGGATTTACATTTTTTGATTTCATTATTATTCAAATAGAGTCTCTGAACAAGAAATATGGATGCTTTGATGAACTCATTCAATACCCATGACGATACATTGAAGGTTGTTGAGAAATATGGCAACTCAAACATTGAAATCCATATCTTCAACCAAAGTCAATATCCTCGTTTGGTAAATGATTGATTTTCTACCTCTACCAAGCAAAGGCAAAACAGGAGGGATGGTTATACTGAGGGCACATGGATGTATTCCCATCCTTGAGAATAGTGGAAAGTTCGAGGCCTTGCTATCTCGTGGGAAAGAAGTATGCAAATTCAGATAACCTTGGTGCTATAGTAGACAAAATGATTCTAAATCATTTGATCAACAATGAGAATGAGTACTGCATGGAGTTTTTCAATGAACTTGTGAATGAATTTTAATCTATTGAGTTTTTCAAATATATTGTTAATTTAGTTATTTGCACAGTTAAGAATGATTAGCTTTAGAATCATGCAACTCTCTCCTTTTATTCGAATGCTTTTAATTATTATGAAAAGACATTGTTGGTGTTCATAATTGAGAGTAAGATCAACTTGAGTTAGGGGTGCTTTACATACAATTTTCTGAATTTACGTTTCATTTGATTTGTTGGATTTGATAATAGCTTATCGATTGTATAAGTGCTAATAGAAGAACAAGGTTTCATGCGAAGTGCTTTCAAAATTTCAAGAACTTTGGAAGACCAGGCTTTGTTTCATGATTTATAAAATAGGTTAAAATATTATCATTATTTACAAGTATTAAATATGATCTCGTAAATGCTTATACCAAGGAATTTTTACAAAATTCCCCCTTCTTCCTTGGAAGTTCATTACTATTATGTTATTGGATGTTGGCTGAAAATGTTCTAATTGATCGTCAAAATCGCCTTAAAAATGTTCTTCTTCCACATGAAATGAAGGCTAAACATATTAAGAATATTAAGTCAAAACTAAACATGTTATTCAACAACTTCAACAACATGTTCTTCTAACAAGGAAAATGAATACTATGAACGAGTAAATATGATGAAACTGTATGTCCTTTTTATATATGTATTTCATTCTCTTATTTTCAAGTAATACATCATTCTGCTACGTTGTCATCATTCTTGTGTGTCGACAGCCTTGGGTTCATTCATTTCTTCTTTTTTTCTTGAGAAATCAGTGATCGCCATTATTTCTTGGGTTCATTCCATCTGAGAGGACAAATAGATTAAAAGAAAAAAATTACATTGGTTGAATGGATCTTCTTCTGTTAGTATAAACAATGAGCACCCTATAGCTCCACCAAAGCATAATCTATCTTAAATTTATACCACATCTCGCAACACCAAAGATCTCACAAAAGATAACCAAAAAAGCGTAAAATTTTTTTATGATTGCAAATTTATCACATTCAACCAATAGAGACAATATATAAAAGAAAATAAACTAGTTCCATTGATAGTAGGTGCCAAAATACATTATCCTATAGATTCTTGATCGAGATCTTCAAGAGACCATGAAATACATGATTAACTTAAGGATAAAAAACATCATTGCAATGATGATAATGAGCATTGCCAACATAATTTTGTTCTGAGATGTGATGGTCTCAAGTTTCTTCATTATGTTCTCCTGAAAAGCTCTTCCTTCAAAATCCCTTTCATATACTTTAGGATCATCGCCATTTAACCATAGAAATAACCACAATCATCTTTTGTACGATTTGAGGCACCTTAAAATTTTTTACCATAAGTCCTTTCTTTATAGCTTGTGAATATGACACATTGTAAATTACAACGACACAACACTTGATGTTCTCTCGAGATGCCCATCGATGCGGATGATTGACTTGAGCTCATTTTGGCAATGTGTAATCTATTAAATAAAGTTAAGAAAAAATAACAAATTAGTAACAATTAAGGACACTTAAATTAAAAGTAAAAAACTAACAACTATTACGGATAAGGTTGCTCAATCAGTGGACGAATTTTGAAGGAAGAACAGATTAAAAAAATATATTAAGCTATATAATGCAATTGATAATTAACAGTGTTGAAGCTAATGACGTGTTTTTGTACAATTCGGAGTCTATGAATAAAGCAATCATTAGCTATAGATTAAACAACTTACTCCCACAAAGCAAGCTTGAATGCATCAATGAATAGACAAAATCGTTAGAGATAATTAAACGTAATAAAATCATAAATAAAATCAAGTGAGAGCCGTTAGAGGAATTGCAAATTCAACTACAAACGCTGATCGAAGTGAGAGAGAGGAATTGAAGACAAAAAAAAATCGTATATCGACAAAATAATAGATAGATCAATACTCATGTAGGAACCAATTTACTACATGTAGCTCAAAACTCAATTTGGAGAATCATGGACACGCAAGGTGTTTGGTATGGGTCCAAGCCAACGGAGGCACAAGGAATGAAGAGATGTTGAGGCCGAGCGATATCCATACGTTGGAGTACGATGAGGGAGAAGAAGGGGCGTAAGTGCTCGGCGACCCTGAGTGGAGTTCACGAAAGAGCTTAGAAGGCAACACATGAGTATAACAAAGCTAACCTTGAAACAAATCTTGCCACGGAAGAGCGGGAATGAGGGAAGTTCGACGGAGGGAGAGCACCTGAAGAGCTACCACGCTGCCCGCTCCTTCTTCACGCATCAACCAAGATTTCGCTTTTTAATCCCGCCTAAAGTAGTTCGCAGACGACTAAGTTCTGACGGAGGGATTTCACTTCTCCGCTTTCAAATGTATACGTGAGGTGGGTGGTAAAATGATGTATTTGAAAGATTTAGGTGTTAAAGTAAATAGTAAACTTTAGGTGTGAGATATGTAAATTAATAAGAATTGAGTGGTATGTATGTAAATCCCCCCTTATAAATATTGTGTTTATCATATTGAAAATAAATATCAGAAGTTTTCTTATCTTCGTTTGACCTGATCGCATTGAGATTTGTGCAGAATCTTGTGGGAATCAAATATACATAATATGGGTATTATTTTGAGGTAAATTCGACGTTCTGGATTCAACGACATAATACGTTTTACGATCGAAGGTCATTTGGGCAATGTTGAGGTCAATCGAAGCAAATTTGAGATTAATTTAGGCATCATCGCACTTCAAGGCTTGTCATTTGCTCCACACTTGATTGAATCGATCGTAAAAGGTCTTGTTTAATAGTTTTCAATATTTCAGAGACTATGGCGCAGTCCGTTTCGTGAAATGAGCTCATTTGGATAGCGTCAAGGCCTCTTGACTTTAACATGCGTGAAATTGCCTATTCTATTTATTTTCCTTCATTAGACGATAATTGATCGATGTGGAATATCAATTTTAATTAATTTTGATATTCTGAACACATTGGTGCACTTTTTTGTTTTTTTGAACACATTGGTGCAGTTGATTTCACGATCGGATGACATCTCGATTAATTTTGATCACGATCCATACGCTTTCAACTATCATTTTCATGACGATGCATCTAATTCTTACTGATTTCAACATATTTGCTTAATTAAGCATATGAAAATTACTTATAGGTCAACAAATGTCCCCCAACAAATATGGTGCACGTATGAAGCGGATCATATTTATTGCAAACTAATCTTCATTAACTCATCAGGTAGGAAGAGAGACACCTTCAGGCATATGCTTAATGCTTTGATAGGCTTGTCGAAAGTCTCATCTTGATGGTTTGTATCTTTAATCCTCCTTTTGCCTCAGCCTCTTGCTTAGTAGGCTTGGTGAATGAAGAATTTTGTACATATTTTTTTTGAATTTTGGGTTCATTCTGTCCTAATTTTGTGCTTAATGGACTTGATGAAGGATTGATCTGATTTGTCCAAGTTGACTTGTTAGGAGAATGTGCATACCTTCGATCATTTGTTTATTGCTTTGGTGGACTTGTTGAAGGATTAACCTGATTTTTTCGAATTCACTTGTTAGGAGAATATGCATACCTTTGATCCTTTGCTTATTGCTTTGGTGAACTTGTTGAAGGATTAACCTGACTTGTCCAAATTGAATTGTCAGGAGAATGTGCATACCTTCGGCCCTTTGCTTGTTGCTTTTGGCGGACTTGTTGAAAGATGCGAGCTAGTGACCTAGTCTCCGAGACGAGTGTTAGATTTATGAAAAGAAGCCATCAGTCCGACACTTGGTGTTTTAATAGACTGGTTGACTACAAATTCTCTTAGTTCAGAAATGAGCTTTTTACAAACTTCAAGATAGCTTCTTCGGCCCTGTGCTTACTGCTTTGTCGGACTTGTTGAAGGAGTTGTATAGGTCTGTGCATTGTGGTTGCTCAAACTTCTCCTCAGATCCTCTCTTGATTCATCAATCAATTGGAAAGATTCTTCAGATCTGGATCGCTCAAATTTGTTGAGTTGGATCAGCTTTGGAGGATAGACAACCATAGTCATTAGACAAATAAGAGAGGGGCTCTTTCCTTGCGGCCTTTCTTCTACGGTTTGTTGGAGACTCTACTACATTTAGACTTAGTGAGTCCGACGGAACTTAGAAGCTTTTTCTCTTGATCTTTGAGATTCTGATGAGTTCGGGAAGCGAACGTCTAGCCTTTGAAGTTGTCCTCTACATGTCCTTAGTGGACATAATCTTGTCTATTATTCGTATAGTCACCTGTGACTTAAAACAAATATAATTTTAAATGTTATTTGGAGATCTCAGCACAAGACGTGATGTCAACCCAAAATAGACATGAGTGCTTTTCTAATATAAAATTAAAAAAATATCCCACCATGTGGGATTTCGAAGCTTAAGATTAAATGAGACTTTGTCGATCACACACACACACACACACATATATATATATATATATATATATATATATATATATATATATATATATATATATATATACCTTCATCTTGGGATATCGATAGAAAGTATGATATCAACCTAAATAAATATATAAAAATGTCATTTGTCTTGCAGGGGGAATTTCATCGTAACTCAAAAATATATTCTCGTAATGCAAGAGAATTTTCGAGTACTATTTCATATATATATATATATAATATGAGGAGTCATGAATATAATGTTTATTAAATCATGCAATCATATGCACTCAGACATGATACTTCTTGAGATAACGACCATTGATGGGTGGAATAGGCTATCGACCACTCGAACCAATAAGCTGGTGGGCTCCTCCTTCATATACCTTCTGTATGATGTAAGGGACTTCCCAATTAGCTTCAAATTTACCACTGATTCTTTTGTGAGGGATTATCAATCTTTTCAGCACTAAGACCAACTCTCCTCTTTGAAAAGTTTAAGGACGCATTGTTCCATCGAAGGTTTTAGACATTCTTGCTCAATAAATTTTATTTCTAAGCTTTGTTGGGCTTGAAGTCTGATTTCGTCAAACGTGTATGAGGCCTCCGAAAATTCGCCATCAACCTCTTGACAAATTTTGAAGAGAGTTTAATTTTAGAATGTATGTAATTGTAATGGCTAATAGATACACTACCTAAAAGATTTCGCCTCATTTAGTGGACTTTAGATATGGTTCTAGGTTTCTAAAGCAAGCCTATAAGTTAATTACCTCTCAATGTTGAGAGAGAACTTCATTAGTCGCTAGATTGCTAATGATAAGATATAAGAAGAAGATATGGAATTTTAGAATTTAAGATTATGAAATTCAACATTTCACTTAAACCGATGGTTGGAGGAATGATGATGTAATCTGATCTCATGGTCATCCCGACGTCGGTCCCTAGTCACTTAATCGTGAGGAGGTAGTTGACCCAACTTGACCGAAAAATCCTTATCAGCAACACATGAGTTACGCGTCCAAGAGTTGTAGCCCTGGGATAGTATTTGCCTAAGGAGAGAGGCTTAAATCTATCTTAGCTGACAAAGGGATATTTGTCCTATCAAGTATACCCTATGACTCACATCTCAAAGGGCAGGGTCATTGGGGAGCATACAGACTACGGTCGTGATCGTAATATAATGGAGTCTTATTGGCCAAGTCACCCGATCAGAGGACTCTAATCGTAACTTTATCATTGTGAGTCACGCCGCTTCATGCAATCGAGGACACAGCCACATCCTTAATGAGATTGGTTGAGAACATAATAAACACTTGATTTGACATTAATTTTTTGTGAGCTAGAATTTTCTTAATTTGTCAGTTCCGATAAACAATTACGAAAGGTAGATAGATTGAGTTTTGTTTTAAGCTTTTAATAATTGAATTCAATTTAAGCCGTTTTTAGATTGATACTTGATTTAAGTTAATTTGATTGAAAATTAGAATCGCATTTTGACGGAAGTATCCCCTCCGGTTGAAATCATCATTCAACGCAGCCATCATGGGGGTGATTAATTGTTTGATTTGAATATATTTAAGAACTGATCTGTCAACTCTATTTAGCTCCCAACAGAGGATGAGATCTACATGACGTATTCAATTTTCTTAGATATTTCACTAAGTTGAAATTTTATAATATATTTTTGGTTTTATTAACCCGATCTAGTCTAAGATTAAACCAAAGCAACCCACGCAAAGATCCTCGATTATTACATTCAAATAGAGTGACATATGCGGGTGCATTTAAGAATGCCTTAATTAACGTCTATTGTTCGTTTGTACAAAGTGTTGTGAATCCGAAGGCATTTTAGAGCATAATTAGATTTATAATTGCACTCGAAATATTGTATCTTTGCTTGCACTCAAAATTTAAGCAACCCGCGCAGCATCCTTAAACACTAAGTTTAAGCATTCGACATAGTGTCGAGGCCCATGTGAGTATTTTTAAGAATGTTTGCATAATTTTAAGATATTGAATTTGAGTTTTAATTCTACTTTATAATATGTGCAAGAGTTTAATTGAAACCTTAATTAACGCCTTCTATTCGTTTATACGATGTATTGCGAATCCGGTGGCGTAGAAAACATTTAAGACTTATATTGAAATTTGGAATAACACATCGCGATTCATATTTGCTTCTTTAGTATTTGGGGCTTTAGAGATTCATATATATTTCTTATGTTTATTGATAAGCATTCGAATTTACGCATACTTCTAATGAATTGACTTCTCTCAGTTTGATTGAAGTGAATTATGAGAAAGTCTATTATTCATTAGAGAAATTGTTGCACTCAATAATGACTCATTGAAGCTATTGTAAGCATCTATATAATTCAGTCACTGATTAGTTCAATTGACTTAATATATGGTATGACTCCATCATTTATTAGGAATCAATACTTATGATTTTTGCTCGTTGATGATCCACTTAATCAACCTCCTTAATTTGTTGATGCATATTTAAGCTTCTTATAGACTTCAGATAGTTAAACTATGTACTCATACAAAACATCTTATTTATCTCAAAGTGAATCAGAAAGTAATCATAATGATCAGTGATGACTCTCTTTTATGCTTGTCAACAAGCTATTTAAACTCATTTTTAACCTCCAACAAAACTTGTACTCTCCTTCGAATCATTTGAAATGAGTCATTATAGAGTTTAGTATTCATAAGTATGACTTGTTCCTATCCAACGGTGAGTTATTTGGCTTAATATAAGTCCTCCTTTCAAATTTAACACGTGCACTTATATTTGTTTTATGCCTTTGTAACTTCACATTTATTATGATCAAAATTTTGATTTAAGTCTTTTATTTAATTTCATTTAAATTCTTTGAATATATCTTTTTTTATTTTATTTTCTAAGTCCAAAAATTCGACAAAATTTCAGCAACATTTCGACTAAAGGGAGCGACATTTAATGTGATGTTACTACTCCAAGATGCCCTAATGAACGTAGAGGTATCAAGACACCACAAATGATCATCTCCATGCCCCTAATGAGCACAAGACCTTCAAACCTGCAAAGAAACACAAACATTCGCATATACACATCCACATCACACATGTTCAGACTTATTTTTCTGCAAGGTAATGATCGCAAGGATCTGAGGAAGATGCCAAAACCAAGAGAAGAACCCGCCTAATAACGATGTTCCTCTCCGATTGTAGCAAAGGGAATTGGAAGGGTACGGAGAGGAAGATGAAATCAAAGAAGAACCCTACGATGACTGTTCCTCTCACAAGCAAAGGGAATTAGAAAGGAAGATGGAAATGGGGGATGCCGGAAACCGAGAGAAGAACCCGCCTAATGATGATGCTCCTCTCCGGTTGCGGAAAAAAGAATTAGAAAGGAAGATGGAAAGGGGAGATGCCGGAAACTGAGAGAAGAACCAGCCTAATGACTGTATTCCTCTCCGATTGCCACAAAAGAAATTTCGGTTTTGATTTTGAGAGGGAAAGAGAGAAGAGGAAATGGATTGAGGGGGAAGGAGGTTTTGGCCAAGTGAAGACAGGGAAAGAGGGATTCGCCATGGTAGTTCTGGAGGCATTCTGAAGAGTTCTGCTAGGAAATTATTCGCCAGAGAGTTTGGCCACCGACAGCAGGAAGAGAGGAACTGACGAGGGGAGAGACCCAAAGTCAGTGGAGCGCTTGGCTCAGACCTATCAAAGACAGAGGGGACGAGGGCTACGATCAAGAGAAACGTGCAGAGAAGAGAAGTGAGGATTGCTTACCGCTTCCTGCGATTGAAGGGATGAATGCTTGTGGTTTTCTTTTGTCGTTGAGGGAGACGCAAGAGAACGAGGGAACGGGAACGAGAACAGGTGAGGGCTGGTGCGTGGGGTTGAGGTTGGGGGAGGCAAACAAAGAGAAATATGGATCGAGAGTGGGAGTAGTTCTTAGGAGTTGAGGAAGAGTTCGAATGGGGGAGGGAACAGTTGAGGAGATCGAACGGCTCACGGCTACCGGATCGGTCGCGGCGGGTGAGCGGTAGGGCCGTAAAGTTATTGGGAATTAATAGACTTTTAATTAATTTTTCAAATATTAATCAATTTTAACATGAATTTTACGCCGACATCATTATATGGTCAATATATATGTTGATTCAAAATTATTTCGATGTTCCGAACGCAACGACGCAATCCGTTTCGCAATCAGAGACCATTTGGTTCAAATCGGCGTCAAATTGAGTCAATTTCTAACGCATTTCATTCGACCGCCGATTTTCGCCGCATGCATTTGTTGAGAGAAAGCAGCCTACTTTATAGATTTTGACGTTTTGAAACTAACGACGCAATCAATTTCACAAACGAAAGTCGTTTGATTTGCGTTGACGGCTCGATCTCGAGCATACGGTACGCGTTGACGACTGGTCGCTTGATCGGTTGATCATCAAGTTATGCAATATTTATATCGCTAGTTTCGTATTTCAACCTCGATTTGCGGCGCCACTTCCAATCATTGACATTTACTGCACTCGCTTGAATTGAGCGTCTCATTTGATAGTTTTTGATATTTCGAAGCTAACGACGTGATCAATTTCATGAATGGAGGTCGTTTAGACATCGTCGTAGCTTCTTTTCCCCGATATGCATGTTGGTACATATCGATAAAGACGATCACGCTGATCGTTGATGCAATATTTATATTCCATCAATTTTGACGTTTCAACATGACAAAGTCGTCGATCGGAGGTCTTCTCGACCATTTTTGATGACGTGCAGTGTATTTTGACCCCGATTTATGATCGCCACTCACTCAAGTCCGTAATTTGACTTGTAGCTTGACTCGACTTATGACACATATATGGAGGTCAACAGTATCGAGCTCTTCCATCCGTAAACGGGCGTTCTCCTCTTGAGTGAGATTATACTAGATAGCTACTCGAAGTAATGGTAGTTCGACTTCTAGTGGTAAAACTACTTCGACTCCAAAAGTTAAAGCATAAGGAGTGGCTTTAGCTGGTGTCTTGTAAGTAGTTCGATATGCCCATAACGCCTCGAGCAATTTGATATGCCACTCTTTTGTTCCTCATGATGATCTTTTTGAGTAGTTTGATCAGTGTTTGATTAAAAACTTCTGTCAAACCATTGGCTCTTAGATTATAAATTGATGAATATCGTCAATCAATTTTGTATTAATAAACGAATTTATAGATCTTTGCACTCTTGAATGTTGAGTCGTTGTCTGAGATGACTCGTCGTAGTATATCAAATCTATAAACAACATTATGTTTGAAGAAGTTGACGACTCAATCAGCAGTAACTTCTTTAAATAGCCGCTAGTGCCCACTTGGAAAACTAGCTGCCGCTAAGATAAAGCGACCTGGATGATGGTGGATCAATAGGTCCGATTATATATATTCCCCAACACTCAAATGACCAAGATGTGATCGTTGGATGTAGTGGATTCGGAGGTTGATGAATGATATTGCCACGAACTTGACATTCATAACACCTTTTTGCATGGTCGATACAATCTTTCACTATTGATGGCCAATAATAACTCATCCTCTTAATTTTGATCGACATCTTAGGACATGATTGATATGCACCACAAAATCCTTCATGAATTTCAGATATCACTTTACTAGCTTTCTCCTTTCCCAAACATCGTATTCACATTTGTTCAAAAGACCTACGCTATAAAGTATCATTGATATAAGCACATCATAGTATTCTATACTCCATTTGTGAGGCCAACGATTTGCTGCTAGGCAATTTGCCTTCTTTAAAATAGTTGATAAGGGTTGTCTCCAATCATCCGATTCTTCTACTATGAAGGCTTCTTGTTGTACTTCTAAAAGTTCTTCGAATTTGTGTCCCTTTTGAGCATGCTTGTGTTATCTAGTTTTCAATATTTTCGACGGAGTGTGGGGATCAATCGGAATTGCATCCCGTTGGTTTACGCTTGATGATCCCTCTTCTAGCGGGGAATATGGATTCACTGGCTGCAAAACTGGACGGGTGAAAACTTTTATTAACACGTGCTTGTCGTTCATGCTTGTCATCTCTTTGTCTAGTTTAGCTAAACAATCTACTTTGCTATTTTTGAATTGAGAGACTCGTGTCAATGTAACATTCAAAATTTGTGTCATTAGCTCAAGAACTCGCTTATGATAATAGGCTAACTCAAGCTTAGTGATCTTATAGATTCCCAAAACTTGATTAATGATCAGCTGAGAGTCTCTAAAAATTTGCAAATTTTGGATACCTATGACAATAGCTTCTTCAAGACAAGCTATCAAAGCCTAATACTTAGCTTCATTATTGGTTTGAGGTTCAGTCAAGCCATATGAATGTCTTATGATACCTCCTTCAGATGTTCTGAATACGAGGCCAATACCAGCTCACGCCATGGGTTAGTTTGGAGGTTGTGCTGGCTTGATCAATGACACTCCATCAAAATACATTTCCTAAATTTGCAGGTTTTCTCTTTCATTCATAAATAGAATCTGCTCATCAAGAAAGTCATCATTAAGCGGTGAGCCAGCTGGGATAGGATGCGCAATAAAAAAATCTACCAAGATCTGTCCCTTCACTGCTTTCTGGGATACGTACGTAATATTGAATTATAATAAGAGTACTGCCCATCGAGCTAAACGACATATAAATGTTGGTCTCGTCATCAAGAACTTCAGCGGATCGACCTTTGAGATTAGTGTGATTTTATGATAAAGCATGTAATGGCGAAGCTTCTGGACTATGAATATCACTGCTAGACAATATTTCTCTATAGGAGAGTAGCGTACTTCGGCTTTTATTAATTTTTGACTAATATAGTATAACACGCTTTCTATGTTTTCTTCATTGTGTTGCGCAAGTAAAGCCCCGAGGGACTCCTCTAAAGCTGCGGTGTATAAGATAAGAGGTTTCCCTGGGATAGGAGTTGCTAGAATTGATGAATTAAGTAGATACTTTTTAATTCTCTCAAATGCTTCTTGGCATTCCTCGTCCCATTTGAATGGAACGTTGTTTTTCATTAGCTTCACAAAAGGTTAGCATCTTCCTGACAGGTTTGATATAAAACGTCAAATGAATGCGAGTTGTCCTTGTAAAGAGCGAAGCTAGCAAAGGTTCTTCAGTGGAGGCATCTCCACGATCACCTTGATTTTGTTGGGGACAATCTCAATTCTTCTATGTCTTACAACATATCCAAAAAAATTTATTGAAAAAACCCCAAAAGCATACTTAAGAGGATTCATCTTGAGATTGTACTTCCTGATCCTTTCAAATACAATCCTTAAATCCCCAGGTAATCTTTTTCATCAAAGCTTTTAATGATGAGGTCATCAACGTAGCATTCTACTTTCTGATGAATCAACTCGAAGATGCACCCTCTGATAAAGCTGTGATTCTTCAATTCGAACAACATGACTGTGTAACAATAAATACCAATTGGTGTTTTGAATGATGTGTGTTTCTTATCTTCAGGAGCCATCTTGATTTGATTATACCCCGATGATCTATTCATTAAGGAGAACATGTCATAGTAGGAGGTGTTATCCACTAGCAATTCTGACATAAGGAGCGGGAAATCATCTATTGGGCATGCCTTGTTTAAATCTCGAAAATCACTTGAATCTTGAATCATTCTTCTTCTTTACGAGAACAATATTGGCTATCCAATATGCATACTTCTCCTCGCTGAATGAAACATGCTTCAATTAGCTTTTTTGTTTTCACGACCACCTGTTTTTTAATATCCGCCTTTTTAAGAGTTTGTTTGGCTAGTATTGAATCGGAATTGATAGCTAGCTTGTGAACTACCACATCAGGAGATAAGCCAGGTATTTCAGAATATGTCCAAGCAAAGTAATCTCTGAATTCACAAAGTAATATTTTTATTTCTTCAATCTTATCGTATAAGTAATTACCAAGGTTGGACGGTTCTTCTTCAATCCCCAAAATTTTTCTTTCAACTCATCCATGGTAGAAGACTACCATCTTCAAGTTCTTCAAGTGTTGGTTTGGCTTCTACTTCCCCATCGACAGAGAACGACTTCATAGTCTTCATTTTCGCTTTGATTTCAATCTCACTGATTGACATAGTAAGTGTTCCTTTGATGATGCTTTTGTTGGATGTATCTGAGACCCTTAGTGATATAATTATCGCTTCTTCGAGAGGTCTGTGGACTCTTTGAACTCCACAAGTTATCCAAGAAGAGAGCTCGCCATCTATCAGTTCCAACATCGATTCCAAGTTTATGCATCACCCTTCGGATTTTTGGAGGATAGTATCTCGGCATTCTGGTGAGTACCATCTCTTCAAACTCGATCAATACATCAGCCACCAAGGTTCCTCGATCTATAGAATAAAGTTTCCAACTGTTGCTCCCGTGTATACATAAAGATTTTAGTTCCTCAATATTGTGAACATCACATGTGACTTCTTTGAAATATCGAGGAAGAATTGGTGCGAATGAATCATTTAATATTAATAGGTTAGCAGCCCTTCTAGAAGAGACACATTGAACTTCACATGCATAGATGAACTCGAAATCATAATCGGAATCAATGTTATTTATCTCATTTGCTTTTATTGAAGGCTCACATTTTTCCTTGAGTTCAACCGGAATATCTTCTTCTCCTCCTCAGATAAAATAAGGAACATGCCTCTTCAGCATGGTGATGTGTCATAAGTTCTAGAGAGATTTAATGCAACCTTCTTTCTTCCTTTTCGCTCCTCTTCTTTGAGTTACTTCGTGGTTTTTAAAGTTGGAGTTGTAAATTATTGAGACTTACTTCATACATCTTGTGCTCTGCTCCATCTCTTATGTGCTTCATACATTGATGTAAAATAGATGGAACCATACCATATTCATGGAGCCAAGGACGGCCTAATAGAGCTTTGAATGAGGTGTCGGCATCTATCACATGAAATTTAGCATGGGTATAGAGATCTCCAAACCTAAGCGGTAGAATGAAATATCCGAGAGTCCTCTGTCCCATTTCATTGAAGCCATAGACCATCAATTTATCTCGTCCAATATGCTGAATGTCTAGGGACAACCACCTAAGTGATCGGAGACTCATAAGATTTACTAATGAACTTGGGTCAATCAGAATTCGATTGATTATAATTTCATCACTTTCTGCAATTACATATAATGGGTGATTGTGTTCCGTTGTCCCGAGCATAAGATCTTCAGAGAAAGTGATTATCTAGAGATCTTGAGCAAAACAAACTCGCCATGCGCAAAAATAAGCTTCATATCCCTTCGGATCTTTAAGAGCTTGAATCAACGCGGAGGTCCTTCACATCAAGAGAGTCTGCCACACCGCCAGTAGATCTTTCTTAGATGCGATATGATATTATAATCACTTGAATTCCCCTTCTTCTTAGGATCTTTAGGGATGATATCTTCATTCAATATTTTGTCTTCATTTTCATTTTGTGCTTATTTGATAGCCCTTTCTTTAATGGAGGTGGTAGTATCTTGTCACTCCTTAGTTGCACTTAGACTTTATTCGGCTCAAACTCTTCAGATGAGGTAGCTCCTTCAAAGTCACCATCTACCCGGAGGACTGTGCGGATGATTCAAAGTCACTACAAGCAGCCCATTTGGGATGTCTTTGAAAACTCATCTTAAGAAAACATAAGTCTTCTTCTGAACTGTCTCCCGTTTGTCGCACCATCAAACACGACTTTGATGTTATAGGTTTAGAAATTCTCCTGCTTGACGGGACAAACTTTCTAAGTTCATTTTTGCATATTGCATTTTTCAAAATTGTTTGATTCCAATTATCTAAGTATCATATTGTCGCTTGACACCACCAAATAGCACACGCTCTCTAGAAGTGAATCTTTATCATTTTCTTCTTCATTTGACTCGATCCAAGTCCGACATGTAATCAGCAAACCTGATAATATGTCTCATTGGTTGATGATACTCCTCTATATTATTGATAATCTTTTGAATTATAGTTCTCTTCTTGATCTTTTTCTTAGCTGACTTCTTTGACTTATGAGGCCTACGTTTAGCAGACTGTTTCTCATGCCGTGATGAAGTAGCCTTATCAAAATGCCACTGAAAAGCTAAAATATTTGGTTTAGGCATTTTTTTTTAAATCCAATATAGGTTCAAGTAGTGATTTTCACTTAACACTAAGGACATATTTTAACTGCTTCAACATTTTCACGACCTTCTTAGAGACTACTGTCTCCCATTGCACATCTTGTATTGCTTTTTCTTTTGCCTTCTCTTTCATCATTAGTACTGAAGTGGACATAATCACCCTGATAGATTCTCTTTTAGGATGAACGAGAACACTATCAATAGTGTGAATTCACCCTTTCTATATTTTCTCTCTAGCCAATTCTAAAAAAAATAGCAATCTTCAATTGGGTGGCTAATTACCCGATGATATGGACAATATTTTGGACTATCAATTTGACCTGACTCTTCAGGTCTTTTGGATTCTGGTAACTATAATCTTGTTTTAAGCACTTTGCGGAATAACTTAGCTACACTCTCCCTTTTGAAAGAGTATTCCTTACTCATCTTGTCTTTTAGAGATGAGTGCACTTGCTCATCATCTCTCATTAATTGCTTTGATTGGGAGTTAACTGATTGCTTTCCCCCTTCATCCATATAAGTGGGTTGTTTTCTTTATCAACATTATAAGTTGTAAGTTGCTTTCCTCGAGCTAGGAGATTGTGTGAGGCTCATTCCTCCTTGAGTCTAAGAATTTATTCTTCTACCTTTTTGAGTGACTCTGTGTTTTGATTGACTTTTCAATCTTTATTACCTAATAATAACTCTTGAAATGTTGAGATAGAAGTTATGCATAAATATGGTGTCATCTTATCATCGATGTTACCCATCAATAATTGGATTGCATATTCTTCTTCTAGCTGTTATTCACACTTCATACTCATGTTTTGCCAACGGAAATAAATATATTCCACCCACTGCCTTTCCTTATTCGTTCTAGAGAATTGTAATCCTTTCAATTGCATTAGTGAATCTCTTGACAAACATCATCTCTAATTCAGCAAAAGTCTTGACCGAAATAGCAATTCAACATATCAAAAAGCAGGTTAAACTACTAACTAAATAGTAGTGTATCATTGCCTCCTGTATTACCACTTGTTGCTTTGAATTGCGCCAAGAGTTGTTTCAGTGCCATTAAATGTATTGAATTTAGGCACCTTATATGGATCGGACTTACCTGCACGACAACCTTGCTTATCAATTTTTTCGGTCGCAAAGAATATTTCGATCTTTTCATTTATAATTGTTTTAATTGAGCTGTCACTCAAATATGTTAAGTACATCTTGAGGGATGAGTTGAGGAGCTAGTTGATAGACTTCATTTCTCTCCTCGGGTGCATTCTGCTTCAAAGCTTGAGCGGTCAATTGGTGGATTAGCCGGTGTAGCATTAATTGACGGATGGTTGACAAGTGGAATAGATCAGCTATGCAACATTACATTCATTTGTGTCATCATTTGATTTGATTCATCTTTACATTTAACTGAATGATCTCCTTATCCTTTGCCTTCATCTGTCATTGCATTCGTTTCTGCATTTGGGATAACGTGGTAGTGTCGGCAAAGAAAGAGTTATCCTCTTCTCTTTCTAGTTCTTATTTCTTTTCATTACCTGAGGACGTGCTTGAAGCTCCCCCTTCTGTTTGCTCAAGAGTTGGTTCTTCAATGTGAGATAACTCCGCGTCATAGTTGGTGTTGTCGCACCGATGGTTCTCCTCTTGCCGCACATACACTACTTTCACTTCCATAATATCCTCATCATATTCTTCATCTTCTTGTAATCTAACTTCAGAACGTCTCTTCCAATGAATTTATGGCTCTAGATTCGAGACAAATCTCCCTTCAATCGGAGGGCTACGATCAAAGTGAACTTTCTTTCGTGGAGATTCAGTTGACCAATGATGGGATTCCCTGGAATGTTCACCTGGGTGTCAACCATTCTGTAATTCATCATCAAAAGATTTCTTCTTTTGAACTCATTTTAGTCGATCCTTATCATTGGCTGATTTGGAGTGCGAACCAGATGTGACATCTTTTCCTTTATTTTAAACAGTTTCTCTTCAGGGCCTTGGCCTCCAAGCTTTCTTGCCCTTCCGTCGGGACCTTTCAAAAGCGGATTCCTGAATATATGGTCGAGGTGTCACGCTTCGATGCTCATCATACGGGATTTGCTTGAATCGATCACGAGCTCCCACAATAGGTGACAGTCTACCGGATGAAATATTATCAACTTCAATCATCATAGGCCTTTGGACCCTTCTTTCCATTAAGCTTGTTGCCTTAGTAACCTTTAGTACTCGATGCACTCTAGCAGATAAAGTTTCAGTATTTTTAATTTGGGAAATCGAGCTGCTGGTCGGTCCCAAAAGATTGTTCAACTCACCGAGAGCTATTCCTTTTACCCATTTAGGTTCTCAAATTTGTTCCGTGGGAATACTCACTACTCCTATGATAATGGTAGGCAATAGTTTGTTGAGCTCGTAGTTCTCTATTCATCCTCCTTCTCTGTCTTCTTGTTAATTTTTCTCCAGATGAGGAAGCTTCATGATCATGCTTTCCTGATACGAATGTCTCAATTAGCAGAGTGGTGTTTGCATGCATAACTGAGATTTTTTGCCTAACAACAATTCTCTTCATAATCAGAGTATCAAAATGTTCCAATCTTTGAAACACATAAGCTCTCTTTTGGAAAGCTTCAAGAACTTCAAGAAATTTTATTTGTTACATTGATGCACCACGCGCATGTATCCGAATTGATGTGACATTAGTTTTTGGAAAGTCAACACTACCAAATTGAATGGTAGCTCTAGTGTCTCCAGTGTTGATGATAGCATTAGCCAGACAAATGTAAGACCTACGACTCAGCTTCACAATGAACGAAATATTTTGCAAATCCATCTGCACAAATGAAAGATAGGTGTCAATAATCAGAAATAAATATTCTACTCCATATTTTCAAAATGCAGAGATACAACAAAACAAAAATAAACCATATTCAAAAAAAAATTCAAGCAAATAAAATCATAATTAACAAATTATTATGTTTATTAAAAATTTAATTCTATAACTAAATTTCAATTTTAATTACTTCACCGCTATTATACTCCAAACTTTACGATGGAAAGAGAAATCAATTGACAACTTGAATTAACATTGAAAATTCATTAGCTTGCATATAGTCATAAATGATTAAATTGATTTCATCATTATTTCTCTTTTCTTTTAAACCTGCGTAACATCCTCAAACACTAAGTTTAGATATTTAGTACAAGTGTCGAGACCCATGTGGGTATTTGATAATTTAAATAATTTTATGTTTAAATTATGAGATTAATTTTATTTAATCAACTACTTAAATTTTTCAAACATTAAAATTTCAAATCTCTATCAGCACACGTATATTTTTAACTTAGAAAATTTCATCCAATTAATGAAATTATTTATTTTGAAAATCAAAATTATATTGAAAATTTTCTAATTTTTGGATTGAAGGAAGCTTCATCTACTTGTATAAAAATTATTGATTCAAATGAATGACCATTTTGGTTTTATTTAATCATATAAAAAATATGCTCATTATTTATACTTCATCCATGATCATTGAAATCTTGTCCTTCAGTGATAATTGGCTCATTCATACTAATGTGTTTTTTAGCTCAACACAAATCTAACTCAAATTATATGAGTTGCTTTTGATTCACCCAACATAGCATGCAATATAACTTAAGTGATTGACTTCTTATATGCTTATTGATTAGCTACATTATTAGTCCTTTTATGAATTTCATTTGGATCCCATTAATTTTGAAGATAAGCACTTAGATACATTATAAGTCTCATGTGTTTCATATTTGATTTTAAATGCAAGATCCAAATGATTCTTTTAAATGCTACATTCATGGTTGATCATGAGTTATCTAATTGAATTTGTGCTTATTAGAAAGCTACTAAATTTTTTGCACACTTTTGTTCTCAATTTAGAATTAAGCATTTAGATTTACCACCAATTGTTTGTCATTTAATATTCAATTGAGATCTTTACTTCATTTGACATCAAATGATTATTCAAGTGTTCAATTGATATTATTCATATTGATTACTTGTTCATAAAATTGACACCTTAAATAGTCAATGAGAAGCTTGTTCATGTTATTTGGTGAGATGTCAAAGCCCACTCATGCTAATATGCAAACTATCAAATTTCATATAAATTCTTTAAATTCGATTGTGTTCAATTCAAATCATTTTTAGTTCACCTGAAATAAGTCATAGTAATCTCAGTGTTTATTGCTTTAATCATATTCATACTTATTGACTAGCATGGTAGTCACATTCATGTTCATATATGAGCTATCAAAATCAATATGGATTCATCCTTAACTCCACATAAAGTCTCATTTTTTATTTGAAAAATAAACTTCAAATTTATTGTAAGTCTCTTATAGTATCGTCAAGTTTCACTTGCATTTAACTTGAATATCCTCCACTTGCATTTAACTTGAATATCCTCATTTGTTTCAATATATGAAGCAATAGACTCAACCTTCATTTTGGTGATGAATTAAGTGAATGAATTCATATTTTTTTACTTAATTCACTCTTATATGATATTAATATTTATTGAGCTCCTTCAAATTTAATTATAAATTCATTTTTTTAGGACTTTATATTTTATATTTAACTTAATGATAAATCTATTTTTTTTAATTTAAGTTCTAAAAATTTGATGAAATTTTGGCAACATTTCGACATAGGGGGAGCTACATCTAACAATTTTCCCAGCCTCGATGAAAGCATTTGGTTGAAATACATCGATGATTTTCATCTCGACGCCTGTTGAGGCAGGGTCTCAAACCGCAAAAACACATATACATATACATATAATTTTCACACACTTCTCTACACTTACAATCAACAACAACTATAAACCCGCATGAGAGTGCAATTGATTTGCAACCTAAGAGCAATAATGTTTAAATCCAATCTTCCTTTTATCCTAAAGAGGTAGAATAGGAAAGCCAAATAGAGGTTTAGTTTGGATGAGATGTCGGAAGCAAGATCGAGCTAGCAAATAGAATGATTAATTTTTGTTTTGGCAACCAAACAAAGGAGTAAAGAGGGTTGTTGAGCTGCAACGATGAGTAAAAAAAAAATCAGCCAAGTAGATCTTCCCCAAGCTCGTGTGGCTGGAGTGGAGTGGTAAACCGAGAGAGAGGAGGGAAAGAAATGGGAAAGTGCCGGAGACCGAGAGGAACTCATCTGATGACGGAGTTCCTTCTCAGCTGCAACAAAGGGAATGATCGGAGGAGGAATCGTGTGTGCGCGTGCCCGATCGGAGGAGGAACCCGCCTGATGACGGAATTGCCTCTCAGCTGCTAAAAAAGGGGTTAAAACGGAGGCGTCGATGGCAAGGTGAAGATGAAAATCCAGAGTAGAGATTAGGGCTTACGGTGTGAAGGGATCGCTCGCTTGCGGCTTGCGGTTTGTAGGGAGGGGAGCGGGTGCTTGCGGCTTGCGGCTTGAAGGAATCAACGAGACTGAGAGCTTTTGGCTCGAAGGAATGTCGGACGAGAGCGGAGAGTGAGTGAAAACAGAAGAGAGGAAATTGTAAGGATCTGCGAGAGACTTACGGCTTTAGGGAGACGAGCGAATGTGAGGCTTCGAGATTGAGAGTTTGTGTGAGGACGAGCGGGTGCCAGAGTAGGGAATTCCTTTTCTCCTTTTCTATCGAGAAGCATAATAGCCCAAAATTTTTTTTCTTTTTGCAAAACGGTCAAGGAGAATAATAGGTAAGGAATAATTGGATTTGAAAGCCTTAATCACAGCTTAATTGTTCTTCCAAATTAAGTTGAGCGGGATTTTCAAAATATTGGGACAAATTAAGGCTGTTTAGGGCTCAATTCAGTTTCAAATTAATTCTGAAATAAAATTATTTATAAATATTGTGTTTCATATTGAAAATAAATATTAGAAGTTTCCTTATCTTATTTGACCTAATCGTCTGAGATTTTAATCTGCAAAATCAAACATAATACGAGTATTTCAGAATTCATTCCGATTCAATGATTTAATCATTTTACGATCGGAATTCGCAACGCCGGCAATCGGCGAAATTGAGGTTAATTTGGCATCATCGCACCGGCGTCATTTGCTCCACACTTGATCGAATCAACCGCGAAAGGCCTTTTTCAATAGTTTTCAATGTTTCGACGACAACTACAGTCCATTTCGTGAAAGGAACTTGTTTGGATAACATCGATGCCTCTCGAATTTAATATGCGTGAAATTGCCTATTCTATTTATTTTCCTTCATTTGACAGTAATTGATCGATGTGGAATATCAATTTTAATTAATTTTGATATTTTGAACACATTGGTGCAGTTGATTTCACGATCAAAGGACATCTCGATTAATTTTGATCACGATCCATATGCTTCCAACTCGCTTTCACGATGATGCATATCTAATTATTGATTTCAACATATTTGCTTAATTAAGATATGAAAATTACTTATAGCTCAACATCCTTGACTTCAGATTACCTAGTTCCTCTTTTAAGGAGAGGGTCCCAACCATTTCTAGCCACTTCAACTTTTGGTCACCCATTCCAGGAGATGGACTCTGCAGGGTGTAATGTCTTTGTGATGGAATATACCAGTGTTGGATCTAACAATTTAGATGCCTAAGAAGTATTTAAAATCTCCAAAATCCTTTAGTTGAAAATGGCCAGGAAGAGAGGTTTTAAAGGATTAATTAGGTTCATGTTCGGACTAGTGATGATTATGTCATCAACATAGAACATAATGGCGATGAACATTGATCTGGTACCTTTGGTGAAAAGAGAATAATATGTTTTTGACCATGTAAAGCCAAGATGGATCAGAAAGGTTGAGAGTTTCGAGTACCACTGTCTAGAGGCTTGCTTAAGTCCATATATGGATTTGTAAAGTTTACAAACAAGTTTATCCAATGTTGGGGAGCTCTCCCGAAATGGTGTATCCTAAAGGTAAGTCTATATATACTTCTTCAAAAAGATCTCCATGTAAAAATGCATTATTCACATCAAATTGATTGAGAATCCCATTATTGCTAATTGCTATGGCTAATAAAAGTTTCATGGTAACAATTTTAGCTACCGGGGAGAATGTTTCTAAATAATATATACCTTCTTGTTGGGTGAAACCCTTGGCAACAAGGCAAGCTTTATACCTATTCATGGTTCCATCAGGATAGTACTTAAGTTTATATGTCCAGTTGCATCCGATAAAATGTTTCCTTAGGGGCAAGCTCACAACAAACCAAGTATTATTTGATTCTAAAGCTTGTAATTTGGCTGCATGGCAGCCTGCCAATCAAGGATCTTGATGGCATCGTTATAATGTTCAGGTTCAGTTTCAGACGATATGTGTAGAATGAAATTGTGGTGAGATTTCATAAGGTATGCAGTCTGATATGGGATAAGGGGTTTTTGGGTCGAGTGACTTTAGTTTGAGAATTCCATTGTGCTTAGATAGGAGATTGCAGTGATCTCTCTCAAGTAGCTTGGTGGACGAGTAACTCTAGTGGGCGTCTAGGTGATTGTGCTTCAACTGTCTCAATTTGCCTAGTGGATGATGATGTGGTGGCATTTAAAAGAAACCTGAATCTTGCTTTTAGGTTTTGCCGACAACAACGGAAGTTTGGCTAGTGGAAATTTCTTGATTTTTGATTATGTTTGATGATCTTGGTTTGTATCTCGGTGGATAGCCATGTAATTTGTAGCAGCGATCATGGATATGTCCATTGCGATTGCAATGGATGCAGTATGGCTGATCTCTCTTTTGATTTCTGGGGTTCTGGGGGCTGAAATTTTGTGGCCTGGACCGTCTAATATTTGTTTTGTTAACTCCTTTTGCAGCAAAGATTATTCCATTGTGTTTCAATGCTGGTTATTGTCTGTCCAATAGATCATTGTCGCTCTTCTTGGGAGATTAAGAAGAAGACTCCATTTATAGCTGGTAGTGGCTCCATTAAAAGAATTTGTGCTCGGACATGTGCATATAAATCATTTAATCCCATGAGAAAAGACATCATGTATTCCATCTGATGCTATTCATCGATGCACTTCGTTCCTCCAGTCACATCTCGCATAGGTACAGGTAGGCCTCAAATTACTCAATTCTTCCAATAGTGTTTTCAGCTTTGTGAAATAGACACTAATGGTGTTTCGACTCTACTGGAAATTAAGTAGCTCATACCTTAGCTGAAAGTTCTTAGAACTGTTGCATTGTTGAAATCGGTCTTTGAGATCGAGCCAAATGTCGTGCACTGTTTCGGTATATAGGATGGTGGCTGAAATTTCTTTGGAGACAGACTTATTATCCAAGAAATCACAATGTCGTTATTCTGTTTCCAAGAATTAAGAAGGTTTGTGTTGCCATCATCGGGTTTGGTGATATTGCCGCCGATGAACCCTAGCGTGTTCTTAGCGGACAATGCAATGAACATCACCCTACTCAAGAGGCGCAGTTTTCTCCGATCAAGATTTAAGAAACGAGAGATATTCCTGGAACATCACCCTACTCCAATTTGATCCATATGAAGAGCTCAACCCTTTGGACGACTCATTCATTGCGAACAAGAGGATCACTGAAGACTCCAACAACTCTAGCAATCACTGGAACAAGTGAGTTCACCAATTAATACTTCAAAAGGTTCTCCATTAAAGCTTATAAGATTCGGAGGCCTTTCTTGGACAACTTCGTCAAGACTATCATATTACGCACTAATGCGAGAGAAAGTTCACTCCTATGGTAATCCCGTCCACTGTGCCAAGGCACATATCTCTGCTAATAAAATAATTAATTCCCGCTAAAAGTAATTCGATTAGCTAGTTGGCAAGAAGAAGAGTAGCCAGCAAGGAAAACAAGATTAGCTCAAGGACCAAGGTCTTCCTCCTCGGCCTTTATAATAATAACAAGGGATTTTTACATACATATCATCTCAAACTATCTATTTTACTCATTCAATATTCAAAATTTTATTATTATTTTGTATATCAAGTACGAACTCATTTTATCATTCTCAGAACGGGAGTTCTCGCTTTTCAGATATAATAATAAAGTTTAATGTAAAAGAAAATAAGTAGTATGTGATGTAAAAAACCCCTAACAATAATAGAACAAAAGCCTTGACAGATGCGAGAATAAAATCACTTTAACATGTCTCTCCATGTCAACATTGTAATGGCCACTCAAAAAAGATGAGAATGTTTAAGTGATCTCAATATACATCTATAAAATAATTTCTTAATATGATAATTCATGTAATATTTATTTATTTATGAGTTATTTATTAAGGTGTTAAAGTGCTCATTTAATTAGTTCGAGTCAATTACAAATCAAGCTTGATAATATATCATTTTTAAATCAAGAACACATTTGTTAAAGCTTGCCTCGAGCTCGTGCCAAATTTAATTGACCTATAGTATGATCAAATCAATTCAGATCTATTTTTTTATTGAATTGAGCACAAATAAATGAAGCTCTTTATTTATTCAATTTATATATTAATGTATCAAACTAAAATATTATGTGTATATTTTGATCATTTGTTAAGGGATGATAAGAATATGAACTATATGATGAGTTGAATATATGTTGCTTACAGATATATCCGCTGAGACAAAATTTAAGTGATAAAGATTACAAAGTTATATGGAAAGAACAACGAAAATCACATAATTAGGTAATAACAACTACGCAGTAGACGGATGACGATAGTAAGCCGATGACCGGCGAATCGGCCGGGTGAGTAATGTGACCCAGAAGCGAGTGATGGTGGATGGCCGCGACGCGGTCGATGAAGGGCGACGACGGTGGTCATAATCGCCATGGCGATGACCGGCGATGGTGGTCGCGCGACGGCGGCGGCAATGGCCCGGCAGCCGACGCGGCGCGGTGATATGACGCGAGGACCGATGGTGGTCCGCTACCGCCTGCACGATTAGCTTTGAGGTTCTTTTTGAGCTCTCTCATCTCTTTTGCTTCCGGGGATCCCTCATATGAAGATTGAGAGATTATTTATAAATTAGAGGAGAGACGTGTTTGTAAATACGTGTAAAATCCAAACCACTTCATCAGATAGCTCAAAATAATTCTTTTGATCATCTCATATATTTTAAGTATTTGAATGCTCGAATGAAGTCAGAATCAAGAGATCTTGGGCTTATTAGATACGGCTCGTCAAGACGCTCGATTTGACTATAAACACTCCATATTTATGAGCTATTTAGGGATTTGATTGATATATCAAAGTTTTTAATTATATTTTAAGCACTTAATATGAGCTAGTCTCGACTTAAAATCAGATTGCTTTTGATATCAAGATTTGTGCTTCAACTAATGAAATTTTCAGTGTCATTGTGAAACTCAAATTTGATTAAAAAGATATTTAAGTAAGATAATTATGATACTTAAGAATAAAATAATTAATTAATCACTTGATTATTTATTTTAACTAAAAATTATAATTAATGAGTTTTTTAACAAACTTAAACTTTAAATAATATTTATTAAAGATAATTCATATTTATTTATAATTTATAGTGCTATTTATGTTTGATATATCCTCTAAAATTTATAAATCAAGCGCAAATCTGAAGTTAAAGCATGTATACAATTAAATTAAACGACCCAGTGAGATGAGTCCAAAAATGCTAGAATTGAGTCAAATCGAGCTCAAATTAGCCCTGAATAAAGCACAAAAATCTACATATGAAATTTTTGAAATACCGACTGGATGATCAAATGACTTTTAAATTTGACGTGCTAACTACCGCCGCATAGATGTTGTAACCTGATTTTGGAATTTCATTATTAGAATTTTCTACATACAATCTTGCAATCCCATTTTCGAGAAGATTTGAACTTTGTACTTCAAAATAGATATATAGTGGAGCATTTTAGTGACCAGCCATAGTTTTTTCTCGCTCTTTCGGGATTTTTCACGTAAAAATTATGAATTCTTATTCTCTTTCAACTATCCTGTCTGGATTTTCATACAAGCTAAGGAGTCAAGTTTTATTCTACTACAACTAGTTTTTTTGGCACGCAATAGTTTGACATCGTTTGTGAGAAATATTCATTTTACATCTTCATAATGGTTGACAATATCACTTCAAGTTAAAAGCAGCACCATCTATATGTTGGAAAAAATTCTACTTCAGAATAACACATATGAAGAATGAAGAAATATCAAATGTTGATCCTTCCGTTCTTATAAGAAGCTCGGGGGCAACCCTTTATCTCAAAAGATCATCAAAATTAATATTCTAGATATCTAATAAGTTATATGTTTGAGAAGGAAGTCAATGATGATGGGTAATTTTAATATTGATAAAAAAGAAAATAACTTTGCAATTTGTGATTATTCAATCATATTGATGAAAAAGGCAAAGATCAATGAGCAACTTTGGCTACAATCTCAAACAAATATTTTGATTTGACCTTTTTCATACAGGTTAACGTCATCGAGTAATATTGTGATAAATAATCTCGAAAGAATTAAAATGTCTAACCTCTTCCACACAGGTTAACGTCATCTAATAATACTTTGACAAAATAACCACATATGAAAATTAAAACTATTAACTTTTCCACACAAGTTAAATGTCACCGAGTAATACTCTAATAAATAACTTCGGATATGTCAAAAATTATATATGGATTCCTCCCTTGGAAGGAACTCTCCTGAGGAAGTCTAGATGGAAAGCTGGTAGTGGACAATGTCCTCACTAGAAATACTCTAAGAGAGCAAGTGGTTGATAGGATCTCCACTCATCAAAAATCTGAAAAGGTAAAAGCCACAAAAGGTAATATATACATCAAAAATCTCATAAAGAAAAAAAGTCACATGTACATCAAAACTTAGAAGGTACATGTACATTAAAGTTTCATGTATATACATAAAAATATTAAAAAAAAAGCCTTATGACATCAAAATCTCATAAAGTTTGAGAAGATATTTAAAATTTAAGACAAAGTAAGAGAGTGACATCAAAATCTTAAGACAGATCTCAAAAGCAATACATCAAAATCTGAAGAATAGACAAGCATCAAAAATTTAAAGAGAAAAGTATAAGATACATACATCAAAATTTAAGAATGTAAATGTATATCAAAAATCTTAAAAAAGAGCTCAAATATATAATACATCAAAATCTCAAAAGACAAAGTCTAAAGACAGATACATCAAAATCTAAGACAAAAAAAAAGTCTCATAAGATATACATCAAAAAATCTTAAGAATGTAAAAAATCTCAAAGAAAGTTTGAAAATGAATATATGATTAATGTCGTCATTGGGGACAAATATATAATTATATATATATATATATATATATATATATATATATATATATATATATATATATATATATATATATATATATATATATATATATATATATATAATGTATATATATATATATATATTATATATATATATATATATATATGTATATTATTGATATATATATATATATGTGTGTATATATATATATATATATTATATATATATAATATATGTATATATATATATGTATATATATATATATATATGTATATATATATATATATTTCATCTTCCTAAAAAAAAGAAAATTAATCATATTTTGAATAAAAAACTCTTAATATTTCTCATTAAAGAAAAAATCTCTTCCTCTTTCTTTTTCTCTCTCGACATCTCTCTCTCTCTCTCTCTCTCTCTCTCTCTCTACGAGGGGCCGCGACACTCTCTCATTCAAACCAAACGTCACCCATAAAAATTTTTTTATTAAAATAATATATTTATAAAAATTATCACATTATATATATAATTAAATAAAATAAATAAATATTAATAATTAATAAAATAAAATAAAAATTAATGCACATAACACAAATATATATAATTATAAATCCTAATAACAAATTCTAATAATTTTTAGCTAAAGTGATTTTATTTTTAAAATTTAATATATTTTTAGATGAAATAAATTTTATCATCCAAAAATAGGATGACAAATGATATATCTCTCTAAAATTTATAAATCATTCACAAATGTGAAGTTAAAGCATGTATACAATCAAATTAAACGATTCAGTGAGATGAGTTCAAAAATACTAGAATCGAGTCAAATTGAGCTAAAATCACGTACAAATATTTTACATATAAAATTTTGAAATACTAACTAGAAGATCAAATATCTTTCAAAATTGACGTGCTTATAATTCGAATGGCTCGGCGAGGCAATTTAATGGCTAAGATCACTCAAATCGAAGATCGTTCAAATAGTCAAATCATCAAAAAAAATTATATATGATCAAATGAATCGATATATATCGTTCTATGGAGTATTTTTGGGATTTTGACTACAATGACCAAAAATGCCCATCTCAAAATCCTATAAATAGGATTACATTTTTGTCATGAAATGAGGGAAGAGCTAAAAGTAAACTTGGGAGAAAGCTGTGAGAAAGCTTCGAGATCGAAGTTATATCACATCGATCTTCTCGACCTACTATCATCGAATGCACCAACAACCGTGGAGTATTTTGAGATTTTGATTACAATGACCAAAAATGTCCCTCTCAAAATCCTATAAATAGAACTACATTTTTGTCATGAAATGAGGGAAGAGCTAAAAGTGAACTTGGGAGAAAGGCTGAGAAAATTTCGAATTTGAAGTTCGTCATCACCGTAGCTTCTTGATCGCCCATCTTATCATCGACGACGCAATCGTAACCATTCTACCCAACTGCATACTGTGGGTGATTCTATTCCATTATCGGTTTCTACATGATCTTTGTAATCACCTTTAAGATTTAAACTTTATACTAAATCAAATATATAGTGGAGAATTTTATTAGCCATTAGTTTTTTCCTCTTTCTAAAGTTTTCCACGTAAAATTATGAAGTTTCTTATTTTCTTTTATACAGGTGTGTTTGATTTAAATCTAAAGTATCAAGTTTTATTCTGAATTGATTTTAGACGAATAATGTTAAATAAATGAGTTTAATGAAAAAAAACTTTTTTTTTTGAATTTATCTTGGTTTATAAGAATTATATATTTTTTTATCTACCAATTGCATATAATCTCACTTAGACTCTTAAGTAAATTAGGTTTATTTGACTTAATTTAACAAAAAACCCCAACAAAATTTGATCCATAGGCTGATAGGAGAGTACACATTCCCTACTCTAAGATAGGTGGACTTTTATTTCTATTGGTAGCATGGGTTCATAATCTAAGGCCCATTAGTTAACGTGTTTAGAAAATTACTCGTATAAGAAAGATTATTTAAAAATTAATTTGATATTTCGAGGAACAATTTTTGTTTCATATTGACATTAAATTGAATTGAGCTATTTCAATATCAGATTATGTGTGTAAATAGATAGTCTATATTATTTTTTTAGAGTAATATTTGGGATTAATTTTATTTTGTATTTTATTATTTATTTTTATGTTATTTTTAAAAAATATTATTATTTAGTGTTATTTTTTATTATTTCTATTTTTATTTTTAAAGATAAATCATATTATTTTAAAAATATTTAAGACAACTTTTAAGTATTTTAAATATCTTTAATATAACTATGATTATCAAACATATCTATTAATAATATAAATAAATAAATAAAATAAAAATAAAATAAAATGATCACAAATAGCCCCTTAGTACTTTTTTTTTTGCAATGGATATCCACCCGCCACTGTGGGTGGGGCGTCGTTACTAATCCAATAGCTCGCTAATCATCACCCATATGTATTTCCCCACCTCACTTTAGATATAGCTTCCTGGAGGATTTAAACTGATGGGAATTAAAATTTCGTATGCTCAAGCGGTGGTTCCCCTTAGTACTTAAGCCAAAGAATTTTGCCTGTCATCTTAAATGATGGCACACATTAAACTTTAAATATGTATTTCTAATCAACTAAAGGCTCTTTCACTCACGACAAGCTATTGATTAATAATAAAGGCCTCTTTTGATAAATTTATGATCAATTATTAATATAATTTGGTGATAACTCTAATCATTTGACATAGACCACCTAATTTATGCAAGAAAGAAAAAGAAGAATAATTCTCATGCGTGCATATATCATTATCAATATTTTTGTGCACTTAAATCTATATATCTATGCATGTATTATTATATGTTAGATATTATCTCTATTAAAAAAATCCTTCAAATAAATCAATTAAATTTATTTAATCAATTTAATATACATAAGTGCATATCATAGTATAAATTATACCATGCATATAATAGTTTTCATATATCTTTTTCAAAATTTAAATGAAATAAGATGGTATTATTTGTTAAAGAGGGTGAAATAACTAAATGTGTATTTTCTATAAGAAATTTATTATGGAAAATTTTTTGAATAAAATGAAAAATTATTTTCTTGAGAGCTTATTAATAACAAACACATAAACGATATTGTAATATTTTTTCAATGTAGAATCATCAATTGATGAATTTGATGTAAATAAAAGTATTAGATCTAATTTTAATTATTATTTTTTATTTTGTTATCTCTCACTAAAAATTCTTATTTAACCACTGTGTGTTTGACAAATATCAATTCAATAAAAATTCATTTAAGATAATTTTTCATGCCTTTTAATTACAACTTTCATGAGACATTGAAGGCTTTGAGAGTTTTAGTTTTATTTTATTTTATTTTATTTTTGATAAATTATAGTATTTCTAATCATTTTATTTTTTTTTAAACTAATAATGATGCTTTATGTTTGTTAAAAAAAGTTGCTAAAATAGCTTAAGAAGAAATATTAATAAAAAAATGATAGTTGGCTCACAAAGAGCCTAGTGACATGACTAATGATTTAACAAGCTAGCTATCTATATATAGCATTATTTTTCTTATTATTATTGCAATACGTTGTGAAGTAAAGACAATAAGTTCTGAAAGGAATATTGATGATCAAAATTGAGAGAGAGAGAGAGAGAGAGAGAGAGAGAGAGAGAGAGGCAGAGAGAGGCCATACGACAAATATTTTAAAAAAAAATTATGACGTACGTTGGATCTCTACTGATTGTTAATTGACGTGAAGTGAAGACGATGAGTTGCAGTTGAAACAGTAGTGATGATTTTGTGGTACGTATCTGTACAAATCAGTATGATTATAAAAAAAAATCGGATTGGATTGAATGATTTTGATACCCACCGTCACGAGCATGATCGGAAATTTCTCGAATCGAATTCGAATCCTCTCCTAAGGCCGAGATGTTTATACCTAAAATGAAAAAAGTAAGTGAAGACCCGACACATATTGGTGATAAATGTGATATTAGGCTCCCGTGAGATTAATCATTGATATCATTCTTATAGATGGGTATATTGAGTGAATACCTTCAAAAAAAAAAAAAAAAAAGATTTTGATGATTTGATTTAATTTTTTTTATCTGTTGAAGAGAAAAGTAATATAATATGATGAATTTTATTAGATGTTTAGTGAACGTTAAATATAAAAAAATAGATTTTAAATTTAAATTTACACTTGATTTTACGCAATACTTTAACATTTGTAAGTAAAATATTGGGATCTTTAATTTTACCCTCCCACTCCTGGCGAGGGTGGTGAGTGGTGAGTGGTGACTTCAGCCGATAAATTGCTAGTGAAAAAGATGTTTGGTTGGATAGGTTAGGAGCAATGATCATATACCGATATTTTTTTTTTTTTTTGTAGTATTTGATGTGTTTAGGTTACGAGCATGAGCCCGATATATCTCTGATATATATGTTAGATACGATTTAGGCATATCAGATTTAAAAATATTAAAATTTAAAAGAACACTCATAAATAATTGAATTAATATTATATAAAAAATATTTTAAAATATAATTTATGATATTTTAAATTATTATAATGATATTTGGGAATTTTAAGAATATGATTTGAGTGTGAAAGAGGAGATTATAAGATATATTTATTATAAATAATTAAATTTATAATTTAGAGTTGATGATAAATTTTAATCATTGAAATTATTAATGCACAATAAAATAAATTAGACATATATTTGTTACTTAAATAATTAATTTTGTTTTTATGATCAAATAGCTTATCTTTTTTATTATTTTTTAATGTTTTACTTGATTAATATATATTATTTGTAATTGTTATTATAATATTGTGTCTTACGTGTGTTTGTGTTCCATATTTTTTATATTAGAAATGTCTTATGTTCGTGTTATATCATGTCTTGTTTGTGCAATATGGGTTAAGAGCGTAAGCTAAAATGAATGAAGGGATTTTATTATTTTGTGGTGTTTGAATTGCTTTAAAATAAATATATATAATATTTGTAATGTGTTTAAAATAATTTGAATTGATGATTTATGATGTATTTAAAATTTGTCTAATTTAGAATTTCAAGTCAATTCATATAAAGTAAGGCATCATCAAAGACCATCACCTACTGCTACTAACCATTCTTATTTTAAATATTTATATTTATATTCTATTTAAAATTCATAAAATATTATAATAAAAGTTTTAAGTGAAATCAATTACCAGGATAACAAAAAATTTAGGGGTTGTTTGGGATCAATTTTGTTTTGTGTTTTTATTTTTATTTTTATATTATTTTAAAATTATATTTATTTGATATATTTTTATATTTTATTTTTAAAAATAATAGTTATCACTAAATATATTTTACTTTAAAATAAAATATAAAAAAGTAAAATCAAAATAAAAAATAAAAATGATCCTAAACATTCCTTTAATCTTCAAAAATTGAAAGCCTGAAATTTCATCTAAATTTTGAAAAGACATCTAAATTATTATAAAACAAATATTAAAAAAAAAATTAAATAAAATATTGTCGATATTCATCTAGACACATAGTAAGGATTAACCCAAGAAGCCTTATTACATGCATCGTAACTTGTGAGGTGATTGTTTTATAACTTAAAATAAATAAGGGAAATTTAAATACATACCACGCAATTCTTATGTATTTATATATTTCACATTCAAATTTTAATTTTTATAAAAATAGTACTTTTTCTATGCATAAAATGATACATTTTACTTAAAAAAATGTAATAAGGGTGATATTTTTGATGTAATAATAAAGATTTAAGTGTTATTTAAGAAAAAAATTAAAATTTAGATGTGAAATATATAAATATATACGAATTGGGTGGTATGTATGTAAATCCCCTAATAAATAAATAAAAAACTTTTAAATCATAATGATTATCTCTTAACTTATGCGTAGGGTATTTAGCCTAAATTATATAGGATGAGATGAAATAGACATAATCCATAAATTAGGCACCTATAAAGCTACAAAATCCACATATAGACAATCAGATTTCTATCTAAGGGTCGTTTGGGCGATAGTGATGGCATAGTACGATGGCACATTATATTACAGTATTTTAGGTATTGTATTCCTATTATATTTTAGATAATTTTTTTAATTTAAATATTATTAAAAAAAAGTTAGAAATAGATATAATCGCTTACTAAGTGGTAGTGTATTACACATTAAATTAAATCGGGCAAGTGGTAGCTAAAATGTGCACTTAATGGGCGACTAATAGAAAGGTCGATCGACCGATCGAGCCCATTCGAGACCTCCCTTCAGATCCGAGGTCTCGAACCCTTCTCCCTTCCGAGCATGAGCACCTTCTTCTCCAACCTTCTACCGGCCTTGCTCCAAATCAGGCTTGCCTTGTTGTCGGTGTCGATAATTTGTTGCCCGACATTCACCGTGTTCGATGCCTTTCCTCTCCTTCCCCATAGCCATGAAACCAACATTAGCAACGATTCCAGTTCCGTTCTTTTGGAAGTTTCCGGATTAAGTTCTTAGCGCACATTGCCGTCGTTCTTCATAAACACATGATAAATCCTTAATTTTTCTCATTTATAATTAATTAGTTTGTGTGTATTAGGAGAATTTGGTTTAGGATTTCAGTTTTGGGCTTAAAGTTATAGTTAAAGAATTTGATAATACAGTCTTTAACATTTAATATATATCAGGTATATTATTGAAAATGATTGTGAAATAGTTTGAGATGATATTAGTAGGATTTGAGTCGTTGCAGTTGGCATATAAGATTAGAGTCAGTGACCTTTTAGAGCAAGTCACCTTAGATGATTTGTTCTCATAACGTGACGATTGAGTTAAATATCGTTTGATTTATGTAATCTATACTACAAATAAATTTGGAAGCACGATATTTTTCTAAATTTAAGGAATCGATATGATTGGTTATTTTTCGCTATTTAAGAAAAAAATTTGTTTCATTAATCCTATTCTATGGAGGCGAATTAAGTGTCGATGAGCAGTTCATTCCAAGTTATGTGGGTGGTAAATCGTCGGTTAAGGTTCTCGGCACCTTATTGAAATTGAAACAAAAAATTATGAGATCCTTGCACATTGATTCAGAGCATCACAGTTAATCTTACATGTCGTTATCCGGTGGGTAACAGATTTATAGCGTCTGCTATTTCTGATGAGTGATGATGATTGTTCACCTGGGTTAGAAGTTATGATTGAAAAGGTAGCCAGTCAGGATCTCTTAAAAAATCATTCATTCCGGAATATTGATAGTGAGAGCCAAAAGTTGTCTACTAGCGAGCGATATGTTCGCCAGATACCAATGATAAATGTGGCATTATATAGGAATGAGCCGGATTGTTTGATGCATGTACATGTATGACTTGTAGAGTATTTATTCACTCTAATTTCTATAATGTGTATACTAATTTAATATAATTTTTAATATGTGCAAATGATTTGAGAGCCATACACTGAGTAGATCACGCAACGCCTGTTAGATATATGCTCGATGGACTCTAATATGTGGTTGGCGAGTCACGCTCATCACTGGAAGAGGGTGGAGTGACACTTATCTGATCGAGTGTTGAGTCAGTTTGGACTCATACCCAGAGTTGATGTGACGCCAGTAAATCCTACTTTCAAAAGGGTCGATGGTCGAGGTAAAAAGTAGGGATTACCACCAGTGCATATTGGAGAGAGGGAGGGATTACATAGTCGAGGGCTTGGACGAAGATGATGACAAGTTGACGTCTATCAATTAGTACATGTGTTGATTCAGATCTTGAGCTTCTCTCTATTTACTGGTCTCCCCGACAGATCCTCCCACCACTTACTATCTCAGAATACTTGTAGAGCGCATATATGTAAGTATTAACATAAGTATTCTTAAATTTAATATGCTACTTACTTGAGGCTAATTTCAAATGCTATTTTTCATGCATATAGACATCTTAAACTTAGACATCTTTCAGTATCTTGACCGTACATATGAGCATGAGTTACATGGAGTTGTAGATAGGTACGAGTTATTATATAGAGATTTTAGATTACGGGTACATATCAGCGACCCACATTATGGATCAGAGCCTACAGAGGATGTCCCGTATGGGGCGTAACCATCTACATATCGATCCAGTCCTTACATACCACCTATAAGTCACAACCGCCTTTCTTCCGTCTAGACTATCCTCGTCTCAAGATCTTGCATTGGTCACCATTTGCGTGATCATTACCATGTAGATATCAGAAGGTGCGATTCCACGCACGACGAATCGTTATTTAGGATAGTGTATATCGTTTGTACTACATTGGTTCATGTATGTTTTTTTTTTTGGATTGTGCTATAGTAGATGTTTCATTTTTTTGTATATATTTTGGAACTTTATTATATTGCATTATTTTGGTAATCTTCTATGTGTTTGAATACAAGTAATTTTCTCTTTTTTTCTTTTACTACTATTTTACCATCATTTTGAACAATAGAGCCTAAATATCTGAATCCACTCTTTTTAATAACTTATTCACATAATATCACAATACTAACACTATAACTTCTACAAAATTACACTATATATATTTAGTTTTAGATCTGCTTAAACAAAACCTTTAGACTCTAAGGTTGACCTCCATAATTCAAGCTTCTTTTGGACTCACTCAATAGTCTTATCAACAAGAAGAATGACATTACTAAAAGCATACACCAAGGCAAAAAAATTGCCGATTCTTGGTAAATGACTTGAATATTAGGCATATTCAATAGTCTTCCTAAGAATGTCTAGTAAGAACATCCATATCTAAAGAAAAAAGATAAGGGCTTAAAGTCGATCCTTGATGTAATAATTTATTGTATATATCCTTAATACAATATAATATTAATTCACCTAACGACTTGAATATGCTTAATGACTTGGTGTAACCCAATTGAAATAAAAAAATTGTTTGCAGGCTAATCGCCCATGCAGACGTTACAGAGCTAGTCACCCTTTAAGCAAACTCCAAATTCTGCAATTAAATTTGACGCCGGATTTGACATTTTAAACAATCATTATATCTATTTCTAAATTTTATTTTAATAATACTTAAATTACTAATTACGCTTTAAAAATATACTTAAATTAAAAATAAACTCTATATTTTAATTATATTTTAAAATTATATAATGTTATTTACAAATTTGATTTGATTACTTATAATAAAATTTAAAAATTATGATTTAATTTTTATAAAATAAAAAAATTTATATACTCACTATCTTTTTTATAGCATTTTTACTATTAATTTTTATACAGCTCCTACTATCTCAAATAGATTTTAATATCACATCACACTAAGTTGAATATATATAAATTAGCTCAAAGTCAATTCAATTTAATTAAGTTAACTCTTCAAAATTATTTGAATATTTAAAAATTATTTTTAATTTATATCTCAAAATAATTAAGTTATTTTAATTCATCGTGATACAATTTATGTTAAGATATTCATTTTTCTCTTTTAGTTCTAACTTTCAATAATACATAATAGTAAAAATAAATTTATTACCTATTAATAAAAAAAGCATGAAAAGACATATACTACAAATAGTAGAGAATATTATGAAAACTATAAAACAACACATTTTATTTCTAAAATAAAAATAAAATGTTTTCTAGTAAAAAATGTGTATTTTATATAAATATCCTACAATTTAAGTAAACTATCTTATTATTTGAAATAAATGTCTTCTCTTAATATATTTTTGGATCAGGAGGTTTTGAAATAATTATTTTTTTTTTTTATAATATCGATATGAGAAAATTCCTTTAATGAAGCACAAATCTTGATCAGATCGAAAAGCGATCGAGATCAACTTAAAATATCATGAAAACTTTGAGACATCGGTTAAAATCCTAAAAGCTCTCAAATATGGAGTGTTTATAGTCAAATCGGCGTCCGCCTCGGTTCCAACAAGCCAAATATCTTACAATTCACTTCATTTGAGCATACAAATATTTAAAATACATCAAATGATCAAAGGGATCATGACGTCATGAAGTGGAGTGGTACGGGTTTGCATGTATTTACAAAGACACCACTCTCCAATCTATAAATAACCCCTCATTCCTCATGAGGGGAGACCAAAAGAGAGAGGAGAGAAAGATCCTCCATGACCGTCGTACTCATGCCGCCACACCTGGCCTTGATCCTGCCGCGTCAATATCTATCGGCCTCCATCATGATGAATTCCGGTGATTGTTTCTTGCGTTTCGCTGATTGTTTCGCATTTACCGATTGTTCCTCTGATTTTACCATTCACCATCATCTACTATCGCACATACAACCGATCGTTATCACATACGTTGTTCCTTTCTCATATACAATTAATCCCTTGTCGGAAGATCTTGTACTGAACATACATGGAAGCTTTTACTGAGCCATTTTTCCATCTTTTCGAGGTTTTCACGTAAAATTGAGTTTTATTGTTCACACTTTTATACCGTGTGTCGATGAAGCTAAGGCAAAAACTTTACTCTCGCTAGTTTTCTAAAGCTTTGGCGTGGGATCGATTCCCATTATTTCATCTTGTATGACGTTTCAAGATCAAAACCACTATCGAGGTGGAGCATTTCAAGCTTTTAAAGCGCAGCGAAGAATGAAGATTCATCAAATTTTGTTCCTTCAGTTGTTGGGGGGCAACTCTTAATCTCAAGATCACCCATGTTAAGCATCTAATTTCCATCCCAAGAAGTCAAAGTTGGAGGATATTTTAACATTGAGAAGAGATATAGCTTTGCAAATTATGTTTTTCACTCATACTCATGGAAAACGAGACCGTTAAGGAGCCACTTTGGCTACAACCACAAACGGATGTTTTAATTCGACCTCTTCCATACAGATTAATGTCATCGGGTAACACTCTGACAAACAACCTAGGATAGGTTAAAGGTCCTTGGTGGACTTCCCACTACTTCTTCCATACAAGTTAACGTCATCGGATAACACCCTAACAAACAACTTCGGATAGGTCAAAAATCCTCAGTAGATTCAATTCGACCTCTTCCATACAGGTTAGCATCATTGGGTAACACTCTGACAAACAACCTCGGATGGGTCAAAATCCTCAGCGGATTCAATTCAATCTCTTCCATACAGGTTAACGTCATCGAGCAAAGACTCCGACAAACAATCTAGGATGGGTCAAAAGGTCCTTGATGGACTTCCTATGACCTCTTCCATACAGGTTAACGTCATCGAGCAAAGACTTTGACAAACAACCTAGGATGGGTCAAAAGGTCCTTGGTGGACTTCTCACGACCTCTTCCACACAGGTTAACGTCATCGAGCAAAGACTTTGACAAACAACCTAGAGATAAAAGGTCCTTGGTAGATTTCCCCCTCTTCCATACATTAATGTCATCGTAACACCAAACAACAACCTCTGGATGGCCAAAATTCTGGATTCAATTCGACCTCTTCCATAGTTAACGCATTGGGTAACACTTTGACAAACAACCTGATGGGTCAAAATCCTCACGGATTCAATTCAACCTCTTTCATACAGTTAACATCATCGTTAACATCATTGAGCAAACACTCAAAAAATAACCATGATAGTCAAAAGGTCCTTGGTGGACTTCCTCTCTTCCATTATGCGTCGCCAGTAACACGACAAACAACCTCGGATAGGTCAAAATCCTCCGGATTCAATTCGACTTCTTCTCTAGTTAGCCGTAACACTTGACCAACTCGGATGGGTCAAAATTCTTTAATTCAACCTCTTACAGTTACACATCATGTTAACATCATTGAACAAACACTCGACGGATGTCAAAATCCTCAACGGCGCCACCGTCCTGTCGCCGTTCTTGCTGCCGGCTGACATCCCACATAGCCTCACCGTCACCGCTGCCGACCATCGCGGCAATCTTTTGTTATCTATTATCGTGGTCATCCGTGATTACCGGCGCCTGCCGTACTGGTTGCCGGTTTGCACGAAAACTTCGACTCCGGCCAATGGCCGGTCACATGCCTACCGTATCGTCATCGCCTGAGCCAGAACAATCTTCGTGGTCATCACTCATTGTCGCGGTCATCATACATTGCCGACGCCATTACCGCTACCTGCCGGTTAATTACCGCCACCCCATCGGCAACCATTGCTGTTATCACAATTTTTCACGGTCCGGCGTATCGGTCTCGATTACGCTGCGTACTGTGCCGACTACCATCGCCATTCTTGCCAGACCACCCCATTGGCCAACCACGCTGCTGACCATCACGGCATTTTTATTTATCCGCTCGTTTATCTCAAATTGACGCCAGTTGCCGCACTCATTGCCGGATTTGCCAACCCCGTCGCTTGCCATTTATTAGTCACCGCTAGCCGACTGCCGGCCACTTCATTGCCGCATGATATCGCCGGTCACCGTCGTGCTGTTATCTCGCCAACCACCGCTGGCCTCCATCGTCGAATTGCTGACCAGTCTCTTATCGTCTCCTTGATCACCTCCAATTCCGGTCGGTCCGACAATGTTAGTTAATACCTCTTTCGAGGGAAAACTAGAGCCTTGCTGTATGAACTATGGGTCTTGATCGCCTCCGAGCCCGGTCGGTTCGACAAGGTCAGTTAACACCTCTTTCAAGGAAAAATTGGAGCCTTGCCGTATGAACTACGGGTCTTGATCACCTCCGATCCCGGTCGGTCCGACGAGGTTAGTTAACACCTCTTTCGAGGGAAAACTGCCAGTATGAACTGGGTCTTGATCCTCTCGGTGGTCCGACGAGGTTAGTTAACACTCTTTCGAGGAAAACAGCTCGATGAACTACTCGGTCATCAACGACCTTCTCAAGAAGAAGAGAAGGTGCCTTCTCCCTTTTCCCTAGGGGGCTTTTTATAGACCCTTTTTAGGGGCAAAAAGGTAAAAAAAAGCGTCAAAATCAAATCAAAACCGTTCAAAACGCTTGAAACGGGCCAAACAGGTTGCCAAGACGCAGCGAAGCGATGCGGCTAGCCATGGTCCGAAGGTCCATGACCGTCATGTTCGCTGACCCAGTTCATACGACTCCCGCCATCCCTCTGGCCGACGACCCGGCCGCTGTTCAACTGACCCGCTGAACCATTGACCCTGCGCCTCCGTAGCGACCGCCATAGCCAGCTTCGCCAGCTTTGGGCGCCACCCGCGACGCGTTCTACCGCCGTTCAGCGGTCCTCTCGACCCCATTGTTCGCGGCCCTTCGGCCTGTCAAAATTGTCGGCCCGTACTCTTTCACATTTTAGTCTATTCCGACCACCGCAGCCGCAACACCTTTCTTTATTTTAAAGCTCTAGCATTCTTCTGCTTCTGCGTAATCCAACCCGAATCTTGTGCCCGCCCGCGTAAATGTCGCGGTGGTAACCTCGAAATTTCATGTTGCACATACCTACACATATTTGTGGGCATTTCCGTAGTCATAATCTTGTGTTTTGAAGATCTCTTCAAAATATGTGGTTAATGGACTGCAGATTTTGAAGAATTTACTATTTTGAAGTACGACATATATTTTTTTGATGATTGAGATAATATCATCCAAAAAGGGCAAGATATGAAAATTCTATAAGCACAAATCTTGATAAAGCAATCAGTAATAAGATCTTAAAATATCATTGGAAACTTTGAGACATTAGTTAAATTCCTAAAAAGCTCTCAAATATAGAGTGTTTATAATCAAATCGAGCGTCTCGACGAGCCGGTTCCAACAAGCCAAAGATCTTATAATTCTGACTTCATTTGAGCATTCAAATATTTAAAATACATCAAATGATCAAAGGGATCATTGTGAGCCGTCCGATGAAGTGGAATGGTTGTTTTGTATTTCGAGCGCCACTCCTCCATCTATAAATAGCCCCTTCCTCATATGGGGAGGCCAAGAGAGAGAGAGGCTTTAAAGATCCTCCAAAACAATCGTCGCCACTGACGGTCGTCGCCACAGCCGTCTGCCATTGATCATTGCCGCTATTGCTTTCATCATGATTGATTGTTTCGCGTTTACCGATTGTTCTCATTTCGCGGTAATTGTTCCCTTTATTTTCATACCTTCACCATCATCAACTACTTAGAACTGTTACAACGCGTTATCACATCAGTTGTTCCTTTCTCATAATTACGTAATCCCTGTCGGAAGATCTTGTACTCAAACAGATACATAGTGGAAGCTTTTTTGGGCTAGGCCGTGATTTTTCCCTCTTTTCGGTTTTCCACATAAAATTCGAGTTTTATTGTTCACACTTTTATACTGTGTGTCGGATTTCACAACGCTAAAAACTTTTACTCTACCGCAACTGATTTTCTAGCACACAACAATACCCAAATCAGAAATGCCATCATGGTTGTCAAGAGTTTGTTAATTTTGTACAAATAAAATTATATTCATCAAATAAATGTACAATTTAAATTATTTTTTAGATCAAATAGCATGCATCAAATAATTCCTTCTATAATGCAAAATCATATAGATTTCTATGCACAAATATTTATAAAAAATTTAAATTTATTATTATTATTTTAAAAAAAAAAGTGTTACTTTACTCAACTTGTGACCTTCTTGCTCATACGTCACATAGACGGTCAGGTATATATATATATATATATACATCCATGCTGATAAATGATACAGAAAGCCTCTTTCTTAGAAAGAAGGCAAATATACATATATAGTTAGTAGAAGATGAGTGACCTGCAATGCTGTCTCTCTCATGAAAGTAAGGGAAGCGTAGTGACTTAGTTAATAAAAGATAGGAGATGGTCAAGGTGGAGCCTCTCTTAGAAGGAGTAATTGAATAATATGAAGTCAATAAGAAATTAAGAAATTGGCTAATTAGGAGTTAGTGGGTGGTTAAAAGAGCTTAAAATGAAGATGAAGGAAATTAGGTGATATAATGCAACCCCTCTCTTGAAATGGGAGGGAACTCATCAACCTAGAGTAGGTGTATAAGATGGATTTTGGAATATTAAAGATGATTGACACTCTAGATGATAGTTAGAGCTTTATGATTTTTTATAATCTAAAATTTTCGCTATCGATTGTGATCTTTTTTTATGCTCATAATGTATAGGATCATTATCTATGTATAGATTTTAGTACGAAAAAAATTGATCATTTATCCTTTTAAAAAAAAATCATATAGCCATCCAATGATCCAAATCATGCCTATTCTTGACTATGAGGATAACTAGATGATCCCACCTTACAAGATTTTAAACTACTTATGGTGTATTATCATTCAAATAGATCCTCTCATGAGATAGGCAGCTAAGAAAAACCTAACACAATTGTATTTTTTTTTTTAAACTCTATAATCTATCAATCTAAGAAGGCCATTACATTAAAATAATGATTGCATGACCCACAAGACTTAAAACTAATGGCACATCATAACCTTAAAGTGTAAATGCCTCACAATTCTTAAAACTCAAGATGTCCATAGATCTCCCTAAAGTGATAATGTCATGCAAGACTTAAAACTATAAGATGCATACAAGGCTTTAAATTGTTCTTCTTTATATGATCTTAAACTGCAATGCATATTATGGTTTAAATTATCGGTCCTCATAAAATCTTAAACTACTTACACTATATTTTTGATATAGTATAATGTCAGCACTATAAAAATTAACACTCTCAACTGTCTATTATTACCAACTCAACAAACCATCAACTTTCAATTATTTACATTAGGTTGTTGGCTCCTAAACTAACAACGACTTGATATGCCATATTTTCTCCATGCTTGTTATCCATATAACAAACCTTCTACTCATGAATGCCTGAAACTAACTACTTCGTTGTCTCACATGCCATAAAATTCCTACTCCCTACATACTCCTAATCTAACACTTAAACAAGGCTGGATTTATCAGGATGATTAACACAAATAGGTGTAAATTTTCACTGTATAAATTGTGATGTGAGTCTCAAATTTCTTTCAAAATATTTGTCTATCTTGGAAAACTCAACCTCAAATGATTTGTAAATTGATGATTTGTAGGAATTATAAAATATTCATATCTGAATAAACAAATTGCACGAAATTTAAGACATTGTTATAACTGAAGTTATGGATCAAGCACTCTTAGAGAGATGCGTCAAGAGGCGACAGTCAGATAGAGTAGCTATATCAGTCGTCACTTGAAGCCTACTAAGAAGGGTGCATTACTTGCATGTACTCTAGTCATGAGGAAGAAGAGGAACCCCCTAGGGTCAAATCTAAAATTGTGGTTAGAAATCTATGTATGATCAAATATAAAACTTACCATACCAACAGTGAAATTATGTTGTCAATGTTACGATCATCAAATGATTTAACTGTAAACACTATTTTATGCATCCATCCAATGATTTGAAGTGGCTTTGAAGTTTTATAATTTTCTTGAAACCAATCATACCGAGTTAGTACACTGGAAGGTTCCCTTGTCTAAATCAGTACTGCAATTACTTGATTATACCAAAAACATAGAAAATCATACAATTTTTTTTAAATATACATAAATATCATATACTTATTATATATTTATATATTTAATACAACAACGACGACAAGCTTAATCCCACTAGGTGGGGTTGGCTACATGAATCCTTCGTCTCCATTGTGTCCTATTACGTGTCAAATTCTCATTTAAATCAAGTATACTAAGATCATTTTTTATACATCTTAACCAAGTATTTTTTGGTCTACCTCTACCTTTCTTAACATAAGACAAATCTAATGCATCTACTCTCTAATGGTCATGACGCTTTATGTGGCCAAACCATCTAAGGCTCTCCTAATCTTATCTGTAGCTACTCCAACTTTTTCCCAAATATACTCATTTTGTATTCTATCTCTAAGAGTAAAGCCACTCATCCACCTAAGCATCCTCATCTCTGTAACACTTAACCTAGTCTTATGCTGCTCTTTTATTGGCCAACATTTTGCACCATAAGTCATTGCAGGTCTTACCACCATCTTATAAAATTTTCCCTTTAAGTTTAAGTGGAACTTTTTTATCACATAATAGGCCAGATGCATTCCTCCACTTCAACCATCCAACTTGAATTCTACTAATAACATCTCCATCTATTTCAACATCATTTTGGACAATAGAGCTTAGATATCTGAAATGCTCACTCTTATTAATGACTTGTTCACCTAATGTCACAACACTATCACTAGAACTTCTACAACTAAAATTACACTCCATATATTCAATTTTAGATCTACTTAAAACCTTTAGACTCTAGAGTTGACCTCCATAATTCAAGTTTATTGGACTCCCTCTAGTCTTATCAACAAGAAGAATGTCATCGACAAAAGTATACACCAAGGTACATCTTCTTATAAATGCCTGAAGAAACATCCATAACTAAAGTAAAAAAGATAAGGGCTTAAAGATCCTTGATGTAATCCAACTGAAATAGGAAAATATTTTGTCAATCCTCCTTTGACTTGAATATAATATTAACTCCCTTCTAGAACTCTCCAAAGAACATCTCTTGAAACTTTATCATAAGCTTTCTCTAAATCAATAAATATCATATGTAGATCCTCACTTTTCTATGCTTCTCCATCAAACCTCTTAACAAATGTATAACATCCATAGTAGATCTACACGGCATGAAACCAAAGCGATTGTGAGAAACTTCTATATCACATCATAACCTATGCTCAATTACTCTCTCCCATAATTTTAATGTATGGCACATTAACTTAATTCCTCTATAATTTGCACTCTTGTGCATCACCTTTATTCTTAAAACGTTCAGTTACGTATTGCTTTTTTATCCTTCGACATCTTTTTTAGTCTTTAAAATGACATTAAAAGATTTGTAAGCCAAGAAATTCCTTGATCTCTAAACATTTCCACACTTATTGGAATATTATCGGTCCTATTGCTTTTCCACATTTCATTTTCTTTAAAGCTTCACTAACTTGATTACTAATATGATAAAATGAAATTCTCTATTTTTGTTTAAGGTATTAAGGTTGCTAAAATCAATCGTACTTTCAGATCCTTCATTGAAAAGTTTATCAAAATACCTCATCCACCTATTTTCAATATCTTTTCTAAAAATTATTTTATTATTTTCATCCTTAATACCTCACTTGAACTATGTCTTTACTTCTCTTATCTCTTTGGTTGGCTAACTTATACATACATCTTTCACCTTCTTTGGTATCTAATCTATTGTATAAATCACTAAAAGCTAAATTTTTGCATCATATATTATTTTCTTAGAATCTCTACAGACCACTTTATATCTTTCCCAATTCTCACGGTTTTACATCTAAACCAAGTTTTATACAATACTTCTTATTTTTTATCTTTTCTTGCACACTCGACTCCACCACCAACTATTCTTATTAAGAAGCTTTTCCTTTTGATTCTCCAAGCACATCTTTAAAACTTGCTTAATTTCACTTGATATTTTTCCCACATAATGTTAGCTTCTTGAACATCCCAAATTCTAATCTCTTGTAGCTTGCTCTTAGAAATATTTTTATTTGTGTTCTTTAAGTGTCCCCATATAATTCTAGGATAATAATTTAGTTTATTTTTCTCTTACAACCTTTCATCTTAAAATCTAAAACTAACAATCGATGTTGGGTACTTAGATTTTCACTTGGAATGACCTTACAATCTTTACAATCTAAGCGATATATTTTGTTATCAGAAAATAATCAATCATGTTTTACTAGATCCATTTTATAAGTAATAATATGTTCATCTCTTTTCTTAAATAAAGTGTTAGCAACTACAAAATCATAAGCTAAAGGTAAAATCTAATATAGTCTACCTTCTTCATTAGTCACTCAAATCCATAACCACCATGAATACTTTTAAAATCTTCTACCACTCTACCAACATGTCCATTTAAATCTCCTCCAATAAATACTTTTCTTCAAGAGGTATCTTTTGTATTAATCCCTCTAATTCATTCCAAAATTTTCTTTTAGCTTACCTCCAAACCTACTTGAGGAGCATAGACACTTATAACATTGATAATCTTAGTATCATAATAATCTTTAAAACTATAATTCTATCTCAACATCTATTAATATTTATAACATTATCCTTCAAACTTTTATCTATAATCACACTACACCATTTCTAGTTTGACTTTTACACGAATATCAAAGTTTAAAACCTAAACTATCAATCTCCTTGGCTTTCTCCCCAACCCATTTAGTTTCTTGAACACATAAAATATTTATCTTTCTATGAACCATAATATATATTATTTCCATTAATTTACATGTAAGAGTACATATTCCAAGATCTAACCTAATTCTAGTTTCATGGACTAACTTCTTTGCGCATCCATAATGTGGGAACCCTTGCTTATTTAACCTGCACCGTACGTGACTCTAGCACATTTTCAGTATTCAAACCATACAATCGTCGCTTCCCGCTAGCATTAACACAATGATTTAAAGGATTCATGTCATGATTATTTGACAAGTTTTTTTTACCGGATGTCACTACTACATAACCCTCCACTTTTCACATCCGGACTTGGGACTGACAATGGTAGTGTTAATATATTTATATATTAATATTTAAAATTAAATATTTATTAATCTAAATTTTTTCTATATTTAAAAGATACATTTCATTTTTAAAAAGAGAATAATAATGATATTTTTGATGTGATATTAAATATTAAAATATTATATATATATAAATATATAAAAAATTATATGATATATATATATATATATATATATATATATATATATATATATATATATATATATATAAATTTAAATTTAAATATTAGATATATAAATATATAAAAATTATATGATATATATATATATATATATATGTAAATTTTTCAAAATTTAAACCTAAAAGATATTATAATATTATTTTGAATATAGAGGTTATAATGGGGCTGATAAATTTTGCTAGAATGATAAGAGATTTTTATTTATTTTTAACTTACGCTAAATATTATTTCTTCAATAATTTTCATAATATTATATGATATGAGCCGATATGAATGTGCAACACATCTTATCTTATATCAATCAGATATTAATATAAGTATTGTTTCTATATGGTGATCGATATGTTGGATTATCAATTTAACGCAAGATTAGTAATTCTATTTTTCTCTTTTTCTATAGTTATTTTTCAGTTTTTATGAACAATGGCTATGTATCTTTTTTCTTGTTCCTTTTTCTTGATGTGATCTAAACTTATTTTAATTTAATTTGAGTTTTGCCTCTTGATATTAAAAAAACATGTAGAAAACCACCAAAAACTTATAATTAAAATATCACTCTATGAGTTCCTTGCCTAAGCTTGTTGGTTGAGGTCTTGCTTCGTTCCGGGAGATCCTAGGTTTGAATCTTGGACAATGCACGGATGTGTGTGTTTGCCGTAAAAATGACTCAAACAGTCAAAAAAAGAAGAAGTACCACTCTATTTTCCAAAAAAAAAAAGTACCACTTTGTACTTCATTATCAAAGTGTCTCTTAGAGGAATCTTGAAATATTCATTAAAGATTCGAACGATAATTGAATTTTATAGTTAAATCAAGCCCTCTAATGAGAGGAGTCTAACAAGTTTAAGATCATTTAATTTCTTAGTCATTAAGATAAGTAAATACCAAATGAATTGGCTATGATTAAGAAATTTAGCAGAAACCATCTCATAATATGTTATGAAACTTTAGCTAAATTGTGGGCTCCGAAGATTCATCACCGACCTCTCAATATTTTTTGAATTGAAGAGAGTGATTTGAAGTGTTGATATAATTTTCAGAAGGCAGATGAAATAGTAGATAAGACACTACCCAGAGATTTTATCCTCGTTTGTTGAGGACTTTAGACTTTCCGTTTCCTATGAAGCAAGTATAGTTAATTACTCCTCTCAATAAGTGAGAGAGAACTTTCGATTGGGGTTATATCATAATGTGTAGTGTATAGTAGATATGGAGTTTTATAATTTAAGATTATGAAATTCATCATTTAAACCGATGGGGAAGAATGATGATCTGCCCTAGATCTCATGGTTCTCATCCCGGCTTCCTGGGTCCTATTTAGTGAGGAGGTAGTCGTGGTAAACACATGAGTTACGCCGCCCAAGAAATCTTTGTAGACTGGGGTGGTGTTTGTCTCAGATTACCTTAGTCTACCTGGGCTGATATGTTGCCTATCAAGTATAACCTTATGATTCACAATTCAAAGAGAAGAGCCATTGGGGAACATACTATGATCGATCTAATATAATGGAGCTGAGCCAAACCACCGACAGAGAACTCACGTGACTACTTATCAGAGCTAGCCAAGTCACGCAGGTGGACATGAGCCACGCCCCATCGCGAGATTATTTGAGTAAACATAAGAATACTTGATTTGACATTGGCCTTTGGGAGCTAAGTTTTCTTAATTTGTCACCCCAAAACATGGAAGGTGGATGAATTGAGTTTGATTTAAATTTTTAATGATAGAATTCCATTTAAGCAGTTTCAGATTACTACTTAATTTGAAGATATTTGAGAGCTTTATATCATGTCAACTCTGCTTAGCTGTTAATAGAGGATTATATCTATCACAGATAGAATCTTTTGTGATATTTCAGATTTGAAACTCTTATTATAAATTTTAAATTTTGTTAACAATTCAGACTAACGGTAACAACCCAGACATACTCATAACTTGAATTTAAGCATTCAGATGGTCTTATGGGGTGTATATAATAATTTTAGGTAATTTTATGTTTGAATTATGTGATTGATTTTGTATTTTTATTTTTTATTCCAATTTAGCCTGCGTAACCTTTTTAGACATTAAAATTTGCACTTGAAATCTCCATGTTCGAGCACATGCAAGTATTTATAGCTTAGATAATTTCACCAAATTAATGATTTCGTTGATTTTGAATATCATAATTAGAATAAAATTCCTTAATTTTTGTATTGAAGGAAAGCTCCATGATTTTTATAGATTTTAGTTTAGTATCACATTTTGTCTGCTTGTACGATGAGTTGCAGATCCCGTGGCAAAGAAGGTGTTGTAAATTAATCTAATATATAATAAAATTTTTTAGATTAATATTTAATATATTCTAATTTAGCTTACACAGCCTTTTTATACGTTAAAATTTACACTTGAAATATCTATGTCCGAGCACATGCAGATATTTATAGCTTAGATAATTTCACCTAATTAGTGATTTCATTGATTTTAAAATCATAATTAGAATAAAATTCCTTAATTTTTGTATTGAAGAAAAGCTCCTTCATTGCAAACATTTAGTTTAGTGTCGCATTCTATCTACTTGTATAAAGAATTGCAGATCCGGTGGTGAAAAGGCATTGTAAATTGATATAATATCTTATTAGATTTTCAGATTAATATTTAATATATTTCAATTTAGCATGCGCAGCCTTTTCAGACATTAAAATTTACACTTTAAATCTCTATGTCCAGCATGCGTGTTTATAGCTTAGATAATTTCACCGATTAGTGATTTCATTGATTTTGAAAATCATTTAGAATGAAGTTCTTAATTTTGATTAAAGGAAGCCCATAATTTTTTTGGTAGATTTTGATTTAGTATCATTCTCGTGCACAAAGAGTTGCATCCGTGGTGAAGACATTTTGAAGCTATATTTCAAAAGATAATTTAATTTGTTATTTTAAGAAGAAGATTTACTCCTCGAAGTAATTCTCATTTTCTCCCTCTTTTATTCGAACTCTTCTACATTCGTTTCCCCCCTCTTTTTCTTTTGAAAGCAACCCACTCACTACCTCTTCTAATTTATATAAACAAGGCCAAGAGGGAGTCTCCTATTCTATTTTATTTGTTTGAAGGGTTGGAGTTAGGACATTTGAAATGGACCAGTTAGAAACTTTAGTGCCAACTCAACTAGATAAATTTTAGAAGATTTCTTTCACTCTTCTTTTTATTTTGTTTTACTTTTATGTTTATCGTATGTCATTTTACTTTTCCCCATTTTTTGTTTGACGCTTTTAGTTTAAAATTAGTTGCAAGTTTCCTTACTTAGCGTTCTTAAGTCAGTTCATTTCACTCTCCCATTTTTCTAAGTCAAAAGATTTGACACAATACCTCAGATCATCCCCTGCAGGTGTTCATCAGAGCGGCTTACTCATACACCCCTCTGAGTAATGAGTAATATCTCATGGCAACAAGCCTATTTTTCATCTTGTCGAGTTCTCTTGAGCACAACGAGGCCTTCAGAACTGAAAAAAGACATACAATGCAATATATATATATTCATCCCCATTTTTTTTCTAAGTCTAGAAATTAAACAAAGATTACATTTCGCCTAGGGAGCGACATCTATGTGGTTTATTCAGACGCCTCTCGATGAGCGAAGGTCTCTACACCACGCCGTTTTTCATCTCGACCCTCGAAAGCACAACTTCTTCAATGCGAAACACAAGCGTATATATCTACATTCACATATCACATGTTCGACATATTTTTGGCTGAATGCGATAAGAGAGAATGGAGAAGGCAAGGAGTGACGCAGAAATCGAAAGAAGAATTCCTCGACGATGTTCTTCCCACATGGCCAAAATCAGATGGTATAGCGAAGCGACGCCGAAAAAAAAAGAATTGCTTTGACGATATTCTTCTCCTGTTGGGGGAAGGCTGGCTGGCGGAATGCGACCGTGAAATCGAAGAATTCACCTCGATGATGTTCTTCCTGGCTCAAAGGTGCGGAAAAATGCGAACGCGAGGTAATCAAAGAAAATCGCCTCTGACATCTTCCCGACGATGAAAGTGGAAGGGGATGGACCCGGAAAAGGTTGCGCAAACCAGTTTGCGGTTTACAGAAGAGGAGGCGGGCTGGACGGGTTCGGAACGATTTCGCGAGCCGCGGGAGGCGCGACACAGCGGAAGAGGGTGATGTGTCACGGGCTGGGTCGGACACTGTACACGCGGGTGCAGCGGAAGTGGGTTGGAGCGATTTTGCGGGCCGCGGAGGCGCGGCGCAGCAAGCCGGTAGAGCAGCGGGCAGGTGCGGTTTGCTTTGTGGAAATGGGAAGGGCCGGCTAACTGGGTTGTGCGGAAGGAGCGGGTCGGAGCACGGGCCGGACGACGCGGGTCTGGCCGGACAACGGTGGGCTTAGAAGCGGAGGTGCAGCGGGTCGTGAGTTTGCGGAACGGAGGTGCAGCGTGGAGGCGGGCTCGCAAGCTTGTGCAGCGTAATTTTACGGGATTCCACCGAAGCAGCGGGTGTGGGACGCGGTTTTACACCGGCAGGACGGTCGGAAGAGAGTGAGAGGGGAGAGGGAATTCAAAAAAGAAAAGATACCGCATGAGGAGTTTCAAATGTCGGAATGCAGGGAGAGAGAAAGAACGTGGGAATGAGAAGAGAGAAATCGTCCCCACCTTTTTTCTTTTTTTTTAGAACCAGCCAAATCAAAAATAGAGGAGAACGGTTGAGCATGAGGGAGATAATTTAGAATTTTAAATTAATTAAACGATTTTTAATTTGAATTTTGCACTAATAAACTACATTATATATATATATATATATATATATATATATATATATATATATATATATATATATATATATTAATATAAGATAATTTCATCATTAACGAATGACGTTCATTTCGCATCATCGTTGTTCACCAAATGAAATTCCATTTCATCAAAATGCGTCACCACTTGATCGCCGATTTAATTTACGACCGTCCAATTGTGCGAATGCCTTACTTAATATTTCGATGTTTTAAAGCCATGCTTCAATTTCATGAATGGCGGGTTTTAATCCTCGGCTGCCTCGATCTCGACATCGGCATTAATGATTCTGATCAATTAATGTGTTCAACATATTTATATCAAATTTTGACATTAACGTGATAAAAAAGTCATTCCATCGAGGGTCATTTGAGTTGATTTTGTGATGCTCATTTCGCCTCGATTAATTTACGATTGTCATCAAATCACTTGATATTTGCACAAACTCGTTTGAATTAAGCGCGGATGGTCTCATTTGATCATTTTCGATGTTTTGAGTCTAACGACATGATTAATTTCATGAATGGAGGTCGCTCAATATCGCCGCGCCTTCGACTCTAATATGTGACATCGATAGATTGAAGCTTAATCAATTGCTTGTTAGATTTTGCAATATTTATATTTCGATCAATTTCAATATTTTGAACACGATGATAAAGTACATTTATTGATCGGAGGTCATTTATACCATTTTCAGTGACATTCAATACATTTTGGCCTCAATTTAATCGCCACCTCCAAAGTCAGAATTGACTATAGTTTGACTTTGACTTATGGCACACATATGTAGGTCAATAAATGCTCCCCAACAAATGTGATTCACGCATGAAGTGAATCACGTTTGTTGAAAATTGACCTTTGGGCCACCATAACTTGGATCATACTTTGCGTTTTATGAGCTTTGATGGATTTATCATTAGTATGTTTATTCGTGACATGCTAAATGTTGACCAATTTCCAATCGACTTATGGGAGTCTTACCCACCATCTATTTTAATGGCTTTGAAGATCTTTTTTTATGTCATAGATTTGAGTTCCCACCCCAGCTTGGTTGGGGATGGAGGAAATTGATTTTGATGAAATCGCTGGGAATCGCTTTATCCGGTTTGATTTGAAATTTCTTATCCTAGCTTTGAGCAATGATTTAATAAATTGTATATCGACTTCGTGGAAGTGTATATGCATGAACCTTGTGCCGCTGACAGATTCGTTGAAGGGTACATATGATCCAAACCTTCCGCTTATATAGATCAATGTTGAGTTATAGCAACGCGTTTTTAAATAACCAATAACCACAAATTCTTTAGTTGACCATCTTTGAACTATGAAATTGCTTCCTTCATGCTTTCTGCTGGACTGATGAGAGATTGGCTTTGATATGTTGAGCTTGAGATCATTTGAGAATAAATTGAGATATCACCTGCTATATATAGATTGATTTGAGGTAGCCCCGAATTGAGCATTTCTCGCTTTAATCTATCGATCGGGAGAGATCTCGATCCCGCTTGTAATCACTAAGTGGATCTAGTTTGAGATTGAATCGTCATTAAACCGACAAGGCTCTTTCATCGGTCTTTATTACGCTTGTTTTGAGTGAAAGCAGAACGCCATATTTGAGCTTATTGAGTTCGACCTTTAGAACTTACTCGAGTCTTCAACTTAAGTCATAGTGGGTTGATTTTATCATCATCGATAACGGGCTCTTTCATCACGGCCTTTCTCTGCTTGAGGAGAGCCGAACTCATGGTGTGCTTGTTGAGTCCCACCTTTAGAACTATCCGTGTCCTGACTTCAAGATGTAGATTGATAGTTCTCCAACTCAATTGAAGCTTCAAAGGGAGTTCTTTCTAACTTGATCTCCAAAATTTGGCAAATCTAGAGATAATTTTCTTGACATTTGGGCTATCTTTTCATGCAAATAGATTCTTTTGTTCTGCAAGACTCTTAACAAAGAATAATTATAAATATATTCGTGGGTAAGCTCGATGTCAACCCGAATCAGCATATATTTGAGAATCCCGTCTTATAACACGATGTCGACTCAAATAAACTAAACATAAATTTAAAAAAATGCCCCCTATGTTGTAGGGGGAATTCTAAAGTATATTTAGGAGAATTTTCAAGATAAAAATACACAAATACATCAATATTTGAATTAATATACTTTAAAGAAATTTTAACATACAACATTGATTTCATATATAAAAATCTAAAATGCCCCCTATGTAAAATTTTCATGAAAAGTTCTTTATCTGGAGTATGTTTATTTAGGGATCTCGGCATGAAGCACGATGACGACCAAAATAGATATACTAAAAAAATGCCTCATGTATTGTAGGGGGATTTCTATTATACCTCGAGAATGTGGTCATCATGTATAATACTTTTCAAGTATCAACCATTAATTGGCAGCATTGGTCTTTCACCCTTTAGGTTGATGAGTTGGTATGCCTCTCCTTGATACACTTTTTCAATGATAAATGTCATTCCTAGTTAGGCTCAAATTTATCACTAAATTTTTTATTATGAATAATTAGTCTTCTCAACACTAGGACCAATTCTCCTTTTTGGAATGTTTGAGGCCACACAGTATGGTCAAAAGCCCTGGACATCTTTGCTCGATAGACTTCCAGATTTTGATGAGCTTGTAATCTAACTTCATCAAGCACATCGAGTTCCTCCATTCCCAGACGAGCATTTTGATCTTCAGTTAGATTGTATTGGATGGCTACTCGAAGTGAAGGCAACTCAACTTCAAGAGAAAGAACTATTTCAGTCCCAAATACCAATGAATAAGGAGTGGCTTTGGTTGACATCTTGTAGGTGGTTCGATACGCCCATAGAGCCTATACTAGCTTGGTATGTCATTCTCTCTTATTTTTAGTGAGAATCTTCTTGAGTAGTTTGACTAATGTCTTGTTGAAGACTTTTGCCAAACCATTTGCTCTTGGATTATATAATGAAGAGTATCGTCAATCAATTTTATGTCGATCGATGAATCTATAAATCTTTGCACTTTTGAAAGTTGTGCTATTATCAGAAATTATTCAGCGTGACACTCTAAATCTATAGACCATATTATGCGTAAAGAAGTTAATCACTCCATCGACAGTAACTTCTTTAAATGGGGTAGCTTCAGGCCACTTAGAGAAATAGTCGGTGCCTACTAGAATGAAGCGATGTCCAGCTGACGAAGGTCGATCAATTGGTCCAATTACGTATGTGCCCCAACATTTGAATGGTCATGATGCTATTGTTGGGTGTAATGGATTTGGAGGTTGATGGATGAGATTCCAATGTACTTGACACTCATGACACTTCTTAGCGTGATTAATACAATCTCTCACCATAGATGGCCAATAATAACCCATATTTTTGATCTTTACTGCCATCTTGGGACCTGACTGATGTGCACCACAAAGTCCTTCATGAACTTCAATCATCACTTTGCTGGCTTCATCTGCATTTAGGCACCGTAGCCACATTTATTCAAAGGATCTACGATATAAAGTGTTGTTGACGAAAGCATAGCGTAGTATTCTTTTCTCAATTTGAGCTGCAAGTGATTTATTATTTGGTAACTTGCCTTCTTTAAAGTAGTCGATGAAGGCTTGCCTCCAATCACGTGACTTCTACAATAAAGGCTTCACACTACTTTTCTGAGGTAATGTCATTCTTAGCTCTTCTTGGTACAACATCTTGTTGATTTTGGAGTATGAGAGCAACGATCCTCGCGGTCAAATTTGGTAACCCTCTACCTGAGATATTTTACTTTCTAGAACTCCGAGTAAATATGTCAATCATGACATAATCACCATCAATACTTGTCATTTTCTTAGCTAATTTTGACAAGCAATCGACTTTGCTATTCTCGGATATAGAGACTCAAGTTAGTGTGATATTTGGTATGTGTTTCATAAGCTCAAGAACTCGCCATGATGAAAAAGCTAACTCAAATTTGTTGATGATGCCAAGTACTTGATTTATAATAAGTCGAGAATCACCAAAATATGCAAGTTTTAAATGCCTATGAAAATAACTTCTACATGCCACTAATGCTTCATATTCAACTTCATTATTAGTTCAATCCATAATCCATGATCATCTCATTATCCCTCTTTTAGTATTATGAAGATGATGTCGATTCTGCTCTTGCTCTGAAATTTAGATATTGGACTTGTTTGATCGGGGCTCCATCAAAGTACATTTTCAAATTTGTGATTTTTCTCCATGAATGAGTATAATTTGCTCATCAACAAATCATCATTAAGAGAAGAGTCATGGGGATGGGATGCTAGAAAATCTACTAAGACTTGTCCCTTCACCGCTTCTGGAACGTTATGTGATATCAATTGTGATAATACCGCTCATCGCTGCTTACCTTAATGGTCTTGTCATCAAGTACTTCAGGATCGATCCTCGAGATGAGGGTAATCTTGTGAGAAAATATAATGATGAAGCTTTGACCGCAAAGATCAATGCTAAATAGCTTCTATCTGAGAGTATCTCATTTCGCAATCGCCTCCGATTGATATAATAAAGAGCATTCTCTTCTTTCATTGTGTTGTGCCAATAATATCCCAAGAACTCTTCTAATACTGTGTATAGAATGAGGGGCTTTAGAGTACACAAGGATTGGTGGATTTAACATGTACCTTTTAATACTATTGAAGGCTTCCTAACACTCCTTGTCCCATTTGAATGGAGCATCCTTCTTCATCAACCTTACAAATGGTTAATAACATCCTGATAGATTTAATATGAATCGATGGATGAATACAAACTGTCCTTGTAAAGAACGAAGCTGACGCAAACTCTTCAGCGGAGCATCTCCACAATTGCCTTGATTTTTGCAGGATCTTTTTCAATACCTCTATGACATACAATGTACTCGATAAATTTTTGAGAGGATACCCCCGAATGCACATTTTAAATGAGTCATCTTGAGATCATATTTTTTGATTCTCTCCGATACAATTCTCAAGTCTTCAAAGTGGTTTTCATGATTTAAGCTTTTCACCACCAGATCATTAATATAACCTTCCACTTTCAGGTGAATCAACTCATCAAAAATATGCATTATGGCTCTTTGGTATGTAACTCCAGCATTTTTCAGGCCAAAGGGCATGACTGTGTAGCAATAGATGCCAATATGTGTTCTAAATGATGTATATTTTTCATCTTCAAGTGCTATTTTGATTTGATTGTATCCCGATGATTTGTCCATGAATAAGAATATATCATAGTTGGAAGTGTTGTCCACTAATAGTTCTGATATTGGAAGCGGAAAGTCATTTTTTGGGCATGCCTTATTTAGGTCTCGGAAGTCAATGCAAAGACGGATTTGGTCGTTCTTCTTCTTAACTGAGATAATGTTGGCTATCCAATTTGCATGCTTCTCCTCTCGGATGAAGCCTGCTTCAATTAGCTTTTTAGTTTATGTGTTTACCTGTTCTCCAATCTCCAATCTCATTCGCCTAGGAGCTTGCTTAGCGGGTATTGCATCTAGTTTAATAGCTAATTTATGAATTACTACATCAGGGGATAAGCCTGACATTTTAAAATATGTCCAGGCAAAGCAATCTCTGAATTCACAAAGTAGCATTTTTAGCTCCTCAACTTTTTCATCAGAAAGAAGGGCACTGACGAAAGTTGGATGGGGATCATCCTCAACTCTTAGGTTGATTTCTTTAAGTTCATCCATAATAGCTATTTGTCCACCATCTTCAAGTTCTTCAGGTGCGGGCTTGGCTTCTATTTCTTCATTATTTTTAAGAAGAATTTCACGGGAATCATCTTCTTCTTTACTATGAGTTTCGATCTCAGCTTCTATTATATTATAAAAGGCTCTATCTTGATGAGATTTGTGGATGAACCCAAGAACTTTAGTGATAAACTTATCACTTCTTCGTGACGTATGAGGACTTCTTTGGCTCCATATCTTGTTAAATACTTGAGTCCTATGTTTAGTAGTTCAAATATGAATTCAGGCTTATGCATCATTCTTCGTAATTTCTGTGGATAGTATATTGGTATTCTTGTCAGCATTATCTCATCAAAATTTTCATGTTAGGTTGATCAAAGTTGTAGAGACTTCATTTATAAAATAGAGTTTCTATTTCGCCACTCTCACTCAACGATGGCACATAGAATGTTATCAATTCTTCAATCTCATGAACCTCTAGTGGAGTGATTTCTTTGAAGCACTGTTGAGGGATGGGTATAATTTTGAGTGAGTCATCATCAAAGTGAGCTATCCTTCTTGATGCAGCCATCTGAACTCTATTTCCATAAGTAGATTCAAAATTATAGTCTGAATCAAAATCACTTATTTCATACTCTGTCTTTCTTGAAAGCTTATAAGTTCCCTTAGGTTTGACAGGAATATTTTCTCATTCTTCTGTGTCACTTTCCAAATAGGAAACTAATTTGCTTGACTTAAGTGCAGAATCGAGTGCTTTAGGGAGAGTCGACATTGCCTTCTTTCTTCCCCTTTGCTTCTACTCTTTCACTTTGTGAAATTACTTTTTAGTTCTAGAAGTGGATGCTACTGCTTCAAGAGGCTTTGTTAGCTTAGGCTCTTTGAGGATGAAGTACTTTGCATCTTCATAGATCTTTGCTTCATTGATGGAGAATAGTTGTAGGTTACCGAGAATTCTGAATTATTCTCCATCTTTTAGATACTTCATACATTGATGTATAGTTGATGGAATCATGCCATACTGATGCAGCCACAACCGGCCCAAAAGAGCTCTAAATGATGTATCAACATTGATTACATGAAACTTATCTTCTGTGTATAAATCCCTGAACTTGAGTAGGAGAGTAAAAGAACCCACAGTTTTCTGCCCTTTTTCTTTAAAATCATGAACCATCAACTTGTTTCTCCCAAGATGTTGGATATCAAGTGATAATCCTGTGAATACTTTTAGACTCATAAGATTGATAGAAGAACTTGTATCAATCAATATTCGGCTGATCGAGATGCCATCACTCTCTACAGTAACATAAAGAGGACGATTATTATCCGTTGTTCCCAATATAAGATCCTCTTCAGAAAATGTGATTACTGGGAGATCTTGAGTTTGCAATGCTTCAGTCATGCATTTTTCAACAAAGTAAGCTCCATAAATTTTCAAATCTTTGAGAGCTTGTATCAAAGTTTCTCGAAGATCTTTTAGCATCAAGAGAGCCTCGTACACACTTAATTGTGCAGGGATATTTCTCAAATGTGATAGAATATTATAATATATCTTCTCACTCGATTTAGGCTTTATCTTGGGATTTCTGGGAATGATATCTTCATTGACTTCAATTGTTTGCCTTTGTATTTATTTGCATTTCCCTTCTTTGATGAAGGTGATAAGACTTTGCCACTTCTCAACTGAACTTAAATCACCTTATCTTGCTTAGATTCTTCTGAAGAGGTAGTTTCTTCAAATTTTCTTCTTATTCTGGAAGATTGGCCAAAAGGGCTAGACTCATTTTTCGTCATACATTTCATAATGCGATGATGATAAGTCGAATCTTCTCCGTCGGAAAACATAGATCTTCATCCAACTATTATCTTGTTGAGTCATTAAACAAAATTTACGTTAGCTCCTCGTGCTCTTCTTGCTTTCGATAAGAATTTTGATGAGTTGGTCGAAGATTCGACTACTTGTCATTTTGAGTATAATGTTGAAGAATATCTGACATCACGTAGATTATTCGACATGTATCTACTGGATAAGATTCACCATTATCTTCTTCATCTGATTCAGCAATACAAAGTTTAGGCATGAAGTCTACAATCCAAAATGGTTGTCTTGCCAGCTGGTGATACTCCTCTAGATTGTTAATGATCTTTTGAGTTATAGGTCTCTTCTTGATCTTCCTTTTCTTAGTCATCTTCTTTGATTTATGAGGCCTGTGTTTAGTAGACTGTTTATCATGCTATGATGAAGCAGCCTTATCAGAATGCCACTGAGAAGCCCAAATACTTGGTTTAGGCATCTCTCTTAAGTCTAATATAGGTTTAAGTGATGATTTTCACTTAACACTAGGGACGTCTTTTAGCTACTTCAGCATCTTCATGATCTTTTTGGAGACTATCGTTTGTCATTCTTCAGTCTGAACTGATTTCTCCTTCTGTTTATCTTTATTGGATGATATGGAAGAGGACATAATCATCCTTGTATACTCTCTTTATGGGTTGACTAGAATACTATCAGATAGTGTAAATTCACCTTGTCGATACTTCTTTTCTCTTTGAATATATACATAATCTTCAGTGACCGATCATCCGATTAAAAGTAATTTGGATTGTTGACTTGACCTTCTTCGTGCCTTTTGATTTATAATTGACTACTTTAACTATTTGCCGAAATAATTTAACCACACTATCCCTTCTAAAAGAATATTCTCTGTTCATATTTTCCTTGAGAGATGGCCGCATTCGCTCATCATCTCTTGTCGCTTATTTTGGACGCTCCCCACCACTTGAAAAAGTCCAAGATTTGTCATTACCTCCTAATATCAATTTTGCTGTGGATTAGAATAGATAAGCTTCTTTCCCTTATCATCATTGTACATTGACTGCTTTCCTTTATTCATATTGTATATCACCCGCTTTTCTCCATTTGAGCTATAGGAAGCGACATGAATTTCATTTCTTCTTGAGTATGAAGGTTTGTTTCTTTTTGCTTTATCTCAGATAGACTGACTTAGGTTAACTTTTGAATTTATCCACCCTATCGAAAGCAAGTCCTGAATGGCAATCGTAGAAATGGTGTCATTTTGTCATCCATATTGCCCATTAGCAATTGGATCACATGTTCTTCTTCTAATTGTTGCTCTCACTTCATACTTAGGTTACACCAATGACTTATGAATTTTATCAATGACTCATCTTTCCTCCTTTTCAGCAAGGTGAGGTTAGTGATTGTAATTTTCTCGGTTGCACTGGCGAACCTCTTCATAAATATGGTCTCTAATTCAGCAAATATTTTAATTGAATCATTTGACAATTCTGCATACCATTCGAAAGAGGCAAAGGTCAGGCTACCGATAAATTGATGAAAAAGTAGTGCATCATTCTCTCCTATGTTAGCACAAGTAGCTTTAAATTGGGCTATATGTTGCTTTGGATTACCAAGCCCACTAAAAGTATTAAATTTTTGCATTGAGTAACCTTTCGGGTATGACACTTGATCATATTCAAAGTAACTTTATTCACCAACTTTTCATTTCAGGCTATGACGCTTTATCTTTTCATTGATTATCATTTCTAGCTAAGCAGTTGTTACTATTTCAGGTGTGCTAGCCAGATTTTGAATTATCAGTTGGAGAGGTAGTTAGTTAACTTCATTTCTCACTTCATGTGTAACATTTACTGTAGGAGTTTGAGGTACCATAGTGGGTGGTGGTATAGAAGTTGCATTGTCAGCTACTTGTTGGTTAGCAGACAAAATATGTGTTGCACTTGATGTGATAATCTTCTACAATATCTTCATCATGATGTTCATTTGTACCATCATATCATTCATTTTGGTATCAAGTTGTACAATCTCCTTTCTTTGACCTCCATTTGACACTATATTTCTCTTTGCTATCTAGCTAGTGCCATGGTATCAATCAGTACAGGCTCTTCTTCTTCTTCTTCTTCTATTTCTTGTCGATGTTCTATTCCTTGCGTTAGAACTTGACGACCTTCTTTTGTGCATGCATTTAGGTTTGTTGGGATATATATGATTATGAAAGCATGTACCAGGCTGATCATTTCTGGTTCAACCATATAGACCGCTCCGACACCCATGATCTCTTTCTCATTTTGGTCTTCTTCTTCTTCATCTTCAGCAAAGATCGAAGATCCATTCTCTATTTTCTTCAGTGAAGACTCTTCTTCATAAGTGTCAAATTCAGGTTCAGATTTCCTGGATTTGCATTATTGTTGATGGTACTAGGCGGGGAGTTCATCTATCTCTGACCATATAGACGACTTCCACTTTCATAGAATCTTCTTCATTATTTTCTTCTTGCAAACAAAATTTTTGATCGACTTTTCCAATGGATCTCTAGTTCAATGTGCGGAATAAATACTTCTTTTATTAAAGGACCACGATCAACGTTAACCTTTTCTTGTAGGGGTGAAGCTGATCGGCGATGAGATCCCCTAGAGAATTCTCTAAGGTGTCGATCATCATATCTTTCATTAGTGATATCCCTTCTTTTGGGTATCCACTGATGAGTTAATTTTGAGGTGGATTTGAGTATATGTTAAATGTCACACCTCTTCTTCTTCTCAAAGTTTCATGGGCCTTGGCCTCCATATTGCTTATCCTTTCAGAGACCTTCGGTGGATTCTTGGACACGCCATCCAAGTGTCATGCTCTGATGCTCACCATTAAAGTGTAACAGGCTCGCTGGCTAGTTATCATAAGAGATGATAACTTTTTTGGTGGAGCTTCGGTATTTTCCATCACCATAGCCTCAAATCTTCTTTCATTAGCCATCTGCTACTTTGAGAAGTTTTATGTATATCCGCATAGAATCCATCTCCCCATGGTGGAGCTTGGAGTGGTTGAAATCCGCTTTATTTTGAGAGCTATTCCTTTACCCACTTTAGATTGTCAAAGTGGGGTAGAATACTCCTACAAGTAGTATTGCGTAGTCGTCAAAGGGGATACCAGATTTCTCCTTCTCTCTTCTCTTTGCTTGATGAGGAAGCTTCATGATCATGCTTTCGTACAAGAGGTTCAATCAGAACCTGTAAGGGCATTAAAGACACTCACGATTCTTTTCATCACGGAGCGATGATTGACCTAGCCTTTTGAAAACTAAAGTTCTATCCGGAGAAGGCGGTTGAACTTGATGCACATGGCTAGTAGAGCTTTGATAACTTGAGGCCTTCCAAGATGAATGTACTCATGAGGAGTTGCGATACAATGAGAAATTTAAGCTACTAAATTGAATGGTAGCCCTGACATCTCCTATGTTGATGACGACATTGGCTAGGTAGATGTTCGCACCACGACCTAATTGATGAAAGGAGTGCATTGTAGATCCATTTCTACGAAAGTGAAAGAGGAGGATTAGTAATTAGCAATTATTATTTCACCCCATACTTTCAAGATGTAAAGGCGTTATAGAACAAAATAATGGTGTAATAAAGATATACTCTACGGAATGATTCATTCTACATAGAGCTTCATATTGAAGTTATTATACACTTAAATCATCATTTTTGTGTTGAATTTTTAAAAAAATTTATTGCTACTATAGCACATATATGACTAGCCAAAGATGAAAAGAGAATCTTATCCCCAGTGGAGTCGCTAGAAATCTATGGGCTCCGAAAATTCGCCACTGACCTCTTGATAATTTTTGAATTGAAGAGAGTGATTTGAAGTGTCGATGTAATTTTCAGAAGGCAGATGGAATAGTAAATAAGACACTACCCAGAGATTTCATCCTCATTTGGTGAGGACTTTAGATCTGTTCGGGTTTCTATAGCAAGCCATAGTTAATTACCTCTCAATAAGTGAGAGAACTTTCGATTAAGCTAGTCATTATATCGCTCAATGCGTGATATAGTAGCGATATGCAGTTTAGAATTTAAGATTATGAACTTCATCATTTGCCTTAAAGCTGGATGGTTGGGGAATGATGGCGTGCAATCACATGGTCATATATCCCGGGCTTGTCCCCAGTCTACTTAGTCGGAGGTAGTTATTGACGTAAGGATCCTCATCAGCAACATATGGGTTACCTCGTCCGAAAAATCCTTGTAGACTTTGGGTGGTGTTTGTCTAAGGAGACAGTCTTAAGTCTACTTTAGCTGACAGAAGGTTGTTTTCCCTATCAAGTAAACACTGTGATTCACAACTCAAAGGGCAGAGTCATTGGGAAGTCTGATGGCCGATCGTAATATAATGGAGTCGGCCGACCACCACCGTCGAGAGGACGACTGGTTTATTATCTAGCTCTTGGCCAAGCCACACGATGGAGACAGGGCAACGCTTGGTGTGAGATTTATTAAGAGTAAACATAGCAGAACACTTAATTTGACATTGGCTCCTTTGTGAGCAAGAGTTTTCTTAATTTGTCACCCCTGTTAAACTGGTGGATGGATTGAGTTTTATTTAAGTTTTTAATGATATAATTCTATTTAAGCAGTTTCAGATTGCTACTTAATTTGATTTAAAAAATTGATTAATTTGAATATATTTGAGAGCTTTAGATCTTGTCAACTCTGCTTAGCGGCTAACAGAGGATTAGATCTACTATCACATGACAGAACCAGTTTTTCAGATATTTCACTCATTTAAAACTCTTATTATAGGTTTTTAGATTTTGTTAATGGTCTAGACTAAACACGGTAACCACCCGCCTGACATCCTGGACACTTGAATTTAAGCATTCAACATAGTGTGAGCCCATCAGTGTATAGTAATTTTAGTTAAATTTATATTTGAATTATGAGATTGATTTTATATTTTTAATTTTTATTCTAATTTAGCGTCGTGATCTTTTCGACATTAAAATTGCCAGAAATCTTCATATCCAGCACTGTATTTATAAGATAATTTCACCTAATTAGCGATTTCATTGATTTTAAAAATCATAATTAAAATGAAATTCCTTAATTTTTGTATTAAAGAAAAGCTCCATGATTTTTGTAGATTTTGGTTTAGTATCGCCTTTTGTCTGCTTGTATGATGAGTTGTAGATCTGGTGGCAGAGAAGGCACTGTAAAATGATCTAATATCTTATTAGATTTTTCAGATTAATATTTAATATATTCCAATTTGCTTCTGTGACCTTTTGGATGTTAAAATTTGCACTTGAAATCTCTATGTCCGAGCACATGTAGGTATTTACAGCTTAGATAATTTCACATAATTAGTGATTTCATTGATTTTAAAACTCATAATTAGAATGAAATTTCTTAATTTTTGTATTGAAGGAAAGCTCCTTTATTATTATCATTTAGTGTTTAAGCCTTGCGTAAAGAATTGCATATCTGGTGGCAAAGAAGGTGTTGTAAATTGATCTAACATCTTATTAGATTTTTTAGATTAATATTTAATATATTCCAATTTATCCCGCGTAGCCTTTTCAAACATAAATCTCTATTTTCGAGCACATGCATGTGTTTATTGCTTAGATAACTTCACATGATTAGTGATTTCATTGATTTTGAAAATCATAGGTTAGAATGAAGTTCCTTAAATTTTGATTAAAGGTATGATTTTGATAGATTTTTGATTTAGTATCGTACATGCTTGTACAAAGAGTTGCATATGTGAAAGAAGGCATTTTGAAACTATAGGTTCAAATGATAATTTAATTTGTTATTTTAAGAATAAGATTTACTCCTTGAAGTAATTCTTGTTTTCTCCCTCTTTTTATTCGAACTCTTCTACATTCGTTTCCCCCCTCTTTTTCTTTTGAAAGCAACCCACTCACTACATCTTCTAATTTCTATAAATAAGACCAAGAGGGAGTCTTCTATTCTATTCCATTTGTTTAAAGGATTGGAGTTAAGACATTTAAAAATGAGCAATTAGAAACTTTAGTGAGCTTTCAACTCTACTTAGATAAATTTTATAAGTGTTTTTCACTCTTCTTTTTATTTTATTTTACTTTTATGTTTATCGTATGTCATTTTACTTTTCCCTCTTTTTTTTTTTTGTTTAATTTTAGTTTAAAATTGCAAGTTTTCTTTCTTAAGTCAGTTCATTTCACTCTCTAATTTTTCATAAGTCAAAAGATTTGAAGCAATTTGATACCGATGTCATCCCGTAGATGGGTATCCAGAGTATTTTTGGCTTACCAGATTCTCTTGAGCATAAGCTCTTGTCTTATTGACAATAATTTTTCATCTTGTCCCTCTTGAGCATGGTGAGGCCTTCACCTGAAAGAATACATCTGATATATATTCATCCCCTTTTTTTTAAGTCTGAATTGAAATTAAAATTTTGGCGATGCAGGAGGCGACATCTGTTGTTTACTTACGCCTCTTGGCGTAGTGTGTCTTTAATACATCATCAGTTTTATCGTCAGCCTCTTGAGCATAACAAGGCCTTCAAACCTGCAAAGAAATACAAACATGTATATATATCTATATTCACAGATCACACATGTTATGATGCATTTTTCGGCGTATTGTAATGCTCGGCAAGGAAACAAGATTAGGTATGCAATTGAGAATATAAGGCAAGGAGTGCGACGCCGGAAATCGAAAGAAGAATTCACCTCTTGACGATGTTCTTCCCCGATTTGCGGTGAAACGAAAATTGGAAGGGTTATGTAAGTAATGCGATGCCGGAAACCAAATGAAGAATTCGCCTCTTGACGATGTTCTTCTTTGGTTTCTGATGAGTATGATTTGGAAAAAGCGAGAAATCGACGTGAACCGAAAGAATTAATAATATTTTTCCGGTTCTGACGTGAAGGTTGGAGGGCGAAGAATGTGAAAACTAAAGAAGAATTGATGATATTCTTCCGCGGTTTGTGGTGAAGCGGAAAGTGGAAGGGTTGTGGGCTGTGGGAAAAAGGTTGTGGCGGACTGGTTTGCGGGTTTGAGCTGTAAGGAGGAGGCGGGCTGGACGGGTTCGGAACGGTTTCGCGGGCGCGAGAGGCATGGCACAACGGAAGTGGGTGCAGTTTTGTGGGTTAGTGGAGCGGGTCGGGCCGGACACGTGACACACGGGTGTAGCGGAAGCAGGTCGGAGCAGTTTCGCGAGCTGGTAGAGTAGGCCGGGCCGGACGCGGGACACACGGGTGTAGCAGAAGTGGGTCTGAGTGGTTTCGTGGGCCGCGGGAGGCGCGGTGCAGCGGGCCGGTGCAGCGACGGGTGCAGTTTGCTTTGCGGAAACGGGAAGAGCCCGCGGGCCGGGTTGCGCGGAACGAAGCGGGTTAGAGCGCGGGCCGGCGGGGCTGGCGGGCCATTACGGAACAGAGGTGCAGCGAGGAGGCGGGCTCGTGCAGCACGATTTTGCGGGATTCCGCCGGAGCGGTGGGTTCAGGACGCGGTTTTGCGCCGGTGAGACGGCCTGAAGAGAGTGAGAGGGGAGAGGGAATTCGAAAAGAAAAATTACCGCAGGAGGAGTTTCGAACATCGGGATGCAGGGAGAGAGGAAGAACGTCGAATGAGAAGAGAGGAACCGTTCCCCCTTTTTTTCTTTTCTTTTTTTAAGAATAAGCCAAATCGAAAATAGGAGGAACGGTTGAGCATGAGGAGAGTAATTTAGAGAATTTAAATAAAATTTAAATTGATTAAACGATTTTTAATTTAAATTTTATGCCACTAAACTCACATAGTCAATATATATATCAATTTAAGGTAATTTCTTGTTCGAACCGCTTTTATTGGGTAGCTTTGTTCAAGTCAAATTGAGTTTATTTCAACTCAAAATCGCGTTACCGCTTCAATTTTTTGCAGACTCTTCGGTAATGCACGATGCTGATGATTTACATTTCGAAGCCAATGGCTCAATTTCACGAGGAGTGGTTTGATCCGCCGTGCCTCCCAATCTCGATATGCGTGCAAACGTTGGCCTCGGCGATCGCTTAATCTTTAAGTTGTGCTATATTTATATCCTGACCAATTTTGATGTTCTAAACACGATGGCGAAGTTCGTCTATTGATCGGAGATAAATTGAGTTAATTTTGGTGACGTCCTGTGCATTTCAGCCTCGATTTGCGCACTGTCATTTTAAATCACTCGACATTTGCACAGACTCGTCTGAATTGAGCGCGGACGATCTCATTTGATAGTTTTTGATGTTTCAAGTCTAACAGCGTGATCAATTTTATGAACGAAGGTCGTTCGGACATCATCGCAGTTTCCCGACTCTAATATGCGCGTCGACACTTTGATAGCTCGAGCGCTTAATCAATTGCTCGTTAGATTTTGCAATATTTATATTTCGATCAATTTCGACGTTTTGAACGCGACGTAAGTCCGTCATCGACGGAGGTCGTTTTGATTTTTAATGTAATACTACATTTTGTTCAATTTGCGCTACCTCGATATGCGTCGAATTTGATATGCTTTGACTTTGTATGAAGGTCAACATAAATAGTAAAGACACCACTCTAGAAAATTAAAATAGAGCTTCATTCTCCATATCAGCAGACTTGGAGTTGAAATTTGAGAAAGTTTGGAGAATTGAACAGCTATAGAATATTGTCTGGTGACTGATGCTCATGATCACCACTACGATAGTCATCAATTGACCATCATCACTTAATTGTAATCGCCTAATTTTCATTGTCTAGCTATTATTGTTTGATCATCGTCATTCGATTATCATGGCCAGATTGTCATCCAACAACAATTATTCAACAAATATTGTTCAATCATCCTCACTCATTATTCTTGTCTCATTTTATCTTTACCCACCGTTGCTTTCGTCATAATTATAAGAAGTCGAGTTAGTGTCATCATCAACTTTATAATTCCAATTTCTTCAACTAAAGAGATTAGTACATTTTGTAATCTCAATCAATATAGTGGATTATTTTATTTGAATCAGCCTCGTGCTTTTTTCTCTTTTCAGATTATCTTCATAAAAAATTTAATATCTGATGTATTCTTTTTATTTATTTATGTGCTAGATTTTCATATAAAATTAAGACTAAAATTCACATCTTATTACTATGAATTTTCTAAGGCATAATAAAATTTAATTAAATATTTTTTGAATTTACCTTCAAAGAACAATGCTACATTTTTTATGAAAAATCATACTCAGATCATCTGAAAAAAAAAAAAAATCAAACTGACAATAGAAATCATATTCTTTAAAATACAATCATGATACTCTTAGAAATATTCATTTTAATTGAGAATTATCTATGTCACCTAACTTCTACTAAAAAAAATTCAAAACATCAAATATTTTATAAGATATTTTAACATATTAACTGAATATTTCTTACATCTTCAACAGTTTAACTATATTCCAATGTAAAATTATTAAAATATCATCTTAAATGATTTTTTTTTCTATTATGCCAAATTGAATAATTGAATAGGAATTATTGAAATATAGAGTGATTCAAACTTATAGAGCTGTGCATTTATGACTTGAAAGATTAATAATATGCATGCATCCCTTTTGCCACAATAGGAAATAAAGACATACCATTTCTAATAATTTTTTAGCCAATCATGTTTAAAATGAAACACAAGCTTTTTTTCAAAAGATTATTGGAAATCAAACAAAAGTTTGTCTATGATTTTCCATGATTGTAGATGGAGCCAAAATAAGCAAATGGGGGCACATGCCTCACATTTCTTTTATATTAATTATTGTTTATATTTATAATTTTTTATATTTAATTTTAGAGTTATGCTAATTTTTATAGTTCTCTCTCTTTATAATGCTAATATGACTTCTTTTGCTTTTGCCTGTGATGTAACTATTTGTAGACATTGGAATCAAGTGGTGGCTAAATGGGTGTTTGCCAACTTTAGATTTAGAGTAACTAGTTAAAATTAAATATTATATTAAAATTTTGTCTAACTCACAAAACATAAAAGTTAATTATAATTTAATATCAATTATATTTTAAAATTAATTATCTATACATATTTTTTTGATATTAATATAATTATTGAGTTGTCATTCTATATAAATGATATGATACTTAAAATACCACTAATCGAAGTACGAATCTTGATGTCAAAAGCAAGTTGATCATCAGTTAAAATTAGTTGAGATCAGACACTTAAAATATCATTGAAAACTTTGGGATATCACTTAAATCTCTAAATAACTCTTAAAGAGTGTTATATAATCGAAAGCATCTTCGGATCTAACAAGCCCAAGATCTCATAATTACTTCATTTAAACATTCAAATACTTAAAATACATCAAATGATAAAAGGAATCATTCTAAGCCGTCTAGTGAAGTGGAGTGGTTCGATTTTGCATGTATTTATAGAGACGTATCTTCATCTATAAATAGCCCTTCATTCCTTATATGAAGGGAGCCCAAGAGAGAGAGGAGAGCTCTAAAGCTTGAAAATTCTACATTGTCACCACTGATGGTTGTCAACCACCGTACGCCACCGCTGATCCTTGTAGTTGTCAATCTCCATCGGTCACCATCATGACAACATTCATCGTTAGTCGATCTGTTGTCATCATCTGCCACTATCTTGTTACAACCGAGCATATATGGTCAGCGTTATCTGATGCAGGATTCTCATTGTCACTTATCATGTACAATTTTGTAATCTATCGGAAATTTTGTACTCAAACAAATACATAGTGGAAGATTCTTACTTGCTAGCCCTGTGATTTTTCCTCTTTTTTAGAGGTTATTTCCGTAAAATTTAGTTTTCTTGTTCACTCTTTAAATATCTCTGTGTGTCTTTGAATTTCATAACAAGGCTAATCACTTTCACTCTACCACCGGTTTTCTAACGTAATAAACATCATTAATATTTTATTAATTAATTCAATTCTATAATTTTTAATTCCTTATTAATTATAATGTTTCAAGAGATCATTAGATTTAATAAAAATTAATAATCAATTGCCACTTATAAATTACCTTTCAAATATCTAATTTATAAAATCCTAGCCCTCTCCCCTTTTAATTTTCCCATATCATTCCACACAAATTCTCAAAACTCTCTCATCGGCTGTCACTTTCATCGCTTCATTGGGTTTGAAACCCACTATTCCATCATTCTTTCATTCTAGTCATACCAAAATTTTAAATTTTATTTTCCCATTAAAGAAGGAAAGATTAGATTGGGGAGCACCAGGGTGTGGTTTCAATTGCCAAATACACTCATAATTTACTTGAATAATAAGGTAAAAGTTATAATACTATAAGTTGTGTATTATAGTGATGTAATATCATTTTAATATTATAATATATTTTACTATTTTATAACATATGAGTGCATTTTTTTTTAATGAAAAAGTGCCTTTTGCTATATTTAAAATTATTTGGATTAAGTAATTGATATGGATGAGCTTTTATTTATATATTATGAAGAAGAAGAATAAGGAGCACATTAAATGGCTATCATTTGTGTTAGAGCATTTTATTAGTAATGAAGATGGTTTTTTTAGAAGTTGTTCAAACATAGAATTCAAATATCATCCAATGAACTACAATAAGGCCCATTAGATAGTATGTGAAAATGCATTTTCTAAGAAGTGTATGATAGTATATGATTTTAATTTTTTGTTGTTACACTAGAGTCACTAGATCAATAATGACCCAACTCTAAAAATGTTTCTCTACATTGTTAGACTAGTTTGATCTATCGAACACAAAAAGAGATGCTCTCATTTTCATAAAAATAGAGGAGAGACAATATAGCTTGCATGCCAAAAACAACAGTCAAGCCAATAACATTAAATTTTGTGAATGCATGTTAGCTCAATAACTTTTCTCTATAGCTCATTTGCTAACACATTTTTAATTTAAATGTTTTGTAATGGATATTGTAGAGTATATGAGGTTAAGTTTCTTCTTTACTTGGAATAAAAGAAGAAAATTCACAAAGTTACAAATAAATACGCAGTTTTTCAAAGACAAGCAATATGTAGATTTATTCTTTAATGGCTTTGAAATTTAGGTTGTAAATAATTTGTGCCTATGGTTGTCATTTATGTTAAACTTTCTTAAAATGATGTTTTATTAAGTTCATGTTATTGAAAAATGATGTTATATCTATTGTATATTAATGTTCTATTTTATTATATAAATTCATTTATAATGCTAATTTTATTGTCCATATTATAAATGATGCCATCATTATTGTTTTTATTTACATTTTTGTTGATCTCGCACTATGATAAATACTTTTAAAGTAGAAGCCTCTGCTATCATCTTAACAAGAGACTCTCAAATCATGTTCAAATAATATTCAAATCATATAGATCAAGTTTAAACCAAATAAAATCTTATTTTTACCTTGTTTTAAAAACTTATTTGAAGCTAATCAAAGATTGTTTGAACTTAATTTAAACCTTATTTGACTCTTATTTGGACGTAATCAAATATTATTCAAACTTAGTTCTAGCTAAGTTGAATATTGTTTGAACCTAATCAAACATAGTTCATACCTTATTTAAACCGAGATGAACCATGTTAAACTTGTTTTAATCATCAATATTAGACCTATTCAATGTTTGATCAAGAAAGGTTTGAGCTAGGTCAAATTGGGTTAAAAAAAGCTTTGCATTTTATCAAAAAAGGTTTAAAAAGGTTCAAAATTATTTTAACTTGGGTTGAACTTCATTTGGATGACTTTTCAAATAAGGTTTGAATCTGTTAAAATTAGGTTTGTCCTTTGTTGACATAGGGTCGAACAAGCTTTAGGTATTATTCAAACTAAGTTCAAACTTCATTTAGACCTCTTTAAAATCCGATTGAATAAGGTTCAAATTTAGTTAAACCTGGTTAAAATTAGGTTCAAATATTGTTTCAACTTTGATAGAAATTTGATCAATTCTTATTCAAATATAACATAATTATCTAATATTTTAGCATAATCTCAGAAACATAATCTTCAATAATAAACCATCACATAAGTCTAATAAATACATCATTATTAAGCTCATTGTAAATATATTTCAATAAAAAATTACATTACATTTTAACAAAATATTACAAAATATTAAATCAAAGAAGTATACAACATTGAACCATAAATAACCATTATAATGTTACAACACTTCAACATAAAATTGCATAATAAATTTACAGATTATTACACATAGTAAAATCCATAATATTTATTACAATTACATACACTTATAAACTGAGCTTACAACGAATTAACCATATCAATTAACATGCTAGTGGTTGGCATTTTGTTTTTAAGTAACATGAATATGGCCTTTCACTTCATAATGGTTAAATATGTGTTGTACTATATCTTTTTTTACCACCTTTTAAAGATCTTCTACTTTCTTCATATAACCACTCTTAGGTTTCACTAACAATAACAAAATGACAATGAATTTTATTTCTTATTGAATCTCCCATATTGTAGCTGATATCTTGATCATGACCTATAACTGATGTATATTAACATGTAAGATCCATTACATCAATCTTTCTACATGTATGTTTTTCTTCCTCTACAAATCATCCTTATAATCAAGATCATTATCAAAAACATGCAATTTAAATTTGCTAATTAAATAAATAATTAATGATTGAGCCCTAGTTAAGGGCATAATTAAATCTTATTTGATATCTTTTAACTAAGTCATTTTTTTAATTCATTGCAGTGGCACGACTTTCATAAAATAATCTCTATGTTGTAAGCCTCAGAAGCTCTAATGAGATGATATCAATATATAGTTTGGTAACACTACTATTATTTAAGATATTTAAAGCATCGATTGTCATTAGATAATATGTATTCCTAAAGAAGAAAGAGCATGGCCGCCTCTTAAGATTAACTTCATGCTCTTAGTGATGTAGCATATCATGAAGAAAATCAAATTAAAGACTTAATTAAGAGCTAATGCTAAACCCAAGAAAAAGAAGAAAGAATATGCTTAACTATAAGACCCCAAGCTAAAGCCCATTAAAGGGCCATTTTTAGAACATCTTAAATGTATTTTAAATTTTAGTTTTTATATCTTTAATTTTTATTTAGAAGCTTGTATGAGTAGCCTTGATATGAATGATGTATTAAAAGTGAGTGATTAAAAAACTTCATAAATAGCCACTGACCCCTCCTTTCCTTTTATTTTTTTCCTTTAAAGTTTTGGTCCTAAAGTTTGTAATCTATATAAATATGAGCTAAAATGTTTTGTAACTTCAGTTGTTGAATGAATTATTTTGAGTTAAGTATTGCTCTTTCTCTACCTTGGTGCTTAGTAACTCAAGTTTGTTTTTTTAGTGAAATTAGGTAATTATCTTTTGTTCCATTTTATATTTATTTTTACTCTTGTAGCATCTTACTTTTAATTTACTTAAGTCTTCTTCTACACCCTTAGCTCCTTTCAAGTCCTATCATCATCCATCCTAAACTTCACATCCACTCCAAAGCTCAACCTAAAGCTCTTAACCAAACTAAGTAATTTTAAGCCTAGTCTCGTTCTCTACCTATTGACACCATTATAAACTCTATCAAACCTAACCATTTACTTTGGATTATTAGTTCGTATCTTAAAATAAGCATCCATCATTATTTCCATTTATTTACCAACTTAAGACCCATTTTTGAAGAGATCTTTCAAATCAACCTAAAATAGCTCAATCCGAGCTAGTCTTAGAAGATCCACTAGAAGATCATATTAAACCCCTCAACATTTCACAAAAACTCTAGATTTTCTTATATAAATTAATCTAAAGATTCATAGCATTATCCACCATTTAAACTCACTAAAAGACTACCTATCACCATCAATTTGTTTGCACCAATGGTTGAATTCTTAATTCTAATTTTGTTAAAATGTTGATGGGACTCATTCTTTATTTGCACTTTTGAGGTCAAGTGATATTTCGATGACAATTGTTAGTTTTAAAATTTTTCATAATATGCAATAAAAGTGTGATTTGTGTAATCTTCATAGTACCATTTATGAGATAATGATCTTAAATGAATATCAACATCTCATTGACAAAGAATATAGGATCATATTCAATCACTATTTTTATCACATTGTTTGGTAGATAAATTGCACTCCACTAAAATGATACGATAACTCTAACGTCAAACTAAATTGACTATTATCCCTCTATATTATCATGTGAAACATAAGTTCTTCTAAGATAATACTTCTTAGAACCATTAGCCAGTTACTCTACTTCATATTAAAGATCCAACTAATTTTTTGTAATCATTTATTTCTCCACTATATAATACGAGAATATACTGGTTGATTCACCTTGGGAAAAAATGCTATAAAATAGAACAAGTAAAATAACAATTATTTCAAATAATATTCAAACTAGATCTAAAAGGGTCAAACTTTAGTAGATTATTTAAAAGCTTATTCAAATCAAAAATTGAAAAAGTTCTAATTTGTTCTAATAAGGAACCCATTTGAATATGTTTGAAGCAATTAGTCAAACAAAGCTCAAATTTTGTTTGAACAAAGTCTGAATTAAATTCAAAGTTGACTTGAACAAAATTCTAATCTTTTTCAACATGATCAGATCTAATTCTACATTTAAATTCTCAAAATGAACACAAGTATCGCTTACTCTCTTTCTCATAATAAACATAGCTACCTTTTTATAATTTAAATTCTTCATTGAACTATACCTTTGTTATCTTATTAAAGTGCTTTAAGAAGATATATCACATAAAATAACCTAAAAATCAGCAATATCTATTAGAAAAATAAATAAAATTATATATATATATATATATATATATATATATAAGAGGATAAACTTTTATATTATGAGTTGATAATTATATTATTAGTTCAATACCCATAATGTTTACTTTCAAAATTTCATTTTAAATAAAATTTGAGGGATATTTAACAAATAAAATTATAAAAAAATATTTATTTAGAAATCTCTATTATAAAGAATATATAATCATTTTTTTTTAAAATAATAAACTAATATTTTTTAGAAATAATAAACTAAAAATTTTCAAACCTAAAAAAAATTAAAATCTTTACTAATCATCTCATATCATCTACACGCACATTTTACATAACTTTTATTGATGATTTAAACAAAGTACAAAAATAATAATTTAAAAAAGCTTTAAAAATAAAGATATAAAAAATTATTAATAATTTATAAAGCTGTCATGAGATGTGCTGAACTCTTATCCACATGACAGCTATAGCCACTTAAAAAAATCTAAACAAAGTACAAAAATAATAATTTTAAAAAGCTTTAAAAATAAAGATATAAAAAATTATTAAAGTCCTCAATTTAAGTCTTCATGATTTAAAATTTTGCATTAACACTCAATATTTTAAAAATAGATAGAAAAACGCAGCTCGTCCGGTAATTAGAGATTTTCATATTTGAGTTTGCTTTTAAATTGACTTAAAATTAAAAAAATATATTTTAGGGGCATTTTAAATCTGAAATAACGTCATATTAATGTCTTTGTCTCCATGCGTGAAGGCGAAACGTGCGGCCTCACCTATACGAAATAGCGAGATCCACAGTACCTACCATCCAGAAAGATACGTGTTGATTTTGGATTGGTAACACTGCGCTGTTCGGTATTTGCTAATATTTATTTGATTCAGCGCCTCGCCCATAAGGTTTATTAGGACTAAAAAATGCTCGTGAGTGCGACAGCCGACAGGGGCTTTGTCATCTCTCCATTCTCTATTTCTTCTGGGAGCACTGCTTCGAGTGGAAGATACGAGTAGCCTAAGAGTTCAGGGGAGAGGGATGTACGCGGGAGCAGCGGAGATGCGAAACTTCCGGCCTATGGACGGCGAGCTCTGGCGATGGTTTCCCAGTGTTCTAGGCGGGGATGCCCCTCCCATGGTATATTCTCGCACTGGTCTTCTTCTAGATTGCCTTTGGCCGTTGATGCGATTGATAAACTAAGAGGGAAATTAAAGGTGGCCGCAAGTTGCTTGTCTATTTGCGGCGTTGGTCGTTAGGATCCTAGGAGAGAAGATTGGTTTTGGTGGAAACGGCGAACCATAAGAAAAGTCCTGGGGTTCTGATCAATAGATTGCCTCGCAGCTCTAAATTTTTTTTAGTATTGGAGTGGGAGAAGTTTGTTTTGGTTTTTTGTGAGTGTAGCATTTGTTAGTTATATAGTTTTCACCCGTTAGGAAGGGCCTCGGGGAGGCTGTCTCCAATATCGTAATCCAGTTTTTGCATGAAATCCAATTATTTATTTTTATTTATAGATTCTTGTACCATATTATTGTCCTGTTTTGTATGTGTTGTTGTTTTTATTAAAGGATTATAGGGGCAATTCGGCTGTATGCATCAATAGTCATAGCATGCAACCTTCATGCTTGAGGTTATTCATACGTTAAAAAAACCTAACTATGGATGGCTGCTAACTGTTGGATGCCTCATTTATTTTTACATTTTATGATAACAAAATGATATCGCTTTTATGTTTGTGCACTCATTGATGAGGTCCAAATGAGGGTCCATGATATTCTCACATCAGATATTAAACGAAAGTTGATTTATTATTATATTAGTAGCTGCCTTGCCTATTTATTAGCTTAAGTTCTTAGGTTAATGGGCATGAATGTATTAGTATATTGAGTTCAACTCAGGCCCTCTGTTTCACTTTCCTAACAGTACTAATAGTTTTGATTTTTTTTTACGTATTAGATCATTCAATTAGAAAACATGGCTGAATGGTAAGTATGATTGATTGTTCTAGTTTGTGATGTACTAGCTTGACAATTTAATTTTTCTTCCTTTTGCTTTGATTTGAAAGGACAAAGGTTTTCTTAAGAACAAAAAGGTGCACCCTGTTTTTCATGTAAATAACACGTCCAACATTGTTCTGATGAATGATTTATTGCTTTTTACTGCTATGAATCATCTTTTATTTGCCATACATAAATTTTCTTATTTATCATATGTAAACGTTAATGATGAACATTATTAATAGTTTTTAAGGTGAGGCTTTAACACATGACATCATTTAACTGTTTGAAACTTGTGGAGAAATCTCTGACCGAAGTCCTGACTAACCAGAGCATTTGTGTAAAGCCGAAGTCCTGGCTAACTAAAACATTTCAAAATAGCTGTAATTTAGCTTTTGAAACATGCACTAGTTGGGTATTTTCTACAATGCAAGCTAGGAAGTTATCCAAGGTTTTTTTTTGTTTAATTTATGCTCCATTCAAAGTATTCCCATGTGGATGATAGGGCAAAAAGGAATTTGTTTGGTGCCACTGATGAAGGTAACATTAAACAAAATAGAAATACATATTTCAGAGATGCATTTACCATGGGTGCAAATGAGATGGGCTGTGCTTTATTGATTATGTTCATCTTCCAAATTATGCTGCCCATTATTGGTTTTGAAATGAAAAGCTGATCTTGTTAGTTTTGTTAATATCAGATACAGAAAATCATGGTCAGTTTCATTGAGTACCGCATTGAAGAAAGTTACTTTTATTTAACTTGCATGTTGGATATCAACAAATGCTAGGATGTAGGAGTGACTATTGAATGTCTTTTTTATTTGACATCATTAGATGTCTCTTGTTTTAAATTGTCTATCATTTACAAATGGAAAAAAAGATCAAGTTTAGGATGGATTTTCAATGAAGCATAACCTTGTTGCAAGATGTTGGTGTAGGATATCAAGTGAATTCTTGGAAGAATATTTTTTAAACCAAATAAGCAACCTCATTGGAGTTCCTATTTCATTTCCTTAATTGAGAAATTTTAGCAGTTTGGTGAATGTGTTGACTCTATACAATTTTATTTTGTAAATAAGAATCCCATAAAGCGACTTAATTCAAAGAACATTTCCAATCACATTTATTTGAAGATTTCATGCATTGTACTTGTTGATTGTTAGAAATGATATGAATTCAAAAAAAGATTTTTTGAGAATGTTGTTTCGATCGATCCATCACTTCCTACATGCACAACCAAAGAAAATGTGACTATTCCCTTAGGAAGATTTTCTTGGGAAGACACTATGATTAGGGATGAGAACTGAGCCGATCTAGTGTCAATTAGAAATTGGATCAAACTTACATAAGCCAACTCGAAACAGGTTCCTTGCTTGAATTGATTCGACTTCATACCAACTGATCTACTTGATTTTGAATTGGCTCAAACTTGAATCAAGCTGGTCAAAATCATTTATTTTTTTTTTTTTATTTTTAAAAATATTTAATATGCATATGTGAATATTTATAATGTACATATACTTCTGTACACATACATATGTTTATAAAATTTAAAAAATATACATATTATTTATATTTTAGCTTAACTCGATTTGATCTAATCTCAACTCAAGATTAGCATGGATATCATACCAACTAAAAAATTGGCTCGTGACTAAACTCAATTGGCTTGATTTAAGCTAAAAATCTATTTAATCTTTGAGTGATCTTTGATCTTCATGCTAAAATAATTAGCTCTAACTCAAATGCTTATACTTTGTAAATGGGATCGAAAACTTAGGATGGTGAAGGCTAGTTTAGTTCTTTTATTGAGATGAATGGTGGATAGAGGAGACACTTTGTCATTAAGATCCATGCTGGCTGGAAATATGCTTGGTTGAATGATGTTTTACTCCTTAGATTATTGGAGGATTTAGAAGAGTGACTCATCGTCTTTAAGTTTGGTATTAGAGCCGTCTAATCCACAGGGTTATGAATGGGCATATTAATATTAGGTTTTAAGATGTGTTGTTGGTGCTCAGGAGTACGTTGTTGCATGACTTTAATATTAATGTTGGATGTGATCTAAGCTGGACCATTGGTTCTAGGTTGATATGTTAAGATTGGTGCTTGATTTTAAGGATTTGATAGAAGGATCTTCATGCAACGTGAAGTGACTTGATGGTGGTGTTTTGAAAGGACTATTATTTTATCCCACCCTACTACATGACAATCACGGAAGCATGAATCTTAATTTGGATGACCAAGATTAATCAATATGTAATGATTTTACAATTGTGTTAATTGCCTCCCATTTTTAGGTTCTCTTGTAATTAACCTAAAAATATTTATTCAAGGCAATTATCATTAAGTATTAGATATTTTTGATATGTGGTATAGAATTAATTTTCTAAAGCCATAATCACTCCTAAGATATCGATATAGATATATTCTCGGAGTTATGAATTGAGATATTATGAGTTGACTTTTGTATACAATGAGTTGGGGGTGAAGCTTTTACGTATGTCTTTTTGAATTTAAAGTGGGTCATTTTGACTAGGTTTTGCTTGTAGGAATCTTGCTTTGATGTTAGGTTGGTTTGTGTTTTTGATGTTGTAATTAGTATGGTTAATTGGTCAGACTGTTTTGGTCATGTCCCATTGATTAATGGGTTGAAATTTAGCCTAGGCCCATATGATTTGTGGGTCATCAACTTTGTGCACTAGATTTTGGTATTGAATTGTCATTGGCTTCAACTTATAGGGCCAATTACAACCTATATTTTGTGGGCTACAATGCAGCTAAAGCTCTTGACAATTGCATTTACGGGATTGTTCTTGTATGTTTTGTATCTAATTTAAACTTGCTTTAGGATAAATCATCATATTGGTTGGCATTGGGAGTGACCTTCATGCATTAACCACCTACACTAAGGGAGCACTAAAGACGATAATGTAAGATGTCTTTACAGGATTTGTATACTCGTGGCTCATCAATTATGGGTCAGGTCTTGACCCAAACCCATATATTTTGTGGGTTGTATGCTTCGTTGGCTAGCCTTTGGAGTTAAATAAATTGGGTCATGTTGTCAACCCATCGGTCTATTTAGCGGCCTATTCTGTGAGTCATGATACTACCAAAGTTTTATGGGCGGCATTTGCTGACTTATTCTTGCGTAATTCGAGGCTCATTTTAGGTCCATTTTGATAGAAAATCCATAATATTGGTATGCATGGGTAATGTGCTTGTGCAAACACCCGTATGTTACGGGCAACGACGGGGCATCTTTGTTTTTCCTCGGGGTGTCTTTTTAATTACCACTACTTAGTTTTCAATTCACCTCTAATCATCATATGAAATGTGAATAACCCGTCCTCTTCTCTTTGAAACAAGAGGAGCTTTCGGTTCTGTGCACGCTTAAAAAATTTTTGTCTTCTCCATATTATATATCTCTAGAGTTAATAATTTTCTCTAAGGAATTACATAACTCAAATTGACGGCCACATGGGTTTGTAGCTTGTGTCCCACCCATTCATGGGCTATGTCTTGATCCAAGCTCATATGATCTGTGGTCATTCATTTTGTGGGATAGATTTTGGAGATGATTAGTATGTCTTAAACTCAGTCCATTGTTCATTTTGTGGCCCATATCCTATGAGCAATGATGCAGAAAAGGCCCTCATGGGTAGCATTCGTGAGCTTCTTCTTACTTGATTTGAACCCATTTTGGGCCATTTTCATGGAACAATCCCATATTGGTGGTGTTGATGGTGGGCTATATTCTTATGCAAGCACTTGCATTGAAGGCCAGTAAAGGAGATTGTGAGCTTGACCTATAGGTGTTAGTCATCTTCCAATAGTTATGGACACTAGAGTTTTGAAGAAGGTTGCAAAATTACTAGGTTTGTTGCTATAATAAAAGTTTATTAAAGGTTCAAGGCTCTTTTTTTTCTCATTCTCCTCATCTTAAGCGTACAAAATTTTCTTAATATAAGCCTTCTAGATATAAATCTTCTATCTTCTCTCTTTCCTCCTCTCAGCAAGCTTGTCTCCCACCAGGTGCTATGTATTTGTATTTGATTCTTCTCGAATAATGTATATTTCATCTCAGTTAGCTCTGAAGTGGATTTAAACTCTCAACCAAACTACTATCAATTTCATATATTGTGTTGTGGTTTTCTCTATCTTTGTAATTTTAGCATAGTACTTTTTCATAATTTCTCACTTTTTCATAATTCATAGTATTTTTTCATAATTTCTCAATCTCTTAAGTGAATGTGGTTTTAACGTTCTTAGGAATATTTAGAGAGATAGGAATGGAGGGTGGATTAATACCTTTGTTGAGATGAATGATGAATGGAGGGGATACTTATTCTCTCAGAATTGTGCTTGATGAATATGCCCTTGGTTGAAGGGTATGTTAGTCCTCTGGTCAATCACATGGTCAAGAAGAGAGATACCTTATCTTTGAGATTGGCAAAAAATTATTTTACCCGTCTTTAATCAAACAAATGGAACTAGGTTTTAATATCTATGTAAATAGAGATCAAACTCTGACCAATGCATGACTTCAAGATTGTCATTGGAGTGATTTGAGTTGGAGTGATTGAGTTGAACCATTGAACCTTGATTAAAGCGGCAAGATTAGAGCTTGAATCTAAAGTTCTAATAAAAGGGCCTTCATGCATCTTGAAGTGATATGATGATGATAATCGGGAAATATCATTATTTCATCTTGCCTTTGCTGCACAAAGATCATGGATCTATTATTTTATTAGGGCTTATTGATACTATTGGTCAAGATGTGGGAATTATTCATCGACAGCTAGTTATTAGCATGATCTATCGATATTATTCTTCAAAACATTCTGATTTATTTTCTATACCTGTCTTGGAAATAAGTTAAAATTAAATAAATGAAGGCTTATAACAGGGCATATGAATGTCATCACAGATGTTAAAATCCTCAAACTCTGATTGTTGAGTTCTTTCTGATGATTTATAGGCAAGTTTTCTCATTTTTCCGGTTTCTTCATTTTTATTGTTTTTCTGCATGTCTATGTACAAATATTCAGCATTAATTTGCATTTAGCAGCTCCTCTAATGATTATTTCACTTTGTAACACTTAGGTTTTTTTTCTTTTTTTTTGGGGAAAAAACCTGTTTATTCTGCTTTGTTATTCTTTGTGTTCAAGCATATTTGCTACTTTGCCCGGTTGTTTCCTAATTTAAAGACTGTTTGAATTGCATCATTAGTTCCATTGCCAAATTATCTTCCAGGAGAAAATGTGGTATATATGGTCCATATAGTCTGTGCAACACATACTAATCTAAATATTCCAATCTTCACTGGCTTTAATTTTTTTGAAATTCATTGAATAAAATAGAAAACTGTAGCAGTTATGTTAGGTGTTGATTTCATACATAAGTTATACTTAGTTCAAAGAATCAAATGAATTGCTCAAGATTAGGCATCATGCTTATAATCCTTCTGTCCAAGATACTGGAAAAATCTAATCACAGAAACTGTGTTCTTTAAAAGCATAGTAGGGGTCAAATAGTCGGGAAAACAAGCAAAATCATATATATGTTTTCTAAAAAATATTTTTATTTTCACTAGTAAATTCTAATTATTTTATTATTTTTTTATGTAGTGCAACCAGATCTACTCTGCTCTATCTGAATATGATGTGGGAGGAGATCTATTCAATGCACCAGAGCCCATCATAGAAGAGCCTGTACTTGAATTAGATCCTATTGTAGCTGCATTCTGTATGATGTCAAATGGTGAAGATGTTATTGCCGCTGAGGCAATGAAAGTTGCGGACATAGAATCTATTCAAAATGAGCATCTACTCAGTGAAGTTTTCTATGACTGCAAAAAGGACCTTCTGGAGAAATCAGCAATCAAAGAATCATTTCCTGAGCACCAGATTTTAAGTTGCCTGTGGTGCATGTAGAAGAAGATCCTGGTGTAGAGAAGGATACTGCAGTAATAGGAGGACATTTGCAGAAAAGTGTTAGTTTTGGATGCTTGAAATCAACTGAGTGGACGCAAGACACCTCTGTTAAGCCAAACTTAGGTGGTTTACAAGAAGTGAATTTTGAAGATGCATATGGGATAAGGAGGACATACAGTGAGGGAGATATTCATGTAAGATAATCCCTGTTTTGATTTTTTTTTATTTTTATTTTAGTAGTCGACTGTTGAAAATTTGCTTTGGCAAGTTCTTATAAAAATAATATAACATTAAAAAAAAATAATCATCATAGATTTCAAATGTGCATTTACTACACGAAGACATTCAATATTCTTTTTGCTTGATGATTAGCTAAAATTTGCCATTATTTTTATTAGCAAAATCTAGGGTCTATGAAAACCCAGAAGTTTAATTCAGTATTAAGTGGGAAGCTATGGAGTACTGACTTCACAAAGCCTCGAATTCATTTCATCTGTTAGAAATAACGGAACTCATTTCTTATAGATTTAATGTTTCATAGAACGTTTAAAACTTGCATTTGTTATTGATGCCTTGTTTGCCATGTGAAAATTTTTTAGCTATATGTTGCTAATCTTTTTCTTCTTCTTTTTCGTGGGCAAAAGAATGCTAAACTGCTAAACTATGAGATTTGCTGAACTGTCATTAAAAGAATAGTATTAAAACTTGTCCTAGGTTATGGAAAATCCCAACTAATTGGGATAAAGTTTATGTTGCTTCAAATGCTAGGGATTACAATGGGGTTTGGAGAATCATGATCTAATTCTAATGGTATCATCTCAACTATGTGGTTTATTCAACTATGTGGAATTGACTTTGTTATCCAATTCTGTTGTTCATATCTGTTTGGTTGACATGTGAAATTAACGGTAGTCTCCATCCGTCTTTAAAAAAACTAATAACTAGGAGACCATTGGATTACCCTTTTTCTATATTCATTACATCTTATGGTGTGGTGCATACTCAATTCCAACATATGATGCAAAAAAAAAAAAAAACAATAAACAATAAACACCAAAACTGCAAGGTACAAGCTATTAATCTTAAAAAAATATTCACTTTTTCAATGAAAATTAAAAAAACATTAAAATCCAATTCAGACAGTTTATGGCATTCTATGAAAAGTTTATAAGGAATGATACATTAAAGAATGATTATATTAGATGAATGATGAGAATGATATCCATTTAAGATAAAATACTTGAAAATAAACCTATGTGATTTGCATATATGCAACAAAGTGCAGAAAATAAAACAATGGAGAAAAGCTCTCAAAAATTTTATTCCTTTATTTTGTACAAGAGGGGAGGTGTGCATATATCTCCAAGAGGCATTATAAAATAGGGATAAATAAAAAATGGCAGGAAAGAATAAGAAAGAGCCAGCAGTCCCATAAGGAAACACACGGATTGCAATCTGATGGCTATAGAAAAATTTATCCAATGGTTCAAGGCTTTAATCAGTGCATCTTAAGCTCTTTATTATGATTGGAGAGTAAGTAGGTCTCACTGTAGGAGAGAGAGGGAGAGCAAGGGAGGTATTATAGCAAAAATTCAACACCCCTCTTAAACTGAATGGTAGATATCTATTATTTCAATTTTTTTTTTTATAATATTTTGATTTCATGTAAGCACATATGGAGTATGAAGCAGCTTTTTTAAATTTTTTTTTCTTTTATGAAGTGCTTACGAATTTCAACATGCTTGGTACGATCATATTGTGCTAAATTGTATGCAATGCTGATGGTTGATTCATTATCATTATATGTTTTTATAAGAGCTTGTTACTCGATTTTAAAATTTTTATTATGATTTTAATCTATAGAAGCTTACAGATTCATGAGGCAATAGCTTTGAATTCAACTTCAACACTCAATCTTAAAATCATAGGTTGTCTCTTACTCCTCCAAAGTTTTAAGATTTCCTCTCAAGAATGTATGACACCCCAAAATGGATCTGATATCCACCTTTGATCTAGCATAGTATACACCAATGTATCCTTCAATTTGTATGATATCATATCAATTGTACAGAATTTTTTTTTTGTGCTTGAATTAAGATATCTGAGAATTTTTTAGGTAGTTTGAAAATATTATTCTTTGGGTTTGTGCATAAATTGGTTGATTATTGCAAATGCAATATCTAGAGGTATGAGAAAAGTACATTAGATTTCCTATTAACATTTGATATTATCCCAAATCTACATCAGGTTTTTCTTCATTGAAATCTAATTTTTGTTCTAGTTCAGTTAGAATTTCACATTGCTTGCACTCCATCGTATAGATTTTATATAAAAGGTACATAACATATTCCTATTGGAAATGAAATATTTCTTGTTCAGATTGAGCCACTTCTATGCCCAAAAAGTATTTGAGTTTTCTTAGCTTTTTTATTTCAAATTCTTTAGCATGTGTTTTTTCTAAGAGCTCATCTCTCATAATTGTCATCTTCTGTAATAATTATATTATTATCAACATATACAAGAAGGATTGAGACTTTATCATCAAGAGAATGCTTTGTAAATAGAGTATGGTCCCATTGGCTTCGATTGTATCCAACTCACCATAGCTCTTGTAAATTTGTCACCAAGCTCTTGGTGATTGTTTTAGGCTATACATGGCCTTTTTAATTTGCATACTTGATTCTTTATTTACAATAGTTATCGAATCTTGGTGGTGGATCTATATAAACCTCTTCATCGATGTCCTTTTTGTAAGAAATTTTTTTTACATCATATTTTTGTATAGGCCACCATTATTTGTTGTTAGGGATATCAAAATGTGAATAATATTCATTTTTACAACAAGATCAAAGGTTTTTTGATAGTCAATTTTATATGATTGAGCATATCCTTTTACTACTAATCCTATTTTGTACCTTTTTAAGCTCATGTCTACTTTGTATCTCATAGTAAATATTTATTTGCATCATATTGACTTGTTTCTTTTTTGATAATCAATGATATCTCATGCATCATTTTTTAATGCATTCATCTCTTCTCTCATAGCCACCTTCCATTTTTTGTTTTTAAGTGTCTCAAATGGAATTTGTGGATTAGAATTGATTTTAATGTTGGTTAGAAAGCCTTTATAAGAGAGAATTTTTTTGAAAGGAGATATATTGAGAGATAAGTTATAAATGAGTAGCAGTGAGCTGATCAGTGTTACTTATTAACGGTTTTGAGTTCTAAAATGGTTGAAGAACTTGGTTGGGTTTGTTCCTTCTTATATAGACCCAAATGAGTACAATTAGTTACAATGCTTGTATTTGTAGGACTTTAGGTTACATGAATGTCAAGATGAAAAATATCATCAAAATTATGTTTAATTTAGTAAATCTTCACTTGAGGATGAGTTCTAGTGAAGAAGCTATGAGTTTCATCATAAGTGATATTTATTGAATTGAGAAATTTTTTATGAGTGGATGATAACACTTATACTCCTTTTGTGTGACAGAATATTCAATGAATATACACTTAAGAGCTCTTGTATTAAGTTCTCTTCCATGTTGTTTATGGATATTAACATATAGTCAATACGGTTAAAATTTTATGAGGGATCTTACAAACGTTGTTTGTAGGAAAGAATTCTAATTCATTTAGAGGATATTTAAAATCAATTACTTTGAAGGATATTTTCTTGATTAAATAAATAGTTGTTAGAATAGCTTCTCAATATTATTTTCATGTTTAATAGTGGAGAAGCATCCTAGTGACCTCCAAAAGATAATGAATTTTTATTTTGTCATTTTATTTTGTTGATGAGTGTCAGGATAGAAAGATTGTGGATAATACTCTTTTTTTTAAAAGAAGGATGATATTATGTGGTTAAAATAATCTTGGGAATTATCAGGTAAAAAAAATGATGTTAAAATTGAATTGATTTTTTATCATAGTAATGAATATGGTTTCCAAAGAAGTTGCTAAAAATGTGCTTGAAGAATCAAAAGGAAAAGTTTTTTTTAATAAAAATAGTTGGTGGTGGAGGCATAGTGTGCAAGAAAAGATAAGAAATAAGAAGTATTGATATAAATTTTGGTTTAGATGTAAAAATTTAGAGAATTGAGAAAGATATAAAGTGACTTGTAGAGATTAAAGAATATATGATCTGAAAAAATTTAGTTTTAGTGATTTATGATAGATTAGATCAAGAAGGTGAAAGATGTATGTATAAGTTACTAAAGAGATAGGAGAAGAAAGGCGCAGTTAAAATGAGGTGTATTAAGGATGAAGATAATAAAGTGTTTTCTTAGAAAAGATAATGAAAATAGGTGGATGAGATATTTTGATAAACTTTTCAATGAAAGATCCGAATGTACGATTGATTTTAGCAACCTTAATACAAAAATAGAATTTTATTTTATTTTATTATCTAGTTAGAGAAAACAAAGCGAAATGTGGAAGCGGTAGGACTTGAAGATATTCTAATAGAAAATGTTTAGGAGATCAAGGAATTTCTCTTACAAATTTTTTAATGTTATTTTAAAGAATAAAAGATGGATGAGTGGAGAAAGAGTTTGTTGGTTCTATATTTAAGAATAAAGGTGATGCACAAGAGTGTGCAAATTATAGAGGAATTAATAATGTGTACATTAAAATTATGGGAGAGAGTAATTGAGCATAGTTACGATGTGATACAAAAGTTTCTGTCAGTTTGGTTTCATGCGTAGATCTACTATGGATGCTATACATTTGTTAAGAGGTTTGATGGAGAAAGTAGAGAAAGTAAGGAGGATTTACATATGATATTTATTGATTTAGAAAACTTATGATAAAGTTTCAAGAGATGTTCTTTGGAGAGTTCTAGAACGAAAAAGGAGTTAATATTGGTTATATTCAAGTCATTAAGGATATGTATACTAGAATTGTTACTTGTGTCCAAACACAAGGAGGATTGATAAAATATTTTCCCATTTCAATTGGATTATATCAAGGATCAATTTTAAGCCCTTATCTTTTTGCTTTAGTTATGGATGTTCTTTCTAGGCATTTACAGAAGATGTATCTTGGTATGCTTTTCTTGATGACATTCTTCTTGTTGATAAGACTAAAGAGGGAGTCCAAGAGAAACTTAAATTATGGAGGTCAACATTAGAGTCTAAAGATTTTCGTTTAAGTAGATATAAAATTGAATATATGAGTGTAATTTTAGTTGTAGAAGTTCTAGTGGTAGATTATTGACATTAGGTGAACAAGTCATTAATAAGAGTGAATAGCTCTATTGTTTAAAATGATGGTGAAATAGATGGAGATATTATTAGTAGAATTCAAGTTGGATGGTTGAAGTGGAGGAATGCATGCTGTTGTGTGATAGAAAAGTTCTAAAACTTAAGGAAAAATTTTATAAGATGGTGATAAGACCTGACTTGTGGTGCGAGAATGTTGGCAATAAAAGAGAAGCATAAGACTAAGTTAAGTGTTACGAGATGAGGATGCTCGTGGATGAGTGACTTTACTCTTAGATAAAATGTGAAATGAGTATGTTAGGAAAAGTTGGAGTAGCTCCGGTGGATAAGATTAGAGAGAGCCTTAGATGGTTTGGCTACATAAAGCCTATTCGATGACTCAGTTAGGAGAAATGATCATTAGATTTGCCTTTATGTTAAGAAAGGTAGAGGTAAACCTAAAGACTTGGTTAAGATGTATAAAAATGATCTTAGTATACTTGGATTTAATTAGAATTTGACACATAATAGGACACAATGGAGACGAAGGATTCATATAGCTGACCCCACTTAGTGGGATAAAGGCTTGTTGTTGTTGTAATGAATATGGTTTCCATAGTACTAACATCAAATTTTCATTTAGGGGCTGTTTGGTTAGATATATTTGGAGTGTAAAGTAAATCAAATGTAGGGATTTTAACTTTTTAAGTATTTGGTATGATGCAAAATAAAATTTCATTTAGTGTATTTGAAAAGCATTGGAAAGGTGATTTGTGATGTATTTGAAATTTATCTAATTTGGGTGAATTTTAAATACATCACTTATGGAAAAGTGTGAGTGCCTTCTTATACGCCGGTACGCGCTCGTCGTTGCCCATCGCCCACCACCACTACCACCTCTAGCCACCTCTCACCGTCGTTGCCCTGCGTTACACCAGCACCGCCACTACCACTCTGGTGCCACCTTCCACCACTGCGTCGCGGCCATCACCACCATGGTTCGCGGTATCACCACTACCTCTGGCCTCCCTGTGGCGCCACCACCTGGTCGACACCATTGTTGTCACCATCCCCTCATTACCCTCCAACTCGCCAACAACAACTCCTACTACGATCGCCTCCACCACACTTTTAACCCACCCTAAAAAGTATTTTGCATTACATTCATTCTACCAAAGAAGAAAAAATAAACTCATGTATTTGTAGAGTTTTCAACCAAACAACCTAAAGTAATTCAAATACATTACATTCACTTTACACTATATTCCTTTTATACTGCACTATATTTTTCAAGTAACCAAATGGCCTCTTAATTAAATATATGTATATTATTAGAATGTAGTTATCAAGGAAAGTAATAAACTTAGTGACTCCAAAGATCTTAGATCTTTTAGAGGGTCCATAGATATTACGATGAAGCAAAACAAAAGGACTGGGGGATCTATAATTATTTTTAAGAAATGAAATATGTTGAAGTTTAACAATTTCATAAGTTATATTACATATCTTTAATGTTTGCATTTTCATAAAAAATAAAATTTGTACCGAAGATTTTTAAAGAAAGGGTGCTCTAATCTATAATAGTCGGTTTGAATGATTTCAGTAGTGAGAGAGATGGAGTATGCTAGCTAATTTTTGTCTTCACAAAGGTTTACCTCATCATTTTTTTTAGCTCGTCCATTCATCTTCTCCGCGGTGAGGCCTTGAAAAATACAATAATTACCAAAGAAGATGAATTTGAAATTATGATATTTGATAAATTTGTGGATAAATAAAAGGTTAACTATAATGTGTGAAATATGAATACGTTAGTAAGGGTTGAGAGAAATTGATATGTTCCTCTATCCTATAATAGTTATTAAAGATTCCATCTGTAACTTATTTTCATATTATTTATATAGGGTTTGTAAGTTTGAAATATGTTGTGCCAAGATTTGTTATATGATCAGTGGCATCTAAATCTAAAATCTAGAAAGAAGAAGAATTATTTGAGGCACTAAAAACATAAGAATTAAAATCATCGCTTAGCAAGAGAGTAAGATTAGGTATCTTTTTTAAGGAATTGAAAAAACTCTTTAATTTTTCAATTTCTTAATTCGTAGGCAACCATGTTCTTTTTTAATTCTATCTTTATTCATTCTATAGTCGTGGGCTTTTGTGAAGCTTCTAACATTTGTCTTTGGTGTACCCTTTTTTTATATCCCAGTTTTTTGGCGAAGGTTTTGTGATAGAAAGTCCCTTGGGATTCAAAAGTTGTCATACTAGATAACTTGAGGGTCAGTCTATTGATCATCATCATTTCTTTTTCAGTCTGTACAAGAGAGAGTACTTCATTTAAAGAAGAAAAATTTTCTCTACTTAAGATTTGGACTTGAATTTGGTCTAAATCATTGTTGAGTCATGCTATAAACTTACAATTTTTTTCTTGCTTCATAAATTACCTAAAGATCATCATATCCGCACAGCATGATATCTTAATAATAGTATAGAGTTCAACTTCAATTAGTAAATATTCATGATATTAAAGTATTCAATAATAGTAAGATTAACTTGTTTTTTAATAGAGAATCTTGTTTTGATTTCTTTAATGAGTGTACCATTATTCACCTTTGAGTAGATTTATTTAATTATATCCCAAACTTAAAAAAAGAGAACAAAGGTCGGAAAAAAAATCTAACATTGTTGTGATACCATATTGAAAATAAAACAATGAAGAAAAACTCTCAAGATTTTATTAATTTACTTTATATAAGAGGGGAGGTATACATACATCTCCAAGAGGCATTATAATATAGGAATAAATCAAAAATAGGGAAAAATTAATAAGATGTTGGAGGCCTAAGGAAGCCTATGGATAGTAATTTGATGATCATAGAAAAATTGATTTAGCGGTATAAGGCCTTAATCCGTGTGCTTTAACTCTTTACATAATTAGAGAGTGAGTTGGCCCCATTATAGAAGAGAGAGGGAGAATATTGGTTGTATTATAATAGAAATTCAACAAAAAGTGTTAAAATGTGAACCCAGTAGATGAGTAGATAAAATTAGTGTCTTAAGATTATAAAGGAGTAGGGATAAATCTGAAGTAATATTGATAAAAGTTTTACCTGATTTGCAAAAAATAGATTCAAAACCTAAATGTATAAAAATTGAAAAAAGAGGATTCATATAGTTGACTAAATTGTTGAAATAATGCTAATGATGATGATTTATGGATCATGACATCCACATAAACTATTGAAAGTTCACACAGGATATCTAAATTATAATAAATCTAACTAAACACAATATCACTTCTGACCAATAACAAAAAAATATAGTAGTAAAGAAGAAATAACTGAAGAAAAATGAAGGTGAAGAAGTCATGTAAAAGTTAAGTCTCATGCCATTATGAGGAGACGGCCTCTCTTAGAATTTTTTAAGTCTCATATTTGGTAAAGGATCAGACTCCCATAATAGATAAAGAGGAATAGTAGCCACTTCCATGTTAGGAATTTTATTCATATCATAAATTATTTTATTTGACTTGAATAACTCATATTTATAGATGTAAGGAATAATAAACTGCTGCCAAATTGTTAACGAAGCAAAAGATTGCTAACAAATTATGGACAAACAAAATAATAAATTATTATGTTGCTAGCAAAATACTAACAAATTTAATAGCATTAACTAGAATAATACTAACAGAAATACTGAAATTTAGAATGCATAAATTAATTTCAGTATCCATGACAACAACAAAAATTCAAAATTCGTGCACATCGGTTCTATTTGGCCTGGACAAATTTGATTATGATGAATTTTTTACTTGTTTGTCTTTCAGTAGATGTGAGCTTAATTGTTGGCTTTCCTATAAAAATATCCACATTTTTTCTTGATATGAAATCAGTATATCCACTATTCGTAGGGATGTGGTGTCATAACTAACAATGGTTTCTAGAATAAGATTGGTATGAATATATGGGAAACATGCAAATGATTCTTTATGTGGAACTTGGATTAGTTGGGAAGAGAGAAGAATTTAAAGTGGTTGATGCTATGTTGTCATAATTTTTGGTATTTTCAATTGTATGCATTCATTCATTACAATTCATTATACAACTTTAAATGACCTTATTTTCTTGTCCTTAGAAGTGTTTATGTAGGAAACCTTTCAGTATTTATTGCTACTTATGGCTTAGTTTGAATTCACATACTCCATTTCCTTTTCCAATATACTTATAGTGTTCATTGCTAATAACAAGTTATTTGTGAATATTTTCCTTAACAAACGATTGGATAAGAAAATAAGATGTGATGCATGTAAGGGTAGTGCAAAAACCCTTATTTGCTTTTGATGAATTCATTCTAACCAATTCTTATGATGAATGAAAATTTATATTTATTAAGCTTCTTCTGATAATTAGTATGAGTACAAAGTATCTATCACATAGACACAATTTATTTAAAGAAAATAAGCCAAATGGCATAAAGATTTGCCATGATGAACTATGTACCTTTGGATACAACCTAATAAATGAAATTTTGAATTTTATATTTTCTTAAAAGAAGTTATCGTGAACAAATTTATGAACATATTTTTAATTTTCTCAATACAATTCTTTTTTATGAATGATCAAGTAAAAGAAATAAGAATAAAAAATAAATTGGATATCAATTTGTTTATTTGTCATAAGGATAATATCAACAGATAGTACCTTAGGATTTACAATATCAATTAGTTTAATCGATTCAAAAACTTCAAAAAGGTAGGATTTGTTAAATTTCAGTCAACAATATATTCAGATTTTATTTAAGATTTAAGTTTTGTTATGATGTCAAATTAAACTTTAGATCCAAGTCTTAACTCTTGCTTAATTTTAATTTAGGTTATTGAACATGTTAGAGTGTATATTCTAGTGTTTAAATCTAGTAAAAATTAAATATAGAAGCATATTATATTTATAAATATTTTTTTTGTCTGATTCATCATTTAAAGTTTATTGATGATCTATGGTTTCTTTGTTGAATTAAATTTGATTATACATAATTTTGGAGTTTATGTATTAAACAAGTTTAAGGTAAGGTGTATGAATTTTTTTCGTTAGAAATGTTAATCAAATACACAGTGGTTCTAATGAAAGAATAATTATAATATTTTTTAATTTAATAGATATCATATTTACTTCAATTTATCCATCAATTTTTGGTGATAAGTCATAGTTGTGTTCTCATTTTCTTTCAAATTTTTCAGAAATAATGAAATTTACATACATATTTGAAGCAATTATTTTAAGCAATTCGTGCAATTTACCTATTTCATTAAAATACAATTTAATAATATAAGATGCATGGACAATTTTATGACATTGTGTGAAATAAGCTATTTTCAAAAAATTTGTGATTATAGAATTAAATTATGCTTTTCAATATTTTGACAAACTTACATAATTTATACTAAAATTCTATTATGATTAATATTGGTAAAGTTTACAACATTATTATGTTTATTTTACTTTTAATGCACGAAAAACCTTGCATTGTTAAATATGTGCCACATCCCTTTAGACTTGGCTATAAATAACTATCCTCAGTCATTGCAATGATTTTATCCATACGAGAGTAGGCTTTATTTAACACCCAGAAAGTATCATCGATCATTTTGGATGATTCATTTTTGATCTTAAAATAGTTTTCATTCACCACCATCCTTTTTCTGACTCTAGTCACTTCTCAAATCAATTTTAGAAACTATCCCATAACTATTCATCATATGTAGTATATCATTCAAACATAGTGTGGCATATACGCTACTCTCATTTTTGTTAATTGTAAGCAAAGTAGGTGCAATGCAAAGACTCATATTTTCCCTAATAATTTTTTTATTAATTCATCAACATGTTGTTTTAAAAGCTCAACATGTTCTGTTAGATTCAGCCATTTTATATCTTTTCCCAATTCTCCGAAGCTTTTACATCTAAACCAAGTTTATAACAACGCTTTATTTCTTATCTTTTCAGACACTCGACTACCACCAACTATTCTTATTAAGTAGTTTTTCCTTTGATTCGCCAAGACATCTTTAAGAACTTGTTTAATAAGATTCGATACTTTTTCCCACATAACGCTACTTTCCTTATGAACATCCCAAATTTTAATTTCAGAATTGCTCTTAAAAATATTTTTATTTCATGTTTCTAAGTTGCCCCCATCTAATCCTGGTGACAATAATTTTTATTTTTCTCTTACAACCTTTCATCTTAAAATCTAAAACTAATAATACGCTACTTTAAAATTTCACTCGAATTTAACTTACAATCTTTACAATCTAAACGATCTATTTTTCTTATCAAAAAATAAATGAATGAAAATTTATATTTATTAAGCTTCTTCTGATAATTAGCAAATGACACGAGTACAAAGTATCTATCACATAAACACAATTTATTTAAAGAAAAATAAGCCAAATGGCATAAAGATTTGCCATGATGAACTATGTACCTTTGGATACAACCTAATAGATGAAATTTTGAATTTCATATTTTCTTAAAAGAAGTTATCGTGAACAAATTTATGAACATATTTTTAATTTTCTCAATACAATTTTTTTTTTATGAATGATCAAGTAAAAGAAATAAGAATAAAAAATAAATTGGATATCAATTTGTTTATTTGTCATAAGGATAATATCAACAGATAGTACCTTAGGATTTACAATATCAATTAGTTTAATCGATTCAAAAACTTCAAAAGGTAGGATTTGTTAAATTTCAGTCAACAATATATTCAGATTTTATTTAAGATTTAAGTTTTGTTATGATGTCAAATTAAACTTTAGATCCAAGTCTTAACCCTTACTTAATTTTAATTTAGGTTATTGAACATGTTAGTGTGTATATTCTAGTGTTTAAATCTAGTAAAAATTAAATATAGAAGCATATTATATTTATAAATATTTTTTTAATCTGATTCATTTTTTAAAGTTTATTGATGATCTATGGTTTCTTTGTTAGAATTAAATTTGATTATACATAATTTTGGAGTTTATGTATAAAACAAGTTTAAGGTAAGGTGTACAATTTTTTTTTAGTTAGAAATGTTAATCAAATACACAGTGGTTCTAATGAAAGAATAATTACAATATTTTTTAATTTAATAGATATCATATTTACTTCAATTTATCCATCAATTTTTGGTGATAAGTCATAGTTGTGTTCTCATTTTCTTTCAAAGAATTTTTCAGAAATAATTCTTGAAATTTACATACATATTTGAAGCAATTATTTTAAGCAATTCGTGCAATTTAACTATTTCATTAAAATACAATTTAATAATATAAGATGCATGGACAATTTTATGACATTGTGTGAAATAAGCTATTTTCAAAAAAGGATTTGTGATTATAGAATTAAATTATGCTTTTTCAATATTTGTGACAAACTTACATAATTTATACTAAAATTCTATTATGATTAATATGAAATTGGTAACGTTTATGCAACATTATGCAATGTTTATTTTACTTTTAATGCACGAAAAACCTTGCATTGTTAAATATGTGCCACATCCCTTTTTAGACTTGGCTATAAATAACTATCCTCAGTCATTGCAATGATTTTATCCATACCAAAATGAGAGTAGGCTTCTTATTTAACACCCAGAAAGTATCATCGATCATTTGGATGATTCATTTTTGCTCTTAAAATAGTTTTCATTCACCACCATCCTTTTTTCTGACTCTAGTCACTTCTCAAATCAATTTTAGAAACTATCCCATAACTATTCATCATATGTAGTATATCATTCAAACATAGTGTGGCATATACGCTACTCTCATTTTTCTCAAGTGTAAGCAAAGTAGGTGCAATGCAAAGACTCATATTTTCTCTAATAATTTTTTTATTAATTCATCAACATGTTGTTTAATTAAAGCTCAACATGTTCTGTTAGATTGATTATCTAATGAGTTAAATTAGATAATAACGATTTAAGAACTAAATCAATAACATAATATGTATCACTTAATAATTGTAATTTTTAAGGGAGCTCATTAAATTAAATATTATAAAATCAATCAACACTTGATTAACATCATTATGTACATTCACAATCTCAAGCACTACATTATTCAACTTAATAGCTACTAAGCCATAGATCACTCCCTCTTGCCTATTCACTTTCTTAAATGCATGTTTACTTAGAATATACGATGTTTTTTTTTTTTTCATTTCATTAGATTTCTATTTTGACTCAAACTTACTCTTAGGTTTTGCATGTTTCGAAATTATCCTTCTTCCATTTATCTTATGCTTAAAGTCATATGTAATAGATCTCTAAAAATGACTAACATCTAAATCATAAAGCCAACGTAAACCCAAAGTTAACATAAGTAATTTTCATAGATAGCAACACATCACATCATATTCATTTAGTTTAAGTGGCTAACTTAATAGGAATTAAACATCTCTGAAACACAAAAATAATAATTTCATGACAACAAAAAAATGTGTTATAACCCATATCAGGATATGAAATCTAGAAGTTATAAAATAATTAAAATTCCGTGATAACATAAAAGGTTATAATTTGTGCCCAAGTGTATTTTTTGCTCTTCTTGGCGCATGACTAAAACATTAAAGTTTATTTTTCATAATCTAATATTAAATAAGTTTTACTTTAACTTGCTTGAATGAAATCATTTCACCATATTGAGTCTAGTTATTAGTGATTGTTGTTTACTTACACTAATGAAGAGGGTGAGCTTAAAAGATTTCATATCCATGTGTGTATATGAGTGATTTGAGGATTCTTTGAGATCATACATATCAATAACACAAAATAGCATGTGTTATAGCTCGTGTATAGCACATTCCCTGCCCTCTTTGTATGCAAAATGAAACAACTAAAAATAGTGCATGTTATGTGTGCTGTGTATGTGCTATTTTGTTTTCCCATTCCATTTTTTATTTTTTGGTTGAATGATTTTTTTAAATTATTTGCATGAATAAGAAAACTAGTCATCGCTCACCTCATATTATAATAATGCTTACCTTATGACACTGATGTCTACCCCTTTTGTTAGGCCACAGTCATCAAGGCCATCCAATTAGGGCCTCCAAATAGTTAAACTTCTAGTCTTAAAGGCTGGCCAACCCATCCTTGCCCTTTTTACAGACCTGCATGAACCTTGCAGTGGATTTATTCGGTTGAGCTTATCTAAGATGCATGAGTAGCGAGATGCTTAGAGGCATGCAAAAAAGCCAAAATGCTTTACTTGATTCAGTAACTTTCATCGGAGCCTTAGCTGATTAGATGCAGCAAAACATTGTGTAAAGATATTTGATATTTTAAAACGTGACCTGCTGTTTTTGGGGAACCTAAAATACGCATTGAGATTTAGTGCTCCAAGGTTACATTTATTTATTTATTTTATTTGTTATTTTGAAATTCTTATAATACATAGTACCATCATGTGTTGGTGCTAAGTTGGAAATGCTTGTATGGTTGTGATTAAAAAATTGTGTTATGAAATCTAGGTATACCATGTCCTTGAGGTTCCTGCGAATGTAATGTCTTGGAAGAGGTTGATGTACGCAACATAAAGTTTACATTGTGAATAGATTATTCCCATAATTTAAACCAAAAATCTTCTGTTCATAATGTTAACCTAATTATTTGCTCTATTCTATAATCAAAGTTGTTTATCAATATCCAAGCGAGATCAAAATTTAAAAAATAGGACCCAAAATTAAACTAGAAAAAAGAGAGGTTCATAACTCAAAAGTTCAGTCAGAGTTGAACCGGATAATATAATAAATATTAAAATTATTAATTATATTTTAATTTAATTTAAATGATATAATAATGATATTTTCATCAATTTAATATACAATTTCTAATTTAGGACACTTCACATTTCAATATTTTTGAATATGATTCTAAATCAAAAATTATGAGGCATGATTTTTTTAATAAGTTTTCTATTTTTAATATAAATATTTCATTTCTAGCTATCTGATCAAAATCAGTAGTAAAATAAATGATTAATATTAAAATTGTGTGGTTCATTAAACTAATTCAGTTCATCATTTTAACTATCAGTTCTGGCTTTGGCTAATTATGTGCAAAAGTGATTTTGGGCTAAGTTAAACTTGTTGGTGGAACGTTTGAACCTATCGGACTAGCCAATCTGGTCCAAATTATAAAGGATGTCATTGGAATTTTGTTTTTTGACAGACTCTTAGAAATTGTGGATCAAGCCTTGGAGACAAAGTCACTGTTCATTCTTCTTTTGAACAACATGAAATTCGTGACTTGCAGAACGAAGAGAAAATGATTGAAGATCGAAAGGAAAAGATTAACAGATACATGAGGAAAAAGACCAGGAGGAATTTTGGCAGAAAAATCAAGGTAATCATAGTTACTGCATTACAGATTCCCATTTTAGTAGCAATGGGTAGTTTGTGTTTAGTCACCTTTGCTTCTGATACAAGTAAGAATCAATTACAAATGACTGACACAATTTAGTTTGCATGGAAATTGGATACTGGTGTTATCTGTTTCAGAATACTTAAACCAAATGTGCTGCATCTTTTAAAACCAGACTGCACTTTCGTTATCTTTTACTTAAACCAAATGTTGATAGGCTATTTTTATGTATGATGCATGACATTTTTGAATTTGGCTGGAATTAAACTGATTGGGCCGTTCTATTTGTCCTGTAGAGTTTTTATCTTTTGGCTACCATCTAAAACCTTTGCTTTTACTGCTGGATCATCATTAGAATGAATGGCATATCTATAAACAAGCTATATATTTGCATAAAATAGGGCAGATGCTTCTTTATCTCCATGAAAACTAATTACAAATCTATTTAGTGAAGTGTTTTGGATTTAATCCGAATGGGAGATAGCTATGTGACTTGAGCATAAATAAAGTCAAAATCCGAGTAAAAAGATGCAAGAAAAATGCTGTTGGGTAAATAAATAGGCTCATCTGAAATCAGACAAGTATATTCCTTTTTAGGAGAATTTCCATACATGCAACACCACATAGTTTTTATATATTACTAGGGATAATTTCCAAAATGATCAGCTGATTATTTGCATGTAGTCAATCTAGTTTCCCGGCTGTATAAAATTGATCCAAAATAGTTCCTGGATGATTAAATTAGGATCAACTTTGTACAGTTGAAAGATTAAATTGAGATCAATTTTACATCATTATTTTTACACGAGAGATCACTTTAGATCATTGTGATGCTCTGAGATTAAATTGATCACATGCAAATTATTGAGAGATTGTCTTAGTATTTATTTATATATTAATATATCTAACATCTAAAATTATCTTAACACAAAAATATATTCAAAAGATTAATATTAATTATATTTTTGAATGATTTAAAAATTTAAATATTATATAAATAAATATTAAAATTTAGATATTCACATCCTTTCTTTTTTAGGTGATTTACATACATATCACACAATTCTTATATATTTATATATCTTTTATCTACTTCTCTAATATTTTTATGTTTAAAAAGATGTATTTTATTTAAAAAAAAAATAAGTGATGATGATATTTTTGATGTGATATTGAAGATTTGAATATTATATATATAAAAATTAAAATTTAAGTATTAAATATATAAATACATAAAAATTTTGTGATAGGTATGGGAATCCTCCTTTTTATTGTACACTGAAATAATCTTTATTTTTGTGAACTTGCAGTATGCATGCAGAAAAGCGTTAGCTGACAGTCAGCCACGTGTGCGGGGCAGGTTTGCGAAGAGCGAGGCTTGCGAGGCAGCAGCAAAACTTCAGCACATATAATAGATTTATTATAATCAGAGAATAGGGGCTTTGATGGACAGTGCAAAATCTGTTTGAAAAACAGGTAAATGACCATTTTGCCATTGCTTTTACCTTTAGCCATAAATCAAAAATAAGGGCAAAATGATCATTTCGTTAGTTTTCGAATTGCATCGCTGTAATATAAGTAGTAGTCAGTCGGTAGTATATTTCTGATAATCTTTGCTTTGATGAAGAGTTTGATGCTCCCTTTGGGCTGTAGCAGCAGTCTTTTGTTTGTAGGTTTTGAAGGCGGTTTCATGTAAATGTGTTATTTATTTTTTATGACCCAATGGGGTAAAACAATAAAGTGTTTTGATCTAAATTACAGATGCTTATTTTATTTAAGTGGTCCATTTGATTTATTAGTTGTTTTTTTTCTTTAAGTGATAGTTGTGATTAATATTATTATCATTTGGGGTCAATTATATTTTTTGTTTCCTATTTTTTTGGTTTATTTTATTTATGTTTTGATTTTAAATAAAATATGGGATGATTTATCTACATATCATACAATTCTTATATATTTATATATTTAATATTTAAATTTTAACTTTTATATATATAATATTTTAATCTTCAATATTATATTAAAAAAATTATCATGTTTTTTTAAAAGTGAAATATTTTTTTTTTTAAGTATAGGAAAGTGTTAGTTAAGAAATATGTAATTTTAGATGTTAGATATGTAAATACATAAGAATTGTGTGTATGTAAATTTTTATAAAATATATTTGGTATTTAAAAAATATGTTCTTATTTTTATGTGGTGGTGTGATTGTTATTGACATGGCGGTATGATGTGTAATGATGATGGTAGTTGGTGGCGGTTGGTAATAATGAGTCACTAATAGTGATAGTTATTTTTAAAAATATTTAAAATATTATGAGAGTTCGGATTATGTTCTTATTTTTATGTGGTGGTGTGATTGTTATTGACATGGTGGCAGTATGATATGTAATGATGATGGTAGTTTTTGACAATGAGTCTAATTAATAATTATTTTAAAAATATTTAAAATCTGAGTTGATGCATAATTTTCTGATTGACGTTTAATTTTTCTAAATTGACAACTCGAAATGATTTAATTTTAGTAACTTCGAATTTGACCTGCGAACTTAAAATTAATTCAATTTTTATCACTTTTTGACTTTTGATTTAAAATATATCTAAATAGATCATTGGTCGTTTAGTCAATCAGTTTAAGTCGAGTTATTGGGTTGAGACCGTTTTATGAGTTTGTCTATTCGGGTCAAACTCAAACACGACCAATTGACACCCATAGGTTTGAGCAATGGCTATAGATTTTATTCATGTTGATATATTATATATTCAATTATATATGATTATTTTGTAATGTTGTTATGATTATATTTGATAAATGTTGTGTATAAAATCACCAAATTAGAAGTTTGTAGATATCAATTGAATAAATTAAATCTCTCAATAAATTAAATCTATAATTATATTTTAAGATGACCCAAAGGTTAGTTGATTTTATATATTATGTGTTAACGTTAATGACTTCTTATTTCTCTTCTTTTACAAGCTTCAATTATTTTAAAGTATAATAGTATAAATTCTCTGAGTGAAATCAAAAAAAAAAAAAGTCCAATTTCATTTGGGCAGATTGAATCTTGATTTAGCATTTCTAATTAATAAGCTTGGTCCTATTATTGATTCAAGAACTAGAAAATTGAGGTATTTTCATAAGATTTGAGAAAGATTAAGAAAAGCATGATGTTTATGCCAATGACTGCAATATATAACATGAGTGCGTATTTTTTAAAAACTTAAAAGTGCAAAGAAATATATGAAATTTTTGGAAGGATGATTCTAATTGATTTTGTTGAAAATGGATGAGAGGTACAACCAAGAGGAAATTAAGAGAGGAATCAGATCCTGTAGCAAAAAGAGAATGCAATAATGTGAAATCCAATTGTTACAATCCTGCAAATTATTTCCGGCTATCGCCACTACCAATTTCCACCGCCACCGCTGTCGGCAGCGGCGGCGGCGGCAACAGTTATGTTAAGTTTCACCCCAACTCGCAGCCAACGAGTAGCCCATCAAAGAAATGACATTAAATTGTTCAACTGGATTTCCAAAAAAAAAATAAAGTATAGATTACTCTTTGTTATTGGAAATGAGAGTCAAATTGAATATTTGAACTGGAAATTATCTATTACATAAAATTTAAATATAAATGCCTTCAAAATCATTGAACATTTCACACTGCAAATTGAGTTCGGAGAAGAATTTGAAGTGAAACCTTCTTAGCTGAACATGTGGGGAAGAGGCCTCACAGCCATGAATGCATCCACCATCTGTATACAAAATGAAAATCATTTTACTGAAAAATATAGTACCATCCCCACAATATTGGAAGAATCATCTATAAAATACTGAACAATTACACTTTAAAAAATAAAAGGTATAAGTTCCAAGATACAAAATATAACATTTAGATGGCATAAATGAAAATTTTAAAGTGGATATATGACAAAAACTATAAAGAGAATTTTATCAGAAAAATATTAACAATAATATCTGCGGAAAATAAGACAAAAAAATGAATTTTGATAAAATAAAACGGATTAATGTCGATGGATTAAGAAAGAAATAAAGGTAGACCAAGTCAGACAAATAGAATAAAATTAATAATGATGATGAGATACCTCATCTGACACTGAAGCACGAGCCTTTTGATGTCTCTCAACTATCTCTGAAAGAACTTCAATAAGCCGCTTCTTTACCTCACCTGTTAACAACCTGCCTGCACCATATTCCTATTGAAAACCAAGGGAATCAATATAGATAAATACAGCTAAAAAATTCATCCTAGTTGTGCACAATATTGAAGAAAATTTCAAGTTACCTTCTTTATATGCTCAAGTTCATCATCATCGTCAAGAAAGAAACTAAGATACTTAATAGGAATGTCCACCTATGCAAATTTTAAGTAGAAAAGGGGCAAATCAATCAGTGTTACTTTTCAGAATGATATTTCAGGCAATTCATATGCTACAAGAATGTAAAAAACCTTCAAGTTGTAATTGATGATGAGGATGATTAAAAAAAGCCCAAGTCCTCATAAACAAATTTCAAATTGATTTGAACTCTATCTTCTTTAACATGAATCTAATTGAGCCAATATTTTGAGTTCAAATCAAGATTTGGTAGATCGAGTTGGATTTGTTTCCACTACAAATGATCTCAAAGGCATGTATGTCATGTTCGTGCATGAAAATATAAACATATCTTTAAAGGTAGTTCATGGATTTAAAAAAAAATTCTGCTAGACTAGAATATCATTGTCACATATCATCAAAGCGTAATCATATAATAGAAAAATAACCTACAAAATATTCTCATATCTTAGCCATGCATGACACCCTATGTATCACTCTTGTATGATCCACAACTTCACATACGTAGCCAAATCCTTCGTCACTCTCACGCTAGCATGTCACCAGTCACATGCACTCAACAATCGCTAGTTCCTTCGGCTTCGGCATGCTCCTCCATTGTTTATCTTTGGCATGTTACAATTCTCCTGCAAGTGCCTCGAACTCACCAAATCTCTAGAGCATGCAACTCCCTCTCGCTCGTCCCACTTCCTCAACCAACTGGCCCTCCCTCTTGCATGATGTCTGATTGCCTTCTCTCCCACACTGCCTCTTATTTGCTCTTTATCTTCTCCATGATTCTCTCCCACTCGCTTGATCTCCAACACATGCATCACTAACTCTATCTCTCATGCTCTAGTTATGTCCTCTCCCTCATCCTTCTTTTATCTCAAACAATAATGACTCCACCAACAAAAGTTATTAAAAAAAAATATTTCAATTTATCTCCATTGTTCCTTGCTCCCCTCACAACCATTCTGTCATGCATAACACTAACAACGATAGTTACAACAAACAAAACCTCACAACCAATAAGCTCGTGCCTCACCTCACTATGCAGCAATCAGGGTGAGCCTTATAACCTTCCCTATGGTGTAGATTGCACCATGCTTCATTATGTCATCATCAAAGTATAACTCATTACCTACATAATTTGAGAAAATCAACAAAAATTATATAGATATGTCCATTGCTATATATTTCAAATATCTCCAATTCGCTATAGTAATTTCATAAATTTCTCCATTGAACAAGCAACCATCCTTTGCCTCTTTTTGTCATTCAAATCCACCAAGGTCACAAATTAGTGATGAGAGTTTAGAACAAATCAATCAAAAGAAGTATCATCATCTATGTGACCTCAAATCCACTAAAAATACTTACCACATCACCTAACATGTAATTCATAGGCTACAATTTAAACCCATAATTAAAAAAATGAAAACATTGAGAATTTGAAGAATAGAATTATGTGAAATAATAATGGGACTTGAAGTTTGAACATGCATTAACACCAAACAAGTGAATTGGGCCTGTTAAAATCATTCAGCGTCAACTTTCACAAAGTATAATACTGATATTCAAGGTTCAAACAAACAAGAATTAAAAAGTTCATAATCTAAAGATATATCACAATCAAACTTAGTTGGCCAATTGAATAATATAAGTCAAATTAATAGAATAATGAGTTTAAGAAAGCCCATGATTTCATCTATGATGCCATGTCAAATATCTGACATGTAAGTCTCAACAAAATGAGGTAAAACAATCATATACATACACAAATCTATTGTTTATGTTCATCCGATCCACTTTGTCCAAAATAGCTAAATGAGACATTAATTCATTTTGCTTATCAAACTAAATTTTGGGATCGCACTATCAAGTTAAATTATATAATTTCTATAAACGAGCCATACAATCGAGACCTTGTTGATGGATCCAAATGGCTTTAAAAAATTAAAGATTACTAACAAAGAAAATATATTTAATATCAACAACAAAGACAAGCTTACTAGGTATATTATGTTAACATAAAAAAAAATGTTGATACACTTAAAGCTTATAAATGATCCCAAACTCAAATAAAAAATCACATCAAATCTTGGGTAACCTAGGGAGATAAATATTATCTTGAAAACAACAAAACACTAAGTGCATTTCCAAGAACTAAATTATTATAATACCTCTAAAATCCTACCTCAAATACATTCAATGGAAACTCAATTGATCGTGAAGATAGGCCAAGGATTTGAATTCAATCTTGTTATATCTCAATTGACTCAAGGGTCTTAATAGTAAGTCATTTCTTCAATATGCACATTACAATATGTGCTACATCAAAAAAAAAAAAAAATCAAGCTAATTTAACTAAGTGAATCATCTTGTTTATGAGGAGAGACAATAAGACCCACTAATCAAGTCCTCCTAACTATAGAATAAAAAAGTAAGATCCATTCTTATAAATTACTCTATCATCAAAACAATTAACCCAACATCTAGCTCCTCAAAAATAGACTAATAAGTCACAATCCATTAAGTCTCTCTATCAAGTGAGTAGCAACATTCCTATCAAAGTTTAAAATGATAATTAAAATCAAGTCTTCTCACAGGACTTTTCTCATCTCCAAGGTAATAACTCTTGTTTAAGAGAATTCAAATTGATGTAAGTTTCACCCTAATTAGTGGAACTGAAAAAAATTAAGCAAACGCACTCAAACAATCATACCACCCTATTTCTATACCATAAGATCCATTATTGAATTTTTCTTATCCTTTGTAAGTCCTGCTTATATGTTTTCCAAGACATGTAAGCCCCATCTCCTTTACATGATTGATGTAAAGCCAATGCCATTAAATCAAAATTTATGACCTTCCAAGAGATGAAAGCCCCCACCCAAACTAAATTTAGAATAAATCTTATGCTAACAAGCCTATTAATCAAAATCAGACACACCAATCAAATACCACATGTCCTAGATATGCTTCTTGGAGTCACATTGAAACTCACAAATAAGTAATAATCATGACATTCCTCTAAGATCTAGTTGGCCATGTCTATTAACTCTTTGAACCATAAGCGATCATACTTCATGCCTTTGAAATATACAATGAAAACCAATAAGGCATGCCCTATATCAATAAACAAGTTGATTTAAATCTCAGAAGTACGTCTTTAACATAAACATTCACTAGTGTTTACCCGAGATACTTAAGACGAGACAACCCATAATTGTTAGCATATTGGTAGATTAGATCTATGAACACAACAAGATGAAAAAACTATGAATATTAATCAAGTTTGGCTTCATCTCCCAAATATTTCTTATTAATCAAATTCAAAATTAAACATTAAATCTAAACCTTAAATTGAACCTAAATAACCCTAAATCTAAATAAACTCAGTTCAAATGTAAAAAAAAATTCAATTAAAATAAAACTAATCGACCACAAAATAAACTACTTCGGGGTTTTTCTAATACAAATAAAAGAGGTGTGAGAAGAATCAAAGACTTGGTTCTAAACAATCAAATAGAAATAGAACAAATAATATTTATACTAGGTAAAATGAAATACTAATTTATAGAGATAATTTCTCATCATACCAAAAACTTGGATGGCGTCTTCCTTAGTTTCGCTATAATATCAAGCTTATTTTCAATCTCTTTAGTTAGATTAAAGATTGTTTGCGTATGACACGAGACTTGTGAGACCAACTTGGTGAGATGGAGAGGGGGTGTTTTAGCATTCAAGTGAGTAGAATAGAGAAAATCAAGAAAGTTCTATATTGAAACTTAAACCTCTCAAGGAAGGTAAAAAGTTTGAATTTAAAAAAGTCACAAAAATGTCTACTTAAAACATGTCCATCTCTTTATTTATAGGATAAGAAAATTACAGAGGAGGCTACATCACAAATAAGAAAATAATGAATACATTAGGTACAAACACATGTACAACAACATGATAAGATGGTGAAGGCGACCTTTTGTTAACATTAGCTTCCAAGTCGGATGTAATCAACGACTCACCAATTCAAAAGGGATGATTTCGTTGGGTGAATCCTACCTTGTTATGGTGGGTAATAGGAGCAAATTACTAAATTGGATACCTCTGGCGAATACTTTGATCAAGTTTATTTGTCGTGTTGTGATAAACTCCCTGATGAGGTGGTGAATTCTTTTATCTAATGTTGTAACTTGGTTGCTTGTAGCGACTTTGAGCTCAGATTGGCTATATTAGTCAAGTAGAACATGGGTATACATCTCCCACCCTAATGCTTTACTAATTGACAATTTAATTTTACTTATTTTGACAATAAAATGAATTCCTTACATGATCAATATTTAAATATATGAGCTTAGCAAATCAACTGGTACAAAAAGCATGAAGTATTAAGCCAAAATCCATGGAAGTCCTATCAATAACCTAGCCATGACATTCAAGCTAAAAGAGGATAACAAACTCCTTCAAGAGTTGAAAAGTTAGCAGTTTTAAGGTTAACTTCCATCATCATCCTTATCCTAACCAGTTGTAGTCAACTGTAAGGTACGTGAACCTAATCACTTCATCCCTTCACATCAGTTGTTCATGATGCAATTTTATAGAATAAATACTATTATGAGGATAAAATTTTTTTGCTGTTTACAAGTCAAAAGAACAAGGCACCATACCTCCAGATTCGCACCATACTTCCTGTGATTCTCTATAGAGTCTTGTCCACCAGAGAATGCATAACGATTCACCTATACAGTGTAATTACATAGATGTTAAAAATTCTCCTTCAGTCAGAATTTTATAAAATATACAGACAACGTGATTTAACTTCATTACTTCAACAATGCAGATCATGCACAGAAGCTTCCCTTGGATATAAATTTATAGAAATAAGGTACTAATTCACAGGATATTGTGTTTCCTTATTAAATGTACCATGTATGACAACACCGTTCAAGTCACAGTAAATGTCTCGAGCACGTACAATGCGTTTCTTAAGTAATTATATTCTCACCAATCATTTCAAGCTAGTTCAAAGTCAAAATTGTTAATCTGTGGATGGACAATCAAAGTTTAGGGAACCATCAAGCTAAGTCCAACATGGAGGAAGCGTGTCAAAAAAGGTACAGTAGAATATATATATAATAAACCGTTGAGGAATTGAATATTAGAGACCTGAGTTAGGTCCAATCCAATAGTCATCCACTAGATTAAAAAATGAATCCTTGTTTAATCATAACTTAAAAATAAGCTTATGAAAAATGGATAAGAATCACACTTAGAAGTTAAACAAAGAGAGAGAAAAAACCTTGTTTTTAATGACTTTGGGTGTGTCAGTCACATAAATTGCAGAATTCGGATCACTGGCAGACATCTTTCCTGTCTCCCCCTGCAAGCTTTCAGAATTCAGAAAATATACAGGACAACTGATACTGCTAGCAAAATGATCAACAGGGTAAGTAAAAAATCACAGCAAAAAGAAAGAAAGGGCTCACAGAAACTAAGGTAAGAAAATAAAGAACCCAACAGGTAGTGAATCAATTACAATTAGATAACACCGGATTGTTACCTACCCTGTCGTTGCCTGACCCACAAAATTTTGGCATCCTTCAAAGTGAACATAAATCAAATGATGCCACAAATCCAATAATTTATTCTTACGTTTGGTTGACATTCTATCATCTACACGCCATATCTATAACTGTGTTTCATGAAAGGGAGATGCAAAACTCCAAAATTGAAAGGTATTAATCATCACTGAGTTCCAATGTTAACTAAGATGACTCCATTTTGTAACAAAATTTTCTGCATAGCAACCAATTCTACACACTTCAATTGATTCAAAAAAAAAAAAAAAAAAAAAGACACCCATGCAGACAGCCTATTGAGGTTACTGATTATTCCACATCCTTGTGTAAGACCGTCAAAGTATAGCATTTCATTTAGAGATTAATGAAAGTCGAATGAGTTAAGTACCTGAAGGGCTGGAAAAAATGATGACTCAATTAAAGCGGGCTTCTGATATCCTATCCTAGGAGCAACATCTCGTGTCATTCTGAAGTAAGGGTCCTGGAAAGATTGTAAGCAAATAAAATTTTATCAAGAAAGACTAGTCAAAAAACAGTAGAATGGTACTTCATAACATTAAGGCTAATATGACTAAAGATGACTAAAGTATATTTAACTTAAAAAAGTAATAACGTAACAAAAGATGACTAAAGTATATTTAACTTAAAAAACAAAGGATGCCAGTTTAGCAAATAATTATTCATCCCGGTATTGATAGCATTTCATCAAATTCATCAACACTCATTAGATTTTGATCATTTAGTCCCTATTTGACCTTCATTTATCCTATGAGAAATAGCTATTAACATATTCATAAAATTCTATGATGATTTCCTCAGAAATTAAGCAAAGAAAACAATTAATGGTGTATGATTAGCAATGCCCAAAAGTTTTATTTTTTGAGCGATTTTTCAAAATCAAAACCATTGACATTATTCTAAATGCAAAGTTCGACATGTAGACAAATTTCATTCAGATTGAGCAACTCATCATGCCATCTGACTCATCCATTATTGAAAACTGAATGTCTTGTTGATGACTACAAAGTGGTAGAATCTAAATTTGAGTTATTTAATTTCTTCATGCATTCCACGATGCATTTTATATTTTTCTTCCAACTAGTCAAGTCAATTGCATATTGTTGCTTCCACCATAATCTTCATTTTCTCTCTACATGACATATTCTATTCCACCAGTCCCATGGTTTTTACCACAATTAGTAAACCACCCCTTCCTCACACGACCAGCATCCCAGCCAATCCTCCTAGCCCCATTTTAAATTTGAATACCCAGTAAATCTCTTCCTCATCATAACAAATTCTTCAACAAACTTAAATTTCTCCAAAATTTAAAATAACCACCATATTACACCTCATCAAACCTCCACACAACTTAGAATTCAAAATATTAAATCCCATTTTTGATCTTTTATCTATTAAGTACAACCTAAGGGATTACCATGAATAGTTCTTAATTCTTAACTCTAACCTCTTGTAAACAGGAATTTGTACTGTGAACATATTTACAAACAAACAGAAAAGGAAAAATGGGAGAAGAAACTCATCTTATCTAGTAAGGCACATATCTTTTCTTCGGACCATAGTTCTCAGGGGTAAGATTTTCTTCCTCGAAGAACTTAAGTTATAGAGATGAGGATGCTCATGGATGAGTGGCTTTACCCTAGAATGTAAAATGGTATGTTAAAAGTTATGGCTTAATGATTAGATGGTTTTCCACATAAATGTTGTAGATGTTAGATTTCTCAAAAGTAGAAGACCATGTATAAAATGATCTTAGTATCTTAAAACAGAATTTGACACAATAAATTTCAAGGATTCATGTAGCCAACTAGTGGGATTAATTTGTTGTTGTTGTTTGTTGTATAGTTCTTCTCAGGGCCTCAGATTTTCTTCCTCAAGAACTTTAATTCAAAGTCCACATTCGATTATGCCCTAATATTAAAGTACTTAATCTTAACTTAAAAATTTTGGACTGCAATTTGGATATGCAATGTTGTAATATGTTCAGAAATTATTCTTTGAAGGCTCCATCAAAATAATCTTAATCCAATTGCAACAAAATTTCAATTTCCATCTTGAAACAGCTAAATTTATTGCCAACAAAGTAATTACAATTAAATATTAAATTTATTATTTCCTTTGATGATTTAATAAATCTGAATGTTGTATGCATCTTAAGTAATTCAGCTGATTAACAAATTCATGTCATTGCATAAAAGTTGCAGTTCACCGGCAAGTTACATCTTTATATTTCTAGCATTATAGCATATCAACTTTCATTACCATTACATATATCTAGAATAAATATTCATCATGACTATCGGGTATCACATCAAATTATAATGCTAGACAACTTCAACTAAACTTTTATTCATTTAGAGAGACTCTAGGGTTAATTGTGTTAGTCAACATTGCCCATTCCATTATCAGGATAAGTATTATAAAGAGTAATAATGGCCCATATCAATACTAGGTCTTTTAATAAATCAATGAGATGCAATTTTGATTGGGTGGACAAACAATTAACTGCAATGCAACTCAAATATGAAAGTAAAAAGTAAATATGCAAATAAAATTATAAATTAAGTCTCACGGAGGTATCACAACCTAGAAAGTAGAGATCCCCAACACATTTACATTCCAAACTTTGAAACTAAAATAAAATATGAATTTAAATTTAAAAACGTCCCTCTAAATGAACCTGAATCAATAAGAGCTGGTTTGCTTCAACATAAGCTTTTGAAAGTGATTGGATCCCAAGAATGAAACTGGGTTCTAGCATTTATATGGTAGAAAGTGGATAGTAAGTGAGCTTCTATCTTTAAATCTAAATTATGTTAACTCAAAATCACCAATAGAGTTTCACTACTGCATGAGTAATAAAATGATATAAGTTAATGAAAAATTATTTAAAGAAAGATAGGTTGATTATGGACTAATAAAAATAATGACTGCAATGAATAAGCCCAATTAGTCTTAAATTAATTAAAAAAATAACTAAATAATAGGTAATGATCTATAATAAGTTATCAAATTAAGCAATTAATTAGAATAATTAAAAATCATAAAAGTTAATAACTTATTTTAAATATTAATTAAGGCTGAGCAATGCTAGGGATATTAAATTAATCAATTAATTTGATTAGTTAGGACTTAGTAGGAAAATAAGTCATTTGATTAATACTTAGGATAGCAATGAAATCCAATGAATCAAAATATAAGTAATTGATTGAAAATTTGAGATAATGAAGTATTAACAGGAATACTACTATATAAATAATTCTTAAAAATAATTTAGATTTGAAAGTATTATTTGATTAAAATTTAATTATTCTAATTAAGCTAGTTTAACCTAAAGATAATGAAATTAAAATAAGAAACTAATTAGAATAGTTAATTATTAGCGAATACTTAGTATAATACATTAATCTAAATAGTCACAAAATGATTAAGTTAGTCCATCAAACTAGAATTAGGTTAGGATCTTGAAATATAGGTACTCTTACAAGTAAATTAATGGAATTAATAGATATTATGGTTCATAGAAAAATAAATATTTTATGTGTTCAGAAACTAAATGGGTTGGGGAGAAAGCAGCGATTGATAGTTTAAGTTTTAAACTTTGGTATTGGGTAGAAGTTGGTGTAGATGTGATTATAGATAAAAGTTTGAAATATAATGTCATAAATATTAATAGACGTGGAGATAGAATTATAGTTTTAAAATTGTTGATCTTAAGATTATCAATGTTATAAGTGTTTATCTAGTAGGTTTGGATGCAAAGAAAGATTTTGAAATGGGATTAATAGAAAGATACTCTTATTTATTGGAGAAGATTTAAAATGGACATGTTGGTAGAAATTTTAAAAGTATTACATGGTGGTTTGGATTTAGGTATTATATTAGATTTTCTGCCTTATGATTTTTGTAATTCTTATCTTTATTTAAGAAAAGAGATGAACATATTACTTATAAAAATAGAGTAAAAACAGATGATTATTTTCTGAGAAAATAGATCATTTAAATTATAAAGATTATAAGTCATTCCAGTGAAAGTTTAAGTACCAACATCGATTGGTAGTTTTAGATTTTAAGATGAAAGAAGAGGAAAATAAATGTCTATTTAGATGGGGATGATTAAAACTAATAAAAATATTTTGAATTTGGGTGTGAATCTAAAAAAAGCTTTATAAAATTGGTTTAGATGTAAAAAATGGGAAAAGCTAATAAAATAGTTAGAGATTAGAAAGAAATGATAAAAATTGTTTAGTGATTAAATGATAGGAGATAAAGCGTGAGATTAACCAAAAAGTAAAGCTGGATTAAGTGAGGTGTATTAAGGATGAAGATAATAAAGTGCTTTCAAAAGGATATTGAAAATAGGTGGGCGAGATATTTTGATAAACTTTTCAATGAAGGATCTAAATACGATTGATTTTAGCAACTTTAATATCTGCTAAACAAAAAATAGAATTTTATTTTTATGTCATATTAAATGCGTTAGATAAGCTTTAAAGAAAATGAAATGTGGAAAAGCAGGGGACGAAGATATTCCAATGTAAGTGTGGAAATGTTTTGGATCTTACAAATCTTTTAATGTTGTTTTAAAGACTAAAAGATGTCGATGAGTGGAAAGAGTTTGTTGGTTCTATATTTAAGAATAAAGGTGATGCACAAGAGTGTGCAAATTATAGGAATTAAGTTAATGCCATACATTAAAATTATGGGAGAGTAATGAGTGATAGGTTATGATGTGATACAAAAGTTTCTCACAAGTTTGGTTTCATGCGTAGATCTATGGATGTTATGCATTTGTTAAGAGGTTTGATGGAAGTATATAGTAAGGAGGATTTACATATGATATTTATTGATTTAGAAAGCTTATGATAAAGTTTCAAGAGATGTTCTTTGGAGAGAAGGAGTTAATATTGGTTATATTCAAGTCATTAAGGATATGTTATTTTGTCATCCAAGGAGAATTGACAAAATAATTTCCCATTTCAATTGGATTACATCAAGGATCTTTAAGCCCTTATCTTTTGCTTTAGTTATGGATGTTCTATACATTTACAGGAAGATGTATCTTGGTGTATGCTTTTCGATAACATTCTTCTTGTTGACTAGAGAGTCCAAGAGAAACTTGAATTATGGAGGTCAACATTAGAGTCTAAAGGTTTTCATTTAAGTAGATCTAATATATGGAGTGTATTGTTCAAAATGACGATGAAATAGATGGGAGATGTTATTAGTAGAATTCAAGTTGGATGGTTGAAGTGGAGGAATGATCCGCCTATGTAGGATGTAAAAGTTAATTAAACTTACGAAAATTTATAAGATGGTGATAAGACATACAATGACTTATAGTGAATGTTGCCAATAAAATAGAAGCAAGACTTTAAGTGTAAAGAGATGAGGATGCTTAGGTGGATGAGTGTCTTTACTCTTAGAGATAAAATGAAATGAGTATCGGGGAAAAAGTTGGATTCTATTGATAAGATTAGAGAGAGTCGCTTAGATGATTTGGCCACATAAAGTGTTGCCATCCAGATGACCCGACAGGAGAGTAGATGCATTAGATTTGCCTTATGTTAAGAAAGGTAGAGGTAGACCTAAAAAGACTTGGTTAAGATGTATAAAAAATAACCTTAGTATACTTGAATTAAATGAGAATTTGATGCATAATAGGACAAATTGGAGACGAAGGATTCTTATAGCCGACCCCACTTAGTGGGATAAAGGCTTGTTGCTGTTGCTGTTGTTGTTGTTGTCACAAAATGATTAAGCAATAGATTATATTAATCTAATTATAAATTAAATAGTCTCTTCAATTACAAATTAGATATAAAAAAACTATAAATATCAATATATTATTATTTTATTAAAAGGTAATTAATCTAAGTTTCATTTAAAATTCAAATATGAATTTATCTTAATAATTATGCTAATAAAGTATTAATTAATAATTAAAATAACTTGATTTTTGTGAAACTCGTTATAATCTAAACAAACATAGAAAACAAATTAATTTGTTGTTGTTGTTGTTGTTGTTGTTGTTGTGATAAAATGATTAAGTAATAGATTATATTAATCTAATTATAAATTAAATAATCTCTTCAATTACAAATTAGATATAAAAAATTATAAATATCAATATATTATTATTTTATTAAAAGGTAATTAATCTAAGTTTCATTTAAAATTCAAATATGAATTTATCTTAATAATTATGCTAATAAAGTATTAATTAATAATTAAAATAACTTGATTTTTGTGAAACTCGTTATAATCTAAACAAACATAGAAAGCAAATTAATGCAAAACAAATGACTACCATCAAAACTTCTATGAAACTCACTCTCCAAACTCAAATATAATAACTTCCTAACATTTATGTCAAAACAATTTGGAATGAAGTTATGTAAAATCTATATCTAAACTAGTTGTTAACTCAAAATCTAAATTTGTATGTTATTGAACAAGAATTATAATTATCTTGACTTAGAAACTAAACAACCCATATTTACTGATTTTCTAACTCATTCGAATAAACTAATAATAACAGTTGAGGTTTCACATATTTATAGTTATGCTCTTACATCAACACATGAGATTGATTTAATTTTGATTCTTCGTTTCATTATTTACAAACCAACAAAAAAAATTGTTGAGCAACCTCGTTCATAAGTTAATAGCAACTCCCACAGTGCACAGATGTTGATGATTTTGCTTGGTTCTATCATTATGAAAGGCCCCATTCCTAACAAATTATTTGACAAAAAAGTTGAATTTAAAATTTGTATCTATGTGATTGAATCCAAAATATTATTGTAGTTTATTCTACTTAGATTTTACACCCTTTGAATTACTCATTAAAAAAGCATTAATCCTTATAATATACATGGTTTATTTAAATAAGATAACTTAGGTAATTTATCAGCTATTATAGGAAAAACATTTAGAATCTTATAAATATATAATTGAAGTTTTATCAACTTCCATCCTCTTGGAATTATTCATAATATATCCATTGGCTTATAGGAAGTTCTTCATTACTCCCATCAGGCATCTAAATGAGTCTAATCAGGCTCAAGCCAACTTGATTCAGCTTGACTAAATGAGCTCAAAAACAATCAACAGGTTCAAGCTGTCTTAAAAGCCAACTCAGAATATGAATTTAAAAAGTTGCGACAATGAAGCCATGGAAAAGAAAGGAAAATTAGGAGACAAAAATGGGGAACTAGGATTTATAAATTTTTATAACTTTATAAGTGAACTATGGAATTTTTTTTTTTCAAAATATAGCACATATTAATATTTTGTCTATATGAAATAGAATCAAGCCAATGATAGCTGGCTCAAACTTTGAATCATTGGCTCATTAAGCTCAATTCATGAAAAATTTATAAAGCTAGCTCACTCAATTCAATTACACCATAAATCCTACACAAATTATTATTTATTGCATTAGTCCTATTTCATATGCATATATTGCTTGCAAAATTTAGTAAACTAAATGCTATACAAACATATAATTTTATAGTTGTAGTACATGCCAATATTAATACTTGGGGTTATAATGAAAAAAATTATATTCTACTTAGGAACATTTTTTGCATAATTGTACTTGCTACATACCAAAAATTGCATACCAAAAGCCTATTTGATGCAATACTTTCAATATATCATTTAATAAATTTAAAAGACTAGCCTAATTTCTTAGAGGCCAACCCCCAAAAAAATTAACTTGGGCAAAAAAAAAAGTGTTCATATAGTTTTCAATTGCTTACCATTTATGAATGAATTTAAATTAATTGTTTTTATTATTTCAATTAATTTGAAATGCAAGGTAAAGATGCTTTTAATTATCTATGAAACCTTATGCATGGACTTCTATAATTAACTATTGATTATTGAAATTATAATGAACTTTATGATAGATTCATGTAACACTTAATTTGACATCCTAATTTTCTTGTCAAGAGAATTTGATTATTCCATGTTTAGAGAATTCAACATCAATGATTTGAGGATTCATTGTTTCGTTTTTGTTTTTTTTTTCTCTCTTCCTAATTCTTATTGATTTTCAATATTTCATGGAATACCATGTCTCAATTGATATCATAACAAAATTACTGATATTTTTGTTCCTAATCATAACATTTTTTATCATGTTTCTCTTATCTCAGCAATCTTCTAGAAATTTTAATTTAATTTTAGGGACTATATTCTTCTACAACACAATCTCTCTTATAATGTCCTATCTACAGCCGTGCGATCTCTCTCCCATGAAGAGACCGCATCAAGTAGAACAAGAAACATCAACCCAAATTTCGTATTTTGTCTATCATCCTGCTCTCTTATTATGTAATCTCTCTAACTATTCCATACTCCCCTCCTTTTTTTCTCTTCTCCAGCTCATCCACTAGATTTTCCCGCCGGATACAAAAATATCAAAGGACTAGAAACTCATTCACACAAGCAAGGCCGTTGATATTTCCTTTCCTCTCCCATCTAATGATCACTTGCAGAAAAAAAAGGAGAAAACAAAAAAAATTAAGAAAAAAGAAAAACAACAACAACAAGCCTTTATCCACTAAGTGGGGTCGGCTACATGAATCCTCCTTCTCCATTGTGTCATATCATGTATTAAATTCTCATTTAATTTAAGTATATTAAGGTCATTTTTTATACATCTTAACTAAGTCTTTTTAGATCTACCTCTATCTTTCTTAACATAAGGCAAATCTAATGCATCTACTCTCCTAGCTGGGTCATTGGACGGTCGACGTTTTATGTGGTCAAACCATCTAAGGCAGCTCTCTCTAATCTTATCTACCACTGGAGCTACTCCAACTCATACTCATTTTGCATTTTATCTTTAATAGTAAAGCCGCTCATCCACCTGAGCATCCTCATCTCTGCAAGACTTAACTTAGTCTTATGATTCTCTTTTATTGGCCAACATTCTGCACCATAAATCATTGCAGGTCTTACCACTATCTTATAAAATTTTTCCTTAAGTTTAAGCGATTTTCTATCAAAAAGCCAAATGCATTCCTCCACTTCAACCATCCAACTTGAATTCTACTAATAGTATATCTATCTATTTCACCATCATTTTGACTATAGATCTCAATCACTTTTTAATGACTTGTTCACCTAATGTCATAACACTATCACTAGAACTTCTACAACTAAAGTTATACTCAATATATTCAATTTTAGATCTACTTAAATGAAAACCTTTAAACTCTAAGGTTGACCTCCATAATTCAAGTTTCTTTTGGACTCTCTCTCTAGTCTTATCAACAAGAATGTCATGAAAAGCATACACCAAGGTACATCTTCCTGTAAATGCCTAGCAAGAACATCCATAACTAAAGCAAAAAGATAACGGCTTAAAGCCGATCCTTGATGTAATCCAACTGAAATAGAAAAATATTTTGTCAATCCTCCTTGTGTTTGGACACAAATAACATGTCTAGTATACATATCCTTAATGACTTGAATATAACCAATATTAACTTTTTTCTTTTTTAGAACTCTCCAAAGAACATCTCTTGAAACTTTATCATATGCTTTCTCTAAATCAACAAATATCATATGTAGATCCTCCTTACTTTCTCTATACTTCTCCACCAAACCTCTTAACAAATGTATAACATCCATAGTAGATCTACCTAGCATAAACCAAATTGATTGTGAGAAACTTTTGTATCACATCGTAATCTATGCTCAATTACTCTCTCCAATAATTTTAATATGTAGCACATTAACTTAATTCCTCTATAATTTGCACACTCTTGTGCATCATCTTTATTCTTAAATATAGGAACCAACAAACTCTTTCTCCACTCATCTAGCATCTTTTAGTCTTTAAAATAACTTTAAAAAGATTTGTAAGCCAAGAAATTCCTTGATCTCCTAAACATTCCACACTTCTATTGGAATATCATCAGGTCCAAGAGTTTTTTCATACATCATTTTCTTTAAAGCTTCTCTAACTTCAAATTTATTAATACGACGATAAAAATAAAATTCTCTATTTTTGTTTAGGGTATCAATGTTACTAAAATCAATCGTATTTTCAGATCATTCATTGAAAGTTTATCAAAATACCTCATCCATTTATTTTCAATATCCTTTTCTAAGAAAAATACTTTATGATTTTCATTCTTAATACACTTCACTTAAACTAAATCTCTACTTCTCCTATCTCTTTGGTTGGCTAACTTATACATACATTTTTCACCATCTTTGGTATCTAATCTATTGTATAAATCACTAAAAGCTAAATTTTTGATCATATATCGCTTTAATCTCTACGCCACTTTATATATTTCCCAATTCTTTGAGTTTTTACATCTAAACCAAATTTTATAATAATGCTTCTTATTTATTTATTTTTTTTTTGCATATTCTGACTCCACCGCCAATTATTTTTATTAAAAGAAGTTTTTCCTTTTGATTCTCCAAGCACATTTTTTATAATTTGTTTAATTTCACTTGCTATTTTTTTTCCACATAACATTAGCTTCCTTATTAAATTCTAAATTCAGAATTGCTTTTAAAAATATTTATATTCGTATTATTTAAGTGTCTCTATCTAATTCTAGGACAATAATTTGATTTATTTTTCATCTTAAAATCTAAAACTAAAAGTCGATGTTGGGTACTTAAGCTTTCACTCGGAATGACCTTACAATCCTTAAAATCTAAACGATCTATTTTTCTTATCAGAAAATAATCAATCTGTGTTTTATTAGATTCATTTTATAAGTAATAATATCATCTTTTCTTAAAAAGTATCGAGAACTACAAAATCATAAAGAAAAACTAATATAATACCTTCTTCATTAATCAATCCATAACCATCATGAATACTTTAAAATATTCTACCACTCTACCAACGTTCATTTTAAATCTCCACAAATATATTTTTCTTCTTGAGATATCTTTTGTATTAATCCATCTAATTCATCAATTTTTTTTATTTACATCAAACTGAGTTTGTTTGGTTTCTACATTTGGAATGCTTGCATTTCAAATCTGCGGCTTTAATTTAGCGTTTGGTTCGCAGTAAAGTAAAATTCGGTGTAATGTAATGCATTTAATCTGTTAGAAAAGTTCGTGTATTTAGGTCGCCGGTTGGTAATTCAAATACCGATCTTTGATCGTGATCTGGCGGCCATACCATGTAAGTACCGTAGGCGACCACCTCCGTGGTTGGCCGCCGACCACCGCGCCGTACCCATGGGATGTCAAAACCGGTTCACTTTACATTACATTTTGTCAACCAAACAAAAAAGCAAAATCGTGAATTTGTAAAGCTCCAAACAACTATAAAGTAATCTTTTTGTTATCTGACAACCGACGACTTGAGGCATAAACACTTATAATATTGATAATCTTAATATCAACAATAATCTTGAAAGTTATAATTCGATCTCAAATCCTATTAATATTTATAATATTATCCTTCAAAATTTTATTTATAATCACACCTACGCCATATCTAATTCGACTTTTACCTGAATATCAAAGTTTAAAACTTAAACTATCAATATCCTTGGCTTTCTCCCCAACTCATTTAGTTTCTTGAATACATAAAATATTTATCTTCCTATGAATCATAATATCTATTAATTCCATTAAATTACCTGTAATAGTACATATATTCCAAGTTCATAACTTAATTTTAGTTTCATGGTTTAACTTCTTTAACCGCATTTGTCCATAATATGAGAACCTTTGCTTATTTAATACTGCACCTAGGCGTCGATGTAGCGGCCATTGCACACTTTTCACTGTATTCAGGCCATACAGTGAGTTACTTTCAGAGGACGCCCTAGCATTAACACAATATTTTAAAGGATTCATGTCATGATTATTTCGACAAATTTTACGCTGGCTATCGACTGTCTATTACAACCCTCCATTTTTCACATCTGGGACTTGAGACTCGGCAAAGGTAGTGTTAAGAAAAAGGAAAGACAAAGGAATCCTACCTCCTTTCAAGATTGATGATATTTATCCAAAAGATTTGCTCAAAATCTCTAGAAAAACATCTCATCAAAACAGAAGTTTAAAAATGCTCTACAGTAAGGTATTGTTGCCTATATTTCCTTTGCAAATTAGAAAGTATACTGTGAAGCATCATTCCGTATTTTAGGAACCTCCACCTTCTAATTAGCCTAGTATCAATTTTGAAAGTGAAAGTTGGCACAAATGCTTATTTACTTTTTGGAACCTAATAGTCATGCACTAGATTTGCATATTGACATGATTATCCATCATATTATCCATACTGGGAGTCTTAATCTAGAACTTTCAAGACTCCAATACTTTGAATTGATGTTTCTTTAAGTGGATCTTTTGTTTTTGTTTTTTTCTCCCAAAAGTAGGCTCTAACGCCAAACTTCCATAGCACAGTAATTTTTTTGAAAGATAGGGATGTTCGGTTCCTTGTGGAAAGTGCCAACAAACAGGCGATGCCAATTAGAATTGGATCTTACTAAAAAAATTGCCCATACACACTAGACTAGAGTGATTTATAGCTCAAGTATCACAACTTCAAAGTTTTTGTCTTCAATTTTTTAGGTCATTTAAGTCTTTTTTTTATGTTATCAAAATTATATTAGTGAATGTTTCTACGTCTCTATCATAATCTTCCCTCTTAGTACTATCCATCTTTCCAAATTTTGTATCCTATTTGCTATGTTTGCAAGTTTTTTCCCCTAGGTCAAGTAAGACTACATGGATTGCGCAAACTGAGTGAGTTTGAGTGAGAAGAATGAACGAATACTAGTCTTCTTCTGAAAATAAGCAGGAGTTATTTGTGTATCACATGCATGAATATAAGACAAGAAAATTAATTGCAAACTGAATCACAAGGAAAGTATATCATATTAGGGAACAAAAATAATTATCCCCGACAAAGAAAAATTGGTAAAAATAAATGAACATGTTTCTTGCTCAATAAGTTCATCCCCTTCTGCATCATGCATACTTGTTTACCAAAAGGATTTTGCTCATTATACAATATAGTACCTGGTCAATGGCACAAGGTATCAAGCAACGTAGATTGTCATTGCCAGCAAAAAGGTGTGGAAAAGAGCTTGGGAATGATGGAACAGCCTGCACTTCAACAAGGCCATGTCTGATTCACCATTGCAAGTATTATTTCACCAAAAAAAAAAAAAAACGTGAATAAGCAAAGTAGACAAGCTATGTGTTCATTCCTCTCCCTTTCTATTCCTATTCCTTCTAATGTGTAGCAAGATTTGTGTGACCGTGTATAAGTAGCAAACTTTCTAAGATCAATCATTCAAAGCTCTGAACTCTCAGAAGGAAAGTCTATAGACAGAATTTATAGCTCGTTAAATGAGGTGATTAGCGTTAGGATTAGACCTGTACAGGCGGAAAGCTGATTTTTCCAATATGATCTTCATGTGTAAAGCCAAAGATTCCCACAACCTGTGTTTAAATCAAATTGTAAAATGCAGCAAAAAAGTAGAGAAAAGTAAAATCAGTTCTGCCATAACTACAACCAAGGAACACACAAAAACAATCACCATGTGCATGTTTATAGATGTGGTACCAAAGTTCTATTAGAAATTCCACAGAGGGTTCATAGTTTAATAGACTTTCATTCTGTACAATGGAACCTACTGTGACTGTACCACTGCTAATCACTAAATTTCCTTCACTTACCAACACAGCCAATAGCATGTTCCTTCGTAACGAAGAGCACTACAACAACAACAACAACAAGAAGCCTTAATCCCACTAGGTGGAGTCGGCTACATGAATCCTTCTCCATTGTGTCCTATTATGTGTCAAATTCTCATTTAAATCAAGTATACTAAGATCATTTTTTATACATCTTAAGTCTTTTAGGTTTACCTTTTCCTTTCTTAACATAAGGAATCTAATACATCTACTCTCCTAATGGTCGGACGACACTTTATGTGGCCAAATCATCTAGGCTCTCCCTAATCTTATCTACTGAGCTACTCCAACTTTTTCCCTAATATACATTCTATCTCTAAGAGTAAAGCCACTCATCCCTAAGCATCCCCTCTCTACGTACACTTAACTTAGTCTTTGCTTCTCTTGGCCAACATTCGCCATAAATCATTCTTCTTACCACTATCTTATAAAATTTTCCTTAAGTTTAAGTGGAACTTTTCTATCACATAATAGGCCGGATGCATTCCTCCACTTCAACCATCCAACTTGAATTCTACTAATAACATCTCCATCTATTTCACCATCATTTTGAACAATAGAGCCTAAATATCTAAAAGCGTTCACTCTTATTAATGACTTGTTCACCTAATGTCACAACTACCACTAAAACTTCTACAACTAAAATTACACTCCATATATTCAGTTTAGATCTACTTAAACGAAAACCTTTAGACTCAGAGTTGACCTCCATAATTCAAGTTTACGTTGGACTCCTCTCTAGTTTAATCAACAAGAAGAATGTCATCGAAAAGCATACACCAAGGTACACCTTCTTGTAAATGCCTAGTAAGAACATCCATAACTAAAGTAAAAGATAAGGGCTTAAAGCTGATCCTTGATGTAATCCAATGAAATAGGAAAATATTTTATCAACCCTCCTTGTGTTTGGACACAAGTGCGACTCTAGTATACATATCCTTAATGACTTGAATATAACCAATATTAACTCCGCTCTTAACTCTCCAAAGACCATCTCTTGAAACTTTATCATAAGCTTTCTAAATCAATAAATATCATATGTAGATCCTCCTTACTTTCTATGCTTCTCCATCAAACCCCTTAACAAATGTATAACATCCATAGTAGATCTACGGCATGAAACCAAAGATTGTGAGAAACTTCGTATCACATCATAACCTATGCTCATTACTCTCCCATAATTTTAATGTATGGCACATTAACTTAATTCCTCTATAATTTGCACACTCTTATGCATCACCTTTATTCTTAAATATAAGAACCAACAAACTCTTTCTCCACTCATCGACATCTTTTAGTCTTTAAAATAACATTAAAAGATTTGTAAGCCAAGAAATTCCTTGATCTCCTAAACATTTCCACACTTATTGGAATATTACGGTCTCTTGTTTTTTACATTTCATTTTCTTTAAAGCTTCACTAACTTTAGATTTACTAATCTGACGATAAAATGAAATTCTATTTTATTTAGTATTAAGGTTGCTAAAATCAATCGTCTTTCAGATCTTTCATTGAAAAGTTTATCAAAATACCTCATCCACCTATTTTCAATATCCTTTCTAAAAAAAGATTTTATTATTTTCATCCTTAATACACTCACTGGTATGTCTTTCTTCTCTATCTCTCTCTTTGGTTGGCTAACTTATACATAGATTTTTACCTTTGGTGTCTAATAAATTGTATAAAAGTTAAATTTTTCGTCATATATCTTCTTTCTTAGAATCTCTATACTTTATATCTTTCCTAAATCTCAGTTTTTCTAAACCAAGTTTATATAACACTTATTTTTTATCTTTCTTGCATACTCACTCCAACTATTCTTATTAAAGAAGCTTTCCTTGATTCTCCAAACACATCTTTTACTTAATTTCTTGTTATTTTTCCACATAATATTACTTATGAACATATCCCAATCTTGTAGGCTCTTAAAAATATTTTATTTATGTTCTTCAAGTGTCCCCATCTAATTAATAATAATTTGATTTATTTTTCTCTTTACAACCTTTCATCTTAAAATCTAACAATCGATGTTGATGAGATTTTTCACTAATGACCTTCAATCTTTCAATCTAAACGATATATTTTTCTTATCAAAAAATAATCAATTTCGTTTTATTAGATCCATTTTTATAAGTAATAATTTGTTCATCTCTTCTTAAATAAAGTGTTAGCTATTCTAATCATATTTAAGAAAATCTAATATAGTCTTTCTTCCATTATACAAATTCATAACCATGAATCTTTAAAATCTTACCACTTTACCAACATGTCCATTTAAATCTCCAATAAATATTTTTTTTTTCTTGAGGGTATCTTTTTGTATTAATCCCTCTAATTCATTCAAAATTTTTCTGACACCTCCAAACCTTGAGAACATAGGTATAACATTGATAATCTTAATATCACAATAATCTTTAAAGCTATAATTATCTCCACAATTAATATTTATAACATTATCCTTCAAACTTTTATTTATAATCACACCTATTTAGTTCGACTTTTACCGAATACCAAAGTTTAAAACCTAAACTATCAATCTCCTCTTCTCCCATTTTTGGTTTCTTGAACACATAAAATATTTATCTTTCATGAACCATAATATCTATTAATTATTAATTTACAGTAAAGTACCTATATTCCAAGATCCCAACTAATTCTAGTTTCATGGACTAACTTCTTTGCCTCGTCCATAATGTGGAACCCTTGCTTATTTAACTGCACCGATCTCATCAGCACATTTTCATCAGACATTCACAAGCGTCCTTTCCAAGGGCCTTACGTCTCAAGATTTAAAGGATTCATGTCATGATTATTTTGACAAGTTTTACGTTGGTTGTCAACTACCTAACGCAACCCTCCACTTTTCACATCCGGACTTGGGACCGGCAATGGTAGTGTTAACAAAGAGCACTAAAGAAAGCTATATATATTAGGACTGACTTGAAGTTACTTAAATAAGTTATGACCTCCATGCAAAAAGCACCTTAATTCCGTTGGGGAAAATCTGATAATACATCAAAGTCAAACTGAACCTAAGACAAAATTGTCAACAACACAAGCATTTTTAGAACCATTGGACCAAGGTTAAACTTTTGCTAAAACTTATAAACCTATAATTAATATGTCAATGTACATATTTTCATATGCATACACAAAAAGAGACTGAACTTTCTACTAAAATTTATAGCACATAATTTTCTAGCACAAAATCAAATCATCATCCTACTCATTATCATTAAAGCTAGTAGCATATAAGATTACAAACATTGTTAAGATTGATCAACAATTACATCTAGAATGATCATGATAAATAATTCTGATAATTAACAATAGATCTATTACCTTTGCATGATGGAGTCCTACGAACTACAACTTAAAAAAATTGTTTGTTTATTATACTCAGTAACTCAAAGAATATTGCAGAGTATTGATTGTTTAAATACAAAAAGTGAATTAGATAGAGGACTTCCATAAGTTGCTTGAACTTCTCACTCATAATCCAATGATTGGTCAAACATTATGAAACAATGAAACTCCATCCTTAAATAACTTTCATTAGCATCACAAATGCTGGATTTAAAAACTAAAGAAATTGAATGGAGTTATCCTGCAGCTTAAAACTATAAAATCTTCAAATCTAAAAACAAACTCAAGATGATCAAGAAATAAAGATTGATGATTACTTAAAATGAGAATTAGACATGGTAATCACCTTATTGAAGGTTACACATTTTGCAACTCTGACCATGTTTTGGTAGAAGGCGCTGCAAAAAAAAAGTTTCACAATAATAGCATCTAATTGAATGAGAATCATTTTCATGAGTGTTGCACTAATTCTGCAATAACAAAAAATATAAATTTTCTATCATATTATAAGCATCACTAAACTTGCATCCAATTCTGAGAATATACATTAAAGCTAAACCAAACATATTAAGCATAACTCCATATGAGATCAATAGAGGATAAAATATGTTATTGCACACAGCATCAACTCTGGTAGCATGTACAAGCATTGAAGTGTTTTAGAACATTCCAAGAAAACTTACCCACCAACATAATCAAAATCTGAAAAAATGAATGTTCTTGAAATATCAAAGCCACACGCAATGATATCCTTTGCATTCTCACGAGCAAGTCTTTGAGACTCTTCCACTGACAAATTCTTCCACATGCACTTTTCATCATCAGTTAGTTGAATCACCAGCGGAACCTTGAATGCATCCTGCAAATATCTACATTCATTTGCAGTAAATGAATAATTACTACTTAAAACTGTTTCATTTAAAGAAATCTGTTTTGTAACAAAAATACTAAAGAAATTATGCTTCGGTTATGCAAGACTGTATAAATATGGTAATTAAAAGTGAATAATTACTACTTTAAAGTATGGTGGTTTGTTTATCTATTGAAAATTTATGATTTTTATATTTTGTTGTGACCACTGACATTGTTGGGAAGATGTTTTATAATCTACTAATTTCCGTGAAGATAAAGTTCGTGCAGCTTAAAACAGAGGAACGTGCAGAGAATTATTTTTTTCCCTTGACATGTGGAATGCTAACTCAACTTTCAAGGAATCAATTCCAAAGAGAGCTGAGGCCGGAATAGTCTTCTTGGAGTTATGCTTTCCTCGAAATGTAACGTATTTCATCAAGCAAAGGCAGAAAACTGTTGATGATCCTTCATCGAAAAGGAGAAAAAACATACAAAGGAGCTTCTTACATTGAGGGATGAAAATTGTTATCTACTACTATAAACATACATCTGAGAGTATTAATACATCAAAAAAAAACTAAAGGAACAATCAAGACAAAAATGGAAGTTTCCTATGATATCCTTCATTTCTCAAACAAGTAGAGCAATATTTGTTTTCCAATTTCCGCTCAGTTGAAATTGCAGGACGAGTATTGAGAGACAATTAATACAAGTATCAAAAAAAGTATTTTGTATAACAGTCGATCCCTTTTGATGTCGATTTGATAATAAAATAAACAGCAAAGAAAAAAAATCTGCATTTGTGGCTAAACGAACGAAAAACAGCGAGATCAAAAGATTACTTAGTAAACATGAAGGGAACCAAATGACCCAGGTGCAGAGCCTCTGATGAAGGTCCCCTCCCCGTATAAAGATAAAACTTCTCTCCCCTCTCGTAGACATCAAGAATCTCATTAAAATCCCTAAAATGAACAAAATCCACATCAAAATTTATATTTTCTTGCCAAAAGATGATGAAATGGTTAGCATAAGTAAGCGACCTGTGGGCGAAGAAGACACCACGGCGGAGAAATACGTGGGCAGGGCGCGAAGTAAGGCGCTCCACACGATTGACAAGGGATTGGTCAAGCCGCTGGCATCCAAACTTTTCAATCAGCTTGTCGTAGTCTATCTTTCCACCATCCTTCGCCGTTACCTCCCAAGGGTTCACCACCTGACTGTCTTCCACTGTCTTCATAGCTGTTGTGGCCGCTCCACCAGCTTTCTGGCCCTCAGCCATGGGAGCTCGAAATCAAACAGGTTGTATAGAAGACAAATTGGATGCTGTTTGGTATCAGGATTGAGCAGGAATTAACTTGAATTATGCGAAACGGTAAAAATCGTAACTTTAAATTCAAATTAAATCGCGTTCTCCCCAGTTTTGCCTCAAATCCCGGCCTTTGCAAATCCCTGGATTCCGCTGATTCAACTTAAGCCGCCAGCGCTGTCGATGCCACCCCTCGGCTGACTCTCTTCACTCTCCGGAGAATCCGCTCCTTCGCACGCCGAAGAAGTGCAAATATATATATATATATATATATATATCACATAATTCTCTTTTACATTTATATTTAATACTTAAAATTATATATTTATTTATCTAATATTTTTTATGATTTAAAAGATTCATTTCACTTAAAAATAAATAAATTATGATAATTTTTATGTAATAGTGAAGATTAAGATGTGTTTGTATATATACTAGTAATTTTGCATGTGTACAAAGTGCATTACACTTATATTTTTTAAAAAAATACTTTAAAATTAATTTCTCTAAAAGGTTTTTTTAAATTAATTTTTATTTTCAATGACAAAATCATTTTTTTTAGATAATTACGAAGGTATGTCATATTACATGATTAGTATTGATAACAAAATATTTTAAAATATTTTTATATTATAATAATAAGTAAATATCTTTTAAATTTATAATAATATCTAAAGTTATAATTCAATATAATATTTAACTATATATAAATTTTATATTGAGAGAAATTTGAGCTTATTATTTTGAACGACTTCATTAAAAAATATATTTGTATGATAAGATGAAAATTGATAAAATATAAGATCTTTTAAGATAATGAGTTAAGCATATATTAAATTAATAATCATCTATATTATTCTAAATTTATTAGTGAAAATAAATTTAATTTTTTATTAGGATTTCATAAATAGATAATTTTATATATCTCATAAATATTAGGATATCATTTTGTTATCTCATGATTTTGTGTAGTTTAAATATTAATGAGTATATATAAAGTTTGAATTTATATATCTTTCAACTTCTAAATTTAAGTTGAAAGAATTATTGATTAAGTTAATAATATTATGCAGTATAAATGCTAATGGTTATTATGAATAATTATCCATTTAGTTGATCATATTAAATTATTGATTATTTAAATCAGGATATTAAATTAATAATCATCTATGATGTTCTCAATTTGTAAGATAAAAAATAATATACTTTATATATGTCATAGGATTGAATTAATTAATATATAAATTATATAATCACAAATATTAGGATCTCATTTTGTTATCTCATAATCTTGTATAGTTTAAATATTAATCAATACATTTAAACTTAGAATTCTATCTATCTTTCAATTTCTAAATTTGTGATTGAATAATTATCTTTGTTGTTAATCATGTTAAGGTATTGATGAATTTTTACTTTTTTATAATCTAAGTTTACTTTAATTATATATAGAGTTTATTCTTAAAAAATTTTGAAAATAAAATATATAAATAATCCAAAAATATTTAAGATATTCAACATCATATGAATCAAAATAGGATTTTATAAATTGTGAAAAAAAATAATATCATAAAATTATGCTTGACTTAATTTAATCATGCATGTAGAAATATAAAAAATAAAAATTAATAATATTATTATAAAATTAAAAAATTAATTTACTAAGTGCAAAACTAATTGATGTAAAATCAATAATTTGACAAGAATAAAAACTTTATTGAAAAAGATATAAAGATAAGCCCATTAAAGAGATATAAAGAAAGATATATAATATATGAATTCTATTTAACTGGTTAAAGTGTTAAACTATAAGATAATTTCATATACTTTAAAACTTAGTATTAACATGCAAAATAAATAATATAGAAATTATGAAATTAAATAAAATTATTATTATTTTTATTATATTCAATACCAAATTAATTTAATAAAATTTATAGTTGATTATAATTTAGTGATAAGTTTAGGAGATGGTTCACTTTTCAATTTGCACAAATAATAGTTTAATGTTTAGATAATAGAGAAAACTATAAGCACAATTTTTGTAATTTAAATGTGAACAAAACTATTAAACTTCTTAGGAGGATTGCTATAATTGATATTGGGATGATAAGTTAATATCTTTTAAATTCATAATAATATACAAAGTTATAATTCAATATAATATTTACCAATATATAAAGTTTATACAAAAAGAAATTTGAGCTTATTATTTTGAACACTTCATTAAAAAATATATTAAATAATTATGAAATAAGAGTTTATAACATTAGTCTATATTCTCTTAAATTTATTATTTAGAAACATTTGGTGCATGCATAAATATTTTGCAAAATATTATTAAGAAAGATATATAAAATATTCTTCTTACATATATAATTCTTTCATGAATTAATGCTTTAATGTTTGATTTAAGTAAAAATATTATATATATATATATATATATATATATATATATATATATATATATATATATTTCAATAATTAATATTTATCAATAAATTATAAAATCAAAATGGTTGTTGCATATGATATGTTTATAATTGAAATTATAAAACCAAATTAATTTCACATTAATTTATATATTGCATTAATTAATATTTTTTAAGCATTTACAAAATTAAGATAATTATTATACAATGTAGTTTTATGCTTTATATCAGAAAAACAAATTAATAAAATTGAACGATTATATAATAAAATGAAAGTATATCAATAAGATATGATTGTATTACTTTCATAACTTTTTTTTAAAAATATATATAAAACTATATCTATAGAAGGAAATAATTTAAAATGTTGGAGAGAAAATTTGATTGTAATCTAAATGTTATCATAATTAAAGAAAAAATAAGAAGGAAATGAGGAATAGTTTTTTTGGCAAGATTGGTGAGCAAGAGTGAGAAGTAGATAGAAAGATTGATAATTTTTATAGTTAATTATATAACATAATTTATGTGGGACTACTAAATGAATAGATTAAATATAAGTTCTTATTTAAGTTAAATAAGATGTAAAGATGATTATTAAAAAAAATCATCCACACTATTTGATGTGTAAGGCAAAAAAGTAATTTATTTATGTCCAATTAAATAGAGATTATTAAATCAAAATTATGTAATTATGTTGTGTGATCTAAGTGCTAATAAGTTATTGCAAAATTTACATGAATTTATATCTCTTAAAAGCTTGCAACTTTTGATTGAAGAATATTGCATCCATTATATCATATTAAGGTGATTGATTAAAGTATTTTTAAAGCCCAACTCAACCTTAATTATATTTATACTTTTTCTTAAATTCAAAAAAAAATTAAATATAAAAAATTATCAACAAATATATAAGAATTTCAAAATACATATCTATAGAATGTTATTACAAATTGTAAATAAGAATATCAAAAAAGTATACGTGACTTAATTTAATCATACATATGTAAAAGTAAAAAAATCATAAATCTACAATGTATATTATAAAAATAAAAAATAAATAATTTATAAAGCACATACCTGATTGGTGTAGAATTAATAGTATGACAAATAATGTGACAAGAATATGATTTATCTATAAGAAAATAGAACTAAATACATTAGAGAGGCAACAAAAAGATATGTAATCTATAATTTTTTTTAATAGTTAAATTGTGTGAATAAAGTTATATTAATAAAACTTTGACATAATATAAAATATATTATGAAGACATTCATGATATTAGAAGAATTATAATTTAGTTTTCATTAAGACATGTCTTTTCATTGAATACAAATTAAATTAAATTAAAAAAAGCTACACATACTAAACAAAATCTAATTATATTATATTATATAATTATTTAATTAAATTAAGTTAAATATTTAATTATCTTAAATTAATGTTACATCTGATATTGAAGATTAATATTTAATTTCATATGTAACAATAATTTTATATACAAAATAAATGGTCATGCTAATCTATCATGGTATCGTTATACCACATTAATATTAAATTAAAATAATTATTCATTATTTTGATGAAAACTTGAGAACATGAAAAATATGCATCAAATCTTAATAATTTTAAAATTTTGGATTCATAAATTGAAGTAAGAAATTGAAATTTATGTCATTATTGAAATTTTAGTGGTGACTAATTTGACCTAAATTTTTAAATCTCACAAATTCAAAACAAAATGTTTAGGAGAATAATATTAAGATAAGAAATCATTGAAGTGAAGAAAATTTGGGCTTTAATTATATTCTTAATATATTAAGCTTCAAATCATGTATTAAAACTAATATAATAATTAAAAAAATTAAAAAAATAAAATAAAATAAAGTATTTATCAAATTATCACATACACGTATACACTAGATTTTATTATCTAGTATTAGAGTGACAAGTAAAAACAGAGTAAAAATAAATAAAAAATGTAGATATGAATTACCTATATTTAAAACTCACCTGCATGAGAGATTTATCCCTATTAAAGATCATACAATAAAATAGATTTAAAAAAAAATGAAAGAATTGTAAGATGTAGATCTTAGATAATAATATAAGCCAAAATAGGGCATTTTGCATACATAGCACACAATTCTTATACATTTACATATCCAACTCATAAATTTTGAGATTTATAATAACTACTCTTTTTCTATGCATAAAAAGTGCCTTTAACTTTAAAAATTAATGATTGTATTATTTTTACATAATAATTGATATTAGAAAATTTCATGAAATTAAACGAATTTTATGTCGCAAAATTAAGAGATAGGAATTATCAATCTACTCTTAAACATAGAGTGTTTATAGTCAAATTAGCGTCTTGCATGGATCTAACAAAGATCTAATTGACTTCATTTGAGCATTCAAATATGCAAAATACATTATATGATCAAAGGAATCATTTTAGCCGTCCAGATGGAGTGGTTTGGATTTTATGTATTTTCTAGACTCACTCCCTATAAATAGCTCCCTTCTTCTATGAAGAAACAAGAGAGGAGAGAGAAATTTTAAAGCGAAAATCCTCCAAACAATATCGTGCTGACGGTTGTATTGAATATTACACCATATTGATCCAGTCATCAATCTCATTCCATCTTGGACCTTCATCGTCGATTATTCGTTGTTCATATCATCTAAAAGTTACAACTGAGCATATTTCATTGTTGTCTAATTTGGGATTCATTGTCATTCATATTGATTATGTAATCCCATTATCGGAAAACTTGTACTCCAAAACAAATATATAGTGGAAGCTTTTTACTGGGCTGCGTGATTTTTTCCCTCTTCTCGAGATTTTTCACGTTAAAATTTCTGGAGTTTTCTTATTAATTCTTCAAACATCTGTGTGTGTGTTGGACCCCGTAACAAAACTAAGGAGTAAACTTTTCTTTCTAATATTTGATTTTCAGCAACAATAATAGATATTTGAGTGCTATTAAAGTGAAAAATAAAAGTTTAGGCGGAAGCTTTCAAAAATAGGAAACTTTGCATAGATAGCACACAATTCTTATGCATTTACATCATAACTTATAAAGTTCAATAGTTAGAAAAATGACTCTTTTTCTACTCATAAAAATGTGCATTTGATTTTAAAAATTAATTATGATATAAACTTTGATATAATAATAGAGATTTGAATGCTATTTAAGTAAAAAATAAAAGTTTAGATGATATATATGTAAATATATAAGAAATATATGCTTTGTATATAAATAACACAAATTTTGAAAAATGGACTTTTTGATTACAATGTATTTTAACTATTACCTCACATCACTCACATAAAAAATGAATAACTAGGATTTCCTATTGGAAAAAACATCACTTTTTAATATTAGTATATATATAGCTATTCCTAGCCAAAAAATTCATAATTGTAGAGAAAAATTAAATCTTAGCTCACAGAAATATCTAGCACATACAAATAAAGACAACAAAATTTTTTATGTGGAAAAACTATGAGGTTTTGTCCAGCCAAAATAATCAACTATATAATTTTAATTATAAAATTTCACTATTCTCCTTCGTTGGAGAAGATGGGTTTACAAGCTAGAAAATTTAGGCAATAACAACGTGGAGAAAATAAACATACTACAACATTCTTTAATAGTGGTCGGTGTTAGCTACTAACAATCATTAAGTTTAATCTTTATTAACAATTTCAGTTTTAGTTCTCAACTCCATCTCTCTACTTCAAGGGAATAATGAAGGCCTATTTATAGTATTTTAGAGAGAATAATTTTAATAAATTTAATTAAAGTCTCAAAACACTATATGAGATGGTTCATATCTATTTTCTTAATTTTAAATCTTTCTTTCAACTTTTAAGTATATTAATGACCTCGGATTTGAGAGATCATGAGTTCATTGGATTCTTCACGTCGAGCCACTCGATTTGACTATATGCATATTAAATTCAAAACTTATTTGATTCTTTAATCAATACTTTAGATTTTCTAATTATACTTTGAGATTTAATTTGAGCTCATTTGAATTCAAATTAATAAACTCTTGGTGTTGATGAGTTCATCTCGTCGAGACATTTAAATCAACTATGAAGTTGTTAAAATCATAGTTTATATGATCTCAAACTAAAATTTGGAAGATTCTAACATTTATATTACTTCAAGATTCATGTTTGATCTGCCTTTTTTTTAATATATTAAAAGTAAATTATGAATCTAACATGATTGAATAAGATTATGATGGTGTTTAACTCATTAAGAAAATAAGCTCAAAATAATTATTCAATATGAATTCGCTTACTTAATGAACTAATTGAAAATGAGTTATTCGTGAATGATAAACCTTTTTGACAAGCCTAATTAAAGACACCACTAACATATATACTTGAGTTATATGTTATTATGTATGGATGAGCATACATAAGATTGTGGCAATTTCTACAAAATTTTAAACTCAATTTTCTAATCTCAAGTGAAAGCAATGCAAATTTAGCATTCAACATATGTTCTCAATGTTATCAACCACTGTTACCTATATACGATGATGAGAGAAATGAAGCTTAAGAAAAGGAGATTGATGAAGACAAGATTGATCTATGAAATAAATAAAAAAATCCACTTAAGCTTACAATGAACTCATTATTTAACTATATTAACTAATAATCCTAGTTGTTAAAATAATATTATTAGATGTTATGCTATTAATGGTTGTGTTGATATTATTGAATTACAACTACATTTTTGTCTATAATTGATGCAATGTTCATCAACAATCAATGCATTCTGTTGCAAATCTCTTAATGACATGTTTATGAAGTTTTTAACAAATAAATTTTTGGCCAATTTTGTATTGTAAAATTTATCATTAAGGAATTCATTGACAAATTGTTTTGATTTTGTGATTAAAATTTTATTGATATGATTTCATTTCTTGCGGTGTATGAGGTTATTAGGCAATAAAATTAATATTGATAGGTGTTTTCTTAATCTTCTCCTAATATGAGAGTTCTTCATATTAATTATCATTCATTCACAAATGTAAGCTTTTCAAAGATGAAATTTGAAATCCAAATATAATTAAAAATAAAATTTAATATTAAAATATGAGAAAAAAATTATAAGTGGCCTAGTCACATGTTTAAGGGTGACTAGCACCTAAAATATTTTTTTGGCTACCACTAAATAATTACTGGGAAGTGATGATAGTCAGTGGCTTTTGGTGAGATTAATAGACAAAAATGCTATAAATCTTTATATTTATATATAAAAATAAGATCTAGAATTTTTGGTGAAATATTGACAGTTTAGGATAGTCTTCTAATGGAACTTCTAAGATTAGCCCTATTTGAGCTAATTTAGACTTATTTAAAAGATCACTTTGAAAATTAGGTAACTAAAAATAAATATAAATGATTAGCTTAAGATATGAATTAATGATTATGAGTAGATAGTTTGGTATGATATAATTTATGATGGTGTCAAAGGGGTTGAGAACAATACTATATGTAAGTCCTATTTAGTTTGGTTGAGAGTTTTAGATAAAACTTTGGGGCATATGTAAGATTTTGAACAAGCGATGGTTGGTCATAGGGATGCTAATTATATGGAAAGAGATGTAAGTTAAGAGAAAAGGGACTAAGAGAGTAAAGTCAAATATAAACTAAAAGAAGAATGAACACATCATCTTACCAAAGAAAAAGGCTAAACTTGAGCCATGAAACACCATGCTAATGAAAAGAATAATACATTACTCAGACATTATGAGGCATTAAGGATAAAGATTTTGGATGGAAAAAGTAGAGAGAAAAAGGAGAGGGTAAAAATGAATTAATAGCCATTTATGAAGGAGATTTTCAAATCATTTATTTTAATGTCTTCTTCATATCATGATCAACTATACAAGCTTTTAAAAGAGAAATAAAAAAATATAAAAATATACAAATATAAAATATAATTAAATTGTTCTAGATTGTAGGTCTTTTATTAGGCTTTAACTTGGGCTCTTATAGTTTGGCCCTTTAATTTGATTTTTTTCACAATGTGCTATATCTTAGGCTGATTTTTTTTTAAAATTTTATATTTAAAGTCCCCATTTATTTTCATCATTTCTTATCTACCTAAAATCATTCTGTAACTCAAATCCAGACCCTTCTTCTTCTGCTCTACCTTTTCTTGTTTCATTTTCAAGCCATCACTCAAGCCTTCTATAGAACTCTTTTTTTATTATTTTATTTTATTGCATTTTGTGCTCTACTTTTGAAGCTTCAATGCCTAATTTATTTAGGCATGTATTATTATTTTGTGTATATTTAATTCAACTTTTTATTGTTCTTTTATTTTATATGTTTGTTTAGATATTATTTTTTTATTGTTAATACAAAATTAGAAAATTCTTATGGCAAAATTTTGAAATCGAGCAAAAAATAAAAATAAAAATGAAAGGTATAATTTTTTGAGACAGTTGAATTTATTTATAATTATTAAAAAAACATACATATTTTTATCATTTAATTAAAAAGATAAAAATTGTTGACTCACGGTTATTTAAATCGGTATAATGAAATCAAAATTTTCTTTCTTTTTCTCTATTTTTTGCTAGAGTGAACAAAGGTGAAAATAAGGTATATCCTTTCGATAAAGTATAAACAATTTTGTGAGTGGGTTCATCGAAGCAATCTCTTTACGTAATCAGAATTTAGCAACTATAAATTCTTTATTTGAAAAAAAAAAATATTAATATGCTTTGCTTTTAAACAGTTTTATAGCAAAACCAATGCCTACAGGTGAAATCATTGAGTGTGTAGCCATTATGTATATGCTGTACTCATGGGCTGATATAGTGTGAGGGCATCGTGCCTCCATTGCTCATAAATTTTATTTTGATAAAGTTAAAATTGAAGAGATTTTTAATTCAAAACTCTCATTTTTTAACCCTTCTGCTCCCTGCTGCTTGAAAAAGAGCGCCTTTCCTCCCACCCTCCTTCGCATGCCATAATCTGTCATGGTTGCTTTAGCTGATTACACAAAGCCCATTTTTTTAAATCAATTTTAAATATAATTTGTAGAAAATAAAGTTTTAAAATTTTTATAGAGAAAATTATAAGTGCTGTTTGGAAAAAAAAATTAATACATATAATATTAAAATTGAAATTATTTTATTTCTTTAGACAAGTACTATTAATATTCTAGATTAAAAGACTAAAATATTTTACATATTTAATGTTATGAAATTAAAATTTTTATGAATAAATTATTATTTAATATCTTACATCTATTATGCTACATATGATTTCAAAATATATTATAATTTATTAAATTTATATATATTTGACATTCATCATTTTAAAAAAAAATTTATTCATGATTATAAGGTAAATTAAATGAATATTTTAAAATATTTTTGTCCAAAATTTATCGCAAAAAAAAGAAAGTGAGTAGTTGTAGAATAAAGAAAAAAATTAAAGTGTTGGAGGTTATGAAAGTGGAAGAAATAGCAGCGAGATCCTGAGGGTTAATTACGATATTATGTAAGAATAAAATACATACTGTAGCCAAATTACAAAATAGTATTTCGAAATGATATTTAAACCAAGTAGTGCCTTAGTTTTCTTGATTTCCTATTTCTCTTGTTTGAGTCATGCCATTAGCCAACTTAGCCCGTCACATTACTTAGCTCCATAGTTCTCCTGAGTCCCGAGTTCTGCAACTCCACCATACCACCTCACCAGTTGTTGTCCTGAATCACTAAGCCGATCAATCATCGGTATGCAATTGATTCTTCCATGAACAAGAAGGATTTTTATATTTATTTTATAAAATTTTCTAATTTCTACTTAGTATGCCCAAAATAAGATTCGATGAACAAGAAGGATAAATGTAAATTGTCTTTGTAGTATGTTTGATTATTTTCAATTATGATTAATAAAAATACTAATATAAATTAATAAATAATTTGTTCATATTTTATATAAAAGTATATATTTTTTTTCTTATTGTGCCCCCTGTGAGAATAATTTCTGTATCCACCCCTGCCTGCACCGTTAAAAATAATTTGAAAGAACATGATCATGTAAACAATCTTGCCATTTATTTAGGAATTAAAGTATGACTTCTCAAGATTCACTATTAATTTGATTCATCGATTTTCTGTTGGTGATTGGTTTATTGCTTTAACATAACTTATGAAGAAGTTTGTGAATTCATTTTAATTGATGCGTGTCACCAAACTTTGGTAGTTTATGTTAAAATTGAGCAAGCTCTGATTGAAATGTGATATTTGAAAAATCGCAAAGTTTTGAGCTTACACCTATATTTTACATGGAATAGAAAATAGAAGCATCCCAAGTAGGTGCAATGCTCAATAGAGGACACTAGCTTTGTTTAGTTAGTTTCAAACTACTTTTTTTTCTTCTTCTACAATTTATGTTATAATTTTTCTTTTAGGATCGACAAAGATTCATTTTAACTCGCAAGTGAATGTGACTTATATTGACCCCCATTCATTGAGTTCTTTGACATAGCCTTCTCGCAGCAGTATGATCGTTCTAATATTATTTGATGTTCTCAGATAAGCATCGATAAGGGATATGAAATTATGCTAATAACTTCTAATGAAGAATCAAGTGATAGTTATGATAATCATAAACCATTAATAAAGGAAGTATTTCAACTTCTTAGGTTGTGATATCACAATATGTTACTCCATTAGAATAGCTTATATGAAGGAGTGTAGATTTTCTAACATGATTGCATATGTGTTTGTCAGACTACTAAGAAAGTTTCGTTCTTAATAAGCACTTAGGAGTTATACTTTTATCTGCGAAGAAAGAAATGCAATTTGCATTTAATAATTGGCCTTTAATCAATAATATAATGTTTGAAATCTACTCCTTAAATATGAAGCTACTCATGATGTGGGTCAACATGAACATCCTTCTAGCTATTATATGTAGTGCTTGTATGCAAATTCTAATAGAAATTCATATTAACTTTTACCATGTACTAGATATATATAACATCAAGAGATATCATAGACCATAAAAATTACAACTCAATGTTAAGGTCTCCATTATGAAAGCTTAGGATCCTAGACATAAAACAATCAAGTCATGTTTATACACTCAATAGATTAGTGGACATATTATGTGTTAGCTTAGTTTATGGGTGTAAGAAATTTTTTTTTGTTTTATGCACACTTAGGAAGAATTTCAAGAATGTGAAACAAGCCATGTGAATCTCAAATATAAAATTTCTTTGTCAAAAAATGTACATACATTATAGGATATAGTAATAATTTATGAACTTTCAATAGATGCATGGCGGATTTAAAGAATGCTAATGAGTGATTATAAAATGGTGGTTGGCACATGAGGAGGGTTACAAATACAATATGATGATCGTAAATATTTCTAAATATTTCAATAGGGGCTAAAATTTTAAATTAGACCTAATTATAAACTTAATTAGCAAATTAGGCACGACAAAAAAAAAAGCAAAATAGGTCCAGTCGTCCATTCAACAGCGGCGCATGCAACGTCAATGCCGTCACTTGTTGAAGCAGGCGTGTTGTACGTTCGACAAAATCAGCCAGCGATTGATTTATCTTTTCTCTTATGCTCGGCTGCTCCGAAAACTCCTTCCACTGCCGATCTTGCATCGTCCGAGCATGCCACAGGCCAAGAAGAAGATTGCTGTCGGTGCTGCCATCAGAGACCGCACATTTCGTAGTTTGCCCGCCAGTTCATGTATTTTTACCCTAAATGCTAAATTTGTGTTAGATCTCGTCATATATGACGTTATTTTGTATGATTTGCTTATTTAGTTGTATTGTTAGGCTAGATTGAGCTATAATAATTTTGTTTGATTAAATTTGTGTATTTTGTGAATGCATATGAGTTTTAGGTCTTATGTTAGTATTTTTTTTATTATTTAGAGGTTATATATTATTTTATTTTGTATGATTCATTTATTTAGTTGTATTGTTAGGCTAGATTGAGTTATAATATCTTTGTTTGATTAGATTTGCGTATTTTGTGAATGCATATGAGTTTTAGGGCTTATGTTAGTATTTTTTTTATTATTCAGAGGTTATATATGGTTTTATTTTCTATGATTAGCTTATTTAGTTGTATTGTTAGGCTAGATTGAGTTATAATACCTTTGTTTGATTAGATTTGTGTATTTTGTGAATGCATATGAGTGTTAGGGCTTATGTTAGTATTTTTTTATTATTTAGAGGTTATATATGGTTTTATTTTGTATGATTCGCTTATTTGGTTGTATTGTTAGGCTAGATTGAGTTATAATACATTTGTTTGATTAGATTTGTTTATATGATTAGCTTATTTAGATGTTATAATTAGGATATGAGGTTTAGTTGTGAAGAAATAGTGATATGAGGTTTACAAAATAAATTTATTAAGTTTGTAAAATAACTTTGTGAATGCATATGATTTTGGGTTTATGTTAGGAATTTTTTTATTATTTTGAGGTTATAATTACTCTTATTGTATATGTAAGTTTAGTTGTGAAGAGATATTGATATGGGATTTGCAAAATAAAGTATTTGAGTTCGCAGAATAATTCCATGTGAAATGCGAAAGTGTATTATATCCTAAATTAAATTTTTCTTTGACCATATGAGATAAAGGATTCTTGGTATTTAGGGTCATTGTTAGTTAAAAATGAGTTCAGATACTATCTGCATAGTTCTATATTATGGCAACGAACTCAATGTAAGTGACGATTTCATTCTGACTTATATCGGTGGAAAAAATCATCCAATCTAGATCCCACGATGGATTAACTTGATGGAGTTACATAAGCGAATTATGAGGTCATTGAAGTTAGATCTAGCAAAGTCTTATGTTAATCTTGTAGACCATTTTCCTATTGATGTTGGATTTATTGCAACTCATATTACTGATGATGAAGTTTGTGAATCTGTAATCAATGCAATATGTATGCAGCCTATTATAATTTATGTTGAAGTTGAGAAATTGCAGTACGAAGAAAAAGAGGTTGATAATACTGAGGAGTGTCAGAGAGCTCCAATCAGTACTGAGTACATCACACCAGCTTCAACTAGCTGCTCAAGTGGAAGCATACGAGTCTGCACCAACAGAACCTACTTATTTTATTGGGATAAGTTTTGGTTTTATGGGTGACCCTGAAGGTGATCATATAAATTCACTATCTTCTAAAGAAGATGGGTATGAAACTATGCCTACTGCAACAAGTAGCGATGCTGATGACGAGGCTAATAGTGATGGAGAGCAGCCTACTTTTAGGGTAATGAATGTGAGGCAAGGAGATTTCCTGAGCTAGTACAAATAAACATTAATGAGTACCAGGTGTTTGATAGAGCCAGCAGAACCTACAAGGTTGAGATGCTACAAAATCATATTTGTAGGTGTACATGTAGACAACTACAAGATTATCACATACCATGTCCTCACGTCATTTCTGCTTACAAGTCTGCACCAACAGAACCTACTTATTTATGCTTCCTGTAAACTGGATGTTGTTAGATTCTGTAAAACATGTTTGTTTGTGATAGTTATTTGTGCTTCCTGTAAAGTTGATGTTGTTAATTGTACCATAAACTTACAAGTACTTAAATTAAATGCAAAGATAACTGTAGTAATTAATCTAATTATTGTCATAAAATTCATGTTATCATCTTAGACTTTTACTTCCTACTAGTTATGTTTATTTTTTATTAATGATTCTCCACAGTTTTTAAACATGTTCTTGTTATTATTGTACTTTAGTGTGCTAGCTTTCATGTAGCCATAATCTATTTTTCTTTATAAGTTTTCCCTTTCCATATTATAATTGTATTATTATATGTGTAATACTTAAATTGTTATAGGAAGAATGTCAAAGTTGCTTGCCCATAGAGGCGAAGACAAGAGAGATTGTTGTGGACTATGACCCTCCACCGGAAGTTCACCTAGTATGGTGTACATGGTATGCAACATCGATTTGGTAAGTATTTTTTATTCAAGCTGCGTATATGGATTATCCCTATAATGTTGCATACTGAGTTAGATTTCTCTACTGTACATGTTTCAATGCTGGAGGCTACATCTCATTTACTTATGTTCAGAGAATGGCCAGTAAACTGTCCTAGATTTATGATCGCTTTGCAAGCAGTTGGACTGGATTATGTTTCTTAGATGTAGTACATTCGCTTAGATCACCACTTGCTCACAGCCTTTGTGGAACATTGGTCTTCACAGACAAATATGTTCCACCTGCCCATTAGAGAGATGACGATTACACTGTAGGATGTTGCTATGATTATGGGTGTTCAGATAGATGACCCACCTATTATTGGCAAGACTGCTCTTGGTCGAGGAAAGCGGTGGGCATCTTGGCCAGATTACTGTGATGAGTTGATAAGAGCACATCCAGAGCCGCATATTGTCAACCATGATTTGTTCCAGCCTCATATCACATCACGTTTTGAATGGGATAGGCGCATGCATAGACTTATTTTCCCTTACGATGGTTACATTGGACATATTACAGAGATTCTTACTTAGATCTCCTGGAGCTTCAGTTTATTATGCATGTCAGAGCATACATACTCTTTGCTATTGGCTGTTTCCTTATGCTAGACACATTTGACTCAGAGGTTTACCTGCAGTATCTGACCTTGCTAGAGAATGTTAACACATTTAGGGAGTTCTCATTATGATAAACTGTGCTTGCTCATTTGTATAGGGAGATTCATGAGGCGACGAAGTTGAAGCACAATATGGGTTTTGCCTACGCTACTATAGGTGTATGGGTGTGGGAGCACATTCATGTAGGCATACCTACGTTGCATATTCCATACCCTACAGACATAGATGGTCTAAGTGTGAAATGTCATTGGAATTTAGGGTATGTTCGAGAGATGACACCGGCCCACATCAGAGTATATAGAGACGAACTAGATGGCATGCTGCAGAGTTAGGTGTGTTGTTCTATAAATTTATTTTTTGAGTTCATTATTGCAAGTAGACAACATAGCTAATATTCTTTTCAAACAATGCAGGTGTTTTGAGAGGCATATGGACTTTAGATCAGTGCTCATGTCATAGAAGTATACTTACGAAGTGATGAGATATGGCTGGCTAGAGTACCATTGATTAGCTGGAAATGAGTTGAGTGGCACCTGCCGATCGTGTGCTCAGGCAGTTCAGCCTTCCACCTATAATTAATGTAGCACTAATAGATTCTTCCTTTGTATGATTGGATGGTCAAGGAAAGTCAATGTGGATTAGATCGATTACCACCAAACGTACATTGCATAATGGGAGAGCAGATATGATTTAGTTGTGGTGGTAGATTCATCCCAGGGGGGGGGGGGTGAGCCAACCATTAACTGATACATAAGATGATATCAATCTTGGGCTTCAATCTATGTGCTGAAGGACCATACAATTCCCTAGACACTTGTTACCCTCGAGCACCTAGAGACTGAATAATGGTAAGCTCGCATTTGATCACTACAAATATAGTTTTTTTATTGATTCGATCATAACTAAAGTTCTTTCAACGCAGCGTGAGCACATCCAAAATACTGAGGATATCTTTCAACATTATTTTGGGATGGATGAAGATACATATTTTCAGCAATTAATCAACCAATATGAGAAGTTGTGCCGGGAGTTGTGACGCAACATGCATATCTTTGATAACGTGAACACGACATTCTGGTACTTTATCGCCGCGTGTTAGATGTGATGGATGTTGGTCCATCCTCTCTACTAGTGGTCAGACCCTCTGCATATACATTCACACAGCCACCACAGTATTCATACCAGGAGGCTATGTGGACATAGATGCACCCGTGGAAGCCACCAATCCCTCCTACATAGCCTTTACTTAGCTTCTACATGACACCCCCGTATGGAGTGTACCATAGTTTCTCCCTCCCTATGCAGTCTTCAGCTGATGTACCTAGTGCTACACACCTGGGTTACTCGCAACAACCCACCGAGCAAGTTGAAGAGGAGGACCAACATGAAGAACATCATCTATGAGACCACGATGACCACCAGCCCATTACACGCCCGGTACTGATGCGATTTTGCCACACAAGCATCGTCGCAGATAGTCATCTGCACTATTATCTTTTATCGACAATGGATAACATTTTATTGTATTTCAACCACTTTTATTATAGTAAAGTATTTTGATGAAGCATTTTCTTGTTTGGGTTAGCTTACTTCAGAAATCAGCTTTAAGTTCATATCTTTTTTGTATTATTTATGGATAATTTTAGTACACATTTATAAGAGGTTGTACCTTGATGTATATTTCTTAGTGATGATATTTGCTTTGTTAATAAGATTAGATAGGGAGTTTGTTTGTGTTATGAGCTTAGTTTGAGTTGGCTTGTTATCCTTCTTTGAAAAAATTTCACAGGAAAATGGTTGCATTCCTACTACTTGCACATTAATTTTTCTTATATGAATGTAATTAATTTGAATGATTCTCTCCAAACAATAAGATTAATGGGATATAAGCACCTATTTAGATGCCATGTCTCTTAAAATTTTGTTAATTGCACTTCACTAAGAGTGTTTGTTTGGAGTGAGTCATTTCAAATTCTTCTAATTGTTCATTTTACAAAAACTGCTGTATACTGGGCCGTAATCATAATTTTTGGTCAACGTAAAAGTCATGGAGAGTTTCATTACAATTCCAACGATACCAAGCTCGCTTGATTTCGACACTGGATGAGTCTGATACGGGCATAATAAGGGGGCTGGTCCAATATTTCAGGTCGACGTAGTTTTTGCGCGCATTTACAAAAACTGCTATGTATTAACCCACAATTGTAATTTTTGGTCAACATGAAAGTCATGAGAAATTTTTTTATGATTATAACAATACTAAGCTTGCTCAATTTAGACATCAGATGAGTTCGATACGTGCAAAATAATGGGACTGGTTCAAAATTTTAGGTTGGCAATAGTTTTGCCCACATTTGCAAAAACTGTTGCGTATCGATCAACACTCATAATTTTTGGTCAACACAAAAGTTGTGGAAAATTTTGTTATGATTCCAATGATACTAAACTAACTTGATTCTAACATTGGATGAGTCTGATACGGATAAAATACAGGGGCTGGTCCAATATTTCAAGTCGGCAACATACTCTTTGCATGGGTTTGCAAAACTATTGCATACTGGGCCATAATCACAATTTTTTGTCAACATGAAAGTCATGGAGAGTTTTGTTATGATTCCAATGATACCAACCATGCTCAATTCTGACAACATATGAGTCTGATATAGGCAAAATACTGCAGCTGCCCCAACTTTTTTTTTTAAAAAAAATTAAGCTGATGCCAGTCTCCCGTTGAATGGGCGACTGGGCCTATTTTGCTAATTTTTTTTACATGCCTAATTTTCTAATTAAGGTTATAATTAGGCCTAATTTAAAATTTTAGCCTTTGTGAGATTCAAAAATTCACCACCGACCTCTCAATGATTGAAGAGAGTATGATTTAAAATATCAGTGTAATTTTCAGAAGGCGATATAATAGTAGATAAGACACTACCTAGAAATTTCACCCTCATTTGGTGAGGACTTTAGATTTAGTTTCAGGTTTTTTATAGGTGCAAGCACCTATAGTTAATTACCTCTCTCAATGTTGAGAGAGATCTTTCGATTAAGGCTAGTCATCACAAAATGCATAGCGTATAGTAGCAACATATGGAGTTTAAAATTTAGAATTTATGAAATTCATCATTTTAAATTAAAGTGGATGATTTGGGAAATGATGATGTGCCCAATCTAGATCTTATGGTTTCATCATCCTGGGCTGTCGCGGTCCCTAGTCTACTTAATCAGAGGAGGTAGTCGATCCAACCTGATAGAAGGATCCTTATTAGAAACACATGAGTTACGTTGTCTAAGAAATATTTGTAGACCTGGGGTGGTATTTTTCTAAGGAGATGGTTTAAGTCTACCTTAGCTGACAGAGAGCTTTTTACCCTATGAGGTGTACCCTATGATTCACAACTCAAAGGGTAGAGTCATTGGGGAGCATACGGGCTGCGGTCATGATCATAATATAATGGTTCCATTTGGTGGCAACCACCGTCGAGGACTCATATCGGTATCATATGTGGAGCCTATTGCCACACAAATGAGGACACGAACCACATCCTTACTAGCATGAGATTGATTGAGAGCGAACATAGTAGAACACTTGATTTGACTTTGGCTCTTTTGTGAGCTAGAGTTTTCTTAATATGTAATTTTTAACAAACTGTTGCGAAAGGTGGATTGAATGGAGTTTACTTTAAGCTTTTAAAAATTAAATTTCATTTGAGCAATTTTAGATTGATGCTTAATTTGAGTTAATTTGATTTGAAATTAGAATCATATTTTGATAGAAGTATCCCCTTCGGTTGAAATCATCGTTCAACACAACCATCATCGGGGTGATTAATTGATTAATTTGAATATATTTAAAAATTTTAGATCATGTCAACTCTAGCTCTAACAAGAGGATCAAATTGTCATATGACAATTAGCTTCTTAGATATTTTAATAAGTTAAAATTTTATAATAATTTTTTAGATTTTGTTAATAACTACCCCAAGACCAAATCGAGAAGCGGCAACATCCTCATAGACTAAATTTAAGCATTCAACATAGTGTCAGGGCCCATGTGGGTGTTTAGTAATTTAGGTGATTTTTATTTCTGAATTATGAGATTGATTTTAGATTTTTCATTTAATTCCAACTTAGCCTGCACGATCTTTTCAGACATTAAAATTTGCACTTCAAATATCTATGTCCATGCACATGCAGACATTTATAGCTTAGATAATTTCATCTAATAAGTGAAATCATTAATTTTTGAAAATCATAATTAGAATATAATTTCTTAATTTTTTGATTGAAGGAAGCCCTATAATTGTGTAGAATTTAATTTAACTTCACCTTTTGTCTGTTTGTACAAAGAGTTGCAGATCTGATGGTGGCGATAGAAGGCAGAAGCAGAAGCGAAGTCAAAAGTTAAGAATGAAGTGAGGTGTGAGCGGCTCAATCCACTGCTATATTCATATCCTAATCTTGTGACTAGGTGTTATGAAGGTTGCAATTGGGTTCTACTATTACTTGAAAGTAAATATTTAGACATATTGTAGATCCCATATGCTACAACCTTAAATTTAATTGAAGCCTTCTTCAATTCATTTGAATCAAGAAACTACAATATATGCATTCAATAAGACAGCTTATTGGCGAGCTTCCCAATTTGTTCTAAGTCTTATTTATATTTCTCCTATTTGATTTCAAATTTTTTCAATATGAATTAGAACATAGTTCACTTGTTAATTGGAAAGCCACCTTATAAGTAATTTTATGGATTTCATTTGGATTTCATTAATTTTGAAGATAGGCAATAGATATATCACAAGTGCTTCAAATTCAACTTTAAATGCAAGCTCCAAATGATCATTTAGAGGCTACATTCATGGATGCTCATGAGTTGCATAATTGAACTTGTGCTTATAAGAAAGTTATCAAATTACTTACACACTTTTATTTCAATTGGAAATTTAGATTCACCATTAATGGTTTGTCATTTGGTATTAAAACAAAACCCTTATAAGTCTTATGTATATTCAATCAAGACCCTTTAACTCTTCTTATCCAGATTCATCCTCCATTAATTTCAATTTACAATTGTTATGGTAATTGCCTATTCATTGCTGAGTTGGTATTCTTATATACTATTATGTTGAAGTTATGAAAAATAAGGTTTGTACATGTCGTACCATACAAATATTTTCTAAATACTTCAATTGAATGTAAGACTCATCCACTTTTATAAATTAGAAGTTATATCAAGTGAATGCAACACTTACCCACTTATATAAATTGGAAGTTATATCAAGTGAATATAAGACTCATCCACTTCTATAAATTAGAAGTTATGGTAACTTATCCACATTCACCACTTGGGAAGAAAGAGAGGTAAAAGGATTCTTTTCCCAAAGTTCAAGTGTACATTCAAATCTTTACAATTCATTGTAAGTTCTTTTCCTTTTTTCCTTTTTTTGGTTTGATGTTCATTTTCATATTTATCATGTATTTTCTTATTTAACTTAAGTTTAGATGATTTTAGTTTGAATTTATTTAAGTTTTGAATTTTCATAGAAATTTCGGCAGCATTTTGACATAGGAAGTCACATCTAACAATTTTGGAGGCCTCTGTCAAGCCTTGATGAGTGTGACGGTTGGTGTTTTACAATACCTCAGCTAATTTCCATCTCGTCATGCCCTAATGAGCATGACCAGGTATTCAAACCTGCATAAAAAAAGCATATATATAACCCGCCTGATGACGGAGTTGCCTCTCGGCTACCCTCGCTTGTAAAAAGGGGAGGTTGGCTAAGGATGAATTTGGCAAAGGGGAAGTTTGGCTAGGAGGAATTCAGCCAAGGGGAATGAGGGAAAGAGGAGAAAGAGGGATTTTTGACCAAGGGAAATTAGGGAAGTAGGAAGGATTTTTGGCCAATGAGAAAATGAGGGAAATAGAGAAGGATTTTTGGCTAAGGAGAAATTAAGGGAAAGGAAGAAGGAAGGAGGAAAGCTTACAATTTCCTTGTGGTTTGCTTCAATAGAGATGAAGAAAATGAGAGAGAGCCTCGATCGAGGGAACCGTTCGATTTTTGAAGGAGGATTGGCCAAGAGTGGGAGTAGTTCATGTGGTTGAAGGTAGAGAGTCGAGCGGGAATGGGTGAATACCAAACATGGAGCAGCTGTGGGGAGATCAAATGAAAGAGGATCCCTAGGCCTTACATGGAGCGTGCATGCGAAGGGGGAGAACCGAACAAAAGGGGATCAGGTTTAGTCGGACGAGGGAGATGGGTCGGTTAAGGATTTAGGTCATAAATAGGTTTAGTTATTTTTTTAAGCACTTAATCAATTTTAAAATAAATTTTACACCAACAAAATCATATAGCTAGCATCGTGTAGTTGAAGTTAGCATCCTCAATTGGCTTGCTTTCGGAGGCGCTTTGGTTGAAGTTAGCGTCGAATTGGGTCAATTTTAGCTCAAAAAAGTGAGTCACCACTTCCAATCGCTCAAAATTCACATAGATTTGTCCAAATTAGGTGCAGAAAGTCTCATTTGATAGATTTTGATATTTTGAAGCTAACGACATAATCAATTTTATTAACAGAGGTCGTTTGGATATTATCACAGCTTCTTGACTCTGATATGTGCATTGGCACTTTGATAGCTCGATCGCTTGATCAGTTGATTGTTAGATTGTATAATATTTATATTTTGACCAATTTTGACATTCTGAATACAATGGTAAAGTCCATTTATCAATCAGAGATTATTTTAACTAATTTTTGCATCATTGAGTGTAGTCTAGCCTCAATTTGCACACTATGACTTTGGATTATTCTCCATTAGTGTAGACTCATCTGAATTGAACGTGGACAGTCTCATTTGGTAAATTTTAGTGTTTTGAAGCCAACAATGTAACCAATTTCATGAGAGGCTATTTGGACATCATCATAATTTTTCTTCCCCGATATGTGTGACGGCACATTGACAGCTCGATAATTTGATCGGTTGGTCAGTAGATTATGTAATATTTATATTTTGACCAATTTTGATGTTGTGAATGTAATAGCAAAGTCTGTTTATTGATCAAAGGTAATTTTGACTAATTTCAGTGATGTCTAGTGTATTTCAGCTCTGATTTGTACTTTGAAGCATCCGAGGTCAATCGAATTTATCTTATAAGCTCGATTCGACTCATGTGATATATATGAAGGTCAATAAATGCCCTCTAATAAATATAATTTATGCATGAAGCGAGTCATATTTATTGAAAACTGATTGAACTTATTGATTTTCTTCTCTTTTTTGTTCCCCTTCTTTTTATTGCTTCTTAGTATAGTTCTTTTTTGTTTATGCTTTGTTATGCTGTCACTTGGATTCTTATGTGTTGTTTCTCTGATCACTTAACAGGAGAATGTTCAGCTGGAGAAGACCTGATGACCTGTCATCTATCTAGCGAGGAGGCTATTTGGTCAGAGATTGACAGACACGATCCTCATGGAGATGCTGATATCAGGGATAAAATTAAGCAGCACATTGATATGTTGAGAGGATATGATTTTTACCAGAGTTTCTTTGCACGCTCCTCCATGCTTCCTGATTGTACTTCAGACTCTGTTATTTCTGAGGTTCATGTAGAATGGGTGGTTACCATTAACTTAAAATGTGGGGACTACAATCCTGGATAACAAAGAACTCAGTCGATATACGATATTTTATAGCCCGCTTTTGATTGGCAAGGACAGCCTAGACTTTGATCCATCATCGAGTTACAATTGAGCACTTCAGACTTGCTTAGAGATTTTCCATTGGGTCAGATTTCTACTCTTCCATGTGGCTATGTTACCTGGGCTAAGTATATTTTACGAGCACATAGAGATACTCTAGGACATATCTGAGGAAGTTTATGTCTATGTTTGACTTTAGTGCCATTCCCCTTACATAGGCTTATGGAGTTGTAGAGTTTTGGGATACTAGCTAGAACACATGTTAGATAGGTGTTGACCTCACTTTTGGAGTGAGCTCTCAACTGCTCCATTTTAAAATATAGGACTTCTCTAAATATTAAGAGTTCCTTACTCTTAAGACACTTCTAGTGATTAGGTGAACATTTAACCTAGCCATAGAGACTTAGAAGAGTTAGCCATAGGAATGAGTTATGCTTTAGGGGTTATGGTGTTTATTTCTTAGGATGTGGGACACCACACAGATCTTCAGGGGTACTTATTGAAGGGATTGGGTACCACATCAAGGAATGATGTACTATCTTGAAAGATAGAAATAACCATCCTATAATGGACCTAATAACCTAATAAGGACTCCTAAGGCATGATGGGTCTTCGAATATACCAGAGATCTTCCCCTACTTTACATGGAAAAGTAAAGTAGGGTTTATTTTAAGCTGAGTTCATTAATTTCCCTATGGAAGCAAGCCCCCATAGATAATTACATCCTAAGGAATGGGAATTCTTTAAGAATACACTTGATTAAATTAGACAATTAGGGCCTCCAATGATTTCAAGGTTAAGACTATCAAAGGATTGGCTATTTTAAAAAATCAAATGGGATAGATCAAGGAGAAGACTTATTTTTGGGATCCAAAGGGAGAAAGTAGGAAATGCTCATGATACTAGAAAGCTTAGTGAGCATTCCAATCTACCCTATAATTGGGCTTTATATTTTTGAAATTGAAGAGAGTTAATTATTTGAGTTGACATTTTATTAGATTGCTAGGGCTTATAATTCAACAATATAAGATTGTGGAAATGCTTAAGAGGTGAGGATTTATGCTTGTAGCCCAAAGAAAATAGCTACCTCAGATCCTAAGCTAAGGAGCTTTGGCGAGGGTCGAAGCATGACCTAAATCTAAGGCAAAAATGGGTATATGATTTACCATAAGAGAATAAACCACTCATTCTAGATTTATTCTTTTAAAGTGTCGACTAGCTAACTCCTCCTACTTTAAATCCATGTAGGCAAGTCTTATGCTTTGCAAGATGGCTATTTGTTATTTATTTAAAGAAACTAAGTCTTTAAACTCACTCCCTAAGACTAGAGCATGAGTGGTATGAATTCATGACTTAATCTAATGTAAATTTTATCAAATTTATTTATTCTTTTGGACTCTTTGTTTTGACACGTATGATTTTGTATGCCTAAATACATGAGAACTTGATTATGGGCCAAATCAAAAGAGAAAGTGGTGTTCTTCTATCAAAGGCTCTCACAGGTTAAACCTTCATTCTCTGGCACAGATGGAAGCCCCCTCTTAACAAGAGTGGAAGAATATGACATGCATGATATTATACATTCATTCATCCATAAGGGTTGCTAAAATTTTATTATCTTGATTTAATTCCTAGGCTTTTATGTGAGGTTATGAGTTATTTTAAATTTTAATTATGAGTTGTTAGTGGGATAGAAAATTTAATTTTATCTTAAGAGCCTACTGCATCCAGGCCACACATTCAAATATTAAACATGAATAAACTAGGAATAGCATGCAATTTTAGTGCACAATCTAAACATAACATCAAATAATTTTATGGACTACCATAAAAGAATAAAAGGACAGTGTGGTCGGGTTCCACCGTACATCCCAAAAAGAGAAAAAAAAGATGGGTAGCTGAGCTCTACCCTTATACAACCTGGATTTCAAAAAATAAATAATACATGCTATAGGGGTCTTCTTTTCTTCATTGCTTCCTTTTCTTTCTTTTGATTTGATTTGCTCCAAAGGCATCACAGGGAACCCCAAGGACTAAGCCTTCTGGCCACTGCTCATCCTAATTCCCCATAATATTAATCCTAATTCCTAATGCAAAATTACATTAAAAATAGGAAAAATAAATCAAGCTACACCTACAAAATAAATATTAGCTAAACACACCATACAACCCAAGCAGTTATATGAATAATTTGGACTTAGCACCCACATGGGGTAGCAAACCCTGTCTAACATGAGTTATATTTGGGCTAAGCAATGCATAAAAAGCATTTATATTTTTTATTACAACGCCCTTAAGTACATCCCTACATAAAGCATGATTAGGCTAATAATGACCTAACATCAATCTACTGAAACATACAACATCCAGGTCTAAAATATTACATCACAAAACAAAATATTCATCACACATGCCTAACTTAGCACTATAAGTGGTGACTTAGTATTCTAATGTGTGCTTAAGGCTTGTGTGACAAGACTTTACTAGGCTTCTTTAGTTTATGTTTCAATTTGAGTTTGAATTTGTTTAAATTTACCTTTGGGTAATTTCAATTTAAATGATTTAATGATTTATTTTTTTATTTTATTTCACTTTTATTTGGTTAAAATGATGTTTAGATTTTCATGAATGAAGAGTAGAATGAATTCCATAGATGGAACTCACCTATTCTACATCCTAACTCTAAAGAATTTAACTAAGGACCTTAAGTATCAATTAGCCCATTTGAATTTATGTAATTCATTTGATTTGATTTTGATTTAGAATTTAGAATTTGAGTTTGTTTAAGTGTTTGATTGATTGATTTTGGATTAGATGTTTTGATTTAATTACCTTGATAATTCAATATCCTTAATATTTAATGAAGTTTAAGTTTGTTTAAATCCATGGGTTTTTTGATTGATTAATTTTAGATTAGATACTTTGGTTTAATTAAATCTTGATAATTCAATATCCTTAATCTCTAATGAAATTTAAGTTTGTTTAAATTCATGTATTTTTTGATTGATTAATTTTAGATTAGATGTTTTGGTTTAATTAAATCTTGATAATTCAATATCCTTTTAAATTAATATCTAATTCTTTTCTTTTAATTATGGTTATGTGACATAACTATATGTTTATTTGATTTGATTATGGTTCATTTATTTGTAGTTTGATCACATTAGATTAATTGAGATTTTATTTTGCTTTTAATTGACTTTGATTCTTTGTATTTAGGATTTTTTATTTTAATCTCATCCATTTGTCATGTTTATCAAAGTTTGGTTTGTATTTTGATTTCATACATTGGATAGTTAATTAGTTTATATTTTCTTAAGTAGGTTGAATGAGATTTGATTGGATTACATATTAAATTAATGAGAGTCTTTCTTAATTTAATTTAATTTGATTTAATTTAATTTAATTTGATTAGCTTTATATGGGTTTGCTTTATGTTGATGTGATTATGTAATTAGTTTAATTAAAGTTTATTTATGTTAATTATAAGGGTTTATTTAATTTTTAATTTGATTTCATATTTATTTAGGTTAATGATGTAATTAAAGACTTAATAATTTAAGTTTAATTTAGGTTTTGATTAGTATTTAATTGCATTTATATTTGATTAAATTTAAGTTTAATATGATTAATTTGGTTAACTTAACTATCTTATTTAAGATGTGTGATCAAATTATTTTAATTAAGTGTTTTGATTTGAATTAATTTAAAAGTTAATTTGGTTCATTAAGATGATGGATTAATTTATTAAGTTTGCATTAATTATGTTTTTCAATTGGATTAGCTTAATTAATTTAATTAAGAATATGTTTAAGTTAATTATTAAATTGAATAAAGATTTATTTAATTCTTAATTTAGTTTTATATTTATTTAGATTAATGATGTAATAACTTAATGATTTATGTTAAATTTAGGATTTGATTGGTATTTAATTGCATTTATGTTTGATTAAGCTTAGGTTTAATATGATTAATTTGATTAACTTAATTAGTTTACTTGAGGGTGTGATTAAATTATTTGATTAGGGGTCTAATTTAAACTTAATTTGATTTCATATTTATTTAAGTTAATTGATTAATGACTTAATGATTTAAGTTTAAATTATGATTTGATTAGCATTTAATTCCATTTTATGTTTGATTAAGCTTAAATTTAATATGATTAATTTGATTAACTTAATTAGTTTATTTAACAGGTGTGATCAAATTACTTAGTAGATTAATTAAGTTTTTGATTTGAATTAATTTTAATGTGATTTATAAAATTAATTTGGTTCATTAAGATGATAGATTAATTTGTTAAGTTTGCATTAATTAAATGTTTAATTAACTAAATTTGATTAAGGATAATTGAATTTTGAATTATCATATTAATTAAAGATTTATTTAATTAATGACTTAATTTCTCGCATGTGAGTGATTTGATTTAGTTAAGTGTTTTACTTAAGTTTGATTTGATTAAAGGATTATTGTTTTATCATTTGATTAAATTAAGTGATTTAATTGTTTATTTTATTTCAATTAAGCTTGATTATTCATGTTAGTTTAATTTTCTTATTTATTATGTTCATTCATTCATGTTTGATTTAGTTATTGGTTTATGTATTAATGTCCAATTAATTATCTTATTCCAAATGGATGTGATTTAATCATATGGTAATTAAGTTTACTTTAACTTTATTTTGTTTAATTTGATTAATATCAGATGATTATGTTGAATTGACTTATTAATCAATTCAATTTTTAGTTTATTTAATGATTAATTAATATTTAATTTGTTTTAATTTATTAAGTAGTTTCATTAATTAAGATTCAATACTTGATGTTGGTTTAACAAGATTAGTTTGATTTTACATTAAAGTTTTATTGATTTATTTAATCATGAGTTTAATTTTAAAAAAATCTAATCATTTAATCAAATTTCATTAACTCAATTAGGTTCAATTATGTTTAAATTCAATTTTGTTTAGGGATACATGATACTTTTGACTTGAGATTACCAATCATTTGGGTATTACATCATTTTTAATTTTGATTTAGTATTTAAATTATTTTTAGATTATGTTTTAATTAATTCCTTAATTGATTAAACTTTAATCTTAAGTGTTTGTTTGGGGTTCATTAGGATTCAGAAAATCACATTATTTTTTAAGAGTCCTAGATGTCAACAAAACTGATTTAAGCCATTTTGAAGATTTTTTGTAAATTTCTAAATTTTTATTTAATTTATTTTATTAAAATGGACAATCTGAACTTCAAAATTTAATTTCTCTCAATTTAAAAGTCTTTTTCACTTGAGATTTTTATGATAGGTGTATTTTAACTTTTGTTTCAATCCTTACAAATTTCAACTCAATCTAACTTATATTTTTAGAAATTATTAAAACTTTATTTCCACTAAAACTAAATTAAGCTCAAACCATTAAGTAAAATTTGAAGATTTTGGTTATTGGATTCCTCTGAAAGATGAATCCAAGCCTTTTTACAATTTTTGTTAGGTATTTTATTTTTATAAATTTTTTAAATTTTAGGTAATTTAAATAATTTTTAAGCTCAAAATCCATTTTTTTTACTTGAACACGCGTGCAAGATGTAAAGCGGCACCATGTGTGCCACGGATTAGATGTGTCTCGGCAAATACCGATGCGGATTGCAGCGGTCGCGTTCTAATGGCGGAAAATGTGCGTAGTGAGAGAGATGCACGGCTTAATCTGGGCCATCGATCATATCGATTGATTAGATCGCGATCTAGTCGGGATGCGTGATTCGATCACGTTTGCGATAGCATGGATCGGATGGTGAACATATCTTATTTGAAGGCACGGATCACATCGGACATGATCACTCGTCTTTTGAATTACGGGATGGCTACTATGCGTGAACAATAAAAATAGGGGTATTTTGGGAAAAATGAGAAATTCTAAGTGAAAACTTATCCAAATGGACTCATTTTGTATGATTTCATCACTATTTTATAATTGGATGACATAAAATATAAAATGAGGATTATCTAGGATAAATTCTAAAATTGCACAAATGATCATCACAAATGAAGGATCCTAAGGCTACATTTTTAAAGTTACCACGGGATGATTTTGGTGATGGTGATGATGAAGCATCTTTGTTGAGTGAGACCTTATGAGCTTGGATCTTCGCCTTCATGTTAGAATAATGTATTTTTTCAATGCTTGCCATTACCTCACTAGAATCCACTTGATTTTGATTTTTTTGGCTCAAAGAGGTGGGAAGTTGTGTGGATGCTTTGGGGCCCTTGGGCGGTAGAAGGAAGAGGAATGAAGCCTCATTTCCTCCTCCCTTAATAGTGGCCAAAAATCCATTCTTTTTTGAATTTTGTGGCTCCAAAGTGTTGTCGTCTTTCTTGGGGTGGTTGGGATTGATGATGATGATTTGGACTTTTTTTGCTCTAAGTCTCTCTTGCTGCATATGATCACTCATTGAATGCAAATGTTGGAGGAGTTAAATGCATGTGATGGGGAGAAATAAATGAAGTGGGTGGAATCCTATGGGAGGATCCATGAGGGATCTAATTGGGTTGGGTTTATTTGGGTTTGATCCTAAATGGGTTTGGTTTGATCAGCCCAATGATCATGGTTTTGGCTTGGTTTTCTGGGATTTGGCTCAATTTGGGTCATATGGGTCATATTGGGTTATATGTCGGTTAGGTTGACCAATTGGTCAAATTAGGTCAAAAGAGCTTAGGTTAGGTTTTAAATGATAATTTGAAGAGTTTTATGATCAATTTGATTTAATTTAGCTTAGAATTGATTTTGGCTCATTTGGAATCAAGCGGGTCAAATGGGTCAAGTTGATCAATTTGACAAAATAGGCCAAATTGACTTGAGTTATGGGTTGATTCATGTTCAATTGGCTAATTGAAGATGAATGTTGTCTTTGGTTTGAATCAATTTGGATTTAATTTAAATTTTGGCTAATTGGACCCTTTAGGTCAATTTGGGCTAGGTTGGGTCAAGTTGACCAATTGGTCAAATTGTACTCAATTATGGCTTTGGTCAAGTTCAATAATCAAATTAAATGAACTTGAGCCATTGGTTACAATCAATTTTGATTAGATCATGATTTACTTTGGGTCAAATTGGATTGGCCAATTGGGTTTGGTATGGCTCAATTGGTAGTCAAGTCATATTTAAATATTTACTTTGGGTTGATTCAAATCATTGGTTTCAATCAATTTAGTATAGGATGAGTTTTGGCTAGTTTTGGTTCATTTGGGCTAAGGGTTGACTGACCGATGACTTGTTTGACTCAATTGATTTGATCATCTAGTGTGATGATAATCATGGTGGAAGGTTTTGGTGAGCTTGGTTCAATCTAATTTGGGTTAGATTGGAAGTTGACTCAAATGGGCCCTTTAGGTCACTTTGGGTCAAGTGGACCTAAGTGGGTCAATTGGTTTGATTTGAGTTTAGTTGAACATATATACATTGAAATATAAATTCAATCAATTTGGAGTCCTAAGTTTTGGCTCAATTGAAAGTTTTAAGTCAAAAGCTAAGTTGACTTGGTTGGATTTGATTTGATGATTGTAGGTTTCATTTATATTTGGGTAGATAATTGAGTGAATGATTAATTCAAGAGAAAATCAATTCATTTTGACTTGATTTGGATAGAATTTGGCTAAATCCAAAGAATTGGCTTAAAGGGCTTAGATTGAGTTTAGATTTGATTTTGAATATAGTTTTGGTCATTTGAATTTGGATTTCATTTATAATTGTGAATATAAATGAAGGAATAATTGATTTATAAAGAGATCAATTGAGTTTTATTTGATCTAAAGGGAGTTTTGGCTAAGCTCATGAATGTGGTTCATATATGAAAGGGTCTTAATTTGAATTTGATTTTGGGTTTCAATCATTTGGAGTCAAATTTGAATTAGATTTGGAATTAAAATTTAAATTTAAGGTATGGATTTGAATTTGGTGTTTAGTGTGAGAAGATTTCCTAAGTCTAAGAGGATAGAGGTTATAATCACTAAAGTGAATCACAAAAGACTAATAGTGTGTGTAACCAAGCCTTTCATGTATTGCGTTGACCAAAATGATCCAACATCCAAAAAAGATTGCAACAAACAACGAAGTGCTATACATAAAAGAAGGTAGATAGAATCATGATCTTAGTGCAATGCAGCTCTCTTTATGTTAGGGCCATAAGAGGACTAGAAGGATTCCGTTGTGGATTGAGTACATGAACCTTCCACTTGGGAAATAGGTTCAAGTTCTCCGTTGAGGGATAAGAATTTGAGTTTGGTGAATATGATTGGTTTGGGTGTATCCATTGGGAATAAGAATCTATGTCGATGGGGTCAATCAAATTGATTTTAATTTATTTTATTTTTTTAGTGATGTGAGGAATATCTGATATATGCTCAAATCCAGGGATTGGGTATGTGAACCATCCACTAGGAAGCGTTGAGACATGTGGGGATAAGAATTTGATTAGATTTCTTTGATTTGTTTGATTAGACTCTAGGAGGTTAGTTTAATTTGTTATGGCTCAATAGGAGAAGGGTTCTAGATTGAGGCATATCCAGGATGTACACTCTTAAATTTGTTTGATTTAGATCTAAGCTCCAGGGAGGTTAATTTGATTTACTCACTAGGGAGAAATTTGGTTTGTTTGATATGTTTAATTTGGTTTGTTTGATATGACATTATTTTGTTGGTTTGTGATGGACCACGAGAAGGAGCCATGTCAGTCTATCTGACTTACTAGACCAAGAGAATTGTGCATCTGAATAAATTCTCCAACCACAAGGGTGATTACTAAGAAAGGGAGGAATGTCTAGTCAAAATGAGGGTAGTGTTTGGGGTGTGGATGTGATCCATAAAGAGTGATCCACGGAGAGGAGGTCTTTGAGGGCTTTATCCAAAATCCATGAAAAGCCTATAGGTATTTGGCCAACTTAAGAAAGCGTGGGGACTCACATCAACCAAGAATGGTGTATCCACCGTGCATGTGATGAAGATAACTAACCAAGGTGCATTTTGTGACAATAAAGAAAAAAGGCAATTACATCTCTCTAAAGTGGTAGTGATTGTTGGGATAGTTTGTCTTACTCGATGGGGTATCAGTGACTACAGAGTGAGTTCTATAGACAAACTCTTAAAATAGTTTGGAGAAAAGCCAGGAACTCTAAACCTTAAATATACTTTTAGTGATGCATGATCTAGTTCAAGAAGAAAGCGTGTGACTTCATCATCTTAAACAAAGTTAACATGGGTAGATTATGCGTGGTGAAACAACTAATAAGGCTCCTTAGTTTGCAATGGTCAAGTAGAAAAGTGTGAGGACTCACATTTGCTAGACAAATAAATAATGGGGTGACACACTTGTGAGGTAGTATGTTAGCGACCTAGAAGCTAATGGAGTCCTGGGGGGCTCCCATCAATAATGAGACAAAGATATATGTTTTGTGTTGCAAAGATGGAATAAGATACGGGTTCTCTTATCTAATAATTGAGGGTTATTTTGTAGCTTATGTTTGTGTTGTGGAGATAGGATGCATATGGGGTTCTCTTATACTATCTAAATACATGGTGATTCACAAGCAAAGATATTTCTAACACAAAGAGATGGAATTTGATATGAAAGAAGTTTTAATGATAATTATCTTTAAATAAGATTTATGAATAGTATTTCTTTAAGTAGAGCACAGATTGGAAGCATGGGCTCCTTTATTTATGAGTTGATAAGATCCTCCTTGTGCCTTCTCTATGGCCTTCCCAAGTGGGTTCAAACTTCTCCCATCTTTCATGAGAAATAATTGGTCTCCCTGAGGCTAAAATAAGCTCTCCTACTTGAAAGATCAGACCAACTTGATATGAGCTTGAATCATCTTTTTGCTTTTATGGGTTCTAGCATGCCTCTGGCATCTCTCTCAAACCCGAGCTCTGCAACTTGGCCTTCATTCATCTGATCTTACCCGGTATCACTTGGTGATGAGTTGGTCTAATGGTAGGATGGATCCACACTGGAGAAAAGGGTGGGCATTTAAGTTTTATAGGTGGTGCGGTATGCCCACAAGGCTTTGACCAACTATTCATGCCATGGTCGTTTATTATCATCTATCTTTGATTTGAATGAGAGATTTATTAAGGCTTATGCCAAACCATTTTCCCTTGGATAGTAGATGGTAGAGTACCTCCAATGTATGTTATGTCTCTAGGCAAAGCTGTTGATTTTATTGCTCTTAAATGCAGTACCATGATATAATTCATGGCACCCGAACTTATCGATATGATTTCAAAATAGAACATGTTGGTGTGACTCTCTAAGTGGGATTTCCTCACTTGGAAAAGTAGTCATTAATGGGATGAATGATGACCTTTGGAAGAAGGAGGATCAATCGACCCACAATGTAGTACCAACACTCGAATGATTATGTCGGATGGAGAATGTTGGGTGGTTGTAGAACCATGTCGTTTACTTGTGATGGCAATGCTTGGCCATCATGCAATCGATGATCATTGAGGCCATTAGTATCCTAGTCTCTTCATTTTGGCTTTCATCTTGGATCATTGATACTTATAAACTTGTACCTCAATGATCCTACGGTGTTTGTCGAATGTAACCACATATGATCAAAATCTGGTACAAGTGCCTACAAGAACAAGAAAGGGCTCTCTTGATTGGTGTGTGATGATTTCTCTTGAGTTTGCCTATTTAAATAATCCATGAATGGTTGCCTCCAATCGACTCCTCTTCCTTTGAAATGCCTCTCCTTGAGAGAGAATCTTTTGATGAGTTAGCATCAATAAGGGATACTACTGTTTTGGACCCTTATTGGAATGGACTAATCTTTTCGATATGCCAACTCTTTGGCAAGCTTAATCATCTCTATGCATTCTCGAGGAATCTTATAAATGGTTAACCTGCAGGATTTGGGCCAAATTCCATGGTATACTTGTGGTAATGATGGAGCTTAGGCTTTAGAACCTTGACAATGATTTGGTTGATGACTAATTGAGAATCCCAAAGATGTTGATACTTTGGATGCATAGTGTAATGACTAACTAGATGCAATCGAGCCTCATATTATTGTTGGTGCATGATTGGATAGATGATATGAGAATCTCATCACATTGTAGTCGAGTTAGAGAACTATTCTACCCACCTTTCAGGATAGTAAATTATGGTTCTTCTCCTCTTTGAGAGGAAGGCGCACCATCAAAGTACATCTCCCAATGATGAGCACTAGTATCCCCAAGTTCATGATTTGTTCATCGGAGATCATCATTAAGTGGAGAATCAGGAGTGGATGCAGAAATCAAGTGCTTGTCCTTTTTAGCATGGAGAGGGGTATGAATTTTATGTCAAAGAGACAAAATCATGGACCAATACAACCATATAATTTGGCCGTGTCATGAGATATTATAGTGGATTGACTCTAGAGATCAAGTTCACCTTATGAGAAAGCATGTAATGTCATAGCTTTTAGGATGCAAAGATTAAAGCTAGGCAGTATTTTCAATAGGTGGATAGTTTGCCTCATGGGATTAGACAATGGCGAGATAATAGAGCATTCTCCTTCCCTTTATCATTGGTTTGAGCCAACAAAGCACCAAGGAGTCATCTAATCGAGTATATAATATGACTTTCAGATAGGGGATGCTAGAACTGTGGCATCATCGATATTGCTTGATGTCTTGAAGCATGCTAGCACTTATCATCCCATTGAACTTGGCATCCTTTTGACAAGTGTGAGAATGGTTGGCATCTTCGATAAGTTGGAAATGAAGCATCTTAGATACCAACCTTGGAATGACCTAAGTTGTGTTAGCTTTTAGGGGTGGCATTTCTAATATCTTTGATCTTTTCTAGATCAATTTCAATTCCCTAGTGTCACAATAAACCGAATTTTCCAAGCTACTCAGAATGCACACTTTAGGGGTTCATTTTGAGGTTGTATTATCTTAACCATTCTACTCTCAAGTCAAAGAGATGGTCTTCCTTTTCTTTGCTTTAATAATGAGATCATTTACATAGCATTCAACTTGATGATGAATGAGTTCATCAAGATTTTAAGTCATGGCCCTGTATGTAGCACCGGCATTTTGAGGCGAAAGGCATGACCTTATAACAATAGATTGATCGGGGTTCAAAAGCGTGTTTCTTTCATCCTAGGCCATCTTAATTTGGTTGTGTAGCGGATGACCCATCCATAAAGGAGAATATCTTGCATGAGATGAGGTGATGTCCACCATTAATTCGGTATATAAGTGGAAATTCATCCTTAGGACATGCTTCTTATTTAGATCCCTAAAATCGATGCATATGCAAATTTGGCCATTCTTTTCTTAAGCGGATGACAACGGCCAACTAGGTAGGATATTTTCTTCCCTGATAAAGCCAACATTGATCATTTCTTGATTTCAAGTGATATTGTTCAATGTCTAATCACATGCGTAGGAGCACTTGATAGGGTTAGCATTAGGTTCTATTGCTAGTTTATGGATTTTCGATGTGAGATAGGCGGGCATCTCTTCATAACTCCATGCAAAGCAATCCTTAAACTCATCAATAGCTTCACTAAATCATTGGTTTCTTTTCATTCAATAGAAATGATGTTGGGTGGATCTTCTTTTCTAGGTTGATTTCTTTGAGCTCATAGATGGTTGATCGATCTCCTCTTTGAACTTTGGCGTGCATCCTTGACTTCAAAGTCATTTGGATCATCTAAGTTTCTAAGCACACCTCCTCCTATGAGTTAGCATGATTTGAAAAGAACCTATCGATTCAAATGATTGGTGATGACTAAGTGTCGTCATCATCATGGACCCACTATCTTAGAATCTAGTCCGTCTTGATTGTGAATGTGCATTTGTTATCACATAACCTTTCAAAGTAATCTGACATGTGTTTAGACCAAGCATGTGGAATTAATCCTTTCTTTGCTAAATTAAGAACACAAGGCGGTACCAATCAAAGGTAATTCTATTAAATCTTTGTATGAATCATCCTCAAGTTCTACATCACTTCTTGACTTGAGGATGATGCTCCAAGAAAAATAACACCTTTACATTTGTGGAAGACTTAGGGGCTTCCTTAACTACCAAACCCTCAACTTTTTGTGAGGAAAGTGAGGTTAGAGCTAAAGTTCCCAACTGATGCCTCACTATTTCACATATAGACTTGGATACACTTATGCTTTGCTTAGGAGCCTGGTCTTCATTGCTGTCTGGCTCAACTATCACTTGCATGGGGATATTGGCTAGCTAGTGCTAATATGACTCATCTCGAACTAGATTCTAAGTCTATATAAATAGTAGGTGTAGTCCTAGTAGGGACATAACTTCTATATGGCCAATAAGGAGGTCTTCCATCCCTAGGCATGTCTCGGATCGCCTCTTCTCTGCCTGGTGGAGGTTGAGTCATCCTACATGTTGAATGGAGTAATGAGCTGGGTGGAATCTAATGTCGAGCTCTACTTTCTCCTCAAGTCTATTTCTTGCTCCCTTTTTATTTTCATTCTCATTTCCTTTTTTTTCTTTTCTTTTCTTTTCTTTTCTTTTTCCTTTTCTTTTTCTTTTATTTTTGAACTTTCTCCAAGTTCACAGAATAGACTTGTTGATTTTGAGGAGATAGTAGGCCACATCCTCATATATTTACCTCATGAACTATGAATGGCTTAAGATCTCCTTTGATTTAAATCCCACCCCTCATGAACTTTATGCGATGTAGAGAGGATGGAACCATGTTCTCATGTATGTCTTCTCCCAAGAAAGTATTGAAAGATATGTATTTAGTCTATAATATGAAACTTGGCGGTAGTCTTCCAATCATCTACTTCTAATGGCTATAGAGCCTAAGCCCTCTCTTGTTCATTAAATCCTCTCCATCTTTGAAAGTTTGGAGATGTCAATCCTCAAGTAGGCAAGGTTTTAGACTCATAATGTTCATTGATGCACCACAGTGATAGACTCTAGATATCTATCTTCCAATATCCATTGTAATGTAAAGGGCGGTTGTGCTTGGTCATTCCTAGAAAGTCTTCATCCTGAATGTAACTCCTAGAGTGTCCTTTGAACTACCTCCTCCTCAGCGGTGATTTGGGCTAAGCATATCTCGGATCAAGAGCCTTGATTAGATTCTCTCATTCTTTGGATAAGATAAGGTGTCATATATGCTTAACTTAGGCTTTCTAAGATGTGCTAGATGTTGTAGTCAACCTTGGCTTGATCCTCCATAAGCATATCCATGGGTGGAGCATCACTTGGAGGGTATCTCTTTAGAACTAATGATTTTCTTACCCTTATCAGGTGCTTTAGGAGGTAGAACTTTGCCACATGAGGTTGACTTGACTTCATGAGATGATTTAGTGGAAAGTTCTACCTATCGTTCACCTAGCTTCTCCCATGGGATCATCAAGTCATGATGACTCCAAATCAATCTCAATGGGCAACCCAATGATTGAATGGAAAATCCATTTTATAAATCATAAGAGGAATGATCGACTAGAGTTATCATTATTATTTTGTAGACTTGGAGAGTTTTGAGAGGAATAAAATCTAGAGTATCAGTAGACAAGATGTAAGTGAAAGCTTTCTTCATTGATTTCTTCTTAGATGAAGGTACATGATAGAAATCTAATAAAGTAGAAGGGGTATAGTGCCCTTGTCGATATAACTCTATTGGAAGAGGAGCTAGTGGAGGAAGAAGTAGTAGCATGATGGTGGATGGAGTCTTTGGACTTGGGTGGTTGTCTTTCTATCTAGAAAGTAAGGTAGGTCTTTGTTGGTGACACCTTATTCAAGTTTTCTTTAAAACTTGCAAACCTTCCTTGGTGTTGGAGGTTTGAGTAGCTTGAACTATAAAGCTTCTTGATCTTAGAGATCACTTTTTTAGAGGTTCAAGATAAGGCAATATCCCAACCTTCTTTTTTATCTTAAGAGGATCGTAAGTATCCCCAAGAATTACTCGATAGAACGGAGGTTGTTCTACAAGTATTCCTTGGAGATAATAGCTCTTGACTTATGGGCTCAAGCTAGTCCTTAGTGACAATCCTCAAGACATGACTAACCATGCGTGGTAGGGAAATAGTTAGGATCATTACTCTTGCCCACATCTTGCCTCTTGGGCTCAGACGAAAGTCAAGTTTCTTTAAGAGATTCTTAAAGATCTTCTAACTACCTCCCTCTTGAATGAATATGGCTTATTCAATCTATCAATAAGTAGGTGGGTAATAGCTACTGGCGGTGGAGTATTGTTGTTGAGTATATATGGAGGAGGCGGTGTGGCACTATGGTCAGATATGTTGGTGAGGTGGTGGTAGAGGAGGTGGCAATGGAGTTGTTGTGCATGAGGTCTCTCATCTTAAGTTCTAGTTGTTGCTTCCCTTTGTCTATCTACTACCCAGCTTCTTCTCAAATGCTTTTACTTGGGCTTGGCTTGAACAATTGGTCTTGAAAGGTAATTATTTTGGCTTCCCTTATAAAGCTGTTGACTAATTTTTCAAAGGTTTTGATTGTAAATCCCTTGAGCATGAAAGTAACTAGGCTATGAATATTCTTGAGAAGAATTTCTACAGCATCTTTGTTAGACATGTGGTTTGCATTTCATACTTAGGTTTTTCACGATATAATCAACAAGGGACTCATTGGATTTTGTTGTGCCTAATGAGGTCACCCAGTTACCCTTTGCTTGAGCTCGACAAACCTCTTGATGAAGAGGTGCTCCAACTTCAAAAGTCTTCATTGAATTTGGGTAGTTCATACCAATCAAATGCAATCTGATGACTCTAATGAAGAGTCGAAGAAGTGCATCACTACCTCTAGTGTTGCATCTAAAGTGTGTGTTATATCTCGAGGGTTTCCACTCAGATCTTGAAGGATGGTGGCACAAAACCCGGGATATTGGACTACAAATTCCTCTGGGTAGGTCTACCCTTTGGAACAGATGAGCCACCTTGGGCTTGCAATGCTTCCTTCACTTTACTTATTCCACCATATATTTTTATATCTCTTCTCTTTCGCATGGGGGTACTATCACCTTCTTCATGTACCTATCTGGTCCATGGAGATGTACTCAGGTTGATCTAAAACATGCAACAACCTGGGGTGGTGCCTCTAAGGGGAGATGGATGATGGCCTTGAAGTGTTAGGACTACCACTAACAAGTCTTCAACTCTTTTCTCCATATTAATATGCTCATCTCTCACCCTTAGTTGCTGATGAAGGTGTTGGGTTGAATGAGTTGTGTCTTCTTCCTCAACTACAACACCTCCTATGTTGATCCCCTAAGGAGGGAACCCTAATGACCATATGAACTTCTTGAGTCCTCCAAGAGATCATTCTAATCAAGATCAAAATTGACCCATCCTCTTCATTCGATCACCTCAAGGAGTTCCCTCTCAGTGAGTGACGAGGATCTCATCTATAAGCGGTCTAATCATGTAGGACAAATACACTTGCGTTGGAGGCTATGCTCACAGAAATACATCGGCTTGCTTCATTGTACTCTCTAGAGGATATGCTCACTAATAGGTATATGTGATCACGACCCGGTCATTGTGGAGGATCCACACCATGGACACTACATCATATATCTACCCCTTACCCCCTTCTTTGCTGGGTGGAGACTACGCTGATGTTGTAACTATTTGTGATTGTAGTGGTGACCCGGCACTTGGGTGCCATTCCTTCTTCTCCATAGGCGGGGAGGTGGTGAGAGCTCCTCACCTCAATGAGTGGACAGATGGGGTGGGATCCTTGGTTGTAGGATCACCAATGGTGTTGGTCTTTCCCGGATGAGCTTTGGATCTTGGTTGGAATGGGATGCCAAGATGGGTGATGGTGGGTAGTGGGTGGGCGTGGAGGTAACACTCGCCCCTCAATTATGAGCTACTCCTCGTGATGAGTAGCAATGGTAAGAATAATGTTGTATGATCGACTAGTAGGGTGATGAGAAAATCCATCGAGGAGGAGAACTACCTTAACCTCATCTCTCCTATGCGGCGATGCACGAGCCTCTAAGGCTCTCTCTCCCTCTGGATATGACTTCTGACTCTCCTAGGGATAATTTTTCTCAAATTAAAAATTATACCGACTCGGCGTCATAGCTCGCCAACTTGGCAAGACTATCTAGCAGGCATGGGATTCTTGTGCTCTGGTTGGTGTCAATCTTGGTGGTGAAGGTAGTGTAGCAATCCTCTTGTAGTCCTCCTCTCCATCTAATGAGAGGGGGACCTACCACTCAAATGTGGAGGTCTCACAGGAGATCCTCTAGCCACATGGGAAGCATACGCCCATCTCTCTCTGCCCTCTTGTGATGCTGATTGATCTTGCGGTTCTTGTTGAGGCATTGTGTACATGTAGGTATGGCAGAGTGAGAGCTAGCACCCACCTCAAACGTGGAGGAGACTATCTCGTAAGCCAAGCAGTCTTCCATTTAGTGTCCAAGGAGGGGTAAATTTCGTGGCGAGTAACCCACCCCGAAATGGAACAACGTAAACTAACACTAGTGGGGTAGTAGGAATAATAGTGGTCTCTCTCTTTACTGGAGGTAACTTAGAATCATATGGCATATTAAATCGGATAAGCTGTTGCCTGCCACCACCTCCTTGCTAACTTTAGTGAAGGCTGCCCCCTCGCAAGAAATCCTCACCCCCTCAAAACCATGGCTAAAGTAGATGACCTTAGTGGAGCCAGTAGTAGAGAGACTAGCCTGATCTAGGGCTAAGTTTAGACTAGTGGGGAAGGAAAAAAACAAACTTGAGAGGATGGTTGTACTAACTAAGGAAGAATAACCGACTAAAAATTTGCATTGTTAAAATATAGCTGAGCCAGACACTTGCCTTGATATTCACCTTTAATCATTGATCTCAAGATTTTATTTTCAATTTGAACCCACACTGAACAATCTTAAGGATGTTAAGTGAGGTTCATTGAAATTTTGGAGAGATTTTGGATATTAAGGAGAGTCTTTGCCATTTGATTTGATTTAGAACCCATACTCAATCGATTTAGGTAGGTTGGGTGGGGTTCTAAAATTTGAGGAGAGATTTTCTTGGAGATATTTATGTTTTATGCATCTTGTTTAAAAAATATTGATAGTTTGAAAGATCTCTACTTAGCAAAAAAGAAGTGGTTGTGATTGTGTGTTTGAAATATTTTTGCTTGTGAAGATTTTGATTGTGTGATATTTTGATTTAAAAATGGGGCTTCTTACTTAAGTAGATGCCACATGTGTTTGATTTGTGCTTGATGGTGAGACTTTCACTTAACAAATTTGGTATGTTAAGTGAAAGTTAAATGTGATTGTGAGATAAATTTTCTTTTCTTTGAAGATGGGAGTTCCACTTAACAAATTTGGCATGTTAAATGAAAGCCCCAAATGTGTTTGAGATATGTTTTTTTTTCTTTGAGAATGAGACTCTCATTTAACAAATTTTTGTAAGTGAAAGCTCAAATGTGGTTTGACATGAAAAATTAGATTCTCATTTAACAAATTTGGTATGTTAAGTGAAAGTCAAATGTGTTTATGATTTTGAAAATGAAACTTTTGCTTAACAAATTTGGTATGTTAAGTGAAAATCAAATGTGTTTATGATTTTGAAAATGAAACTCTCACTTAACAAATTTGGTATGTTAAGTGAAAGTCAAATGTGTTTATGATTTTTAAAATGAAACTCTCACTTAACAAATTTGGTATGTTAAGTGAAAGTCAAGTGTGTTTATGATTTTTGAAAATGAAACTCTCACTTAACAAATTTGGTATGTTAAGTGATAGTCAAATGTGTTTATGATTTTAAAAACAAAACTCTCATTTAACAAATTTGGTATGTTAAGTGAAAGTCAAATGTGTTTATGATTTTGAAAATGAAACTCTCACTTAACAAATTTGGTATGTTAAGTGAAAGTCAAGTGTGTTTATGATTTTTGAAAATGAAACTCTCACTTAACAAATTTGGTATATTAAGTGAAAGTCAAATGTATTTATGATAAAACTCTCACTTAAAAAATTTGGTATGTTAAGTGATAGTCAAATGTGTTTATGATTTTGAAAATGAAAAGAACTCATTTAACAAACTTAGGTATGTTAAATGGAGTTCAATTTGTTCTTATAATTTTTAAAAAGGCGGTTCTCATTTGACATACTTGGACATGTAAAATGAGATCCAAATGTGTCTTGAAGTCCAAGACTTTGGCAAGAAGGAGTTCTATCAAACAAATGCAAATGGTGTTAAATAGAATTCAATTTGCTTTACCTTCTCCAAGGGAAGGAACTCCCATTTGACAAATCTAGGTATTTCAAGTGGGGGGTTCAAATATGTCTTGACTTCTTTGTGTGTGTGTATGATTTATTGCTTTTTGAAAAGGAAGAAAACTTCAACTCTAGCACATGTGAAGTATGCTAAGTGGATTTTCAATTTTATATCATGATTTTATTCAAAAATAGAATCTCCAACCAACAAATTTGAGTGTGTGGGATGGGGATAGCTATTTCCAAAGAAAATGTGCATTTGAAAAAGACATTAAAAATGGTTAATTTTGATTTTGAAAAGAACCTCCATGTAATAATCATAGGATTTGTTAAATGAGGTTTGGTTTTATGTGTTTTATGACTTTTTGAAATTTTTTTACAAATTTTTGTGTAAAGATCTCTTATTATGTGGATTTTGAAAAAGCGCTTTTGGAAAGACATTTTATTTTGCAGAAGGGTTTTATTTTCTCATTGTTCACAGGATGAACCTCGCCTCACCATCAGAATGGTGAAGAGGTTCTTAATTTTCATCTCTCTTTGTTTGATTAATTTTAATTTTCACCTATTGGGGAACTAATGGGATTTTAAGACCTACATGGAGAGGTCCTAAAACCTAAAGGATGTTGGCGAGCTTTGCTTAAGGATGAAATAAGCTAATTGCCAATATAAAGAATGATAGTCTCAGGCCTATATATAATATAAGCCCATTATCGATGCTTGGAGACAATACTTGTCTACTAAAGATGGAGAGAGGAATCATCCCTAGTGGAGTCACCAAAAAAATCTGTGGTGTTTATTTTTGAGGATGTGGGACACCACACAGATCTTAGGGGATACTTATTGAAGGTATGACATCAAGGAATGATGTACTATCTCAAAGATAGAAATCACCACCCTATAATGGACCTAATCACCTAATAAGGACTCCTAAGGCAAGATGGGTCTTCAAATACCAGAGATCTTTCCCTACTTTATATGGAAAAGTAAAGTAGGGTTTTTTTAAGCCGGGTTCGTTAAGTTCCCTATGGAGGCAAGCCCCATAGTTAATTACATCCTAAGGAATGAGAATTTCTAAGAATACTCGATTAAAAGAATTAGGGTATCCAAAGATTTCAAGGTTAAGACTATCAAAGGATTGGCTATTTTAAAAAAAAATTGGGATAGATCAAGGAGAAGGCTTATTTTTAGGATCCAACGGGAGAAAGTAGGAAACACTCATGATACTAGGAAGCTTAGTGAGCATTCCATTCTACCTTATAATTAGTCTTTATATTTTTAAAATTGAAGAGAGTTAATTATTTGAGTTGACATTTTATTAGATTGCTAGGGCTTATAATTCAACAACGTAAAATTGTGGAAATGCTAAGAGGTGAGGATTTATGCTTATAGCTTGAAAAAATACCCAGATCCCAAGCTAGGGAGGTTTGGTAAAGCGTCATCCTAAATCTGAAAATGAGTATATACCTTTATAAGAGAGAATAAACCACTCACTGGGACTTATTATCGCTCTGAGTGTCATAACTCCTCCAACTTTAAATCCATGTAGGCAAGTCTTATGCTTTGCAAGATGGCTAGGATGTTATTTATTTAGAGAGAAATTAAGTCCTTAAACTCACTCCCTAAGAGACTAGAGCATGAGTGGTATGAATTCATTACTCAATATAATGCAAATTTTATCAAATTTATTTTATTCTTTTGGACTCTTTATTTTGACATAGGCTACGAGATTTTGTATGCCTAAATGCATAAGAACTTGATTATGGGCCAAATCAAAAGAGAAAGGGGTGTTCTTCTATCAAAGGCTCTCACAGGTTAAGCATTCATTCTCTGGCATAGATGGAAGCCCCCTCTTAACAAGAGTTGAAGAATATGACATGCATGATAGTATTCATTCATTCATCCAGCTAAGGGGTTGCTAAAAATTTTTATCTTGATTTAATTTCTAGGCTTTTATGTGAGGTTATGAGTTAATTTAAATTTTAATTATGAGTTGTTAGTGGGATAGAAAATTAAATTTTATCCTAAGAGCCTACTACATTCAGGCCACACATTCAAACATCAAATATGAAGAAACTAGGAAAGCATGCAATTCTAGTGCACAATCTAAACACAACATCAAATAATTTTATAGACTATCATAAAAAATAAAAGGCCAAGGTTGTTCCACCACACCCCAAAAGAGAAAAAAAAAAGATGAGTAGAAGCTCTACTTTGTACAACCCGATTAAAAAATAAATACATGCTATGGGGTCTTCTTTTCTTCATTTCTTCCTTCTCTTCCTTTGATTTGATTTTCTCAAAGGCATCCGGGCACCCTATGGACTAAGCCTTTGACCGCTCATCCTAATCCCCATAACATTAATCCTAATTCCTAATGCAAAATTATATTAAAATAGGAAAATAAATCTAGCTACACTTGCAAAATAAATGTTAGATAATCACCATACAACCCAAGCATTTATATGAATAATTTGGACTTAGCACCCTACACATGGGTAACCAAGTCCACCTGTCCTAACATGAGTTATGCTTAGGAGCTAAACAACCTGCACAACAAAAGTATTTATATTTTATTACAGTGGCCCCTTAAGCACAATCCCATGTAAAAAAACATGATTAGGCTAATAACGGCCTAACATCCAGTCTATGAAACATACACCCTAACATCGAGTCTAAAACATTACATCTCAAAACAAAACATTCATCACATATACACCATCCTAACTTAGCACTAGAAGTGGTGACTTAGTATTCTAATGTGTGTAATTAAGGCTTATGTGATAAGACTTTACTAGGCTTCTTTAGTTTAGGTTTCAATTTGGGGTTTGAATTTGTTTAAATTTTACCTTTGGGTGATTTCAATTTAAATGATTAATGATTTATTTTTTATTTTTATTTCACTTTTATTTGGTTAAAATAATGTTTAGATTTTCAAGAATAAAGAGTAAAATGAATTCCACCTATAGATGGAACTCACCTATTCTACATCCTAACTCCTAAAGAATCTAACTAAGGTCCTTAAGTATCTTAATTAGCCCATTTGAATTTGTGTAATTCATTTGACTTGATTTAAAATTTAAAATTTGAGTTTGTTTAAGTGTTTGATCAATTGATTTTGGATTAGATGTTTCAGTTTAATTACATCTTTATAATTCAATATCCTTAATATCTAATGAAGTTTAAGTTTGTCTAAATCCATGTGTTTTTTTATTAATTTTAGATTAGATGTTTTGGTTTAATTAAATCTTGATAATTCAATATCCTTAAACTCTAATGAAGTTTAAGTTTGTTTAAATTCATGTGTTTTTGATTAATCAATTTTAGATTAGATGTTTTGGTTTAATTAAATCTTGATAATTCAATATCCATTTTTAAATTAATATCTAATTCTTTTCTTTGATTATGGTTATGTGACTTAACTTTATGTTTATTTGATTTGATTATGGTTCATTTATTTGTAGTTTGATTAGATTAATTGAGATTTTATTTTATTTTAATTGAATTTGATTTGTTTATAATTATGATTTTTTTAATCTCATCCATTTGTCATGTTTATCAAAGTTTGGTTTGTATTTTGATTTCATGGATAGTTAATTAGTTTATCTTTTCTTAAGTAGGTTGAATGAGATTTGATTTGATTACATATTAAATTGATGAGAGTCTTTCTTAATTTAATTTAATTTGATTTAATTTGATTTGATTAGATTTAATAGTCTATGGGTTTTCTTAAGTTCAATGTGATTATGTAATTAGTTTAATTAAGAAGTATATTTATGTTAATTATAAGAGTTTATTTAATTTTCAATTTGATTTCATATTTGGTTAATGATGTAATTAATGACTTAATAATTTAAGTTTAATTTAAGTTTTGATTATTATATAATTGCATTTATATTTGATTAAGTTTAAGTTTAATATGATTAATTTGACTTAACTTTTATTTAAGATGTGTGATCAAATTAATTAGTATATTAAATGTTTGATTTGAATTAATTTAAAAGTTAATTTGGTTCATTAAGATGATGGATTAATTCATTAAGTTTGCATTAATTAGGTGTTTATTCAATTTGATTAGCTTTAATTAATTTAATTAAGAAATGTGTTTAAGTTAATTATTAAATTAAATAAATATTTATTTAATTCTTAATTTGGTTTATATTTATTTAGATTAATGATGTAATTAATGACTTAATGATTTATGTTTAATTTGATTTGATTGGTAATATTTATGTTTGATTAAGCTTAGGTTTAATATGATTAATTTGATTAACTTAATTAGTTTACTTGAGGGATGTGTTAATTATTAAATTTGATTAGGGATTTGATTTAAACTTAATTTGATTTCATTTATTTAGGTTAATGATGTAATTAGTGACTTATTGATTTAAGTTTAAATTAGGATTTGATTTGTATTTAATTTCATTTTATGTTTGATTAAGCTTAAATTTAATATGATTAATTTGAATAACTAAATTAGTTTATTTAAGAGGTGTGATAAAATTAATTAGTAGATTAATTAAGTATTTGATTTGAATTAATTTTAATGTGATTTATAAAATTAATTTAGTTCATTAAGATGATAGATTAATTTGTTAAGTTTGCATTAATTAAATGTTTAATTAATTAAGTTTGATTAAGGATAATTGAATTTTGAATTTTTTAGATTTGATTTGTTTAATAATGACTTAATTTCCTGCATGTGAGTGATTTGATTTAGTTAAGTGTTATACTTAAGTTTGATTTGATTAAAGGATTATTATTATTATTATTATTTGATTATATTAAGTGATTTAATTATTTATTTTTATTTTAATTAAACTTGATTATTCATAATCATAGTTAGGTTTGATTTTCTTCATTTATTATGTTCATTAGATTTCATTCATGTTTGATTTAGTTGTTAGGTTTATCTATTAATGACCAATTAATTATCTTGTTCCAAATGGATGTGATTTAATCATATGTTAATTAAGTTTACTTTAACTTTATTTGGTTGATTAATATCACATGATTATGTTGAATTGGTTTATTAATCAATTTGATTTTTAGTTTATTTAATGATTAATATTTAATTTGTTTTAATTTGTTAAGTAGTTTTATATAATTAAGATTCAATACTTGATGTTGGTTTAACAAGATTAGTTTGATTTTACATTAAAGTTTCATTGATTTATTTAATTATGAGTTTAATTTAAAAAAATCTAATCATTTAATCAAATTTCATTAACTCAATTAGGTTCAATTATGTTTAAATTCAATTTCATTTAGGGATACATGATACTTTTGTGACTTAAGGTTTGATTACCAATCATTTGGGTATTACATGATTTCTGATTTTGATTTGGTATTTAAATTATTTTTAGATTATATTTTAGTTAATTCCTTAAATGATTAAACTTTAAATCTTAAGTGTTTGTTTGGGGTTTAGTAGGATTCAAAAAATCACATTATTTTATTAAGAGTCATAGATATCAACTGAAGTGATTTAAGCCATTTTAAAGATTTTTGTAAATTTCTAGATTTTTATTTGATTTATTTATTAAAATGGACAATCTGAACTTCAAAATTTAATTTCTCCCAATCCATAAGTCATTTTCTCTTAAGATTTTTATGGTAGGTGTATTTTAACGTTAATTTCAATCCTTAAAAATTTCAACTCAATCTAACTTATATTTTCAGAGTAATTAATGAAATTTATTTTTACTAAAAGCTAAATTAGGCTCAAACCATTAAGTAAAATTTGGGGATTTTGGGTTTTTTTGGATTCCTCTAGAAAAGACAAATCCAACGAGCCCTTGTTTACAATATTTTGTTAAGCATTTTATTTTTTATAAATTTTTTAAATTTCAGGTAATTTAAATAATTTTTAAACTAAAAAAATCTGATTTTTTACTTAATTCAACAACGACGCGATGTAACGCGGTGCGGATGTGGCCACAATGCGCGCATTATACACGGTCGCGCCTTAAGAGCGAAAATGTGCCCGAACGAGAAAATGCGCTTGATCCGGCCGTTTGACCCAGACGATCGCCGGGGTCGAGATGCGCAGAGGCGGATCGCATGATTGACACGCGACCGAGCCATTGTGATGAACCGTGGATCGACGTCCGTAATGCATCCGATGATCCGAAGGCTTGCATGATCGATGCTAACTGGCGTCCGATCCTAATGAATCGAGGACGATTTGATGCTAGCGTGAATAGTAAAATAGGGTATTTTGGAAAAAAAATGAGATATTTTAAGTGAAAATTTGTCCAAATGGACTCATTTTCACATCGATTCACACCAAAAAATTTCTATTTTCTAATTGGATGATATAAAATATAAAATGTAGGATTATCTAGGATAAATTCCTAAAATTGCACAAACAATCATCACAAATGAAGGAACCTAAGGTCGGCTACATTTTTTTGAAAGTTACCTCACCGGGAATGATTTTCGTCGGTGGTGATGACCCGAGCACTGTTGAGTGGGGAAGAGTAGTTGGAATGATCTTGGATCTTCATCTTCACATCGGAATGATGTATTTTTCGGTGCTTGCCATTTCCTTGTCAAAATCCACTCTATTTTGATGCTTTTGGCTCAAGAGAGGTGGGGAAGCGGCGGCTAGTTGCTTTGGGGAGCTCTTGGGAGCTAAATAGAGGTAGAGAAAGAGGAATGAAGCCTCATTTCCCCCTTCTTTCATAGTGGCCGAAAATCCATTCTTTTTTAAGTTTTTGGCTCCAAAGTGTTGTCATCTTGCTTGGGGTGATTGAGATGGGTGATGGATTGATTGAAGACTTTGAATTTTTACTCCAAAGTCCTCTCTTACTGCCATATGATCAACTCCATTGAATGTAAATATTGGGGAGGAGTTAAATGCATGTGATGGGGAGAATTAAATGAGGTTGGGTGGAATCCTATGTGGGGGAGGATCCACGAGGGATTTAATTATGTTAGGTTGATTTTGAGCTGATCCCAATTGGGTTTGGGTTAGGTTTGATCAGCCCCCAATGGGTCATGGCTTGGTTTCAAGGGATTTGGCTCAATTTCATGGGGCCATATTGGGTTATCGGTTTAGGTTGTTGACCAATCAAATTGGGTCAAACCAAGGTTTGTTGATAATGATAATTTAAAGTATGATCAATTTGATTTAATTTGGCTTAGAATTGATTTTGGCTTATTTGGAGTCAAATGGGTCAAATGGGTCAAGTTGGTCAATTTAACTAAAATTGGCAAAATTGGCTTGGGTTATGGGTTGATTCATGTTCAGTTGGCTAATTGAAGATAAATGTGATGTTTGGTTTGAATCAATTTAGATTTAATTTGAATTTTAGCTAATTTGACCCTTTAGGTCAATTTGGGCTAGTCAATAAGTTGATCAATTGGTCAAATTAGAATTTATGCTTTGGTCAAGTTTAATAATCAGAATGAACTTGAGATGGTTGTAAAGAAATTTTAGTTAGATCATGATTTGACCCAATCAACTTGGATCGAATGGCCAAGGGCTTGGTTTTAATTGGTGGTCAAGTCATATTTAAATATTGACTTTATGTTGATTCAAATCATCAATCAATTTGGTATAGGATGAGTTTTTTTCATTTGGGCTAAGACTTGGTAAAATGACTAAGTTGACTTAATTTGACTCATTGATTGCAATTGATCATCCTGGGTGATCAAAAATCATGGTGGAAGGTTTTGGTGAGCTTGGTTCAATCCGTTGGAAGTTGGCTCAAATGGGTCCTTTAGGTCACTTTGGATCAAGTGGACCTAAGTGGGTAAATTGGTTTGATTTGAGTTTAGTTGATATATGAGCGGAAAATAAAATAACGGCAATCAATTTGAGTCCAATAGATTTTGGCTCAATTGAAAGTTTTAAGTCAAAAGGGCTAAGTTAGTTGATTTTGGATTTTGATTTGATTTGATGATTATTATTCATTTATATTTGGGAGAATTGAATGAATGATTAATTCAAGAGAAAATCCATTGGTTTTGACTTGATTTGGATAGAATTTGGATAAGTCCAAAGAATTGAATGCTTAGATTTATATTTGATTTTCGATATAGTTTTGTCATTTGAATTTGGATTTCATTTAATATAAATATAAATGAAGGAAATTGATTTATAAAGAGATCAATTGAGTTTGATTTGATAAAGGAGTTTTGGCTAAGCTTATGAATATGGTTCATATGGTTTAGAAAGGGTCTTAGGATTTGAATTTGATTTTGATTTTGGAGTCAAATTTGGAATTAATTTTAAATTTAAATTTGAGGTTTGAGATTTGAATTTGGGTTCGATTTGAGAAGGTGTATATGGAGGTAGGATGTGGATAGGTGATTTGTCCCAAGGCATAGCTTAATCTTATGATCAACACTTCTAAGTAGGGCTTAGTTTAAGTGTTCACCTAATCACTAGATGTGTCTTATAATCTTAGTGTCCTAAGGAAAAGTCTAAGAGGATGGGTTGATAGCTCACTCCAAAAGTGAACAAAGGACCCCAATAGTGTGTACCACACGACGTGTGACAAAATGATCAACAACATCTAAGATTGCAACAAACAATAAGTGATCTATACATAGACCTAAAAGGTAGATAGAATCATGATCTTAGTGCAATGCAGCTCTCTTTATGTTAGGGCCATAAGAGGACTAGAAGGAATCCGTTGGGGATTGAGTACATGAACCTTCCATTTGGGAAATAGGTTCAAGCTATCCATTGAGGGATAAGAATTTGAGTTTGATTGTGAATGTGATTTGTTTGGGTGTGTATCCACTAGCGATAAGAATCTATTATTTGATGGGGATCAAGATTGAATTGATTTTAATTTGTTTTTTTTAATTGATGTGGAGGCATATTCGCTAAGGATATATTTCGAATCTGCTAGGGATTGAGTATGTGAACCTTCCACTAGGAATGAAGCCTCATTTCTCCCTTCTTTCATAGTGGCCAAAAATCCATTTTTTTTGAATTTTTTGGCTCCAAAGTGTTGTCATCTTGCTTGGGGTGATTGGGATGAGTGATGGATTGATTGAGACTTTGAATTTTTGCTCCAAAGTCCTCTCTTGCTGCCATATGATCAGCTCCATTGAATGTTAATGTTGGGGAGGAGTTAAATGCATGTGATGGGGGGAATTAAATGAGGTTGGATGGAATCCTATATAGGGGAGGATCCATGAGAGATTTAATTAGGTTATGTTGATTTTGGGCTGATCCCAATTAGATTTGGGTCGGGTTTGATCTGCCCTCAATAGGTCATGACTTGGTTTCAAGGGATTTGGCTCAATTTGGGTCATATGGGTCATATTGGGTTATATTAGGTTAGGTTGACCAATTGGTCAAATTAGGTCAAACAAAGGCTTAGGTTAGTTCAAATGATAATTTGAAGAGTTTTGGTATGATCAATTTGATTTAATTTGGCTTAGAATTGATTTTGGCTCATTTGGAGTCAAATGGAAAATGAGTCAAGTTGACCAATTTGACCAAAATTGGCCAAATTGGCTTATTGATTCATGTGAATTGAATTGAAGATGAATGTGGTCTTTGGTTTGAATCAATTTCGATTTAATTTAAATTTTGGCTAATTTGAACCTTTAGGTCAATTTGGGCTAGGTTGGGTCAAGTTGACCAATTGGTCAAATTAGACTCAAATATGGCTTTGGTCAAGTTCAATAATAAAATTGGAATGAACTTGATCATTGGTTGCAATCAATTTTGGTTAGATTTGACCCAATTTGATTCTTTGGCCAATTTGGGTCAATTTAGATCGAATGGACAATCTTGGGCTTAATGGTCAAGTCATATTTAAATATTGACTTTGGATTGATTTAAATCGTTGGTTTCAATCAATTTGGTGGATGAGTTTTGGATAGTTTTGGTTCATTTGGGCCAAGGTTGACTTGGCCAAATGACTAAGTTGACTGTTTGATTTAATTGATTGCAATTGATCATCTGGGTGATCAACAATCATGGTGGAAGGTTTTGGTGAGCTTGGTTCAATCCAATTTGGGTTGGATTGGAAGTTAGCTCAAATTGTTCCTTTAGGTCACTTTGGGTCAAGTGGACCAATAATTGGTTTGGTTTTGATTTGATTTGAGTTTAGTTGAACATATATATGAGCCCTGGATTGAAATATAAATTCAACAACAATCAATTTAGAGTCCAATAGGTTTTGGCTCATTGAAAGTTTTAAGTCAAAAGGGCTATGTTAGGCTTGACTTGGATTGGCTTTGATTTGATTTGATGATTGTAGGTTTCATTTATATTTGGGTAGATAATTTAATGAATGATTAATTCAAGAGAAAATCCATTAATTTTGACTTGATTTGGATAGAATTTGGCTAAGTTCAAAGAATTGGCTTAAAGGGCTTAGATTGAGTTTAGATTTAATTTTAGATATAATTTTGGTCATTTGAATTTGGATTTCATTTATATTTGTGAATATAAATGAAGTAATAATTGATTTATAAAGAGATCAATTGAGTTTGATTTGATTTAAAGAGAGTTTTGGCTAAGCTTATGAATGTGGTTCATATGGCTTAGGAAGGATCTTAGGATTTGAATTTGATTTTGGGTTTTAATTATTTGGAGTCAAATTTGGAATTATATTTGGAATTTGAATTTGAATTTGAGGTTTGGTTTGAGATTTGAATCTGGGTTTGATTTGAGAAGGTGTATATGGAGTGGGTTTAGGCTATATGATAGGTGATTTCCTTAAGTCCTAAGGCATAGCCTAATCTTATGATTAGCACTTATAAGTCTCTAGGCTTAGTTTAAGTGTTCAACTAATCACTAGATGTACCTTATGACTAAGGAAATCTTAGTGTCTAGAAGATTCCTAAGTCTAAGAGGATGGGGTTGAGAGCTCACTCCAAAAGTGAGGTCAACAGGGGTTTAGGAAGACTTGCTTACCCTATAGCTTAAACCCATTCCTTGCTTCCTTCTTTCAAACCAAACTTCAAATTAAATCCAAATTCAAATCCAAAATCCAAAATCAAATCATCAATAAATTTCAAATCAAATGATTGAAACCCATGATCAATTCTAAATCCTCTCCCTTATGAATCACATCCATAAGCTTAGCCAAACCCTTCAAGTCAACCCAAAGCTAAGTGATTTCTTTTTAAATCACTTATTCCATCATTTATAGTCATAACTATAAATGAAATTGGCATCCAAATCATCCAAATCAAATGAATATAAATCAAATGAAATCAAAACCCCTTTTTCAAACTTTTGACCTACCTTAGCCAAATTCATAATCAAATCACTCCTAATTCACATGATTAGTTTCATGGATCATTTATATTCTCATTTATATTCACAAATATAAATGAAATATAAATTCAAATGGAAAAACTCAAATCAATATAAATTCAAACTCAAATCAAACCCAATTTATACCATTTCAAGCCAAATCCCTAGCCAAATCATTCTCAAATCAATCCAAACCCTTGGATTTTCTCTTCAAACAATCATTCCTTCAATCACATGCTCAAATATAAACATAAACTACAATCATCAAGCCAAAATCAAACTAACCCAAGTCAAACTTATGTTCATCCTTTTGACTTAAATTTATCAAATGAACCAAATTCCATTTGACTCCAAACCACTTGCAATTTGATTTATATTTCCATCATAAGTCCATATGTGAGTTCAACCAAACTTGAATCAAGTATTGATCAAGCCAATTGCCCCATTTAGGCTCACTTGACCCAAAGTGACCTAAAGGACCTTTTGAGCCAAATTTCAATCCAACCCAAATTGGATTGAACTAAGCCCATCTAAGCCTCACATTATGATCAACAATCATCCTAGAATGATCAATCACTCAAATTGGGTGAAACCAAGTCAAACTTAGCTTTTGGCCAAGTCAACACTTAGCTAAATGAAACCTAAATAAGCTAAAATTTATTATAAGCCAAATTGATTGAACCATTGATCTAAACCAATCCATAAACAATTATTAAACATGACCAAGCCCTCACTTGAGCTAGATCAAACCCAATTGGCCCTCTTTGCCCAAGTCGACCCAAACTGACCTAAAAATAAAAATGGGTCAAATCTTCATCTAAGATAAATTGATTACAACCAATCAGTCAAATTCATTCCAAATTGATTGTTGAACTTGACCAAAGCTTCAATTGACCAATCAGATCCAACCTAGCCCAATTGACCACGAACCCAACTTGACCTATAAGGTCAAATCAACTTGAAATCAAACCAAATCAAAATTGATTGAAACCAAAGCTTGTAATACATTTCAAATGATCAACCAAGCCTAAACCACCCATGACCTAACCCAATTAGGTCAAATGGGTCAAATTGTCAACTTGACCCATTTGACCCAAATTAATCTAAATGAACCAAAACCACATCTAAACCAAATTTAACCAAACCAATGATACTCATAGGCTCCAAATGATCATTTGAACTTGATCTAACCCATAGTTTGACCCAATATGACTAATTGGTCAACCTAACCCAATTTGACTCAACTTGACCTAAATGGGTCAAATTGAGCCAAATCAAATAAAATGAACTCAAATCACTTGAAATTTGGCCCAACCCATTTTCAAATCAATTCAAATCTACCCAAATCAAATCATAGCCAATTGATGACTTTGGCCTTAGGTCAAAGGGTATCCTATGACCAAATTCACTTAGAATTTGGCTATTTCTTTCTCAAGGACACTTGGCATCTTTCTATTGGTCCACATGGGAACCAAGGAGGATGGTGAACATGACCCAAAGAGCTTGGGGGCCAAACTGACCTCCATAATCAGATTTGAACACTTGGCTCACCAAATCCACTCACCACTCACATTAGCCACTATCCCTCACTCCTCTGCCCAAAATGACCCATGTGGGATGTTTTGAAACTCAAATCGATCAGCCAATCCAATCCATTGAGCCAAAATGGCAAATCAGCCACCCACCGTCTGATCCAAGGAGGGGAAGATATACCCCCTCTCATTCTCACTCCTCTCATTCTCACTCAATCCACAAGAAATCCATTCCTCTGAGCTTGAGAGGTTGAATCGAAGCCTCCCCAATCTTTTCCAAGCCATTCCTGAGCTCCCTCATATCCTATTTCTCAGTTTTACTCAAAGCCGAAATAGGGGAGGTGAGCTCCAAATCCAATTCACTCAATCCTCAACCAAATTATAATTAATCTTGCACACACCATCCTTAGACCTCGTCGAGCTTAATCGAATCATTTCCAAAGTCTCCATGCAACGGGGAGTGACACTTTGATAAAGGCTGATCACCCTTGAAGAGGAGCTTGGTCGACCGAGCAAACCACTTCAAATCAAGATCAAATTTCTTTGACAAGGCTTCATCTTTACTAAACGAAGCTACCTCCTCCGTTGAAGCTTGATAGCCGTCGATGAGGTAATTGCTTGAAACTGTAGCTATAGGAAATTTCAGTTGGTCATATTCGAAGGGAATTATCATCACATGCAATCTTGACCGTTGGATATGCATCCCTCCTTCTGAAGGTGTAAGATTATTTTAATCCCAATCCAAGCGGGTGAGCTCAAATTGAACGAGGAAAGATGAACAGTGTTCATCTCTCCTCGCTCACGAGGGAGAAGGATCATACGCCATCCATTTGTGATCAGATCACACTTTAAATCTCTCTTTTCTTAGCCTAAATCGCGGGATTAACCTCGCTATCCGATTAGATCGGATGGCCCACAGAGAAGATGCATCTGCCACCAGCAGACTTAGCCGACGGATATGACAATTAAATAACCAATCCTGTCGCGCCACGTGGAAAGCGCATCGCGTCAGCTGCCACGTGGCTCGATGGGATTAGAGGTTTAATTAGGCTTAATTAATATGATTTTAATGGTGAAACTTCCTAAATTAATAACTAATTATAAAAAAATCTAAAAATACAAATAAATACTCATTTTAAAGGTAATTTAGTGGAGAATAATATAAAATTAAAATCAATTAATTTTGAACAGTGATTTTGACTCAATTTAAGTTTTATTAGAAATGTAATTAAGCTAATTACTCTTTAATTACTTTAGCAATTAATTCCAAACTTTCTGAGATTTATTAGTGGGATGACCTCTACCTCCTATGATTTTCTTAGAATTTATTGCTTGATTAGTTAGGTTGCTTCATTCTTAATCACTCTCTTAATTAATTAAATGATTAATTAACATGCTAAATAATGATGGATTCATTAATTAAACTTGCTAATCATTATGAAACAATGAATGCATATAGGGAATGAGATTAGGACCTCTTTTCCAATCTTTTCCCTAAGTTTATTTCATTTGGATAAGGCTTAATCAATTTGCAACTAATTAATGGCTTAATCATTTTATTAAATAGTTTAATTTATGAAATTCAAAACCAAATCATTCTAGAACTTAATCATTCAATTCTTGGGTAGATTCTTAGGTGTTTGATAACTTAAGAGAATTCCAAAAGAAATTATAATCAAACTACATATATATGAGAGTTATAAAAGTACTTAATCAAACCCTTTAGCTTCATTATCCAATAATTGTGAGCTAATTGCATTAGGACCCTTTATTTCTTAGGTGCATTGCTGATTTAATTTCCATGTGGTTGCATATCTTATGTTGGCTCATAATTACTTGGATAATTATGTTAAAGTGGTATAGGTAAGGGGTAATTAATGGATTTAATTCATACATTAACTTAATCAAAATATAAACTCAACCAAATTATTCCAAATTAAACTAAACCAATTCACACATGGGGAAATGGGTTAGATTAGCAAACTCTTTCTACATTTCTAAGTCAAATCAAACTCAAAGATAAAAATCTCCTTGAGGAATTGATTCATTTTAAATGATCTTATTTTATATGATTGTCCTTTGGAGTTAATTAGAGTGGATGAAGTCATGTGCTTACATTCCTTTATTTCTTTTCAATCATGCTAAATATTATTTATCGTATGAAATCATGCATTCATTTCTTTTAAAAAATTAATTAAATAAAATGTTTTCTTTTATGTCAAATTGCATGTGTTGGATAAAATTAAGAATATGAGTGGCTATTATCACTATTAAACCAAAAATTATCTTTTAAAACTTATAAATAAAAAATTATAAATGGAGTGATGCTAGTTATAAATATTTATAAGCTTGCATGTGATGATAGCATAAGATGTATTTTATGAAGTTCTCTTTCCTTTTCTTAACATGGATTAACATAGGATTTATAAGTGTATAGTTCATTTGAAAAGAACACAACACTTGCCTAAATCTATTCTATGCTTCTCTATATTAAGACTTAGGAAGGGCCTTCATATTACACATGGAAATTACACAACTAAATCAAACATAATCTTTTGCATGATTCTTTATCCATTTGGTTCTCTTTGTACATCTACATGTTTCTAAGAAAAGCTCTATATCAGTCTGAACATCCCGGGGCTGTGAGGCTTTAAGTAGCCCTAAGTAGGTCTTGTACCTTACGCACCTGGTGTAGAAAACAATGGTGCCATACTCAATTATAACTTTTATACATGTGGATGTGCATTTAGCTAATGGATGAAAAATCTCACTTTTCTACATAGCAAAGACATGCATTAATGATCCAATTAACAAATGGAATATCCAAATTTTCAAATCACATCTTTTTGCATTCATCATCAAAGTGAGCTAAGATTTGTATTGCATGTATATGTATGCTTAGGATTATTCATATGCAAGGTGGTGGAAAGAAATGAATGGGTGTATGTTATGTGATAGTAATCCACCCTAACTAATATTAGATGCCTTTCTTATTGAATAAGGTTATTTAGAATAAATCTAAACTTAAGGTTAATTAAAACATACAATAAACCATTCACTAAAGAAAATCATTAATCAATCTACCTTAGAAATGCTTAAAGGTAGGGATGAAAGAGAGCTCTCTTCTCTTTTCTTCTCTTTATAACACTTAGTTGCTAAGTATAGGTTCATTCAAACTAAATTAAATCACCAACTAAAATTGATAAGTCAACTAAATCACTTAAAATGAAACCACCATCTAAATTGAATCTTCCACACTTAGAGAATTCTAACCTTAAAGCATAGCTAGAAAAAGCCACACAAGCCATAAATGACACACACATTAGACTAAGTCACCAATGCTAACTCTATGTTAGGGCGGTGCATGGTTTGATGCATGATTTTATTTTGTGGTATAATATTTTAGATGATGTATGGTAGACTAGATGATAGTAATGTTAATCAAGTCTTCTGCATGGGGTTGTGCTTAAGGGGCACTGTAATAAGAATATAAATACTTTTTCTTATGCAGGTTGCTTATACCCCTAAGCATGGTCCAAATTAGGACAGGTGGACTTGGTTACCCATGTACGAGGTACTAAGTTGGAATGTGGTTGCTTCAAAGGCTTAACATGGTACAAAAGATATAGTCTTATGACCAATGTTCATCCTAATCTCCCATAATAATCTTTCTAAATTCTAATTGCAAAATTACATGAAAGTGGGAAAAAGTAAATCTAACTAACACCTATAAAATAGAGATTAGCTAAACAAAATCAAACAATCCCAAGCATGTATATTGGATAAATTGGACTTAGCACTCCACACATGGGTAACCAAGTCCACCTGTCCTAATTTGGACCATGCTTAGAGGTATAAACAACCTGCAAACATAATCTTTGTAAAACATTTTAAATGACCAATGAAACCTAAACCAACCCATGACCTAACCCAATTAGGTCAAATGGGACAAATTGGTCAACTTGACCCATTTGATCTAAATGAAATCAAATGAACCAAAACCAAATATAAATCAAATTGAACTAAGAAAATGATGCCAAAAAATTTCAAATAGTCATATGAACTTGACCCAACCCTTCGTTTGACCCAATTTGAGCAATTGGTCAACTTGACCCAAGTTGACCTATTTTGACCTAAATGGGTCAACATAAGCCAAATGACATCAAATCAACTCCAAATTCTTTGAAATTTGGCCCAACCTAATTTTAAACTATTCTAAATCTATCAAATGTGAAATCAAAGCTTAATGACCATTTTACCCCTAGGTCAAGAGGTAACTTATGGCCAATTCCACTTGGAATTTTATCATATCCTTTCATGACCACTTGACACCCTCTTAGTGGACCAAGTGGGAAATAATGGGTGTGGTGCACATGACCCAATGGGTTTGGGTTAGCCAAACCCAACACAGGGCTAAAATTGACCACCCCACTTAAAATGAGCACATGGGAATCACTCCTCCACCTCATTCAGCACATGAAAACTTCTCCACAACCTCCCTCTAGCCAAACCGAATCACATGGATCCAAAATGACCTAACCAACTCACCCCATATAATCAATTTGATCAAAATAGCAAAGCCATTTCTCGGCCATCCGATCCTTCTAGGGGGAGATATACTCCCCCTAATTTCACTTGAATTGTACTCACATTCATTTGAAGCATAAGAACTCAGAGGAAGCAATTGCAAGCTCCCCCAAGGTCTCCTAAGCTACTTTGAATTCTCCATTCTCCGTTTCTTCAAGACAAAAATAGGAGAGCTCAAAGAATTTTTTATCTCATTCAATTCTCCACTAGAGCTCAATTCCTCCTTCAAGCACCTTGAGGGGACCCAATCGAGCTCACCCAAGTCTTCATCCAAGTTCCAAGTGGGGCTCCAGATCAGATACAAGAAGCCCACTTTGGTCAATAGGAAGATCCACTCAACCTCAAGCCCTCAAATCTTCAACATAGCTTTGACTCCAATAGTCGAAGCTACCTCGACAGTTAGCGCGCAGTGATAGCCTCCGGCTAGGTATGGATCAAAATCGAACTTAGGGAGAATTTTCTTTGGTCTTTTTTGAAGGAAATTATAATCCCATTGCATTTTGACCGTTAGATCTTTATATCCTTGCATGATGATGGTGTGGGTTAAATTTTAGCTCAATCCGAGCTCAATCGTGCTCGGATCAAGCCCTAAGAGATGGACAGTTGACCTCGCAGGTAAGCTCAAGGATGAATCATGGACCATCCATCCCGCATGTTTTGGATGGATGGTCCTAATTAATCCATGTTAGATTTGCATTTTAATAAGGAAAGCACTTAGTGCTGCCAGTTAACTGTGTAGCCGATGTGATAACTTAAATAACCAATCTCATCGCATCGGAAAGAAGCGTGATCAATGGTCCAATGGCAATGGGATTAATTATATAATTAGGCTATTTAATTAAGTTTTAATCACAAAATATTTAAAAATACATAACTAAATGTAGAAAAATAAAAAATACAAACTCAAATACATTTTGAAGATATTTTAAAGGGGAATAATATAAAATTAAGTTCAATTGATTTTGAATAGTAAATTTCATGCAATTTGAGTTTTATTGGGACTCTAATTATGTTAATTACTCTAATTATTCCACTAATTAATTACAAACTTCTTATATTTGTTTAGTGGGATGACTTCTGCCTCCCCTAATTTTCTTAGAATTTATTAATGGTTTAGTTAGGGTAATTGCTTAATTCATTCCTAATCACTCTCCTAATTAATTAAATGATTAATTAACTTATTAAATAGTGATAAATTCATTAATTAAGTTTGATAATTATCTTAGAATAGTGAATGGACTTAGGAAATGAGATTAGGAGTCCTCTCCCAAATCTTTTCCCTAAGTTCATTTATTTGGATAAAAATCTAATTAAGGTGCAAATTAATTAAATAGTTTAATCACTTAATTAAATGGCTTAATTAATCAAAATTTTAAAATCAAAATCAATCTAAACTTAATGTTTTTCCTTCTTGGGTAGATACTTAGGTGTTCAAGAACCTAAGTAGCTTAAGGAAATCATATCTAAGCCATAAGTGTGGGAAGGGTTATGAAAGTACTTAAATTAAACCCTTTAGCTTAATTAATCATTAATTGTGAGCCAAATGCATTAGCCCCCATTCTTTCTTAGGTGCATTGATGATTTAAATTCCTTGTAGTTTTATGTCATACATTGGCTCATAATTATTTGGTTAAATATGTTAAAGTGGTGTAGGTAAAGGGTAATTAATGGACTTAATGTACACCTTAACCTAAGCAAAATATAAAATCAATAAGGGTTCTAAGATTAAACTAAAACAACATACACATGTGGGAGATGGGTTAGGACCAGTAAACCTTCTCACATTTCCTAAATTCAAATCAAACTCAAAACAAAATCAAAATTTTCTTAAACTAACTTTGATTTTCTTTAAATAATCTTATTCCATAAGATTATCTTTAGGAATTAATTAGAGTGAGTGAAGTTACATGCTTACATCACTTTGTTTCTTTCATAGCATGCTAAATATATATGTCATATGACAATCATATCTTTTGAAAATTAAATTAAAATGAAATATTTTCTTCATGTTAAATTGCATGTTTTGGCTAAAGTAAGAATATGAATGGCTATTATCACTACTAAATACAAAAATATTTTCAAAACTTATAAATCAAACATTACGAATGAAAAGTATGTTATTTATAAGTACTTATAAACTTGCATGTAAATAACATAAAATGTGTTATGTGATTTCCTACTTTTTCTTAACATAGGTTTGTATAGGATTTGCCAAGTGTATAGTCCATTTGAAAAGGACATAACACTTGCTTAAATCCATTACTATACATGCCTATGTCATGACTTAAGAAGGAAATCCACATCACACATGAAAAATAAATAATCAAACCAAATTAAATAAACACAAACTTTTTGCATGATTCTTTTTCCATTCATTTGCCTTTGTACATGCACATGTATTTAAGGAAAGTGGTATATTAGTCTAGAAATCCTGGGGTTGTAAGACTTTAAGTAGTCCCAAGTAGGTCTTGTACCTTACACCCCTAGTGTAGAAAATAATGACACTATACTCACGTATGCCTTTCATACATGTAAATGTGCATATGAATAATGAATACAAGAATCCCTCTTTTATACTTAACAAAATCATGCATACATGAAACATTCCAATTTTTGTCTATTAAATAAACCCTCTTAGCATTCATCATGAAGGTGTGCTAAACATTTCCATTTGAATGTATAGATATGCTTAGGATTCATCCATATGTATGTTACACATGTTGGGAAGAAATAAAGTGTTGTGTGTTTTGTGATCATAATTCACTTTACTTAATCTTAAAATGCGTTTCTTTTTGAATAGGTTTGTTTAGGTAAAATCTAAACTTAGGATTAATAAAAACACATAATAAAATATTTATTAAACAATAATCAATAATGAATCTACCTTAGAAATTACTTAAGGTAGGGAAGAAAGAGAAGTTCTCTTCTCTTTCCCTCTTTTTACAACACTTAGTAATTAAGTTGTAGGTTCATTTAAACCTAATCAAATCACAAAATAAAATCAACCAAATCAACTAAATCACTTAAATAAACCACCCTCTAAGTTGAACTCTCTCACACTTAGAAAATTTCAACCTTAAAGCCTAGCTAAACATACCACACAAACCTTAAATAACACACACATTAAGCTAAGTCACCACTTCTAGCTTTAGGTTAGGGTGATGCATGATTTGATGTTTTCTTTTATTTTATGATGTGATGTTTTTAGTCTGCATGTTAGGGTGTATGTGCATAGACTGAATGGTAAGGCGATCTTAGTCTTCTACAAGAGATTGTGCTTAAGGGGCGCTGTAATAAAAGTACAAATGCTTTTTGCTATGTAAGTTGCTTATACCCCTAAGCATAATCCAAAATAGGCCAGGTGGACTTGGTTACCCATGTGTGTGATGCTAAGTCTAATTTATCCAATATACATGCTTGGGATTGTTTGGTTTTGTTTAGTTAATCTCTATTTTATAGGTGTTAGTTACATTTATTTTTTCCCACTTTCATGTAATTTTGCATTTAAATTTGGAATGATTATTATGGGGGATTAGGATGAACATTGGTCATAAGACTATATCTTTTGTATAATGTGAATCCTTTGGAGCAACCACATTCAACTAATCAAAAGAATAAAGAAGAAAGAAGAAAGAACCAAATGAAGAAAAAAGAATGAAGAATGAATACCCCCATAACATGAATTAATTTTTGTAATTAATTCATTTGTAGTCCAAGTTGTATAAGGGTAGAGCTCAGTTACCTAATTTGTTTTCAGGTTTGTGCGGTGGAGCCCGACCACTAAAAATCTCTTATTCTTTTGCGCTAGGTTTATAAATTGATTGATGTTTGTTAACTTATGCATTAAGATGGCATCCTTTTTCCTAGTTTCTTTCTTATTTTGATGTATGGCTTGGATGACGATTAGGCTCTTAGGAAAATAAATTTTATGTTCAATTAATCAACTTAAAACTAAAAATTAAATAACTTATAACCTCACCTAAAGCCTAGGTTATAAAAATCAAGATAAAAGAATTAGCAACCCCTTAGCTGGATGTTGTGTTTTCTTTCTCACATCATGCATGAAAAGTATATTATTTCACTCTTGATTTGGAGGGCTTCCACCCATGCCAAAGAACTTGGCTTGACCTTTGAGAGCCATGGTGAAAACACACCTCCTTTCTTATTGATTTTGGCCCATAATCAATTTCTCATGCATTAGGCATATAGATCCTACAAGCTTGTGTCAAATCAATAGTCCAAAATAAAAATAAAATATAATAAATTTTGCATTTGATTTAAGTCATTAAATCATTCCCTACATGATCTAGTCTCTTAAAGAGTGTATTTAAGGACTTAGTCTCTTTCTAATTGAACAACAGCTGAGCTATCTTGCAAAAGCATATGACTTGCCTACATGTATTTAAAACCATAGGAGGAGTTAGTTGGAGGCCAACCCAGGTGGTTGTAAGTCCAAACAATCGTGATTTATGCTCTCTTGTAGAGGTAAACCAAATACCCATTATTGCCTTAGATTTAGGTCATGCTTTGGCCCTTGCCAAAGCTCCCTAGATTTAGGTCCAGAGGTTGCTACTTCCTTTGCAAGCTACAAGCATAAATCCTCACCTCTTAGGCATTTCCATAATCTAGTATCGTGGAATCGTAAGTCCTAGATTTCTAATAAAAATTCAACTTAAACAACTAATTCCCCTTAACTTTAAAAATATAAAGCTCAACCATATGATAGTTTGGGATGCTTACTAGGCTTCCTAGTATCATAAGCATACCCTAATTATCTTCCTTTGGCTTTGATAATAACTCCCTCCTGTTGATCAATCACACTTGATCTCCTAAAAATAAATCAATTGATTGATAGCCCTATCTTTGAAATCTTTGGAGACAATCATCATTTACCTTAATTGAGAGTATTCCTAATGAATCTTGTTCCTTAGGATGTAATTAACTATGTGGGCTTGCTTCCATAGGGAACTTAATGAATTTGATTTAAAATAAACCCTGCTTTACTTTTCCATGTAAAGTAGGGGAAGAATCTCTGGTACATTCAAGACCCATAGTCCTTAGGAGTCCTTATTCAGAGTATTAGGTCCATTATAGTGGTGACTTCTATATTTCAAGATAGTACACATTTCCTCAATTTATACTCAATCACCCTAATAAAAATATCTGCAGATCTACATGGTGTCCCAACAAAGGTGGTATATTTTGTTTTCATGTATTCCTTCCAAAGGATAGATGAAGGCAAGAATATATTTTTACCACAATTGCACAATTAGGATGGCATGATTTTCTTAGTTTCTTAATTGTTTGATGGTTGTTGAATGGCTTGGATGCAATTAGGATCTTAGAGAAAAATAAATTTTCTATCCAATTAATCAATTCAAAATTAAACTAAATAATTCATAACCTCACCTAAATCCTAGGACATAAATCAACATAATAAAGATTTAGCAACCCTTTAGTTGGATGTTGTATGTCTCACATCATGCATAAATCATATTATTTCACTATTGCCAATGGAGGGCTTCCACCTTTGCAGAGAATGGCTTGATCTTTGAGAGCTATGGTGAAAACACCCCACCTTCTTTTTGATTTGGCCCATAACCGACTTTCCATGCATAAAGCATATAAAATCCCATAGCCTGTGTTAAATAAAAATGTCCAAAAGTCAAAATAAAACTTGACAAAATTTGCATTAGATTAAGTCATGAATTCATGCCCCTCATGATCTAGTATCTTAGGGAGTGAGTTTAAGGGCTTAGTCTCTTTTTTAAATAAACAATAGCTTAGACATCTTGCAAAGCATAAGACTTGCCTACATGTACTTAAAATTTTAGGAGGAGTTAGTTAGCAACCACCCCAGCCGGTTGTAAGTCCAGCAGTCGGGTGGTTTATTTCTCTTGTGGAGGTAAACCATATACCCTTTTTTCACCTTAGATTTAGGTCATGCTTTGGACCTCACCAAAGCTCCCTAGATTAGGATCTGAGGTTGTTATTTCCCTTTGTGGGCTATAAGCATAAATCCTCACCTCTTAGACAGTTTTACAATCTTGTATTATGGAATTGTAAGCCCTAAATTAAAAATTCAACTCAAACATAGAATTCTCCTCAATTTCAAAAATATAAAGCCTGGCCATAAGATAGTTTGGGATGCTCACTAGGTTTCCTAGTATCATGAGCATGCCCTACTCATCTCCCTTTGGTTTCGATAATAGCTCTCCCTTTTTGATCAATCTCACTTGACTTTCTAAAAATAACCAATTTATTGATAGTCCTATCTTTGAAATCTTTGGAGACAATGATCATTTACCTTAATCGAGAGTATTCCTAAGGAACTTCATAACTTAGGATGTAATTAACTATAGGGGCTTACCTCCATAGGGAACTTAACAAACCTGGCTTAAAATAAACTCTGCTTTACTTTTTCATCTAAAGTAGGGGAAGAATATCTAGTATATTTGAAGACCCATCATGCCTTAGGAGTCATTATTAGGTGATTAGGTCCATTGTAGGGTAGTGACTTCTATCTCTCGATATAGTACACTATTCCTTGATGTCATACCCGATCACCTCAATAAGTACATCCTCAGATCTACATGGTCTCCCCTCATATACACACATGAATGAAACATCACATAACAAAAATTAAACACCATAGATTTTTTTGGTGACTCCATTGGGGAATGTTCCTCTCTCCATCTTCGGTAAATGATTATTTTCTCTAAGTATCGATAGTGGATTTGTATTTCATATGAGTTCAAGACTATCTTTCTTTTTTGTTTGCACTTAGCTCATTTCATTCTTAAGCTAAGCTAGCCAACATCCTTTAGGTTTTAGGACCTCACTCCATGTAGGTCTTAAAACCCTTGTTGGGTCCCCCAATAGGTGAAAATAAAATTTAACCAAAAGAGATGACTAAAGACCTTTTTAAACCTCCTTACCATCTCTATGGTAAGGTAAGGTTCATTCCACAAATAAATAAATAATAAATAAATCCTTTATAAAAATATCACTTTTCAAAAGCACTTTCTAAAAGTTCACATAATAAAATACTTTGCATAAAATTTTCACAAAATATATATAACCCAACCTCATCTAACAACCCTCAGGATTATTACATTCAAAAACCAAAATCAAAATCATCTTTCAAAAAGCACATATTTAAAAATGAGAATCCTCATTAAATATATCAAATTTATTGAATGAAGGTTTCATTTATAAATAAAATCATATCATAAAAATTGAAACTCCACTCAATATATCTCACATATGTTGAAGTTGGAGTTTCTTTCTTTTCAAAAGTACATATTTGAAAATTAGAATCCTCATTCAATATACCCAAATTTATTGAATAAAGATCTCATTTCCAAATAAAATCATATCTTAAAATTGAAACTCCACCCAATATATTCCATATATATTAGAGTTGAGTTTCTTTCCTTTTTCAAAAAGTACAAATTTGAAAATAAGCATGTTCATTCAATATATCCAAATTTGTTGAATGGAGGTTTCATTGTCAAACAAAATAACACCATTTGAAACTCCACTCAACACATTCCATATGTGTTAAGTTGGAATTTTCTTCTTTTCAAAAAGCAATAATCACACACAAAAATTTCATCTTTGAAAAATTAAACATAATTGATTTCAATTTTTCATACCAAAATTTGTTAAATGGAAATCTCCATTGCAAAAATCATGAAAATCAAAACACATTGGAATTCCATTTGACATACTCAAATTCATCAAATGAGAGTTTCATTTTTCAAAAAAAAAATTGAAAAAAAAATTGGATTCTATTTAACACACCATATTTGTTAACCAGAAATCCCCCCTTTTCAAAAATAAACATAAATCAAAACAAAAATCAAACACATTTGGGCTTTATTTAGCATACACAATTTTGCTAAGTAAAGATCCCATTTTCAAAATCAAAACAAAATTAAATTTGGGTTTTATTTAACATACACAAATTTGCTAAGTAAAGATTTCATTCCTAAATTCACACATGATCATCATGGGAAAACAAGAAAAAAGAAAATTGTTTTCAAATATCTCATTTAGCATACCCAAATTAGCTAAATGAGTGATCTCAAAATCAAATCTAAAATAAAATCAATTGACTCTCAATTTTACATACTCAAATTTATTAAATATAGGGTCCCCAAACATAAAATCAAATTCAAATATGAAATAATGGAAGTATCAAAAGTCTCTCCAAAATATTTGAACCCATTCAACATACACAAATTTGTTGAATGTGGATTCTAAACTCAAATGAACTCAAAATCTCTTCTAAATTCAAAGTGCCCCACTTAACATATTCAAATTGTTGAGTGTGGGTTCAAACTCTAAATCAAATTTAAAAAGTCAACAAAATACCAAGACAGAGAATCTGATTTGAGTTTGTTTTCAACAATTGCAAAGTTCCAGTTCAATTTCAGCTCAGTCTAGTCAGCTTTTCTCAGTATAGTACAGTATAGATGGATTCACAGAAGTATGTGTTCTCCTTCCCCTTCGAAATGGATTTTGCCTTGGATTGGGCCAGCCTCCCCCAAATTGGTTTTGCTCAGTTAATACATTTTGGTCAAGGATTGAGAAAGTCAGGATTACTTGTGAGGGGCCAACCCTCACCACTATCAGCAAGGATGTGGTGACTGGGTAGAAGCCTATCATCCATATTGAGATGCCCTCGGATTCTGAATTTCCTTCGCTGAAGAGGAAGGCGGTAGAGGTTCTCACAGCAGCTATAGTTCTAATGCCCATAGTTAGTTGTTCCCATCACTCTTAGTGTAGGCTAGTACCCACTCATTGGCTTCCTCTAAGGGGAAGGCTACCCTGACTTTAGGGATAGTCTCCCCTTCCTTTAAGGTAGGGTCTAGCTCTTATACTACTTAACCTAGCCTGTAATAAGGAAGATCAAGCCGTGTGCATTTAAGGAGATAGAGACATTATCTCTATAAGAGGGTCAGGTGGTTTCTTTTGCTTACTCAAACAAGTTCCATCCCTTTTTACTTAAGGAGAGGAAGATGTCGAGGATTGCAATATCACCTCCAGTTCATTATGAGACACCGATAGATAGGAGGAGGTCATATCTTTCGGGACAATTTTATGCCAAGTTGGTAGCTTATGGATGGTGAGTCCAGTGCCCAGTTTTGTGATCGGTTATTCCTCACGGTGTGCAGCATGTCGTGGGAGGGCGAGAGGCCAGTATTAGTTCACATTAGCAGAGAGAGGTGAAGATATAGGTAGTAGCTCCACCCTTAGGTTTCTCACGATGTGTGCGGTCATCCCGATAGCATTTTATTGAGGTACCACCCATCATGGGAGGGGAGCCCGTCGAGGCAGTGGGTGTTGTCCACCGCTTCACTCCACATCCGTATCCCTAGTTGGTTCCATCTTCATCTTCTATAACCCAAAGCCATGAGAGCGGTGGGAGAAGAAAGCCCCATTGGATGGCCAAGGGATCCCACTTCATCTACTCCCCTCGAGGAGGTGAGGAAGAGCTCTCTCCTCTACTTTTAGTTGTGAAGAGGGAGTGGCAACCTCACAGCATCATAGTTGTACCACCACCACCATCACCTCAACTGATCATGGATATAGTAGTGATAGAAGGAGAAGGGGATAGTTCTATTGTCCCCATGACAGTAGATCCCCCAGGGTCAGCACTCCCAATAGCGGTTGACAATCATGAGCATGTGTGCTCCAGTGAGCGTAGAGCTCACAGGGTTAACATTCCAGTAGTAGGGGAGGTCAGGTATATCTTTGTTAATGAGAATGATCTCACCACCGATCAGTCACGAGTATTTGTGTTGCACACTTAGACCACTCCTTGGATGATATCTTGGCACATTATTTTATAAAAGAAAGAAATCCTAGGATATGATTGGTCTGACCTCAAAGAGGAGAAGGTTAGCTTCAACCCCAACAAAGATGATCTGTTGGAAGACTTAGCAGAGGTACATATGGTTGATACTAGAGGTTCTCTTGTTCGAGATCACGAGTTGAAGGTGTTGCGTAACAAAATGATACAACCTATTAGAACACCTCCTTCAATAACTCAAGAAAAAAGATGAACATATTAATAGGATGGGAAAGAGAGTTGAAGATCTCTTAGAGATAGTTCTAGCACTTCAGAATCAAGCTCCAGTAGTACAGCCTACCATTGTGGAGATTGGTCAGCCTAAGTTACTACATGTCCTGGATCAACCCAAGAGTAGGCCTCGAGGGGAGCAAGGCAGTACTAGCTTGTATAGGAAGGTAGTGGACAGTACCTCCATATAAGAAATAGATATCAAACTCATGGTTGAACAACAAGTGAAAGAAGCACTGGTGCTAGCTCGAGGTGCTTCATCAGTTCCAAAGGGTAGACCCTACCTAGATGAATTCGATGTTATCCAATATCCTAAGGGTTTTGTACCTCCTTATTTTAAAAGTTTTGATGGCAGTGGGAACCCTCTCCAATATATAGTGCACTTCAGGGTCAGTTGTTGTAACATTGGTGGAAGTGATGCATTATTATTCTATCTCTTTATCAACAGTCTAGGGCATAGCTTTTGATTGGTACACTGAACTTCCCAATGATTCATTGAGGACCTTTGTTGAGTTAGAGCAACTCTTTGTTAAGATGTTTATTGGAGCTTAGCTAAGGGTAATTGGGGGTGATCTCGTTGTAGCTCAATAACACCTCAGTGAGTCTCTCATTGATTACATTCTTAGATGGCACAATTTAAGCATGAAATGTGAACTACAGCTGTCTGAACAACATGTATTGAAATTCTATTAAAGAATACACAATTTAAGCATGAAATGTGAACTACATACATCGAAAACATGTATTGAAATTCTATTAAAAAGAATATTCATGGCTGGTTCTCATAAAGGTTTCTCAAGATCATTAATCAAGCTATCAAAAACAAAAGTAGCATTATGAGAGAGACACAGAGCTTATTAGACCCCTTCACCTCCTTTACCACCACCTTGACCATCTTATTGCGGCACCTCCACCTTCCCACCTCCTCCTTATTGTGGTATACATACCTGCCCTCATGTAGCTATCATCCATCTACTCTTTTAGATAAATTAAATAAATCTTATTCATTTAAGTGGGAGGTAGTTAGAAAAATCTTTCAGAACATCTTAAAGAAGCCTGATTTTCAGCTACTCGAGCCTAGGAAGCCAGAAGAAGTGGGCAAGAGTAATGATCCTAACTTTGCTCCTACCACTGCATGCTAAGCCATGTTTTAGAGGATTGCTTTACATTTAAGGGCTGGCTTGAGCATAGCTACAAGTCGGGTGCTATAATTATCCCTAAGGAATATCTAATAAAACAACCATCTAGTTATGTTAGGGTAATTCTTGGGAATACATGTGATCCTCTCAAAATAAGGTTGGGATATCTCTTTATCTCAAACCTTTAAAAAGATTATTTCTAAAATCAAAAAACTTTTCTTACTGAGGCTTAAACCTCAATATCAAGGAAGGTTCGTTGCCAAAGATAACTTAGGAAAGTAGCTTAGCAAGACATGACCCATACTTGCAGGGATAGCCAAGTAGTGCAACCACCGATAGAGTCTAGCCTCCATTCCACCGTTGCAGCTACTACTTCAAGCATTTCCCTTCAACTAGTTCTTCTTTTAGTAGACATCTTGTATTAGTGGATGGGGCATCAAATCCCTCACCCCACTTACGTTACTAGATTTTTACCATGTACATCCATTTAAATCTATATCAAGGAAGAAAGCTAGTTTGAATTACATCTGTGCCACTTTTGATGGGTTATCTGATTCTACTCCTTTAGAAAACTCTTCAAGTCTTAATAATTATAACAACTCCGATCATCCTCTTTCTGATTCAGAGATGGACTTTCCTTTTTCTGAATACTATGAGTTCACCTCTTGAGATAGACTTGGAATCATCTGATTCCTAGGGTCCTATAAGAGAAGCTCTAGGTATGCCCGACGAGAAGGTAGAATCTTCCACTAACCCACCATAAGAGATCACTGAAGTTAACCTCAAGTGTCAAGTTCTACCTCAGACCTCAAGATAAAAAAAAGCAAGTCATTGGTATGAGAAGCCCCACCATGATGCTCCACCCATGGATTGCTTAAGTTGATCATAATGTCTCTCTGAAAAGTTCCATCTAAACTAAGCATATATGATGCCCTTGTATCCAAAGAGATGAGGGAATCATTAATCAATGCCCTTCTTGATCATATGCTTAGCTCGGTGGCTATTGAGAGGAGGCACATTATTCAAAAGAAGCCTAGGGAGTCACATTCATCGATGAAGACCTTCTTCTAAGGGATATAGAGCACAACCGTCCCCTCTACATCGCGATGGATATGGGTAGATTCTAACTTTCTAGGGTATTGGTTGATCAAGGAGCATCAGTGAACATTATGAGCATGAAAACCGTTGCTTATTTGAGGATTGACATCTCTAAACTCTGACGAGATTGGATGATGTTGAGAGGATTCAATGAACAGAGCGAAAGGGATTTAGGCTCGATAGTGTTACATTTAAAATAAGGCGACTGGAAGACAGAAGCAAAATTCTATATAATTAATTCAAATGCATCATTCACTGCTTTGCTAGGTAGGCCTTGGATACACTAGAATAAGATGGTTCCATGCTCTCTTCATCAGTGCATCAAGTTTTGAAGAGATGGAATCAAATATTGTGTCAAAGGAGATGAAAAGTAATTCTCAATTAGAGAGGTCAAGTTATATGAGGATGCGATCTACTATCTTCATCAAAATCAAAATATCTATTCTAATGAACTTGGCCAAAATTTGAATACAAAAGAAAAAGAAAAAGAAGAAAAAGAAAAATAAAAAGAAAAAGAAAAGGGAAAGTACAAGTGAGTGAGAAAGGGATGCCGAGGAAGCAGTAGAGTCACATGTTACATTCCATCCACATTTTATTCTACCATACAAATATATGGGTAGGATGACTTGACCTCCACTAGGTAGAGGCAGTTCCAGAGGTGACCCCCTGGCGGCCACCAGGGGTTCGTTCAGTGAGTACTGCTATTCACATAGACTTAGAATCCATCTCGGAGGATGAGTCTCATGTGATTAGCACACTAGCCAACCTCTCTTAGTGAGTCTTATTAGAGGTGACACTCAAGCCAGACAGCGATGAAGACCAGGCCTCCAAGCAAAGCATAAATGTATTCAAATTAGGATTATGTAAAACCATTAGGCAATAATTGGGAAACTTAGCTCTAACCACTTTCTTCTCAAAAAGTTGAGGGTTTGGTAGTTAAGAAAGCCCCTAGATCTTCCATGGATGTCAAGCCAAAGAGATTCCTATTGGGATCATCATCCTCAAGTCTAGAAGCAGATGTAAAACTTATGGATGATTCATATAAAGATTTAATGGAATTACCTTTTGATTAGTACTTGCCTTGTGTTCATAATCTTGCAAAGAAAGGTTTGATTTCTTACACATTGTACAGGCATAGATCAGAGTATTTTGAGAAGTTGTGGGATAACAAAGGCAAGGATGCACAATCAAGACCAGGATTAGGATTTGGTATAGTAGGTCCAGTCGACGATGATGATTACTGCTTAGTTGTCATAAATCATATGAAGTATGATAGGATCTTTTCAAACCACACTAACTTTTATGAGGAGGTGTGTTTAGAAACTTCAGATGAGCTTGATGATCTTCAAATCAAAGATGCACCTCCATAATTTGAAGAAGAAATCAATTCAACCATCGATAAGCTCAAAGAAATCAACCTCGGGATAGAAGAAGATCCATGCCCCACATACATCAATTTTTTGTTGAATGAAGAAGAAACCAATGACTTAGGACTATTGAGAGTAAGCTTTTATGGAGCTATGAATTAACCACTAGCCCTATCAAGCAAGCTCCTATACGCATGCGATTAGAAATTGAACAACATATCATTTCTTAAGTCAAGAAACTAATCGATGCTGGCTTTATCAGGGAAGAAAAATACCCTTGATTAGCCAGTGTCATCCCCGTTAAGAAGAAGAATGGCTAAATTTACATATGCATCGATTTCAGGGACTTAAATAAGGCATGTCCTATGGATGAATTTTCATTTCCTATACTAGAGTTAATGATGGAAATTGCCTCATCTCATGTAATATTCTCCTTCATGGATGGGTCATCTGGCTACAACCAAATTAAGATGGCCTCGATGATGAGAGAAATACTACTTTTCAAACCCCGATTGGAATCTATTATTATAAGATCATGCCTTTCAGCCTTAAAAATGCCGATGCTACTTACCAGCGGGCCATGACTCAGATTTTTTACGAACTCATTCATCATCAAGTAGAATGCTACATCGATGATCTAGTTATCAAAAGTAAAGAAAAGAGAGACCATCTCTTTGACTTGAGAGTACTTTTCAAATAGTTAAGATAATTCAATCTCAAAATGAACCCCCTGAAGTGTGCATTGAGTCTTCAAAAGTTCAAGTTTGTTGTCGACACAGGAATAGAGATAGACCCAAAAAAGATCAAAGCTATCTTAGAAATGACACCCCCTAAAAGTCTAACTCAACTCAAATCTTTCCAAGGGAGGTTGGCATATCTAAGACTCTTTATCTCCAATCTATCGGGGAGATGCAAGCCATTTTCAACACTTGGCAAAAAGGATGCTAAGTTCAAATGGGATGACAAGTGCCAGCATGCTTTTGAAGACATCAAATAGTATTTGGTAAAGCTGCCAGTTCTAGCAGCCCATATCCTAGGCAAACCACTTATCCCTTACACTGCTACATTGGATGACTCCCTTGGTGCTTTGTTGGCCTAAAATAACAACTAAGGGAAGGAGAATGCTTCTACTACTTCAGTTATCGTTTGATCATTGCTGAAGCAAACTACCCACCTATTCAGAAACATTGCCTAGCTCTCATCTTCACATCCCAAAAGCTACAACATTACATGCTCTCTCATGAGGTAAACTTGATTTCAAGAGCCAATCCACTATCAATATCTCATGGCATGACCGACGTTATCCAGATGGTTGGTGTGTTGGTCCATGATTTTATAACAATTTGACATTACATTCATACCCCTTCGTGCTGTGAAAAAAATGTGCACTAGCGGATTTTCTAGCAGCACACCCACTTCATGTTGATTCCCCGCTTAGTGATGACCTCTAATGAACAAATCATGAACTCAGGGGACACTAACATTTATCATTGGGAGTTATATTTTGATGGTGGCTTCCTCTCATAAAGGAGAAGAACCATGATCTACTCTTCCAGGAATGGCAGGGGAAGGAATCATCCTTTTAACTCTAGACTATGATGTGATGAGATTCTCATACTATCTCTCTAATCCATGCACCAACAATGAAGCTGAGTATAAGGCTTTGATTATCGATCTAGATTTAGCTATTACAATATGTGTCAAAAGCATTAATATCTATGAGGATTCTCAGCTGGTCATCAACTAGATTGTCGGGTCCTACAAAGTTCTAAAACCTAAGCTTTGTCACTACCATGAGTACACCATGAAGCTATTGGCCCAAATCCCTGGGGTCACCATCTACAAGGTTCCTCAAGGAGAGAACGCAGTAGCAGTTTCTTTGGCCAAAATCGCCAAGGAGTTGGCATGTCTGGAAGATGAGTCCTTTCCAATAAGGGTCCAAAATAGACAAGTCTTGTCCCTTGTTGATGCTGAACTCATTGAGAGATTCTCTCTTGAAGGGAGGTTGCCTTTGCCAAGAAAGATGAGGAGTCATATTGGAGGCAACCATTCATAGATTATTTGACTAGGGGTAAACTACCTCAAGAGAAATCACAAGTCCATCAAATGAAGCAGAGAGCTCTCCCCTATGCTCTCGTGGATGACACCTTATACCAACGATCTTTTGATCAAATGTGGTTACATTGTTTAGACAAACACAAATCCCATAAGATCATGATCGAGGTACATTCAGGTCTATGCAGAGCACATCAATCTGGTTCAAAAATGAAGGCAAGGATCAAGAGACTAGGATACTACTAGCCTTCGATGATTACATATTGTATGGATGTAGCTAGGAGATGCCATCAGTGTCAGGTACACGGTGTGGTCTTGCACCAACCACCCAATATTCTACATCCTACATTGGCCTCATGGCTATTTGAGTGTTGGGGTACTAACATAGTGGGTATGATTGATCCTCCTAAGGGGTCATCATCATCCTTTCCTCACTACTTTTCCAAGTGAAAGCAATCCACTTAGAGGTCACAATTCAAAGATGTGCTCTAGTTCAGAACCATATATAGGTTCAGGGTTCCTCGATGAATTATATTCGATAATGGCACTACATTCAAAATCACCAAGATCAACAGCTTCGCCAGGAGACTCAATATAGATTAGAGATACTTCACCATCTACTATCCCAAGGTGAATGGCCTAGCAGAAGCATTCAACAAAACTCTCATCCAAATACTAAAGAAGATACTTGATGATAATAAGCGATAGTGGCATGAGGTATTTGAAGCCTTGTGGGCATATCTCACTACATACAAAACTCCAACCCAATATATCCCGTTCTCTTTAGTGTATGGGTTTGAAGCTATTCTATCATTAGAAGTTTAGCTCCCATCACTGAGGATAGCAATGGGTAGTAAAATCACTACAGAGCTATTAGTTTAAAATTTCTATCGGGAGTTGCCTTCAAATCTGTGGGGAGAAAGAAAAGGAAAGAAACTATAAAAATTCATCTTGTTAAGATACTACATAGATCCATAGATGTACTTATTTAGGTGATCAGGTATGTTATTAAGGAAATAGTGTACTATCTTGAAAGACAGAAGTCACTACCCTCTAATCGACTTAATCACCTCAATAAGGACTCCTAAGGATGATGGGTCTGCAAATGTACTAGAGATTCTTCCTTTACTTTACATGAAAAAGTAAAGCAGGGTTTATTTTAAACCAAGGTCATTAAGTTCCTATAGGCAAGCCCCATAAATTACATCCTAAGGGATGGGATCCCTTAGGAAAACTCTCGATTAAGGTAAATGATCATTGTCTTTGAAGATTTCAATAGGAAAGGACTATCAATCGATTGATTTATGTTTGAAGATCAAATGGGATTGATCAAACAAGGGAGTTATTTTCCAAGCCAAAATGGAAAATAAGTAGGAGATGCCAATGATGCTATGAAACTTAGCGATCATCACAGACTATCCTATAGTTGGGCTTTACATTTTAGAAATTGATTTAGTTTATTTGAGTTGCATTTTTCATTAGAATTTTAGGACTTAAGATTCCTTAACACAAGATTAAGGAAATATCTAAGATTTGAGGAATTATGCTTATGGCCCACAAAGGGGAGAAGCAACCTCAGAACCTAAATCTAGGGAGCTTCGGCGAGGGCCGGAAGCATAACCTAAATCTAAGGCAAAAATGAGTAATTGGTTTGCCTCTACAAGAGAGGGCAAACCACCCGACAGCTTAGACTTACAACCTGGGGTGGCCCAACTAACTCCTATGATTTTAAATACATGTAGGCAAGTCTTTATACCTATGTAAGATAGCTAGGCTATTTTTATTAGAAAGAGATTAAGTCCTTAAACTCACTCCTAAAGAGGCTAGATCATGTAAAAGGCATGCTTCAAATGACCTAAATCTAATGCATTTCAAATTTCATTTTATTTTCATTTTTGGACAATTATTTTGACTCAGGCTAATAGGATTCATATGACTAATGCATGAGAAATTAGATTATTGGCCAAAATCAAGAAGAAGGGAGGAGGTGAGTTTCCACCATGGATCTTAAAGGTCAAGCCGAGTTTCTTTGAAAAAGGTGGAAGCCCTCCAATCAAGAGTGAAATAAGATTCTATTGTGCATGATATTAGTAAAATGCTCATCCAGCTAAGGGGTTGCTAATTCTTTTATCTTGATTTTAAACCTAAGCTTTAGGTGAGGTTATGAGTTGTTTAATTTTATTTTGAGTTGTTAAGTTGGGTAAAATATTTATTTTTCCCTAAAGAGCCTAATTCACATCCAGTCCATACATAAAGCAAGGAAGAAACTAGAAAAATAATGCCACTTAATGCAAAAGCTAAACAAATCATCAATCAATTTAAAAAGCTAATCGTAAAAAGAATAATAGCCATGTGGTCGCACCACCAGGCCTATCAAATCAAAATAGCTCCCTTATACAACCTAGATTACAAATGAATTGAATTACAATTAAAAAGGAATTCATTGTTATGGGGAGTCTTCAAGCTTTATTCTTCTTTCTTCTTTCTTCTTTCTTCTTCTTTTCTTCTTTCTTCTTTTCTTCTTTTCTTCTTTAGATGGTTGGAAGGTGGATGCTCCAAGGCTTCACATGGTGCATAAGATATGATCTTATGACCAATGCTCATCCTAATCCCCATAAAAATTATTCCAAAATCCTAATTATATAAATTTTTACATGAAAAGGAAAAGTAAAAAAATCTAACTAACACTGCAAAAAAAGGTTAAAAACACACCACACAAATCCCAAGCATGTATATTGAACTTATCACCCCACACATGGGTGACTAAGTCCACCTGACCTATGGATTATTCTTAGGGGTATAAAGCACCGCAAAGCATTTATATTTTTATTTATGATAGTGCCCTTAAGCACAATCCCGCAAAAAGAATAGTTAGATAAGAATGTCCTACCATTCATTCTACAGCTTACACCCTAACATCTCTAAAACATACATCAAAATAAAATAAATATCAAACCATGCACTTAACCTAAAGCTAGAAGTGGTGACTTAGGCTAATGTGTGTGCTTTGAAGGCTTGTGTGGCATGCTTAGCTAGGGCTTTAGGTTCAAATTTTCTAAGTGTGAAGAACATGTTCAACTTAGAGGAGGGTTTCATTTAAGTTGTTTAAGTGTTTAGGATTTTATTTTATTTTTTGATTTAGTTCAAGTGGATCCTATAATCAATTACTAAGTTATGAAGAGAAGGAAAGAGAAGTGAACTTCTCTTTCCTTCCATAACCTAAGTAATTTCTAAAGTAGGTTCACATTTTAATTTCATTTAGGTGAATGTTTTGATTAAATATTTTAATCAATCCTAAGTTTAGATAAACTCTAAACAAACCTATACAAAAAGAAAGACATTTCAAGATTAATTAAAATGAATCAAAATTCACATAACACACATCACTTCATTTCTTTCCCCACGTATATAACATGTATATGGATGGATCCTAAGCATATCTATATGAAAATGAGATTATTTAACACACTTTATGATGCATGCTAAGTAATCCATTTAAAAAAATTTAGAAGTTGAATATGCATGATTTTCTTAAGTAAAAGGTTTTCCTTATCCAAAATTCCACATACACATATGAAAGTAAGAAAGGCATAAGTGAGTACAACATTGTTAACTGTAAGGTACAAGACCTAATTAGGGCTACATAAAGCCTCACAACCTCAGGGTTGTCCAGACTAATATACCACTTTCCTTAAATACAAACATATGCATAAAAATAAAATAAAATGAAAAAGGAGAATGTAAAAAAAATTGTTTAATGGATTCATTTTTTTATGCAATTTATGTATGCAAATATAGGCAACCCTTCTTAGGTGATAGCATAGGGATGAATAGGGCATGGAATTAAGTAAGTGTTGGGTTCTTTTCAAATGAACCTTACATCTTACCAACTCCTATTCAAAAATATGCTAACATAATGAAAGAAAGGAAACCTATGCTAAGCATACCTTTATAATCTATCACATGCAAGCTTATAATCAAAGTATAAGTATCACACTTTCAGATTTGGTATTTGATTTATGTATTTGAAAATAATTTGGATTTAGTAGTGATAATAGCCATTCATATTTCTACTTTAGCCAACACATGCAAATCAACATAAAGTAAATAATTTCATTTTTAAAATTTGAATTTCAAAATTATGAATGCATGAAATCACATGACATACAACTTAACATGTTGGAAAGATTAAAGTAATGAAAGCAGGTAAACAAACTCACTTTACTTAAACCTTAAAGACATTCTTCTGGAATAAGAAAGTTTAAAATAAATCAAAGTGACTTTCAAAGTGATTTTTGTTTAGTTTGAAGTTTGATTTAATTTTGAAAATATAAAATGAGTTTGCTATTCCTAACCCATTCCCACATGTGTTTGATATTTTTGTTTAATTTTTAGGTAATTAGATTCATTTTTATGTGTTAATTAGGTTAAGTTATGAATTACGTAACTTAATTAACCCTTACCTACACCACCTTAGAAGAATTAACTAAATAATTCTGAGCCATTGAGATGACATAAAACCCACAAGGAATTTAAATTTGCAATGTCTAATAATGAAAAGGCCTAATGCAATTTGGTTCACAAGTTAATTAAGCTAGGTTTTTTTTAAGTAATCTCAAAACACCCTCTCATACTTATGAATTGGGCTTTGATTTCCTTAAGTGAACTTAGGCTATTAAATACCTAAGCATCTACCCAAAGTTGATTAATTAAGTTCTGGAACTTTTTAGAATTTTTAGAAATTGATTAAGGGGATAATTAATAAATTAAACCTTAATTAAGAGAAGATTAAGGAAAAAAAAGGGGGTTTAGGAAATAGCTTAGGGGAGATGCCCCAAAAATATTCCTTAAACCTCCTACTCACTGGATCTGACCTTAATTAACCCTAATCATAGGGTAAAACCACTAATCATGCCCTAATTATGCTTAATTATATGAGAAGGGTAATTAAGGAAACCATATAAAATTATTCTAATCAAGCCTTCAATAAATCCCAAGAAAATTAGTGGAGGTAGAAGTCATCCCCTAAAACTTACCCAAGAAATTTAGAATTAATCAGAGGCCTAATTAAAAAGTAATTAAAATACACTTTCCAATAAAACCCAAATTCAAAGAAAAGCATAATTTAAAACTCATCAAAATTAATTTTAAAATGTTCTAGGTTTAATTATATATCCATAGAATTTTATTTCATATTTTTTTTAAAATTTTGTAGGAAGAGTTATGAAATTTTGAAATTCTCTAAGTGAATTAGGAACTAATTAATGCATTTTATTAATAGTTCAATAATCAGGTGCGGCGGTAACGCTTGCGCATCTAATCGCTGAGGGGATAACTTAAGTTGTCATGTTACAGGCGACATTTTAAATCCTCTACCATCCGATCAAAGATTGGACGACTAAGGATCCTGCATTTTAAAATGGTAAATAGATTTCTAAATGTGGAAGCCATCCATCTAAAATAGATGGATGGACAGCTGAGATGATCCAAGTTCTTCCCCTTAATCAACAGAGACCATCCATGATCAAGGGGAAGATCCAAGCTAAATCTAACATGGAACAATCCAAATTCAACCCACACCATCTAAAGATAGAGAGTGGCAAATCCAACAGTCAAAAATTGGTGGGGTGAAAATTTCTTTAACAAAGCTCCAACCATATTGAGTTTAATGGTTGAAAAATCTTATACCTCACCGAAGGTGATCACCAGAGCTCGATTCCCTTGGAGAAGCTTCGTCTGGTTGAGATGAAGCCTTGCTGAAGTTTGGAGCACTTGAGGTTGAGTGGATCAATGTATTGACCAACTCCTCCTTGCTTGAGCTTCAGCTTTGATCAGATTGGATCCTTACTTACTATGGGAACTATAATAGAAGCTTAGGTGCACTCGACTTAACTCCTTGATGAAGTGTGCAAGAGCAATTGGAAGGAAATTGAGTGAGAAAGAAATTGGCTAATGGATTGAGCTCCCCTATTTTTGCACTGTGCAAAATTGAGAAATGAGGAATTCTAATCCTTTCTAAGAAGTTTAGGAGTGCTCCGTGATGATTACTCTGAGTTCCTTAGCTTCAATTGACAGAGGGCAAGTGAGAATTGAATTGAATTCAGGGGAGTATATCTTCCCCTTGAAGGATCAAATGACCGATAATGCTCTTGCCATTTTGATTCAATTGATCATATTGGGAGGCTAGTTTGATTTATTTTGAGTGTGCACATGGTCGGTTTGATCCAAGGAGTAGATTGCCAACCTCCCATGTACCTTAATTTGAGCTTAAGAGGGAGTTTTAAATTTCAATGAGCTAAGGGGTCGAATTTGGTCTAGGGACATAATGGGCTAACCTAAACCCATTGGGTTGGGTGCACCACTCATCACTAAGTCCCCTTAAGCTTTTGGGAAAGCCTCAAGTGATTGTGAAGAGGGTATGACCAAATTACCCATAGGTTAAGCCAAAATTTATTCTATGGCCTAGGGGTAGGATGGTCATTTTGCTAATTTTCCACTTTGGATATGTTAAGTATGTGGAGAAACTAAGTTTGGCCAAGTTTCATTGGATTTGGAATCCATTTGATTGGCTCATGTTGACCCATTCAGGTCAAAATTGGTCAACTTGGGTCAAGTTGACCAATTGGTCAAATTGGGTCAAACCAAGGGTTGGGTCAAGTTCATATGACCATTTTCAATATTTTGGTGGCTTTTATTTGATTCAATTTGGTATATATTTAGTTTTGGCTCATATGACTTCATTTAGGTCAAATGGGTCAAGTTGACCTATTTGAGGTAGGTCAAGGGAAGGTTTAGGTTAGTTGGTCAGTGAGGATTAGTATCTTTGTTTCCAATCAATTGGGTTAAGTTCAATTTTGTCTCAACATGACCCCTTTAGGTCATGTTGGGTCTAAGTCAAATGGGTTAGGTTGGGTCTAGTTGGCCAATGAGGCTTTGGTCAAGTTCCACAAGTGATTTAGGATGGACTTGACTTGGTTTCAATCAATTTGGCTTAGATCAAGTTTTGACACATTTTGGCCCTTTAGGTCAAAATGGGTCAACTGTCGGGCCAATTGGGCTAGGTTAGGCTCAAATGTTGGGGTCAAGTTCCAACATAGGTCACTTAGAACTTAGATGGTTTTCAATCAATTTGGTCTATGGTGGAATTTGGCTATGTGAGGCTTCATTTTAGGTTAAGTGTTGACATGGTCAACCCTTAGGTTTGACTTGGTTTGACCTAATTTGATTGATTGATCATCCCATGATGATTGTTGATCATGATGAGAGGCAAATATGAGTTTGGTTCAATCCAATTTGGTTAGGATCAAAATTAGGCTCATAAGGGTACTTTAGGTCACTTTGAGTCAAGTGAGCCTAAGTAGGTCAAATGGCTTGGTCAAAGCTTGATTTTAAGTTGGTTGATCTTGTATATGGACATGATTGAAATATAAATCCATTTACAAGTGGTTTGAACTCAAATGGGTTTAGATCCATTTGAAAATTTCATATTCAAAGGAAGAATATGAAAGGTTTTGGGTTTGATTTTGGACTTGGGTCTTGATTGAGTGATTGAAGTTTGGATTTATATATGAGCTCGTGATTGTAGGGTTGATTGAACCATGAGAGAAAATCAAGAGTTTGGCTTTGATTTGAAAGTGATTTGGCTAAGTTCAAGATTTTGGCTTGAAAGGCTTAGATTGGATTTTGAGTGGATTTGAATTTGATTTTTGGAATTGGTTTTGATTGTTTGAATTTATATTTCATTTATATATGTGAATATAAATGATAATATAAATGGATCATGAGAAAATTTCAAGAATTTGAAGTGGTTTAATCATGATTTAGGATAAATCCATTAAAGAGAATTTAAACGATTTAAGGGAAATTTTTAAATTGAAATTTAATTTTTGAATTGGATTGGATTGATTTACATTTATATTTCATTCATATATGAGGATATAAATGAGGATATAAATTAATTTTGAGAAAATCCCATGAGTTTGAATAAGTTTGATCAATTTTGAGGTTAAATCCATTAAAGGGAATTTAAAGGATTTAAGGGAATTTTAAATTGGAATTTAATTATTGAATTGGATTTGATTGATTTATATTTATATTTCATTTATATAAATATAATATAAATAAGTTTTGAGAAAATCCCAAGGATTTGAATAGTTTGATCAAGATTTAGGTTAAATCCATTCAAAGGGAATTTAAAGGATTTAAGGAGAATTTCATGAATTGATTTTGAATTTTGAATTTGATTTGATGGGTTTGATATTTCATTTATATATATATATATATACATATATATATATGAGAAAAATAAATGAGGTATGATAAAATCTCAAAGGTTTGAATTGGTTTGAATCATGATTTTGGTTAAGTCCTTAAGGGAAAATTAAGGACTTCAGCAAAATTTGGAGTTAGGAAATTTTGATGAATTTTGATCATGGGTTTCAATCATATGGAGTTGATTTGAGTTTGGAGAAAATCAAATAGAATTGATTTGGAGTTTGACTTGATAGAAGGATAGTGAAGAATGGTTTAAGCTAAGGGTAGGAAATTTTCCTAACACCCATATGTCATAACCTATTCCTATGACTAACTCTTCTAAGTCTTCTAGGGCTAGGTTTGAGTGTCCACCTAATCACTAGATGTGTCTTAAGACTAAGGAACTCTTAATGTCTAAGGGAGTCCTATGTCTATGATGGGAGGGTTGAGAGCTCATTCTAAAAATGAGGTCAACAAGAGCAAAGTCAGTTACAAAGAAGAGCTCAAGGTTTGGAGATGCCCAGCATGCAGAACCAAGATTCAAGCTCAAAAGAGCTTCAAGTAGGAGAGCTTAGTTCTAAGGAGACCGCATCGAAAGATGGGAGACAAGTTTGAACCCACTTAGAAGGCCCTTGTGAGGATCTTATCAACTTATTGATTATAAAGGGGAACACCCGATGCTTCCAATCAATAGGCTCTATTTGAAGAAATAGTATTCATAAAATCATGTTTGAAAACAATTATCTTTAGAAATTCCATTCTAATTCATCAAAATATTCTCTTCATTCAAAGCATTGTTTGCTTGTATGTGAATCTACCATGACGTGTTTAGGGTAGGTGTAAAAGAACCCAAGTGGCATCCTTTCTTGGTGGGATCATAACTGTCATTTGTGGCACCATTTCATCAACCCTTAAGCATGTTTAGGATAGGTGTAAGAGAACACAAGAGGCATCCTGTCCTCCTTTAACATAAACACACAAACACACAAACATAAACACAAACACATATATTTTGTCTCAGGCTATTTTCATGTGGCAACAAGCCCCCGTGGCACTCACTCATTAGCTGCTCTAGGTCGGGCTGACATGCGACCTTGCTAGTCTATCACCCTAGTGGTCACTTGACTGGTGGATGTGAGTCCCTACACTTTCTTCCTGACTTGACCATTGCAAACTAAAGAGCCTTGTTAGTTTAGTATGCTTTACTGGGCAGCCGGTAAACTACCCCATGTTGACTTTATTTAAAAGGATGTAAGCCTACATGCTTTCTTCTTAGACTAGCCATCATGCACTAACTAGGTTGAGTATATTTGAGGCTTAGGATAAGTCCTCCAGTGGCTCCTTTCCTCTAGACTACTTTTGAGTTGATATAAGTCCCCAAGTGGCATTCACAAGCCCCTAGGTTGGATAACACCCATCGACCAAAGATAGACGCTGCACCAATCAAGGAGGATGTGAGTCCCCGATGCTTTCTTCCTAGGCTCAAATGATGGCACCTTAGGTTGGTTGATGTTTGCTATGCTGATAGTGACTCACCCGGTGGATACACCACTCTTGGTGATATGAGTCCCCGTGCTTTCTCCTTGAGTTGGCCATTGAATACTTATTCACATTATCTTCTTCAGGGTTTTGGATAAAGCCCTTAGTGATCCCTCCCTGGGCACTCTACTTGGATTACATTCTTTATGACCCCATTCAGACACTACTCAGACTACTCTTAGATTGGACAATCCCCCTTTCCTAGTAATCACCCCTGGAGAATTATTCAAATAATGATTCTCTTGGACCAGTAAATTTGAGATAAGTCTAGGCTGATATAAGCTCATTCTCATTATGATCCCTCCCAAACCAACAGGGTCCATGATAAACAAATAAATAAATAAATTTATTTTCTTGTGGATTAGGAATTCAAGCCCTCAGCAACCCCTTTCCCAAGCAAACATCCTATCTTTAGGGCAGTGTCAGCAAAACTCCCTATAGGAATTGCCTGGCTACACTTGAGTTGAGATAAGTCCCCAGGTTGGCACTCTCTCAGTAGTCACCCTTAGGTCGGGTTCAATCTATTTTGCCACAAATAGGTTACATAGTTATTTTGCTCTAGAAGATGTAAGTCTACTATGCATTCTTTATAGCACGACTGCTGCAAACTGACGGGCAGCCCTAGGTCAGGTTGACATGTTACCATGCTAATGTGTCATCCTGCTGGTCTTTTGTTCAGGAAGATGTGAGTCCCCATGCTTTCTTCCCTAAATTGGTTACTGCAAATTGAAAGGCACCCCTTTGTTGGATAGTTCTCCCCTTCAACGGAAAACTACTCCCTTTGGATTGGTAAATCTAAAGTAGGCCAAGGCCGACATGGCCCCTACTCAGTACGATCTATCACAAACCGATGGGATCCATCAAATATAATTAAAATGAAATTAATTTTGACTATATTTGAGCTCCCGTACTGGCATTCAATTAGTAGTCAGCCTAAGGTTGGGTTGATTTGTTGTCGCCAATAGATCACCCGAATCGCCCTACTTTGGAAGATGTAAATTTTCCACGCTTTCTTTCTAGTACAGCTGCTGCACACCAAAATGCAACACCTTTGATTGGATAGTCTAACTATGTGGTTGGTAGATTATCCCTTTGGATTGGTAAATCTGAAGTAGGCCAAGGACAACATGGCCCCTATTCAGTGCAGTCCATCATAAACCAACAAGGTCCATCGAAAATTCAAGATTTAAAATATAAAATAAAACCAACCAACCTCCCCGGTGGAGCCAAATTAAACAATCAAATCAATCAGCTTCTCCCCAGTGAGATGCAAAATCAACCAACCTCCCAGTGGAGTCAAATTAAATAATCAAATCAATCAGCCTCTTGAGATGCAAATCTTTCTAATTTCTCTAGTAGAGTCAATTCAATCCAACCTGGTCCTACTCCCTAGTGGAAGGTTCACACCTTTTATCAATAGTGGATTTCAAATTCTAATCCCCAATGGATTTCACAAACCTTTTTCCCTAGTGGATAACTTGAACCTTTTTCCTCTAGTGGAATGCTCACATACTCAATCTCTAGTGGATTCCTCCTTTGCTATGTCTTTGACATAAGTAGAGTTGCATTGCACTAAGATCTTAATTCCTTCTACACCTTGGGTTTAGGAGTTGATCATTTTTGTTAATTATTTTGATCATTCGAACGTTGTTGATCATCTCGGTGAACACCAATATGCAGTATGCCTTGTCAATCACACCACACCTATTGGGCACCCTTTATTGACCTCACTTTTGGAGTGAGCTCTTAACTATTCCATCTTAGACATAGGACTCTTCTAGATATTAAGAGTTCTTTAGTCTTAAGACACTTCTAATGATTAGGTGAACATTTAACCTAACCATAGAGACTTAAAAGAGTTAGCCATAGGAAGAAGTTATCCCTTAGGGGTTTAGGAGGACTTGCCTACTCTATAGCTTGAACCCAATCCTTGCTTCCTTCTTTCAAACTAAACCTCAAATTCAAATCTAAATCATGAATCAATTCCAAATCAAATGATTGAAACCCATGATAAATTCCAAATCCAAAACCTCCCTAAGCCTTATGAATCACATCCAAAAGCTTAGCCAAACCCTTCAAGTCAACCCAAAGCTAAGTGATTTCTTTATAAATCACTTATTCCATCATTTATAGTCACAACTCTAAATGAAATTGGCATCCAAACCATCCAAATCAAATGAATATAAATCAAATAAAATCAAAACCCCTTTTTCAAACTTTTGACCTACCTTAACCAAATTCATAATCAAATAACTCATAATTCACAGGATTCTATCATGGATCATTTATATTATCATATATATTCACAAATAAAAGTGAAATATAAATTCAAATGGCCAAAATCAAATCAATATAAATTCAAAACTTAAATCCAAATCTAATTTATACCTTTTCAAGCCAAATCATTCTCAAATCAATCCAAACCCTTGGATTTTCTCTTCAAACAATCACTCCTTCAATCACATGCTAAAATATAAATATAAGCTCAATCACCAAGCCAAATCAAACCTATTCAAACCCATGTTCATTTTGACTTAGAAATTATCAAATGAACCAAAACCCATTTGACTCCAAACCACTTGCAATTGGATTTATATTTCCATCATAAGTCCATATGTGAGTTCAACCAACTTGAATCAAGCTTGATCAAGCCAATTGACCCATTTCACTTGACCCAAAGTGACCTAAAAGGACCTTTGAGCCAAATTTAATCCAACCCAAATTAGATTGAACTAAGCTATCAAGCTCACATTATGATCAAAATCATCTAGAATGATCAATCACTCAAATTGTCAAACAAGTCAAACCTAGCCTTTGACCAAGTCAACACTTAGCCAAATGAAACAAAAAATACTATAAGCCAAATTATTGAAACCATTGATCTAAACCAATCAATTGTTAAACGACCAAGCCTCACTTGAGCTAGATCAAACCCAATTGGCCCTCCTAGCCCAAGCTGACCCAAATTGACCTTAAAAAAATGTCAAAATGGTTCAAATATTGATCTAAGATAAATTGATTGCAACCAATGGGTAAATTCATTCCAAATTGATTGGTGAACTTGAACAAAGCTTTAATTGACCAATTAGACTCTAATTGACCATGAACCCAACTTGACTTGAAAGGTCAAATCAACTTGAAATCAAACCAAATCAAAATTGATTGAAACCAAAAGCTTGCAATACATTTCAAATGATCAACCAAGCTAAACCAACCCATGACCTAATAATTGGGTCAAATGGGTCAAATTGTCAACTTGACCCATTTGACCCAAATGAATCTAAATGAACCAAAACCAAATCTAAACCAAATGAACCAATACCCATAACAAATGATCATTTGAACTTTAACCATGGTTTGACCAATTTGAAATTGGTCAACTAACACAATTTGACCTTGCAAATGGGTCAAATTGAGCCAAATCAAATCAAATGAACTCCAAATCACTTGTTTGGCCCAACCCAAATTTTAAATCAAATTTCAAATGGCCACTTTCCTTAGGTGAAAGGGTATCCATGATCATTTCACTTGGAATTTCCAAATTCACTTCTTTCTTTGGCACTTCACATGTGCACCAAGGAGGATGGTGAACATGAATGAGCTTGGCATGACCCAAGGCTCCAACAACCTCCCAATCACATTTGAACCACACTATCACATGGGACTCTCCCTCACTCCTCCCCCAACCCATGTGGGATGTTTTGCAACTCAAATCAATCCAACCCATTAAGTAAAATGGCAAATCGACCACTCTCAATCAAGGAGGAGATATACCTCTCATTCTCACTCAAACAAGAAATCCATTCCTCGAGGAGGTTGGAGGTTGAATCAAGCATCCCAAGCTTTTTTCCCTTTTTCCATTTCTGGTTTACTCAAAGTCAAAATAGAGGTCAAATCAATTCTCAATCCAAATTACATTACCTTTGCACCCTCGTTGAGCTCAATCAATCATTTCTCAAATCTCCATGGGAAGTGCCACTTGGATCAAGGCATTGAAGAGGAGCTTGTGACAACAAACCACTTCAAATCTGGATTTCTTCAGGCTTCGTCTCTACTAGAAGCTACCTCCTTTGGAAGCATCGGTGATAGCCTCCGAGGTAATTGTTTGCGTAGCTATAGAAATTTTGTTGGTCCTTTTGAAGAAATTGTCCCATGCAATCTTGACCGTTGGATATGCATCCCGCTTCCTTCTGAAAGTGTGGGATCATTTTGATCCCAATTTGATCTCGGGTGAGCTCGAATTGAACTAGGAAAGATGAACAATGTCTCTTATCACTCGCGAGGGAGAAGGATCATACACCATCCATTCTGTGTGATTGGAATGGGCTGATTAGATCACACTTTAGATCCCTCTATTCTTAGCCTAAATTGCAAGATTAACTTCAGCCATCCGATCTTAGATCGGATGGCTGAAGAAGATGCGCCATGGCCGACTCGTATGTATGTGCTTAAATAACCAATCATGATGGAAAGCACACCTTGTTGCCGCATGGATTAGGGGTTTAATTAGGCTTAATTAATCAATTTTAATTATAAAACTTCCTAAATTTATAACTAATTGTAGAAAAATCCAAAAATTATAAATAAATACTCATTTTAAAGGTAATTCAAAGGAAAATAATATAAAATTAAAATCAATTAATTTTGACCAGTGATTTTGACTTAATTTGGGTTTTATTAAAAATTTAATTAAGCTAATTACTCTTTAATTACTTCAAAAATTAATTCCAAACTACTTGAGATTGATTAGTGGGATGACCTCTTCCTTCGATGATTTTCTTGGAATTTATTGCTTGATTAATTAAGGGAATTGCTTACTTCATTCTTAATCACTCTCTTAATTAATTAAATGATTAATTAGCATGTCAAACAAAGATGGATTTATTAATTAAACTTGCTAATCATTATGTAACAATGAATGGACATAATGAATAAGATTAGGACCTCTTTTCTAGTCTTTTCCCCCTAAGTTTATTTCATTTGGATAACACATAGTCAATTTGCAACTAATTAATGGCTTAATCATTTTATTAAATAGTTTAATCAAATTCAAAACCAAATCAATTCTAGAATCAATCATTCAATTCTTGGGTAGATTCTTAGTGTTGTTCTAAGAGAATTTCAAAGGAAATTATAATCAAACTACATGTAGGAGGGATAAGTATTTAATCAAAATAGCTTTGAAAATTGAGCCAATTGCATTAGGCCCATTTATTTCTTAGATTGCTGATTTAATTTCCATGTGGTTGCATATCATATGTTGGCTCATAATTACTTGGATAATTATGTTAAAGTGGTATAGGTAAGGGGTAATTAATGGATTTAATTCATACATTAACTTAATCAAAACATAAAATCAACCAAATTGTTCTAAATTAAACCAAACCAATTCACACATAAGGGGAATGGGTTAGGACTAGCAAACCTTTCTCACATTTCCTAAGTCAAATCAAACTCAAAGATAAAAATCTCCTTGAAGAATTTTGATTCATTTTAAATGATCATATTTTATATGATTATCCTTAGGAGTTAATTAAAGTGGATGAAGTCATGTGCTTATATTCCTTTATTTCTTTCCAATCATGCTAAATATTATTTGCCATATGAAATCATGCATTCATTTCTTTTAAAAAGTTAATTAAATAAAATGTTTCCTTTTTATGTTGCATGTGGCTAAAATTAAGAATATAAGTGGCTATTATCACTATTAAACCAAAAAATTATCTTTTAAAACTTATAAATAAAAAATTATAAATGGAGCGGTGCTAGTTATAAATATTTATAAGCTTACATGTGATGATAGCATAAGATGCATATTATGAAGTTCTCTTTCCTTTCCTTAATATGGATTCACATAGGATTTGCAAGTGTATAGTTCATTTGAAAAGAACATAACACTTGCTTAAATCTATTCCTGTGCTTTTCTATATTAAGACTTAGGAAGGGCCTTCATATTACACATGCAAATTACACAACTAAATCAAACATAATCTTTTGCATGATTCTTTATCCATTTGGTTCTCTTTGTACATCTACATGTATCTAAGAAAAGTGGTATATCAATCTGGACATCCCGAGGCTGTGAGGCTTTAAGTAGCCTAAGTGGATCTTGTACCTCACACCCTTGGTGTAGAAAATTATGGTGCCATACTCACTTATAACTTTTATACATGTGGATGTGCATTTAGCTAATGGATGAAAAATTCCTCTTTTCTACATAACAAAGACATGCATTAATGATCCAATTAATAAATGGAATATCCAAATTTTCAAATCACATCTCTTTGCATTCATCATCAAAGTGTGCTAAGATTTGCATTGTATGTATAGATATGTTTAGGATTATTCATATGCATTGTATACATGATGGAAAAAAAAATGAATTGGTGTGTTTTATATGATAGTAATCCAGTTATTTAGAACAAATATAAACTTAGGGTTAATTAAAATATACAAAAAACCATTCACTAAAGAAAATTCATTAATCAATCTACCTTAGAAATGCTTTAAGGTAAGGATGAAAGAGAGCTCTCTTCTCTTTTCTTCTCTTTATAACACTTAGTTGTTAAGTGTAGGTTCATTCAAACCAAATCAAATCACCAACTAAAATTGACAAGTGAACTAATCACTTAAAATGAAACCACCATCTAAATTGTATCTTTCACACTTAGAAAGTTCCAACCTTAAAGCCTAGCCAGGACAAGCCACACAAGCCTTAAATGACACACAATAGGCTAAGCCACCACTTTTAATTCTATGTTAGGGAGGTGAATGGGTTGATGCATGATTTTATTTTGTGGTGTAATATTTTAGACTGGATGTTAGGGTGTATGTGTGTAGACTGGAGGATAGGGCGATCTTAGCCTAATCATGTCTTTTGCAGGGGGTTATCCTTAAGGGGCACTATAATAAGAATATAAATATTTTTTTGGGTTGCTTATACCTCTAAGCATGGTCCAAATTAGGACAGGTGGACATTATTACCCATGTGTGGGGTATTAAGTCCAAATTATTTCTATAACTGCTTGGGTTGTATGGTGTGTTTAGCTAACATTTATTTTACAAGTGTAGCTAGATTTACTTTCCTTTCTTTTAATATAATTTTTGCATTAGGATTAGAATAAGTGTTTTGGGGACTAAGGTAAACATTGGTTATAAGACTACATCTTATATACCATGCGAAGCCTTAGAGCAAACTATATCCCAAGTCAAACCAAAAGAAAGAAATAGATGGAGCAAACCAAGATGAAGGAATGAGGAATAATGGAGGATGAAGAATGATAACATATCATTTTATAATTATTATTCATTTATAATGGGTTTATATAAGGGTAGAGCTACACCTATTTTCTTTTTTTGGGTGGAACAGAACTGACCACATCGGCCTCTTATTCTTTTTTGCTAATTTTATTAATTGATTGATGTAATGTTTATGATTGTGCAATTAAGATGGTATGATTTTTCTAGTTTCTTAATTATTTGATGATTGTTGAATGGTCGGATGCGATTAAGCTCTTAGGGAAAAATAAAATTTCTATCCAATTAATCAATTTAAAATTAAACTAAACAATTCATAACCTCACATAAAGCCTAGGACATAAATTGAGATAATAAAAGATTTAGCAACCCCTTAGCTGGATGTCATGTTTGACATCATGCACAAATCATATTATTTCACTCTTACCAATGGAGGGCTTCCACCATTTTCCAGAGAAAATGGCTTGACCTTTGAGAGCCATGGTGGAAACACACATCCTTCTTTTTAATTTTGGCCCATAACCAACATTTTCATGCATTAGGCATATAAAATCCCATAGCATGTGTCAAATAAAATTTCCAAAAAATTAAAATAAAACTTGACAAAATTTGCATTAGATTAAGTCATAAATTCATGCCTTTCATGATCTAGTCTCTTAGGGAGTAAGTTTAAGACTTAGTCTCTTTAATAAATAAACAACAACTTGGCCATCTTGCAAAGCAAAGGACTTGCCTACATGTACTTATAATCGTAGGAGGAGTTAGTTAGCGGCCACCCCAGGTGGTTGTAAGTCCAGCAATCAGGTAGTTTATTCTCTCTTGTGGAGGTAAACTATATACCCTTTTTTGCCTTAGATTTAGGTCATGCGCTGGCCCTCGCCAAAGCTCCCTAGATTTACGATCTGAAATTGTTGTTTTCCTTTGCGGACTACAAGCATAAATCCTCACCTCTTAAGCAATCTTATAATCTTGTATTGTGGAATTGTAAGCCCTAGATTTCTAATAAAAATTCAACTCAAACATATAATTATCCTCATTTTTAAAAATATAAATCATAGGATAATATGGGATGCTCACTAGGTTTCCTAGTATAATAAGCATCCCCTACTCATCTCCCTTTGGTTTCAATAATAACTCTCTCCCTTTTATATCAATCCCACTTGACTTTTTAAAAATAACCAATTGATTGATAGTCCTATCTTTGAAATCTTTGGAGACATTGATCATTACCTTATGGAGTATACAAAGAACTTCATTCCTTGGGATATTAACTATGGGGCTTGGGAGACTTAACAAACCCGACTTAAAATAAACTTTGCACTTTTCAATGTGGGGAAGAATCTCAGCATATTACCCATCATGCCTTAGGAGTCTTTAGGTGATTAGGTCCATTATAGGGTAACTTCTATCTCTCAAGATAGTATATTATTTCTCAATGCATCCTCACATCCTCATATCTGCAGCCCTCCCATATATACATCACATAATGAAAATTAAACACCACAACAAGTTCAGAAGAGTTGACAGTTACACTTTGGGACTTATAGATAGTATCAGGCCTTCTAGTATCTAGTTATCGCTACGAGGAGTGTGTTTCTTCTGATGAGGAGTTATTTCATAGACAACCTTCAGTTGATGATGATGATGAGGTAGATTAGCCATGTCATCTGCTTATATTGATTTTTTGGGCCACTACCACCAAACCTTCAAAGCTTTGGGGTATTTTGGCGCCCACATGTGACATTTCCTGTGAGTACATAGATTTAGAGTTTCTTATAGAAGCACACTTTATCTGAGGAGTTTGTATTACTACATGATCCTTTTGGATTGAGAGTGTCAGAGTCAATAGTTTGTTTGAGGATACTACTGAGCCTTCTTTACCAATTGGGTATACTGCTCCAGCTATATAGGATTTAAGTGAGGAGTTATTTTTAGTAGAGATCATAACTACTTGGCTTTGCATCTTTGTGCTATCGATTACAGAGAGGCATATATGCCCAAGTTTTTTATTAGCAGTTAGCAAGATTTCACGAGGTGAGCATATCTCATTAGCTCCAACAATACTAGCTAGAGTTTACATAGTTCTTGGGGTGATTTTTGAGGCAGATTCATTAGATAAATTCAATGCATTACCTTGGATTTACTTCACATGTAGAGGCTTTTCCTAGTTCGAGTACCCAACATACTTTTCAGTGTGAGGATATCCTACAGTTATTCAACTATACAAAGTATCATCTACTTTTGAGAGAGATCAGATACACCTATTCTTCTTTACACCTCACTTGGTCAGATATCAAATTTTGCTAGTTCACTAGCCAGATACAGTTTGTTTGCCACTTGACTTGATAGAGACTAATCTTACTGATAGCTTCGTTGAGAGTGGTAGAGCCTCACTAATTTATAGTCGACGGACATTAAGAGTGGTTGAGTACCTTTTCAATATACGTCCAGGCTGGTTATGTTACAGGTTTGGTTAGTTAGTTATCTTTGAGGGCTACCAACCCAATCATGTTGCACGACAGTTCAGATTTTTTTTATTGCATGGCTCATGATGGCCGACCATTCATCCTAGGGATAGTAGATGTCAAGAAGACTAATGCAGTGCCTCTCGAGACACGCTATTATGTTACCTCTATAGTTTGGCTACATTTACTGAGACTTGGCATTGGCTCTCATTTTTGGATAGCTCCTTCATAGTGTCACACAAGGGTCAACTATACTTGCCTCACTTGGGTATGATTATCTTTTGGTCCTTTCTTGGAGCATGGAGCAAAGAGATATGAGCACAAAATGAGATCTTTGAGAGTTTCTCTAGGTTAGAGGACCCATCATGTCACCAAATAGAAGATAATGTAGCTTAATCAATATCTTATATCTACTCTAATACTTCTATCATCTTATTGTATCATTAAAATATATTGATTGTTTTAAATTGATTCAGCAAATTCACCGATTGATGACGTCAGTGAGGACACCACTCCTCATAGCAGAGTTAGAGCTAGGGATTTTACTTTTGCGAGATTTCTTCACCGACTCAAAATTAGGTATGTTTTGTTTGAGCTTGGTTGATTATTCCATGGGTCTACTTGATGACTCCTGATGAGAGGTGTCATTAGTCGGATATGCTAGGACTTTAGAGTTGAGCCGTCGAGTGTGCCTGCCTTTAATACTACCACCTTAGATTTTGCTACTTCTTCTGTGGAGTCACTCTTCCCTACAGAGCCTTACTCTGTCCATTATCCTTGGGAGACTTCTGAGTTGAGAGACCTCGTACTTAGAAGGGCTTCTGTTGAGCTAGCATATAGCTTTGGAGCTTATTAGATAGTGAAGGTCAGTGAGGATTATGCCATTTATGACACACCAGTTCAATCAAATTTTCCATGTTCAGGTACTTTCTTCCTCTCTTTGTTCTTTAGTTGTACTTCTTTTCATTTATTGCTCTACTTTATGCTGATTATTTTCATTTATTTTCTTGTAGTGCTTGATGTAGATTATGAGTCTGAGATCTACCATCGATATCCTTATACACCAGATCCATGTGACAGGGGCATGCAGGATTATGGTTGGGTGTTTTTAAGGGATGTGATTTCTCAACATACTTTGGACTCTCCAGAGTCACTAGACAACTTCACATCATACGCAAACATCATTCTGGATCTTCTAGCTCACACTGGCTTAGAGGAGCAGGTTCTTAGGTACTTGGAGACTCTCTGTAGAGATGTAGAGTTTTTGATCCACTAGATGAGATCACTTAGCATTGTCCGCCTTGCGTGGAGCTTCAAGGAGCTGCCCAACAATGGTGAACTAGCATGATGAGTTTGACAAGAGTGTTGAGACCCTACTTCCCCATTAGAGTTAGATGGATGGGTTAGCTGTGACCGGGGTCAGGGGGTTCTGAGTTGAGCAAGGAGAGCTCGAGCGGTAGGGAGAAGCATTAAAGATACACCACCGAGTCATGGTAGATCTTTTTACCAAAGCTATAGAGCTTTACAGAGTGCATCAGTCTTTAGAAATTTATTCAACACAACTTCAGGAACTACAGTCTAGGATCATATGATGTACTTTTTCCCATTTTTATCAATGATGTATTATATTATTATATTAGTTAAAAATCAAAATTCCTGTGTCACTCTTGTGCTTTTTATTTTGGTGGATTTGATGAGAAAATCATCTTTAATCTATGATTTATGCTTGATCAGATCATTTGAGAGTAGATTGGAATATTACTCTGCATGCAATATAAAGATTAACTTAAGGCAGCTCTGAATTGAGAGTTTTCTCAAATTATCTTGGTTTATCAATCAGGTAGAAAGATCTCTTAGATTCTGGTTTCTTATAGTCTTTGAGTTGGATATAGCTTGAATTGAACAACTATCATCATTGGATTGACGAGCAGGGGCTCTTTCACTGCAACCTTTTATTACATCTTGTTGAGTGGGAGAGGCGTCGACCATTTGTTGACCAAGCTTGTTTGACCTACTTTGAGTCTTTGACTTAAGCTGTGATGAGTTGGTGGTTTTATCATTAGACTCATGAATGAGGGCTCTTTCACTGTGGCCTTTTCTTGCAGCTTGTTGTGTGAGAAGAGCGTCATCGACTCAACCATTTGTGGGCTTGTTGAGTTCGATCTTTAGAACCCACCCGTGTCTTAGACTTCAAGATATAGAGGTTAATGTTTTTCCAACTCAATTGATGGAAGCTTCCAAAATTAGGAGTTCTTCTGACTTGATCTTCAGGATTTGATAAATATGGGAGATAAACTTTTGATATTTAGGGTTGTCTTTTCACGCATAGTAATAGATTCTTTTTGTTCTTTGCAAGAGACTACAACTTTAATAACAATAATTATGGATATATTCAGGGATTTTGGTGTAAAGATCGATGTCAACTTGAATTAGAATATATTCGAGGATCTCATCTTATAGCATGATTTCATCTCAACTAAGTATATAAAAATGCCCCTATCTTGTAGGGGAAATTCTAAAGCACTTTCAAAAAGCTCTAAAATAATTTAAGAAGATATATCAATGTATGAGCTATTACATTTGATCTTAGGAGGGTTTTAAAGTGTAACATTGATTTCATTTATGTATAGAAATCTAAAAATTTCCCTTGTGTAATAGGCAAAATTTCATGAAATTTTTTTATCTTGAGTAAGTATATTTATTTAGGGATCTTGGTATGAAGCACAATGTCAGCCTAAATAGATATACTAAAAATACTATATTTCTATTCTAAGAATATATTTATCATGTATAATACTTTTTGAAATGACCATTAAATTGGTGGCATTGGTCTTTCACCCTTTAAGTCAATGAGTTGGTATGCCCCTCCTTGTACACTTTTTCAATGACAAAATGATTGCTCAAAAACAAATTTTTGATTAAGAATTCTTTTCAAGAATTAGCCTTTTTTGGAATGTTCGAGGCCACACTATATGATCAAAAGCCCTGGACATCTTTGCTTGATAAACTTCCAAATTTTGATGAGCTTGCAATCTAACTTCATCAAGCACATCAAGTTCCTCTATTCTCAAATGAGCATTTTGATCTTCAATTAGGTTGTATTGGATTGCTATTCGAAGTGATGGGAACTCAACTTCAAGCGAAAGAATTGCCTCAGTTCCAAATACCAATGAATAAAGACTAGCTTTAGTCGGCATCTTATAGGTAGTTCGATACACCCATAATGCCTCTATCAGTTTAGTATGTCATTCTCTCTTATTTTTAATGAGGATCTTCTTGAGCAGTTTGACCAATGTCTTATTGAAAGCTTCTACCAAATTATTTACCCTTGGATTATATATTGAAGAATATCACCAATCAATTTTGTGTCGATCAACAAATCTATAAATCTTTATATTTTTGTAAGCTATGCCATTATCAAAAATTATTCGGTGCGACACTCCAAATCTATAGACCACATTATGCGTGAAGAAGTTGATCACTTAATAAACAATAACTTCTTTAAATGGGGTAGCTTTAGTTCACTTAGAGAAATAATCAGTTGTTACTAGGATGAAGCGGTGGCACAGCGGTAGTTTCAACGATCCAATTACATGAACATTCAAATGGCCGATGCTATTGGGTGTAATAGATTTGGAGGTTGGTGGATTATATTACTTGACATTCATGACACTTATTAATAGATGACCAATAATAGTCCATCCTTTTGATCTTTACTAGCATCTTGGGACCTACTAATGTGCACCACAAAATCCTTCATGAACTTCAACCATCACTTTGCTAGCTTCATTTGCATTTAGGTATCGTAGCCACATTTGTTCAAAGGATCTATGATATAAAGTGTTGTTGATAAAATCATAGCTCAACATTCTCTTCTCAATTTGAGCTGCTAGTGATTTATTATTTGGTAATTTGCCTTCTTTAAAGTAGTGATGAAGGGTTGCCTCCAATCATGTGGCTCTTCTACAATAAAGGCTTCATACTATTTTTTGAGGCAATATCATGCTTAGTTGTTCTTGTTATAACTCCTTGTTGATTTTGGGGAGAATGAGGAGCAACCTGAGTCATATCCTATCGTCAAATTTAGTAACCCCTTTACCTGTGGGTATTGGTACTTTGTTGGCTCTAAAACTCATCGAGTAAATATCCCAATCATGACATAATCACCATTTATACTTTTCATTTCCTTAGCTAATTTTTCTAAGCAATCTACTTTGCTATTCTCAGATTAAGAGACTCGAGTTAATGTGACATTTGGTATTTGCTTCATAAGCTCGAGAACTGGCTTATGATAAAAAGCTAACTCAAGCTTATTGATTTTATAGATGCCAAGTACTTAATTTATAATAAGTTAAGAATCAAAAAATATATAAGTTTTGAATCCCTATAAAATAGCTTCTTCAAGACCTGCTACCAATGCTTCATACTCAGCTTCATTATTAGTTCTTGGCTCAGTTAACCCATATGATCATCTCATTATTCCTCCTTTTGGTGTTATGAAGACGACGCCGATTCCTGCTCTTGCCCTTGGAAAATTTAGATGTTGGACTTGTTTGATCGATGAGACTCCATTAAAGTACATTTCTCAAATTTGTGATTATTTCTTTCATGGATGAGCATAATTTGCTCATCAAGCAAATCATCATTAAGAGAAGAGCCCACAGGAATGGGATGTACAGCAAGAAAATCTGCTAAGATTTGCCCCTTTACTGCTTTCTGTAGAACGTAGCCCATCTTGCCAAGTGACCTATCAACGCTGATCTTATCATCAAGTACTTCAATGGATTGATCCTTGAGATGAGGGTAATCTTGTGAGATAAAATGATGAAGCTTTTGGACTGCAAAGATTAATGCCAAACAGTGCTTCTCTATCGGATAGTATCTTATTTCTGCTCCTATCAACCTTCGACTGATATAATAAAGAGCATTATCTTTTCTTTGTTCATTGTGCTGTGCCAATAATACTCCAAAAGACTCTTCTAATGTAGCTGTGTATAGAATAAAGGGGTTCCCAGGAGTAGGTGTTGCAAGAATTGGTGGATTTAATAGTAGCTTTTACTATTATTAAAGGCTTCTTGGCACTCCTTGTCCCATTTGAATGGAGCATCTTTCTTCATCAACTTTGCAAATGGTTGACATCATCCTAATATATTTGATATAAATTGATGAATGAATGCAAGCTGCCCTAGTAAAGAATAGAGCTGGCACAAGCTCTTCGGTGGAGGCATCTCCACAATTGCCTTGATTTTAGCAGGATCAATTTCAATTCCTCTGTGACATACAATATACATAAGGAATTTTCTAGAGGATAACCCGAATGTGCATTTTATAGGGTTTATCTTGAGATCATATTTTATGATTCTCTTCAATACAATTCTCAAGTCTTTAAAGTGATTTTCACTATTTAAGCTCTTCACCACCAAATCGTCAACATAACATTCCACCTTATGGTGAATCAACTCATCAAAAATATGCATCATGGCTCTTTGGTATGTAGCTCCAGCATTTTTTAATCCAAAGGCATGACTGTGTAGCAGTATATGCCAATTGGCATCCAAAATGATGTGTGCTTCTCATCTTTAGGAGCCATCTTAATTTGATTATATCTTGATGATTCATCCATGAATGAGAACATGACATAGTTGGAAGTATTATCCACTAGTAGTTCTAGTATTGGGAGTGGAAAGTCATCTTTCGGGCATGCCTTATTTAGGTCCAGGAAGTCAATGCAAACACATATTTGGTTATTCTTCTTCTTAATTGAGATAATGTTGGCTATCCAATCTGCATACTTCTCCTCCCGGATGAAGCCTACTTCGATCAGCTTCATGGTTTCTGCAATTACTTATTCTTCAATCTCTAATCTCATTCGTCGATAACTTAATAGGCATCACATCTGGTTTAATAGCAAGTTTATGAACTACTACCTCAGGGGATAAGCCTGGCATTTTAGAATATGTCTAGGCCAAGCAATCCCTGAATTCATAAAGTAGCATTTTTAGCTCTTCAACTTTCACATTAGGTAGAAGGGCACTAAAAGTTGGACTGGGATCATCCTTAGCTCTTAGGTTAATTTCTTTGAGTTTGTCCATAGTATCTATTTGTCCACCATCTTCGAGTTCTTCAGGTGCAGGCTTGGCTTCTACTTCTTCATCATTTTTAAGAAGAATTTCATGGAGATCATCTCTTCATCACTATTAGTTTCGATCTCAGCTTCTATTATATTATAACAAACTTTATTTTGATGAGATTTAGTGGTTATAAACTTCTTCTTTGATGCTTGAGAACTTCTTTGGCTCCACATCATGTTAAAGATTTGAGTTCTATGTTTAGTAGTTTTAATATGAATTCCAAGCTTATGCATCATTCTTCATAATTTTTGTGGATAGTATGTTGGTTATGTTGAGTAGTTGATCAAGATTGCAGGGCTGAGACTCTTCAGATTTGTAAAATAAAGTCCCTGTTCTGCCACTCTCACTCAACAACGGCATATAGAATGTTATCAATTCTTCAATGTTATGAACCTCTAGTGGATTGATTTTTTAAAGTACTCTTGAGGGATGGGTATAATTTCGAAGGAGTCATTTGACACTACCAAGTGCGCTATCCTTCTTGATGCGACCTTCTGAACCCTATTTCCATAAGTATATTCAAAATCATAGTCTGAATCGGAATCACTTATTTCATACTTTGTTTCTCTTGACAGCTTATAAGTTCCCTTAAGTTTGACAGGAATATATTTTTCTTCTCATGTGTCACTTCCCAAATGAGGAACTGATCTTCTTGATTTAGGTGTAAAGTCAAGTGCTTTAGGGAAAGTCGGCATGTCTTCTTTCTTCCTTTTTGCTTATGCTCTTTCATCTTATGGAGTTTTTAGTTTAGGATGCTCTACCAAGAGGTTGGCTTAGGATCTTTAGGGATAAAATATTTTACATCTTCATAAATCTTTGCTTTATGGATAGAGAATGGTTGTAGGTTACCAGGAATTCTAAACTCTTCTCCATCTTTTAGGTATTTCATACCTTGATTGATAAGACCATGTACCATACTTTATGGTACCCAAGAAGCTCTAAATGATGTATCAATATCGATTACATGAAACTTGGCTTCTGTATATAAATCCTGAAACTTGAGCGGGAGAATAAAAGAACCCAAGATTTTCTACCCTTTCTCATTGAAACCATGAACCATCAACTTATCTCTCCCAATATGTTGGATATCAAGTGATAATCCTCTTAATGCTTTTAGACTCATAAGATTAATGGAAGAACATATATCAATCAATATTGATTGATTAAAATGTCATCACTCTCTGTGATAACATATAGAGGATGGTTGTGATCTGCTGTTCCTAACATAAGATCTTCTTTAAAAAATGTGATTACTGGAAGATCTTGAGTTTGCAATGATTCAGTCATAACTCTATGAATCTTTGAAAGCTTGTATCAAAATTTCTTAGAGATCTTTTGATATTAAGAGAGCCTCATACACACTTAATTGTACAGGGATCTTTCTCAAATGTGATAGGATATTATAATCAATCTTTTCGCTTGATTTAGGTTTACTTTAGGATTTTTATGAATGATATCTTCATTGACTTCAATTTATTTGCCTTTGTCTTTATTTGCATTTCTTTTTTTTTATGGTGGTGGTAAAACTTTACCACTTCTCAACTAAACTTGAATCACCTTATCTTGCTCAAATTCTTCTGAAGAGGTACTTTCTTCAAATTCACTTCTTATTCTGGATGATTGACCAAAAGGGCTAGACTCATTTTTTAACTTCATACGTGATGATCGAACTCTTCTCCATCGGGAAACATAAATCTTCATATGAACTGTTATCTTTTTATTGAGTCATTAAATAAAGTTCAGATATTAACTCCTCAGGCTCTTCTTGCTTTCCTCATAAGAATTTTGATGGGTTGGTCGAGTCTGTCTGACTACCCTTAACATTTTGGAGTAACTGATGCTGAAGAACATCTGATATCACATAAATGATTCAGCATATCTCTATTGGACAAGATTCACCATTATCTTCTTCATCCAATTTAATAATACAAAGTTTAGGCATAAAGTTTGCAAGCCTAATGGTTGTCTTGTCGGTTGTGATACTTCTCTAAATTGTTAATAATCTTTTTAGTTATAGTCTTCTTCTTGCTCTTCATTTTCTTAGTCAGCTTCTTTGACTTATGAGATTTGTGTTTAATAGACTACTCCTCGTCATTGTGATGAAGTAGCCTTTTCAAAATGCTGCTGAGAAGCCCAAATACTTGGTTTAGGCATATCTTTTAAGTTCTATATAGGTTCAAGTGGTGATTTCCACTTAACACTAGGGATACCTTTTAGCTACTTCAACATTTTCATGGTCATCTTAAAGACTATTATTTCCTATTCTTCAATCTGAATTAATTTTTTATCTTTAATGGATGATACGAAAGAGAACATAATCATCCTTGTAGGCTCTCTTTACGGGTTGACTAGAACACTATCGAATAATGTAAATTCACCTCATCAATACTTTCTTTCTAGCCAATCTTTGAAGACATAACAATCTTCGATAATGGCTGATCATCCGATGATAAGGACAGTAATTTGGATTATTGACTTGATCAGCTTCTTCAAGCCTTTTAATTTCTTATAATTGTAGACCAGTTTTGATTGATTGCTGAAATAATTTATCCACACTATCCCTTCTAAAGAAATATTCTTTGTTCATCTTTTCTTTAAGATATGGTCGCATTCACTCATCATCTCTTGTTGCTTGTTTTTGATGCTCTCCACCACTTGAAAAAGTTTGAGATTTATCATGCCTCTCAATACTGATTTTGGATGTGGATTAGAATGGACAGGCTTCTTTCCCTTATCATCATTATACATTGGTTGTTTTTTTTTATCCACATTATAGATTACTCATTTTTCACCACTTGAGCTATAGGAAGAAGCATGGGTTTCATTTCTTCTTGAGTCTGAAGGCTTATTTCTCTTTGATTTATCTATATAAATTTTAGACTTATGGCGATTTAACTTTTCAAATTTTTCCACCATATCAAGCAAGTACTAGAATGTTGTAATTGACGTCATACATAAAAATTGTGCCATTTTTTCATCCATATTGCCCATTAATAGTTGGATCACATGTTCTTCCTCAATTGTTGTGCACATATCATGCTTAGGTTACGCCAACGAGTTACGAATTTTATCACTGACTCATCTTTTCTTTTTATAATAAGGTAATGTCAGTGATCATTATCTTCTCGGTTGCACTGGTAAACCTTTTCACAAATATTATCTCTAACTCAGCCAAGGTTTTAACCGAATCATTCGACAATTTTGCATACCACTCAAAAGCAGCTGAGGTAAGGCTGCTGATGAACTAAAGGAAAAGTAGTGGCGCATCATTCCCTCTTGTGTTACCACAAGTAGCCTTAAATTGGGCTAGATGTTGCTTTGGGTTACCAAGCCCATTGAAAGTATTAAATTTCAGCACTGAGTAACCTTTCAGGTATGGCACTTGATCATATTTAGTTGGGTAAGGGTGACCCTTACTTACCAACTTTTCAGCTTGCTCTGAAGCTATAACTTCCTTTATCTTTTCATTAATTATTATTTCTAGTTGAGCAGTTATTACTATTCCTGGTGCACTAGTAACATTCTAAATTATATGTTGAAGAGCTAGTTGATTAACTTCACTTCTCCCTTCATGTGTAACATGTACTATAGAAACTTGGGGTATTAGAGTGGCTGGTGGTATAGAGGTTGTATTATTAGCTACCTATTGATTAGCAGACAAAATAGGTGTTACATTTGATGTGATATTCTTCTACAACATATCCATCATGATATTCATTTGTACCATCATGACATTCATCTTGGTACCAAGCTTTTTTCTTATCTTTGACTTCCATTTGATCGATTTGTCTTTGCTCTCTAGCACACCACATCAACAAGTGACTCTTCTTTTCCTCTATTTCTTGTTGTTTTACTCCTACTCATCTTCGAGGAAAACTTGATCCCTTCTCCTTGTGCATTTGTGGACCGTTGTTTGGCTAAATGACAACGTTGATTATGAAAGTGTGTCAGGTTGATCATTTTCTGGTTCAACCATATAAACAACTTCAATACCCATGATCTCTTTCACATTTTGATCTTCTTCTTCTTCCTCTTCAGTAGAGATTGGTGATCCATCTTCTATTTGCTTCTGTGAAGACTCTTCTTCATAAATGTCAGTGTTCAGTTAATTAGATCCATGTATTGTGATGGTGCGAAAAGTTCATCTATATCTCTGACCATATAAATGACTTCCACTTCCATAGTGTCCTCTTCATCACCTTCTTTTTGTACATGAATTTCTGATCGACGTTTCCAATGGATCTCTGGTTCAGTTTGTGGAACAAACACTTCTTCCATTAAAGGACTGCCGTCAAAATCAACCTCCTCTTATGGGCGTGAATCTGATCGATGATGGGATCCCTTAGAGGATTCTCCAGGGTGTCAACCATCATGTCTTTTATTAGTGATATCCCTTCTTTTAGGTATCCACTACTAATAGGTTGTCTTTGAGGTGGATTTTTAAATGTGTGCATCAGATGTCACACCTTTTTCTTTCTTCAGAATTTTAGTATGGTCACTGGAACCTTTCGATAGTAGATTCTTGCACATGAGGTCCAAGTGTCACACTCTGATGCTCACCGTGAGAAGCACACTTGGCTCGATGACTAGTTACCATAAGAGATGGCAACTTCCTTAGCATGGCTTCAGTATTTTTAATCGTCATAGGCTTTTGAAATTTTCTTTTCATTAAACCTTTGTCATTGGCTTCTTTAAGAATGTTGTGTATTCTGGAAGACATTATTTCAGGCTATCTCCTCTGTGATGGTGGAGCTTGACATTATTGAGTCAAAAAATATTATTTCACCTCACCAATAGAGCTATTCCTTTTTACCCATTTTAGATTATCAAAGTTGTTATGAGTAGGAATACTCATATTTGTTCACTAGGTCGCTCGTAGGATTTATTGAGCCCTCTTAGTATTTCTTCTTCTTCTTTTATAATTATTTTGCTTCCTGATAAGGAAGCTTCATAATCATGCTTTCCAGGTTTCAGTTGGAAAAGTAATTGTACCATGAGGCATTAAAGACATAATTTGCCCACTGATAATTCTTTTCATCACAAGAGCTTCAGATTGACTCAATCTTTCAAAAATTAAAGTTCTATGTCAAGAAAACTCCTTAACAGTGGTTGGTTACTGAACTTATTGGTGAGCATGATGAATACGAGCTTCAGTAACCTAAGGGCTTCCAGCATGGTCTCAGAAGAATACACCACAGGTGGGTGCTTGGTTAATGATAGGGAAGTTCAAGCTACCAAATTGAATGGTATCTCTAACATCTCGTGATGATTAAGTAGATGTTCGACGCACCTAGCTAGATAGTAAAGGAGTGCTATGTAGATCCATTCTATAAAGTGAAAGATGGTGATTAATAATTAATAATTATTATTTCACCTCATACTTTCAAAATACAGAGGTACTACAGAACAAAATAATAGTGTAATAAAAAATACTCTACAGAATAATTCATTAGACATATAGTCTCATACATTAGTATTTTGAATTTATTACACATTTAAATCACCATTTTTGTTTTGAATTATCGAATATTTTGTTGTTACTATAGCATGTATATGATTAGCCAAAGATAGAAAGAGAATCATATCCCCAGCGGAGTCGCTAGAAATCTATGAGAACTGAAAATTTGCCACCAACCTCTTAATGATTAAAGAGAGTATGATTTAAAATATCGCTGTAATTTTTAGAAGGTATATCGATTAATAGATAATACACTACCCAGAGATTTTGCCCTCATTTGGTGAGGACTTTAGATCTAGTTCTAGATTTCCTATAGGCACAAGCACTTATAGTTAATTACCCCTCTCAATACTGAGAGAGAACTTTTGATTAATGCTAGCCATTGGATCGCTAAATGCGTAGCATATAGTAGCAGCATATGGATTTTAAAATCTAGAATTTATGAAATTCATCATTTTAACTTAAAGCGGATGGTTGGGAGAATGATGACATGCCCGATCTTGATCACATGGTTCTGTCATCTCGGGCTATCGTGATCCCTAGTCTACTTAGATAGAGGAGGTGGTTTCCCAGCTTGATAGAAGGATCCATATTAGCAACACATAGGTTACATCATCTAAGAAATTCTTGCAGGGTGGTGTTTATCTAAGGAGAAAAGTTCAAGTCTACCTTAATTGAAAGGGTTATTTACCTTATCAAGGATTTTGCCTTATCAGGTGATTCACAACTCAAAGAGAGCCATTGGGGAGCATACAGGCTATGGTCGTGATCATACTATAATTGTTCCATTTGGCGGCAACCACCCGATCAGAAGACTCTGGCCATAACCATATTATATGTTGAGCCTACCTAAGCCACAGTTGGGAGGACATGGACCACGCCCTCATGAGATTGATTGAGAGTGAACATAGTAGAACACTTGATTTGACTTTGGCTCCTTTGTGAGCTAGAGTTTTCTTAATTTTCACATTTAACAAACTATTAGAGATGGATAGAATGGAGTTTGCTTTATACTTTTAAAGATTAAATTTTATTTAAGAATTTTAGATTGATGCTTAATTTGAGTTAATTTGTCACATTTTGATGGAAGTATCCTCATTGAAATCACTATTCAACACGCCCATCATTTAATTAATTAATTTGAATATATTTAAAAAATTTAAATCTTGTCAAATCTATTGAGTTAATTTTAGATCTACTATCATATGACATAATTAGCTTTTAATATATTTTAATAAGTTGAAATTCTTATAATAATTAAATTTTTAGGTTTTGTTAACCCAGACCCGGTCCTAAGACCAAACTAGGAAGTAACCCATGCAGCATCCTCAAACTCTAAATTTAAGCATTCAGCATAGTGTCAGGGCCCATGCGAGTGTTTAGTAATTTTGGTAATTTTTATTTCTGAATTATGAGATTGATTTCAAATTTTCATTTAATTCCAACTTAGCATATAATATTTTAAACATTAAAATTTACACTTCAAATCTATATGTCCAAGCACATGAAGACATTTATAGCTTATAATTTCATCTAATTAATGAAATCATTGATTTTTGAAAATCATAATTAGAATGGAATTTCTTACTTTTTTGATTGAAAGAAGCCCTATAGTTTGTGTAAATTTTAATTTAGCTTCTTCTATGTACTTGTACAAAGAGTTGCATCCGGCATGATAGAGGGCAAGCGAAGTCAAAAGTTAAGAATGAAGTGAGGTGTGAGCGGCTCGTTCCACCACTATATTTACATTCTAAACTTGTGACTAGGTGTTGTGAAGGTTGCATTTGGGTTCTGCTCTTACTTGAAAGTAGACATTCAAACATATTATAGATCCCATATGCTACAATCTTAAATTCAATTAAAGCCTTCTTCAATTCATTTGAATAGAGATACTACAATATATGCATTCAATAAGATAGCTTATTGGCGAGCTTTCCAATTTGTTATGAGTCTTATTTATATTTCTCCAATCTGATTTCAATTTTATTCAATATGAATTAGAACATAATCCACTTGTTAATTGGAAAGCTGCCTTATAAGTCATTTTGTGGATTTCATTTGGATTTCATTAATTTTAAAGATAAGAAATAGATATATCACAAGTGCTTTAAGTTCAACTTTAATTGCAAGCTCCAAATGATCTTTTAAAGGCTGCATTCATGCCTACTCATGAGTTGCCTAATTGAACTTGTGCTTGTAAGAAAGTTATCAAATTACTTACACACTTTTATTTTTAAATTGGAATTGGACATTTAGATTCACCATTAATCATTTTTCATTTGGTATTAAATCAAAACCCTTATAAGTCTTATGTATATTCAATCAAGACCCTTTAACTCTTCTTATCCGATTCATTCTCCATTAATTTCAATTTACAATTGCTATAGTAATTACATTCATTCATCGAGTTGGCATTCTTATCTACTATTATGTTGAAGTTATGAAAAATAAGGTTTGTACATGTCATACCATACAAATATTTTCTAAATACTTCAATTGAATGTAAGACTCATCCACTTCTATAAATTAGAAGTTATATCATGGGAATGCAAGACTCGCCCACTTCTATAAATTAGAAGTTATATCAAGTGAATGCAAGACTCATTGACTTCTATAAATTAGAAGTTATGATAACTTATCCACATTCTCCACTTGGGAAGAAAGAGAGATAAAAGGATTATAGTCCCAAAGTTCAAGTGTACATTCAAATCTTTACAATTCATTGTAAGTTCTTTTCCTCTTTTCCCTTTTTTTTGGTTTGATGTTCATTTTCATATTTATCGTGTATTTTCTTATTTAACTTAAGTTAGACAATTTCAGTTTGAATTTGTTTAAGTTTCAAATTTCAGTCAAAATTTCAGTAGCATTCTGGCATAGGAAGTCGCATCTAATAGTTTTGGAGGCCTTCTCGTCACGCCCTGATGAGCGTGATGGTTGGTGTTTTGCAACACTTCAATTTATCTCATTCTACGATGCGACGAGGCCTTCAAACCTGCATAAAAAAGTATATATACATATACACATTCCACACATTTATTCCTACACATCCAAACTCTTTTTTTTATTTGCAATGAATAGCGTAGAGATCAACATGCACAGGTAAAGTGGAAGGAATGATGGAAATATAAAAAACCTAGAGAAGAACCTGCCTGATGATGGTGTTCCTCTTCAGTGGCTCTAAAAGAAAGGTCGAAAGAGTAATTCAGTGGCTATGTGCTCAATTAGAGGAGGAATCGAGGAGGTATACCAAGAGGAACCCGACTGATGATGAAGTTGCCTCTCGGCTACCCTCGCTTGTAAAAAGGAGAGGTCGGCTAAGGATGAATTCGGCAAAGGGGAAGTTCAGCTAGGAGGAATTCGGCCAAGGGGAATGAGGGAAAGAGGAGGAAGAGGGATTTTCAGCCAAGGGAAATTAAGGAAGTAGGAAGGATTTTCTGCCAAGAAGAAAATGATGGAAAGGGAGAAGGATTTTTGGCCAAGGAGAAAATGAGGTAAAGGAACAAGGAAGGAAGAAGGAAAGCTTACCATTTGCTTGTGGTTTGCTTCAATCAGAGATGAGGAAAATGAGAGAGAGCCTCAGTTGATGGAACCATTCAGTTTTTGAAGGAGGATTGGCCAAGAGCGGGAGTAGTTCATGTGGTTGAAGGGGGAGAGCCGAGTGAGAATGGGTGAAGACCAAATGTGGAGCGGCTAATGGGGAGATTGAATGAAAGAGGCTTCCAAGTCTTGTGTGGAGCGTGCGTGCAAAGGGGTAGAACCGAACGGAAGGGGATCGGGTTTAGTTGGACGAGGGAGATGGGTTGATTAGGGATTTAGGTCATAAATAGGTTTAATTAATTTTTTTAAGCACTTAATCAATTTTAAAATGAATTTTATGCCAAAAAAATCATATAGTTAATAAATATATCAATCTTAGGTTATTCCGGTGTTCCAGACGTAACGGCATAGTCTATTTTGCAATCGGAGCCCGATTGGTTTAAGTCAAAGTCGAATTGGGTCAATTTCAGCTTAAAAATGCATGTCACCACTTCCAATCGCTCGACATTCGAGCTGATTTATCCGAATCAGGCACGGTCTCATTTGGTATATTTTGATATTTCAAAGCTAGCAGCGTAATCAATTTTATGAACGAAGATCATTTGGACATCGTCGTAGCTTCCCGACTCTGATATGTGCTTTGGCACTTTGATAGCTCAATCGCTTGATCGATTGATAGTTAGATTGTGCAATATTCATATTCTGATCAATTTTGATGATCAATTTTGATGTTCAAAGCGGCGACATTCACGCCGTCGGAGATTGTTTCAATTGATTTTTGCACCGTTGAGTGTATTCCAGCCTCGATTTGCGCACTATCACTTCCGATCATTCGACATTCATGTAGACTCGTTTGAATTGAGCATGGATAGTCTCATTTGATAGATTTCGGCATTTCAAAGCTAACAACACAACCAATTTTATGAACGGAGGTCGTTTGAACATCGTCACAGTTTCCCTTCCCCGATATGCATGTCGGTACATTGATCGTAAGATTATGCAATATTTATATTCTGACCAATTTTGACATTCTTACACAATGGCGAAGTCCGTTCATCGATCGGAGGTTGTTTGACTGATTTCGGTGATGTTTGTGTATTTCAGCTCCAATTTGTGCTCTGAAGTATCCGAAGTCAATCGAATTCATCTTATAAGCTCGATTCAACTCATGTGGTATATATGACGATCAATGCCTTTCAATAGTGATTGAAGCAAATCAATACTAGTAATTCAAGTACTTATTTGCTCCATTTATTATAATACTATGCCACTTTACTAAAAAATGATTTAATGCAATTTTTCTTTTAAAGAATGAGAAGAATTTATTTTAGCTCTAAGAATGAAATGTGCTTTACAGAGACTTCAAAATGAGGCTCATAAGTTCCCAAAATTGATATCTATAAATACACATGAGGTGTAGGCTTATATAATATTTAAAGTTAAACATAAGTATCATTATATATGCAACCAATCACAAATATCGCATGCCATTTTCACATGTAACTATTGCTTTTGGTTAAATGCATCTTAATATTATAACTGTACAAATGAACTTATGAGGAATAATTTCATATCAATCCTGATCAAGACAAATGGCAACAATACAACTCCCATAAATGACATTCCTAAACTTAGCCCTCCAATAGTTTAAAATTGATCCAACATATCAAGAACAATATAATGCACTAAGGGTGTGTTTGAAGCAATTATAACTATTTGAAAAAAAATGGTGAAAGCAAGAAAAAAAAAATTGATGTTTAAAATTATGATGTGTGTTATCATTTTTTTATTTTAAATAAGAGGGTAGATGAAAATATTTTTTATGAATTTAATCATGTCAAATATGCCAAAATATTTATATTATAGATATGTACATAAATTCATCTATGATATATCATATTAGATTGAACCTAAATATTAGCTTAATTTTTAAAATAGGTCATTTTATAAACTTAATTAGGTGATTAGCCATTTTTAAAAAAATTAAAAATAGGCCTAGTCATGGATGACCTTTAATTTTTTTTTAAAATAATAAAATGGATAGTCCACATTTAATATACTATATCTAACTCATCATGTGTCGGATTTTGACGTGCTTAGTATTGTTGGAAAGATAATGAAAAATTCTACAACTTTTATATTAACAACTTTTGATAAATCTCATGAGCAGTTTTGAAATGCGACTTCTAAAGTTGCAAAAATTCAAGATATTGATGCAGCCCTTATTTTTTGACCATATCAGGCTAATTAGGTGTCAGGTTTTGGCATGGTTAGTATCGTTGGAAAGATAATGAAAATTCTACAACTTCCATGTTGACACCTTTCGATGGATCTCGCCTGGTGAGCCGCAGTTTTTATAAATGTGTGACTTCTGAAGTTGCAAAAATTAAATATATTGTGGCAGCACCTATTTTGTTTTTGCCATAATACAAGGATATATTATTTTTTGGTAATATCAAATACTCTCATTATATTCTATATATAAATTGAGTTTATAAATTGAGTTTGAATCTTTATGTAATTCCCAGTTGAATCTTTCCTCCTCGCATTTGAATGAATCAAAACAAACAAATAATAAAGTACACTGGGATAATACAATAAGAAGTACATGAATGACAAAAGATAACAAATAAAAAATAGCCAAGAGTACATGTCATCCACTGTATAAAAAAGATAACACATTTATCTTCGGTGATGCCTGCGTGGTGGAATCGCATCGCTACCTGGAGTGTAATGTGCTGGTGGTCATCGTGGCCAATCGTGCGGATGATGTTGTTGATGGTCCTCCTCTTCTTCCACCTGCTCGACAGGTTGTTGCGAATACCCTAAGTCTGTAACATGAGGTATATCGTCAAGGTGAGAATAATACCCATGGTACACTTCGCGATGTGATATGGAATGGTGGTGGTCCATATGTCGATATGCGGTGGTGTGCATCCGAGACCACATTGTCCAATATGAATACCGGGGTGGTGAAAATGTGTAGGCCGCCACCACCGCGTAGAGGATGGCCCCACATCCATCGATGGAACATCTATCTGCGCTAACGAAGTGCACGGAATGTTTGTATCCTCATGGAGATATGCATATGCCTCAAGTCCACAAGACTCTTCATAATCTTGAAAGATTTTAAATTATGTATCGTCATCTCGCCGAAGTAGTAAATATTTCCTCGATTTAAGATGTCGCGCACATAGAAGTTTTAGATCAGGATTTCATTATTAATAGGAAAAATAAATAATAATACTTTGCATACATACTAACCATCAAACGCGTTCCTGTGCGGTGGGTAATATGTGTCGAGAATGGTTGTCTTGAGCATGTAAAGTGATGCCCATGAACGATACCACCTCATATAGCGGTTGATCGCTGGCTCCGGATCCTGCAATGATGAATCAACTATGACAATCGAGTCACGCCTGTGCTCCCACTGTGCAATGAAGGAGTGGTGGTATTCAACCCAATCAACATCAATCTTTCCTCGTCCATCGACCCATTTAATGATGGATCTATCGGCTATTAGTCGGATGGCATGCCAAACTGCGAGCACCATCGGGTACCACTCTACCCTCTTCCAACATATCAGTGGTATTCTAGCTAGCCATATCGCCTCACCCTGTAAACATATATCCGTGACACGCAAGCATCGGCGACCATATGGCTCCTAGATGACCTACAAATACAACATAAGTTATTCTTTCAACTACAAGCTCGCAATGAGTTAGCAAATAATATTACATCAATTCGGCATACCTGATTCTGTAGAAGTCCGTCCAACTCATCCCTATAGACTCTGAGATTGAATGATGGCATTTCCCGAACATATCCTTCATTCCATCAAAAACCATCGCTAAGCCCGTCAATGTCAGTGGGATACGGAACACGTAACGTAGGTCTTCCCACATGAATGTGCTCCCAGGACCATACATGCTATAAATGAACACATCCGGCCATGTTGCACTTTGGTTTGGTTGCTTCATGTAATTCTCAGATAGATGAGTGAGCACCAAGGAGAACTCCCTAAATGTGTCGATATCCTCAAGTAATGGCAGATACTTTAAATGAACCTCAGAACCTGAAGTATCTGGTAGAAGGAAAGATCCAATGGCAAATACAGTATGTAAGCTCTGACATGCATAGTGAACTGGAGCTCTAGTATATTTAAATATGAATCACGATAGTATGTCCATCATAGCCATCATAATGGTAAACAAGTACGTGCATGAGCCTGTCCCATGCGAAACTCTGATGTGACATGTGGATGGACAGGATCACGGTACATGACGTGTGGCTCTGGATGTCCTCCAATCAACTCATCACAACAATCTGGCCATGAAGCCCACCATTTCCTGCCACCAACAACAGTGCTGCCAATCATAGGTGGGTCATCTATCCGAATGCCTAGAATCATCGCCACATCCTGTAGAGTAACCTTCATCTCTCCAGTGGCCAGGTGGAAGGTATTCGTTTGAGGACCAATTCGAACGCCGCCAGTGATGATCAAGCTTAATATATTACATCCGAGAGACAATCTATGACAACGCAAAGGAATCCATAAGAGCGCAATAGGCCATTCCCTAAACATCGAAGTGCGAAGCACTCAAGATAAACCTAAAATCAAAATGAATTATGATTATAATGTGTCTATATTAATAAAGTCACAAAACCAAAAAACAAAACTCTAAGAAAACCTTTTACCATATCGATGCGCATTATGCCTACTAAGTAATGTATCTGGGTGTACTTCGGCAGGGTCAGAGTCCACGACTGTCTCCTCACTCATCGCCTCCCACGTGGCGAGGAATGTCATCATCGGACATCTTCCGTTATAATGGTTAAAAGGTACAAAAAGAAATAAGAAGCATTAACTAAACCAAATAAAGCTTGAAAGGTACAAAAAGAAATAATGGGTACTAAAAGCCAAACAGTCTTACACACATCACAAGTAACAGCCAACACATAAACTAAAACAAATCACAATCTCCACGATCTAGAAATGAATATAAAAGCCCAACAATCTTACACACACCGAAATAATAGCCAACACATAAACTAAAACAAATCACAATCTCTCTGAGGACATGTTTATCAGGCCCAATGCCTTCTTACACACATCACAAATCCTTGAACTTCTGGAAGTGTTCTTGTCCATTGAATTCTTATATCTGTTTGACCTAGAACGGCCAGACTTTCTTCTGACATTTGGTGGATTGTAATTTGGGTATATGCCACAACCTAATTGTTCGACCACTCTTCACGATCCCAGACATGGAATTGCCTTGGTAAGTTTTAATGTAGTTTTGCAAGTCGTAATAAGGTGAGACAAATTGCAAATGGCAGTGTCGTTGTCCCGTAATAGAATTACATGCGCACACATGATAATGTGTATGCATGAACACTACATTATGTTTCGCCTTGAAGGTTCTGGTGACATCAAACACTTGGTACCATGCTTATCATCAATGGTTCGTGAACTCTCCCTCCTCGCTCATTATCCGCAATGTTTCCTTAATGTGGGAGAGAACAAGGTATCCTGTTGCCTTTCCAGTGTGGTAGCTGATTCAAGTTGTTTCATGAATAGTGATACTATGTTATAATACACTACTATAATCAAGGCTTGAATTGGTAAACCACGTGCTCTTTTCAGCACACTGTTGAATCACTCAGCTATATTTATGGTCATTATACCATACCTATAACCTTCATCATGAGTTAGGGACCATTGCTTAACATCCACGATATATGCCTCTTGCTTAATATTCTTGATGTCACATGTACCTTTTAAAAATTTGAATATCATCAGTATTCCCAACAATGCATCTTCTAACATATAAACTCAACATCACCTATGCCTAATTGTCTTACTGGTCTTTTAAAGTTCTCCCTCAAATGGCGCAGGTAAAAGCGATGTGCAGCCCAGGGAAAGATCTCTCTGCAGCCACGAACAAGACCTGCATGTCTATCTGAGATGAGGCAGAGATCACCTCTTGTAGACACTAGTGGGATCAAATTTTGTAATGTGTGTAGAAACCATACCCATGACTTGATGCACTCTGATTCCACAACTGCAAAGGCTAATGGGAACAAGCCATTATTTGCACCGATTCTAACTACACTAAGTAGAGTACCTCTATACTTACCCAGGAGGAAGGTGTCATCCAGACACAGTACTGGATGACAATACTTCCAACATATAATTGAAGGTTCAAACGACCAGAACAATCATTGGAATATGTTTGATTTTGTTGAGTGGACACGATATACTGACCCAGGCATAGTTGAACATACTGCAGCCATGAATTTTCTCAAAGATCTGTAAGATTCCTTCCAATCACCAAATATCTCCTTCACTGCTTTCCTACATGCATCCCAGGCTTTCATGTAGGACACTCTTATATTGAACTTGGACTCAATACGTCCTACAATTTCCCTGGGTTTTAGATCCAAATGACATCCGATAAGCAGAAGGAAATAATTGATGAATTCTGATGTACATTGCATGTGACCAGCATTAAGCACTGAATGAGCATAGGTATGAGGTGACCCAATTGAACCAATCCTCCATGCACCACCCAACCTCTTAATTGAGCTTGCATGTAAACGCCACAAACATGGTCTACCTGGGTCAGAATGATGGGTGCACAACACAGTGAATTTTGATTTGTTCGAAGCATAGATGACATACTCGACGTTGTTTGTGATAGACTGAATAACAAATTGTAACTATTTCTCGTCATGAAAATAGATACCCTCAGCCAATTCTTCTAGAATGCAGTTCTCCTCTTTAAATATTGAATTATCTAATGGGCCATCAAATGTGAGATCCTCATCCCATTCTCTAGTTGTTTGGGCGCTACGCATATAGTCATTGTTACGTATCAAGTGCTATTCAGTGTGACTTGTTCTCATTGAGTAGCAATCAAATCACTCGAGGGATGGTTCTATGGCCCTCAAATGCTCTCGGTCGCTATCATCCTCTTACATCATCACTACTACCTCCACTAGGCATAGTTTCATATCCAACATCTTCAGGAGATGGCGGATTCATATCATTTCCTTCTGGGTCACCCATAGTAGTAGAACTTGTCCTTGCAAAATAAGCATGTTCTCTTGCTGCAGACCCATAGAATTCCACTTGAGAAGATGGTGTGATGTACTCAGTGATGTTTCGACCTTATTGGCATTCCACTGCACTGTTAACCTCCCTATCTACACACGGCTGTTCGTTAACTTCAACGTAAATCACAATAGGTTGCACACATGTTGCATTAACTATAGCTTCACAGATTTCGTCATCGTTAATGTGTGTTGCAAGAAATCCAGCACCAATAGGAAAGTGACCCACCAGATTAACAGATAATTATGCTGGATCTAGCTTCAACAACCTTATTATTCTTTTCTGTAATTCATCAAATTTAATTCGTCGTGAGATTTAGACGGATGATTTTCCCTCCAACATATTGGAATGAAATCGCTTACTCTGAGTTCACCACCATAGTAAAGAACTATACATATAGTATCTGAATTCATTTCCAACTAATAATAACAAAATAGCAGTAATCCTTCGTCTCACCTGATGAATTTATAAAGTTTAAATCAGGATAAATACAATGATGGGGCTAACTCACTGCTACCTATTGAAATTTAATAATTCAAATTTTATACTCTATTTCACATCTCTAATGTGACCTTACAAACTTTTGCTGTACAAATTTAATATAATCCACACAAAAAATAAACACAAAAAAAACATTTATACTAAAATTTCTTATATAAATATCACACATACAAATTTTTCATCAACAAATATCATGCACAAACTAATCAAACATTACAATTAAATTCTCATAAATTAAATATCACGCACAAACTAATCAAACTTTGATCTTATCAAATTTTTCACCGCAAAATGTATGCGCTTAATCCAACTAAAGTTCTTAATCATACATATTGGGCAAAAGATATGCGCATAAACTAATCAAATAAAAATAAGCTCATTCATTCAACTAACCCAAAAAAAAACACATTCAAAATCAGATCTAACACATATTTCCTAAATATCTAACTAAATAGCTTAAAGATACCAGATCTAACACATATTTCCCATAAAAACAACACATTCAAAGTACTAACATTTTTCTTTCATTTCGGGTAAAATTTACCTAAATCGGCCGAAAATCTTTGAGATCCACTCCTTCATTGGCTGAAACCACCAATGGCTGGCGAAGCTTCTCGTTGGCGGCATCTTGGCGACGGACACGAGTTACGACGATCGAACGGAGAACAAAAGGAACAAACCGAGAGCTCATCGCAGCTCTGTTCACCCCTAATTGAGGGTGGGCCGAGTCGGTCGGGCGAGGATGCCTGTCGCCGTCGCTGACTAACCTATTTTAAATTTTTTTTATAATGGCTAATCACCTAATTAAGTTTGTAAAATAGCCTAATTTAAAAATTAAGCCAATAGCTATCATGCCTCTATAACTCATGTGGGCTAATTTTATATAAAATGTAAATATTAAGCTATATATAATGATAATAATAATAAAATTCAATTAATATTAATTTTAACGACATTACGATTTGAGAATGTGCTTTACAAGTTAACACTTTTTTTTTTTGGAAAATATTAAGTTAAAAATTTTGATATGAGATTCTACCATAAATATCACGTAAATTTTGAGATTTGATGGCCTCTCATAATTACATGCCAAATATATATGCCGAATGAAGCAATAAACACAGCCTCCGTCTCCTCAGGCTCTCTCTCTCTCTCTTTACATTATAAAACTTGATCACCTGCTATATATTTTGGCTTTCTCTGTATTTCAGCGCAGCAATTCTGATTTCAAAGATGGAAGAATCTGCTGCGGTAATGCCTCCGGAGTGGGTTCAAGCTGCGGTGGACAAACTCAAAGGCATTGATCTCAAGTGCATTTTGAGCAAGACGCTGGAGCAGTCGGATTTAGACAGAAACCAGAACCGCTTCCTTCTTCGTCGCGAAGCTGTGAGAGCCAACCTGATCACGGCGCTCACGCAGACGGAGAAAGAGGAAGCCAGCCTCGTCAACGTCGGGTCGAAGAGGAAGAGTATGATTTTGCCCAGCGCACATGACGAGCAGGTGGGAACCAAGAAGGCAGCAGGGAGGACTCACGGCGGGGTTAATGCGAGCGTCTACATTCGAAATGGGTGGAGAGTAGAGCTGCAACTGACTCAATGGGATGGCAGTGGAAGCACAGTGCTGAAGGGCCGTGAGTGGGGGCTGCTTTGCTCGCTGTCTGGATTCCAGCGCGGGATTTTGTGCGCCTGGATGTTCCGACGACGGGTGCTTGAGCAGGTTGCGGAAGGAGAGGTGGAAAGGCAGACCAAGCTGTGTTTTGCTTTGGGATAGTTTTAGTATTAAGAATTTTAAGTTAGTAAGCCGTTATGATCAATGCTGCTAGCTAAGTCAGAAGAATAGACAGATATTTAAGCTTAAATGTATGCAGATTTAGTAAAAATTTTATTATATATATATATATATATATATATATACGAAATAGAGTTTAATTCATTTTTCTGAAATATTTATAAAAGATGCCGTGTTTTTAGTACTAGATATGTTAAAAACGAAAAGCTGTTTAATTTGCCATTTCAAAAGGTTAAAATTACTTAATTTTATTAATATTTTGAAACTGTAATAAATGTACAAAATTTAAGGGTAATTTATTTTTTAACCGTTACTTACGTAATTTCAGAAAGCAGTAGATATAAAGTTGTTTGCCGCTCAAGTTGGGTTTAAGTTAAGTGAGCTTAATTAAGACAGTATCCAAATATAAAATATTTTGGCGCTTAAGGTCATTGAAAGTTGCCTTAAGAACAAATAAGAGTCTTAACTCTTAACAAATAAGCTCAAAGCCAGGCAGTTTAAAGAAACATGCTTAACATTTTGTTCCACGGAGATCCGATATAAAAACATAAAAAATAAACATATATTTCAACGTATTATATAATGAATTTTTTTCATTTCCTCGTTAATTTAATGTTAAAGTTTTTTATGATAGAGTATTGTAATCTATATCTCAAACTGTAATCAAACTGAACACAATGTATGGTATAATATGGTGATTAAATTTATTCATAATAATAATAATCATCAAAATTGGTCACAAAATTTGATATTGATTAACAAAGTTGGGGTTGTTGGTATGTTGTAGTGGTCTATCATAAAGAAAACTAGTTATTTTTATTATTAAATTTGTGAGCAATAAATATATATATATATTTCTAAAAGTATTAATATTAGTGACATATTTTTACATTGATGAAAATTTAGTTGGATGATATTTAATAATTTTAGTAGATAGTCTCATTAATTGTCATTGTCATAATAGTCAGAATAAAAGTTGTCACTAAATTGATGCTAGAAACTTGCCAAACTATTGTGATGGCTCTTGCAAATCGAAGAGGAGATCAAGCCAAGATAAGGGAGGGGGAGAGATGCTGCCCTAAGATACTTCTAAGCCCATGAAAAGATTAAAGGTGATGAAAAGAACTTTCTAGGAGGTGGGGCTATGAATGACTCTAAGAAGGGTGGAATTAATTCTTTATTTTATGATGGGCAAAATTTTAAATAATATAATAATTAAAATATATATAATATATAAAATTAATATTTTGAAAAATATATAAATATTTAGTAAAATAATATCATCAAATTTATATAAAAAACTTAAGTGGGCAAGATTATTAAACTTAATTGATTAATTAGTTATTTAAAAATAATGGGTTAAATTGGTTTTTTTTTTTTTTTTTTGGAAGAGGATGAAAGCACAAAGTATAAATTGAGGGTGAGCAAAATATAAAAAACTAATTTTTTAAAGAGAAAAAAAAAATTTGAGGGTGGGAAAATGCCCACCCTCAACTAAGGGCAAGTCCGCCCTTGCTCCTAAGCATCACATTGATGGACATTAGAAGGTAATTATATAACTTTGTAAAGAAAGAAGTGAAGCAAAGGAAAAAAAAATGCACACAATGACAAACATGCAAGAGATTTGACATTGTAATTACATTCATGATATAGTAAAAGAGAGTCGTTATTCACAAAAGGTAAATTGTAAAGCATCATCCTTTATCTTTGAAAACAAAAACTTAAATAGATGGAAATGTGATATATATATATATATATATATATATATATATATATATATATATATATATATATATATATATATATATATATATATATATATATATATATATATATATATTTAAATGTAGAGCTTATTGATTTAGCATGTCATTATTATTCAATTCAAATTTCTTTGTAGAAAGTATCAAGACCTACTTTAGACAAGGGCAAAACTCAAAAAATGAAATAGATAAGAGAAAAAAGAAAATAAACTGAAGAATCAACTATAAAATCTTTATTAAATTCCAAGTAGGTCAATCTTCTAGCCTAAAAGTACATTGTTACATGATTTTTTGTTCTAAGATACTTCCAAGCCCAAGAAAAGATTTAAGGCAATGAAAAGAACCTTTTGGGAGGTGAGGCCATGAACTGCTCTTAAGGTTACATCGATGTGCATTTGAAGGTAAGTATATAACTTCGTAAAAGAAGAAGTGGGGCAAAGGAAGAATGCACACAATGACAAACATGCAACTGATTTGGCTTTATAATTGCATCCATGGTGTAGTGAGGGAGAGTAGTTCTTCACAAAAGATAAATTGCGAAGCATCATCCTCTATTTTTGAAAACACAAACTAAAATAGATGGGAATGAGAAATTATATATGTTGACCTACACATACGTGTCATAATCCAAATAAAGCTTAACTGGTCAAATTTATGAAAATCAATAACAACGTCGCATAATCGCAAGCTAAAACTTCCTAATCGCGACCAAATTTACTTAAAATATTTTCAATCCGAAAATTTCAATTGCATAGCGGTGTTTAAAATATCAAAATTAATGAAATGAGAAATGTCAGATCAATTAATAACCGATTAATTAATTAAAATCAAATTTTAATGAAATTATGTGTATATCGAGGTCAGGAGGCCTCGACAACGTTCGAACGACCTCGTTCGTGCAATTGACTGCGTCGTTATCGCCGAAACATCAAAATCTATCAAACGACATATTTCGCGATCAATACGGCAAAATCTATGTGAACATAAAGTTAGAAATATGAAAAAATGGAGTTTGGGAGATGATGTATGGCTCAAACCCTAGATTATATGAAAGTTTCCTTCTCTTTTCATGTTCCAAATTTTTGTTTGGATGGAATAATACTTGTTATGCCTCTTTTACATGTTTAATATGAGTTTAGAAATGAAAATGGGATTAGAGATGATATATGGTTCAAACCCTAAGTTATATGTGGATTTCTTTCTCTTTTCATACTTCAGATTTCTTATTTGGATGGTATGTAGAGAGTTGTCTTGTTGTATTGGTTTAAAAAAAAGAAGAAGAGGGGAAGGGACTTATGCATGTTAGCCTAGTATAATGGTTTGCTTGTTTCTTTATCATCATTGATTACTGATGAGTTTTCTCCTTAATTGGTTTCATTAATATGCAAGTAGGTCTCTTAGCCAAATCTGAAATTCTAAAGTCTATAAATGAGCTTAATATGGCTTTGACTCTTTTGCAATTGTTGGTCGATATGCCTTACTTTTACTTTATTTCACTAATATGGAAATGTTCTTTTAATTAAATCTGAAAACTCAGATTAATGTGTATTGTTTCTTTGATTTATCAAGTAAAAAAAATAAAAATAAAGAAGAGAATGTGTAGAGATTATCATTCATGAAGGGTTGCTTAGCTTTATTTTAGTCTCTTCTTAGCATTTGGGCAACTAGCTATCATAGAATAAATTTCAGTCTTCTAGCCTTCTTGTGTATTGAGTTGGCATGATGGTTCACTTTGCTACATTATTTTGGGTTAGCCAAAAGAAAATATTTCTGATTTTTGTGTATTGAGTTGGCATGATGGTTCATTTTGCTCTCACCCTTCGTTGCTTGGTGGCTTATCATTATGCAAAGTGAATGTTTAATTAAAAAAAAAAATTTAGATTCTTATTCCCCTCTTTACCAAAATCTGATGTATTCGGTTACCCTATGGGAGAGACTTGTTTTGACATTTATAAAAATTATTACCTATTTAAAACAAGATTCTTCATATTTTCTCAATAAAAATTTAGTAAGGGTTGCTTGCTTCTTTACACTACTTGTTAATGACAAGTTTTATCCCTAATGGATTCTATTGACATACAAGCATTTCCTTTGGTTAAGCCTGAAATCCTAAGTCTATGCTAAGAACTCAGCATGATATTGGTTCTTTTGTATTGTTTATTACTGAAGGACTTTACTTTTAATGTGTTTTGTCGGCATGAGATCTTCCTCTTAGCTAAATCTGAAAGTATAAGTCTATGCATATGAGCTTGTATGACATTGATCCTCTTTTAATACTCTCTTTACCAAATATGAAAATTTAGATTGGCATTTGTTGTTTCCTTGGGTTAAAAAAAGAAGAAGAAGAAAGAAAAGGGATTTGTAAAGGAGAGTCACTTGTGTAGACTTGTCTAGTTTTACTTTAATCTCTTTCTAGCAATTGGCAACTTGCTATCATGCAAATATTCAATTTTTTGTTTGGTCATCCATAAATTCAGATATGTGATGTTGAGCTTAATATGGAATTGTCTTGTCCTGATTTTGCTTCCCTCTATCATTGGGTCACTTGTTACCATATACATAATTGTTTAGTTTAAATTTGATTTTAGATTTTCTATATGTTACAATCTAATATGATTGTTTATCTTATGAGGGTTGAAACTAGCAGCTTTGCAAACAAGTGTTCTTAACAAATCTGAAGTTTCAAGTCTATGCACATAAATTTATTGTGCTTGCTTGCGTATTTCCATTACTTATTAGTGGATGAAAATACAATAAATATTTATGCATAAGGTTATCCAATCATATGATGATGTGTGACATGAAATAGATAATGTTGGTTGTTTTATCTTATATCAAGAAAATTTACTTGCAAAAGAGAAAATCACATGTACATATGAGTGGCTATTATCACTATTAAACCAAAAAAATTATCTTTTAAAACTTATAAATAAAAAATTATAAATGGAGCGGTGCTAGTTATAAATATTTATAAGATGATAGCATAAGATGAATATTATGAAGTTCTCTTTTCTTTTCTTAACATGGATTCACATAGGATTTGTAAGTGTATAATTCATTTGAAAAGCACACAACACTTGCCTAAATCTATTCCTATGCATTTCTATATTAAGACTTAGAAAGGTCCTTCATATTACACATGCAAATTACACAACTAAATCAAACATAATCTTTTGCATCATTCTTTATCCATTTGGTTCTCTTTGTACATCTACATGTATCTAAGAAAAGTAGTATATCGGTCACGGACATTTGGGTGAGACTTTAAGTAGCCCTAAGTGGGTCTTGTACCTTACGCCCTTGGTGTAGAAAATAATGGCTTTGTACTCACTTATAATTTTTATACATGTGGATGTGCATTTAGCTAATGTATGAAAAATTCCTCTTTTCTACATAACAAAGACATGAATTAATGATCCAATTAACAAATGGAATATCCAAATTTTCAAATCACATCTCTTTGCATTCATCATCAAAGTGTGCTAAGATTTGCATGTATAGGTATCTTAGGATTATTCATATGCATGGTATACATGGTGGAAAGAAATGAATGGGTGTGTGTTATGTGATAGTAATCCGATTATTTAGAATAAATCTAAACTTAGGTTTAATTAAAATATACAATAAACCATTCACTAAACAAAATTCATTAATCAATCTACCTTAGAAATGCTTTAAGGTAGGGATGAAACAGAGCTCTCTTCTCTTTTCTTCTCTTTATAACACTTAGTTATTAAGTGTAGGTTCATTCAAACCAAATTAAATCACCAACTAAAATTGACAAGTCAACTAAATCACTTAAAATAAAACCATCATCTAAATTGAATCTTTCACACTTAGAAAATTCCAACCTTAAAGCCTAGCTAGGACAAGTCACACAAGCCTTAAATGACACACACATTAGACTAAGTCACCACTTCTAACTCTATGTTAGGGCGGTGAATGGTTTGATGCATGATTTTGTTTTGTGGTGTAATATTTTAGACTGGATGTTATGGTGCATGTGTGTAGACTGGATAATAGGGCGATCTTAGTCTAATCATGTCTTCTATGGGGGGTTATCCTTAAGGGGCGCTGTAATAAGAATATAAATATTTTTTGCTGTGCAGGTTGCTTATACCCTTAAGCATGGTCCAAATTAGGACAGGTGGACTTTATTACCCATGTGTGGGGTATTAAGTCCAAATTATATTTCTCTTGCTTGTTGTATGGTGTGTTTAGCTAACATTTGTTTGTAGGTGCTAGATTTACTTTCCTTCCTTTTAATATATTTTTTGCATTAGGATTAGGATAAGTGTTTTGGAGACTAAGGTAAACATTGGTTATAAGACTACATATTATATACCATGTGAGGCCTTAGAGCAAACTATATCCCAAGTCAAACCAAAAGAAAGAAAGAGATGGAGCAAACCAAGATGAAGGAATGAAGGGCAAGGAGTGAATAATGGAGGATGAAGAATGAAGACCCCCATAACACTTGTCATTTCATAATTATTATTCATTTATAATTTATATAGGGTTGGCTACTTATTTTTTTTTTTTTTTGGGTTATATGGTGGAACTCCACCACATCAACCTCTTGTTCTTTTTACTAATTTTATAAATTCATTAATATTATGTTTATGATTGTGCAATTAGGATGGTATGATTTTCCTAGTTTCTTAATTATTTGATGGTTGTTGAATGGCTTGGATGCGATTAGGCTCTTAGGGAAAAATAAAATTTCTATCCAATTAATCAATTCAAAATTAAACAAAACAATTCATAACCTCACATAAAGCCTAGGACATAAATCAAGATAATAAAAGATTTAGCAATCCCTTAGCTGGATGTTGCATGTCTGACATCATGCACAAATCATATTATTTCACTCTTGCCAATGGAGGGCTTCCACCTTTGCAGAAAATGATGAGCCATGGTGGAAACATCCTTTTCTTTTGGCCCATAACCATTAGGCATATAAAATCCCATAACATGTGTCAAATAAAAATTTTCAAAAATTAAAATAAAACTTGACAAAATTTGCATTAGATTAAGTCATAAATTCATGCCCATGATCTAGTCTTTTAGGGAGTAAGTTTAAGGACTTAGTCTCTTTTCTAAATAAACAACAGCTTAGCCATCTTGCAAAGCAAAAGACTTGCCTACATGTACTTATAATCGTAGGAGGAGTTAGTTAGCGGCCATCCCAGGTGGTTGTAAGTCCAGCAATCGGGTGGTTTATTCTCTCTTGTGGAGGTAAACCATAAACCCTTTTTTTTCTCCTTATATTTAGGTCGTGCTCTGGCCCTCACCAAAGCTCCCTAGATTTAGGATCTGAGGTTGCTATTTTCCTTTGCAGACTACAAGCATAAATTCTCATCTCTTAGGCATTTTACAATCTTGTATTATGAAATTGAAAGCCCTAGATTTCTAATAAAAATTCAACTCAAATATATAATTCTCCTCAATTTTAAAAATATAAAGCTCAACCATAGGTTAGTTTGGGATGTTCACTAGGTTTCTTAGTATAATGAGCATCCCCTACTAATCTCCCTTTGGTTTCGATAATAACTCTCTCCCTTTTTTATCAATCCCACTTGACTTTCTAAAAATAACCAATTGATTGATAGTCTTTGAAATCTTTTAGACAATGATCATTTACCTTAATCGAGTATTCAAGGACTTTATTCCTTGGGATGTAATTAATGGGGCTTGTCCAGGGAACTTAACAAACCCTACTTAAAATAAACTCTGCTTTACTTTTTCATATAAAAGTAGGAGAATAATCTCTGGTATATTCAAAGACCCATCATGCCTTAAGAGTCCTTATTAGGTGATTAGGTCCATTATAGGGTAGTGACTTCTATCTCTCAAGATAGTACACTATTTCTTCTCAATACCATCATCTCAATCCTCTCAGTGTCCCTCACATATACACACATGAACGAAACATCACATAATGAAAATTAAAACACCACTGAAGTTTGAAGAGGCTTATGGGACTTATAGATAGTATCGGCCTTCTAAGTATCTAGCTATCACTAGGAGTGTGTTCCTCCCAATGAGGTTATTATTTGACCTTGATGATGATGATGAGGTAGATTAGCCATGTCATCTGCTTATATTGATCTTTTGGGCCACTACCACCAGACCTTCAGAGCTTTGGGGTATTCTAGGCGCCCACGTGTGACACTTCCTGTGAGTACATAGATTCAGAGTTTCTTATAGTAGCACACTTTGTCTGAGGAGTCTATATTGCTACATGATCCTTTTGGATTGAGAGTGTCAAATGTCAATAGTTTGTCCGAGGATACTGCTGAGCCTTCTTTACCAATTGGGTATACTGCTCCAATTATATAGGATTTGAGTGAGGAGTTATTTTTCACAGGGTTCATAGTTACTTGGCTCTGCATTTTTGTACTACCAATTACAGAGAGGCATATATGCCCAGGTGTTCTATTAGCAGCTAGCAGGATTTCACGAGGTGATCAGATCTCATTAGCTTCAACAGTACTAGCTAGAGTTAACATATTTCTTATGGTAATTTTTGAAGCAGATTCATTAGATAGATTCGATGTTACCTTACCTTAGCATTACTTATATTCTTGGATTCACCTTCATGTACATAGAGGGCACGAGTACATACTTTTTAGAGCGGATATCTGATTATTGTACATAGTATCATCTACTTTTGAGAGATCGAATTATTCTTCTTTGCACGCAGTCGAGATCGATTTTTGCTAGTTCACCAGTCAGATACATTTTGTTTGCCACCTGACTTGATAGAGACTAATCTTACCTATAGATTCGATGAGAGTGGTAGACTCTCACTACTTTATAGTCTATGGACATTGAGAGGTGATTATTACGGGGTTTGGTTAGTCAATTATCATTGAGGGATACCAACCCAATCATGTTGCACGACAGTTTAGATTTTCTCAGTGCATGGCTCATGATGGTCGACCATTCATCCCAGGGATAGTAGATGTCGAAGAGAAGAACTGCACATGGAACCTATTTGTTCTATAATTTGGTACATTGAGACTTGGTACTCTCTCATTTTGGGATAATTCCTCCTAGAGTCACATACTTGACCTCACTTGGGTTTGACTATATTTTGGTCCTTTCTTGGAGCATGGCATGAAGAGATATGAGCGTAAAATGAGGTCTTTGAGAGTTTCTCTAGGTCAAAGGACCCATCATCAGTCACCATCGACAGGAGATAACAGTACTAGAGGTATAATCAATATATTACTCTCTTTTAATACTTCTGTCATTTTCTTTATTATATCATTAAAATATATTCAGTGTATCTAATATTTTAATTTGATTAATGATAGATGCACCAGTTGATGGCGGTCAAGGATGACACCACTCATGTAGCAGTTAGAGCTATACTCCCAGCTACAGAGATCACCAGACATAGGCCAATTAATAGAGCCTATTTGAGCTTCAGTTGATTGTTCCATGATTCTACTTCCACGATGACTTCTGACTCCTGATGAGGTACCAGGTGTCATTAGATCTGATATGCTCGAGGACTTTGGAGTTGAGCCGAGTGTGCGCCTTTGATACTACCGCCTTAGATTTTCTACTTCTTAGCCACTCTTCTCTAAGCCCTTACTGTCCATTGTCCTGGAGACTTTTGAGGTGAGAGACCTCACTAGTGGGGCTTGTTGAGCGATATAGCTCAGCTTATCAGATAGTGAAGGTCAGTGAGGACTATGCCACTTATGACACACCAATTCAGTTAGATTTTCCATATTCAGGTACTTTCTACCTCTCTTTATTCTTTAGTTGTACTTCTTTTCATTTATTTCTCTACTTTATGTTGATTATTTTCATTTATTTTCTTGTAGTGCTTGATGTAGATTATGAGTCTGAGATCTACCATTCATCCTTGACAAGATCCACGTGGCTGGGTTTTTGAGGATGTGGTTTCTGGCATACTCTCCAAAGTCACTAGATAGCTTCACATCATACGCAAACATCATTCTAGATCTTCTAGCTCACACTGGCTTGGAGGAGCAGGTTCTTAGGTACTTAGACTCTTAATAGAGACATAGAGTTTTTGATCCACTAGATGAGATCACTTAGCATGTGCTCCGTGCTTCACCGGCTTAGGGAGTAACTTCGAGCTCAGAAGGAGGTGAGACCTAGCACATGATGAGTTTGAGAAGAGTCGAGACCCTATATTCCATTAGAGTTAGATGGATGCCGCCGAGTTAGACAGACATGTGGGATCAGGAGTTATAGGTTGAAGGTGAGCTGAGAGGGCAGAAGCACCATTAAAAGATACACCATCAAGTCATGGTAGATGTTGGCACTCGACCACTATAGGGGCTTTTCTTTGAGAGTGAGCATCAATCTTTAGAAATTTATTCAGCATAACTTTAGGAACTACAGTCTAGGATCCTATGATGTACTTTTTCCCATTTTTTTATCAATGATGTATTATCTTATTATATTAATGAAAAATTAGCATTCTTCTATCACTCTTGTACTTTTTATTTTGGTGGATTTGATGAGAAAATCATCTTTAATCTGTGATTTATGCTTGATCAGATCATTTGAGAATATATTGGAATATTACTCTACATGCAATATAAAGATTGACTTAAGGCATCTCTGAATTGAGAGTTTTCTCAAATTATCTTGGTTTATCAATCAAGTAGAAAGATCTCTTGAATTCTAGTTACTTATAGTCATTGAGTTAGATCGGCGATTGAACAATCATCATTGGGTGACCGAAGGCTCTTTCTTTTCTTCTTAAGCTTGTTGAGTGGGGAGAGTCGATCTTAGCCATTTTTGGGCTTGTTGAGTTGACCTTTAGAACCTACTTGAGTCTTTGACTTAAGTTATGATGGGTTGGTGGTTTTTTCATCAGACTAATGAATGGGGGCTCTTCCACTGTAGCCTTGTCTTGTAGCTTGTTGAGTGAGGAGAGTGTCATCAACTCTACCATTTGTGGGCTTGTTGAGTTTGACCTTTAGAACCCACCTATGTCTTAGACTTCAGGATGTAGAGGTTGATATTTTCCAAGTTGATTGAAGCTTCCAAAATTAGGAGTTCTTCTGACTTGATCTTTGAGATTTGACAAATATGGAGATAAACTATTGATATTTAGGGTTGTCTTTTTGTGCATAGCAATAGATTCTTTTTATTCCTTGTAAGAGCCTACAACTTTAATAAAAATAATTATGGATATATTCAAGGATTTTGGTGTAAAGCTCAATATCAACCTGAATCAAAATATATTTAGGATCTCATCTTATAGCATGATTTCATCTCAACTAAATATAAAAAAATGCCCTTATCTTGCAGGGGAAATTCTAAAGCACTTTCAAAAAGCTCTAAAATAATTTAAGAAGATATATCAATGTATGAGCTATTACATTTGATCTTAGGAGGGTTTTAAAGTGTAACATAGATTTCATCTATGTATAGAAATCTAAAAATGCCCCTTGTGTAATAGGCAAATTTTCACGAAATTTTTTTTATCTTGAGTAAGTATATTTATTTATGGATCTCGGTATGAAGCACGATGTCACCTAAATAGATATACTAAAATACAAAGCCCCTTGTTTTGCAGGGGGATTTATATTATACCTCAAGAATGTATTTATCATGTATAATATTTTTTTAGGAAATGACCTTTAATTGGTGGCATTGGTCTTTCACCCTTTAAGTCAATGAGTTGGTATGCCCCTCCTTGATACACTTTTTCAATGACAAAATGGCCCTCCCAATTAAGCTCAAATTTGCCACCAAATTTTTGATTAAGAATAATTTGTCTTCTTAGTACCAAGACCAATTAGCCTTTTTGGAATGTTCGAGGTTACACTATATGATCAAAAGCCCTGAACATCTTTGCTCAATAAACTTCCAAATTTTGATGAGCTTGCAATCTAACTTCATCAAGTGTGTCGAGTTCCTCTATTCTCAAATGACCATTTTGATCTTCAATTAGGTTGTATTGGATTGCTATTCGAAGTGATGGGAACTCAACTTCAAGCGAAAGAATCACCTCAGTTCCAAATACCAATGAATAAGGAGTGGCTAGTGTCTGCATCTTATAGGTAGTTTGATATGCCCATAATGCCTCTATCAGTTTAGTATGCCATTCTCTCTTATTTTTAGTGAGGATCTTCTTGAGCAATTTGACCAATGTCTTGTTGAAAGCTTCTGCCAAACCATTTGCCCTTGGATTATATATTGAAGAATATCACCAATCAATTTTTTGTCGATCGATGAATCTATAAATCTTTATATTTTTAAAATCTATGCCATTATCAAAAAATTATTCGACACTCCAAATCTATAGAGAACATTATATGCGAAGAAGTTGATCACTTGATTAGTAGTAACTTCTTTAAATGGGGTAGCTTTAGTCCACTTAGAGAAACAATCAGTCGCTACTAGGATGAAGTGGTGGCCAATTGATGATGGTGGATCAATCAATCCAATTACATCTGTACCCCCAACATTCAAATGGTCAAGATGCTATTGTTGGGCATAATGGATTTGAAGGTGTATTATATTTTCATGTACTTTACATTCATGACACTTATTAGCATGATTGATACAATCTCTCATCATAGATGGCCAATAATAGCCCATCCTTTTGATCTTTACTGGCATCTTGGGACCTGTACTAATGTGCACCACAAAATCCTTTATGAACTTCAACCATCATTTTCTAGCTTCATCTATTTAGGCATCGTAGCCACATTTGTTCAAAGGATCTGTGATATAAAGTGTTGGTGACAAAAGCATAGCACAATATTCTCTTCTCGATTTGAGTTGCTAGTGATTTATTATTTGGTAATTTATCTTCTTTAAAGTAGTCGATGAAGGGTTGCCTCCAATCATATGGCTCTTCTACAATAAAGGATTCATACTATTTTTCTAAGGTAATATCATGCTTAGCTCTTCTTGTTATAACTCTTTGTTGATTTCAAGGAGAATGAGGAGCAACCTAAGTCATATCCTACTGTGTCAAATTTAGTAACCCCTCTACCTGTGGGGATTGGTACTTTGTTGGCTCTAGAACACATCGAGTAAATATCTCGATCATGACATAATCACCATTCATACTTGTCATTTCCTTAGCTAATTTTGCTAAGCAATTTATTTTGCTATTCTCAGATCAAGAGACTCGAGTTAATGTGACATTTGGTATTTGCTTCATAAGCTCGAGAACTGGCTTCTGATAAAAAGCTAACTCAAGCTTGTTGATTTTATAGATGTCAAGTACTTAATTTATAATAAGTTGAGAATTGCTAAAAATATGTAAGTTTTGAATGCCTATAAAAATAGCTTCTTCAAGACTTGCTACCAATGCTTCATACTCAGCTTCATTGTTAGTTCTTGGCTCAGTCAACCCATATGATCATCTCATTATTCCTTCTTTTGGTGTTATGAAGACGATGTCGATTCCTGCTCTTGCCTTGAAATTTAGAGTTTGGACTTGTTTGATCAATGAGGCTCCATCAAAGTATATTTCTCAAATTTGTGATTTTTCTCTTTCATGGATTAGCATAATTTGCTCATCAAGCAAATCATCATTAAGAGAAGAGCCCGCAGGAATGGGATGTGCAGCAAAAAAATCTACTAAGAATTGCCCCATTACTACTTTCTGCAGAACATAGCCCATCTTGTCAAGTGATCTGTCAACACTAATCTTATCATCAAGTACTTCAACAGATCGATCCTTGAGATGAGGGTAATCTTGTGAGATAACATATAATGATGGAGCTTTTGGACTGCAAAGATTAATGCCAAACATTACTTTTTTATCGAATAGTATCTCATTTTTTCTCCTATCAACCTTTGACTGATATAATAAAGAGCATTCTTTTACTTTCATCATTGTCTTGTGCCAATAATGCTCCAAGGGACTCTTCTAATGCAGCTGTGTATAGAATGAGGGGCTTCCTAGGAGTAGGCGTTGCAAGAATTTGTGGATTTAATAGGTAGCTTTTACTATTATTAAAGGCTTCTTGGCACTCATTGTCTCATTTGAATGGAGCATCTTTCTTCATCAACTTTGCAAATAGTTGGCATCATCCTGATGTGTTTGATATAAACTGACGGATGAATACAATCTATTCTTGTAAAGAATGGAGCTGACACAAGCTCTTCGGTGGAGGCATCTTCACAATTACCTTGATTTTAGCAGGATCAATTTCAATTCCTCTATGACGTACAATATACATAAGGAATTTTCTGGAGGATACCAAATGCGTATTTTAGAGGGTTCATCTTGAGATCATATTTGTTGATTATCTTCAATATAATTCTCAAGTCTTTAAAGTGATTTTCACTATTTAAGCTCTTCACCACCAAATCGTTAACATAACATTCCACCTTATGGTGAATCAACTCATTAAAAATATGCATCATGGCTCTTTGGCATGTAGCTCCAAAGATTTTTCAAGGCATGACTGTAGCAAGATATGCCAATTGGCATCCAAATGATGTGCTTTCATCTTAGAGCCATCTTAATTTGATTATATCCCGATGATACGTCCATGAATGAGAACATGACATAGTTGGAAGTATTATCCACTAGTAGTTCTAATATTGGGAGTGGAAAGTCATCTTTTGGGCATGCCTTATTTAGGTCCAGGAAGTCAATACAGACATAGATTTGGCTGTTCTTCTTCTTAACTAGGATAATGTTGGCTATCCAATCTACATACTTCTCCTCCCAGATGAAGCCTACTTCGATCAGCTTCTTAGTTTCTGCAATTACTTATTCTTCAATCTCTAATCTCATTCACCGAGAAGCTTGCTTAATAGGCAACACATCTAGTTTAATAGCAAGTTTATGAACTACTACCTCAAGGGATAAGCCAGGCATTTTAGAATATGTCCAGGCCAAGCAATCCCTGAATTCACAAAGTACATTTTTATCTCTTCAACTTTCTCATCAGGTAGAAGGGAACTGATGAAAGTTGGACGGGGATCATCCTAAGCTCTTAGATTGATTTCTTTGAGTTCATCCATAGTAGCTGTTTGTCCACCATCTTTGAGTTCTTAAGTGCAGGATTAGCTTCTACTTCTTCATCATTTGTAAGAAGAATTTCATGGAGATCATCTTCTTCATCACTATTAGTTTCAATCTTAGCTTCTATTATATTATAACAAACTTTATTTTGATGAGATTTGTGATGAACCCAAGACCTTTAGTGATAAACTTATCACTTCTTCATGATGCTTGAGGACTTCTTTGGCTCCACATCATGTTAAAGATTTTAGTTCTATCTTTAGTAGTTTTAATATGAATTCCAAACTTATGCATCTTTCTTCACAATTTCTGTGGATAGTATGTTGGTTATGTTGAGTAGGCTGATCAAGATTATGGGGTTGAGACTCTTCAGATTTATAAAATAAAGTTCCTATTCTGCCACTCTTACTTAACAGTGGCATATAGAATGTTATCAATTCTTCAATGTTATGAACCTCTAGTAGATTGATTTCCTTGAAGTACTCTTGAGGGATGGGTATAATTTTGAATGAGTCATCTAACACTGCCAAGTGCGCTATCCTTCTTGATGTGACTTCTAACCCTATTTCCATAAGTATATTAAAAATCATAGTCTGAATCAGAATCACTTATTTCATAATTTATTTTTCTTGACAATGTATAAGTTCCTTAAGTTCGACAGGAATATTTTTTTTCTTCTATGTGTCACTTCCCAAATGAAGAACTGATCTTCTTAATTTAGGTGTAAAGTCAAGTGCTTTAGGGAAAGTCAGCATGGCCTTCTTTCTTCCTTTTTGCTTATGCTCTTTCATCTTATGGAGTTACTTTTTAGTTCTTGAAGTGGATGCTATAGCCTCAAGAGGTTCTGTTGGCTTAGGATCTTTAGGGATAAAATATTTTATATCTTCATAAATCTTTGCTTTATGGATAGAGAATAGTTTTAGGTTACCAAGAATTCTAAACTCTTCTCCATCTTTTAGGTATTTCATACACTGATGCATAATTGATAGGACCATGCCATACTCATGTAGCCATGGCCGACTCAAGAGAGCACTAAATGATGTATCAATATCGATTACATGAAACTTGGCTTCTATATATAAATGCTGAAACTTGAGCGAGAGAATAAAAGAACCCAGGGTTTTTTGCCCTTTCTCATTGAAACCATGAACCATCAACTTATCTCTCCCAATATGTTGTATATCAAGTGATAATCCTCTTAATGCTTTTAGACTCATAAGATTAATGGAAAAACCTATATCAATCAATATTTGGTTGATTAAGATGCCATCACTCTCTGCGATAACATATAGAGGATGGTTGTGAGCTGTTGTTCCCAACATAAGATCTTCTTCAAAAATGTGATTAATGGAAGATCTTGAGTTTGCAATGATTCAGTCATATATTTTTTGGCAAAGTAAGCTTCATAACTCTCTGGATCTTTGAAAGCAGTATCAAAATTTCTCAGAGATCTTTTGACATTAAGAGAGCCTCAAACACACTTAATTATGTAGGGATCTTTCTCAGATGTGATAGGATATTATAATAATCTTTTTGCTTAGTTTAAGCTTGATTTAGGATTTTTATGAATGGTATCTTCATTGACTTCGATTTGTTTGCCTTTGTCTTTATTTTCATTTCTCTTTTTTGATGATGGTGGTAAAACTTTACCACTTCTCAACTAAACTTGAATCACCTTATCTTGCTCAGATTATTCTGAAGAGGTACTTTCTTCAAATTCACTTCTTATTCTGGATGATTGACCAAAAGGGCTACACTCATTCTTCAACTTCATATGTGATGATATTGATGAGTCTAACTCTTCTCCATCGGGAAAACATAAATCTTCATCTGAACTATTATCTTTTTTGTTGAGTCATTAAATAAAGTTTAGATATTAACTCTTAGGCTCTTCTTTCTTTCCTGATAAGAATTTTGATGGGTTGGTCGAGTCTGTCTGACTACCCTTGTCATTTTGGAGTAACTGATGTTGAAGAACATCTGATATCACATAAATGATTCAGCATATCTCTATTGGATAAGATTCACCATTATCTTCTGCATCCAATTCAACAATACGAAGTTTAGGCATAAAATTTGCAAGCATAATGGTTGTCTTGTCAGTTGGTGATACTAATCTAAATTGTTAATAATATTTTTTAGTTATAGTCTTCTTCTTGCTCTTCATTTTCTTAGTCAGCTTCTTTGACTTATGAGGTTTGCATTTAATAGACTGCTCTTCGTGCTGTGATGAAGTAGCCTTATCAAAATGCTGCTAAGAAGCCCAAATACTTGGTTTAGGCAAGTCTTTTAAGTCCAATATAGGTTCAAGTGGTGATTTCCACTTAACACTAGGGACACCTTTTAGCTACTTCAAAATTTTCAGTCTTCTTAGAGACTACTGTTTCCCATTCTTCAATCTAAATTGATTTTTCTTTTTTTATCTTTAATGGATGATACGGAAGAGGACGTAATCATCCTTGTAGACTCTCTTTTCAGGTTGACTAGAACACTATCAGATAATGTAAATTCGCCTCACCGATACTTCCTTTCTCGCCAATCTTTGAAGACATAACAATCTTTGATAGGATGGCTGATCATCCAATGATAGGGATAGTAATTTGGATTATTGACTTAATCAGCTTCTTCAGGCCTTTTAATTTCTTGTAATTGTAGACCAGCTTTGATTGATTGCTGAAATAATTTAGCCACACTATCTCTTCTAAAGAAATATTATTTTCATCTTTTCTTTAAGAGATGATCTCATTCGCTCATTATCTCTTATTGCTTATTTTTTATGATCTCCACCACCTAGAAAAGTCTAAGATTTATCATTGCCTCCCAATACTAATTTTTGTTGTGGATTAGAATGGACAGGCTTCTTTTCCTTATCATCATTATACATTGGTTGTTTTTCTTTATCCACATTATAGATTACTCATTTTTCACCACTTGAGCTATAGGAAGCGGCATGAGTTTCATTTCTTCTTGAGTCTGAAGGCTTATTTCTCTTTGACTTATCTGTATAAATTTTAGACTTATGGTGCTTTAACTTTTCAAATTTGGCCACCCTATCAAGCAAGTCCTAGAATGTTGTAATTGATGTCATACATAAAAATGGTGTCATTTTATCATCCATATTGCCCATTAACAGTTGGATCACATGTTCTTCCTCCAATTGTTGTTCATATTTCATGCTTAGGTTATGCCAATGAGTTATGAATTTTATCACTAACTCATCTTTTCTCTTTTTTAATAAGGTAATGTCAATGATCGTTATCTTCTCGATTGCATTGGTAAACCTTTTCATGAATATTATCTCTAACTCAGCCAAGGTTTTAACTGAATCATTCAAAAATTTTGCATACCACTTGAAAGTAGCTGAGGTTAGGCTGCTGACGAACTAAAGGAAAATCAATGGTGCATCATTTTGTCCTGTGTTACCATAAGTAGCCTTAAATTGGGCTAGATGTTGCTTTCGGTTACCAAGCCTACTGAAAGTATTAAATTTCAGCACTGAGTAACCTTTCGAGTATGGCACTTGATCATATTTAGTTGAGTAAGGGTGGCCCTTACTTACCAACTTTTCAGCTTGCTTTGAAGCTATAACTGCCTTTATCTTTTCATTAATTATTATTTCTAGTTGAGCAGCTATTACTATTCCTAGTGCACTAGCCACATTTTGAATTATATGTTGAAGAGCTAGTTGATTAACTTCACTTCTTCCTTCAGGTGTAACATGTACTACAGGAACTGGGTATTAGAGTGGCTGGTGGTATAGAGGTTGAATTATTAGCTACCTATTGATTAGCAGATGAAATAGGTGCTACATTTGATGTGATATTCTTCTACAATATATCCATCATGATATTCATTTGTACCATCATGTCATTCATCTTAGTACTTAGTTGTGCAATTTTTTTTATCTTTGACTTTCATTTGATGCTACATTTATCTTTGCTCTCTAGCTAGTGCCATGACATCGACAAGTACAAACTCTTCTTTTTCCTCTATTTCTTATTGTTATTCCGCTCCCTACTCATCTTAGGAGAAGAACATAACTGTCCTTCTCCTTGTGCATTTGTAGGAATAGTTGTTGTTTGGGCTGAATGATGGCGTTGATTATGAAAGCATGTATCAGGCTGATCATTTTCTGGTTCAACCATATAAATAGCTTCAACACCATGATCTCTTTCTCATTTTGATCTTCTTCTTCTTCCTCTTCAATAGAGATTGATGATCCTTCTTCTACTTACTTCTGTGAAGACTCTTCTTCATAAACATCGAATTCAGGTTCAGGTTAATTGGATCCATGTTACTGTTGATGGTGCTGAGCAAAAACTTCATCTATATCTTTAACCATATAAATGACTTCCACTTCCATAGTGTCCTCTTCATCGCCTTCTTTTTGCACATGAATTTTTGATCGATGTTTCCAATGGATCTCTGGTTCAATGTGTGGAACAAACACTTCTTCCATTAAAAGACTGCGATCAAAGTCAACCTCCTCTTGTGGGAGTGAATCTGATCGATGATGGGATCCCCTAGAGGATTCTCCAGGGTGTCAACCATCATGTCTTTTATTAGTGATATCCCTTATTTTAGGTATCCACTACTAATAGGTTATCTTTGAGGTGGATTTTTAGATGTGTGCATTAGATGTCACACCTCTTTCTTTCTTCAAAATTTTATTATGGGTCCTTGGCCTCCATATCTGCTTACCTTTGCTTGGACCTTTCGGTAGTAGATTCTTGCACATGAGATCCAAGTGTCACACTGATGCTCACCATGAGAAGCACACTTGGCTCGATGACTACTTACCATAAGAGATGGAAACTTCCTTGGCATGGCTTCAGTATTTTCAATCGTCACAGGCTTTTCAAATTTTCTTTTGATTAAGCCTTTGTCCTTGGTTACTTTAGGGATGTTATGTATTCTGGAAGACAGTATTTCAGGCTATCTCCTCTGTGATGGTGGAGTGTGACATTGTTGATTCCAGAAATACTGCTTCACCTCACTAGTAGAGCTATTTCATTTTACCCATTTTAGATTGTCAAAGTTGTTATGGGTAGGAATACTCACTTATGGTGGTAATATTTCTTGTTCACTAGGTCATTCATGTATGATTTATTGAGTCCTCAGCTTAGTATTTCTTCTTCTTCTTTGCCTTTTAGTTAATTTGCTTCATGATGAGGAAGCTTCATAATCATGCTTTCTAGGTACAAAGGTTTCAGTTGGCAAAGCAATTGTACCATGAGACATTAAAGACACAATTTGCCCACTGACAATTTTTTTCATCACAGGAGCTTTAGATTTACCCAATCTTTCAAAAACTGAAGTTTTGTGTCAAGAAAACTCCTTAACAGCAGTTGGTTGCTAAACTTATTAGCGAGCATGATGAGTACGAGCTTTAATAATCTGAGGCCTTCCATCATGGCCTCAGATGAGTACACCACAGGTGGGCGCTTCAGGAGTTATACTATGATAGTTGGGAAATTCAAGCGTTAATTAATAATTATTATTTCACCCCACACTTTCAAAATACAAAGGTACTGCAGAACAAAATAATATTGTAATAAAAATATACTCTATAGAATAATTCATTCGACATAGAATCTCATACATTAGTAATTTGAATTTATTATACATTTAAATCACCATTTTTATTTTGAATTTTGAATATTTTATTTCTACTATAGCATGTATATGATTAGCCAAAGATGGAAAGAGAATCCTATCCCCAGCAAAGTCGCCAAAAATATATGGGATCCAAAAATTTGCCACCAACCTCTCAATGATTGAAGAGAGTATGATTTAAAATGTCAATGTAATTTTATAAGGCAGATGGATTAATAGATAATACACTACACAGGGATTTCACCCTCATTTGGTGAGGACTTTAGATCTAGTTCTAGCTTTTTTATAGGTGCAAACACTTATAGTTAATTACCCCTCTCAATACTAAGAGAGAACTTTCAATTAATGCTTGTCATTGGATCACTAAATGCGTAGCGCATAGTAGCAGCATATGGATTTTAAAATTTAGATTTATGAAATTCATCATTTTAACTTAAAGCGGATGGTTGGGGAATGATGACATGCCCGATCTTGATCCCATGGTTCCATCATCCCGAGCTGTCACGATCCCTAATATACTTAGTCGGAGTCGACCCAACTCGATAAGGATAGACACATAGTTACACATCCAAGAAATCAGAACTTGGGGTGGTGTTTGTCAAGGAGAAAGGTTCAAGTCTTACCTTTGCAAAGGGTTGTTTGTCTTATCGTATTTTGCCTTATCGTGATTCACAACTCAAAGAGCGAGCCATTGGGGCATACGGATATGATATTATCGTACTATAATGGTTCCATTTGGCGGCAACCACCTAATCAGAGGACTATGGCCATAACTGCATCATATGTTGAGCCTACTGGCCAAGCCACACAGTCAGAGGACACGGACCACATCCTTACTAGCATGAGATTGATTGAGAGTGAACATAGTAGAACACTTGATTTGACTTTGGCTCCTTTGTGAGCTAGAGTTTTCTTAATTTGTCACTAAATTATTAGAAGGTGGATTAAATGGAGTTTGCTTTATACTTTTAAAGATTAAATTTCATTTGAGAAATATTTAGATTGATGCTTAATTTGAGTTAATTTGATTTGAAATTAGAATCACATTTTGATGGAAGTATCCTAGTTGAACTCACTATTCAACACAGCTATCATAGGGAGGATTAATTAATTAATTTGAATATATTTAAGAATTTTAGATCATGTCAAATCTATTGAGTTAATTTTGGATCTACCGTATAGAATTAGCTTTTCATATATTTTAATAAGTTAAAATTCTTATAATAATTGAATTTTTAGGTTTTGTTAACCTAGAGCCGGTCCTAAGACCAAACTAGGAAGCAACCTATGTAGCATCCTCAGACACTAAATTTAAGCATTCAGCGTAGTGTCGGGGCCCATGCGAGTGTTTAGTAATTTTTGATAATTTTTATTTCTGAATTATGAGATTGATTTCAAATTTTTATTTAATTTCAACATAGCCTAACAGCCTTTTTAAACATTAAAATTTGCACTTCAAATCTCTATGTCCAAGCACATGAAGACATTTATAACTTAGATAATTTCATCTAATTAATGAAATCATTGATTTTTAAAAATCATAATTAGAATAGAATTTCTTAATTTTTTGATTGAAAGAAGCCCTATAATTTGTGTAAATTTTAATTTAGCATCGCCTTATGTCTACTTGTACAAAGAGTTGTAGATCCGCTGGCGAAGTCAAAAGTTAAGAACGAAGTGAGGCGTGAGCGGCTCGATCCACCACTATATTTTACATCCTAATCTTGTGACTAGGTGTTGTGAAGGTTGCATTTGGGTTCTGCTCTTACTTGAAAGTAGACATTCAAACATATTATAAATCTCATATGCTATAACCTTAAATTCAATTGAAGCCTTCTTCAATTCATTTGAATCGAGATACTACAATATATGCATTCAATAAGATAGCTTATTGGCGAGCTTTTCAATTTGTTGTGAGTCTTATTTATATTTCTCCAATCTGATTTCAAATTTGTTCAATATGAATTAGAACATAATTCGCTTGTTAATTGGAAAGCCACCTTATAAGTCATTTTGTGGATTTCATTTGGATTTCATTAATTTTGAAGATAAGCAATAGATATATCACAAGTGCTTTAAATTCAACTTTAAATGCAAGCTCCAAATGATCTTTTAAAGGCTACATTCATGCCTGCTCATGAGTTTTCTAATTGAACTTGTGCATGTAAGAAAGTTATCAAATTACTTACACACTTTTATTTTTAAATTGGAATTGGACATTTAGATTCACCATTAATCGTTTGTCATTTGGTATTAAATCAAAACCCATATAAGTCTTATGTATATTCAATCAAGACCCTTTAACTCTTCTTATCTAGATTCATCCTCCATTAATTTCAATTTACAATTGCTATAGTAATTGCCTATTCATTGCTGAGTTGGCATTCTTATCTACTATTATGTTGAAGTTGTGAAAAATAAGGTTTGTACATGTCATACCATACAAATATTTTCTAAATACTTCAATTGAATGTAAGACTCATCCACTTCTATAAATTAGAAGTTATCATGGAATGCAAGACTTCACTTCTATAAATTAAGTTATATCAAGTGAATGTAAGACTCATCCACTTATAAATTAGTTATTATAACTTATCCACATTCAACACTTAGGAAGAAAGAGAGATAAAAGGATTCTTATCAAAGTTTAAGTGTACATTCAAATCTTTACAATTCATTGCAGTTCTTTTCCTCTTTTCCCCTTTTTTTTGGTTAGATGTTCATTTTCATATTTATCATGTATTTTCTTATTTAACTTAAGTTAGACGATTTAGTTTGAATTTGTTTAAGTTTTGAATTTCAATCAAAATTTTGGTAGCATTCCAAAGCTCGATCATCAGCTTTGAGGCTTTTATCGATGAGCATGACGATTGGTGTTTTGAAACATGTATTTCATCTGCCATGACGACATGAGAGGCCTTCAAACTGCATAAAAAAAGCATATATACATATACACATTCCACATTTATTCTACACATCCAAACTCTTTTTTTTCAATGAATAGCATGAGATCAATAGTAAAGTGGAAGGAATGATGGAAAAAAACCTAGAGAAAGAACCCTCGCCTGATGATGGTATTTCTTAGGAAAAGAATGGTCAAAAAGTAGGAAGGGATGAATTTGACAAGGGAAGTTTGGCTAGAGGAATTTACCAAAAGGGAGTGAGGGAAAGAGGAGGAAGAGGGATTTTTGGCCAAGGGAAATTAAGGAAGTAGGAAGGATTTTTGGCCAAGAAGAAAATGATGGAAAGGGAGAAGGATTTTCGGCCAAGGAGAAACAAGGAAAGGGACAAGGAAGGAAGGAGAAAGCTACCGCTTTTTTTTTTTAATCGGAGATGAGGAAATGAGAGAGCTGGTTGCTAAACCATTCGGTTTGAAGGAGGATTGGCAAAGAACAAGTAGATTGAAGAGAGAGTAATGGGTGAAGACCAAATGTGGAGCGGCTATGGGGAGATTGAACGAAAGAGGCTTCCCAAGTCTTGCGTGGAGCGTGCGTGCGAAGGGGTAGAACCGAATGAAAGGGGATCGGGTTTAGTCGAATGAGGGAGATGGGTTGATTAGGAATTTAGGTCATAAATAGGTTTAGTTAATTTTTTTAAGCACTTAATCGATTTTAAAATAAATTTTATGCCGACAAAATCATATAGTTAATAAATATATCAATCTTAGGTTATTCCATTATTTCGGACGCAACGGCATAGTCTGTTTTGCAATCGGGGCCTGTTTGGTTTAAGTTGGCATCGAATCAGGTCAATTTCAGCTTAAAAATGCGTGTCACTGCTTCCAATCGCTCAACATTCGAGCCGATTTGTCCGAATCAGGCGTGGACAGTCTCATTTGATAGATTTCGGCATTTCAAAGCTAACAGTCCACTTAATTTTATGAACGGAGATAGTTTGGACATCGTCGTAGCTTCTCGACTCTGATATGTGCTTTGGCACTTTGATAGCTCAATCGCTTGATCGATTGATAGTTAGATTGTGCAATATTCATTTTGATCAACTCAACATGACAAGTCCACATTGATCGGATTTTTTGATTGATTTTGTACCGTTGAGTGTATTAGCCTCGATTTGCGCATCACTTGATCATTCATATTGTAGACTCGTTTGAATTGAGCATGGACAGTCTCATTTGGTAGGTTTCGGTATTTCAAAGTCAACGACACAACCAATTTCATGAACGGAGATCGTTTGGACATCGTCGCAGTTTCCCTTATGCATGTCGGTTGATTGATAGCTCGATCGCTTGATCGTTAGATTATGCAATTTTTATATTCTAACCAATTTCGACGTTCTGACACAATGGCGAAGTCCATTCGTCGATCGGAGGTCGTTTTGACTGATTTCGGTGATGCTAGTGTATTTCAGATCCAATTTGTGCTCTGAAGCATCCGAAGTCGATCGAATTCATCTTATAAGCTCGATTCAACTCATGTGGTATATATGATGCTCAACAACCTTTCAATAGGTGATTGAAGCAAATCTGAATACTAGTAATTCAAGTACTTATTTGCTCAATTTATTATAATACTATGCCACTTTACTTAAAATGATTTAATGCAGTTTTTCTTCTAGAGAATGAGAACAATTCATTTTAGCTCTAAGAATGAAATGTGCTTTACAGAGACTTAAAATGAGGCTCATAAGTTCCCAAAATCGGTATCTATAAATACACATGAGGTGTAGGTTTTTGACATGGCTTACATAATATTTAAAGTTAAACATAAGTATCATTATATATGCAACCAATCACAAATATACCGCATGCCATTTTCACATGTAACTATTGCTTTTGGTTAAATGCATCTTAATAATCATGCATATATCTCAAATTATTATATATTATAACTGTACAAATGAACTTATGAGGCATAATTTCATGTCACTCCTGATCAAGACAAATGGCCACAATACAACTCCCATAAATGGCATTCCTAAACTTAGCTCTCCAATAGTTTAAAATTGATCCAACCTATCAAGAGCAATATAATGCACTAAGGGTGTGTTTGAAGCAATTATAATTATTTGAAAAATAACGGTGAAATTGTTGTGCAGAAAAAAAAATTGATGTTTAAAAATTATGTTGTGTATTATAATTTTTTTATTTTAAATAAGAGCATAGATGAAAATATTTTTTTTTTTGAATTTAATCATGTCAAATATGCCAAAATATTTATATTATAGATATGCAAATAAATTCATCTATGATATATCATATTAGATTGAACCTAAATAGCGTTATCATGCCTCTATGACTCATCTGGGCTAATTTTATACAAAATGTAAATTAATATAAAAATATTAAGCTATATATATTGATTATAATAATAATATTCAATTAATATTAATTTTAACGACATTACGATTTGAGAATGTGCTTTACAAGTTAACACTTTTTTTTTTTTGGAAAATATTAAGTTAAAAAAAATTTGATATAAGATTCTACCATAAATATCACGTAAATTTTGAGATTTGATGGCCTCTCATAATTACATGCCAAATATATATGCCGAATGAATCAATAAGCACAGCCTCCGTCTCCTCAGGCTCTCTCTCTCTTTACATTACCCACCTGCTATATATTTTGGCTTTCTCTGTATTTCAGCGCAGCAATTCTGATTTCAAAGATGGAAGAATCTGCTGCAGTAATGCCTCCGGAGTGGGTTCAAGCTGCGGTGGACAAACTCAAAGGCTTTGATCTCAAGTGCATTATGAGCAAGACGCTGGAGCAGTCGGATCTAGACAGAAACCAGAATCGCTTCCTTCTTCGCCGCGAAGCTGTGAGAGCCAACCTGGTCACGGCGCTCACGCAGACGGAGAAAGAGGAAGCCAGTCTCGTCAACGTCGGGTCGAAGAGGAAGAGTATGATTTTACCCAGCGCACTTGACGAGCAGGTGGGAGCCAAGAGGGAGGACTCACGGCGGTTAATGAGCGTCTACATGAAATGGGTGGAGAGTAGAGCTGCAACTGACTCAATGGGATGGCAGTGGAAGCACAGTGCTGAAGGGCCGTGAGTGGGGGCTGCTTTGCTCGCTGGCTGGATTCCAGCGCGGGGATTTTGTGCGCCTGTGGATGTTCCGACGACGGGTGCTTGAGCAGGTGGCGGAAGGGGAGGTGGAAAGGCAGACCAAGCTGTGTTTTGCTTTGGGATAGTTTTAGTATTAAGAATTTTAAGTTAGTAACCCGATATGATCAATGCTGCTAGCTAAGTCAGGAGAATAGATAGAAATTTAAGCTTGACTGTATGCAGATTTAGTAAAATTTTTATTCTCTCTCTCTCTCTCTCTCTATATATATATATATATACGAAATAGAGTTTAATTCATTTTTCTGAAATATTTATAAAAGATGCTGTGTTTTTAGTACTAGATATGTTAAAAACGAAAAGCTGTTTAATTTGCCATTTGAAAAGGTTAAAATTACTTTTTTTAATATTTTGAAACTGTAATAAATGTACAAAATTTAAGGGTAATTTATTTTTTTAACTGTTAATTACGTAATTTCAGAAAGCAATAGATATAAAGTTGTTTGCCGCTCAAGTTGGGTTTAAGTTAAGTGAGCTTAATTAAGACAGTATCCAGATATAAAATATTTTGGCGCTTAAGGTCATTGAAAGTTGCCTTAAGAACAAATAAGAGTCTTAACTCTTAACAAATAAGCTCAAAGCCACGCAGTTTTAAGAGACCTTTAACATTTTGTTCCACGGAGATCCGATATAAGAACATAAAAAATAAACATATATTTCAACGTATTATATAATGATTTTTTTTTTCATTTCCGGTTGCGTTAATTTAATGTTAAAGTTCTTTATGACAGAGAATTGGTCGTCTTCACTATCTATATCTCAAACTGTAATGAAACTGAACACAATGTATCGTATTTTATGGTGATACCTAAGGAAGGTTGCAATTATTTAAATTTATTCGTAGGTGATCTAGAAGGTTTACTAACAAGCAGAGATTGAACTTTAGGGAAAAAAGAAAAAAGAAAAAGAAAGAGAGAGAAGATAAGTATATCCTATCAGATTTATATCATAAAATACAAGATTATTGTGACATGAGTTAACTATGATCTGCTCAGATCATCCTCTAACTTTCTACTTATGGATTCAAGTCAATGCAACACTATAAGAATGATTAAAATTAAATAATATAAGTAGTATTATGTAACAAAATTTAATTACATTTGATGTTAAAATGTCTAAATCTTGTTGGTTGATAATTATCCCAAAAGCTTGGGCAATTGGGCAATTATTGATCCATTCCAAGTTGAGAACGAGTTCTTGAGGAAGAAATTCTCCTTGCTAATTCATTGGTGAGTCCTCTTGATGAGTTCATTCTGGGTGGGTGAGTAACTTTAGTTGTCGGGTTTCATGGGTGAATATATCCTTTGCTAGGAACGAGTAGATTCATATGGATTGATGCGAAGTTGGTAAGTTAAAGCTTTTGACAAATTGGTTCTAAGTATTGGCTACTTACTAAATTTAACTTATGTTAAAAGCATGCTTTGATTATCTTAATCTAGATTACTTCGTGTATATGCTCAACGGTCCAACATAATATTATAAGAAAAAAATAATAATAATGATCATCAAAATTGGTCACAATTTTTGATATTGATTAACAAAGTTGGGGTTGTTGGTATGTTGTAGTGGTCTATCATAAAGAAAAACAAGTTATTTTTATTATTAAATTTGTGAGCAATAAATATATACATTTCTAAAAGTATTAATATTAGTGACATATTTTTACATTGATAAAATTTTAGTTGGATGATATTTAATAATTTTAGTTGATAGTCTCATTAATTGTCATTGTCATAATAATCAGAATAAAAGTTGTCACTAAATTGATGCTAGAAACTTGCCAAACTATTGTGATGGCTCTTGCAAATCGAAGAGGAGATCAAGCCAAGATAAGGGAGGGGGAGAGATGCTGCCCTAAGATATTTCTAAGCCCATGAAAAGATTAAAGGTGATGAAAAGAACCCTCTAGGAGGTGGGGCTATGAATAACTCCTAAGCCGGGGCAGAACTAATTCTTTATTTTTTGATGGGCAAAATTTTTAAAGAATATAATAATTAAAAATATATAATATATAAAATTAATATTTTGAAAAATATATAAATATTTCTTAAAATAATATCATCAAATTTATAAAAAAAATATAAGTGGGCAAGATTATTAAACTTATGTATTTTTATTTTAATTGATTAATTAGTTATTTAAAAATAATGGGTTAAATTGGTTTTTCTTTTTGGGAAGAGGATGAAAGCACAGTATAAATTGAGGGCCACAAAATATAAAAACTAATTTTTTAAAGAGAAACAAATTTGAGGGTGGGCAACTAAGGGCAGATCTGACCTTGCTCCTAAGCATCACATTGATGGACATTAGAAGGTAAGTATATAACTTTGTAAAGAAAGAAGTGAAGCAAAGGAAAAAAATGCACACAATGACAAACATGCAAGAGATTTGACATTGTAATTACATTCATGATATAGTAAAAGAGAGTAGTTTTTCACAAAAGGTAAATTGTAAAGCATCATCCTTTATCTTTGAAAACAAAAACTTAAATAGATGGAAATGTGAATATATATATATATATATATATATATATATATATATATATATATATATATATATATATATATATATATATATATATAATTGTAGAGCTTATTGATTTAGCATGTCATTATTATTCAATTCAAATTTCTAAAGTATCAAGACCTACTTTAGACAGGAAAAACTCAAAAAAATGAAATAGATAAGAGAAAAAGAAAATAAACTGAAGAATCAACTATAAAATCTTTATTAAATTCAAGTAGGTCAATCTTCTAGCCTAAAAGTACATTGTTACATGATCTTTTGTTCTAAGATACTTCCAAGCCCAAGAAAAGATTTAAGGCAATGAAAATAACCTTTTGGGAGGTGAGGCCATGAACTACTCTTAAGGTTACATCGATGTGCATTTGAAGGTAAGTATAAAACTTTGTAAAATAAGAAGTGGGGCAAAGGAAGAATGCACACAATGGCAAACATGCAAGTGATTTGGCTTTATAATTACATCCATGGTGTAGTGAGGGAGAGTAGTTCATCACAAAAGATAAATTGTGAAGCATCATCCTCTATTTTTGAAAACACAAACTAAAATAGTTGAGAATGAGAAATTATATATGTTGACCTACACATACGTGTCATAATCCAAATAAAGCTTAACTGATCAAATTTATGAAAATCAATAACAACGTCGCATAATTGGAAGATAAAACTTCCTAATCGCGACCAAATTTACTTAAAATCTTTTCAATCCAAAAATTTCAATTGCATAGCAGTGTTTAAAATATCAAAATTATTGAAATGAGAATTGTCAGATCAATTAATAACTGATTAATTAATTAAAATCAAGTTTTAATGAAATTATGTGCATATCGAGGTCAGGAGGCCTTGATAACATCCAAACGACCTCGTTCATGAAATTGACTGTGTCGTTATCGCCGAATTATCGAAATCTATCAAACAACACATTTTGTGATTAATTCAGAAAAATCTACGCGAACATGAAGTTAGAAATATGAAAAAAATGGAGTTTGAGATGATGTATGGATCAAACCCTAGATTATATGAAAGTTTCCTTCTCTTTTCATGTTCCAAATTTTTGTTTGGATGGAATAATACTTGTTATGCCTCTTTTACATGTTTAATATGAGTTTAGAAATGAAAATGGGGTTAGAGAAAACAAGATTCTTCATATTTTCTTAATAAAAATTTAGTAAGGGTTGCTTGCTTCTTTACACTACTTGTTAACAACAAGTTTTATCCCTAATGGATTCTATTGACATACAAGCATTCCTTTGGTTAAGCCTGAAATCCTCAGTCTATGCTAAGAGCTCAGCATGATAGTAGTTCTTTTGTATTGTTTATTACTGAAGGACTTTACTTTTAACTTGTTTTGTTGGCATGAGATCTTCCTTTTAGCTAAATCTGAAAGTATAAGTCTATGCATATGAGCTTAGTATGACATTGATCCTCTTTTAATACTCTCTTGATAAAATCTAAAAATTTAGATTGGCATTTGTTGTTTCCTTGCGTTAAAAAAAAGAAGAAGAAGAAAGAAAAGGGATTTGTAAAGGAGTGTCACTTGTGTAGACTTTTCTAGTTTTACTTTAATCTCTTTCTAGCAATTGGAAACTTGCTATCATGCAAATATTCATTTTTTTTTGTTTGTTCATCCATAAATTCAGATATGTGATGTTGAGCTTAATATGGAATTGTCTTGTCGATTTTGCTTCCTATCATCACTTGCTACCATATACATAATTGTTTAGTTTAAATTTGATTTCAGATTTTCTATAAATTACAATCTAATATGATTGTTTATCTTATGATAAAGATATATATGCTTTGCAAACAAGTGTTCTTAACAACTGTTTCAAGTCTATGCACATAAATTTATTATGCTTGCTTGCATATTTCCATTACTTATTAGTGGATGAAAATACAATAAATATGATATGAACACATATCCCCAAGCCATCAACAGAGACCAAAGAATCTAAAAAAGGCCAAATTGGCCAAAAGACTTCATTAACAACTATGTAAGAAGATCCACAATAAAGAGAATAAATCAATAGGTAAATAAATAAAATAATCGCTTTTATAACAGAGGATTTCACATAAAAAAGAAAATATCACAAAGATAGATCCCCAACAGAGCTGATTACAAGAATAAAATCAAGAAGTATAACAAATAACAAACTAGCCCAGCAGATAAACAGAAGATTAATAAGCATGAGATCAAGAAATCTAATCACAAAGACAAAGATCTAAAATGTAAGATTAATAGCATGAAGATCAAGAAATCTAACTAACTAATGAGGCAAGACTCAATGTAAATTAGTTACGTAAACCAACAGGAACATTCTAGAAGAGCACCAAAGACTATAAATAGAGAGGAAATCAGAAAGGGTTGAAGAATTATCTTAGATCTTCTTCTAGCTTCGCCTTCTTACTTCTTCTCCTCTCCTCTTCCCTCAGCATCTCATTGGAAACCACCTAAAACCCCAAACAGACCGCGAAATCCCCTGAGCTCCTCCAATTTCTGCCGGTTGCTCTCCCATTCTACGGTGGATCTTCCTTGGATCGACCCCTCACCGGTAAGGATCTTCTCCATCTCCTCCGATCTCCTCAAACCCGGCACCTAAACAAAGCAAACGCAAGAAGCAAATGAATTAGGGTTTACTGATTCAAATCCGAATTCAATAGTCCAACGATCATCGACTGCTTTTCCACTCAAACTCATCCAATGCTCCTTAATCGACGATCACCGATAAGATGCAACCATCCGTAATCCACTCACCAGAAGAAGAGAAACCGCGATCAAAACACGATCCAAGGGCGTGGAATCACTGCATCCAACGGCTTATCAAGAGTATAAGAAGAACTCAATCCAAGTGAGCCCATCCAACGGCCGAGAAATAAGGCGCTAGATCCTACGGATCAGAAATCAACCGCCACCGATTAGCCTATTAACTCAGCCGGGTTAACTCAATGGAAAGGGTTTAACTCATTGTCTTGACTCAAATCACACCCAACAGAACCCAATTGGAACAGTAAACAGAACCATAATTACTTCAAACAGAAATATTCCCGCAAGCCTCTCAGACGATCAAATTACGTAAAAAAAAGTTATTATTGGTGCTCTGGATTACTACATCCTCAACTCGAAAAATATGGCGTAGCACAAGGCATACAACAAAAAACCAAGCTTGTGTTATGATTGAACAACAATGAACAAGAAATGACCTCAATCACTATGGCATTGAATGAAATATCAAAGAGATTGACAATAGAAAATGATTAGAAAAACAACCTCAAAGCCGTATGTGAGGCATCCCTTTATGAATCGATTCTCCAAACATCACATACACACACCCATGGCAATGCATATTAAAATAGATATGCCCATTTAATGGAGATAACCCTAAAGGATGCTCAAAGTGCATCAAGACTCAATATCACATTTATCAAGAACAAAAGTTCTTAATTGCCCATATGGACGGACCTCGCACTTAGTGGGTATCAATATATGCATCTTAATAAACAAATAAAATCATGGACATAATTTAAAGAACAAGTTATGCGAGATTTGGCCCTTCTCTCTATTTAAGAGGAGAACTAGCTAAGCTTCAACAAGAAACAACAAGGCAACAGCTTTATCCGAGTTTGAAGACCTAGCTAACCAAATTTCGATATTCCAGAATTGCTACAAAGTCGCTTTGAATCGCTTAAACCGTAAATTAGAAGAGAAATCGAGTTCTACAACCGCTTCCAAAGCATTTCAATTGGCAATGGAGGATAGGCTATCGATACAAAGAATACAAGACAAACAAAGAAGCAACAAAGAAATACAAACAAACACCTACACCGCCTAATCCACCACATGGCAATCAATATAGCAACAAATGACTCTTAGCCAACTTATGTGCATTCATGAGTGTCAATGAAGAACAAGAATATCAACTACATTATAGTCAACCGTAAAACTCTGGATACAAGAAAATGCCTTAGAACCAAACTTCAAATATCCCATTCAATCCAGTTAAGACAGACATATAAATGTCTAATTATAAAATAGCCTAAGTTCTCGAATAATTATAGAATTAGCCTAGATAGATAAATCGGATATAGCCCAATTATCTAGCATAAGATAGTCCATAGTGATAAGTCATGGGGCACAACAATTCCTTCCAACTTCAAGTAGATGGCCACAAGATTTTATCACAATAACACACCGCCACATTACAAGTACAACAATCATTGACAACCCAAAATAAGATGGAGCAAGGTCACATAATACGCCCACACATAGGTTGGAAGACCATATAACTCACAAGCTCAACAACAACATGAAACAAAGGGTCGATAAAGAGCTTCAATCAAGACTTAAGACAATTCAAACAAGCTTTACACTACAATCAAGAAAGTCACCAACTGTAAGATGGACGATGATAATCAAGCTTGTTAAAAAGTTTTAGATTACAGAAAATTACTGACAGGAGATCCCCAATTTAAAGAAATATCAAGGAAAGCAGAAGGATTTATAGCCACAGAAGCTTCAGGGATATCAAGTAAAGAAATACAGGAAGCATTTCTAGAATTTTGACCTTGAGGACAAGGTCAGTGTGAGGAGGGGAGTAATGATATGAACACATATCCCCAAGCCATCAACAGAGACCAAAGAATCGTAAAAGGCCAAATTCAAAAGACTTCATTAACAACTAGCCGTAAGAAGATCCACAATAAAACAGAATAAATCAATAGGTAAATAAATAAAATAATCGCTTTACAAAGAGAATTTCTAGACTACATATAAGAAAATATCACAAAGACAGAGACAGTCCCAACAGAGCTGATTACAAGAATAAAATCAAGAAGTATAACAAATAACAAACTAGCCCAGCAGATAAACAGAAGATTAATAAGCATGAGATCAAGAAATCTAACTGCCAGCACAGCATCTAAACAGAAGATTAATAGCATGAAGATCAAGAAATCTAACTAACTACACGACAGAGGCAAGACTCTAACAGAAATTAGTTACAGAAACCAACAGAGGAACATTCTAGAAGAGCAGACCAAAGACTATAAATAGAACTGAGGAAATCACAGAAAGGGTTGAAGAATTATCTTTAGATCTTCTCTAGCTTCTCGCCTTCTTACTTTCTCCGCCTCCTCTTCCCTCAGCCAATTCTCAATGGAAACCAGAAAACCCCAAATAGACGCGAAATCCCCTGATTCCTCCATTGCTCAAGCGCCCTGCATCCTCAACATTCCTACGGTGGATCTTCCTTGGATCGACCCTCACCGGTAAGGATCTTCTCCATCTCCCTCCGATCTCCTCTCAGAAACCCTAGCAGACATGAAACAAAGCCTGAAATGCAAGGAAGCAAATGAATTAGGGTTTACTCGATTCAAATCCGCATTCAAATAGTCCGACCGATGACATCTTTCCACTCAAACTCATCCAACGCCCTTAATCGAAAGAGATCGATAAGATGCAACCATCTGTAATCCACTCACCATAGAAGGAAGAGAAACCGCGTGATCAAAACACAGATCCAAGGGCAGGGATTAATCACACAGATCCAACGGCTTATCAAGAGTATAAGAAGAACTCAATCGAGCCCATCCAACGCGAGAATATAGGCGATCCTACGGATCAGAAATCAACCGCCACCGATTAGCCTATTAACTCAGCCGGGTTAACTCAATGGAAAGGGTTTAACTCATTGTCTTGACTCAAATCACACCCAATGTAACCCAAATGGAAATGAAAGAACCATAATTACTTCAAACAGAAATATTCCCGCAAGCCTCTCTGTATCAGATCAAATTACAGAAAAAGAGTTGTATCAAAATATTTATGCATAAGGTTATCCAATCATATGTTGATGTGTGACATGCAATAGATAATGTTGGTTGTTTTATCTTATGTCATGAAAATTTACTTACAAAAGAGAAAATCACATGTACATATATACGCAAATATAAGTTTACAAAGAGATGTGCTTTGTGATAAGTACTCATTCACATTGTTCCAATACGGTGGGAAATTTTGTGCTATAAGTACTTGCTCAACTTGTTCCAATGTGGTAAGGAAATCTTTTTTGTGATAAGTACCCGTTCACATTATTTCAATGCGATAGAGAAGTTTGTGCTATAAGTACTTGCTCACATTGTTCCAATGTGGCAAAGAAATGTGCTTTGTGATAAGTACCCGTTCATATTGTTTCAATGCGGCGAGAAAATTTGTGCTATAAGTACTTGCTCATGTTGTTTCAATGTGGCAAGAAAATGTGCTTTGTGATAAGTACCCATTCACATTATTCCAATGTGGTGGAGAAACTTGTGCTATAAGTATTTTCTCACGTTGTTCCAACGTGGCAATGAAATTTGCCTTGTAATATAAGTACTTGTATGCATTGTTCCAATGGTACAAGAAAATGTTATGTTATGCAAACCCATGCACGCATTTTTTGGCATGGTGGGCAAATAAAATTTTCGACCACGGTGTCTTATGACACCTACCATGCACGCCTTACTTGGCGTGGTGGGAAGGCCTAGTCTCCTGAAGTTGCTGTTTTTGTTGTTTTAAGTTAAAATTGGGTTGGATTTATTATTATTATTATTATTATTATTATTATTATTATTATTATTATTATTATTATTATTATTATTATTTTGCATCAAGCATGTTGTGAGCATGTTATTAAGCAATCCCTAAGATTTAAAGGGCAGCATGGCATGAAATCCACGTAAGTTCAATTTCATATTCTCAATAATGAATGGCATTGACATAGGGTATCATATGGTGCTTACCTTATGTGTTGCTTCTAAATAATCATTATGTCATATGAAACAAGTTTTGGCTTTCATGAAAATAAAAAGGTTTCATTACCTCATGATAATTGAATTTGGATCCTATTGAATGGTGAACTCATCATTATGTTAAATATTTAATCAAATCTTGGTTATGCTAATCATGGCATCAAAGTAATTTCAGAAATATATGGGGTTGACATTGAACTTTAACACTAATTTCTATGTGAATTTCTTGTTTCTCTTGTCTTATGGTTTCATTGGCTAAATCACTGAGTTTACCCCATTGAGATAGCAATGGAAGTTAATGATCAAATCCAAAATGATTCCTTGGTTTGGAAAATTTATTATAATTAGAAAGATTACATTTAACTATATATCCTCAACACCCTTTTTCATTGATCAAGTCAAAAAAAAAAGTGATGAATGTGATTCAAAGATTTATAAATTTTGGGAGCTCTCATTTTACTATCCATAAAACAATCAAAGGGTATGATTATCTAAGTCTCATTATGGAATATCCATTCTCCTTCATTTTATATTACAATAAGATAGTCTCGCAATGATGTCTTAGATTCTATAGTATATAAACATTATTACACTCTAATGTTTGATATGATATTAAAATTTTCATTTCATTTGTCTAATTTAGAAGAGAGTGAAAGAGAAAGCAAAATGTTTATGGTGTTTATTTTTGATTTTGGTGCTTTGTGTGTATATGTGAGGGGACACCACGTAGATCAGATGTACTCATTAGGGTGATCGGTATGACATTAAAAAATAGTGTACTATCTCGAGAGATAGAAGTCACTACCCTATAATGGACATAATCACCTAATAAAGACTCCTAAGGCATGACAGGTCTTTGAATATACCAAAAATTTTTCCCCTTCTTTACATGGAAAAGTAAAGTAGGGTTTATTTAAATCGGGTTTCCCTATGGAGGCAAGCCTCCATAGTTAATTACATCTTAAGAAAAATGAATCCCTTAAGAATACTCTAGATTAAATCAAGTGATTGTTGTCTCCAAAGAATTCAAAGATAAGACTATCAAAGGATTGGTTGTATTTTTGAAAATTAAGTGGGAGAGATCAAAAGGGAAGAGTTATTATTGAAACCAAGGGAGATAAGTAGGGAGTGCTCATGATACTAGGAAGCCTAGTGAGCACTCCAATCTATCCTATGGTTGGGCTTTATATATTTGAAATTGAGAAGATTTATCTATTTGAGTTAAATTTTTATTAAAAATCTAGAACTTATAATTTTACAATACAAGATTGTGAAAATGCCTAAGAGGTGAGGATTTATGCTTGTACCCCACAAAGGGAAACAACTAACTCAGATCTTAAATATAGTAAGCTTTGGTGAGGGCCAAAACATGATCTAAATCTAAGGCGAAAATGGGTATAGGGTTACCTCAACAATAGAGAGTAAACCACCATTAAAGAGCGACTCTTCTCCATGCTTTAAATCCTGTAAGTCATATGCTTTGCAAGATGATTAGTTATTTACTAGAAGAGAAACTATGTCCTTAAACTCACTCCTAAGAGACTAGAAGAAGGGCATGAATAATGACTTAACTCTAATGCAAATTTTGTCAAGTTTTATTTGATTTTAGGACTTTTTATTTTGACACAAGCTATAGGATTTTGTATGCTTAAATGCATAAGAAATTGATTATGGGCTAAATTAGAAGAGTAAGAGGTATTTTTTCATCAAAGGCTCTAACATGTTAAGCTTTTATTCTCTAGCATAGATGGAAGCTTTCTCTTAGTAAGAGTGGAAGAATATGATATGCATTATATTATACATTCAATCATCCAGCTAAGGGCTGCTAAATATTTTATTATCTTGATTTAATTTTTAGGCTTTTATGTGAGGTTATGAATTATTTTAAAATTTTAGTTATCAGTTATTAATGGGATAGAAAATTTATTTTTATCCTAAGAGCCTAATCATATCCAGGCCACACAGTAATCACCAATCATAAAGAAACTATGAAAAGACATGTTATTTCTAATGCACAAGCTAAACAAAATATCAAATAATTTTATAAAGCTATCACAAAAGAATGAAAGGCCGATGCAGTCGGGTACCATCGTACAACCCAAAAAAGAAATATGGGTAGCCAAGGTCTAACCTTATACATCCTGGTATAATGAAAGAATAATTATAATTATGAAATGATAAGTGTTATGGGGGTCTTCATTCTTCATCCTCCATTATCCACTTTTCATCTTTCATTCCTTCATTTTTAATTTGCTCATTTCTTTCTTTCTTTTGGCTTGATTGGGATGTAGCTTGCTCCAAAGGCATCACATGGTATATAAGATATGGTCTTATGATAAATGTTCATCCTTAATCCCCATAACACTTATCCTAATCCTAATGCAAAAATTACATTAAAAAGAAGGAAAGTAAATCTAACTACACATACAAAACAAATGTTAGCTAAACACACCATACAACCCAAGCAGTTGCAGGAATAATTTGGACTTAGCACCCCACACATGGCTAACCAAGTCCACCTATCCTAACTTGGGTTATGCTGAGAGGCTAAGCAACCTAAAAAAAACATTTATATTTTTATTACAATGACCCCTTTAAGCATAACCCCTACATAAAACATGATTAGGCTAGTATAGACCTAACATCCAGGCTACGCGCATACACCCTAACATCCAGTCTAAAATAATACATCATAAAACTAAACATTCATCAAACCATGCACCGCCCTAACATAAAACTAGAAATTGTGACTTAGCCTAATGTGCATATGTTCGGGTTTGTGTGGTATGTCCTAACTAGGCTTTAGAGTTATGATTTGTTAAGTGTGAGGGATTTAATTTATGAAAGGTTGATTTCTCTTTAAGTGGTTTAGTTGATTTGGAGATTTTACTTAGTGTTTTCTTTTATTTCATGTAGCCTACACTTAGTAACTAAGTATTATAAAGAGAAGAAAGAGAGAGAGTCTCTCTTTGATCCCTACCTTAAGCCATTTTTGAGGTAAGTTAATTAATGAATTTCCTTTAGTGAATGGTTTATTATGTGTTTTAATTAACCCTAAGTTTAGATTCATTCTAAATAGCCCTATTCAATAAGAAAGGTATCTTAGGATTAATTAGGATGGATGACTATCATATATCACAAACCCATTTATTTCTTTCCATCATGTATATCATGCATATGAATAATCTTAAACATACCTATACATGCAATGTAAATCTTAGTACACTTTAATGATGAATGCAAGTATATTTTGAATTTAAATGTTTCATTTTTTGATTGAATTATGAATGCATGTCTTTATTATGTAGAAAAGAGGGATTTTTCATCCATTAAAATACACACACATTACATGTATAAAAAGTTTCGCCCAGGGGTCTTGTCTACTTATACTACTTTTCTTATATACATGTAAATGTATGAATAACAATAAGGATAGGAAAATCCATGCAAAAGTTATGTTTTATTTATTTGATTTTTGATTCTCATTCATTGTTCATAGCATACATGCATGTGTATAAGAGTTTTAAGTGAGTACAACGCCATTGTTTTCTACACGAGGGGCATAAGGTACAATACTTACTTAGAGCTACTTAAAGCCTCGCAGCCCCGGGATGTCTAGACTAAAATACCACTTTTCTTAAATACTTATGAATGTACAAAAAGAACCAAATGGATAGGGAATCATGCAAGAAATTATGTTTAATTTGGTTGTATAGTTTACATGTGTAATATGAAATTCTTCCTAAGTCTTAACATGGAGATGCATAGGAATAGATTTAAACTTGCAAATCTTATATGAATCCATGTTAAGGTAGGGAAAGAGAACTTAATAGTACACATCTTATACAATCATCACACGCAAGCATCTAAATATTTGTAAGTAGCATTACTTCATTTCTAATAATTGATTTATAGGTTTTGAAAATAGTTTTTGGTTTAATAGAGATAATAGCCACTCATATTCTTAATTTTAGCCAACACATGCAATTTGACATAAAAGAAAGTATTTTATTTAATTAACTTTCAAAAAAAATGAATGCATGATTTCATATGGCAAACAATATTTAGCATGATTGGAAAGAAATAAAGGAATGTAAACACATGATTTCATTCATTAATTAATTAAGGACAATTAAATAAGGCTATTTAAAATGAACTAAAATTCTTTAAAGGCATTTTTATCTTTGAATTTGATTTGATTTAGGAAATATGAGAGGTTTGCTAATCCTAACCCATTTCCCCATGTGTGAATTAGTTTGGTTTAATGAAGAATATTTAAGTTGATTTTATATTTTGATTAAGTTAAGATATGCATTAAATGAATTAATTATCTCTTACCTACATCACCTTAAGTTAATTAACTAATTAATAATAAGCCAATATGATATACAACCACAAGATAAGTAAATTTGTAATGCTGTTAAGAAATGAAAGGGGCCTAATGCAATTGGCTTATGATTAATAGTTAATTAAGCTCAAGGGATCTCACTTAATTACTTTTATACTTTTCTCACACATGTGAGCCAATCATAATTTTATTTTTGCTTACCTTGGGTTATTGAACACTCAAGAAGCTACTCAAAATAAATTAAAGGTTCCTTAGGTGTGCATGAATTGAATTTTAAATTTTAATTTCATTAAGCTTTTTATGAATTGATTGAACATTTTGGTTATATTTTAATTTGAATGATAAAATTAACTAAGAGGAAAGGATCAAGGATAAGGCCTCAATCTTATTCCCTAAATCATTTAAACATTCAATTAGATTTTTATTTCCTTATTTTGAAAATTAATCACTTAATTAATCAATTAATCATTAATTAACCCATTAATTAATTTGATTTTTAAAGATAAAAGAAGATATTAATTAAAAAAGTATCCCAATCACATTCCTAAGTGATCTTATCAAAAAATTATGTTCAAATGATTAATCAAATTATTATTTATTCTTTAATTATAATTAATTAGATCAAGAGAGTGATTAGGGCTTACTCAAATGATTTCCCTAATTAAGCAATCAATAAAATGAAATGGTATAGGTCTTCCCCAAACATCCACAAAATTTGAGATTAATTGAGTGCTTAATTATGTAATTTAATAGATTTTGATAAAACCCTAATTAAGCCAAAATCACTATTCAAAATTAATTAATTATAATTTTCTTAGATTCTCCTCTGAAATATCTTCTAAATGAGCCTAAGTTTGTAAATTATTTTGGATTTTTCTATAATTAGTTATTATTTTAGAAAGTTTTAGGATTAAAATTTAATTAATTAGCCATAATTAAAGTCTTAATCCCGTCAGGCCACGTGACGGCTAACACGACACGCTTTTTATATGGTGTGATGGGATTGGCTATTTAAGTAGTCACATCCGCGCGCTCACTCAGCCGGCGGCGGATGCGCTATATCTATGGGTTTTTCGACCTAAGATTAGACAGTCGTGATTCGATCCGAAGTTTAGAAAGGGAATTGAGGGCTCTATCATGGGATTTGATCAAAGTCGTTCATCTTAATTTTATGAGATGGACGGCTCATGATTATTCCATTTATGAGCGATGAAAGACAGATGCCATCCATCTTCCCTCACTCGACTGAGCTCACCCGAGCTCAGATTGTTTCCAAATTCTTCCCACACCTTTGAGGAAGGGAGACGCATGCATCTAATGGTCAATTTTACATGAGATTCAAATTCTCTTCAAAAGGACCAACCCACATTTTCCTATAGCAATGATTTTGAGGAATTACCTCACTAGAGCTAATGTCCGGCGGTGCAACGTCAGAGGTAGCACTTTGAGAGACTTGAGGAGCTTTGAGCTTGATTTGGTGTGGGAGGCTTGGTTGACCAATCCACGCATGTGAAGGCTTCAACTTTGATCAAACTCACACCTCTGGCCACTTGGGAGCTTGGGAATTGGTTCAATTGTGCTTGACGAAGTGTGGTGATGGTGTGGCTAAGAGAAATTTGGATTTGGTTTAGTGGAGAGGGAGTATTGCTCGAAAATGGGATGCCCTATTTCAGCCTTACTCGGAGGAGAGAAATGTCAAATGGAGAGACCTTGAGATCCTTGGAAATGCTCTGAGGGGTTTCAGAATGGGCTTGAGGCTCGATGTAAATGTGTGAATTCTCTTCAATTGGGGGTATACCCATCAATTCCCCATCATTGACGGATGGCTTGTGCACATATTTTGTATTGGCTCACCATCATCTTGCCACCAGAGTTGTCTCCATCAAGGTCAAGTCGCACGCTAGGGATGGGAGAAGTGATGGGGAGCTGCCATGGACCCAATGTGCAAGGATGCCATGGTCTTGATCCAATGGGTGCTCGATTTGGGTTGGAGGTGAGTCAACTCACCTCCCAAGGGTCTTGGCTGACCTAAGGTGAGTTAGGTTAGCTAGGTGGGTCAGGAGAAGGTTCCATGTAGTACCAATGAGCTGCCATGGGGATGGGCAAGTTGTCTTTAGCTTTGACCCAATGGTTTTAAGTTTTAAATCCCATGGTTTGATGGCTAATTCCCTTGGTGGGGTCCACTTGGCTTCTGGCCTAATTTGGGAATGAAGTGGGACATGCTTGGGTCTGGTTTGACTAAGTCCTAGGGTCTCATAAGTTGGTTTGGAGGGATTTGGCTTCATTTGGTCAAAATGAGTTCATTTGGGCTAGGTTGGGTTGAGTTGACCAATTGTTCTAATTGGGTCAAACGAAGGCTTGAGTTAGGTTCATATGATGATTTGGGATGTTTTTGTTGAATTAACTTGGATTGGTTTGGCTTAAGTTTGAATTTGACTCATTTGGATTCAAAAGGGTCAAATTGGTCAAGTTGACCAATTTGACCAATTTGACCAATTTAGATTGGGTTAGGTGTTGAGTTAAGTTCAATTGGTTGATTAAAAATTATTATAGGTTTTGTTTTGGTTTAACTTGGAATTAATTTTAATTTTGATCAATTTGGGTGGTTGATCAAGTTGGTCAACTTAGGCTCAATCATGGCTTTGGTCAAGTTCAACAAGTGATTTGGAATGAACATGAGCCATTGGTTGCAATCAATTTGGATTAAATCATGATTTGACTCATTTTACTTTTTAGGATAATTTGGGTCAACTTAGGTCAAGTGGCCAATTAGGCTTGGTTTGGCTCAATTGATGACTTGGTCATGTTCAATCATTGATTATGAATGGATTTGGGTAATTTATTTCAATAAATTTAGCATATGGTAGATTTTGGCTGATTTGGGTTTCATTTGGGCTAAATATTGACTTGGTTAAAGGCTAGGTTTGACCCAATTCAAAGTAGTTGATCACCCCATGATGATTGTTGATCATGATTGAGGTTTAGATGGGCTTAGCTCAATCCAATTTGGGTTGGATTGAAACTTGGCTCAAAATGGTCTTTTAGGCTACTTTAGGTCAAGTGAGCCTAAATGAGTCAATTGGCTTGCTCAAGGTTTGATTCAAGTTTGGTTGAACCCACATATGAGCTTAGGATTGAAATATAAATCCAATTGTAATTGGTTTGGAGCCAAACAGGTTTTGGTTCATATGACAATTTCATGTCAAAAGGGTCAATTTGGGCTTGATTTGGGTTGACTTGGTTTTGGTTTGATAATGGTGGTTTATGTTTATATTTGGATCAATGATTGAAGGAATGATTGACTCATGAAGAAATCCATGAGTTTTGAGTTGATTTGGGTTTCATTTAGCCAAGTTCAAAAGTTTGGCTAAAAGAGCTAAAATTGGGAATTTGATTTGATTTGAGTTTGGTTTTGGTCATTTGAATTTAAATTTCATTTATATTTGTGAATATAAATGAAGAAATAAATGTGTCATGAGAAAATCACTTGAGTTTGGAGTGATTTGGAAGCAAATTTGATTAAGCTTAAGGATGTAGGTTGAAAGGGAAAACTTAGATTTTGATTTGGTTTGATTTATTTTTGGTCATCGGAGGGTGGGTTTCATTTATGTTTATGAGTATAACTGAAGGAATGATTGATTTATAAAGAAATCAACCAAGGTTTAGTTGATTTGGATCAAGATTTGATTAGGTTTATGAAGGTAAGTCCATATGGCATAAGAAGGGTCGTGATTTGGTTAGATTTGATTTGATTTAATTTGAAAGGTTTAAATTTAGATTTCATTTATATTTGTGAGCATAGATGAAGGAATGATTGATTTATAAATAAACTAATCAAGTTTGAGTGGGTTTGAAGGAGTTTTGGCTAAGCACGTGAAGGTGGTTCATATGGCTTAGGAAGTGATTTTGGAATTTGGAGTTAATCATGAGTTTCAATCATTTGGAGTTTGGAATTGATTTATGATTTGGAATTTGATTTGAGATTGAATTTGATAATTGAGAAAATCAATTGGATTGGGGTTGATTTTTATTTGGTTAAGGCTAAGTTCATAAAGATAAAATCAAAAGGCCTAGGAAGGGATTTGGAGTTTGAATTTGGTGATGGATTTCAGTAAATGGATAGTTGGATTTATTTTGGAATATGAATTTGAATTTTTGGTTTTAGTTTGAAAGAAGGAAGCAAGGATTGGGTTTGGGCAATAGGGTAGGCAAGTCTTCCTAAATCCCTAAGGCACAACCTATTCCTATGGCTAACTCTTCTAAGTCTCTGGGTTCAAGTATAATCACTAGAGGTGTCTTAGACTAAGAAACTATTAGTGTCTATAAGAGTCCTAGATCTATGATGAGGAAGTTGAGAGCTCACTCCAAAAGTGAGGTCAACAATATTCCATGAATAAATCTCTTTACTCTTCTTTGCCTCTTTCATATCTTTGAATGAAGTAAAGTTTGCTACTCATAGGCTATTATCTATTGTTTCATTTTATTTATTGAGCTTCAGATGCCTAAAAGAAAGTGAAGTTTCAGCTTTACTCTATTTGAGCATAACTTGTGCTTATTGGCCTTACTCTAATGCCTTCTTAAGCTAGTGTGAGTTAAAGAAATTTTAGAGTTGTAAGATCCCATCCTTTGTAGAGTGTAAAATTTCTTTCTTTTTGTCATAAGAGGTTGAAAGTTTCTTTTCTATTCTCTTATGAATAATCTAAATACCATGCATAGTTCATTAAAAAGGAGGGAGAAAGGAGGAATCTAAATAATATATTTATAAAGAAAGGAAGATTTCAAATGAGGTAATGATAAAAAAAGGAAAGAAATATCATGTCAATCATAATTCACAAGATAATAAAGATGAAGGCGAGATTTGATTCCAAATGTATGTAAAATTTCTTGATGCTTCTAAGTCCACAACACCTTTTGAGAATGTGAAAGAGGATGAGAAGGGAAGAGGAGAGCAAATCCTCATGAAAATAAAATGCTCTCTTATTTATCATAGGTGCTAGCCTTCTTCCTAAGTAAATGTCATTTAGGCCCTTCCTGCGTAAGGCCAAAAATGTTTAAACCATAAGGATAAATGAATAAATGGGATTTGCATTATCCCATTAATACTTATGGATTTTTGTATAACATTAAAGAGGAGGAAAATTTCTCCTCTTCTTTTTTCTCTTCACGATGTGATGTCATGCTATATATATATATATATATATATATATATATATATATATATATATATATATAATAATAATAATAATAATAATAATAATAATAAATACACACATGTGTAAGTGCATGATGAAATGTGTGAAAGAAAATCCCTTATACCTCCTTTATTTATTTTGTCATTCTTTTTAATTTCCCATGAAATGGGCATGAATTTAAGGAGTGTTGACTTCATTTTTAGGATGAGCTCTCAACCCTTCCATCTTAGACATAGGACTCCTCTTAGAATCTAAGAGATCCTTAGTCTTAAGACACATCTAGTGATTAGATGGACACTCAACCCATCCTTAGAGACTTAGAAGAGTTAGCCATAGGAATAGGTCATACTTTAGGGGTGTTAGGAAAATTTGCCTACCCTATAACTTGAACTACATTCCTCACTTCCTTCCTTCAAGTCAAACTCCAAATCAAATCAACATCAAACCTAAATCAATTCCAACTTAAAACTTGGTGATTTTCTCCAAATCGATGCCAAATGATTGAAACCATGATTGAAACTTATGATTGAAGCTCATGATTGAAAATCCAAGTTCAAAATCTTTTCTAAGTCCTTTAATCTCCCCTTAAAGACTTAGCTAGTTCATGTTCAAATAAATTCAAATTCATGAATCTCACAACTCATTTATATATATAAATGAAATATAAATTTAAATCAATCAAACTAAGTCCAAAATTTAAATCCAAATTCAAAATATTTCCAAATTCATTTTGATTCCCTCTTAAGGACTTAGCCTAAATCATGTTCAAATCAATTCAAATTCATGAAATTTTCTCACCTTTTATATTCTCATTTATATTCACATATATAAATGAAATATAAATTCAAATCAAATCAAATTCAAAATTCAAATCCAAATCAAAATCTTTCCTAAGTCACTTTGATTTCCTCTCTTGGACTTAGCCTAAATCATGTTCAAATCACTTCAAATTTGAAATTTTTTCATAACCCATTTATTCTCATTTATATTCACATATATAAATGAAATATAAACAAACAACCAAAACCAACTCCAAAAACAAACTCAAATTCAATCAAAATCCAAGCCTTTCAAGTCATAATCTTGAACTTAGCCAAATCAATTTCAAATCAAGCCAAACCCTTGATTTCACTTCATGATTCAATCAATCCTTTGATCATGAATCTAAATATAAATATAAACTTCAATCACCAAACCAAAACTCAATTCAAAAATCTAACCTAAGTCAAACTCATGTTCACCCCCTTGAACTTGAAATTGTCAAATGAATCAAAACCCATTTGACTTCAAACCACTTGCAAATGGATTTATATTTCAATCATAAGTCTGTATGTGAGTTCAATCAAACTCAAATCAAGCTTTGATCAAGCCATTTGACCTACTTAGGCTCACTTGACCCAAAGTGACCTAAAGTACCCTTATGAGCCAAATTCTAATCCTAATCAAATTGGATTGAACTAAGCCCACCTAAACCTCTCATCATGATCAACAATCATTATGAGATGATCAATCACTCAAATTGGGTCAAACCAAGTCAAACCTAAGGGTTGACAAGTCAACACTTAGCCAAAATGAAACCTAAACTAGCCAAAATCACCATAGGCCAAATTGATTGAAACCAATGATCTAAGTTCATTCATGATCAATGTTTGAACTTGACCAAGTCAACATTTGAGCCTAACCTAGCAATTGGCCACTTGACCCAAGTTGACCCAACTTGACCTAAAAAGTCAAAATGTGTCAAAACTTGATCTAAGCCAAATTGATTGAAACCAATGGGTCAAGTTCATTCCAAAATGATTGTTGAACTTGACCAAAGCCTCAATTGGCCAACTAGACCTAACTTAGCCAAATTGACCTTGAACCCAACTTGACCTAAAGGGTCATATTGAGCCAAACTCAATTATAAACCAAATTGATTGGAAACAAAGATACCAATCCATTTCATAGGACCAACCAAATATGAACCAACCAATGACCTAACCCAAATAGGTCAAATGGGTCAATTTTGTCAACTTGATCCATTTGACCTAAATGAACTCAATTAAACCAAAACCAAATATAAACCAATTTGAATCAAACCAAAGACATCAAAACATTTCAAATGGTCATATGAACTTGACCCAACCCTTGGTTTGATTTGACTGATTGGTCAACTTGACCCAAGTTGACCTAAATGGGTCAACATGAGCCAAATCATATCAAACCAACTCCAAATTCAAAGAAACTTGAATTAACCATTTTTTCAAACATACCAAATATATTCAAATTGAAATCCAAGCCAAATGACCATTTTACCCTAGGCCATAGGGTAAATTTGGCCAAATCCACTTGGAATTTGGTCAAATCCTCTCCATAACCACTTGGAACCCTCTTAGTGGATCAAGTGACACTAGAGTGTGATACACCCAATGGGTTTGGGTCAACCTAACTAAGGCTAAAATCGACCACTTGCATGAAATTAAGCACATGGAATCCCTCCTCCACTTGATTTAAGCACATGCAAGCTCCACTATTCCACTCCTCTGGCCAAAGTGATTGTAAAGACACCCTAAACGGCCTAACAAACCCACTCAAGGTGGTCAATTGGATCAAAATGGGAGGAAGAATCTCGACTATCCGATTGCTCAAGGGGGAGATATACTCCCCCTAATTTGAATTCATTCCAACAATCCCTAATTTGATTGAGCAAGAGGAAGCTAGAGAAGTCATTTTCCAACCTCCCCAAGCTCTCTCAAGGATTTCCCATTTTTCATTTTCTCAGTTTTCATAGCTTGAAAACATGGGAGCTCCACTTGAAATCCAACTTAGCTAATATTTCAAATCAAGCTAATTTACTTTGCAAGCTCCCTCAGGGGTCCTAATCAAACTTGCCCCAAGCCTTTTCCCAAGCTCTAAAGGTAAGCGAGGAGCTACTTTGATCAAGACCGAGCTCAAGTCAAGGTGGAGTTAGCCTCTAGAAGGATCTACTTAATTTTAATACCTCCAAACTTCAACAGAGCTTTTTCTCCACAAGACGAAGCTTCTCCAAGGGAATCAAGCATCGGTGATCACCTTTGGTGAGATTAGCCATTAAACTGAGCACATTTTCAATATTAGTTGGAGCTTTATGAAGTGGATTTTCACCCCATGAGATTCTAGCCATTAGATGTGTTTTCCTTTGTGCTTAGATGGTGTGGGTAATTTTTGGGATCAGTTAGAGCTCAATCAAGCTCGGATCATCCCCTAGAAGATGGACGGATGTCCTCTCCCACAGAAAAATACAAGGATGGATCATAGGCCATCCATATGTGCATTTGGATGGACGATCGTGATTAAGAAGTGTAGGATTCCATGTTTCATCCTTTAGAATCGTGGCTTTAACCTCAAATTCGATCCTTGATCGATGAGGAGAAAGCGCGTAACCCTATGCTGCTATGATGTAACAAATTTAATATCTAATCCAATCATGCCACATGGAAACTGCATGCCGTGTTTGTAGTCCACATGGCAACGACGAGATTAAACATTTTAGATTATTAAATCCCTGATTAACCATGGAAACTTCATAAATTTATATCTAAGCCTAGAAAAATTAGAAAAATATGAAATAAATTGTATTAGATAGATAATTGAACATAAAATATTCTAAAAATAATTTGAATGGATTTTGAATGTACTTTTCTCTGGATTTTGGTTTTATTTAGAATGTTACTTTGTTAATTACCACATAATTACTCCACTGATTAATCCCAAACTTCTTGTGCATAATTAGTGGGATGACACTTAATCTATACCTTAACCTAATCAACCTATAAAATCAACTAATAATCCTAATAACTAACTAAATCAAGAAATATATGTGAGAATGGGGTAGGAGCAGCAAACTCACCTTATATTTCTCAAATTAAAGCAAACTCAAAAAAAAATCAAACCTTCCTTAAAAATAATTTAATTTGCTTTAAGCTTTCTTATTTCATAGGATTATCTTTAAGAATTAATTAGGGTGAATGTGTTTACATGCTTTCATCACTTTAGTTCTTTCCTATCATGCTAAATGTATATGTCATATGAATTTCATGGATTCACGCTTTTCAAAAATCAAATTGAAAAATGAAATGTTCTCTTTATGTCAAATTGCATGTTTTGGCTAAAGTAAAATATGTATGGCTATTATCACTATTAAATTCAAAACTATTTTAAAAATCTATAAATCAAACATCCAAAACTAAAAGTGTGCTACTTATAATTATTTATGAGCTTGCATGTGGATATAAATATGAAGATGTGCATAGTGTAGCTTCCCTTCTCTTTCCTTTTAACATAATTTTGAATAGGATTTAACAAAGTGTATAGTTCATTTGAAAGAACACAACACTTGCATAATCTCATTCCTATTCATTCCTATGCTATTACCCAAGAAGAACATCCACACTTGCACATATAATTTGCATAAACAAAATAAACAAACAAATACAAACTCTTTGCATCTTTTTTTTTCATTCATTAATTTTGTATATGTGTTTGTATTTAAGGAAAGTGGTATATTAGTTTAGACAACCCTGGGGTTGCGAGGCTTTAAGTAGCCTTAAGTAAGTCTTGTACCTTACACCCCTGGTGCTAACAATGATGTGTACTCACTTATGCCTTTTATACATATACATGTGCATGTGAATAATGGATAAAAGAAACCCCTCTTTTCTACTTAATGAAAATCATGCATCATAAAACATTCCAATTTTCTTAAGTAACATTTCTTAGCATTCATCATAAAGTATGCTAAACATTTCCATTTGTATGTATAGATATGTCAAGGATGCATTCATATGTATGTTATATATATTGGGAAAGAAATGAAGTGATGTGTATTTTGTGATATTAATTCACTTTTTTTAATCTTAAAATGAATTTATTTTTGAATAGGTTTGTTTAGAAAAAAAATCTAAACTTAGGATTAATTAAAACACATAATAAAACATTCATTAAATAAAATTAAATATGAATCCACTTTAGAAATTACTTAAGGTAGGGAAGGAAACAGAAGTTCTTTTCTCTTTTCCCTCTCTTTAAAACTTAGTAATTAATTGTAGGATTCACTTAAACCAAAATAAAATACAAAATAAAATCAACCCAAATCAACTAAACAACTTAAATGAAACCATCCATCTAAGTTGAACATCTTCACACTTAGATAATATAAGACTTAAATCCATAGCTAAACATACCACACAAACCTTTTAAAGCACACCCAATAGGTTAAGTCACCACTTCTAGCTTTAGGTTAGGGTAGTGCATGGCTTGATGTTTGCTTTTGTTTTATGGTGTATTATTTCTAGTCTGGATAGTAGGGTGCATGTGCATAGAATGAATGATAGGATGATTTAGTCTAATCATTATTTTATACAGGGGATTATGCTTAAGGGGCACTGTAATAAAAATATAAATACTTTTACTGTGTAGGTGCTTATACCCCTAAGCATAATCCAATAGGCTAGGTGGACTTGGTTACCCATATGCGGGGTGTTAAGTCCAATATACATGCTTGGGATTTTTATAGTTTGTTTAGCTAATCTCTATTTTGTAGGTGTTAGTTAGATTTATTTTTCCTTTCATGTATTTTGTAATTAAGATTTTGAATGAATGTTATGGGGATTAGATGAGCATTGGTCATAAGATTACATCTTATGTACCATGTGAATCCTTTGGAGCAATCACCTTACAACCATCCAAAAGAAGGAACCAAAAGAAGAAAGAAGAAAGAAGAACGAAGAAAGAAGGAATGAAGAAATGAAGATGCCCCATAATGTGAATTTTCTTACTTTATTATAAATTAATTCATTTGTAATCTGGGTTGTATAAGGGTAAAGCTACCTACCCAATTTGTTTTCGGTTTGTGTAGTGGTGCCCACCACAAATGGTCTTTATTCTTTTGGTTTTATAAAATTTTGATATTTTTTGTTTAGCTTGTGCATTAAGATGTTTTTCTTTTTCTTCCTTGATGTATGGCTTGGATGATGATTAGGCTCTTAGAAAAATAAATCTTCTACCAAATTAATCAACTCAAAATTAAAATAAATAACTCATAACCTCATTTTCCTAAGTTAAAATCAAGATAAAAGAATTAGCTCCTTTGAGTATTTCTTTTATAACATCATGCATAAAAGCATATTGTTACACTCTTGATTGGAGGGCTTCCACTTTTTATAGAGAAACTTGGCTTGACCTTTGAGAGACATAGTGGAAATACACTTCCCCCTTCTCATTGATTTTGGCCCATAATATTACTTCTCATGCATTTGGCATATGAATCCTATAAGCCTAAGTCAAATGATTGTCCAAAATGAAAATAACATGTTTTGCATTAGATCTAGGTCATTTTCAAGCCCTTACATGATCTAGTCTCTTAAGGAGTGAGTTTGAGGACTTAGTCTCTTTTTAAATAAATAACATCTTAGCTATCTTGAATAAAGCATATGACTTGCCTACATGAATTTAAAATCGGAGGAGGAGTTAGTTGGTGGCCACCCTCAGGCGGTTGTAAGTCCAAGCAGTCGGGTGGTTTGTTCTCTCTTGTGGAGGAAAATTAAATGCCCATTTTTGCCTAAGATTTAGGTCGTGCATTTGGCCCTTGCCAAAGCTCCCTAAATTTAGGTTTTGAGGTTGCTTCTCCCTTTTATGAGCCATAAGCATAAATCCTCTCCTCTTAGGCATTTCCATAACCTTGTGTTGTGGAATCATAAGCCCTAAACTTCTAATAAAAATTCAACTCAAATAAATAATTCAATTTCAAAAATATAAAGCCCAACCATAGATAGTTTGAGATGCTAGGTTTCCCAGCATGTTCTCTTCTCTTCCTTCAACTTTGATAATAACTATCTCTCTTTGATCAATCTCATTTGATCTTTTAAAATAAACTAATAGATTAATAGTCCTACCTATTAAATCTTTAGAGACAATGATCATTTACCTTAATTGAGAGTATTCTTAATAAATCCGCTTCCTTAGGATGTAATTAACTATGTGCTAAGAACAATGAACGATTTAAAATAAACCCTACTTTTTTCATGTAAAGTATCTCTTACATATGAAAACCCATTGTCCTTGAGTCCTTGTTATTGAGGTGATTAGGTCCATTGTAGGACTTCTATCTTTTGAGATAGTACACCTCTCCTCAACATCATAGATCACCCTCAATAAGAACATCTCTGATGTGATGTATGCATAAAAAGTATATTTCTATCTTCATTTTATCATAATAAATAGATGGAAGTATACACTTCTTTTAGAAATTCACCTAATAAAAATTTTACCACAGATTTTTTTGGCGACTCCGCTGGGGATTTTTTCGTCTCTCCAACTTTGGTAAATGATCGTTGTCTCCAAGTATCGATAGTGGGTTTGTATTTTGGTATGAATCCAAGACTATCTTTCTTTTCATGGTTTATACCCCTAAGAATTTGGATTTATACCCCTAAGAATTTGGGTATGTAAGATGGAAATCAATTATGTTTTATCCTTAAGTTATGTTAGCCAACATCTTTAGGTTTTAGCACCTCACCCCGTGTTGGTCTTAAAACCCCAGTTGAGTTCCCCAATGGGTGAAAATAAAAGTCTAATAAAAAATAATTAATTAAAAACTTCATTCTTACCATTGTTATGGTAAGGAAAGGTTCATTCTAAAATAATAAAGAAAATTAAATCCTTCATAAAAATCTTACTTTTCAAAAAGCACTCTTTCAAAAATGCACATAATAAAATATTTTGCACAAAAATTTTCTTAAATCATCTTCATCTAACAATCTTTATGGTTGTTATATGTAGGATCATCTTTAAGAAAATAAATTTCCAACAATCATATTTTCAAAAGCATAAAATTTTAAGATGGGTCTTTCCATTCAATACATCCAAAGGTGTTGAATGGATATTACATCTTCAAGCAAAATCACAACTTTGAAATTCCACTTAGCACATTCCACATATGTTAGGTTGGAACTTTCATATTTTCAAAAAAAAAAGCACATATGAAACCTCTCCATCCAATATACCCACACTTATTGGATGGAGGTTTCATTTTTAAACAATATAAAAATTAAATTTTCAAAAAGCACATATGAATATCTCCATTCAATATACCCAAATTTATTGAATGGAAATTTCATTTCCAAATAAAGTAACATTATTTTGAAATGCCACTTAACATATTTCATATATGATTAGGTTGGGATTTCCTCTTTCAAAAACTAATAATCACACACAAAATATACATCTTTGGAAAATGAAACATAATTGATTTCCATCTTACATACCCAAATTTGTTAAGTGGAAATCTCCCTTTTTTAAAAATCAACAAAATCAAAAATTTTCAAAACATATTTGGAACTTCATTCTAGCATATCACATTTGCTAAAATGAAGTATCCCTTTTCTAAAAACAATTTTGAAACATACTTTTGGAGTTTCATTTAGCATACTCAAATTTGCTAAATGAAATCTCCCTTCCACAAAAATTTTCAAAACATATTTGGAACTTCAATTTAGCATACCCCATTTGCTAAAGTGAAGTTTCCTCTTTTCAAATTCGAAAACAAAAATTTGAAACACAATTTTGGAATTAAAATCAAAACACAAAAATTATAAGCACATTTTGGAATTTCATTTAGTATACACAAATTTACTAATTGAAATTCCATTTCACAAAATTAAATGGAACTTCATTTAAGCATACCATATTTGATAAAGTAAAGTCTCCATTTTCAATCAAAATCAAATCAAAATCAAAAGAGGAACACATTAGGATTCCCATAGCATACTTAAATTTGCTAAGGATTCTACCTTTAAAAATCAAATCAAAATCAAAATCAAAAGAAAAACACATTAGGATTCCCTTAGCATACTTAAATTTGCTAAGGATCCTACTTTTCAAAAAACAAATCAAAACCAAAATAAACACATTAGGATTCCCCTAGCATACTTAAATTTTCTAAGGATCCTACTTTTTAAAATCAAATCAAAATCAAAAGATAAACATATTAGGATTCCCCTAGCATACTTAAATTTTCTAAGGATCCTACTTTTTAAAATAAAATCAAAAATCAAAAGGGAAACACATTAGGATTCCCTTATCATACTTAAATTTGCTAAGGATCCTACTTTTCAAAGAACAAATCAAAACCAAAAGAAACACATTAGGATTCCCTTAGCATACTTACATTTGCTAAGGATCCTACTTTCAAAATCAAATTAAAATCAAAAGAAACACATTAGAATTTTCTTACCATACTTAAATTTGCTAAGAATCCTATTTTTATAAAATCTCCACACTTAGATTTCCTTATTTAGCATACCCAAATTTGCTAAATGAGAAATTCCATTTCTCTTTTCAAAATCACAAAATGATTTATAGAGCAAAACAAACAAAGAAACAAAAAGAAAAATTATTTTCAAACATCTCACTTAGTATACTCAAATTTGCTAAGTGAATAAATTCAAAAAAATCTCAAATCCAAAAACAAAAGTAAATTGACCCTTTACTTTAACATACCCAAATTTGTTAAATAAAGGGTCCTCAAAATAAAAAATACTCAAATATGAACCTATGGAAGCATCCCTTCAAACAAAAATATTTGAGCCCATTTTCAACATATCCGAACTTGTTGAAAATGGATTATATATCCAAACAATTCCTCTTTCCAATCATAATCTCGAAATCTATTCTAAATCATTTAAACTTGACTTAACATTTTCAAAATGTTGAGTATGAGTTCAAATTCTAAATTCTAAATTAAAGTCAACAGTAATCTTATTCAAGTTTATTTTCAACATTGTCGACTTTGGTTGATTAGTTTAGGTTTGGTTGACAGAAATGGCTGCACAGAAATATGTTATCACCTTTCCCCATGAAATGGACTTGGCCTTGGATCAGGCCAGCCTTCCCCGTTCTAATTACGCCAACCTCATTCATTTCGAACAAGATTTTGAGGGGGCAAGGATTACCTATGAGGGCACTTCCCTCACCACTGTTAGCAAGAGCACAACGACTAGGCAGAAGCTGGTCATTCAGATTGATATGCCCTTGTACTCTGATATTCCCTCACTAAAGAGGAAGGCAGTGGTAACTCCTACAATGCCGGATTAGTACTTCAGCATAATGTGCCGCTATTTCTCATGCTACTTGGTGAGGGATAGCACTCATTAGCACCTTGGAAAGGGGGATAGTCTCTCCTACTTTTGAGGTCGGGTCTAGCTCTTACTACCCACCCCACCAAGACTTAGAGGAGGAACAAAATCACATGATTAGCACCATTGTGCATGAGGAGATGGAAGGCATTCGGTGGGTTGTGAGTTGCCCACTTTGTTTTACGGTGAACCCATTTCATGCTCTCTAGGTCTAATAGAGAGGATTCCAATAGGATCCCTACTTCACCTCCACTAGTGGTTTGATTCCAGACCCCAATTAGTCAAAGTAGAAGGTTATATGCTAGCCTCCATTCAGTTCTATGCCAGGTTGGCGGGGCCTACGGATGATCTGAGTCTGGGGCTCAATTTGACTTGAGATCTATTATCCCCCGCAGCATGGGAAAGTATCTATGGCAGGAGAGGGCCAGGGAGGCTCATACTACAGTTCATATCACTAGACGAGAGGCGAGGTTTGGTGCATCGGCCTCACTCTGATTTTCTTGATTTGCACGCATCGATCACCACGAGATTTTACTCATGGGGACTACCCATCACAAGAGAAGGGCTTCTATTCTGAGAGAGTCAGTGGTGTCTCCACCACACCACTCTAGTCCCCGTCCACAGTCGCCCGTTCATGTATCAACATATCCAGTTTCGTCGAAAGCCATGAAGGCCACATCCAGGGAGAATAGGACTCTGTTGGTGATTCGACTACGGTCAAGGGATCCCATTCCATCTACACCACCTACTATGGTGAGGTTGAGCTCTCTCGACCTTCCCCGATTATGTGGTGCGAAGGAATGGCGACCCAAAGCATAGTGGTCATCCCTTCACCATCACCCACAGGATCTAGAGATTTACTGATTGTAGAGGGAGAACCTCCTAGGAGTGTCACCCCGTATAGAGTCAGTGACAGTCATGAGTGTATATCTTCCAGCGAGTATTGCCCTCATAGGGTTAATTCTCCAGAAGGGGAAGGTTGATGCCTCAGTGCGATGTTGATCCCACCGTCGGTATTTTGTGCTAGTTCCAACAAATCATTCTCTTGATGACATAGTAGCACATTATTTCATGTAAAAGAAAGAGATCCTAGGATATGATTGGTCTGATGAGGAGAAGATCATCTTTGATCCCAATGAAGATGATTTGTTGGGAGACTCAGAAGGGGTTTGCATGGTAGATACTAGGGGATCCCTCCTTAGAGAGCATCAGGCTATGGAAAGTGTTGTGGATGAGCAAGAAGACACAACCCATTCGGTCCAACACCTCCTAGAATAAATAAAGCAAAAGGAAGAAAAGATAGATAGGATGGAGAAGAGGCTCGAGGATCTATTAGAAGCTGTCATAGCATTACAGAACTAAGCCCCAGCAGTTCATCCTACCACAGCTTAGACTTGTCAGCCAGAGTTGGTTCATGTCTTGGACCTAGCCAAGACTTTACCTCCATTAGAGCAAGGTAGCACCAGCATGTATAGGAAGGTAGTGGAAACTACCTCCATATAGGAGAAAAATATCAAATCCATGGTTGAGCAATAAGTGAAGGAAGCATTGGCTCAAGCCCAGGGAGGATCATCAGTTCCAAAAGGTAGACCCTACCCAGAGGAATTTGATGCAATCCAATATCCTAAGGGTTTCATGCCACCTTCCTTCAAGTGTTTTGATGGCAGTGGAAACTTGAGGCAGCACATTGCCCATTTCAGAACTAGTTGTTGCAACGTTGGGGGCAGTGGCACTTTACATTTTCATCTCTTCGTTAGTAGCCTAGCAGGGATAGCTTTTGATTGGTATGCTGAACTTCCTAATAGTTCAGTAAGACTTTTACTAAGTTAGAGCAACTCTTTATTAAGAGGTTTGTTAACCAAAGTATGAAATGTGAATCGCAGCTGTCTAAACATGTTGACCTCCATATATGTCACAAGTTAAATAAACCATAAAAGTTAAAATAAATAACTAATGAGAGGGACATCGCATGAATCAGGTTTAAAATCCCCTTAATCGCGATCAGAATCGATCAAATTCGCTTCGATTTGAAAATTAAACTTCAGAATGCGTCAAAAATATTAAAATTAATTTAAAAAATATCAATTCAATTAATAGTTGTTCAAATAATCAAATTCATTTTTTAATGAAGTTACACATATATCAAAGTAGGGAAGCCTCGACGATGCCCGAATGACCTCCGCTCATAAAATTGATCGCACCATTATCGCTGAAATTTCAAAACTTATCAATCGATGCCTTCCGTGATCAATTTGGCAAAGTGTACATGAACGTTGATCAATTTGAGCATGATGTCGCTCAATCCAATCCCAATTTCACTTCGACTATCGCTAACATAGCCCAAACGATCTCCGATCATGAAATTGACCTCTTCGTTGTGTTCGGCACAACAAAATTACTTAAAATCAGCACTCTCATATTGCTAGGGTTCCTCACACAAAATGATTTCACAAATTTTTGACGCAAAATTATATTAATTTGTAGTTAAAGTTATTAGCAACTTCTTAATCCCATAATTCCCTCTAATCCTATCCTAATCTAGCCGCCTATTTAACCAATTAAGAAAGCCGCTTATCATTTTTTATTGCCTACCATTTAGGCAGCCAATTAAAAGTTGCAGTCTAACCTAAAAGCCGAAAAGGAAATCCCGATCCCTTATTCCTCATGACTCTCTCATGCAACTCTCTCAGCTGGAGCTCTCGTTCTTTCTTGCTATATGTGTGGTTCCTTCTCATGGAGCTCCCTCTCCTCTTCTTGCTCCCCAGCCAAACTCCTCATCAAGCCATCTCCTTTCTCTAGCCAAGCACAGTGGAGATCGACCAAACTCAAGCCCAACCAAACTCTTCTTTTCCTTTCCCTTTTGCAATTGAAAGCTCAGTTGCTTCTATCCAACCTTAAGTTATATTTCTCTTGCTATTTGGTTTCTTTTCTTTTAGAGGAAATGAAGATTTGCAAATCCCGCTTCCATTTGTGTTCTATCTTTGGACTTCTTTTCTGTAATTGCAATAACATGAAATTAAGATGTTGGATTTATGCTATAAGCTTTCACTTTGCTATTTTCTCCTTCTAAGGTTGAACCAGGAGCTCATTCTCTCATCTCTTCCTCCCGCTCTTTTTTCTTTTCCCTTTTAGTTTCTCTAAAAATTATGGTTGTGCAATTCTCCTCAGAACCTCCAACCTTTGAATTGATTTTAAAATAAAGAAGAGGCGGGGTTTTGTGCAAGTTCAAAGCTTCAATTCTTGTTGTTTAGTAATATTGAGATTGTATCTTGCCTATTGCTTGTTCATATTCTACTCACAAGTACTTTCCTAGGCTTAACATGCTATTTCTTGTTACATGATAACCTCTCACAACCCATTATAGACTTCACCCATCACTCCCAAAGCCCGAAAATGTTGAAAAAAAGGAAGTTGAGTGATGCTCCATGGAGTATAGACTTTCATGTAGTAGTTAAGTGGAGGAGAGATTGTGTGTTTAGGAAGTTTAATTTAAATTTGTCTATTGTTTGGAATTGGTAAATCCAACATTTGAGACAAAACTAATTCAAGTTTCAATCTCTTGTTTTCATTTTGCTATTAAAACCTACTCTTATCTACAAATGGCCTTCTCTTTGTAGGATTTGGGAAAGATAAAAAATATAAATTTTTAAATTTCAGTTTTATGGTCATATGGATGTTTTGCAAAATGAAACTTTGTTTATATGATATCAAGTTAATATGGTTGTTTGCCTTATTTGGTATGAACCTTAGTGCCTTATTTGGTATGAACCTTACTTGCACTTCACTTTGAAGGAAGGATGAGGGGAGGTTGATTGACTTTATTAAGTGTGCTTGTTGTCCTTTGTGATCACTAAGTCAATAAGCCTACAATCTAAAATGTGGCTTTGTGCAAGTTTAAAGCTTTCATTTTTTTTGTTTAGTTTCATTAAAGTTGCATCTTGCCTAGTGCTTGTTCATACTTTACTCAAAAGAAATTGCCAAGTATCTTGCATTAAACAATTATATGTTCACGTCCATGAGTAAGTGGGGTTGGAATCATGCAAGATATATTGTTCTATACCTTTTTTCTTGCTCTTTTATGAGAGTAAGTTGTGATAATGAAATCCCGGTTTTCATTACATGATGTCATCTTTGAAAGCTCACTTTGTCTTGATTTGGGGAATAATGAAAAGAAAGCAAGTTTATTTTGGGACAAAGTATGATTTATATTGGTCTCCTTTCTATTGTATCTTTTATCTTGCATACATATGAAAATGTTGAGAATTGAAGATATAGGATGTGGAAAGTTTTCTTTATGATTATTTGTCAGCAAAAGATGAAATATGTGCATATCTCTCGACCTTTAATTGCTATGTTACTTGTGGGCTTTAAGAAAGGTATGTCTTCTTTTATATTCAAAATGAGAAGAATGGAAAGGTGCTCACATGTGATTAAATAGAATGGAAAGGTGCTCACATGTGATTAAAAGCTTATGTTATAGGTTGCTATTTGAATATTCCAAATGCAAAATTCGGGTGAAATGGCGATGAAAATGATGCTAAATTTATCGTTATATTTTAATTTCATGCACATGTGAATACAATTTATTAAATTGCTTTGTCTTATAAACATTCATTGTTCCAATGAGACTTGTGATAATTTTATTCATGTTGTTTCAACGTACTTGGGAAATATGTTATGATAAGTACCTCCCCACGTTATTCCAACATGGCAGGGAAATCTGTTGCCATAAGTACCCATTCACATTGTTCCAATGCAGTGGGGAAACTTGTGATAAGTACTTGTTCACATTATTCCAACGTGGCAGGGAAATATGCTGTGATAAGTACCTATTCACGTTGTTCCAACATGATAGGGAAATATGTTGATATATTTACCCATTCACATTGTTCCAATGCGGCGAAGAAACTTGTGATAAGTACCTATTCACGTTGTTTCAATGTGGTAGGAAAATATGTTGCTATAAGTACATGTTCACGTGTTCCAACATGGCATGGAAACTTGTTATGATAAGTAGTTACTCACGTTATTCCAACGTGGTAAAGAAATGCAATGCTATGCTCTACTAACCCACACACGCCTTTCTTGGCGTGGTGGGCAAATAAACTTTCGATCATGATGTCTCATGACACCTACCATGCACACCTTTCTTGGTGTGGTGGGAAGGTAGAAGTAATATGGGGATGAGGCCGAGGCCAAATTTTCAATAAATCAATAAAAAGTTTGAATTTGATATGATGCCAATCAAACTTTTAAACTTGATATGCCACAAAAGGAAAGTGAATTGAGACTCAAAATATTTATGAAAATATTGATAAATTGATTCAATCATAAATGCTCAAGTTGAATTAAATCTAAATTATAAGAGATTTGATAATTTATTCAGAAGCATAATATATGATTTGATATCTCAATAATGAATATGATTGAACATTTTCAATTACGATTTGAATAATAATATGTGCTTTACTGAATAATTTAAAAGGAGTTTAAGGGAAAATTGAACCATAAGCTTGATGACAAATGCAATTTAAAATCTTCAACATATGTTCAATGATATTATATCATGTGTTAAAAAAAAAGATTGAGTGTAGACAAGTTCTTTTCTTATGGGGAGGATTAAGGACAATTGAAACTGAAATTTCTGCACTCATCATGATTTCAAGTGAGTTTATATCTTTGTTATTATGCATGCTTGAAGTATTATCATATGTCATACAAGCTAAACATACATACTTATATGCGCATAAGATGAATTTCATGCTTAACTTAAGAAGTAATATTTTGCTTAACCATTTGATTCATGCAAATACTTGAAAGAATCAAATTCATACTCTACAAAATAGATGCATGCTTGGTTTATTGTAGAATAGATATATGCTTGAATTATTACAAGTATTTATGAAAAGTCAAATTCATACCACATTGAACTAATGCTTACATTTGATCCATAACAAACATTTGAAAGATCAAATATGCACTTCTTATATAACATATTTTATACTTGATTTATACTTGAAGGTATTGAAAAATTTGTGCTTGCAATTTGACATGTTTATCATATTAAACATAATTACTTCAACTTATACATATAAATGTCCATACATTTTAAAAGAATAGATACTTGTATGTATGTTGAAGTGTTCTTTAATTCAAATATAAAGGCACAGATTCTATGCTTCCTGGATTGGTCTTAGGACCAGGTCCGGGTAAGAAAAACCTAAAAATTTAATGATGCTATTGTAAATCTTAGAAGTTAATTCTGTCATAGAATGACAAAAGATAAATCTATCGGCATCATTGTTAATGTATCTTTTCAAGTTCAAGATCTCAAGAAGAAAGCCCCAAACTCAATCCTTTATGTTCAATCTAGAGTTGACAAGGTTTGGAGAATGATAGATCTTGAAATAATTAATCTAGATTTGATCCTCTGCAAGAAGATAGTCAGAGTTAACAAGGTTTATTTCACGGTTTGTTCTTAGGATCTGGTCCGGGTTAACAAAACTTAAAAATGTCATATCAAAAATCAAACTTGCAAATTGATACCTACATTTCAACCTAGACATTCATATGTCCATACAATAAAAAAAAGAGATATACTCATATGTTGAAATGTTTGACATTTAGGAACATATGCAAGTTAGATACAAAGCAAAGAACATATGCTACACATCCCGGTTTGGTTTTAGGAGGGTCCGGGTTAACAAAACTCAAAAAATCAAAATCTATGATTTGGCATCTAAACTTCAACTTAGACATCTTAATGTCCATGCAATTTTCAAAGAATAGATACTCGCGTGCATGTTGAAGTGTTTGTTAAGTCAAATATAAAAGAACAGATGCTACACATCCTGATTTGGTTTTAGGACCGGGTCTGGGTTAACAAAACCTAAAAGATCTAATGATACTATTATAATATTTCATTTAATAAACTCTAAGAAGCTAATTCTATCATAAAAATGGCAAATGATAAATTTATTGGCACTTCTTAAATTCAAACTCTCAAAAGAAAAGTCTCAAACATGATCCTCTATACTCAAGCTATAGTTGACAATATTTAGAGGATTATAAATATGGGAGCATTGAATTTAGCCCCGATCCTCTGCAAGGAAGCAGATAGAGTTAACAAGGTCTACTATATTCAAAAGATTATCATTATTATGATTTAAATGATATATGATCATATATTCACATCTAAATCAATCATAAAATGATCAAATTTCAAATAAAATAACAAAATATAAATGAAATGAAATGAATTATTTAAATTAAAACTTAAAATCAATCCACTCTTCCGCAATTGTTTGTCTGGGGATAACAAAGTAAGAAAACTTTTGCTCATAAAGGGCCAATGTCAAATCAAATGCATAATTATTTTCACACTCAAATATTCCTAAGCCCGTAAAGACATAGCCCGTGTCCTTTGTCCGCGTGATTTTATCGCAAAATGGCATCACATAAATGGCAGTTATGACTAGAGCCCTCTAACCGGGTGATTCACCGTAATATGGCACCACTAAATTACTATCATGGTCGTAGCACGTATGTTCCCCAATGGCTTTGCTCTTTGAGCTGTGAAATATAGAATGTATTTGGTTGGGCAAAAATCCCTCTATTAGCTAATGTTGACTTATATTTTTCTCCTTAGACAAACTCCACCCCAGGTCTACAAGGACACCTTGGACGACATAACTCATGTGTTGCTAACAAGGTTCCTTTGGTCAGGTTGGGTCAACTACCTCCCTCATTCGGACCGGACATGATGGGATGAGAACCATGGGATCTAGATCGGGAGCATCATCATTCCCCCCACCAAAAGTTTTAAATTAAAATGATAAATTTTATAAATCTCAAACTTCACTTACTTCTATTATATACTCATTCTTTAATGATTCATTGACTAGCCTTAATCGAAAGTTTTCTCTCAATAGTGGGAGGGGTAATTAATTATAGGGGTTCGCGCCTATAGGAAACCTAGAACCAGATATAAAAAGTTCTCACCAAATGAAGATGAAATCTCTGGGTAGTGTCTCATCTACTATTCAACTGCCTTCTAAAATTTTCACCGACACTAAAATAACTCTTTTCTTTTCAAAAAGAGGTCAGTGGCAAATTTTTGGATCCCACAGATTTCAGGCGACTCCACTGGGGATAGATTTCTCTTTCCATCTTTGGCTAGTCAAATCTAAGTTATAATTGCAGTGGAGTATAAAAAAAATGAAATGATAAATAAAAAATAAAACAATGGGAAATGATAAGTCAAAAGCGTAACTTAAAAGCTTTATAAATAAAGTCTTAAGTCATTTGAGATTTTATTTAGTGCATATGCTTAGTATGTTCTGTCTTATTATACTCATATTTTTGGAAGAAAGGTGATAGTGTAGCTATTTTTAATTGCTAATCTTTACCTTTGAACCTCCAGAATGGCCCTCAAACAATTACTATCTGAGATAGCAACATCCATTTGGCAAATGCCATCATCGTCTTTGGAAGTATTGGGCTACCCAGTTGGTAGCATTGACTTTCCATCCTATCAAAGCAAGTTTAGGCCTCAACTTCGTCCATACTCATCCCGCCATGCGTGAGAATCTCTAAAGAGGCTTCTGAAATTAACCCTATTGTTTCACCTCAAAAGAAACTTTCTATCTTTGAGAGGCTTTGTCGCTCAGAGACACCAATCATGAAGAGGATTGTTACTATAAGGACTGTTTCCTTAGTCCCTCAAAATAACACAATCTTACCAGTTGAACCCTTTGCCCCAGGGAAGCATGATGCTGAAGCTTCTTCATCTGGAAGCAAGCTTAACCGGAGGCAAAGAAGAAAAAGAAGCATTGAGCGTGCTCAAACAGCCTGCATGCTACTACCAATTATGGAACCAATAGTGAGTATTTCTACCTACAATCGATTTGACAACCTTAAGTGGGTAAAATGGAATAGCTCTACTGGTCAACTCAAGCGGTCTTACGGACCCGACAGCGTCAGTTCCTCCTCTGTGAAGCCGAAACCATATCGCAAAAGTGCATCGGGTTCTCCAAGTTGCTAAGGAGAGAGGACTGATGAAAAGAACATATCAAGGTCTTGTTATCAAGGATGTTAGGACTGCTTCTCCATGGAGACCTCATACCATAACTCCAACGGCAGGATGCCAAACAATCCATGTCCCATGCGGTGAGCATCGGGGTGTGACACTTGGATCACATGTCCAGGAATCCACCGTCGAAAGGTCCCGGTGGAAAGGTAAGCAAATATGGAGGCCTAGGCCACAAAAAGAAATTACTTTTGAGCAAAGACACGGTGTGACATCTGGTGTGCATTCCCAGAGATCCACCCCAACTAAAATTTATCAATGATGGGAGCCTAAAAAGAGGGTCCTAGATGATAAAGTATCTGACGATAGACACCTTGGAGAATCCTCCAGGGGATCCTGTCATCAATCAACTCCGCCCCATCAAGAGGAGGTCAACTTCGATCGAAGCCCTCAAATCGAAGAAGTCTTGATTCCACACTTGGAATCGGAAGTTCATTGGAGACATCGATCAGAAATTCATATCCAAAGGGACGAAGAAGAAGAGGAGGATGCAACTTGAAATGGTATATGGGCTATGGTTAATCATCGGTGTAATATCAACATAGGCATCATATAGCAACACCTCCCCTCAACCTAAAGAACAACAAAATGTTCAAATAGAGGAAGCATCCTCTGATTCTTCAGGAGAGGAACAACAACAAGAAGAAGAAGGAGAAAGGGAACAAAATCCCACCTTTATTGATACAACCACTTTGGCAAAGGCGCGGAGACAAATTCAACACCATATGAAAGCCAAAGATAAAGAAATTGCTAAGTTGAACACTAAAATGAGCGAAATAATGATGCAGAGGACTGCGATGATGTAGTTGATGCAAAAAAATATTACGATGGGTCCAACACATGTTCCTCCAAATAATCATCAGGCCTCTAGTAGTGCCCACTATAATCCTCCAGTAAATCTAATCTCACATTCTTCGAGAGTCCAAATTGAGCTCGAAGTGAGGATTGAAGTAAATGAGTCAGCTCGGTAACCTGCTTCTCAGAATATACAAAGTACATCTAAAGCCATGATAGTCTCTCAACTTGATATTATCCTGAATGAGAAGATCAAAGGCCATATAGTATAGTAAATTGGTGAGCAAGGTAATATCCCATGAGTATGATTAAATTCCATACCCAAAGGGATATTCAATGCCAAAATTTAATCTATTCAACGAAAATGGCAACCCCAAATAGCATCTGACCCAGTTCAAAGCATCTTGTCGTAACACAGGGGATAATGATGCATTATTATTCTGCCAGTTCATCAGTAGTTTAACTTCGACTGCTTTTGAATGGTATGCTGAGTTGCCAAATGACTCAATCAAGACTTTTGCTGAACATGAAAATATATTTGTTAAAAATGTTCGCCAGCACAGTCAAAAAGATAACTATTGCTGATCTTGCCCTTGAGAAGAGAAAGAAAGATGAGTCAGTAACCAGATTTATCACGCATTGGCAAAATATGAGTAAGAAATGTGATCAACAATTGGAAGAAGAGCATGCAATTCAATTACTAATGGGAAACATTTACGATAAGATGGCACATTATCTTTGCATGGCTTCAATTACTACATTTCAAGAGCTGCTTGATAGGTTGGCTAAATTTATGAAATTAAATTTATCATGCTCTGATAGCCATCAAGATAAATCCAAAAGAGCAAAAGCTCTAGATCCAAAGAAAGGTGAAACACATTTCACCTCGTTCAAGAAAGATATAAGTAAACGGTTAGTCTATAATGTAGACAAAGAAAGGCTACCTATTTACTAAGAAAGACCAAAGCAGTCATTCAATCCTGCTCCACAACCCAAGCTCATACTTAGAGGTAATGATGTGCCTCAAGGCCGCTTCAGTGAAGGCGAGCGATTAAAGCAAACAAAAGGAGCGAATGACTCAATGGCCCCAACCTTAAAATAAAAGCTGAATAAAGAGTATTCTTTTAAGAGGGAAAGTGTGGCTAAATTATTCAAGCATGCACTCAAAGCAGGTCTCCAGCTACCATAGTGTAAAAGACCTAAAGAGGCTGGACAAGCTGATAACCCTAATTATTGCCCATATCATCGGGTGCTCAGTCATCCTATTGAAGATTGCTACATATTCAAAGATTGGCTAGAGAAAATATAGAAATGGAGAATTCACATTATCAGACATTGTATTGGTGCGTCCAGAAAAAGAATCTACAAAGGTAATCACCTCATCTTCAGTATCTTCAAGCAAAGATAAAGGCAAAGAGAAACTGGTCGATGATGAAGGATAGAAAGTTGCAGTCTCTAAAAAGAATGTAAAAATGTTGAAACGATTGGAAGGCATTCCAAGTATTTAGTGAAAATCACCACTTGAGCCCGTTCTTGAGTTGAGACAAAACCCAAGTTATGGAAAGGCTAGTTCATCTCATGAAAGACAGCCTAGCCAAATACCGCAAGGGAAGAATAAGAAGCCTGCCAAACGAAAGAATAAATTAAAGAAAAAGAAGTAGACTGTAGCGCAAAATGTTGCCAACACTATGGATGGTCGTATATTAACACAAAGGATCATCGACAATATGGATGATTACATAGCAAGACGACCCATCACACTTGTTGAATTCATTACTAATCTTTAGATAAATGAAGAAGCAGGGGAAGAAGCTGAAGAACTTCCCGCTGAATCTTGCTCGATGGTACATGAAGCTGATAATAGCTTTGAAGAACTCTGTTTCTCAAATGAAAATGAATCAGAGCTCACCATGTCGGCGGACATGAAGAATGTAAAGTTGGGTTGTGATTTTAAATCTTCTAGCATATCAGTAGATGGTGCGGCAAATCTTTGAAAATGAGAGTGATCTGAATTGATGCAAGGAAGTAGCTCAAGTGCAGTTGAGATTTGGTCGAGTGTTGCCATCTCAACAGAGAAAAGAGCCAATAAATAAAGATAAAGGAAAAAAAAATCAAAATCAATGAAAAATTCATCCCTAAGGATTCAAATAAGAAACCTTCACCAATTAAAAGGATCGAATACAACATTCTATCCCATCTAAGGAAAATTCTGGCCCAGCTTAATGTATATGAAGTACTTCTGATGTCGGAAGATCTCCGTAACACCTTAATTGAAGCTCTCAAAGAGCCAAAGAAGTTTGAAGCATATTTTGGTGAGCGCTTTCTAATAGTATGAATTCAACAACAAATGTATGAAAACATTAAAAACATTAAAAAAATGAATCACCACACATACTATAATTGTGCCTTATTTTAGTCATCATTTTGAACTCATGTGTGATACTAGTTATTATGATGTAGGGGATGTGTTGGGACAAAGAAAAGATAAAATATTTAATGTTATATATTATGCTAGTAAAGCTCTAAATGAAGTCCATATTAGTTATACTATCACTGATAAAGAGATAATAGTTGTTGTCTTCGCTATTGAAAAATTCAAATCTTACTTGAGTGGAATAAAAATTGATTATTTACAAGAATCATAAAATAATTAAATACCTCGTAACTAAAAGGATGTTAAACTATGATTCATCAGATGTATACTTTTGTTACAAGAATTTTAGTTACAAATCTATGATAAAAAAGGGAACAAAAATTAATGTTATAGATCTTTATCCAGTATAGAAGAAGAAAATAATGAAAAAAATAATAATGAATTTTTTTATAAACAAGTATTTGGTGTGAATTGCACTAATATGTAATGGTATGCTAATATTGTTAACTCTCATGTTGAAGATATTTTGTCACCTAATTTATCATACAATAAAAAAATTTTGTGTGATGTCATGTTTTATTTTTGGGATAATCCATATTTATTTAAAGAAGTTATAATGATCAAATATTTAGGAGACGTGTCCCCATGGATGAAGTAAATATTTTAATTAATCAATGCCATAATTGTATGTATGGTTGGCATTTTGGGGTATTTATAACTATTTCAAGAATTCTGCAATGTGGGTCCATTTAGCTTACCCCTTTTAGAGATGTTCATGATTACATTAAGATATGCGAAAAATATCATAGGGTAGGAGATATTTCTAAAAAATATCAAATGCTTATGAATTATATATTAGATAATGAGATTTTTTATGTGTGGGAGATAGATTTTATGAGACCATTTATTCCCTTTATTGGGAATCAATATATGTTAATAGCAATAGATTATGTCTCAAAATGGATAAAAATGGATGTCATGTTGTAACTCTAAGGTGGTGATCAAATTTTTAAGGAGAAATATTTTTATTAGATTAGGATCATCAAGGGTTATATTAAGTGATGAAGTCATAATTGTAATTAAAGAATTAAACATTAGAAAATAAATTTTAAAATTAAACATAAAATTTCTACGCTTATTACTCCCAAACTAGTGGGTAGGTTGAGATTTTTAATAGAGAGATTAAGAAAATTTTCAAAACGATAGTCAATCCTATTAGAAAAAATAGGTTATTAAGATTGGATGATGCATTATAGGCTTATAAAAAATATATAAAACAGTAATCAAGATATCTCCCTATAAGTTATTGTATATGAAAGATTATGATTTACCACTTGAATTAAAACGAAAGACATATTAGGCTTTTAAGGAATTTAATTTCAATTTGAAAGATGTAAAGAAAGAAAATATTACTATAATTAAATTAAATGAATGACATAAGATCATAAGCTTATAAAAAAAGATAAAATCTATTAAAAAAAATTAAATTAAAAGATAGCATGATTAAAAGCATATTCAGAAAATAATTTGAACCTATATAAGAAGTTCTTTTATTTAAATAAAGATTAAAATTATTTTTTGATAAATTAAACTCTAAGGTGAAGTTTATTTATTATAATTAAAGTTTATCTATATGGAGCAATTAATACTGAAGATATAAAGGCCCACATTTTTAAATTTAATGAATATAGGAAAAATCTTATTAAGAAGGAGAGATAAATTGCCTAAAGTGTTTATTAAATTGGTTCATCTTATTTAAAATACTTGATATAAATGGGTTGAGGGTTATAGACTAAGCATTACTTGAGTGACAACCTAAGGTTTGTTTAATTGAATAGTAGACTTTGTGATTTGTGGGTGTTAAATATTGTGTATGTGTATCTTACATAGAAACTTGAAAATATGTGAGTTTATTTGTGATGTAGGTTTAGCACCTAGGTGCTACTATTTTAGCATTAAGGTGTTGTGTTATAGTACTACAATATGTACATGTGTGATCTTAAGAAACTATTTTTTTGTCAATCTTGAGACTATTCACTTGGCCAAAAAAAAAAAAAAAATCACATACAAGGGCCTATTTTGGTTTGTGGCTTTTACTAACGAATCTTCATAAGTATAGGAAATGGATGATTTTTTAAAGGTAGAGTTTTACTCATCTTTTCTTAATCAAAGTGAACTTAAAAGTCTTTAAGCTTAAGCATGTGATTTTGATGCACCTTAGGTGATAGAATCAAGGAATCATAGATGCTCAATATGCCACAATATTATAGTCTACTTTAAGTTGTTGAGTAAACATTAAGTTATCTTGGTTCTCTTTGGTTAAGTTTTCATCAAGATTCTTAGTGACTATATTTTTATCTTTGTTATTGTCCATGTTCCTATGAGTTATTTTACTGCTTCATAATTGGACTGTATGATTTACTCTTGAATATTTTTCTTGCTCTTTAAAAAATCATTCAAAAAGATTAGTCACTGACTCTTCTTCAAAGGAGTCATCAACCTTAAGCTTTAATTTACAATCTACTTCATCTAGAGTCAGAATAAGTATTCATCTACTTTTTCTTCTAAAGCATGAATCATAAAGATAGATGGTGAAGTAGAGTAATTAGAAATTGGCTCTTTAATTTTGTTAAAATTATAGGTGTTGAAATATTTTATAGAAGAAGTTGGCTTTTTTAAAAAAAATTTATAAATTTTAATTTTTCTTATTCCATATTGATACTCCAAACAATCCTTAAATGTAACACAATTTTTAATCATATCCCAAAGACATTGATGGTATGGGTACTAGGACTAGTTGCCAATTTTCCTTCCCTCTTTAATCTTTTTGATTTGGGAAGCTTCTTTCGTGGTTGTAACAATTGTCTGAACAACTTCCCTACATCACTCTTTTGAAGGATTATATACTCTATTATGATTTCCTAAAATTTATTTGCAATCTTCTAATGGGTGGAAGTACAGTTGACTTAGTAGGATCTGTTACAACTTCTACTCTTCTTAGACTATTTCTTGAAGTGGGGATTGCAATTATCTCCCCACCATTTTTTGGAATTTGAATAAATTTCTTCTTAAGTTTTTTTTTTCTAGAGCTATTTTATTTTAAATTTAAAGAAGATGCTTAACCATGCAAACTAGATATTTTACTAAGAAAATTTTAAAATGTGTGAATAGAAGAGCATTTCAATAGAAATGCTATTAGCCTAATGATATGACAAAGTAAAAAAGTCAACATTGCAGTTCTTTTAAAGTGGCAGTTCACATATCATTATCATATGCCACCATTTTATTATAAATTTATCAGAGTTTTAGAGGGTGATGTTTTGTGAAGTCTTATGCATATTAACCTGCTATTTCACACCTACAAACCCATTTATGAAAAGCAGTAAGAGTGGCCATAGTTGTAGCCATTTGTTCAATTTATTCTTGAATTTTTTGAATTAAAACATCTAGTTCCTTATCATTATGCTTGAGGGTCGGCACATATTATTTCTGTTTAGAATAAAATGGCTATTCCTACTTTTCATGAATATTTTTTGAGAGAGTTGCTTCAGAGGACTCACCCTTTGATTTGATAGTCTACCTCTTCTTCTAAATACCATAATATGAGTAATGGAAAGTTTGTCATCATCTTCTAAAGGGACATCATCATACAAATCATCTCTTTTATTAGGATCTTCCTTTCACACATTATAATTTAAGTCATCAGAAGCTAAAGTATTTGATCATTCTTCTTAAGATGAGATAGAGTTTGAATCAACAGATTTTTAGAAGTGGTAATTTTAAAAGAAATTTTATTTTATTTTATTTGAGGGAACATTTTTTAGATGTATTCCCTTTATGTATCATCTAAGCAAGGGCCTGAGAGAACACAAGATTTTTTTTATTATAACAAATTCATATTGGTTGCTTTGATAACATGAATGAAAAATAAGCTAAAGTCTTCTTCCTTTTCTAATCAAAAGTAGATGAACCCAATACAATAAATTCAACTAGATTGGAAGTACAATATTAACTGACATGGGTGCAAACTAGATAGGAACAACAATAGATAAGTCTCTTAAAGGCCTTAAGATATGCTTAGGAATCTCACTTATACTCTTCTTAGGTAATGAATACTAAGAAAAATACTAAAAGAGTTGACAACTAGTAGCAATTAATATAGTTAGACAATCTGCTTATACATACCTAGAAATAATAATAAAAAGAGGTAATCAAGCTATACCCAGCAAGTTTGGATATTTCAAATAATAAAGAATAAGTTTGGTTTCCCTTTACTCTTGATCCTTGCTCTTTGTTCAAAGTAATCACTGTTGGAATTAGATCCACTTGTAATAAATCAAAAAATTTAACTTATTTCTTTACATTTACATATATAAATTTTAAGGAAGGAAAAGCAGTAAATAAAAATGTTGTCTAGATAGAACCATCCTAACATAATAGAAATCATCATATTTCATAATAAAAAATGTAATGCCACAATCTTATATGTTAAGACATGACGCCTATAAAAATAAAATTATAAAAGCAAGGGTCATATGCTAACACCTACAAGAAAAATATCTTAATCCAATTCTATAAAATAGTCAAAGTGGCTTAAGAGATCTCAAAATAAACATAATAATCAATCTTGAGTCTTGATCATACTCAAAGCAACCTCACCATGAGTATTGAAGGGGTTTGGATATCAAGACATCTTAAATATTTTTTCCCTATACTAAGCTGCTATAAAGTTTTGAACCATCACAACACCTAAGTGTATGTAAAATTCAGTATATCTTAAAGTTATCTCATATGACCTAATTACCTACCAAGGAAAGTCAATTATAAAGGTTTAATCATATTAAGGCTTAACACTTTATAATGAATCAAAATGATAGGCTTTAAGCTAATTAATTTTAGTAACTAATCATAAGAGATATGATTATGTTTAAAAAACTTTTATTATCAGATGAATCATCACTTGATAATAATGATCAACTAATTATAAATAAGACTATGTCTTTGTTCTATAAGACATTGATAACCTCAAGTTGGTACTACTTGGCACGCATGGAATTGCACCAATATGATAAAAATGGTTGAACCCATCAATTATAATGTATAGTATTCAAGTTATCGAGAAAATTTTGCACACTTGGATAAATATGTTCTAAATGAGTCAAAAAAAAAAAATTCAACATTTAAACTCATGGTAGTGTTGAATAGAACCATCTATCTATATGAGTTCACAAAAAGTGATTGTACTTTGAGATGATTTCATTAAATTGGTGTGACTCAATTGAGAAATATTATATCCAAATATGGTCGGTTACGTATTTACTTGAACCTTATACATTTGACAAAGGTTTGAAAAAAAAAAAAAGGTTGTATAGTCACAAGAGTGTAACAACATTATGAATGGACAAGATCACTTTGTGCATCAGCAGTCAATGAGACATGATTAAAAAGACATGAATATTATTGGTCAAGAGAAGACCAACCAAGTATAAGAAACTTAGTATAAAGTGTGATACTGAGTTTTAGGCTTAACTTAAAAAGAAGGGATGAAAAGCATAACATTAATGATTTAGGTTATCAAAATGGGCCAAGAGATAATCCAGACCCTAGTTAACTATGAAAGGTGATCCTAAATGTGTGCTCCCCACTAGTTGACTTACCTAATTAGGTATGCAACTAATGTGCATTGATACAAGTGTAAATGAAGCTATTTAAAATAATCAACTCAATAAATAAGAGTGATATTGAGAAGTCAAATCTAGAACTATAGTGCTAGTGAATGGAATGTACGTTTAAACTTGAATGCATGAATGAATTCAAGAATATTACACATACACAATGTTTTACAATATTTTCTATAAATAATCTTAACACATTAATCTAAAATGATGACATCGAGAAGGGTGTTCTTAAATTTTAAAATTATGTCACCATTATAATAAAAGTTAAAGAAATATTTAATTTAATTAAATATTTTATTTTATGTTCCCTTTTTATTTATATTTTTAATAACTATAGAAAAAAAAATACACATTTTGATATATAATATTTTTAAATATATTAAACAAATTCTTGTAATCTAAATAATGTGACTAGCATCTAATTATATCATTATAGGTATTATGTAAATGTGGACCCTAATAAAAGCAAAATAAAAATTTGTTATTATTAAAGTTTTTTATGTTACAATGTTAATAAAATACTTCTAGTTTCACAAAAATTATGAAAAACATTTTAAAATCCTACCAAATTACAAGAAACTTGACATATATTTTTTGAATAATTTTGAATATTATTAAATGATTGTTAAATTTTAAAATTAGCTACATTTTTTTTAATTTGATTTAAATAACTTAAGTACATTGAAAAATTATAAAACATTTTATAATATTTTGTCTTGATATTAGGAACTTCTTAAAAAAAAATTTAATTTTAAATATCATTAAATAATTTTATAAAATTTAATAATAGTCAATTTTTTTATTTTCAATTAACTTGACAAATCAGAACCTTCAAAAAGATTATGAGAATTTTTATAATGAAAATGATTCACACTAGGAATGTTCTCTAAAATACTCAAAAGTTTTAGAAGTAAGACTTAATTATTATAATTTTTTGAACAAACAAATCACATTATATAATTTATAACTTACACCATGTGATTCAAATAGTCTCCAAATTTTATAAATTATTCCTAACATTTATCAAGATCTATTCAAGGAATATTAGGATTTTCTAAATCGATGAAATAACATATTAAATTATAATAAAAAATAAATTGTTAAATTATAAAATAAATAAATAATTAGGGTATAGTATTGTTTTTTCTCAATTTCAATGTTAAATAACACTTGTGATAAAATTTATGGCTGAATTTGGTTAATGAATTTTTAAAATAAAAATAAAAATGTCTCAAATAATACTAATGAATAATACCAACGTATGGACCAATTTCATCTAGACTATTTAATTTTATTTAAAATAAATCCAATGGTTACTAGATCATTTTTTATCTTTTTCCAAACTAGGTTATTATATTTGCATTAGATTCAAGCCTAAGCAGTGATGATTTCTCCCTTCATTGAACTTCCCAAGTGAAACCCTTCATTTGGAAGCTTTTGGGAAATAGGAGAAGTTCAATGTATAGTTAAAAATGTCATGCCATAGTTAACTTCACTAGGAAGTGTTAGGAAAATTTATGACATAGCACGGATCTTTGAGGTATTTTTAAGATAATCAAATACATCATTAAGGGATGAATATATTATCTCAAAAGATAAACATATTACCCTATAATGGATTTGATTATTCAATATGGACTCCTAAGGGTATGGGGTTTTTAATATACTCGAGATCTTTCTCTGGACTTTATGAAAAGTAGAACAGGGTTTATTTGTTATAAGCTTCATAGTTCCCTATAAGGGCTTGCCCCTATAATTAATTACATCTTAAGAAGAAGGGAATTCTTCTTAAGATTACTCTAAATTAAGGAAAATGACTTTTATCTTTATGGGTTTCAAATCTCCTCCTAAAAGGATTATGAATTCAAAAATTCAAAAGGGAACACTCTATAAGGGAGGAATTCCTTTTAGAAGCTAATCAAGAATAAGTAGGAAATACTTTTAGATACTAGGATTCCTAGTAAGAATTTCAACTATCTTATTGTTGGGCTTTACAATTTTAAAATAAAAATTATTTTAAATTTTTATTTAGAATTTTATTAGAGATCTAGGACATATATTCATACAACACAAAATTGTAGAAATGCTAATTAGTTGAAGACTTATTCTAATATGATGCTTTAGAACCAAAGTCTACAAGTTCTTCTGACATAATTTAGAAACTCAACTTAGTTTAATTTTTAGGAATTATTGTTTCTCTTTCTCACTTGAGAAAATGAACCTTTCCCTAACTCTTTTAGACTTAATACCCACTTGGAAGGATTATCAGCTAACACTAAGAGTTAATTCATTAATTGTCCCCTTAATTACATTCTAAAAACTCTAAAAAGTTTAAAAACTTAATTAATTTACTTTGGGTAGATGCTTAGATGTTTAATAGCCTAAGTTGAATTAAGGAAATCAAACCCTAATTCATAATTATGAAAGGGTGTTTTGAAATTACTTAAGCTAAACCTCGTAGCTTAATTAACCATTAATTGTGAGCCAAATTGCATTAGGCCTCTTTCTTTATTATGTGCATTGCAAATTTAAATTCCTTGTGAGCTTTTATGTCATCTCATTGGCTCATAATTATTTGGTTAATTATTCTAAGGTGGTGTAGGTAAGGGTTAATTAAGTTACTTAATCCATACCTTAACCTAATTAATATATAAAAAGGATCTAATTATCTAAAAATTAAACAAAAATATCAAACACATGTGAGAATGGGTTAAGAATAGCAAATGCAACTCACCTTTTCAAAATTAAATCAAACTTCAAACTAAACAAAAATCACATTGAATTCACTTTGATTTATTTTAAACTTTCTTATTCTATAAGAATGTCTTTAGGATTTAAGTGAAGTGAACTTGTTCACATGCTCTCATTACTTTGAGTCTTTTCCAACATGTTAAAGTTGTATGTCATGTGGTTTCATGCATTCATATTTTTCGAATTAAAGTTTAAAATGAAATTATTTACTTTATGTCAAATTTGCATGTGTTGGCTAAAGTAGAATAATGGCTATTATCACTACTAAATCCAAATTATTTTCAAAACATATAAATCAAATACCAAATCTGAGTATGCTTTAATTATAAGCTTGCATGTGAAAGAATATAAAGGTATGCTTAGCATAGGTTTCCTTTCTTTCTTATGTTGGTATAATTTTGAATCAGAATTTGGTGAGGTGTATGGTTCATTTGAAAAGAACCTAATGGTCGCCTAATGTCATATCCTATCCATCCCTATGCTATCACCTAAGAAGGGCTATCGATACTTTCATACATAAATTGCATAAACAAAAATGAATCCATTAATACAACTTTTGCATTCTTCTTTTCCATTTCATTGCTTTTATACATATGTTTGTATTTAAGGAAAGTGGTATATTAGTCTACACAACCCTGAGGTTGCGAAGCTTTAAGTAGCCCTAAGTAGGTCTTGCACTTTACACCTCTGATTAACAATAGCACTATACTCACTTATGCCTTTCTTACTTTCATGTGTGTATATAAAAATTTGGATAAGGAAACCCCTTTCTACTTAAGAAAGTTCATGCATCTCAACTTCTAAATTTCCTTAAATAGATTACTTAGCATGCATCCTAAAGTGTCTTAAATATTCTCATTTGTATGTATAGATATGCTTAGGGTCCATCCATATGCATGTTATATATGTTGGGAAAGAAATGAAGTAATGTGTGTTATGTGAATTTTGATTCATTTTATTTAATCTTAAAATGTCTTTCTTTTTGAATAGGTTTATTTAGAGTTCATCTAAACTTAGGATTAATTAAAATATTTAATCAAAACATTAACCTAAACAAAACTAAATGTGAATCTACTTTATAAATTACTTAGGTTAGGGAAGGTAAGAGAAGTTCTCTACTCTTTCCCTCTCTTCATAACTTAGTAATTAATTTTAAGACAACTTAAACTAAATCAAAACATGAAATAAAATCAACCCAAAATAATTAAACAACTTAAATGAAACCCTCCTCTAAGTTGAACATGTTCTTTACACTTAGAAAATTTGAACCTAAAGCCATAGCTAAGTATACCACACAAGCCTTCAAAGCACACACATTAACCTAAGTCGCCACTTCTAGCTTTAGGTTAGGTTGGTGCATGGTTTGATGTTTATATTTATTTTGTGATTTATGTTTTAGACTGGATGTTAGGGTGTATGTTTGTAGAATGAATGGTAGGATTCTTTTAGTCTAACTATTCTTTTCTGCAGGTGATTGTGCTTAAGGGGAGTTATCATAAATAAAAATAAAAATACTTTTGCTTGTAGGTGTTTATACCCTTAAGCATAATCCAATAGGCCAAGTGGACATAGTCACCCATGTGTGGGGGTGATTAGTCCAATATACATGCTTGGGATTTATGTGATTTGTTTTAGCTAACCTTTATTTTGCAGGTGTTAGTTAGATTTTCACTTTTTCTTTTCATGTAAATTTGTGCAATTAGGATTTTGGAATGATTGTTATGGGGATTAGATTGAGCATGGTCAAAATATCATATCTTATGCACCATGTGAAGCCTTGGAGCATCTACCTTCCAACCATCCAAAAGAAGGAACCAAAGAAGAAAGAAGAAATGAAGCTTGAAGACCCCCAAAATAATGAATTCTTTGCTTAATTATAATTTAATTCATTTGTAATCCGAGTTGTATAAGGAAAAAACTCGGCTAACCATACTTGATATTTTTGGGTTTGTGCGGTGGTACCCGACCACAATGGCCTTTTATTCTTTTTACGATTAGCTTTATAAATTAATTGATGATTTGTTTAGCTTTTGCATTAAGTGGCATCTTTTCCTAGTTTCTTTCTTACTTTATGTATGGCCTGGATATGGATTAGGCTCTTTAGGAAAAAATAAATCTTTTACCAACCTTAACAATTCAAAATTAAAAATAAAGAACTCATAACCTCACCTAAAGTTTAAGTTTAAAATCTAGATAAAAGAATTAGCAACCCCTTAGTTGGATGAGTATTTCTTTTATAATATCATGCACAATAACATCTTATTTCACACTTGATTGGAAGACTTTCACCTTTGCCAGAGAAACTTGGCTTGACCTTTGAGAGCCATGGTGGAAACACACCTCCTCCCATCTCGCTGATTTTGGCCAATAACTTTATTTTTCATGCATTAGTCATATGAATCCTATTAGCATTAGTCAAAATAATTGTCAAAAAATAAAAATAAAATGAAATTTGAATTGCATTAGATTTAGGTCATTTGAAGCATATCCCTTTACATGATCTAGTCTCTTTAGGGAGTGAGTTTAAGGACTTTATCTCTTTCTAAATAAATAATAGTCTAGCTATCTTGCATAAGCATAAAGACTTTCCTACATGTATTTAAAATCGTAGGAGGAGTTAGTTGACGGCCACCCCCAAGCGATGGTAAATCCAAGTTGTCAGGTGGTTTGTCCTCTCTTGTGGAGGCAAACCAAATACTCATTTTTGCCTTAAATTTAGATTGTGCTTTTGGCCCTTGCCAAAGCTCCCTTGATTTAGGTTTTGAGGTTGCTTCTCCCCTTTGTGGGCCATAAGCATTATTCCTCACCTCTTAGGGGATGTCAAGAGCCTCCATGTTTGACATATATATATATATATATATATATATATATATATATATATATATATATATATATATATATATATATATATATATGTTCTATATATATATTATATATATATATATATATATATATATATATATATATATATCCATATATATATATATATACAATCTTAGCTTATTTTGATGTTCCATGCAATGGATCCATTTCTGTCAGAATATTTGGTTCACTTAATCAAATTGATATTTTAGCTCAAAATGCGTGCTATCATTTTTTATCACTCAATTTTTGCATAGACTTATCTGAATCGAGTACGGATAATCTTACTTGATAGATTTTGATGTTTCAAGTCTAACGATGCAATCAATTTTATGAACAGATGTCATTTGATTTGTGTTGGTGCCTCCTAACCTTAATATGCATCTAGGCGCATTGACGACTCGATCGCTTGATCGGTTGATCATCAAGTTATGTAATATTTATATTATGACTTGTTTCAACATTCTGAATATGATATGAAGTCCATTCATCGATTGAAGGTCATTTTGATCATTTTTGATAACGATCAGTGCATTTTGAGCCCCGATTTGCTCACTGTCACTTTCGAAGTCCATCAAATTTGACTTGTAAGCTTGACACAACTTATGAAACATATATGGAGGTCAACATATTCAATTTTTTTAGATGAAACTATTGATACAGTACGATGGGTATTGTATGGAAGGGATTCATGAGGATATTGGGTCCAGAGGAAGTTTCAATTCTATGGAGAGCAATCAAAATTTTGACTGGATGAGAAGGTGCATTCGACGGGATAGATTGGGATTAGGAGGTGTTTAGCTCACATTATTTGGCAGCCTTTGGAATTGATGAGAGAAAGAATAGAGAGAAGAGAAAGAGAGAGTCTCAATACTCGGTGGGAGGAATGAAAGAGGGAAAGCAAGAAGGTTTGAAAGGAGCTACAGATAGAGATAGCGAGAGAGGTTTTGGTGTGTGTGCATAAATTTTTTTTTTTGACTGCCTCCTTATCTTGGGAGGGAAAAATAGGGGATTAGGAGCCCTAATTACTGATTAATTAGTTTCCTTTATGTATATAGGCGGGATTTTCAAAATTTGAGCGTAATTTTGAATGAAATTAAAGAGTATTTATGAAAAGAGCATAATCTGATCGCTAATCCCTATTCATGCAAAATTTTTAATTTAATCATTTAATAATTAAAATTAAATCAAATTTTGTTTAATTAAATTGGATGTTTTATTGCTATAATATCTCATCAAAATTTTTGTGAATCTTGCTAAAATCAAACCCACATAACATGGGTATTATTTCTAGGTAAATTTGACATTCCGATTCAACAGCATAATCCACTTCACAATTTGAGGCCATTTGATTGAAGATAGCGCTTAATTGAGTCAATTTTGGTTTAAAGTTGTGCTCCATCACTTTGATTGCTTGATATTCACACAGACTCATTCGAATTGAGCGCGAATAGCCTCATTTGATAGGTTTCAAGGTTTTGACTAACGACATAATCAATTTTGCTAACGAAGATCATTTGGGCATCAACATGGCTTCTCGCCCTTGGTATGCTTGTAAGTGCATCAATAGATTTTCTTCTTGATTGGTCAATCATCAATTATACAATATACATATTTTGATCAATTTTGACATTCTGAACATGATGGAAAAGTCCGTTCATGGATTGAAGATCATTTTGATTAGTTTTAGTGATGTACAATGTATTTCAGCTCTGATTTATGCATTATTGCATCCGAAGTTCATTATATTCAGCTTGCGAGCTCTACTTGACTAATGGAGCATACACGTAGGTCAACAAATGCCCCCCCAACAAATATGGTATGTGTATAAAGCGACCATGTTTGTTGCAAACTAGTTGACCATACAAGATTTGACTTGATTTGTTGGAATTGACTTGTCAGGATAATGTGCATACCTTCGGTGCTTTGCTTATTGCTTTGGTGGACTTGTTAAAGAATTAACCTGATTTGTCAGAATTGACTTGTCAGGAGAACGTGCATACCTTGGGTCCTTTGCTTGTTGCTTTGGTAGACTTGTTGAAGGATGCATACAGATGACCCAGCCTTTTGGCTCATATTAGGTCTATACCGTTGAGTTATCAATCTAACAATATGTGCTTTAACATACTGAATGACTATGAAATACCTTTAATTTTCTATTGGATTCATATGAACTATGGAATTGCTCCTTCTGGCCTGTTCTTTCTACTTTGGTGGACTTGATGAGAAGATTGGATTTGATCTCTTTGTGCTTGATCAGCTCATTTGAAAATATATTGAATATTACCTTGTAAGCAACATTAGATATTGATTTGAAAAGATATTGGAATATTGTCTTAGTATATCGATCAAGTAGAAAGATCTCTTGGATTCTAGCTACTTGTAATCACTAAGCTGAATTTAGTTTGAGATTGAATAACAATCATCATTGGGTTGACGAGCAAGGGCTCTTTTGTTGTGGCCTTTTCTTATGGCTTGTTGAGTGAGGACAGCATTAGCAACTCGACCATTTATGGGCTTATTGAGTCTGACCTTTAGAACCCATCTATGTCCTAGACTTGAATATATAAAGGTTGATAATTTTTCAACTTAATTAATTGAATCTTCTAAAATTGGGAGTTCTTCTAACTTGCTCTTCAGAATTTGACAAATCTGGGAGATAAACTTTTGATATTTAGGACTGCCTTTTCATGCATATATATATATTCTTTTTATTCTTTGCAAGAGCTTGCAACTTTAATAATAATAATTATAGATATATTCAGGGATCTCGGCATAAAGCTCGTTGTCAACCTAAATATTTATATAAGAAGGCCTCCTATTTTGCAGGAGAGGATTGAACAACCTTGATCATAAAAATGGCTCATGTCTAATATGGGGATTACATATTAGCTCAAAAATGTATCACAAAGTTCAAATTTCTTTAATATAAATATATGTTGCTCATTATGATCATCATGTATATTTATCTAAGGACATCGACTTGAAGCATGATGTCGACTTAGATAAATATATAAAAATGCCCCCTATCTAACAGGGTGGCTTTGCAATAACTGCTGAGAGAATTTGGAATATCTTTAGTCCTATGTTTTGTGTTTTGGACATGTTGAAGACTTCATCTTCAAGTTTGAAATTTATATTTTTCTCCTGTCCTATCTTTGTACCTTGGGCGGACTTAATGGAGTTGATGACTTGTTGGCGAGATGTGAACATCTTCGATCCTATGCTTTGTGCTTTGATGAACTTGTTGAAGACTTTCTCTTGAGAGTTTAAAATTTATATTTTTCTCATGTCCTAGCTTTATGCCTTGGGTGCACTTAATAGAGTTGATGACTTGTTGGCAAGATGAGAACATCTTCGGTCCTATGCTTTGTGCTTTGACAAACTTGTTGAAGACTCCATTTCGAAGATTCGTATCTTGTATTTCCTTCCATCCCGGCTTCGTTCCTTGATAGATTTGAATGAGGAAAGTCATGAATTATCTTGAAGACTTATCAAGTGATACAAAATTACCTCCTTCTCCAGCTTTCTTCTTTCATGGGCTTATAGAAGGATGTCTACCGGTGACCTAGCTCTTAGAGCTTGTATGGAGTCAATGACGAAGAATCATCAGTCCTATGCTTTATGCATAACAAACATATTAATGACATGACTCTTAGTTTAGCCTTTATCTTTGTACGAACATTGAGATGACTTCTTCAGTCTTTTACTTTCTACTTGGTTGGACTTACTAAAGAAGAGTTTCCTTCAATCTTTATTTTCTGCTTTAACATACTTGTTGAAGGAGTTGACATTTCTCATTTGATATTGATACCAAACTCAGCTTAGTGCCTACTCGAGTGAGGATGTTTTTATTGGATTTTGAAAAATGACCTTAGAACCATTATGGATGATCTCCTAGTCTGGGCCACTTAAACTCACCAAGTTAGAGGGATTTGGAGATTTGGAAGCTCTCATCTTTGAACTAACGTAGTAGGAAAGTCTCTTACTACGGCCTTTGTGGCGCATTGAGTAAGCAAACCTATCAGTGACTCGACCATATTTGGGCATGTTGAGTCTGACCTTATGCACCCACTTGAGTCTTGGACTTAAGCAATTGTTGGAGAATTTATCATCAGGAAAATGAGATTGGGGATCTCTTACTATGACCTTTGTGGCATATTGAGTAAGCAGACCTATCAATAACTCGGCCATATTTGGGCTTGTTGAGTTCGACCTTATACACCCACTGAAGCCCTATATTTGTTGTATAGATGGAAGATGTGTTTTCAACTTGATTTGTTAATATTTGTAGACTTGAAAATTTCTCTTTTTGGTCATCTTTGACTTTGAAACTTGGAAAGTTGAATACATAATTTGAACATGTATATGGGGATCTCAGCCTTAGGCATGATGTCAATCCAAATACAAAAGGAGGCCCCTATCTTACGAGGGAAAGCCTAACATTTTACTATAAAATTTTTTAAAAAATGTCCCCTGTTTGATAGAGGGATGTTTGCTTTATTTCAAGAATGCATTCTTGTGTTACAAGAGAATTTTCAAGAAAAACTTACACATGTAATGACAGTATGAAATAATTGGTATTCTCAAAATCATGATCAATTCTCCTTCTTGAAAAGTTTGAGGACACACAGTATGATCGAATGCTTTGAACATCCTCGCTCGGTAGACTTCTAAATTTTGCTGAGCTATGAGCCTAACTTCGCCAAGCGCATCAAGCTTTTCCTATCCGTAGACAGACATTCTCATCTTGGTAAGATCATGTTGGATGGTAGAGCGAAGCTAGTTCAACTACAAGTGGTAAAACTACTTCAGCCCCTAATATTAGCACATAAGGAGTGGATTTTATGGGAGTCTTGTAGGTGGTGCAGTAAGGAAATCTATTATAATTTGCCATTTCACCACTGTTGGTTTAAAATTCTATAGGAGAGTCTCCTTTCAAATCTATGGGGAGAAATGAAAGAGGCAAGACCTATAAAAATTCATCTTTTAAGATGCCACGATCTCGATATGTACTTATTGGTGATCGGTACATTAAAGAAGTATGTATTATCTTTGAAGGAGTCACTATTTATGGACCATCACCTTAAGGACTCCTAGGATGATGGGTTTGTATATATAGAGATTCTTTCCCACTTTACATGAAAAAAAAGTGGCTTATTTTAAATTAGGTTCATTAAGTTCTCTCAAATAGTTAATTACATCTTAATGGGGATTCCAAGGAAAACTCTCGATTAGGTAAATGGTCATTGTCTTTAAAGATTTCAATGGAAGGACTATCAATCGATTGGTTTTTTGAAAGATCAAATGGGATGATCAAGATTATTATCAGTCAAAATGGAAGGTAAGTAGGAGATACCCACGATGTTAAAATGAGCATCTCAAATTATCCTACGATTGGGCTTTACATGTTTTTAAATTGATTTTGTTTTTTTGAGTTTCATTTTTCATTAGAAATTTAGGACTTATGATTCCTTAATATAAGATTAAAAAATGGAAAAGAACTCACACACCAGAGGGATGAGACAAGATTTATTATCATTGGCCAACTTTTTGTAGCCTCACTCTAAAATGATGCTCTCCACATGCCTACCCGGATTGTAGAAGCTCCTTACAAGCATCATCTCGACGATCATCATGGTGATTATGCCGATAGAAAATGGATATTAATTACCATAAATTCTTAAAAAAATGATGCATCATATTGATGTAGTACCATGAAATTGGTGCCAATCAAAAAAGATCATCACATGTCATTAAATAGCATGAACGTCATTAGTTATCCTGAACCAACTTTTGATCGATGTTGTGGTGTTATAATATCAGTGTCGAGGAACAAGTAAGGTGATTAATAGGGTAAATCACATTAGTGCCATGGCTTTGATCATGTAGCACCATGGCTCTAGAGCTACAACACTGAGGTGCCATGTTAACAATGTCGAGGTGTTATGCTTGATATATGTATGAATCACCAGCATGGGCCCCATCATAATTACACTCATCTAAATCTTTTTCCTTAGGATGCTTCACGGGTTAAAAATAAGCTTGAATTTTCCGATGTGCTCTGACATATGCATCTAACTTTAGTGTCTGAGGATGCTATGTGGGATAATACCCGGTTGGGTCCTATGACTAGTCCAGTTACCAAAACCTTATCTTTCTGATGATATGGTTGTTCGATTATAAAATTCATTTAGAGTAATATTTAAATTGAATGAAGTTCATCATTCAATATAACTTAAAATAAATAATCATCCATCCATCTATCATTATTTATCAATGATGATAAGCTAAGAAATCTTTGCTCAAAAGAGCCTATATCAAATTAATATATTTATGCTAATTCTTAAACAATTTCATGCTAATAAGGATGTCCCTGACTTTATATGTGATTATGTTGTCAAATGGCACCACAAAAAAATGTGGATATGACCAGAACCCTCTGATCGAGTAGCTTGGAATCTGTACAGCTCCACTATATTTTGGTCATGGCAATAGCCCATATGTTCCATCATGGCTTTGCTCCTTGAGCTATGAATCATGGAATAAATTTAATTGGCAAAAGGCCTTATGTTAGCTAAGGTTGACTTCAATTTGTCTCCTTAGATAAATATCACCTGCCCTACAAGAACACCTTGGATGCAAACCCATGGCGCCGATGAGGATTCTTCTTCACGAATAATTTCTCTAAGTATATTAGGGATCATGATTGCACAAGATGATGAACCATAGGATCTTGATTAGGTGTATCATCATCCCCCCGTATGATATGCATTAAATGTTTATACTTCTCATAGTGTAAATATTTAAATTCAATCTTGGAATTCCAAAGGGATATAAGCTCAATCTCTTTATTCACTATGCAAATTACATATGACAGTCATCTATATCACACACACCTCTAAAGACACCATCATATATCACTAAGATATGTCTATTTTCAACCTTAATCGAGAGTGTTCTCTTATTATGGTAAGAGGGGTAATTAACTATAGAGGCTTACATCCATAGGAAGTAGAACCCAGATCTAAATAAATCCTAACATAATGTTAGGGGAAATCTCGTTGAATATATATGAATATGCTTCATGAAAGAATTTGCTCCTACCTCATCCCTTACAAAGATGGCAGAGAGCATCCTCCATGGTGTTTCTTTCAAAGAAATCAACTGGGATGCCAAATAGGCATTTCAACTATCATACTATTGGGCTATAAATTTTGGAATTTAAAAAATTTTGAGTTGGCATTTTATTAGAAATCTAGTACTTAGATTCTAGTAGCACAAGACTGCAAAAATGCATAGGGATGAAGACTTACTCTGAGGTGGATGCTTTAGAACCTAAGTCTATATGTGCTTCTGATATAAATCAAAGGCTCAACTTAGTTTCACTTTTGAGAATTTTTGGCTCTTTCTCTCACTTGAGAAAGGAAATTTATCCCTGACTCTTCTGTACTTATAACCCGCTAGAAGGATACCGCTAAAATAAAATTTTAAATCCATGATGTCAAGTCTCATGAATGCAAGATGGTTAGGCTATTACATTTTAGGAAAGAATTTAAGAACTTAGACTCATGCCCTAATCTCTAAGTTCATGTTTAGGTATGAAATGATCCTAACTAATGCAACATATTTCAGCTTTTAAATATTTTTGACTCACAATTCATTTAAGACCTTGGGGTATGCATTTTATGCTTAAATGACATGCAGTTAGAAGTAATAATGGTTCAAATCAAGAAGAGAAGATAGACTTCCCTAGAAAGGTGGTCATCCTCAATGGTTAGATGTCCCTTATGTGTAATGGGGGAAGCACCCAATTCATAGATTTAGAATAATATGCTAAGATGATTCTGTTTAGTTGTTTCTAGTTGCCTTTATGTTTTTTCTAGGGTTTTAATAATGTGAGAAGTTTCAAGTTTCTTTATTATTTGTTTTGTTTAAGTTATTTATATTTAGGTTAGGTAGAAAATTTAGTTTTCCTAAGAGCCTAACATCCATACATCCATCACAGAAAGCACAGAAAGAAACTTAGAAAAGCATGTTGATTCTATTGCTCACCATAAAGTAAATTAAGCCAAATCTAAATTAGAGAATAGGCCATTGTGGCTAGGTACCAGTACATCCTGAAAATTAATAAAAAGGGCGTGAACTCGCCTTATAGAGCTGAACTACAAGTCTAAATATATGGAGACCTTCTCTCCAAGATCATCTACTTCTTCAATGACCTCCATTGGGCTTCACATGAGACATTTGCACCCATCTGCTGATAGGGTCATCTCCTCCTATTCCTAGACCCTATAAATTCTAACTTAATTCTAAGCTTAAGTTACATTTTAAATTTCAAAAATAAATCCTAAGCCTTGCAAAACAAATGTCACAAAAATGCAAATAGCACACCAACAGTTATTTTTTCAAACATACGAGCTTAGCATTAGATGCTTGTGAAGCTCACCTATCATATTGGGCTATGTTAAGAGATTTATTTAGCACCTGCAAGAAATTATAATTTTATCATTTATTACAACATACCCTTTTTCACAGCCCCCTATAGAAAACAATATTAGTTTTTTAAAAAACACATCCTACCATCCGGTTTAACAGGAAAACAATCCTACACATCCAGTATAAAATAGTACACCACAAAATAAGAAAAATACATCACATCATAGAATATCACAGATTGACCTAACTTAAGTCTAGGGTTTGTGACTTGATAATCTAGTGTCTGTAAGAATTGAGTTTGTGTGATAAGACTTTGCTAAGCCTTTTAGATTCCAGTTTCAATTTAAATTTTGAGGTTTGTTTGATTTACCTTTGGATGGTTTCAATTAAAATTATTTAATGATTTGTGATTCTTGTTTTCATTTTAAGTTCATTTTTTATGTTAAAATAAATTTCAAAATTTCAAGAATGTAGAGTTAAATAGATTCTACTTTAGGTGAAACCCATTCTATTCAACATCCTAAATCTTAATAGAATGAAGGCTTCACCCTAAAATGAAGGTTCATTCCAAAGGCCTAACTAAGATCTTAAGTATCTTAATTAACCTCTTTCGATTGTTTTATTGTTTTAAATGATTTGGTTTGAGTTTAATTTAGATCAATATTTTAATTTTGTTTTGGAATTAAAATTTTATTCTTCTTTTCTTTTCTTTTCAATTGATTATATGTTTCCTAGTTTGAATTATTTTCTATTTTATTTGAATTAGTTTATTATTTATTTTATTAATGTTTATGTCGATTTAATTTATGTTTATTTTATTTGAATTATGTTAACAAAATGCATTTAGTTTAATGTTTTAATCCAATCTTAATTTGAATTGATTATGTGTTAAGATGACATTAATTTATAATAAATTTAATAATTATTAACTTTAAGGTTTAATTAGATTTTGGGTTTTTAATGGCTTTCATTAAATCCTAATTTGTAATTGATCAAATTATTTGACTTAAAGTGCTAAAAAATTGTCCTCAGGTGTTCTAATGTTGATGAAGATGTTTCAAATTAATTTATGAATTTTTATAATTTGTTGCAATTTCTTGATTTATTATTTCATGCAAATTGACCTAGAGATCAAAAATTCAATAACTTCCAATCCAGAGGTTAATTGATCGTGATAATTTTATGGCATGGGGATTCCTTGCCAATTTGATTTTCCTAAAATTTCATTCTAATTAGATGTATAATTTAGGAATAATTAAAGTCTTCATTATTTCATTAAAACCTAAATTAAACTTAATTTAGATGGAATTATTTAAAGGTTTTATTTTTCATTTGGAATTTTTAAAATTTTGGTTGATTCGTTATGATGTTTCTAGCTTTAGGTTGATTAATTGGATTAATTAATTCAATTAAATGTGAAATTAGATTATTTTATGATTTATGAGTGTGTTTTAGTGGTGTTTTTGGTTCACTAAAGTTTATTATCATGATTCAAGGTGACTTTATCATTTTCCATGATTTTCTTAATTAAATATTAATTTATTTCATTAAAGTAAGGGTTTGAGATTAGAAAGTCAATATCTTTTAATTTACTTTATAATAAATTACTAATATTTTTCTTAAGGTGTATTTTAACCCCCAATTTCAACTCCCCAAGTTTTATATTGATTAGATTAATGATTTATGATTAAATTAATTTTTATTATTTTCATTTAAATCCAAACTAACCCAAAATTTCCTAATAAAAATGGGGATTTTGGTTTAATTGATTCTCTCGAGATGAATCTATATAACATTGTTTGATTTTTTTTGGTTGAGTATTTTATCTTTTATGATTTTTGAATTTTCTTTTCATTTTCTTTAATTTTTTAAATAAAAAGGCTAGATTTTCATTTTAAATGTGCGACACCACATGGCACCGCTTTATACATGGCGGTGCCTAATTCGTCTAGCTAGATCTAGCTCAGATCACAGTGGGGGACACGAGATTCATCCTCATCTGATCTTTGATCGACGATCAGAATCTCAACCGTGTTTTTCTTAATGTGTTTTTTCAGATCATGTGACTAGATCAGCACCGTCCATTCCTAATACAAGGAAGTAGAGATCGCCCCTTGTTCTTACCAGTGAGAAGAGAAGCATTCTAATGAATCTAACTGATTTCTAATTATCTAAGAAGAATTTCAGTATAATTTTGATTACAAAATAATCATGAATTGATTTGCAATTGATTCATATAGTTTGATCTCCTTGAAGATCAAATTCTCTTCACAAATGACCAAATAAAATTTCTTAAGGGGCCAGTTTAGGTCCATACCTCATTAGCGGTGATCCATGGCAATCATTGTGCTCCAAGCACTTTCACCTCGATGGGTTGAAGCTATAATAAATATTTCTTGGCTTGCTCCCTACCAAACATCATGAAGACCAACTCTTGACCATTTGCCATCGATTTTGTTGGCTTTCAACTTGTTGGTGGTGACATACCTCAAGTAGGGTTTGTCTGAGGTCTCCTTCATCCATAAAATGTGTAGGGAATGCTAATTGGGCATAAGAAAGCACTTATCTTCTTTTTCCATGGATGGATGAGAGCTTTCTTCTTTTATTCCATTGGCTTTGGCCAATCTCTAGTCTTTCGATGGCAAGATGCTCAATCAAAGGAATCGTTTGGTCCCTTTTGACCTTGTGAGTTCACTTGGATGAATATCTTGAAGGGAGAAAGTCTCCTCCTCACTTTTCTCTCCATGGTCATGAGCTAGCTCATGGAATCCATGTAAAGCCAAGTTTTTTTATGGATTACCACCCTTGGAGGCTAGCTCCAAGGGTGGTCAATTGAATGAGAACAATACAAAGCTAAGAGGATGAGGTGGGATGAAGAATCAAAGAGGTAACATGGATTTGGAAAAGATTTATTTTCACATCACTCCTTATTTCTATATGGAATTCCCTCATTTTGGATACATTTGGACCTTCATAAACTTCATGATTTTGGCTTCCATTCATCCTATACTCACTTTAGAATGTATTTAAGTGAGTTAGATAGGATTAGTGGAGGCTTTAGGTCAAATCCCCACCTTCCATTCATTTGGGTTTGGATTAATTCAAATGTATTTCCTTGATTAATTTTTTATTAAGTATGGGTTTAATTATATTTAATTCATGCTTTATAATGTTTTAATTTGATTATTTACCCTAGGTTTTGAGTTGAATTTGCATTTCATTTCAATTTAACCCATTTAAGCTTAAATGGGATAAGTTGATTTCAATTTAGGTCATATGACCCATTTGGCTTAATTGAATTTAATTTAGACTCTAATCATGTTTAATTACATATATGGAGTGATTTAGAATGATTGACCTCAATTGTTTGAAGTTAATTTCAATTTTGACCCATTTGGCCCAAATTAGGTTTAATGGGTTAAGTTGGGTAAAATGACCAAATTAGTCAAATTAGACCCAATGATTGATTGGGTTATATCTCATTATCATTTTCAAATGATTTTGACTAATCAGTTTGGGTTGGTTTTAACTTGGTTTAGATTAGAATAAAAAGAAAGTTTATTTAAGCACATTTAGATTAAAATGATCTAATTAGCTTAATTAAGACCTTAATAAGTTTATTTTTCTTTAATTTCATGTTTAAACATGTTTAATTTATCATCTAGGCCATTTAAAATGATTTCATTTGGTCAAATTTTAGAGGGTTGACCTTTGACTTGGTGGGACCCACATAAGTCAAACCCTTGCCAAAAGGGTTGAACACTTTTTGACCTTGATTTGGATATGGATTCATTCATGTTCATGCCATGGTTTCATGCTTTTCACTTAACTTGACTTGGATTTATTTTGATTTAATTTAAATTTCTTGGGTTTATGTGATTTTTAGCTTAAATAAGGTAATTAGGTTTAATTCTCCAAATTAAACCAAAGCCTAATTAAATTCAGATTTCAAGTGGTGTATGTTTTCATTTAAGTTTGAGATTTGGGTTGAATCTACCTAAACCCATTAAGTTAAATCAAACCCTAGGAAGGATGCGTTAGTCACTAGGTGTAGTGTCCTGAGTATCTAATTAAGAGGCTTCTAATATAAGATTAGATGTCCTTACTAGTTTAGGGATGAGTTAATCTAATCCAAAATGAGGTCAATAATTGACCCCAATATGTGTAGTGGACTCACCATAGTACACAACACATATTGACATTGACAAACTAGTCAACACTATAAGCATAAGCTCGAAGGAGTTCAAATTTTATTTTAAAATTTAGATTTTTCATTTTGATTTTGATGATTTGGGTTTTGGATTTGATTGTGAAATATTGGCATAAACATGCCTAAATTTATTTTTAATTTGTAATGAATTATTTTTGGGAAGTTAAATTCACTAAGTTCTAAGAAGAATAGATGTTAGTAGTAGACTTAAAGAAGGGTCTAATCCTAACACAATCTTTTTAGCTAGAGAAGATGCCTTCAAGGGACTTACTACTATATGAGAATAGTAGTTGTAGAAGATTGTAATATGGACACTTACTTTTGATCTGAACTATATAAAATTTTAACCAGGGAAAGATACCATTAGGGATTTACTTTTATCTAGCTATCTATTAGGAAGGGTCTTTGAAGACAATTCCAATCTAAATAGCTAAGCTGGGGAGAATGGACTTTAATAGATTAATCCTAAACCTCAATATTTTTACTGCTAGGTAGGGGTCACATGGAGTTACTTCCTGGTCTATATAGTCCATATGAATGGGGACTTCAATGGATTATTTCTACTTATTTATTTCTTTTGTTTTTCACTAGAAAAGGAGTCATAAGGACTTGAATCCTATTCTAATGAAGTTCAATTAACAATGGCTTAATCCCAACATGGGTAGCTTGAAAAGGAAAGGGGTCTTAATGACTTTATCCTAACCATCTAAGGATTCCTACTAAGGGAATTACTCCTTTATGATTAGCTAAATGTATTAATGGCTTTCTTTTCTAAATTATAATAAGGAAGAGGGGTCTTAATGACTTATTCTTAATCTTAGCCCTGTTGATAAGAAAGGGGTCTTGATAACTTTATCTTAGCTTACCATGTGAAAGGATGCCTACTGAGGGGCTTACTCCTATTTGATTAGCTATTAAGATGGGGCCTTCAATGGCTTAATCTAACTTAGATAGCCAAAGAGAAGGAAAGGGGTCTTGTTGACTTAATCCCATCCATAAATTTTGGTTAATAGGAAAGGTCTTCATGACTTATTCCTAATTTAAATAGCCTATATGACAAGGAAAGGGGTCATGGTGACTTTATCCTAACCTTATCATCTGAAAGGATGCCTTCTCTAAGACTTACACCTATATTATTAGCTATTAAGGTGAGGCTTTCAATGGCTTAATCTAACTATGATAGCTAAAGGAGAGGAAATGGGTCTTCATGAATAATCCAATCCTCACATTCTAGATAATAAAAGGGGTCTTCATGACTTGTTCCTAACCCAAATAACTTATATAACAAGGAATGGGGTCATGGTGATTTTATTCTAACCTTATCATCTAAAAGAATGTGTTCTAGGACTTACACCTATATGGTTAGCTATCAATGGCTTAATCCAACTTAGATAGCTAAAGAATAGGGAAGGGGTATTGGTGACTTAATCCAATCCTCAAATTTTGGCTAGTAGAAGAGGGTTCTTCATGACTTTATCCTAACCTATGTCTATTTGATAGGAAAGGGTCTTAATAACTTAATCTTATGTGAATAATAGGAATGGTGACATGCATGGCTTGCTTTAAACCTACAGGAAGTTATAAGAAGGGTGTCATAAATGGTCTTACTCCAAACTTATAGAAAGAAAGAGTTACTTAAGCTTATGATGGTGCACAAAGGCTTATCCTAAACTCATAGGGAAGACATGAGAAAGGTGCCACAGGGCTTACTCCCAACTCAAGATATGTATAAGAAAGATGTCATAAAGAGATTACATTTCTAATCCTTAAGTCTTACAAGAGGAAAAGGAGCCTTAGTGACTTAATTTCTAATCCTCAAGTCTTTTGACTAAGCAAGTCATATAGACTTAATATTAACTTGATTAATCTAATTAGTGAGAGATGTCTGAAAGGTTTGCTTCCATTTCATAAGTTTGATGAGGAAGTTTGATGAGGAAGGTTTCAAAGAGTTGTACATTTTTTGAAGAAGGATTTGGGTACATGTTTAATATGCCAATGACATAAGCATAGAATTTCTTTTTTTTCTATTTTTTTTTTTATCTCAAAGTTACATATGTCATATGTCAAATTTTAGAAGACATCATATGATATTAACCTAAGAATTATACCTTTTGAGCTTGCATGTGACTTTCTAGTTCTTAGGTAGTAAAAACCAAAGTCAAACAATGCTTCATAAATGAATTTTTTTTATTGGTTTGAATATGTAACCTTTATGGTATGTTCTTTATTTTCTTTATTAACTAAAGTCTGCTATAATTGATATGTATTTCATTTTTTTTCTATTCACATGAACCTACATCTTATAAGGCCTTCTCTTAGATTCAATAAAGATCAAGAGATTCCTTTAAAGCTTTCAAAAGTGAAAGAGAATCAAGGTAACCAAACTCTTAAATTCTCCCAAAGATATATTTCTCTATTATTTTACCCCAAATCAATAAAGGATTTGAGAGATTTAAATTATTAAACAAATTAATATTCTCCTGATAATTTTGAAATAAAATTTTCAAAGTTAAATTATTATTCTTTAAAGGTTTTATTGAATGATATTTCATAAATGGCTTTAATTAATTTTTATTTGTTGATTTATTTTTCCTTCAAAATTCCACTACAAGTTTCTAAAATTACCTCAAAGGTATGTTTTTAATTCATTCATTTTTTAGCAAGTTTTTCAATATAACACTTCACTTGATCAAAAGTGAGGTTATCAAAAATCTTGATCATGACCCTATAATAAATTGTCCTAATATTTTGAGACTGAATGATACATCCACGTAACAGAATATCTTGTAAGGATTTTGAATGTTGTATGTTTTCAATTTTCTTTTCTAGAATTATCTTGATTTGATAAATATTCAGATAAGTTGTCCTTAATGAGGATAATCTTTTGCATGAAAGCTTTTTCATTTTGAAATAAAGTATGGAACCCATCTTCAAGATAAAGATTTGTCCTAATATCAAGATTTAACACATACAAATTTGATCTTTTCTTTCTCTTCTTCTTTCTTTTTTATTTTATTTTATTATGTGATGATGTTAACCAAGAAGAATGTTTTCTCATGTAAGGCTATCATTGACTAGATTTTATCTTGAAACATCTTTCTTTTCTTTTGAAGTTTAACTGCATACTTGAGGGACTTAGTTTATTGAAATGGCATCAAGTCCGAGCTTATAAATAGCTATATCTAGAGAATATTTTATTTCAAATAAAGTAATCATTAAACTCTAAGAATAGGTTGATTAAGTATTCTACTCATCAAAGAGTTAGATTATTTATATTAGTTGTAGACCAACTTCTACTTTTAAATTTATTTTCCTTAGCTTGTTAATCATAGATTTAAGCTTCTCTCCAAATTCTAAGGGTGCATCCTAAACTTGAAGACTATATAAGTCTTCAGACACATCTAAAAAATATTCATTTAATATGTTAGAGTTCCTTTGAAGAGAAAGTCAGGACCTTGACTATTTAACAATTCTCATCTTACAATGGCTCAATAGTACTAAATCTCAAGACAACTTTTGATTTCAACAATTGAATGCTTCATAGCTTTTCTTGCTTTTGGATATTATCTATAGGCCACTTGCAATGGGATCAAATTATACTCATTTGAAATTTTATTAGACAAAGGATAAGGATCCTTGGAAAAGAAAATCCATTCTGACCTTCCATGTGAGGGCACCCAACATGGCAAAGGTCATGATAATAAAGCATATTTTTCTAAGCAAGGGTAATTTTGATTTCTAACCCTATAACTTTATTTTGATGTAGAGGAGTTTAAATTTAAAATGACCACATACTCAAAAATATTAGGCTTCATCCTTTGCTCTTGGATATAGTCCTTCCATCTCTTTTATTTTCTTTCTTTCTTTCTTCACAACATTTCAACTCCTTGTAAAACATTACATTTGATATTTTTCTTAGATACAACATTTGCTAGGACATTGGATGCATTCAACTCTTTGTCTAATATAACATTTGATACCACATTTACATACTCAATTCTTATCTTATTTTGAGTAATCACATCAATTAGTAAGACATTTTTCTTTGAATGAATGAAAGATTTGATAACACACTAAAAATTTGAAAGATTTATATATTTTTAAACTTTTTATATATATATATATATTTTTTTTTTTATGCCTCAATTTTAGATTTAATAATTCTCATTTAGGACACAACATGACATTTCTAAAGAATCTACACTCATGAATACATAATGGATATAAACATTCTTTCAAAATAATTTATTTTTCTTTCTTTCTTTTCATTTCATTTTTTTTATTTGTCTTGGATAGGACCATCTAAGAGCTTTAAAGATGTTTCTGAATTCTTAAGATTCTTCTTCTATGTTTGAATTATTATCCTCAATCAATATGATTGTGATTTAAGTTTTTCAAGGTAAGTCTCCAAGACTAAACTTTTATTGAGTCTTTCTTGATTGAATCTACATGACATCTCATCAAGATTAGATTAGAATTGGGCCTTTATATATTCACTTTTATGTTTTTTTATGATTTATGTTGACCAATGCACCTGGATCAACAAACATTATGGAGATTTTCTTTTGAATTTTTCATATTGACTAAGATGTTAATGAGTTCTTAGTAGTATATCTTCATCATAAAAGATAATCTTAGAACCTTCTTTAGTGGAATGCCACATCGTGAAGTTGCTTATAATTGAAGATGGCAAATTATAAAATTATGTAATGCCTTGATTAATGGTCATTTTCATTTTCATTCATTTCATTTCATTTTTTCTTCTACTTTTTTTATAGAGCATTATAATGCTCGATTTTGCAAGAAACTTCTCTAAGATGGGCAAAGACACCTCAATTAAAATTTTAAGATGAATGAATTTTATTGTTTCCTCTTATGAATTAAAAGGTAATTTCTTAATGGTTCAAAATGAGTAATTTGCCTTTTCTTTTAGTGTTATTTGAGGCGTTTACTTTACCATTTTGAGTTTAATGTTAATAATCTTCCTTTAATATGAAAGGTGGGAGGGTTCCAACTCTATCCTCAATAGGTCAATAGGCCCCTATGATGTCGCAACTCTCAAAGGGTCAAGAGGCAATCATGTAGTACACTAGAGGCTAATGTAACACTACACCATGTGTTTGGCATTGATGACAATGATGTGCGCTTCCATGCACACATTTAACATTGATGGTCAATAATATCTAAGTATTTTAATTTTATTTCGTTTGATTGATGAACACCACATAATCCAGAATGTACTTTAGTCATGATCTTATGGGCTCCTTATTTTTCTAAACAGTGTAGCCACATTTGAACGAATGATCTATAGCACAACACATTATTAATTAATGCATAGGACAAGGCATGTTTCATTATTTGATTTGCTAGTGACTTGTCTTCATGAAGCCTTTCCTTACTCATGTAGTCAATGAATGGTTGCCTCCAGTCATATACTTCTTGACTTTTGGCAAGAGTGGCTATCCTTTGCATTTATACTTTTTTGTATTCAAGTAATCCAAATCTATATGAGATAGAATTTGTTGATTTTGGAACTCTATAGAAAAAAGATTCTTTTTTTGGACATGTCATTTCTTTGGCAAATGATAAGAGTACCTCATCATTCCTTTATCTAGGGTCATGAAAATCACTCTAATCTCTGCCTTCCTTGGGATAGAAAATTTTAATTCTTTATTTTTCTTTTGATGATGTTGTATCATCAAAATATAATTCCCAAGTGGCATTAGGTTCACCTTCTAATGTCATGATCTATTCATCTAGAATATTATCATTTAAAGGAGAACCCTCAGGTAAAGGACGTGTTGCTAAGAAGTCAGCTACAACTAAGCCCTTTATAGAACGGAGAGGAATAAACATGATCTCCAATTATAATAAAATCATTGACCAACATGCTGTCCGACAACTTTGAGTGAGTCATAAGATATTGCAATGGGTTCACCCTTGAAATTAGATTTATATGAGAGAGCATGTAGTGTCTTAGTTTTGAGCAAAAACTAAAGCTTTCTTCATTAATTTGAGCTAAAAAATCAAGTGATTCATCTATCAATCTAGAGATAAAAATTTTATTATTTCACTTAAGAGATAGAAATATCACCATTATGACCCAATCTTAAGCTCATGATTTTTTTAGAATTACTAGTTTATGGATGATGTTAACCACATCCAAAATGAGATCAATAATGTTTAATGATCAACTTAGAAGTGATTGTATCTTTGATTGAATCAAATTTGGATTGGATTGAGTTTTGACTCAATTTAGACTTTGGTAAATTGGGTTAGGTGGATCAATTGATCAATTGGATTAATTGGAGTCAATTATAAGTTTGATCAAGTGATTAGATTTTCCATGAGGCTTTGATTGATTCAATTTGGCTTAAATCAAGTGGGATTGAATTTTGGCCCTATAAGGTTCAATTGGGTCAACTTAGGTCAAAGGCCAAATTTCAATTTAATTGGATCATAATCCAACTTCAATTAGATTCAATTGAGTTGTAAGAGAGCTTTGGTGAGTTCAATTTCGAATAGATTGAATTTTTGGATTTAGCCATTTTAAGCTCAAATGGGTCATATTAGGTCAGCCAATTGGCCAAACTGAGCCCTAATGAGTTAAATTGGGTTTAGAATCATTTGGTCTTGGTTCAGGTTTGATTTTTAATTGGCTTGGGATTGGAGAATTGGATTAAGTATAGGAGTTGGTTTTGGTTTGGGGTGTAGTGGTCTGTAAGGTCTAACCCTAAGGTTGAACTCTATAAGCCTTCTGGCATAGGATTAGTGTTCATCTAGCCACTAGAAGTGTTTTATTTATAAGAGAGCCTTAGTGCCTAAATCAAATCTAGGTCTATGGAGATGATTATCAACCTCACTCAAAAGTGAGGTCAATTGATTTTCAAAATGAAATTACAATTTTTATTTTTATAAAGTATATTTGAAAAAAATTCTTTATACTTTTTGTCAAAATTATTGTTAATCACAATCAAATATTACAAAAAGGATTGTTATATTATCTAAATTTAAAATACAACGTATATAAGAGCATTGCTTATTTTTTACCACAAACAACTGCAACATATCATCTCAAAACTGAATATTTCAAACAAATTATGGATTAGCTTCAACAATTTTTTACCATGGTTTATTTATAGTAGCTTCACAATAGCTTTTTTAGATGTCTACAGCTACCCTAAATGGACCTTAAATCTACTAGTCTTAATGTCCTTACTATGAGAGGAGGTTAGATTTTATGGAAATCATCTAAGAAAAATAATCTTCCTCAATTTACCTTGAAAAATGTAATACATTATCATTAAAAAAAGTACTAAAGCTCAATCACTTCAAAATACTTTTATAGAAAAGATAAATAAAGGTTATTCATTATAATTATCAAGCTATGATATTTAATTAGGCAAAAAACAAAACATATAATAATAAGAGTATGCATTTTTATAAGAGAAGAACTTATTTGAATGAATATGAATGAAACATAACCTCCAAGAAAAAAATAAGATAAGAAATTAATGAAAAACATAATAAGAGGGATGGGATGTATACTTATTACAAGTATTAACATAAAAGATGGTGTTGTATAAATAACTAATGATCTAATGAATTTGACTTATATGAATTATATAACAAAGTCTTAGATTAGCTTGATTAGGTATGATATAACATTTTGATGAGGTTCATTCCTATAATGTTTGATAATATATAACTATAATGATAAAGGTCAAATAATACTCTTAATGACTTATATAATTTTAATTTAATTAGAAGGTGTAGTTAATTGATGTGCATACTTGATGAAGTCACTTAAAAGATTTTAAAATAAATTCACTTCTTATGTAAATGAAAACATACTTTATAAACCAATCATAAATCTAATATTGGCACATGTAGGCTAAAATGTGCTAATCCATCTTGGTCAACGATCTTTAGGAATGTGATGCCATGATAAGAAGTTAATTCAAGTGAAAAAAAATAAAATTCATAGAAATATAATTTCACTAAGTTGAGAGAATAACTTATTGTTAATCTAGTATTAGTTCGTACCCCAAAACATCTAAATTTTTTTTTTGCATCCCATTATTGGTAAAAAAAATCTATTTAAAATATATGAGAGATTGTAATGTAAATAGGCATTTCAATATATGAGGGATTGTTAATCTAGTATATGAGAGATTGTACTATTTCTTGCCCCTTTAAAATTGATAACTTTTTAACACTTAAATAATATTTTTTTATATCTTTTTCAAATGATAAGTGATAAATCATAAAATATATGATTCAAATTCTTTATCTTAAAAAAGAACTTTCTCCTCTAATTATGCATTAAACTATAAATCCATTTACCTTAGCTTATTCCCTTTAGCACATTAATATCCTATGTTATGGTTACTACTCTTTTTTTTCTTTTTTTTGTTTTTTTTTTTTGAACAAGAAAAATATTCAAGTAAAGGTTAGTTTTGCTTTATAGCCTCACCACCAGGAAAGAAAGTGGGCCTCAACTATTAGTTGTTGCTTCAAGCTATGGGTACTACAGGTTACTTTATTGTCCATGTAGAAAAGTGTTTTCACACATTCCCACTCTAGGAAATCTTTGCATGTCTCTTTCTCTCAATGATGAGTTATAGTTTCACTAGAAGAAATTATGAATGATGAGTTAGTCTCTCTCTCTCTCTCTCTCTCTCTCTCTCTCTCTCTCTCTCTCTCTCTCTCTCTCTCTCTCTCTCTCTTTCAATTTTTGAGAAAGGAGATGTTACCATAGCTAGGAAATAGATTGAAAGATAAGAAAGGAGAAGACAACTTTTTCTCTTGGCATGGAGTCAATCAACTCTTTTGATACTATGTTTGCTAATTTAATGCTTTTAAACTATGCTTATGGATAAAAGAAAATTTTGAAAATATTATTGGTCAACTAGGCAAGTTATTAAAGTGATATATTAATTATGATTTTAGTTCTACTATTCTTAGGATTTTTTGGGGATATTTACATATGTATGACAAAGCAATCGGAGCTCTACATAAGAAGCTACTATAAGAAGTTGTAGTGGGTATACAAATTTTTTTATTCTCTAAAAATCAAACCTTAGCTTTTTGATTGTCATCGTAGTTAACCAGGTTAGGTAGAAAAACATAGTTTTCCCCCCACATATTCTTTAAAATGAAACTAGAATGAAATTCCCAAATGGCATATTGGTGTGTTTTTACATTGCACTGCTACCATACCACTCCCCTAAACACAAGCTTGGAATTATTTTTCTTGGTATTGATTTTAAAATGGGAAATAGTTGGGTGACTATGCTAAAATGAGGTCATGAATATATAAAAGAATTAAAAAGTTTTTAGGAGTATGTGAGTAAGAGAAAAATTCATTAGTAAAGTTTTATGCCCATGTATATATTATGTATCATTGGATATTTCCACTCAATGCAAGATACTGAGGATCACTTAATTTCATATTTTTTTGTTGGATATGTTGTGGAATTAACATAAAGAAAAACATGATATTGCTAAGTGAAGTATTTATAATCAATTTTAATCATGATCAATTAACCCTTCAAGTTGAACAACCAAACTTATATAAAAAAATTATTGAGAAACATTTGGTTCAAATAATATCTTAATGAACTTGGTGGATAAGCTGATAAGCACAATAAAATCCATCAACTGATGATAAAAAAATATGCAAAATTATTAGAGGATATTAGAGCATAATTATATCTTGGATGCAAGTCATTCACAAAGTTATTATTTATTTTCCACTTATTTCATTTGAAGCATTATATCCTAGATGTAATTTATTCTCAAAGTTATTATTTTGCACTTGTTTCATTTGTAGCATTTACACTCTTAGAGTATAAGATCTTTTCATATGATACTTGAGTTTTGGAAGAGACATTACCCTAAGAACACATATGAGGTGAAATAGATAATGATGGTATTTAATCTTGGATATTGTTTGCATCTAAAAAATGAAATAAATGAAACATCCCAACTTGAATTCACGATTTGCCTAACACTATCATCTCCTAATAGAATCTAGAAACACAAAAATCACCCCCACAAGTTGTCTACTTAAAAAGAGTGTCACGACGCTATAATCTAGTTGCACTATTGCAATGGCCTTCGTTTAAAAAAGCAAGAAAACTAACCCTTCCAAATGCTTCCCCAATAGTGATAACTACCTAGGGGGATGTGGTGGAGTAGTTAAGGGATAGAAACTACCTAAGAAGCAGAAACGGTTACCTAAAAACCTCTATAAAAAAGAGGGGACTGTCCACTTTGGCTTCTTCATCTTTTCCTCTCTTCCACTGCTCCCATTCTTGCTCCTAGTCTTAACTCTAAGTACTATGCAACACTCTTTCTCTCCACAGTGCATTTCTTGATCTATACAAGGGTGTTTTCTTCACATATGAGATAAAATTGAAGCTGACTATCATTAACTTTAGGTAAAGATTCTTACTAATATTCTTTTATATAATTTTTCTCTCATAAAAGAGAATTTTGAAAATTTTCACCATCGATCTTGGATCTGAGAAATGAAAAATCTCTCTCTATTGATCTTGGATGAGTAAGACAAGACTTCTTTTGTTAGAAAGCATTTTAAGCTCAAGAATCTTAAGAATTGTTAAGTTTGAAGACCCCATTGAACTTGGTTCTACACAAGATGAAAATCCTTCCTTCATTCATCTTAGATCTGAATAAGGGACAAGAGAGCTTCTCGCACTAAAATATTGTATAATATAGCATTGCTAAAGTGTTATGTAGCCAAATTTTCATAAAGCATTATTGGATTATCCAAGAAACCAGTTTAAGAATGGGTTTTTGCTTCATAGCATCGAGGTGTTGATCCTTGGGAATGATATTTTGGGCACTCTACTAGAACCGAGGTTCCAAATACCAAGCGTGGCACTAATTTTTAGTTTAGTGTCTTACTTGTAGAACACTACCCTCTTAGGTTATAAAATTAAGAACTATTCAAAAATCAAAGCATTATTTTTCTAGCACCAGGCACTAAATCTTAAAATCCATTCCACCGCCAAACTTGGTTCATGTGAAACAAAATTCTCCCTTGATCTTAGATTTGAGATAGAGAAGGGTGTTTTGCACTAAATACCATGAAACCTAGCACAAAAAAAGTTATGTCGCTAAAATTTAAAATTTTTCCAAAAGTATTTAATCAGTGCATTGATAAAATTATGTCAAGGCCCTCGTGTTCTAGCTCGAGGCACTAAGTTCATAAGAAAATTAAACTTTAGAAAACATCCAATAGTGTCGAGGTCATGCTCTTAAAAAATTACATTTTAGACACTCATCTTTTAGTGTCATGCTAATAATAAGATCGAGGCATCGTTCTCAAAAAATTATACCTTAAGCACCTAACCGATAGTTCCAAGGCTATATTATAACATCGAGGAGTTGATATCTCTAATATTAAGCACATGTACTATGTCCATGTAGCATCGAGGCATTGAGTTCTCGTTTTGAACTTATGTCTTTCAACTATGTCATGACATTAATTACATTGGTAAGCTCAAGGTGCAATTTTCAATATTGTTAATAATAATTTTTTAAAAAAAATTTTTTATTAAGAATATTTACATAATAGTATAATATATATAAAAAATATATATATATAATAAATATATTTTATTAACAAAAAAAGTTATTATAATGAAAAAGAGGAAAGAGAGACAAATAATAAAAAAATAAAGGGAAAACTAATTATCATATTCATTGTCCTCCTCCTTCTCTTCTTCTTCTTCTGATCCAACAAGTTCTAGCATAAGGTCGATAATGGGATGCTAGAAGAAAAGAAGCCTGACCCGCCCTCAAAAAAGTTACAGTTTTCAAAGATATGAATAAGTGTTGGGTTAAACTAAACCATGTATGAAAAATGCTGCTCTTGTTGACCCATGGTGGTCAAATTATCTCCCAATTTTGGTTGTTGCCAACCGGTTTGACCAACCATTTTTCTTAAGCCAAAGATTTATCCTCCAATTTCTTGAGTTGCTTGTTTAAGGTCATGGAGGATTTGGGTTTGACCGAGGAGTGCATGAGCTTTCTCCCATCTCGCCCCTCAAGCTAAATCCTTCAATTATTCTTTTAGTTAGTGGAGACATTTGAACTAGGACTTCATTAGACTCCCTTCAACACAAAAAGAAAAAATAAGAGAAGAATGACCATACCCTATAGTAGTACTACCTCTAAATATATTACAAATAAAAGTATAAATGATCCTCCCTATATCAAAGTACCTTTGAATTGCAAAATTCAAAATAGCTCTATCCCTAATCACCTCACGATATTTCTAGTGGGCATTAACTTGGTAGAAATGAAATAGTGCTAAGCTTTGGCCTAGAAGGTGGTGGTAGAAAAATTGATAATCATATCTTCTTGCCTTTTCCACTAAACATTAGAATTTTTAATAGTGAGGAAATTAAAGATTTCATCAAAATTGAGATGATCATTTTAATAGAAAAGATACTGATCATATTACATCTATATAAATTAATATGTATTAATAGTACTACTATCAAAACTTACTAGTTTTCCCGGATGAAAACTCTATTGTGGTGCTCCTTCATATTGCTGAATAATTCTCGCACTATAGAACAATGCGTTGTTGACATATGCCAACTTCTCCCTTGTTCATTGATAATCCTCTCAATGCTCCCACTTAGATTTAAGAAACTCCTCTCTAAGATGAGATGTGTAGTGTGAGTGGTATATTCCTTTGCCTCTACACTAATAAACTTATTAGTGTCATAGACAAACCTATTCTTTCCCTTGTCTACATACTTTACCCACATGTTGGATTTCTTAAAGTGAAATAAAAGCTAAAAGAGGAAAGGGTGTGTGAACTCTAGAATATAACCTAAGCTTTAGAATGAAAAATGAACAACCTAAAGGGTTGCCTATTTATAGATTTTCCCAAGAATCATGGCGTTGCTTTAGCAACACCGAAGTGCTAGTCTCTAATTTTGAACCAGACCAACGAGTAGTTGAATCAGGTATCAAGACCGTAACATCATCGTGATCAAAAGACATATTTATGCCATTTATGAAATATGTAATTCATGAAAGTGAGGCCAAACATTTATCTAGATCATGGTGCCCCAACACCACCACATAGATGGTAAAAAAATTTCTTTTTCATTAAAATGTTGTCAGCTTTATGCAACAAATTGACTGAGGCCAAATTACCAGTCAGGGGTGATCAACCAAATAACTTAGTTTTACTATTCCAAAACATGTTTTGAAAGCATCACCCATCTTATAGTCAAGGCAACCCTCGGTTTTAACACATGAATTTCTACCTTCTATTGTTAAGTACCCAATGTGAGGCACTACCATGATAGCCCTTAGGCATTATATTTCTAGCACCAGTACCCATAGACAAATTAATATTTACCATGCTAACATCATATAAATCTATACATTACCATGCAAATAATCTATATCCATATAGCCTTCCAAGGGATGTAAGTTCAATATATGTTTTGTGATGCAAACAATCTATATCTATATGGCATTCCAATGGGATGAAAGTTTAATCTATATGTTCCCATGTGAACACCCTAATGGCATTCCAAAGGGATGTAAGCCCAATCTATTCATTCTTCATGCAACATTTCAATTGTGGCATTCCAAAGGGATGTAAGCCCAATCTATTCCATGCAAATATTTCTAATTCTAGCATTCCAAAGGGATGTAAGTCTAATATATATGTTAACCATGAGAACACCCTAATGGCATTCTAAAATATGTAAGTCCAATCTATATGTTCACTATGTGAGCACCTTAATGATAATCCAAAAGGATTAAAGTCTAGTCTACATTCATCATGTAAATAATCTATACCCTTCTAATATTTCTAAGGGATGTACAATCTTTTCATTCACCATGTGAATATTTCTAATTTTGGCATTCCAACAAAATACAAGCCCAATCTATTCATTTGTCATGCAAACATTTCTAATTCTGACATTCCAAAGGGATGTAAGTCCAATCTTTTCATTCGCCATATAAACATTTCTAATTTTTACATTCCAAAGAGATGTAAGCATAATTTATTTGTTCACAACATTTTTAATTTTGGCATTCCAAAGGGATGTAAGTCCAATCTATATGTTCACCATGTGAATACCCTAATGGCATTCTAAAGGGGAGTGTAATCTATACATTCACCATATGAACATTCTAGCATTCCAAAGGGATGTAAGTTCAATCTATGCATTTTCCATGTGAACAATCTATATCCATATGGGATGCATGTCCAATCTATGCAATCTCCATGAGAATAATATATATCAATACCGATTCCAAAGAAATGTAAGTCCAATCAACTTGTTCGCCATGCAAACACCCCTATATTTAGTCTATTTACCTATTCACCATGTGAACGTCCCTACACTACAACCCCTACACTAAAACTCTAGTATACTTAAGATATCTAAGATAAGGTAACCCATGGCTGCTAATCGACATTAAACCAATAGCCCTCCAATATTAGTATACTAGAATAACATATTCATGAGATGATAACTATAGGATCATGAGACTATCTCCATTTTTTAGAAAATCATCTTGCCACACCACACACTATTAAACACCAATTTATATAAAAAATATTATTTCCAACTTTAATTGAGAGTTCTCTCTACTAAGAAAAGAGGTAATTAACTATGAAGTAGAAACCCAATTCTAAATAAACCCTAACATAATGTTAAGGAAAGTCTAGTTAAATATTTATCAATCTGCCTCATGAAGAACATACTTCTACCCATGTCAAGCAAGATGGCGAAGAGTTTTCAAAATGATGTGTTTTTTTTTTTGAACAAATTTTTGGTGAGTCCACTGAATTACTCTCCATCTCTAGTTAAAAAATAAAAATATATGGTGTCATTATGGTGTTTTTAATTTGGTTTTGTAGGGACACTACAAATCTTAGGGTACTTATTGAATTGATCGAAAACATTGAGATATGGTGTATTATCTTGAAATGTAGAAATATCTCCATACAATATACTTAATCACCTAATAAGGACTCCTATAGATGTGTCTTAAAATATACCAAAGATCTTTCCCCACTTTAAATTGATAAAGTAAAGTAGGGTTTATTTAAGCCAGGTTCTTTAGTTTCCTATGAGGCAAGCCCTCATAGTTAATTACATCCTAGGAAATGAAATTTTTTTCAACAAATTTGATTAAAGTAGTCAATAAATGTCTACAAAGATTTCAAGGATAGACTATCAAATAATTGTTTGTTATTAGAAATCAAATGAAATAGTTCAAATAAGAAAACTTCTTCATAAATTCTAAAGGAGAATAAGTAAGAAGCACACATGATACTAGGAAGCCTAGTGAGTGCTTTAATCTACCCCATAGTGACACTTTATATTTTTGAAAAATAGAAAATTATTTATTTGAGTTAAGTTTTATAAGAATATAAGGACTTAGATTTCTACAATACAAGATTATAGAAATGCTTAAGAGGTGAGGACTTCTTCTCATAGCAAAAGACAAACAAGCTTCCTCGGAACCTAAATCTAGGGTGCTCTAACACACAAGGGCTCACCTAATTCTACTCATGAAAAATGGGATATAATGGTCCACTTCTATAAGAGAGAGTGAGCACATCTCGACTCTTTGGACTTACACACTGAGTGGACACCAACTAACACCTCCTACACTTCAAAATCATGTGGGTCATTCTTATGTAGATGGAAGATAGTTAGGTTGTCATTTAATTTGGAAGGAAGCTAGAATCCTAAACTCACTCTCTAAGAGACTATATAATGTTTGGTATGCATGCATGACTTAGACTAATGTTGAAAATTTACATTTCTTTTAATCATTTTGACATATTTATTTAAACCATGGATTTTGGACAATTATGCCTAAATGCATGATGAAATTGAGTTGAGCTAAATCCATGAGAAGAGGTGTTCTCCACTAAGGCGCTTTTAGAGGTCAGCTTCTCCGCTATCATGCAAGAGTGGAGATCCTCTTTATTCAAGAGTGAGATAATATGATATGCATGTTGTTATAGCATACAACCATTCAACTAAGGGGTTTCTAAATCTTTTATTATCTTATTTATATACCCAAACTTAGAGTGAGGTTATGAATTACATTAGAATTTAATTATTATTTTTAATGATGATAGAAAATTTAATTTTATCCTAAAGCCTCCATCCGTGCCATATATCAAGTCATCACACTTTAAGAAACATATGCAAAACATGCCAATTTTGTTACATAATCTAAACATATTAATCAAACATTTAAATTTCATAAAAAAGGTTAGTGTACAAATGAACACTCAAAAGAAGAGAAAAGGTAGTGAACTATTTATACAACCCATATTACAATTAAATTTTATAAATGAAATGAATTCTATGGGGTCTTCAATTCTTATTTCTCTTCTTTATTGATTTGGCTTCACAAGGCCTCCCAGGTATTTACCTTCTATCCACTACTCATCCTAAACCCTATAGCACCAATCCTAATCCTATTACAAAAATTACAAATTTATAAAAAAGAAATCTAACCACTCATGCAAAGCAGATGTTTGCTAAATAAATATATAAGCCAAGCAATAATATCCACATATTTGGACTTAACACCCTACACTACAAGCCCAAGCCTAATTGGATGCTTAGGGGCATAAAAGTCGCAAGCAAGAACATTTATATTTATTTATTATTATGATGGCTCCTCAAACATAATCTCCTACATGAAACACATTCTAATAATAATGACCTAACATCCAGAATACACACAAATAATCCTAACATCCAGTCTAAAATATTACATCACAAAATAAAATATATCACCATAACATACCCTAGCCTAACCTAATACTAAGGTCGCTAACTTAATATTCTAATATGTGTGCTAAGGCTTAGAGTGGTATGTCTTGATTGAGCTTTTTAATTATGATTGTCTAAAATCTCAGGATTATTTAAATTATTCATTAAGGATGGTTTCACATTAAGTTTTTTAGTAGTTTGATTGGATTTTAACTCATATGTTTTCATTTTGTTCAATACTCACTTAATATCTAATTATTATAAGAGAGAAAAAAGGCTTAACTCCTTCATCCCTAACCTAAGTTATTTTCTAAAGGTCGTTATTATGGCTTTAATTTTAATGAATCAATTATGAATTTTATTGAGCCTAAATTTATATTAGCTTTAATGAATCTTATTCAAACATGAAAGGCATCATAGGATTAATGAAATTAAGTCACCATCACATGAGGAATAATTCACTATTCCCTTTCATTATCAATAATATTCACACTATTTGATTTTAATTTCTTTAATATTTGATTTAATACATGCATATACATGCAATATACCCATGTTTTGCACACTTAATGAATGTTGATGCATGAATTTGATAGAAAAGGGGATTTCACCGCATAGCTAAGCTTATGCAAGTATGTATTATAAACTTAAACAAGTATGTGCCATTATTAAACTGGGAAAGTGAGATTATTTAAGACCTCATTGGGGCAACTTAATGCCTCGTATTCCCTGGATGTCCAGACTATATAATTGCTAATTTAAATACATATAAGCATATACATAGGCATATAAACAAAATGATGTAAAGGTTATATTAAATCCTTTATTTATAAAGTTTAATAGGATAAAGAAATGAGTTTTACTTTATATTCTAGCATATGTATACACATAAATGAAATTAAGCAAGTATGTATCGTTGTTAAACCAAGAAAGTGAGATTATCTAAGACCTCCATGGGGATACTTAAAGCATCATGCTCTTGAGATGTCTAAACTATATACTTGCTAGTTCAAATACATGTAAACATAAGCATAAAACCTAAAGATAAAATGATCCATTGCTATCTTTTACAATCAAATGAAAACTCCATTAAGTATTTACAGCAAACATTGATTTAAATTTCAAACTATTTGATTCATCATAAACTTAAAATTTCAAAATTAATTTGAGAATTATTAGTGATAATAGCCACATTGTATAATATCATTTATCCAACTCATGCTATTTGAATGCAATCATTTTATTTTAATTTTATTTTAAAACATGACTACAAGAAATACATGGCATGCACATTTATAATAATTGAAAAGGAGTAATTAAATGTTACCACATAACTTACCCAATTTCATTGAATTCTAAGGAAAATCATGTTAAATAAACATTCCTTAATGCTAACCAAAGCTTTCATAAGGTTTAATTCTAGCATTCAAGTTATTAAAACCTAAAGAAGAGAACTGATACTTAAGATTCACCCATCCCACATTTATTTAATATGTTTAAGGAAAGAAATTAAGTATGTTTTATGAACTAATTAGGTTCAATCCATGAATTACATCAATTTGATTACCCTTCTCCAAGCTTCTTTAATTTAATTAACCACTTCATCATGAGCCTTCAATGATATGCTTTGGGAAATTAAAATCATAATGCACCTAAAGAGGTCTAATATAATTAAGCTCATGCTTAAGACTTAATTAAAAGAAGAGAAAATATTTAAGCTAAATACTCTAAGATTTCCCCACACCAATGGGGTAATCATAATTTCTTTCATGACTTTATGTTATTAAACACATAAAGGGATTAATGGGTTGCACTTGAGTTATTTAAATCAATTTCACTTGAATTTCTTCATTAATTTTCTTAATTTATCCTTAATTACAAAACATGTTAATTAAGTTCAATAAGGGACTACTTTTGAAAATAATTAGGAAAAAGGAATCCTAATTAATTCTTAAGTTATTTTCACTATTTTCATTATTTAATCATCCTTAGTTACTTAATTTCACTATTCATTAATTTTTAATCATTATTAAATTATTTAGAAGGGGTACTTAGAATTAAAAATTTGGGATTTCTGAAATTACATGGTAAATAATTTCAAGAAAAATATGAGAGGTAGAGGACATCCCATAGAATCAACATGTTAAATTTAGAATTAATTAACCAAGTAATTTATCCTTAATTAAGATAATTAGCCTAAGTTTTAAACTTTAATTAAGCACTATTCATTAGGCATTAATTGGGGATTTTATTTTTATTAAATTATCCTCTATCTAAGCTTTCCAAAATAAGTTTATTTATATTTTTCAGATTTTTTTAAAATTAGTTATGATTTTTTGAAGTTTCTAACCATTTAAATTAAATTTTAAAACCTAATTAATCGATTAAAACTGTCATGTGGATGCTAACGTGGTAGTGCTTTCCATGTTGTGTCGTAATATTGGTTACTTAAAACATCCAATGTGGTTTCTAACATTTTAGACATCATCCCAACCTCCATGATGGGATGGTCAGATTAATCCCATGATTATGAAAAGGATTAAATCAAGATTTCTATGATTACTCATGGTCATTTGTTCTAATCACGTGCAATGGAAGGCTGATTCATTCTCCTAACGCCGAAAAGATGAACACCGCCCACTTTTCACCACTGACCGAGCTCATGGAGCTCATTTGTTGGCAAAAATAACTCCAAAATGATCTAGGAAAATCCTATGGAAATCACACAAAAAAATTTTTTATACAACAACACCTAGAGGCCTAAACTAGGTTGCTTTTTACCTGAGCTAAAAAATTGGCAGTCATCGATAGAGGTAGCTTCATCTTGATGAGATGAAGCCTTGTTGTGAAGTCATCTACTCCCTCGATCAGTTTGTGCCAAATGCATTGAGAAAGTCATTAGAGTTGGTCTAGGGGTGCCTTCTAGTGGTCTAATTGAGAATCAATTTGTTTTGGATTGGAGTGTGGTGAAGATGTAGTGAAGTTAATTCAACTTTGGTGGAGATTTGGTGAGGTTGGATGATGAGGCTCGTTTGAAGGAGCTTGGCCTCACGATGGGGTGCATGAGGAGCTTGGGAAATGGTCTAAGACTACTTGGAATGCTAAGGAAGGTCTCTAATTGGTTTGAATGGATGGGGAGGAGTATACTCTCTCTCCACTTGAACCAAGGGAGATTGGCTCAAGTTTTTTCATGTGGTTTTGGTCAATGTGGCAATGTATGTGGGATTGCGAGTGGATGTGTGTGAGAGGCTAAGGGAGTGTGGCTGCCATGGAGTGTACACTCTCCTTAGGTGGACCAATGGTTGCCCATGAGTGAACTCCCTCTTGGAAAAGGCTAAACCCAACAACCCAGTTAGATTGGGTTAGTGGTTCTTGTCCAAGAAAGGCTAAAGGTGGCGCCAAGAGGTGGGAGTTGATCACCCCTCCAAATGGGGATTTTGTCCCATTTGAAGGGCTTGGTTCAATTTTTGACCCAACTTAGCTTGACCATGAGTTGGGTCCACTTGGCTAGATGGTGACCCAAGGATGAGTCATGCAATGTTTGGTTGAGTTTTACTTGGTTTGGATGCTTAATTTGATTCATGTAGGTCAAGTGGGTCAAGCTAAATTGACCATTTTGACCCAAATTAGGTCAAAGTCATTAAGTTCATTCAACCGGTCATTTGGAATGAATTAGTGTTATTGGTTTGATTCAATTTTGACTAGAATTGGATTTGGTTTATATGGTTCATGTTGACCAATTTGACCAAATTGGCCAAGTTGACTTGAGCATGGGTTAGTGTATGTTCAATTGATCATTTATGATTGATTGGAAGAGTTGATTTGAATTTATTTGGATTATGGAGTGGTTTAATTCAATTTACCCTTTAAGTAAAATTGGGCCAAGTATGCCAATTGGTTGGGTGACAAATTAGGTCCAATTGAAGGTTGGATCATATTCAATTGGTGATTGATGAGAGTCATTGGTTAATTGGCTAATAATATAATTTTATCCAAGCCCTTTTTAGGTCATTTCCTTTAGTTAATTAATGGCAGGAGGAGGTTAGGCATGGATGGTGGTTTATATTCAATGATGAATTTGAAGTTGATTGGGTAGCTTTGACTATAATTGATTTGAGTTTGATTGTGTTTTGACTCATTTGAACTCTTTAGCCAAATGGGTCAACTTGAGTTACTGAATCTAATCCATTTAGTTTTGATTGCAAGATGTCTCAAATAGTTTGATATGATCTATTGAATAATTAGAATAATTAAGAGAATTGAATTAAGTTTGGTTCACTTGGGTTGGTTTGAATATAATTAGAGGATTGAAGTTGGTTGGCTTGAGTTAAGGTTCAAATTAATTTGGTTTGGAGCTTGGATTCGGAATCAAATTCAATCATGGTCAATTAATGAGTTGAGATTGTAGCTTCAATCATTTGGCTTAGGTTTAGATGAATTGGTGGGTATTAATGTCAGTTTAGTCTTTAAGGTAGGTAAATCCTACTCATCCTAAGGTAATCTCTATGCCCACGGTTAAGCTTAAATGTCTCTATGCCTGGGTTTAATATTCTCTTAGCCACTAGAAGTCTCTTATCACTAAGGAAACATAAGTGTCTAGAAGAATCCTAGACCTAGAGTCAGAATGAACAATCCTCACTCTGAAAGTGAGGCAACAAAAGGACCCATAATAAGTGGGGTGCACCGCACATATTGACATTGATCGAGATGATGGCATCCAAGAAGGCCATGGATATCAAGGGAGGACAAAACGGAGGGCCACCAAGAATTCAAATCTTTAGTTAAGTTTGATTTCTTTTATTTTCATACCAAGGGTAGGGAAAGAGAGTTCTTGAATTTGATTTAACTTGTTTAGAAGTTTGGTGTTGATGATTGAATCAATCCAAGGGCATGAATGAGAATTCATTGGAAGTGATTGGTTGAAGTTTCTCTTCGTGTGAAGAACTTGAAGGGAAATCCACTAGGGATTGAATCATGCCAAGGGAATGAATGAAGATTTGTTGGGAATTGATAGGATTTGGATTAGAATTAGTTTGATTTTATTGGTTTGATTTAGTTGGTTTAATTGGTTGATTTGGTTTCATTGGTCTAATTGGTCATGTTGAAGGATTTTGTTTGATTTTAGCAACTCATATCAATTTTGACTTTATATTTAATTCTTGAAGGGATGTGGACCCTGTTGGTTTGTGATGGGCCGCACTAAGGAAGGACCATAGAAGCCTAGACCTACCTTAGATTTACCAGCCCAAAAAGTAGTACGCTTGTCCACAAAATGATATCACTCAACCTAAATGGGCAACCATTAGGAGAGGGGCCATAACGGCATAATCCAAACCTAAGATAGTCACTTAAGAATGTTGCTTCAAGGGCATGATCCAAACCTTAAACATATGAGATTGGACCCAATCAGTGTGTAATGAGTCACATTAAAGAAGGGCCATAGAAGTATGGACTTATCTTAGATTTACTGACTCAAAGGGATTGTCTACTTAACGTATAGTAGAAACTATCCAACCTATGGGTTGTCCATCAGTTTGCAATTATCGAATTAAGAAGAAAACTCAGGGATTCACATCTTCCAAAGTGGAATCAACCACTGGGGTGACCCTCTGATCATGCAGCAAGTCAAACAAGACCTAAGTCTACTACCAAGTGAGGGCCTCTGGGGGTCTTATCTCAGTTTAAATAGCCAAGTTGATTCCTATAGGGAATTTTGTTGACACTGCCCAAAAAATACATAGGATTCCTATTTGGGAAAAAGTGCCACTAGGGGTATCCTAGTCAACAAAAGATTTCATTTTATTTGTTTATTTATTTAGTATGGACCTTGTTTGTTTGTGATGGGCCACATTAAGAAGAAGACACTGGGGACTATGGCCTATCTCAGATTTATTGACCCAAGGGGTAGTCTGTATATCCGTAATATGGAGCTTCTAACCAATGGGTGGCTACTAGAAAATGGGAATTATCCATTCTGGTAGTAACCAAGGTCATGTCTTGATGGGGTCATGAAGACGTGATCCAAATAGAATGGCCATAGGGATGGCACCTCTAGGGGTCTTAATTGAATACCTGAAATGTATAAAGCTTATAAGTGTATGGTGGCTGACTCAAGGAGAAAGCATGGGGACTCACATATACCTAAGAGATGTTATCCATTGGATGGGTTACTATTAGTAAAGCAACCTAAGGTGCTCATCAATTTACAATGTTCAATCTTGGAAGGAAGCAATGGGGACTCACATCTTCCTAAGAGGAATCGATCATCAGGACAGTCTGTCATCAACTAGACAACTACTATTTTACTTAGGGTGATGAGGACTAAACCCAAGCTTGAACTACTCAAGAGGAAGAGGAGCCACTTTGGGTCTTATCCTAATCATCGATGTATATACTTGAACCCAGTTAGTACACAATGGATGGCTCAAAAATAAAGCTCAATAGCTCACATCTTCTAAAATGTAATCATTCATTGGGATAGTCTATTGGTCAATAAGACTTACCAAACTAACAAGGTGCTCATCAATTTGTAGTGTTCAAGCCAGAAAAAAAGGTACGAGGCCTCACATATTCCTAAATAGGGGTAACCATTAGGGTGATTCACTAGTTAAGTACTGAATCAAAACCTAACCTAGAGCAGCTATCAAGTGAGGGCCGATGCTCTCTTATCTCGACTTAAAATAGCCTAAAGAAACTATATTTATGGTTGTAATTTATGTTTATGTGTAACTTTGTGTTTAGCTTATCAGAATAGTGCCACTTGGGTTCTCTTACACCTATCCTAAACACACCAAGAGTTTATTAATCAAAGACATTCGAATTCCAAAAATAATTTGATTAAATGAACCTTTCATTGATAAAGGGATTATTTGAAATAATGTTTATGTGTAATATTTCCTTAGATAAAACCCATTTATTGGAAACATCAGGTGTTTGTCTTTATAGTTGATTAGTTGGTAGGAACCACCTTGATAAGCCTTTTTTAGGGTGAAAGAGCCTTCCCAAGTAGGTTCAAACTTGCCTCCCATCTTACGACGGGCTACAATTGGTCTCCTTAGAACTAAAATGATCTCTCAAACCCAAAAAGCTCTAAAATGGACCAATTTTGTTATGATCTTGAGCCATTCTAGTTTTATATAGTTTGAGGTTCTAGCATGAACACAGGCATCTCTCCTTTAGGCCTTTGAGCTCTTCCAATAGTAGCTTAGAATTTTACTCAGTTATAATCTTACCACCCACAGTTATCTTTAATAATGGGAGTTAGACCTCTAAGGGAAGAATGGCTTCCAACCCATACACTAAACAGAATGGGGTAGATTATGTTGGAGTTCTATAAGTGGTGTGATAAGCCCACAAAACTTCAACTAACTATTCATGCCATTGTCATTTTTTATCATCGAGCATCTTCTGAGTATTCAGATGAGAGTTTTGTTGAAGGCTTCCACCAAACTATTCGCCGAGGATAGTCAGAGTACCTCTATCTATGTTGTGTTTTTGAAAAATTATTGATCATGGTGCATTTAAAGGTTGTACTATTATCGAATATGGTTCAATAGGGTACTCCAAATCTATATATGATATGGTTCTTAAAAAATTGGAGAACATGCTGAGCTATGACTTCCCTAAGTAGAATGACCTCCACCCACTTGAAGAAATAATTCATAGCTACTATAATGAACTGATGACCATTGGATGATGGAGTACCAATCTGACCGACTATGTTCATACCCCCAACACTCGTATGGCCATGAATATATCGTCAGGTGTAGAATGTTGGGTGGTTGATGTATAACTAGTCCATGTACTTGACATTGGTTGCAGCTCTTTGCTACGTCCATGTTATTTGTGATTATCAACGGCTAGTAATACCCAAGCCTCTTAATTTTGGCCTTTATCTTAGGACCAGACTTGTGAGCTCTACATAACACTAAATGTACCTCGATCATGATCTCATGTGCTTGATGTTTTCTTAAACATCACAACCACATATGATTGAAGGACCATCGATATAAGATGCCATCAATGAAAGCATAGAAGACTGCTTATTATTTCACCTAATGGGCTTGAGTGTTCTCTTAAGGTAGTTTTCCTTTGTTGAGATAATCAATGAAGGGTTGCCTCTAATCTAGTTATTCATTTTTTCCAGAAATGGTAATCTCCCCTTCAAGAGTATATTTGTTGACAAGTTCAACATTAATAAGAGGTAGGATATATCTATTGTGAACCTCAATTGATATGGACTCATCTTCCAGACATGACAACTCTCTGGTGAGCAGGCCAAGGAATTCACTATGGAATTTTCTCTTTGAGGGATCTTATAAATAATGACCTCTGGAATCTGAGCTAGTAACTCCATGGTGTACTTATGGTAGTGATGAAGTTTGGGCTTTACAACCTGTTGACCTCATTTTTGGAATGAGCTCTCAACCCCTCTGTCTTAGACATAAGACTTCTCTAAGACTTTAAGAGTTCTTTAGTCTTAAGACACATCTGGTGATTAGGTGGACACTCTAACCTAGCCCTAGTGATTTAGAAAAGTTAGCCATAGGAATAGGTCATGCCTTAAGGGTGTTATCAAATTTGCCTACCCTTAGCCTAAACCATTCCTCACTTTCTTTCTTTCAAATCAAACTCCAAATCAATTCAATTTTATTTTCTCCAAATTCAAATCAACTCCATATAATTGTAATATGTGATTGAAATCTATGATTAAAACCCATGATCAAAATCCATCAAAAATTCCTTAAGTCCAAATTTTGCCTAAGTCCTTAATTTTCCCTTAAGGACTTAACCAAAATCATGATCAAAACTAATTCAAATCTTTGAGATCTAAGCCAAACAAATGGGTCAAGTCCATTCCAAATCACTTGTGGAACTTGACCATAGCCTCAATTGGCCAACTAGACCCAACCTAGCCCAATTGACCTTAGACCCAACATGACCTAAAGGGGTCATGTTGAAACAAAATTGAACTTAACCCAAATTGATTGGAAACAAAGATACAAATCTACTTCATATGACTAACCAAACCCAAACCTACCCTTGACCTACCCCAAATAGGTCAAATAGGTCAAATAGGTCAACTTGACCCATTTGACCTAAATGAAGTCTTATGAGCCAATACCAAATATATACCAAATTGAACCAAACCAAAGCCACCAAAACATTTCAAATGGTCATATGAACTTGACCCAACCCTTGGTTTGACCCAATTTGACAAATTGGTCAACTTGACCCAAGTTGTCCCATTTTGACCTAAATGGTCAACATGAGTCAAACCCTATCAAATGGATTCCAAATCCAATGAAACTTGGCCACAACTTGTTTCTCCACATGCCAAACATATCCAAAGTGAAAAATAGCAAAATGACTAACCTACCCTAGGCCATAGAACAAAATTTGGCCTAATCCATGGGTATTTTGGTCATACCCTCTTCGCAATTACTTGAGGCTTTCTTAAAAGCTAAAGGAGACTTAGTGATGAGTTGTGCACCCAACCCAATGGGTTTGGATCAGCCCATTTGGTCCCTAGACCAAACCCGACCACCTAACTCAAAATTGAGTTTTCAAACTCCCTCCGAAGCTCAAATTAAGGCACGTGGGAGGTTGGCAATCCACTTCTCAGATCAAATCGACCATGTGCACACTCAAAATAGCCTAAACAACCTCTCCAATCTCATCAATTGGGTCAAAATGGCATGGACATTGCCGGCCGTCAGATCCTTCAAGGGGGAGATATACTCCTCCTAATTCAATAAAATTTCAATTCACTCTCTATTGATTGAAGCCTAGGAACCTAGAGCACCCATCTCAAAGTACTTCTAAGCTTCTTAGAGAGGATTTAAATTCCCCATCTCTTGGTTTTTCACAGTGCAAAATAAGGGAGCTCAATCCAATAGCTAACTTCCTCCACACTTGATCTCCTTCCAATTACTCTTGCACACTCCATTAGAGGGTCAAGTCAAATTGGCCTAAGCTTTCTCTGAGGTTCTAGAGGCAAGGAAGAGCTCAATTCAATTAAAGTTGAATCCCAAGTGAAGTGGTGTTGGTCCACTCATTGATCCACTCAATCCCAAGGCCTAGGAATTTTAATAGGGCTTTGTCTCCACCGAATGAAGCCACCTCATCGATCTCGAGGGTCAGTGAGGTATGGAATATTTTGATCACTAAACTCAATGTGGTTGGAGCTTTATGAAGGAAATCTTCACCTCATAGAATTTTGACCGTTGGATTTATCGTTCTATCTCTCTAGATGGTGTGGGTTAAATTTTGTGTGATTCCATGCTAGATTGAGCTCGGATCTCCCCTTAGATCATGGATGGTCCCCATTGATCCTCAGGGAAGAACTTGGCTCATCTCAGCCATCCATCTATGCATTTTAGATGGACGATTGAGATTATTTAACACATTTAACAATCTGATTTTCCTTTTAAAACTATGGAGGAATTCTCAGCCGTCCGATCTTTGATCAGATGACAGGGAATATAAGTGCGTTCACCCTCGCTGCCTTTGTGAGGTGACAACTTAAGTTGTCCCCTCACTGCGTGACGCATGTAAAGCATGCTGACCACCGCTGCCACTCGTCATTCCATGAGCTAAGGATTAAGCAAGAATTAGTTAAGAAATTAATTAATTCCCAATTAATTCAGTGAACTTATAAAATTTATAATTCCCTCTAGAAAAACCAAAAAAATAGAAGGAAAATTGCTATAGAAAGATAATTTCATCTAGAATATTTTAAAATTATGTCAATGGATTTTGAATTACTCTTTTCTCTGAATTTGGGTTTCTGTGGGAATCTTAATTAGCTAATTATCCTTTAATTAGGTCATCAATTAATCTCAAATTTCTAGGGTTCATTTTAGGGGATGACCTCTTCCTCTCCTAGTTTTCTTGAGATTTATTTGAGGGCTCAATTGGGGAAATTGCTATCTCATTCCTTAATTTTTCCTTTCATGTAATTAAGCATAAATAGAGTATGATTTGTGGTTTACCTTATGATTAGGGTTGATTAAGATCAAATCTAGTAAGTAAGAGGTCTATGGAATAATTTTGGGGCATTCCCCCTAAGATATTCCCTAAACCCCCTCTTCTCTCCTTAATCTCCTCTTAATTAAGGGTTATTTCATTAATTACCCCTTAATCAATTTTCAAAAATTCTAAAAAGTTCCAAAAGTTAATTAATCTACCTTGGATAGATGTTTAGGTGTTCAATAGCCTAAGTTCAATTAAGGAAATCAAAATCCAATTCACATGTGTGAAAGGGTGTTTTGAAATTACTTAAGTTAAACCCCTTAGGTTAATTAACATTAAATTATGAGCCAAATTGCAATAGGCCTTTTCATTATTAAGTGCATTGAAAATTTAAATTCATTGTGGATTTTATGTCATCTCATTGGCTCATAACTATTTAGTTAATTCTTCTAAGGTTGTGTAGGTAAGGGTTAATTAAGTCACTTAATGCATACCTTAACGTAATCAACTCATAAAAATAGATCTAATTATCTAAAATTAAACAAAAATATCAAACACATGTGGGAATGGGTTAGGAACAACAAACTCATCTCTCCTTTTCAAAATTAAATCAAACTTCAAACTAAACAAAAATCACTTTGAAATTCACTTTGATTTATTCTAAATTTTCTTATTCTATAAGAATGTCTTTAGTACTTAAGTGAAGTGAGTTTGTTTACATGCTTTCATTGCTTTGGGCCTTTCCCCAACATGTTAAGTTGTATGCCATTTGATTCCATACATTCATAATTTCATTTCTTAAATTTTAAAATGAAATTATTTACTTTATGTTAAACATGCATGTGTTGGCTAAAGTAGAAATATGAGTGGCTATTATCACTACTAAATCCAAATTATTTTTAATACTTATAAATGAAATATCAAATCTAAAAGTATGCTACTTATACTTTAATTATAAGCTTGCATGTGAAAGATTATAAAGGTATGCTTAGTATAGGTTTCCTTTATTAAGTTGGTATAGCTTTGAATAGAAATTTGGTGAAGTATATGGTTCATTTGAAAGAACCTAATGCTCACCTAATTGCATATCCTATTCATCCCTATGCTACCATCTAAGAAAGGTTATTTACATTTTCATACATAAATTGCATAAACAAAATGAATCCACTAAACAACTTTTGCATTTTTCTTTTCTATTTCATTTCTTTTATATACATGTTTGTACTTAAGGAAAGGTATATTAGTCTGAACAACCCTGAGGTTGCAAGGTTTGAAGTAGCCCTAAGTACATATTTTACCTTACACCTCTACTTAACAATGGCATTGTACTCACTTATGCCTTTCATACTTCCAAGTATGTATGTGAAATTTTAAATGCATCATGCTTATCATAAAGTGTGTTAAATACTCATTTTCATGTATAGATATGCTTAGGGTCCATCCATATGCATGTTATATATGTTGGGAAAGAAATGAAGTAATGTGTTATGACAATTTTGATTCATTTTATTTAATCTTAAAATGCCTTCTTTTTTGAATAGGTTTGTTTAGAGTTTATCTAAACTTAGGATTGATTAAAAGATGTAATCAAAACATTCACCTAAATGAAACTAAAATATGAACCTACTTTAGAAATTACTTAGGTTAGGGAAGGAAAGAGAAGTTCTCTTCTCTTTCCCTCTCTTCATAACTTAGTAATTAATTGTAGGATCCATTTAAACCAAATCAAAACATGAAATAAAATCAATCCAATACACTTTAACAACTTAAATGAACCCACCCACCCCTCTAAGTTGAACATGTTCTTCACACTTAGAAAATTTGAACCTAAAGCCCTAGCATACAAAACACACACATTAGCCTAAGTCACCACTTCCATTTTAGGTTAGGTTGCATGGTTTGATGTTTATTTTGTTTTGTGATATATGTTTTAGACTGGATGTTATGGTGTATGCTTATAGAATGAATGATAGGATGTTCTTAGTCAAACTATTCTTTTCTGCAGAGGATTGTGCTTAAAGGGCACTATCATAAATAAAAATATAAATACTTTTGCTTGCAGGTGCTTTATAACCCTAAGCGTAATCCATAGGCTAGGTCAACTTAGTTACCTATGTGTGGGGTGATAAGTCCAATATACATGCTTGGGATTTGTGTGGTGTGTTTTAGCTAACCTTTGTTTTGCAGGTGTTAGTTAGATTTTCACTTTTTATTTTCACGTAAAAATTTGTATAATTAGAATTTTTGGAATGATTTGTTATAGGGATTAGAATGAACATTGGTCATAAGATCCTATCTTATGCACCATGTGAAGCCTTGGAGCATCCATCTTCCAACCATCCAAAAGAATGAACCAAAAGAAGAAAGAAGAAAAAAAAGAAAGAAGAAAGAAGAAAAGAAGTAAGAAGAATAAAGCTTGAAGACCCCCATAACAATGAATTCATTTGTTTAAATGTAATATTCATTTATAATCTGGGTTGTATAATGGTAGAGCTCAGCTACTCATATTTGATATTTTTGAGTTTGTGCGGTGGTGCCCAACCACAACGACCACTTATTCTTTTTGTGATTAACTTTATAAATTGTTTGATGATTTATTTAGCTTTTGATTAAGTAGCATGTCTTTCCTAATTTCTTCCTTGCTTTATGTATGGCCTGGATGAGGATTAGTCTCTTTAGGGAAAAATAAATCTTTTACCCAACTTAATAACTCAAATAAAAATTAAACAACTCATAACCTCACCTAAAGCTTAGGAGTAAAATCAAGATAAAAGAATTAGAAACCCCTTAGCTAGATGAGCATTTCTTTATAATATCATGTAGAAATGCATCTTATTTCACTATTGATTGGAGGGCTTCCATCTTTGCCAGAGAACTTTGGCTTGACCTATGAGAGTCATGGTGGAAACTCATCTCCTTCCTTCTCACTGATTTTGGCTAATAATCTTCTTTCTCATGCATTAGTCATAAAAATCCTATTATCCCAAGTCAAAAATAATTATCCAAAATAAAAAAAATGAAATTTGAAATGCATTAGATTTAGGTCATTTGAAGAATGTCTCTTTACATGATCTAGTCTCTTTAGGGAGTGAGTTTAAGGACTTATTGTCTTTCTAATAAATAACAGTCTAGTTATCTTGTATAAGCATAAAGACTTGCCTACATATATTTGAAACTGTAGGAGGAGTTAGTTGGTGGCCACCCCCTAGCAGTTATAAGTCCAAGCTGTCGGGTGGTTTGTCCTCTTTTGTGGAGGCAAACCAATCACCCATTTTTGTCTTATATTTAAGTTGTGCTTCTGGCCCTCGCCGAAGCTCCTTAGATTAGGTTCTGAGGTTGCTTCTCCACTTTGTGGGCCATAAGCATAATTCCTCACCTCTTAGGCATTCCTTAATCTTGTGTTAAGGAATCATAAGCCCTAACTTTCTAATGAAAAATACAACTCAAACAAACTAAATCAATTTCTAAAATGTAAAGCCCAATTATAGGATAGTTTGATATGCTCGCTAGACTTCCTAGCATCATGGGCATTTCCAACTTATCTTTCATTTTGGATTTGATAATAACTCTCTCTTTTGATCAATCTCATTTTAATCTTCAATCATAAACCAATCGATTGATAGTCATTTCCTATTTAAATATTCAAAGACAATGATCATTTACCTTAATCGAGAGTTTTCCTAAAGGATCCTATCCTTTAGAATGTAATTAACTATGGGGGCTTGCCCTTGTAGGGAACTTAATGAACCCAGTTTAAAATAAACCATGCTTTACTTTTCCATGTAAAGTAGGGGAAGAATCTCTGGTACATATGCAGACCCATCATCATTACGAGCCCTTATTGAGGTGATTAGTCCATTAAAGGGTAGTGACTTCTGTCTTTCAAGATAGTACACTATTTTCTTGTTGACTTATCCAATCACCTGAATAAGTACATCAATGGATCTACGTCATGTCCTAAAAAAAGATAAATTTCTATAGATTTCCTCTTTCTTTTCTCCAAAGATTTGAATGGCGACTCCTATAAGGAATTTATTAACCAACATAACCTTATAGGACTCAGTGATATGGTTCACCGGTAATTATGAATCCCTAAATATACTAATGCCTTAAATGCCTAAGGAGATGAATAACTCAAGATCGGTGATCAGAGAACCTTATATTTAATTTCATTTTTAGCGAAGGGTTCAGATAAATGATATGAGAATCTCATCATCATAGTGGTCTGTTAGGAGAACCATCCCTACCCTTGCCTTGCTTAGAAGAGTAGATTTAGATTCTTCTCCTTATTAAGAGGAAGTCACACCATCAAAGTACATCTCCCAATGGTAAATGTTTGCCTCCCCTACATTCATGATTTGTTCATTAGAAAAATCATCATTAAGAGGGGAATCTTGGGAGAGGTGCGTTGCCAAGAAGTCTACAAGCGCTTACCCTTTCACTGCATGGAGGGGTACGAATGTGATGTCAAACTAAAATAAAATCATTGACCACCATGCCATGAGATATTGCAGTGGATTAACTCTAGAAATCAAGTTTACTTTATGAGAAAGCATATAATGTCGTAGCTTCTGGGCTACAAATATCAAGGCTAGATAATGCTTCTCAATGGGTGGATAGTTCACCTTAGTAGGTATTAGATGATGATTGAGATAATATAGTGCATCCTCATTCCCCTCATCATCGGCTTGAGCAAATGATGGACCAAGGGAGTCATCTAATGTAACATGTGAGAGTATGAGGGGTTTGCTTGGGATAGGGGAGGCTATGACTAGCAGCATCATAAGATACTGCTTGATCAAATGCATGTTAGAATTTATCATCCTACTTGAACTTGGCATCTTTCTTGACTAGTGCTGAGAATGGTTGACATCTACCTCATAGTTGGATATAAAGTTTCTTAGATATGCCAATCTCCCTTAGAATGATCTAAGTTAAGTTAGGCTTTTAGGGGATGGCATTTCCAAAATTATCTTGATCTTTTTTGGATCGATCACAATCCCACGGTGTCAAATAATGAACCCTAGAAACTTCCCTGAAATTACCTAGAATACACACTTTATAGGGTTTATTATAATATTATATTATCTCAATCGCAAAAACTACACTTAAATTAAAGATGGTCTTCCTTTTCTTTGCTTTTGACCATGAGATCATCAACATAATATTCAACTTCGTGGTGAATGAGTTCATCGAAGATTCGAGTCATGGCCCATTGATACATGCAACAGGATTCTTGAGGCCAAAGGGAATGACCATATAACAATAGATTTTGATCATGGTTTTAAAAGCAATATTCTTTTCATCTTTAGGTGCCTTCTTGATTTGATTATATCTAGATGACCCATCCACAAAAGAGATGACTGCATGAGATGAGGCAATGGCCACCATTAGTTCGCATAGTGAAAATGCATCTTTTGGACATGCCGTATTTAAATCCCTAAAATTGATGCATATTTGAATTTGACCATTCTTCTTTTTTACTTGGATGACACTGGCCAACTAGGTAGGTATGTTTCTTCCTAGATGAAGCCAATATCAATCAGTTTCTTGATGAACATGACTTCTTGTTCAATCTCCAATCGCATGTGTCTAGAGCTTGCTTGATAGGGTTAACATCAAGCTATATCGCTAGCATATGAACTTCAACTTTAGGAGCTAAATCAGGTATTTCTTCATAGCTCCATGTGAATCAATCCTTAAACTCAGTGAGTAGCTTAACTAACTCATTAGTTTTAGATTCATTCAACAAGGAACTAAAATAAGTTGGGCATAGGCTATCTTGATTGCCCAAGTTGATTTTTTTGAGCTCGTTGATGGCTGATTTAATTTTCTCTTAGAATTTTAGGGGTGCATCTTTGGCTTGAAGGACATTTAGATCATCTAAAGTTTTTAAATACACCTCTTTATATGAGTTAGTGTGGTTTGAGAAGACCTTATCAGATCTTAGGTCATTGGTGATGACTAATCAATAATCATCATCGTCTACCACTCATACTATAATGAAGCCTAGTTTTGGTCATGACTAAGATTTCTTACATTTGTTATCCCATAGCTTTTCAAAGTACTCTGACCTGTGCTTAGACTATGGATGTGGAATCAAATCTTTCTTTTCCAAATTTAAGACAAGGTAAGTACCAATCAAATGATAATTCTATTAATTCTTTGAATGATTCATCCTTAAGCTGTACATCAATTTACCAACTTGGGGATGTTGCTCCTAGATAAATTCTCTGAGGTTTAGCATTTGAATAGATTTTGAGAGCTTTCTTAATAATCAAACCCTTTAATTTTTTGTGAGGAAAGTGGGGCTAGAGCTAAGGTGCTCACATGTTGTCTGATAGTTTCACATAAAGAGGGCTCACATACATTCATGCTTTACTTGGGAACCCGATATTCATCACTATCGGGCTTTAGTGTCACCTTTAATGGTCTACTAACATAGAGAGGTAGTTGGTGTGCTCACCACATAAGACTTGTTTTATGAACTAGATTCCAAGTCTATGTAGATGGCAGGTGTACTCTTAGATGCTGGAACAAACCTCCTAGTGGGTGGTAGGTGCGGTGTACCACCTCTAGGATTTCCTTTAGACTTGTCTCTTCCTCTCCTGGTAGAGGTTGGGTCATCCTACCCACTTGTTCAAATGGAGTGACAAACATCCTACCCACTTGTTCGAATGGAGTGACAAATTGCGAGTGGAATCTAATCTCAAGTTCTATTTTCTCTATAATGTCTTCTTCTCGCTCCCTTATCTTTTCTTTTCATTCTCATTCTCTATTCCTTTTCTTTATTTTAATTTTTTATTTTATTTTTTATTTTGATTAAGTTTATGAGAGAAGACATTTTGTTTTTTAGGGACATAATAGGCCACATCCTCATAAATCCTGACCTCATGTACTGCAAATGATTTGAGATCTCATTTGACATAATATTCAATCCCATTCCTAATGAACTTGATGCAATAATGTAAGGAGGATGGAACCATGTTGTTCTCATGAATCCAAAGTCACCCTAGTAAAGCATTGAAAGATGTATTTGAGTCAATTATATGAAACTTGGCCTTAGTCTTCCAACCATCTATCTCCAATGGCAATATTATGGAGCCTAAGGCCCTCTCACCTTGTTTATTAAATTTTTCAACATCACCTTTTCATATTGAAGTTTAGAGATGCCAATCCTTATGTAGGCCAAGGTTTTTAGACTCATAATGTTCACTGACGCACTCGGATCAACCAACACTCTAGATATTTTGAACTTGCCAACATCCACTATAATGTAGAGGGGAAGATTATGCTCTATTATCCCTAGTAGTAAGTCTTCATATGAGAAAGTGACTCATAAGACTTCCTTTGAAAACATGCTTCCTCTATAGCTAGATCAGTAGTAGCCAACTGAGCTAAGCATATTTCAGGGTCAAGCAATGTTTTGATTAGTGACTACTTCATTTCTTTGGATAAAATGATGGAGTCATATATGCTTAGTTTAGCTGGAAACTTTTATGATGTGCTAGGACATTGTAGTCAACTTTGGGTTGGTCCTCCACAAGCATATCCTAAACCAGAGCATCTTATAGAGGGGCTATCTGCTCACTAGATTTAATGACTTGTTTACCCTTGTCTTGAGGTATGATCCTAGGAGGTAGAACTTTACCACTACAGAGATTAATTTTAATGACTTCTTGTGATGAGGAGCCTATGAAAGTTGTACCTACTCAGTGGGTATACCTCAATTTCTCCTAAAGGTTCATCAGAGTTGGATGGCTCCAAATCTATCTCAAGTGGTGAACCTTGGAGATTCAGAAAAGGGCAATCTATTTTTGAATCTGAGTGGAAATGATAGAAATCATTTAAATTATTATTATTGTAACATGGAGAGCAATCATTAGAAATGAAATTATTGAGGTCATCAAAAGTAGACAAAATGTAAGCAGAATTAATCTTCTTCATTGATTTCTTCAATTTAAGAGGCACATGATAAAAGTCAAGCAAAGTTAGCGGCTTGAATGGTTGAGCACCCTCATCCATATAAATAACCCTCCTTCTAGTGGTGGTGGAGCTAGTATATGTGGTAACTACAATGATGGAAAAGAGAATGCTAGATTTGGATGATGGTTGTACTATGGAATGATCTCGATCATGTGGTGGTTGTTGCTACTATCGGGCTTTCACCCTTCTTGAGTTGTCCCTCATAACTGGCAAACCTTCCTTGGTGTTATAGATCTAAGCTAAATTTGGCTCCTGTAGAGAAAGTTTCTTGATTTTAGAGATGATCTTTTTAGAGGTATGAGAAAAAAAGATGTCATAACCTTCTTTTGTCATGAGAGGATTAAATATCTCCCCAAATATTACCTTGATGGAACTAGAAGGTTGTTCCACTAGGTATTCTTTGGGGATCACTATGGCTCCTAACTTGTAGCTATGCTTAAATCAATCCTTGAATATAAAGCAATCCTTTAAGACATGGCCAAGCATGTGGTGGTAGGGACAGTAGTTAAGATCATCACTCATACCCACTTCCTCCAGCTTTTTAGGCTGGGGTAACTAAAAGTCAAGCTTTTTACAAAGATTTTTAAAGATTTTTTGACTACCTCATTCTTGATTGAATATGGCTTGTGGAGTTTGTCAACAAGAGTAGGTGGATAGTAGCTACCTAGTGGAATGGAATTGATATGGATTGTGTATGTTGATGAGGTGGCCTTTGTTGTGGTCGTGGTAATGGAAGAGAAGGTGGAAGTAGAAACTGCTGAGCTATAGACCTCTCATACTATGCTCTCACAAGCTGCTTTCCCTTATCTAATGTGGCTACAACCCCTGGCATTTTCTCAAATACTTTTTGAGGCTTAGGTTTGCATGATTGGTCTAAGAGATGTAACCACTTGGCTTCCTCTTGTAGATTGGCTGCTTTGGTGATTAATTTCTCAAATATTTTAATGGTGAAGCCCTTAAGCATGAAGGTAATTGGGTCATGAATATTCTTAAGAAGAATTTCAATGGCATGTTGTTCTTGCACCTGTGGTTAACATTTCATACTCATGTTTTACCACTTGAGAATATAATCAACAAGGGACTCATTGGTTTTTATTTTCCTATGAAAAGGTCCCTTACAGTTACCCTTTATTAAGCTCCTGCAAATCTCTTAATGAAAGTTTATTCTAACTTTGTAAGAGACTTCACCAAATTGTTCGGGTGTTCAATGCACCAATGAAAGGTAATTCTAGAGCAGCTACTGGCGACAAACCTGCCTAAAGAGTAGGGAATCACTCCCACTGGCATTACAACAACTGGCCCTAAAATGCACTAAATGCTACCTAGGGTTCCCACTGCCATCAAATACCTTGAAGGATGGTGTCCTCCTCTTGATTAGAATAGTTAACTCCAACTACCTTCCTTATCATGGGATGATAATACTCAAGTATCTCCTCCAATGATCGGGCATCTACTCTACCCGGGACTACTAGGACATACGTTGAGTGATGACTCACTACTGGATTATGTTCTGAGTAGGTGATGAACTGTATATTTTGGACATAAGGGGTGTTGCCTATGATGGGTTCAACACTCATAGGAGCTAACTTGGAATTTCTTCTTCTTCCTTCTCTAGTTGGGGTGGTGGAGAAACTACAATGCTTATCAGCCGCCACTCCTTCCTCTCCACCGTTAAGGCAAGAGGTTGAGTGGGAGAGCTCAACTTTGCATTAACTAGCAAAGTGGATGGAGTGTGGTCCTTAAGACAAAGTCTTATCACTAAGGGGATGACTTCCTCTAGATTCTAACTTATGGTACTTGGTGGGAATCTTAGATGGTAAGACATGAACTAGTGATGGTGGTCGATGAGTGGTGCGGTGTGGTGATGATGACATTAGCTGCCTCTCCACCGAAGGTCTCCTCCTATAGCTAGAACCAGCAAGGACTATTCAGCCTGAATGATTAGCTCTATCAGCTCACTGACAAGTGTGGTCAATCAATACTGAGGCTGTCAATAGCATGGTGAACCTTCTCCTATCCCTTTTGCATGCTTGGGAAGCAATCCTGACCTATGTGGCCCTTTCTATTTTTATCTGATCCTTAACATTCTTGGGGATTACTTGCCTCAAATCATGCAGAGTAGTATACTAAGATCATCCATGTGCTCTCCCAACTCATCTTAGCATGGACCTAAGGCTAGAATAGGGTATTCTTTTATCCCTATCTAATGTCTCATACTCAGCAGGGTGTGGTGGTGATGTAGCTATCTTTTTCACATCCTCTTCTCCCTCTATAGCTGAGAGAGGGTGAAATTTATTACCACCAAGAAGAGAAATGGTCTCAAATGGATCCCTCTTTAGCTACATGGGAGGCTTCCTCAACCTCCTTAGTTATGCGCTAATAATACCTCTTGATCTTCTTATTCTTGTTTCGACGTTGAGTCTTAGTCAAAGGTATATGGGAGCTAGTACTGACCTCAAGGCAAGGGAAATATCCTTAGATTCTAAAACTGACTTCCTTGAAGAAAAGGATTATGGTAGAGGTGGTACAAGTCTTAATAGAAGTTGTGATGGGCATAATTGGTGCTTATGGTGTGGGAACCTCCAAGGCTTTTCTTTAGCAATGGGAATTCAGTATTTAACTGCAAATCAAAATAATGCAGTGGCTTCTTGTTAGTCATCTCCACTCTACTCATCAGATCATAAGTAATTTCAAACCAAGACCAAACTTGATGACTAGGCAAGGTGAGTATGGCCTAATCCATGGCCAAATCCACACCCAAAATAAAAGAAACAATGAGCTTTCAGAAGATATGATGACTGATTGCTTGAAAGGAAGATGAATTAAGGCTTTCTTTCTATTTTTCGAGAAGAGAAGGCATAAGATTATACTTTACCTTAATTGTTGGTTTCTTTTACATGACTTTAAATTACAACCCTCATCTAACAACTTTGGTTATGTTAGGTGGGGTTTATGTATTTTGGAGAGATTTATAATTCTGAGGGAAGATGGTTTGTTTAATTTTAACTTCACTGAGAGTGAGCTCGAATAAATTTTGGAGATATCAAATGAACCTTACTTTTCCATGCTTGTGGTAAGAGGTTCTTGAAAAATTTAAATTCTATTTGTTTAATTTATTTTGACAATTTCTTTGATTGATTCTTCTTGCCTATTGGAGATCCAATAGGATTTTTAGAATCTACTAGAGTGAGGTTCTAAAACCTTGGCCACACTTGCTTAAGAATAAAATATACTAGGTGCCCAACATAGAGAATGAAAGTCTTGGACTTACATAAAAATATAAGTCCATTGTTGATGTTTAGAAATAATTATTGACTACTAAAGATGGAGAGAGGAGCTGTCCCCAACGGACTAAAAAAATCTGTGGTATTTTTAATTTGGTGTTTATAGGGACCCCATGCAAATCTTAGCGGGGTACTTATTGAAGTGATCGAGTGTGACATTGAGATATGATGTATTATCTCAAAATACAGAAACATTTCTATAATGAACTTAATCACCTAATAAAGACTCTTAAGGCAGATGGGTCTTCATATATATCAAAGATCTTTCCCCCACTTTATATGGATAAAGTAAAGTAGGGTTTATTTTAAACTAGGTTCTTTAGTTTCCTATAAAGGCAAGTCCCATAGCTAATTACATCCTAGGAAATGGAAGTTTTCTAAGAATACTCTCAATTAAAGTAGTCAATAAATGTCTCTAAGGATTTCAAGGCTTGACTATCAAAGAATTGGTTATTATTAGAAATCAAATGGGATCATTTGAATAGAAAGACTTCTTCACAGATTCCAAAGGAGAATAAGTATGAAGCTCAAATGATACTAGAAAACTTAATGATTGTTTCAATCTACCCTATAGTGAGGCTTTATATTTTTAGAAGATAGAAAATTATTTTTTAGCGCAAATTTTATTACAATGCTTGGACTTAGATTCCAGCAACACAAGATTATGAAAATATCATAGAGGTGAGGACATATGTTAGTAGAAAAAGAGAAACAAGGGCCTCGGAACCTAAATCTAGGGTTCTTTAGCAGATAAAGGCTTGACCTAATTCTACTTAGGAAAAAAGGGATATAGTGGTCAACTTCCAAAAGAAAGAGTGAGCACATCTCGACTCTTTGGAATTATAGTAGCACAGGTGGCCTCCAAACATCTCAAACACTCCTATGTGTCGATCTTATGTAGATGTAAAATAGTTAGGCTGTGATTTAATTAGAAAGGAAGCTATAATCCTAAACTCACTCCCTAAGAGACTAGATAATGTTTGGTATGCAAACATGACTTAGAATAATGTTAAAAATTTACAAGTTATTATTATTATTTTGACATATTTATTTTAGACCAAGGCTTAGGACTTTTTAAAATTAAGTTGTGGGCTAACTTCATGAGAAAAGGTGTTCTCCACTACAAGGGACCACTCTCAGAGGTCAAGCTTATCCTCTATTGTGCAAGAGTGGAGATCTTCTCTATTCAAGAGTGAGACAATATGATATGCATGTTTTTATAGCATACAACCATTCAGCTAAGGGGTTTCTAAATCTTTTATTATTATATTTTTTTACCTAACTTTAGAGTGATATTATGAATTGCATTAGAATTTAATTATAAGTTAGTTAATGAGGATAGAAAATTAAATTTTTGTCATAAAGAGCCTATCGCATACAGGCCACACATTAAGTCATCACACATCAAGAAATATATGAAAAGTATGCCATTTTTATTACATAATCTAAACACAATAATCAAACATTCGAATTTTATAAAAAAAATAAAATGCCAGTGCAGATGAGTACCATTCTACACCCTAAAAAGGAGAAAAAGTTGGGTAGCCGAGCTCTACCCTTATACAACCTAGATTATAATTAAATTTTGCAAAAGAAATGAATGCTATGGGGTTCTTCAATTTTTGTTCTTCTTTCTTTCTTGTATTTGAATATTTTAAGCTTCATAGGGCCTCCTAAGTCTTTTGCCTTCTAGCCACCACTAATCCTAAACCCCATAGCACTAATCCTAATTCTATTACAAAAATTATATTTTTATGAAAAATGAAATCTAACTACACCTGCAAAATAGATGTTAATTGAACAAATATACAAGAGAAGTAATTATATCTCACATATTTAGACTTAGCACCCTACACTTGGGTAACCAAGCTCACCTATCCTAATTGAACTATGCTTAGGGGCATAAGCAGAACCTGGAAGCAAAAACATATATATTCATTTATTATTATGATGGCCCCTCAAACACAATCCCCAACATGAAATATCATTAGACTAATAATGACCTAACATCCAGTCTACACATAAACAATCATACCATCCAGTATAAAATATTACGTCACAAAACAAAACATATCACCACAACATACACCGGACTAACTTAATACTAGGGTATGTGACTTAGTATTCTAATGTGTGTGCTAAGGCTTATATGGTATGCCTTGATTGAGCTTTGGAATTATAATTGTCTAAAGCATCGGGATTATTGGAATTATTCATTAAGGATATTTTTCACTTTAAGTCTTTTAGTAGTTTGATTGGATTTTAACTCATATTTTTTCATTTTTGCTCAATACTCACTTAATATCTAATTATTATAAAGAAAATAAAGTGGCTTAACTCTTTCATCCCTAACCTAAGTTATTTTCTAAAGGTCAATTATTATTGCTTTAATTTTCTTAACAAATCATTTATAAATTTTTTTTGAGCTTAAATTTAGATTATCTTTAAGGAATCTCATTCAAACATGAAAGGCATCTTAGGATTAATGAAATTAAGTCACCATCATATGAGTAATACTCTATTTTCTCTTTCATTATCAATAATATTCACTCTTTGATTTCCAATTTCTTTAATATTTGATTTAGTACATACATATACATTCAATATACCCATGTTTTGCAAACTTAATGAATGTTGATGCATGAATTTGATAGAAAAGGGGGATTTCACCTCATAGCTAAGCTGATACAACTATGTATTATAAACTTAAATAGGTATGTGACATTGTTAAACTAGGGAAGTTAGATTATCTAAAACTTTCTTGGGGCTATTTAAAACCTCATATTCCCAGAATGTCAAGACTATATACTTTCTTGTGTGTGTGTGTGTGTGTGTGTGTGTGTGTGTGTGTGTGTATAAGCATATACATAGGCATAAAAACAAAACCATTTAAAGGTTATATAAAAATCCTTTATTTATGTTAAGTCTAGCATATGTATACACATAAATGAAATTAAGCAAGTACATGCCATTATTAAACTAGAAAAGTAAGATTATCTAAGATGTCCTTGCGGATACTTAAAGCCACATGTTCTCGGGATGTCTAGACTATATACTTGTTAGTTCAAATAGACATAAACATTAGCATAGAACCTAAAGATAAAATGATCCATTCCCATCTTTAAGTTACAAACAAATGAAAACTTCATTAAGTATTTACAAACAATTATTTAAATTTCAAACTATTTTATTCATCATTAACTTTTAATTTTTAAAATAATTTGGGATTTATTAATGATAATAGCCACACTATATAATATCATTTATCCTACTCATGTAATTTGAATGCAATCATATTTTTTTTAATTTTCTTTTAAAACATGAATACATGAAACACATGGCAAGCACATTTATAATAATTGAAAGGGAGTAATTAAATGTTACCACAAACATACCTAGCTTCATTGAATTGTAAAGACATTCAAGTTAAATAAACATTCCTTACTGCTAACCAAAGATTTCATAAGGTTTAATTCTAATAGTCAAGTTATTATAACCTAAATAGAAGAAATGATACTTAGGGTTCACTCCATCCCACATTGGTTATTTGATATATTTATGGAAAGAAATTAAGTATGTTTTATAAATTAATTAGGTTATGTTTTATAAATTAATTAGGTCCAATCCATGAATTACAACAATACCCTTCCCCAAGCTTCTTTAATTTAATTAACAACTTAATCATGAGCCTTCAATGATAAGCTTTGGGAAAATAAAATCAGCAATGCATCTAAAGAGGTCTAAGGTAATTAGCTCATGCTTAAGAGTTAATTAAATTAAAGAAGAATATTAAAGCTAAATACTTTTATGATTTCCCCATACTAATGGGGTAATCATAATTTCTTTAATGACTTTATGTTATCAAGCACATAAAGGTATTAATGGGTTGCACTTGAGTTATTTAAATTAATTTCACTTGAATTTTATCATTAATTACCTTAATTTATCCTTTGCTACAAAACATGGTAATTAAGTTCATAAAGGGACTACATTTGATTTAATTAGGAAAAAGGATCCTAATTAATTCTTAAGTTACTCATTATTTTCATTAGTTAATCATCCTTAATTACCCAATTTCAAAACTCCCTGATTTTTAATAATTATTAACTTATTTAAAAGGGGTACTTACGATTAAATAGTTGGGCTTTCTCAAATTATATGGTAAATAATTCCAAGAAAAATATGGGAGGTTGAGAACTTCCATAGAATTAGCATGCCAAATTTATGTTTAATTAGCCAAGTAATTTGGCCTTAAATAAGGTAATTAACCTAAGTTTCAAACCTTAATTAAGTATTGTTCATTAAGTATTAATAGGGATTTTATTTTTATTAATTTCTCCTCTGTGTAAATTTTCCAAAATGGTTTTATTTGCATTTTTTAGATTTTTCTAAAATTATTTATGATTTTTTTAAAGTTCTAGGCATTTAAATTAATTTTTTAAAACTAATTAACCGATTTAAACCATCAATGCCACGTGGATGCTAATGCGGCTATGCTTTCCATGTCACACTATGGTATTAGTTATTTATAATGTCCAATGTGACTGCTCACTCAGCAGGGGCGGAAGCGGTTTCATACCGATCAACTGATCTCAGATCGGACGATCGAGATTAATCCCATGATTAAGAAAATATTAAATCAAGATTTCTAGTATGATTAATCATGTTCGTATGTTCTAATTACGTGAAACTGATGGCCAGTGATCCATCATCCTAGAAGCATCAAAAGATGGACATTGTCGGCCTTCCGTCACTCAATCCAAGCTCATTGGAGCTCATTTCATGGCGAAAATAACTCCAAAATGATGAAGGGAAAATTATAACAAAATCCTCTAGCCAAAATCACATGAAAATGAAATTTGCTTCATAAAATGCCAACACATAGTGGCCAAAACTATGGTTGTTGGATTTTTACTTTGCCAAAGCTAAAGACCAGCAGTTCACCAATAGAGGTAGCTTAATCTTGAAGAGATGAAGCCCTATTGAGAAGATCTTGAGCTACCTCCCCACTGATTGGTCTATGGACCAAGCACCACTATGAAAGTAACTAGAGTTGGTTTAGGGCATGCTTGCTAGTGGTCAAATCAATCAGGAATTGATTCATTTTGGATCGTTAGAGTGTGGTGAAGGTGTGGGAAAAGTTAATTCAGGTTTGGTGGAGATTTAGTAAGTTTGACGGATGGGGCTCTCAAGCTTGAAGGGAGCTTGGTCTCTCGACAATGGTGCATGAGGAGCTCAGGGAATGCTCTAAGACTACTTGGAATGCTCTGAAGAAGGTCTCGATCATTTGAATGAATGGGGAGGATTATACCTCATCTCCACTTAAGCCAAAGGCTACGATTTGCTCAACCTTTAGCAGTGGTTCGGCCAGAGTTGGTGGTTGGGGATTGCTGAGGTGGATGTGTGTGAGAGGCTAAGAGAGTATAGTAGGATTCCAATGCGTGTACCCTCCTCCTTAGGTGGACCAATGGTTTCCCATGGGTGAACGCACTTATTCTTGGCCAAAGGCTGATCCCAACAATGTTGGGTTAGCTTGGGTGAGTGGTCCTTTGTCTAAGAAAGGCTAAAACTAGTTGTCCAAAGATGGGGAGTTGGAGACCCCCTCCAAATGGAGATTTTATCCCATTTGGAGGGCATGGTTTAATGGATTTGACCTAACTTTAGTTCACCATGGGTTGGACCCACTTGGGCAGGTCCATGGTGACCGAAGGATGAGTCATGCCATATTTTGTTGGGTTTGGACTTGATTTGGTTAGGTTTGACTCAATTTGACTCATGTAGGTCAAATGGGTCATGTTGGGCTAAGTTGACCATTTTCACCCATATGGGTCAAAATGAGAGTTTAATTTTAATTGGTCATTTGGAATGAATTAGTGCAATTGGTTTAATTCAATTTTGACTCGATTTGGATTTAGTTCATATGGTTCAATTTGGGCCAAATGGGTCATGTTGACCAATTTGACTAAATTGGCCAAATTGGCTTAAGCTTGGGTTAGTCTATGTTCAATTAATCATTTATGATTGATTGGAAATGTTTATTTGAATTGATTTGGATTATGGAGTGGTTTAATTCAATTTGACCCTTTAGGTCAAATTGGGCTAAGTAGGCCAATTGGGTTGGGCTGACCAAATTGGGTCCAATTGAATGGTTGGATCATGTTTAATATTCAATTGGTGATTGATGAGAGTCATTGGTTATAATTAATTTGGATTAGAACATAATTTGGACCAATTTGGCCCTTTTAGGTCACTTTGGGTCAACTTGGGTTAAGAGGGGCCAAATTGGTGTGCTTTGGTTTAATTGATTGAAGTGGAGTGTTAATGGTGACCTATAATCATCAATGAAGAGATTGGATAGCTTGATTTGATTCAATGGGGGTTTGATTGAAGTTTGGTCTAATTGGACCTTTTAGGTCACCTTGGGTTAACTAGTTTGGTTAAGTCAATATGGAACAATTGAGGCTACGAATGGTTGGAATATATTCAATGATGAATTTGAAGTTGATTGGAGGCTTTGATTACAATTGATTTGGATTTGATTGGGTTGACTCATTTGAACCTTTAGGTCAAATGGGTCAGTTTGAGTTACTTAAATTTAATTGATTTAGTTGGGTTGATTGCAAGTGTTAGAATGATTTGAAATGATATGTTGAATAATTAGAACAATTAAAAGAATTGAACTGAGTTTGTTTTTCTTAGGTTAGTTTGAATGAAATTATATGATTGAAGTTAATTTGCTTGAGTTAAGGCTCAAATTAATTTGGCTTGGAGCTTGGATTGGGAATTAAATTCAATCATGGTCAATTGATTAGTTGAGGTCGAGGCTTCAATCATTTGATTTAGGTTAGATAAATTTGTGGGTATGAGTGTCGATTTAGACCTTAGGATAGGTGAAGCCTACTCATCCTAAGATAAGCTCTAGCCCTAAGGTTATGCCCTATAAGTCTCTAACCCTAGGTTTAGTATTCTCTTAGTCACTAAAAGTGTCCTAGCACTAAGGAAACCTAACTTTCTAGAAGAATCCTAGACCTAGGGTCGGAATAAATAATCCTCACTCAAAAGTGAGGTCAACAATCATCATATACTTAAGCATCTGGTTATATTCATTTAAAAGTTTTGATCTACAACCAAGTTTGAAACTTTTCATGGCAAATTTCACAAACATGATGACTGTCAAGTTAGAAGAGGGGTCCACTATTAGATTCCCTGCTATAATCAACAAGGGTTCTACTAGTTATACTTTCTAATTTGGAATGATTTCTAGGTTATCTCATTTCTACCTTCTGGACCTATTATTGAGCCTATCATTAAGTTCATTGAAATGCCATAAGCATTCAACAAAGAAAGAGGTCAAATGTGTTCATTCTTAATGAGCCTAAGCCAAAATCCTTAACTTCAAGGATGGGTTCTATTTTCAATAGGCTATCAAAGGAAATTTCATTAATGCCTGCTAAGGATAAGGCAATTAGCCCAAGTTGAAGTCCATTTTTGTTAATCCACTTAACAATGCATTAGGGGAGCCAATATCCCACAAGATGTTACTTTTACTCCATGCAAGCATGATCATGAAGCATCTTCCTTGATACCAAAATGTCTAGGAGAGCTAGAAGAAAGTATAATGCCAGTCACAGCTGTCGAATTCCCTGTACAAACTAACACAACATGAACTAATTGAACTACTCAGGTGGGTCAAAAGAAATAGTTCAAAGGAACAATCAAGAAGTATTTCTAGGATAAGCACATGCATCCCATGTCACATAATCAACAACAAGAAGAGGAGATCATCTCCTCCAAAATTTATAAAGTTCTAAAGGATATTAAAAATAGAAACTTTAAAGAAGAATTAAAAATTTGGTGAGCTAGGTCGACAACACAACAAATTCTTACTCTAATAAAGGTGAAAATATATAAAAATATTGTGCCTGCCTTGAGCAGAACTCATGGCCAAGGGGTTTAATGTTTGGTGACACCAACAATGAGCCCTTTAGTACAAAAGTACTAATTGGCCATTTATTGGAAGGTCCCGATAACCCACACAAAAAGTGAATATCATCTATCCGGTGAACACCAGGGTGTGATATATAGGATGCATTCCCAAAGATCCACCATTGGAAGGTCCAAATCAATTTGGCTACCGAAAGAGTCCTAAGTCATCAAGGATGAGACTACTCAATATGAGCCAGCCCTCCGGATGAAAAGGAACTAAATCTCCTATCATAAACTAGTAATATTGATTTGAAAAGAGTCACCCATTGGGTGATAAGGCCAATAATCAACTCTTCTAGAAGATGAAGATCTCTAATCAATGAAGCACAACAATTATGGACTTCTAAAATAATGAAGATATTGATTGTATGGAAGTCAAAGCTATTCATATGGTCGATACACATTTATGGAGGATAAATGTGGCACCTGAACAATAAAATGAAGAAAAACATTAGGAAAACCAAAATTATCAACAACCCAGAGGTGAAGCTCAAGTAGAAGTTGAGGTAACTAAAGAGCTAACCGATATTGTAACAAGGTTATAATGACAGATGGGTTCCCAACTCCATAAAAGAGACCAATAAATTAGCTAGCTCAACAACCATCTCAATGAAATGAATGGGCTAATGAAAGAGTTGTTTGGTCAATTTAACCTCATACCAAAATTAGGGGCATGCAAATTTCTACACTCAACTTGCTATTAGCTTCAACGTAAAGGCAAAACCCCAAGAGAAGTTACATTAAATGCTTATCAAGAAGCTAATATTATCACCAAATCTCAAGTAAAATATCTCATTAGATAGAAAGTCAAAGCGGTAATTGCTTCAAAAACTACTAAATAGCTAGTTGGAAAAGGCTGACATACCCAACTGAATACGATCAAGTACTATCCTAAAGGGTGCATTGTGCAAAAATTGAGCACCTTTTAGGCACAAAAAATTCATGATAGCATTTAGCCTAGTTCAAAGCTACTTGTGAAAATATTAGAGGAAATGATGCCTTACTAATACAATATATTATTAGTAGTCTTACCAATACAACCTTCCAATGGTATGTTGATTTACCTAATGACTAGTAAAAACTTTCACCATGTTGGAACACTCTGCGTCAAAGATTTGTAGGTGCAACCAAGAAAGTAACGATAATAAATCTCACCTTGAAAAAGAGAAGAAAGACAAAAGTGTCATAAAATACATTATAAGATGGAAGAATCTAAGCATGAAATGTGATCAACAACTAACAAAAAAGCATGTAGTAGAACTCCTCATATGGAACATTGATGATCAAATGGTCCCTTATCTAGCTTTGGCTACGTTTAATATGTTCCAAGAATTATTGGATCATGTAGCCAATTTCGAAAGGCTCCCCAAGCAAAATGACCTTAATACCAACTATAATAATAATCACTTTGAGAATGAAAAGCAATCTAAGTTGCATGATTCAAGAAAAAATGATGGGAATACAACATTTACATTCAATTGACAAAAAAAGAAATGGAGGTGTAGCAACCTCGTGACTAGTAGCAAAGCTGGCATAAAATAAGATAAAAGGGCTAACCCTCTAAGGGAAGATGACTAAAGTACTCATTAAAATGTGAATGTGCTACTAAGGTATTTAAACATGTTCTAAAGTTAGGATTACAATTTCTAGAGCCACATCGGCTAAACCAAGTAGACAAAGTTGATGATCCCAACTATTGTCCATTTCATATACTTATAAGTCACCCAATTGAAGATTATTTTATCTTCAAAGATTAGGTAGAAAAGAGTTATCAAAATGGAGAACTCAACTTATGAAATAATGTATTGGTACATCCTAAGAAAGAAAAGGTGGATATTGTTACACAATCAATAAAAGAAAAGAAAAAGAAGAAGAAGAAGAAGAAGAAGAAGAAGAAGAAGAAGAAGAAGAAGAAGAAGAAGAAGAAGAAGAAGAAGAAGAAGAAGAAGAAGAAAAGAAAGAAGAAGAAGAAGAAGAAGAAGAAAATACAAGAAAAGAAGAAGAATCTAATATAAGAAGAAGAAGAAGAAATTAAAGAATAGAAGAAGAAGTGAAGAAATTAAGAAGAAGAAAAGAAGAATACTTATTATCATTAGAAGAAGAATCCATAAAGAACAAGAAGAAGAAGAAAGAACTACCTTTACATGCAATACATTTTATATGCTAAAATGATTATGGATGCAAGTATTTTTATTAGAAAAGAAGATTCTCATCCTTTAATAAAATACACATACACATGTATAAAAGATGTAAGTACGTATGTGTCAATGTTTAGACCAAGGAAGTGAGGTAATCAAATGACCTCTTTAGGGCTACTTAAAGCCTCATATTCCCGGGATTTCCATACTATATACTTGCTATCTTAAATACATATGAATGTATACATGATTAGAAGAATGAAAATCATGCAAGAGATTATATTTTATTTTATTGAATTATTTATACATGTGAAATAATGTTCTATCCAAATTCAAATACAATGATACATAGGAATGAAATCAAATAAGTGCGTGCTATTGTTAAACTAAGGAAGTGAGGCAATCAATGACCTCTACTTAAAACGTATTCGGAGGTCACTATATACATATCATCAATCAAACATATGTAAATCTGCATAGGAAATTTAAGAAAGAAAACATTACCTTCACATGCTTAAGTTGTAAACACATGCAAATCCTATGTGTATTCATAACTACTATCACTCCAAATATTATTATCAATTTATAGATTTTGGAAAATAAATTTAGATTTACTAGTGATAATAGTCACACATATAATAAGATTAAGCCAACACATACAATTTTACATAAGTAAATTTCATTTGATTTTGAAAATATGAATGCATGAGGTCACATGACATACAACATTTAATGTGATTGAAAAGAAATAGCCAAACATTCCCACATAATTAATTCAACTACACTAATTCCTAAGGACAATCACATTAAATAAAAATACTTAAAGAAAACCAAAGCTTCTTATTAATTTGATTTTGGATTTTAATTAAACTTAAAGAGGAGAGATCATTGCTATTTTTATCCCATTCCCATGTTAGTGATCACAATTTATTTAAGGAATGATCATTAAGTGATTTTTATAATTTAATTAAGTTGAACCATTAAACAGCCCATTTAATTACCCTTTCTTATGCTTCTTTACTTTAATTAATCATTTAATCATGAGCCACAAATGATATGAACATGAGGGAAAATAAAAGTACAATGCTCCTAAAGGACCTAATGCAATTGTCTCATGATTAGAGATTAATTAAGTTAAGGAATCTAGTTAAGTACTCTTATGATTTTTCCACACTTATGGGTTAATATAATTTTCTTAAAGGTCTTTATGTTATTGAACACATAAAGAGGAACCCTTATTTAAATTTTGATTATCTAAAGGGATTAGTAATTTAATTTGATTTAATTTGGTCATTAATTAATTGATTTCTTAATTAAAGTATATATTAATTAACTCTCTTTAATGAGATGAATTAAGAAAAGTAAATTGGAAAGATGTCCTAATCACTCACCCTCATCATCTCACTATTAATTAATGATTGATGAACTTTAATTAATTAATTTTTACTATTTAGAAATTTAATAAATCATTAAATTAATTTAGAGAGTAATTAGGGTTTGAATTTCAAATTTTCTTAATTAACAGCCAATAAATCACAATAAAATCATAGGAGGCAGAGGTCATCCCATTAAATCAACATGCCAAGTTTACGATTAATTGCCCAAGTAATTAGAGCTTAATTAGGCAAATTAATCAAATAATAAAATATTAATTAAGCCTTAATCACTATTCAAAATCAAATGAAATTATTTTTACTAAATTATCCTAAATTTAACCTTTCTAAAATGCATTTATTTATATATTTTGGATTTTTCAACAATTAATTATGATTTTAGAAAGTTTTAACCAATTACATTTTTAAGCCTAATTAATCCCTAATCCCATTGGTGCCATGCGGACGGCTGATATGGCAGTGCTTTCCACATGGCACCATGGGATTGCCCACTTAAATAGTTCAATGTGGTGCTGACATAGCGGTGGTGGATGCGCTTTCATCCTTATCATTTGATCTAAGATCGGATGGTGGGGATTAAACTTATAGTTCTATTAGGATTAGATTGAATTAAATTTAATGGATTAATCACGATTATATGTTCTAATCACACAAAATGGATGGTAGATGATCCTTGTCTCCCGAGTTATGAAAGATGGACAACGTCCTCCTTCCGCTTGATCTAAGCTCACCGGAACTCGTAGAGGCTCGGGATTTCCTCCAAAAGCTTCAAGGAGAAAATCTAAAGGGATCCTATGTGTTAAAATCACGAAATCACACATTTCTTCACAAAGGCCCCAAAAAAATTAAAATATTGATGGTTTACCAAAATTTACCTCATCAGAGCTCAAGATCTGGTTAACTAACCGAGGTAGCATCATCTTGAAGGGGCGAAGCCTTGCTGAGAAGTTCGCACCTTGATTCATCGTTGGTGGCTCTATGGACTAAACGCCTCTAGAATCCTGCCAAAGTTGGTCTATGTGTGGTCTCCAGTTCTCGAATTGATCGAGAATTCATTTTGCCTCATCGAGCTTGGTGAACGTGTGGCTAGAGTTAATTTGAAAATGGTGGAATTTGGAAGAGGTTGGATAGACATAAGCTCTATCTTATTTCCAGTTTGGTATTTCTGGTGATGGGAGGCCTAGGGAACTCAAGAAATCACTTTAGGGGTTCATATCAATGCTCTCTTGCTCTAGGGAAACTTTGATTATTTATTTAAATTGAATGGGAAGGAGTATACTCTCCTCCCCATCCAAACTGATGGCTTGGATCAATTATACCATGGGTAGATGTCCGTCTAGCATAGGCGAGCGTGGGTGGCAGGGAATCGATGAGGTGACTCAGTTTGTGTGGCCAAGTGAGGGGAGTGGGCTACCAAAGGTTAAGGTGGCTTGTCCTTGGTTTCCAAATATTCCAATGGGAGGAAGTGGGTTAGCTCACCTCCACTTGGCTCATGGCTGACCCAACTAGCTTTGGGTCAGGTGAGCTGGTGGTCCTCATGTATAATTTGAGCTTAGGGTGGTTGTAAGGGTAAGAGAGTGGGTTTGACCATTCAATAATATGTTATGTCTAATTTGGAAGGCTTTACCCAATGGGTAATGGCTCAATTCAGGTTTGATTTGAGTTGGGTTGGATTTGGGCTCACCCATGATTACCCAAGGATGGGTCAAGCCAAGTTTGAATGGGTTTGGGCATAGTTTAGTTGGGTTTGGCTCAATTGACCCATGTAAGTCGAATTGGGCTAAGTTGGGTTAGGTTGACCAATTAGTGAAATTGGGTCAAACCATTAGTTCAAATAAGTTCAAATGATCATTTGGGATGTTTGGGTTCAATTGGTTTGATTTGGTTTTGAGTAGATTTTAATTTGACTCATATGGGTTCATGTGAGTCAAATGAGTTGACCAATTTAGTCAAATTAGCCAAATTGGATTGGGTCAAGTGTTGGTTTAGGTTCAATTAATCATTTGAAGATGATTGAAGGTTTTGATTTCAATCAATTTGGATTTAGATTTTATTTAAGCCAATTTGACCCTTTAGGTCAATTTAGGCTAAATGGGACAATTGGGTTGACTTGGTCAAATTGGGCTCAACCAAGGGTTTGATCATGTTCAATCATCAACTTGGAATGGATTTGAGTCATTAGTTTCAATCAATGGGATTAGAGTTTAATTTGGCCAATTTAGCCTTTTAGGTCAAATTGGTTCAACTTGGGTCAAAGGGGCCAATTGGTTTGGTTTGGATCAATTGATGGTCAAATCATATTCAAAGATTAATTTTGGGTTGATTAGAATCATTGGTTGCAATCAATTTGATGTAAAAAAGAGTTTGGTTCAATTTAGCTTATGTGGGCTAATTAAGTCAACTTGATCAAATGACCAAATTGACTTGGCTTAACCCAATTGATTATAATTGATCAATTAAGGATGATCAATAATCAATATATAAGGTTTTGATGGTTTGGTTCAATCCAATTTGGCTTGGATTGGAGTTTGGTTCAAATGGTTCCTTTAGGTCACTTTGGGTCAAGTGAGCCTAATGGACCAATTTAGTTGGTTTTGGGTTAAATTGAGTTTGATAATTAGTTTAGGGTTGATTGGTGGCTTTGATTGTAATTGATGTGATTTTAATTGGATTTTGGTGCATTTGGACATTTTGGGTTCAAATGGGCTAGCTTGGGTTAATTGAATTGATTTTGGTCAATGGGTTTGATTGGCTTGATTGTAGATTTTGGAAGAGTTTGGAAAAATGGTCGGAGTTCTTTTGTGAAAATCAATTGGATTTGATTTGATAGAAGTAATTTTGGTTAAGTCCATAGGATTGGCTTAAGGGATTAATATGGATTTAGATTATGGAGTTTCAATCATTTGGCTTGGAGCTTGGATATGAATTGGAATTCAATTGGATTGTTGAATTGATTTGGAAGTTTGGTTTTGGCTAAGAAGGTAGGCATGGGTCTTGGTTGGGCCATAGGATAAGTAGGCTTCCTAAGGTCCTAAGATATAGCCTAAGGCAATTCATCCTAAGCCTCTAGGTTTGGGTTAAGTGTTCACCTACACTAGAAGTGTCCTATGATAAAGGAAAGTCTTAATGTCTAGAAGACTCCTAGTCTAAGATGGGGAGATTGAATCCTCACTCCAAAAGTGAGGTCAATCAATGTTACAGCTAAAAGTAATTCTACTAGCATAAAAATTGATATTGATCAACCCATGCACTTTAGTCAACCTCTTAACAGCTAAATTGCTTCGAGCACTAGCCTTGGATGGTCATTATCAAGAAAAAGTACAATATTTCTCCAAAGATTCAATGAACATGGACAACAAACCTTAAGGTCTCTTATTCTACCTATACGCTTTGGGAAACTATACACAAAGGCTAAATTTCATGTGATTGAAGATAGTGTTTCTTACAAAGAGCTCCTTAGTAGGCCGTGGATTCATGAATATAGCATAATACTTTGAACTCTCCATTAATGTATGAAGTATAATTAAAATGGTGAAGAGAATCAAATTGATGGTGATATGAATCAATTCTTGATACATGAGATCAAGATCTATGATGATGCCAAGTACTTCATGCCTAAGAAAGTAGGGAAATAAATTCCCAAAAGCAAGTGACTCCACCTACCAAACTAATGCTAAAAGGTGATAATTCAAAGGATAAAAGTAATAATGAATCAAAACAAGGCAAGGTAATTCCCCACTTAGGCAGAAATACTGAGGATGATGAAATGGAGTTTATATTTTATCAACATACAAAAGTCTCAACTAACAAAAGAAGTTAGTACTAGTATTATGGTAAAATAATTAGAGAAAACTCATATTTCTCTAATAAAGGTGTATGAATCCCAAATTTGTAGCAATGCTATGAAAATAACAATAATACCAAGGGCACAAATAAAAGCCTTAATAATTTCAAGGAAAGAAGAAAATTAATAGTTGAAAACTATCTATGTCCCTCCTATAAGAGGCTATAATGAACGTGGGACCCTTTTCTACAAGACAAAAGAGAGAGCCATAAATCCCACACAAATGTTGTTTGAAGAGGATAACTTTTAGGAAGAAGATAATTCAATAATGATCCCTCAATACATCTCATCATCTTTAAAGAAGCTGGTTAAAAATAACGTTCAAATGATACAATCAAATGTTCAAGCTCAATTGTTTAAGATGCTCTAGTAAAGATAATATCCAAATTCCATAGGATATAGGAAGTTCACCGCATGGGGATTTGGATATATTTCTTTGGCATCTCCTTTAATGAGCTCATGATATTCCATATCCTATAAAGAAGAAGTCCCTTTGGACACTATAAATGAATGAAGGGAAGTTTTACATGTGAATGCACCCAAAGATGAATTAATAATTGACCTTAAAGAGGCCCCAAAAGATTTCAAAGAAGGTAATCAAGCCACTATTGATGAATTCTACAAAATCAACCTATGTCCTAAAGAAGAGTCTAAGATGACCATTGTTAGTGCTAACCTGACATTAGAAAGATTGGAGGAATTAAAAGCACTAGTACATTGGTACAAAAGATTGCATAAAGCTAATTTGTAAAACCTATTAAGCATCAAGGTGAATGTGAGAAATTGAAAGTAATCAGAAGCTAATTAAATTGAAGAGAAATATGCTCAAGATATTTCTAATACTGTTCTAGTAAGAAAGAAAGATTAGACAAATCTATGTAAGCATTGACTTCAAGGATTTAAATAAAGGAAGCCCAAAAGATAAATTCTCGTTGCCCAATGCATAACTTCTGGTAGACAACATATCAAACTATGATATATTATCCTTCATGGATGGTTCATCGGGCTATAACCAAATTAAAATGGCTCCATAAGATGAAGACCATACGTTATTCCATATATCAATCGATATATATTGCTATAAAGTGATGTCATTTGGCTTAAAAATATTATAGCTACATACCAAAGGGAAATGACACACATCTTTGATGACCTCAAAGATAGATATGTGGAATGTTACATCAATGATTTTGTTGTCAAGAGCAAGAATCAATGTGAGCACATAAGTGATTTAAGAGTTGTATTCCATAGAATTCAAAGTTTCAACTTAAAGATGAATATGTTGAAGTGTGCTTTGATGTGATTCTGAAGAATTTCTGGACTTATTATACTCCATAAAGGGATTAAGATTGATCCCTCTAAAATAAAAGCAATAATAGAAATGCCATCACTTAAGACCTTGAAGCAACTACATTCACTACAAGTCAATTTGGCTTACATTAGATTGTTCATTTCTAATCTTTCAGGGAGATGTCAACCTTTAGCTCAATTGATGAAAATGATGCACCTTTTATATGGGATGATTCTTGCCAAGAAGTATTTGATAGTATAAAATAATATTTATTTTATCCCCCAATTTTAGCAGCATTAATAATGGGAAAGCCGTTAATATTGTATACAGTAGCCATAGAAGAATCATTAGGCTTTTGTTAGCTCAGAATAATGAAGAAGGAAAGAAAAATATCCTATACTATATATCGACATCTGGTTGGAGTTGAAATAAGATATTCTCTTATTGAGAAGTAATGTTAGCATTTATATTTGCTATTTTGAAACCAAGGCACTATATGCTATCATATAAAATAACTTTGATATTTAAAGTTGACCCTCTTAAATTCATAATGGCTAGACCTACCCCAAAATGGTCGCTTAGCTAAATGGGTAGTCTTATTATTTCAATTTGATATAACATATGTCTCATAAAAGTATATAAAAGGGCAAGCTCTGGCAAACTTTGTAGTCGCTCATCTCTTATTGGCAAACAATCCACTTAATGTTGAATTGCTTGATGAACATATATTTGAAGTGGAAGAAGCTCAATAATCATCAAATGGGAGCTCTACTTTGATGGGGCTTCATCAATAAAACTATCCAAATTTCCCAGTTTACTTTTGTTGACCTCAATTTTGGATAAGGTTAATAACACTCCCAAAAATAATCATTAGGACTCTAATCTTAAATTTGAAGTCTTCTAACTAAGCATGTTGGACATCACACTTAGTGATCTAGTGCACCCTCTTTAGATTGATCTAACTTAATGGGTTTAGAAAGATTCAACCCAAATCTCCAACCTAAACATACACCACTCTAAATTTGAAATTAATTAAGCTTAAATTAAAGGTTTGATTAAGGAACTAAATTGAATTACCTTAATTAAGCTAAGAATCATATAAACCTAAGGAAATTCAAATTAAATCCAAAACCCAAATCAAACAAAATTAAAAGCATGAAACCATAACATGAAATTGAATAAATCTAATTCCAAACCAAAGCTAAAAAAAATTGGTTAACCCTTTTTACATGGGTTTGACTTATGTGGGTCACCCCAAATCAAAGATGAACCCACCAAAATTTGACAAAATAAAGTCATTCCAAATGGTTTGGATGATGATATGAACATATTTAAACAAGAATGTAAAAGAATATAAGTCCAACATGGCCTTAATTAGGCTAATTAGGTCATTTGACCTAAATGAGCCAAAAATGGGTCTTGTTGGTTTCAAACCCAAATCAAACTCAAACCAACCCAAATCAATTATCCAAAATCATTTAAGAATGATTGTTGAACATAAACAACCCATCATTGGGTTCAATTTGGCCAATTTGATCATTTTAACCAAATGAACCCAAACCTATAGATTTAGCCCAATTTGGGTCAATTGGGTTCAAATTGAAATAAATTAAAATTGTTTGATCTAATGCATGCCAAATTTCTTGAATTAACTTAATTGACTATTAAATACATTATAATTGAGCCAAATAAATCATTTGACTCAATTAGGTTCAACCTAAATCCATATGAATTAAAATGGGTTAGGACATAAAGTAAGCAATCAATAAACTTCAAATCCTTAAAACTTTTGATTAAAAAGTTCAATAGTGATTCAATGAACATAATCCAAGCATTGATCTAAAGCTAATCCACCAAGGAAAGCAATCCAAATCAAGCCTATTGAATGACATAATTCAAGGGGATTTTGAACCAAATCTCTAACTAATCTCTTTGAGATGCAATCATATCCTTCCTAAATTGAATTAATGTTGATTCTTAGCCAACATTAAGTCAGTTAATCAAATCCAAATAGTGCCAAAGCCAAATAATATACTATGGCAAGTCAAAGGAATATGAAGCAAAGTCCAATTTGCATAACCCTATTTTTGCATTCCCTACTCCACATAATTCAAGGGGATTTAGACTATCCCACCACCTTCCCCACCTTGCCTGAAGATGAAACCGATCTTCCCCGAATCCCCTTGCCACCGGGAGGCTAGAGAATGACCAAACCCAATGGAATCCAAGTCGAGCTTGGTCTAAGAGGTGACCCATAAGGAGGCAACTCAATTCCTTTTGCACATGAGCTTCTCACATTGTTTTAAGTTATAGAGTAAATTCCACTGCCAGAGATCACCCATATCGAGGTATACCATTAAATACCTCCCCAAGCTTTTGATTTTGGAACTTTTTGAAGGAATTCTGATCTCAAGTGAGATCAAGCTATTCAAATTTTTATGATTTCTTCCACTTATAGATTTGGCATCAAAATCACATGATTTTGAAGATTGGACTGCCAAAAATCATGCAAAAATGAGAGACAGCACTCGGCCTCTACTATCACTATAGGGGATGAAATCTCTCTCATTTATTTTTTTATAAGGAACAAACGGCTGAGATCGAGCCAAATTTTGATTAAAATTGATCACATAAACTGTGGATCAAATCACGACATTCTAATCTTCAATCGGATGGATCGTAATTAATCCATGTGCCACCAATTTAACGTTGATCTATGTGGATCCCATGTGGTGCAATGATGTGGCATCGCATGGAAAGCGTGCCATATTAGATTCATGTGGATTCGACACAACTAAATGAGAAATTTAAGTTTTTTGAATTTAAAAAAAGAAAATGAATTATAAAATTTATAAAAAAATTAAGTATAAATCCAAAAATTAAAAACTTAGGCTCTATGGATTCTAAACTCACATATAAAGTTCATTAATCTCTGAAGTTTATAAGTAATCAATATATAAATACATTAGAGACATTTAGGTTAAGGAATGAAGTGGTACAAACGGAAATATAAAATGTTAAGTGTAAATGAACATGGGAATAACCTTTCTTTAAACATAGGGCTAATTGAATAGAACATCAAATAACATAAAACTCTAGATTAACATAGGGAAAGTTTAATGCATATGAAAATAATCTTTCTTTAAACTCCTTAAGTCATGATGAATAAGGTAAATTATGTTAGGCTAAGTGTTTCTTAAAATGACATAATCATCACTCCCTTTAAATTAATTAAAACGAATTGAAATACTCCAAAATGTATGAATGTATAATTTCGAATTAATCATCTTAGTCTAAATTCAATAATAAACATTAAAAATTTCATCAAATGAATAAATTAAAATAAAATGAATTATTAATGCAAATGGGTTATAAAATTGAAAGATAATAAATTGAATGTAAATTTACTTAAGTTAATAAACATTAATAAAGTTAATAAACGAAATTAACTTGAATTGAATGAATGAAATACATATACTTAAATGTAATATTTAAACTAAATGCATTCCAAAATTAAATAAATAAATGAAATGAAAATAATTTAAATGCAACATAAAAAATATAACTTAATGAAACATTAAATAAAATGAAATTAAACATAAAGCTTTATCCTGAATTAAATATAATAAAACCAATAAAAAATGAATATTAAGTTAAAGATGAATTCAAATAACATAAACATTAAAACCTAATCAATCTAAGTTACAAAAGTAAGATAAATTCAATGTACATTCAAAGTAAATCTAATAATTTAAACTTGAAAAAGTTATAAATCAACATAATCAATAAAGAAAACACATAAAGTAAATGAATAATGAATCAAGAAAAGTTTGAATATAAAATAAATGATAAAAATCCGAAATATCAATAACACAATCTTAAACAAAAGAAATTAGATGAAACTAAATCATAATAACAAATGAAATAAACTTCAAGTGAAAATTAATTCAAATTAAATCACAACATTATTGAAAAAGAAACATTCCTTAAAGAAATCAAAACACAAAACACTAAGTGAAAAGAATAAAGAAATAAATAAATGAAATAAACTAAACTAATTCAAATCTTCTAAATTTAAATAAAGATCAATTAAAATACTTAGGATTTTAGTTAGGATGAATCTTTATCATAGAATAAAGATATCATCTTATTAGGACTTAGGATGTTGAATGGAATGGGTTCCACCTAAAATGGAACCTATTATACTCTTCATCCTTGAAAACCTAATCTAACATTAATATAATAGAATCAATCTAAAATGAAATTAAGAATCACGAAATCATTTGAATTGAAATCACCTACAGGTAAAAATAAATAAACTTCAAAAAATCAAATTGAAACTTGAATTAAAAGATGGCCTAGCAAAGTCTTCCACACAAACCCCTTTTCTTCACACACTAGAACAATAGGTCATGAACCCTAAGCATAGGTTAGGTCATTCTATGTTCTGTAATATTTTGTTGTTTTGATATGAATTATTTTTATTATTTTATGGTGTACAGTTTTAGACTGAATGGTTAGGATTTATTATTGTTTGTCTGGATGATAGGACATTATTATTAAAACTAATCTTATCTTCTACAGGGGGGTTGTGGTAAAGGGATAGTTGTCATAAATAAATCTATAAAATTTTTGTTTACTTGTAGGCATTGAATAGCTTCTTAGCATAGCTCATAGGATAGGTGGGATTGGCAAGCAAATAATGCTAAGCCCGTATGTTTGTGAAATATAATTGTTGCATGTTGTTTGTATTTTTCTAACATTTTTTACAGGGCTTATGATTTATTTTAGAATTCAAAATGAAAATTTGAGTTTATAATTAGGTTAGGATCAATGGGATCTAGGATTAATAAAAGATGGCCCTACCACGAAATGGTGTAAAGGTCCCTATGAAGCCTAATGGAGGTCCCTGAAGAAGGAAACAATCCTAGAAAGATGACCCATAGATCTAGATTTATAGTTTGAGGCTAGGTTGTATAAGGGTAGGGCTCAGATATCCATTTTTTCTTTCTTTAGAAGTGTACAGTATTACCAAGCTGCATTGGTCTTTCTTTAATTAAATTAGCTTGATTTATTTTGGGTGTGCGGCAAAATCAACTTGCTTTTCTAGGTTTCTTTCTATGTTGTGCTTTCTGTGATGAATGCATGGACGTAGGCTCATAGAAAAATTAAATTTTCTACCCAATTAAATCTAATCAATTCAAACATAAAAATAATGAAATTCAAAACCTCACATAAACTAAATCCCAAAGGAACAACTTAAAATCAATTAAAAATAAATTAGTTCTCAAAAATCATGCAATCATATTGCTTTAACCCTTGAATTGGGCAACTTCACACATTGAAGATAAGTGGCATCTAACCAGTGAAGATGGTTGCTTTTTAGGGAAGTCTGCCTTCTATTATTGATTTGGCTCATGACTTTCTTCCAAGTTATATACCATGCAAGCATAAATTACATACCCATGGCCTAAAATGATCATCGAATCAAAATGCATAAAAATCTAAAAATGTGCATTAGTTAGTATATTTCATATCCTATATGATCTTAAGGATGAGGGAGTGATTCTAGGATTTTTAAATTCTTTTCTTAAAAATACAACAACCAACCATCTTGCATACATAAGCCTTGGCATCATGAATTTAAAATGCTAAGTAGTGTAATTTGGTAACCCCTCTAAGTGGGTTGTAAGTCTAGAAGAGTCGAGATAGGCTAGTTTCTCTCAAGTAAGAGGAATGACCAAAAATTTCCAAAATAAAATTTGGACGAGCATCTGCCTTGTGGCAAAAGCACTTGTAAACTAGGTTCTAAAGCATCCTCTTTGGAGTAAGTCTTCAAATCTAGGCATTTATGCAATATTGTGCTGCTAGAATCTATGTCCTAGATTTCAAAGAAAATGTCAACTCAAAACTGAAATTAAATTCTAAAATTTAAAGCCCAATGATTGGATAGTTGAAATGCCTACTAGGCATCCTAGTATCAATACACATTTCTTACTTCATCCCATTTAGCTTCAAAAAATAACTCTTTTCACTTTGGATCATTTCTAATTGAAATTTTCAATGATCAAGCCTTTGAAAACCAACTTAGAAATTCCATAGAAATAATGACTTATTTCTTTAATTGAGAGTATTCTTAACAAGAGACCCTTCTTGAGATGTAATTAACTATAAGGTCTTGCCCTTAAAGGAAACCATAAACCCAATTTAAAATAAACCATGTTCTACTTTCCAACATAGTTTAGGGGAAAATTCTCTAGTACATGAAATACCCATTAGCATTAGGAGTCTTTTATTAAATGATCAAATCCATTATAAAAAAACATGTTTATCTTCCAAGATAATAAGTTTATTTTTGAATGACAAATTTTATTATCCAAATAAGAAATTATTAAACTCTAAGTGGCTACAGTACATGTTGGAATTGGCTTAATATTTATGACACCACAAAGTTGTATTCTATATTCAAATAGTTTGAGCAAACCTCGAACCAACAATGAAGCTGAATATGAAGCAGTAATTATGGGTCCATAGCTAAAAATTAACATAAAAATTAAAAAATCTTCATATTTACTTAGATTCAAGGTAAATAAGCCTAAATTGGCGTTTTATCATAAGCATGTCCTGGAGCATCTAAAACAAATCTTTGAAGTAACAATTATAAGGGTGTCACATTGGGACAATGAAAAAGCTAATGCATTAGCTAAATCCGCTACTAGAAATGATAGACCCTCAGAGAGACCCAATTACAATAACAGTCCAAAGTAGGTTAATATTGGAACCAACCCTCCTACAAACCTTTAAAGCTAAAGAAAATTGAGAGATTGTAATAAAAATAAAAGAAGATGACTAACAAGAATAGTTCATCACCTATCTTAAATGTGGTAGATTTCAAAGTATAAATCAAAGGCTCATTAAATTTCATAAAGAGTGCTATGATATGCTCTTGTGAATGATACATTATATTAACATTCATTTAATCAAATGTGGTTGCGATACTTAGGACCAGATGAAGCAAGGATGGTGACGGCTAAAGTCCATGAATGGTTGTGCAGTGCACACTAATCCATTCCTAAAATGAAAATCAAAATCAAAAGAATTGGATATTATTGGCCTAGTATGGTTCAAGATTGTATCGAACATGCCAAAAGATGTCATCAATGACAAATATAAGCTGACATGTTGCATTAACCACCTAATAACTTACATCTAATAATGGCATCTTGGTCATTTGAAAGTTTGGGAACTGATATAATTGGCCCAATAGATTCTCCATCGTCTTGGGGACATCATTTCATTTTAGCTGCCACTTATTACTTTTTTAATCGGGTAGAAGCAATTCCATTAAAAGAAGTTAAAGTGGACAATGTAGTAAATATTTTTTGAGACTATATCGTCTACCGATTTTGACTACCCTAAAGAATACTATCTAATAATGGCACTACCTTCAGGAATGCCAAAATTTATCGCTTCATTAAGAAATACAAGATAGAGTTGGCAATATTATTCAATATACAATCCAAGAGCCAATGGTCTCGCTAAAGCATTTAACAAAATATTGATTAAACTTCTCAAGAAAATTTTCTATAAAAATAAAATAAATGACATGATAAATTAATAGAAGATTTAGGGTCATACCATACTACATACAAAATTATTAACACCATACTCATTAATCTTTGATTAGAAGAAATATTTCCTCTTAAAGTAGAGTTGCCTTCACTCTATATAGTAGTTCAAAATGAACTCATAAGGGAGGAAAATCTTTGAATTCACCTCGAAGAGCTAGAAGCTCTAGATGAAACTCGGTTACACACCCAACAAATTCCAAAAATTTATAGAGTAAGGATGACCCGAGCTCATTCATCTTAAAAGCTTCAAAGTAGGTGAACTAGTACTGGTATACATATGACCTATCATTTCACATCAATGAGCTGGTGGAAAGTTTGACCCAAATTGAGAAATATCATATATCATTGAAAAAGTATACGAAGGGGGAGCTTATCAACTCATTGGTAAAAAAAGGGATAAGACCTATGCCCCTTATAAATGGATAATATCTCAAGAGATATTATGCATAACTATTAAAGATATTATGCTTTAAAAATACAAGAGACAAAATCATCTCTAAATTGATCAATTAAAGGGATACTCTTTTGCTTAAGCATGAGAAGAATATTTTTATTTTAAAGGAAAATTCTCCTGTCAACAAGGGAAAATTTTATAAGCCTTGTAATGCAAAAAAAAAAGTTCTCCATCAAAGAGAAACTCTCTCCAATTGAAGCTATTCTAAACTAAGATCCATCATACCCAAAGGGGTTGGAGCTAAATTTAAACCAAGATCCATGCCCAAGGAAGATCATCTCAAAGGCTAGATCTAAATTTAAGCCTTAAGTCCATCATGTCCAAAAAGGCCAGATCTAAATTTAAACCAAGATCCATCATGCCCAAATAGGTTGGATTCACCATGCCCAAAGGGGCTACATCTAAAACTCAAATTTAGATTCTATCAAGTCCAAAAGCGGTTGAATCTAAAACTCAAATTTAGATTTCAACACACCCAAAAGAACTGGATCTAAATTCAAACCTTAGATCTATCATGTTTAAATGGGTCAGATCTAAACCTAAACTTAAATCCAACATGTTTATATGGATAGGATTTAAGTCTAAATTAAACCAACATACCCGAAAGGGTGGGTCTAAATATAAATCTGGATTCAAGATGTTCAAAAGAGAATTAAATCCAAATATAAATTTAAACCCTTATGAAACTAGAAGACTAAATTAAATCCTACAAGTGCAGATCATTTATTAATTCATATATTTGCTATTTATAATGCATAAAAAACTTATATGCTTCTCTTGTCCAAATTTACTATGGATTGCCTACATTAGTTACCTAAAAATGCCAAATAATATGTCTCCTACTGAGCCAACTGAGGATCAGATATGGGCCATTATTGAAGACCATAATCTACATTATTTGGTTAGATTACATGATTAGCTATCATATCATAAGGATATGTTGATGTGCAGGGATATGTTTGAGGATTCATTTGCTCAACCATCATACGTTCTACCTCTTGATTTATAGCTTCTATCAGGTCATGATCTTGTTGATTGGGTGATCAATTTAAAGCTGAGACAAAGTCATGATGTTTCTTTAGAGTAGGTCCCAGATCACATTAGCTTTGGGGATCAGTATGTACTTCAATAAGTTTCAGATACTACTTCTTTTATAGGTACAATCAAGCTTTTGGGTTATCGCATATTACATCATGAGACAGAAGATCGAGACCAAAAGTTAATGTTTAGTGTTGAGCTTACTTTTGGATGAGTTTAACATCATCCCTAGACTACTAATTAGGACATCTAATTCTACATTAGAAGCCTCCAAATTAAATGCTTAGGCCACTTAACTTAGTGACCTAGTGTACCTTTATAAAGTCGAACCTAACTAAATCATATTGGATAGACTTGGACTAAATTCAAATCTAAATCCAAAATAATTAAAATCTAAATCTAAACCAACTTAAATCAAGGTGAATAGGATAATTAACCTAATTATACTATTTAACCATAAGGCCACTTAAACTTAAAAGAAATTCAAGCTAAATCAAAATAAACCTACTCAAAATCGAATGAAACCGAAACCAAATGACTAGCATAAAATCAAATCTAAATTAAGGTCAAATATGGTCAACCCTTCTAACAAAGTTTCATTTAGGTGGGTCCCACCAACTCAAAGGTAAATCCACTAAAATTAGACCAAATGAAGCCATTCAAAAAGGCTTGAAATCATAAAATAAACATATTCAAGCATGAACCAAATAAATTTAAAACATCATAAATGACATAGTAAACACAATTATAACTAAACCAACTAATTAAAATGGATTAATAGATTAGAAATCCAAGTTGACCCCCCATTCAACTCAAATGGGTCAAACTTGTCGAAATTACATTAAACCTTCATATGGTATGGATCAATTGATTCATAAATCATTTGTTGGACAATGAATATTGATTGAAATCAAAGACTAAAATCAATTAAATAACTAAACTAAATTAAATCAATTTAGTTAAAATAAAACCCAAATATCATGAAATGAAACATTTGAACTAAACCCAATCCCAAATGAATTTAACCCAACACTTAATCCATACTAAATGGTTTGACTTAGATCAACAATCGACCAATAAACTATGAGAAAATATGGTGGCCATGGGAGAAGTTAGGTGTGATGTGGAGACCATGTGATGGAAACAGGAATTAAAATTCCCAAGGAAATAAAATCTTGCTTCCCCTCCTCCATACCTCATCCACCCACCTCTTCACCTCAAATAAATTGGATTCTTTCCATTTAGCTGACTACCTCTTGGAGGAAACTTCAAAGGAGTTCAAAGGGATAATGGTCATCATAATGGAAAACATTGAATAGGGCCTCTTCCATGGGATAATGGCTCATGACCAAACTAAGAGAGGGATGAGGAGACTTCCCTTCCTAAAGGTTCTTTTTAATTCACTCATAGGGGGAGGAGAGACCAAGTCCAACCATTAGCTGGAGTCCATGTTACCGAAATCCAGAATCTGCCATCCCAAACTTTCTATATATAGTTCTCAGTCATGTATGGAAAGAAGGGAAAGAAGCTTCCTATCCAATATTTTCATCCTACATTCATAAGATGAAGAGAGGATAAGTTGAAGTCTTCCTCGAGCCTTTCACCACCACAGACATTGGTCATGGTGGCAAAAAGAGCGAGCTCTCAACCTCATGGAAAAAAGAGAGTGAGCTATCCTCAACCAAATTGAACTTCCTTACATGCTCTAGGGGTGGAGACGAACTCGAACGAGCCTTGACCCAACCCCTACATTTCTAGCGAGCCAAAAAAAGGCGAACCGATAGAAATGAGGTTCATATTTGTCTTTATGGCGATCCACATGGAGACATGGTGTGAAATTTCTTCTAGAGGCTCAACAAATCCTCATTAAGGTGTACAAATTGTCCCCTCGAGGGTCAATGATGAGGTATGCTTCAAAATTGATTCTTATAGCATTTTTATTTGGTCTTTTGTGAATCCAACTTGATCTCAAGTGATATCAAGCCATTTTGATGGGTTAATCAAAATGATGCAATTTTTTTGCTCGATCATCAGAGATCAACCCCAAAATATGGATAGCCCTGATTCTCTGAGGAAGGGGGAGATAATCCATGCCATCCGTTCCTTTTATTTGGATTGGACGGTTGAGATTTAGAATCATCACTTGATTAAATTCCCTAAAAGATCAATTCATAAAAACCAGACTGTCCAATTGTGAGATGAATTCCATGATTAATGGCACCATTCGAGCTAGATCCACATGGATCCAGCTAGCCGAATCGGATGCCATGTGTAAAGAGGTACCACATCGGCGCTATGTGGTGCCACCTAATAAAACAGGAAATTCTAAAAATTTTGAACTAAATAAATATTAAAAGAAAATTAAAAAACCTTCAAAAAACTCAACAAACAAATAAAAATAAGGGATCTACATATTCATAGAGGAATCCATTAAACCCAAAATATCAATTAATTTTGATTAATATTAATTTGAGTTTAAATAAAAATAATCAAACTCAAATTAAACTAAACCACTTATCTAATTAATTTAAAACGTTGCAAAAAAAGAAATTAGGGTTACAACATAAACTAGGTGAATTTTCCATAATTTATTGCAAAGTTAATAAAAAAGATTTGAAATTTCCAACCTTAATGAAATAAATTAATTTTAAATCAAAAAAATCATGAAAATTGATGAAATATTTCAAATCATCATAATAAATCTTAATGAACCTAAACACTTCATCAAAACTCTTTGAAATCCAATAAACCATAAAATTGCCAAATTTGGTAATTAATTGAATTGATTAATCCAATTAATTAACCTGAACTTAGAAAAATCATAATATATCAACCATAACTCCAAAAACTTCAAATGAACCCTTTATGGATGCATTTCTTGAGATAAATTTAATAAAAATAAAACTCCTAATTAATTTCTCTTAATTTAGGCTTAATTTAAGTTTTATTGAAATACTTAAATCCTTAATTAATTCCAAATTACATATCTAATTAAAATGAAACTTTTGGAAACTCAAATTGGCAAGGAACCCACTTGCCATAAAAGTTCCAAATCCAATTGACTTTTAGATATGAAGTTATTGATTTTTCAATCCGAAGCTCAATATAAATGAAATAATAAATTAGAAAATTATGAAAATTGTGAAAATTTGTAAAATCAACTTAAAACATTTACATTAACATCAAAACACTAAAGAAAATTTTCAAACCCTTTAAAATTATAGAATTTGATTAATCATACACTTGGCATTTAATGGAATAAAAAAAATTAAACCCTAATCTAATCACTTATCAAAGCAAAAATAATTAAATTAATCACGTGAAGATCAAAACTCATTGATGTTTGAATTTCATATTCAAATGTGAAAATCCATTAATATGAAAATTCTTAATTCCATTTGGGTTAATGAATAACATAATTTCAAATGCAAATGAAGGTAATTAACAAAATAAATTAAACCTAAATATTTTGAAGCTTAAAATTTCCCAAGTTAGGTACCCAAACTAGCTTAAGTCTCCTAAGTTTTGAATTGATTATCAAATCAAATAAATTTATTGACAAAATCTTAACACTTAATAAAATCAAAACCTAAACTAAGAATGAATCAAAATGCCAATTTAAATGAATTAGCTTAAATTCAAATAAATTAAATAAACACAAACATTAATGGATATAAACCTTAATGAATTCTATTTAATTCAAATAATTTACATAATTAAAATATAGAATAATAAATAAGCATTTAATCAAAGCAAAATAAAAACTAAACTAATGAATAAATTAAACCATTTAAACATTAATGAACATTAAGAAGAATGAATACTTCAAATCCAATTTAAAAGAAAAGTTTTAATCAAACTAAATCCAACTTAATAGAACTTAAGAAGAAGTTAATCTAGATACTTAGGACCTTAGTTCGCCCTTTAGAATGAATCTTTATTGTGGGGTAAGGATTTCATTCTACTAGAAATTAGGATATTAAATAGAATGGGTTCCAGCCAAAGTGAAACTTAAGATATTCTTCATTCTTGATAACTTTAAATCTCATCTTAACATAAAATGAGTCTAAAAAAATTATAAATTATAAATTATTAAATAATTTAAATTGAAACCATCCATGGTAAATTAAACAAATTTTAAGACTAAAAGAAGTCAAAAAATAAAATAAAATTTTTTCGTAATCCAACATATGATATATAATCTGGACACCCAAGGTCATATAGATACTGGTTCGAAGAAGATCTTGATGCCTCGAATCAATGGTATAATAATGACATGTACCTATGAAGCAAAGTTATGAAAATTAAAGAGTCTCAAAACTAAGTTAACTTAAATATTGAAAACTAAATTGAAACTTAAACTTAAAAAAAAACCTAGTATTGTCTTATCACAAAAGCCTATTTTCTTCACGCACTAGAATATTAGGTCACCGACCCTAAATTTAGGTTAGGCAAATCTTTAAAATATGTGATGTGATATTTTTATTTTATTTTATTTTATGCTAAAATATTATAGACTAGATGGCTAGGATTTTATGCCTGTTATACCAGATGGAAGGATGTTCTTTATAGAACTGATGTTGTCTTCAGCAGAGAGCAATGCTATAAAAGGGGGGTTGTCATAATAAATTATATATAAATGTTATTTTCTTACAGGTATGATTAAGTCCCTCAGCATAGCCTAATGAGATAGGTGAGCTTGGCAAGCAACTAATGCTAAGACTATATGTTTGCAAATATAACTTCTAATGTATTATTTGCATTTCCTAATGTTTGTATTGTAGGCTTAAGAATTTCTTTTAAATTTTAAATGTAATTTGAGCCTAGAATTAGGTTAGGATCTCTAGGGTCTAAAAATAGCAAGAGCTAACCTTACTAGCTGGTGGTCACTTGTGAAGCCCAAAAGAGGCCCTAAAGAAGAAGACAATCCTAGAAGAAGACCAATAGATGTAGACTTGTAGCTCTAGGTCAAGATGTATAATGGTAGAGCTCGGATGCCCATTTTTCCCTTTCTTCTTGGGTGTATAGTCATACTTGGCCACATTGGTCTATTCTCTAATTTAAATTTGGCTTGATTTATTTTGAGTGTTCAATAGAATTAACCTACTTTTCTAAGTTTTTTTGTGTTTATTGTGATGAATGCTGACATTAGGCTCTTAGAAAACTAAATTTTCTACCCAACCTAAATCTAAATAACTTAAATAAAAATAAAGAAATTCAAAATTTCATATAAATTAAAACCCTAAGAATAACTTAAAATTAACTATAAAAAATTAGCTTTTATGAATCATGCCAACATATTATTCTAAATTCTTGAATTGGGCACTTCACCCAGTGCACATAAGGGTCATCTAACCTTTGAAGATGACCACCTTCTTTGAGAAGTTTGCCTTCTCTTCTTGATTTGAGATATGTCCACTTCTAATTGAATTTCATTATAGGCATAAATTGCATACCCCAAAATCTTTAAATGAATTATGATCAAGTTATAAAGTTGAAAATTTATTGCATTAGTTAAGTACATAACATACCCAACATAATCTTTGGGATTATGGAGTGAACCTAGGTTCTTAGATTCTTTCCTAAAATACAACATCCAAGCCATCTTGCATACTTGAGGCTTGGCATCATGGATTTAAAATTCATTTAGGTGGTGTTAGTTGGCAACCCTGCAAGCGTTATAAGTCTAGAAGAGTTAGGGATAGGTTTGTTCCCTCAAATGAGAGGAATAACCAATAATTCCCAAAGTTGAATTAGATCAACCCTCTGATTTGTATCATAAGCATTTATAGACTTAGGTTCTAAACCTTCCTACTATAGTAAGTCTTTAACCTTGGGCATTTCTGCAGTCTTGTGCTGACATAATATAAGTCCTAGATTTCTAATAAAATTTTAACTCAAAATTTAATTTAAATTCTAAGATTTAAAGCTTAATAGTATGATAGTTGAATGTTCCATTGGGCATCCTAGTATATATGGACATTTCTTACTCTGTCCCTTTTGGCTTCCAAAAGAACTCCTTCCACTTTATAATGTTCCCTTTTGAAATTCCAAATAATGATTTTCCTTGAAACTAGTAGAAATCTATAGAAATAGATGCCTATTTTCTTTAATCGAGAGTATTCTTAGGAAGAAATCTTTATTCTAAGATGTAATTAACTAAGGGCTTTCCATTATAGGGAACCATGATCCTTGTATAAAATAAACTCTCTAGCACATTAAAGACTAATTAGCCTTCAGAGTCTTTTATTAAAGAAACAAATATATTATAAGATAATATGTTTATCTTGAATAAATATTTTTACTTCTTAATGACACATTTGATCATCTAAATACAAAATTCCTAAAATATATTTGATTCACAAATTTTCCCCACAAAGATATTTTCTGGGGACTCTGATAAGGAATGGTTTCTCTCTATCTTTAGAAATATGCTCTTATTTTTATACATCAATAGTGTACTTGTGTTACTCATGGGTCAAGCCTGACTTTCTTTCTATTGGATGACTCTCCATTTCATCCTTAGTAAAGCTCATCCAACATCCTTAACTTAAGTTCTAAAACTCTTCATTTCTCACAGTTAAATGACTGGTCCTAGAACCAACCTTCTTTTCAACTAAACAAATGAAAATAAAGTCATTTCTATTAGATCTGATTCTGGTCAAAATGGATTTGATATCATTCCATTTTTGAAAAAATATTATATTAAAAAATTTTGAAAATCATTTTAAAATTAAAAAAATCTCAAAGTTATATTTGTCCTTGACTTTATTTTGGTTTTATACAAAATCTAAAGGGAATCAGGATATGGTCCTTAAATCCATACCACTTTGTTCTTATACATTTAAAGATAGTAAACATAAGAGAGTGTGTATTGAAACAAAGGAGTTTTTTTTTTAATCTTGATAAAATTTTGAAATCAAAGGAAGTGGGCATAGTTTTAATTATTGCCCCTAACCACCATAATTGAAGCTTGAGTAGCATTTTAAAAAGAAAAAGAAAAAGAACCAACTTTAAAAAAATTATGAAAGCGGATAAGTAAGAAAAATTATCCCAAAAGAATGCCTTATTGACCTTAGAGGACAATTAAAGAAATTAAATGTGAATCCTTTTACCCTTATAGAAGGTAATTTCCATATATATGTATATATATATATAGATATATATATATATATATGCAATTTAGTTTTAATCATAATCATTTTTATGATTCATCTATACGTCCACTAGAATTTTGGAAATCGGTTGTCTGAGTTGATTAACCAATTCTAAGGAGTGACTTAGTGATAACCCTCTTTAGACCCTCTAGAAACCAAGAATCATTAGGAGTTTAAGAGAGAGTCAAGAAATAAAGATGACATGATATTGTAAATAAGATGACATAATAAAATTATACATTTGTTCCTAATAAATGAAAGAAAATAGGGGGTAGCGAAAGAGAATTCAGATTCTCCTGATAAGGTTGAAATGAATGAAATTTAATTTTACTAATTTAACTCAATTTCCTTAATAGGAATCCTCTCCCATTAGATGATTGATATTTCATATATAGCCTTAATTAATTTTAAGCACAAATTATAAAGACAAAATCAATAAAGGCTTCAATCCTTCTAAAATAATTCTTAAATATCATGACCTTAAGAATGGGTCCTAATGGTGATGCTTCTATCTTTCATAATGAAAATATGAAAATTCTATCTTTGATAGATCGATAGAAGAACACGAAGACCCATTGAGGATAGAGTTGACCCTACTCTCCCTCCCTCCCTTCATATTAAAAGGAAATTTTTCAAATTAAATTCAAAATGGAAGAGTCAAACTGCCTCAAATAACACAAAAGAAAAGGTGAACAATTCATTTTGAAATTTTGACAAATTACCTTCTTAATTCATAAATAGAAATAATAAAATTTTGCTCATTTTTTTTAACTTTTGATTGTGGCATTTTTTTCCTACCATAGAAAAGTTGCGCACAAAATTGAGCATCATCATGCTCTGAAAAGAGGGAGAGAAACAAAAAGAAAAAATAAAGAAGGAAATAAAATGAATGAAAATGTAAATGATCATTAATCAAGCATTATGCAATATTGTAAGTTTTCCTTAATTATTAGCAACTTTTGGATGTGGTATTCCACTAAAGAAAATAGAGAAGGTTCTAGGGTTATCTTCTATGATGAAGATCTACTAAGAATTGTTGAATATAAACAATGTCTTTGTCAATGTGAAAAATTCTAAAGAAAGGTCTCCAAAATGTTTATTAATCCGGGGTATCGATCAATATCATTTGTAAACAAATATGAAAGTGAGTATACATGAGCCCAATGTAGTCTAATTCTGATAAGATGTTGCCTTGTGTATTTAATAAAGAAAAGAAAGTGAGTTTTCAATTAAAATTTAATTTTAGAAACTCATTTTGAAAATCTTAATCTCAATCACTTTGTTGATTGTAGGTGATAATTAAAACATTGAAATAAAATCTTAGGATTTTAAGAACATCTTTAATGCTCTTGGATAGTATTTTCCAACCTAAATAAAAAAAAAAGAAGAAAAAGGGAAAAGAGAAAAAAGTGATAATTTATTATGAAAGGATGTTTATACCCATTATGTATTCATGAGTTTAGAGTCCTTAAAAATATTATTTTTTTTTGTTAGTCCTAAATGAGAATTATTAACTCTATAAAATTGGGGCACACCAAGTCTTAAAGAAAACATTATTTAGTGCCTCACTAAGTCTTATATTCAGTCAAAGAATTAGATAATGTAATATGAACAATCAATCAAAACAAAGAATTGAGTATGAAAAGTGCCACATTAGATGTTGTATTTAGAGAAAGAGTAGAAAGCATCCAATACACTATCAAATGTTGTATCTATGAAAAACATCAAATGTTGTATTCAAACAAAGAGTCGAATGCATCCAATATCCTAGAAAATGTTGTATCCAAGAAAAACATCAAATGTAACGTCTTACAAAGGGTCAAAGTGTTATTAAAATTTTGACAAAAAAAGAAAGAAAATAATAGAAAAAGAAAGAAAAGAAAAGAAAAGAAAGTAAGTAAGAATGAATGAATAAAAAAGAGAAAAGTAATAAAGGTAGAAAGACTAAATCCAAGAGCTAAAAGTTGAAGTTTGAAATTTCTAAGTATGTAGTGTAGACTCTTCCATATCAAAAAAATTAAATAGATGGTAGAATTAGAAGTCAAAGTTGCACGTACCTTCAATTTTACACTTTCATCTTTAAAATAGGCATAAACTTTAAAATAGAAATGTTAAAGAGATAATGGATTTCCTTTTCTAAGAATCCTTATCCTTTGTCAATCAAAAATTCAATTGAGTATAATTTGATCCCATAGCAAGTGGCCTATAGATAAAAGTCATAAGCAAGAAAAGCTATGAAGCATTAAAAAATTGAAACTAAAAGTTGGTTTAAGATTCAGTACTATAGAGCCATTGTCAAATGAGAATTATTAAATAGTCAGGGTCTTGACCTTCTCATCAAAGGCACTCTAACATATTAAATGAATATTGTTTAGATGTGTTTGAAGACCTATATAGCCTTCAAGTTTAGGATGCACCCCTAGAATTTGAAAAGGAATTTAAATCCATAATTGGTAAGCTAAAAGAAATAAGTCTACAATGGAAGTTGATCCACAACCGATATCAATAATCTAACTCTTTAATGACTCATATATTAATAACTTAATCGAGCTATTCTTAGAATTTTAAACCAAATTTATCTGGAAATAATTTGAAATATTCTCCAGATATAGCAGTTTACAAGCTTAGGCTTGATGCAATTTCAGTAAACTAAGTCCCTTGACATATGCAATTAAACTTCAAAATAAAAGCAAGATGTTGCTATACTAAAAAAAACTAGTCAATGATGGTCAAACATGAGAAGAAAACATATTCTTGGTTGGCTAACATCATCACAATAAATACAAAAAAGGAAAATAAAAAGAAAAAGATCAAATCTGCATGTGTAAATCTTGGAACTAGGACAAATTTTTACCTTGAATCTATTACCCATACTATATTTCAAAATTGATAAAGCCTTTATCTATAAGATTATCCTCTTTAAGGATGACTTATCTGAATATTATCAAATCAAGATAATTCTAAAATAAAATTGAAATCATACGATATGGTCTCAAAATTAGAATAATTTACCAAAGGGTCATGATCAAGATTTCTGAAAACCTCACTTTTGATTAAGTGAAGTGTTATGTTGAAAATCTTGCTAAAAAACTAATAAATGATGAAAAGAAGAAAAAGAAATATTATTATGATTTGAAAATGATCATACCACTACATATGTTTCCTAAAATATAGCTTTGAGGTAATTTCAAGAAACTTGTAGTGAAATTTAGATAGATAAAAAAATGAACAAATAAGAATTAATTAAAGCCATCTATAAATATCATTCAATAAAACCTTTAAAGATAAATAATTCAACTTAAGAAAATTTATTTCAAAATTATTAGGAGAATCTTAATTTTTCAAATAATTTAACCCTCTAATTCCTTTATTGATTAGAGGTAAAAGAATAAAAAAAATAATATTTAGGAATTATGTCCATCTAACCCTTGCCATCAACAAGATCATTAGCAAAATCATAGCCAATGGGCTCCAAAAAATCCTCCCAACACTCATCTCCCAAAACCAAACTACATTCATAAAAGGCAGGAACATTATTGATAACATCTTATTAGCCCAAGAGTTGGTTAAGGACATTAATAGAAAAGGTAGAGGAGATAATGTAATGATGAATATTGATATAAAAAAATGCCTTTGACACACTTAGCTGGGACTTCTTGCGGAAGTATAAAAGAAAGAGGCTTCTCTCAAAACTTTTATAATTTGGCGGAGACACTACTTTCTAATAACCACTATAAACTATTACTCAATGGGCAAGCTAGTGGTCTTTTGAAGATAACAAGGGAGTGAAACAAGGTGATCCACTCTCCCCCACTCTCATCATTTTGGCTATAGACATTCTTTCTAAAAAGCTGAACAGTGTCTCAAACACAAAAGAGAAAATCAACTTCCACTCTACAGGGAACATTAATATTACCCACTTGGTATTTGCTGATTACCTTTTAGAAATGGGAATAAGAGAGCTATCAAAACTTATATGGAAATCATCACGGACATCATGGACCTCCCTGGTATGTCTTTAAACACTGTCAAATTTCTTTTTGTTACAGAAAGCAGATCAACAAATCCAAAATTAAATGGACCATTGACAAAATTGGGTTCATTGATTCCAAACTCCCCCTCTATACCTTGGAATCAAGCTATACAAAGGAAAAATTACATCCTCTATCTTCAATGAGCTCATTGAAAAAATTTAATATAAAATAAGCACATGGGAAAACTCTTTACTCTCTTTTTTGTGGGAGAATAACCATTATCAAAAACATCCTCAATTCAATCCCATTACACCACCCAAGTCCAACACATTCCAAAATAAACCAATTGAATATTGAAAGAATATTAAATAGGTTTCTTTGGAGCCACACACAGAAGTCCATACATTGGGCTAGATAGAAAAAGTTGTGCAAATCGACCAACAAAGGAGGACTAGGTTTCAAAATGATAGAGTAGAATATCAAATGCAACACCTACAAACTTTGGATAAAAATGAGGAGAATAGCTCACTGTGGTATAATTATATGTTGAGGAAGTATTGCAAAGCCTCGCACCCAATGACAATGACAAGAAAACTGAATGACTTAGCACTCTGGAAAAAGCTACTATTGCACATGGAGGCTATTGAAGATCTAATCTTTTGGGACCTAGGGGATGTCTGTATCGATCTTTGAAATGGCCATTGATTTGTGGATGAGCCTCTTCCTAGAATTTGATGGAACTAGACCCTTACAATCCTGCCACATTAAAGAACTTTAGAAATATGTTGAGTGGGAGAAAGAGAAATACAATATATTCTTCCTCCCCATATCTGCAATAAGATCTATAATCTAATAATTAATAATGATAGAAAATATAGTTGGTCAAAGGGAAAGCTCCTTACATTTCCATACACAAACATTATATCTCACTTGTTGGAGAGACACCAAATTAATCCCTTGTGGTAAAGCTATATGGAATCACAAAATCAGACCATCTATTACCTTCTTTATTAGAGACTCTTCCACCACTTCCCACCTCTTGATGATATCCTCAAACTCAAGGGACTAAAGCTTCCCTCAAGATGTCCCTTATGTAAAAAAGAGGAAGAAGGACTCCAACATGCTTTCATCCAATGCAAATTTAGTAGTTCAATCTGGGATGGGAATGACAGACAAATGGGCAAGGTGTGTTGGACATTTCACTCTATTCACTTCTTGGATAAATCCCATCAAGAAGACTGCAAGTTATCCTCCAAAACATTACATGCCATCCATATCATCCTTTGGTTCATCCAGACTACAAGAAATGAACTCAAACATAATGACTCCAACATCATTATTGATTCCACTATTTTAAAACCAACTCACACTTACAACTGATGAACATAGGGGAGGATCAAAAGTTGAACTACAATAGAGATTCTCCAACCATCTATAGATCTCCAAAATGGATCCATGTATTTTGGAACAAACTTGGCCAAAACACCATCAAAATCAATATTGATGGTAGCTTCAACACCAACTCTAACAAGGATGGATTGGAGGCATCTTTAGGAAATGTGAGAGAGACTGCATCTACTTCTTCTCTATGCCTTATACTGCTTCTTCTACACTCCCTACTAAAACCACTACATGATCTTTGCTCTTCTCTTTGCTTCAAGAAAGCCTCAGTTCAACTACTAGATTGAATCTGACTCTTTACTACTCATCTGGACCCTTCAGAATGAACAAATCCAGTAACCACCGTATCTCATAATCAACCTACTCAAGACTATCAAATAACTAAAGGAGAACCTCAAAGTATCTTGCTTCCATATTTAGAGGAAGTGAATAGACATGCTGACCTTATAGCCAAATGAGGTTCATTACTCCAACATTTCTCTTCTTCAAGCATCCTGATAGAGAACTTAAATTACATGTACTTAGTGACAAGTTGGGTTTACCATACATTAAACCAAATATTCTATAATCACCACTTATTTTGTTTTTTTATATTGTACTCTTTGATTAATCAATAAAATCTTCACCTTTATGCAAAAAAAAAGTCCATGTGACCCTTGCCTAGTAGTCAAAATCTTGATGTTTAAGTTAACCTATTAAAGCCCCTTCTCCTAAGCTTAGCATTTAGGTTTGGAATCAAGTCTTCAAAGACCCTTCTTAATTGCTAGATAGATAAGAGTAAATCCCCTAATTGTATCCTTCTCTAGTTAAAATTTGCATGTAGTTTGGATTAGAAGTAAGTGTCCATATTAACATCCTCTCCAACTACTATTCTGAAATAGGAATAAGTCCCTTGAAGGCATATTCTCTGACTACAATGATTGTATTAGGATTAGATTCTTCATTGAATCTTGACATCCCTCTACTTCTTAGAAATTAGTGAATCTCAGTTTCTAACAATGAATCATTCTCAGTTGAAACAAATTCAAGCACACATTTTCCTATCTTTTACAATCAAATTTAAAACAAAATTTGAAATTAAAACCAAAATCAATTTTAAACTCTAAATTCTGAAACTAAATTCAAATTCTTTCAAGTTTATGCTTTAGTGTTGACTAATTTAGTCAATGCCAATATGTGCAGTGTATTCTAGTAAGCACTACACATATTGAGGGTCCATTTGTTGATCATTTTGGATGAGGTTAACATAATCCCTAAACTAGTAATTAGGAAATCTAATCCTATATTAGAAGCCTCCTAATTAAGCAGTTAGTGACCTAGTATACCATTCTAAGGTCCAACCTAACTCAATAAAATTGGATAGACCTAGACTAAATTCAAATCAAAATAAAAAATAATTAAAATCTAAATCTAAACAAACTTAAATCAAGGTGAATAGGATAATTAACCTAATTATTCTATTTAACCTTAAAATCACTTAAACTTAAAAGAAATTCAAGCTAAATCAAAACAAACCTAAATTAAAGTCAAATGAAACCATGAAATAAAATAACAAGCATAAAATTAATTCCAAATCAAGGTCAAACCTGGTCAACCCTTTTAAAATAGGTTTGATTTATTTAGGTCTTATTAAATCAAAGGTCAACACACTAAAATTGGACCAAATGAAGCCATTCCAAAGACTTGAAATCATAAAATAAACATGTTCAAGCATGAATAAAATAAATCTGAAACATCATAAATGACCAATTAAACATAATTAAGTATAAACCAACATCCTAAAATGGCTTACTAGTATAAGAAATTCAAGTTGACCCTTTCAAGTCAAATGGGTAAAACTAGTCTAAATTACATTAAATGTTCATATGGTATGGATCAATTGATTCATAAATGATTTTTTGGACAATCAATAAGAAATGGAATTCAATACTAAAACTAATCAAAAAACTAAATTAAATTAAATTAATTTAGTTTAAACAAAACCCAAATATCATGAAATGAAACATTTGGACTAAACCAAATTGGAAAAGGATTGAACCCAACACTTAATCCATACTAAATGGTTTGACTTGGGTCAACAACCAACCATCAAACTATGAGATAATGAGGTGGTCATGGGAGAAGTTAGGTGTGATGTGGAGACCATGTGAAGAAAAGAGGAATTAAAATTACAAAGGAAATCAAATCCTACTTCCCCTCCTCCATATCTCTTCTACCAACCTCTTCACCTCAACAAAATTGGATTTTTTTCCATTTAGTTGAATACCTCTTGAGGAAACTTCCAAGGAGATCAAAAGGATAATAGCCATCACCATGGCAAGCATTGAATAAGGCCTCTTCCATGGGAAAATGGCTTGCCAAACCAAGAGAAGGAGGAGGAGAATTTCTCCCCTCAAGGAGTTCATTCCAATTCACTCACAGTGGGAAGAGAGACCAAGTCCCTTGGCCGGAGTCCTTACCGCCGATGGCCAGAATTTGGCCACCCAAACTTTCTATATATGGTTCTCAACAATGTATGGAAAGAAGGGAAAGAGGCTTCCTCTATCCAATATTTTTGTCCTAGGACATTCACAAGATGAAGAGAGGCAAGTTGAAGTCTTCCCCAAGCCTTTCACCGCCAACAAGCTAGAAATTGGCCAATAGCAAAGAAAAGCGAAGATCTCATGCTCTCATGGAAAAAAGTGACAGAGCTATCCACCATTTAAATTAAACTTCTCTACCCATTTTAGGAGTGGAGATGAACTCAAATGAGCCTTGACCTGACCCTTATGTCATCGGCGAGTTGAAAAATGGCGAACCTAATGGAAATGAGGCTGAGGTTGATCTCCGGGTGATCCTCATGGAAACACGACGTGAATTCCTAGAGACTCGACACATCCTCATGAAGGTGTATGAATCATCTTGTCACTGAGGATTAACGACAATGAGGCATGCTTAAAAATGGATTCCTATAGCATTTTGGTTTGGTCTTTTGCAAAGCCAACTTGATCTCAAGTTATATCAAGTATCTTTGATGGGTAACAAATCCATCTTTGATCGGTTTGTAATCAAAATGATAAACTTTATCGCCTCGATCATCAGAGATCATCCCCAATGGATGAACCATCCTCGGTTCTCTAATAGAAGAAGGGAGAGATAATTCTTGACATTGGTTCCTTCTATTTGAAATGGACGGTTGAGATATAGAAGCACTACTTGATTAAATTCTCTTAAGGATCCACATGTGAAATCCAAACCATCGATTGATCATCAGACGGTTGAGATGAATTCTGTTGTACCCATCGCCATCCGAGTTGGATCTGCATGGATCTGGCTGGCCGAATCAATTTTAAATTAAATAAATATTAAAAAAAATTTTAAAAATTTTAAAAATTTATAAAAAATAAGTTACTTATCCAAAAATGAAAATAATGGCTCTATGGATTCATCTTAAAGAAAGAATTCATTAAACCCAAAATCCCAATTAATTTTGGGTAATTTTTGATTAATTTAAGTTTAAATGAAAATAATCAAACTCAAATTAAACTCAAACAACTCATTCAATTATTTTGAAACTTTATGGAAATGAAATTATTTCAAAGTAATAAATAATATGAAATATCCAACCATAACCCCTAATTTTAATGAAATAAATTAATTTTAAATTAGAAAATCATGAAAATTTATGAAAATAATTCAAATCATCGTAATAAACCTTAATAAACCTAAACACTTCATTAAAATTATTTGAAATCCAATAAACCATAAAATGGCCTAATTTGGAAATTAATTAAATTAATTAACTTAATCTGATTAATTAATCTGAACTTAAAAAAATCATAATAAATCAACCAAAACTCCAAAAACATCAAATGAACCCTCCATGGATGCATTTTTAGAGAAGATTTTAAGAAAAATAAAAATCCTAATTAATTCCTTCTAATTTAGGCTTAATTTATGTTTTATTAAAATAATTAAAATATTAATTAATTCCAAATTACATATATGATTAAAGTGAAACTTTTGGAAACTCAAATTGGCAATGAACCCCACTTGACCTTTAGATGAGGTTTTGAATTTTAAATCCTAAAGTCAATATAATTGAAAAAATAAAGCAAACAATTATGAAAATTTATAAAATCAACTTAAAACATTTACATTAACATCAAAACACTTAAAGAAAATATTTCAACTTTCTGAAATTTAAAATTTTGATTAATCATCCACTAGGATTTAATGGAATAAAAAAATTAAACCCTAAGCTAATCACTTATCGAAGCCATGATAAATTAATTAATCAAGTGAAAACAAACATCATTAACCTCTGAATTTAATATTCAAATGTGAAATCCATTAATATAAAAATTCTTTAAATCCATTTGAGTTAATGAATAACATAATTTCAAATGGAAATGAAGGTAATTCACCAAATCAACTAAACCTAAATACTTTAAAGCTTAAAATGGCATAAGTTAGGTGCCCAAATCATAAGTCTCCTAAATTATGAATTGACTAATAAAATTAAACAAATTGATTAACAAAATCTTAACACTTAATAAAATAAAAACTTAAACTAAGAATGAATCAAAATACCAATTTAAATGAATTAAATTAAATTCAAATAAATTTAAAAAATAAAAACATTGATGGATATAAACTTAATGAAATCAATTTAAACCAAATAAATTAAATAATTAAAGCATATGAAAATAGATTAGCATTTAATCATAACAAAATAAAACTAAAATAATGAATAAATTAAATCATTTAAACATTAATCAACATTAAGAAAAATGAAGCTTAATTCAAATCTAAAATAAAAGTAAAATTCTAATCAAACTAAATCCCACTTAATAGAACTTAAGAAGAAGTTAATCAAGGTACTTAGAACCTTGTTTGACCATTGGAATGAATCTTTACTATAAGGAAAAGATTCCATTCTAGTAGAAATTAGGATGTTGAATTGAATGGGTTACACCCAAAGTAAAACTTATTATATTCTTGCCTTTAGGTTTGCCTTACATAAAATGAATCTACAAATAGTAAGTTAAGTAAATTTTAAGACTAAAAGAAGTCAAAAAATAAAATAAAACTTTTCATAATTAATAATACACAATATATAGTCTAGACACCCGAGGTCATAAGGCTATTAGTCTGAAGGAGGTCTTGATACCTCGATTCTCTAGTATAATAATGATATGTACCTATGAAGTGAAATTATGAAAATTAAAAAGTATCAAAATTAAATTAATTTAAATATTGAAACCCTAAATTGAAACTTAAACTTAAAAAAGACTTAGTATAGTTTAACCACACAAGCCCATTTTCTTCACACACTTGAATATTGGATCACCAACCCTAGATTTATGTTACGCCAATCTATGAAATTATGTGATAAGATGTGATGTGATGTGACATTTTATTATTTTATGGTGAAATATTTTAGACTAGATGGCTAGTGTTGTTTACTCGTTAAACTAGATGGTAAGATATTCTTTCTAGAACTGAAGCTGTCTTTATGAAGGGTTTATGCTAAAAAGGGACCACCATAACAAATTATATATAAATAATGTTTTCTGCGGTATGTTTTAGTCCCTAAGTATAGCCCAATAGGACAGGTGAGCTTGGCAAGCAACAAATGATAAGCCCATATGTTTGAAAATATAACTACTGATGTGTTATTTCAATTTCCTAACATTTGTTTTGCAGAGCGTAGGAATTTCTTTTTGAATTTTAAATATAATTTGAGCCTAGAATTAGGTTAGAATCTATGGAGATTAGGAATAGAAAGAGTTAACCTTACTAGCTACTGGTCCCCTATGAAGCCCAAAGAAGGTCCCTGAAGAAAGAGATGTTCTTGGAGGAAGACCCATAGATATAGATTTGTAGTTCTAGGTTGGCTATATAAGGGTAGACCTTGGTTGCTCATTTTTCTCTTTCTTCTAGGGTGTACAGTGGTACTCAGCTATGTTGGCCTATTCTTTAATTTAAATTTGGCTTGATTTATTTTAGGTGCGCAATCAAATCAACTTACTTTTATATGTATTCTTTCTGTTTTCTATGATGAATGCCTACATGTTAGGCTTTTAAGAAAATTAAATTTTTATTCCAACCTAAATCTAAACAACTTATACTAAAAACAAAGAAATTTAAAACTTCTCACTTAAATTAAAGCCCAAGGAATAGCTTAAAATCAACTAGGATCAACTAGCTTTTATGAATAATGCTAGCATATTATTCTAAATTCTTGAATTGGGAACTTCATCCATTACACATATGGGGCATCTGACCTTTGAGGATGACCACCTTCTTGAGGAAGTCTGCCTTCTCTTCTTGATTTGGCCCATGACCACTTCTAATTGCATCTCATTGTAGGCATAAATTGCATACCCAAAAAGCCTTAAATGAATTGTGAGTCAAGCTATAAAAGCTGAAATTTGTTGCATTAGTTTGGTACATATCATACCCAACATAATCTTAGAGATTAAGGAGTGAATCTAGGTTCTTAGTTTCTTTCCTAAAATACAAAATCATAGACATCTTGCATACATGAGACTTAGCATCATGAATTTAAAATTCATTTAGGTGGTGTTAGTCGACCTTTCAGGCTGGTTATAAGTCTAGAAGAGTCAGGAATAGGTTCATTTAGTTCAAAAATAAGAATAGTCAATAATTCCCTAAAGTTGAACTAGGTTGACACTATTAGAAGCACTTATAGACTGGGTTAAGCTTCTTTAAGTAACCCACAGGCATTTCTACAATATTGTGCTAATAGAATATAAGTCCTAGATTTCTAATAAAATTTTAACTTGAAATTTAATTTAAATTCAAAGATTTAAAGCCCAATAGTAGAATAGTTGAATTGTCAACTAGATATCCAGTATATATGGACATTTCCTACTCTATCCCTTTTGGCTTCTAGAAGAACTCCTTCCACTTTATAGTGTTCCCTTTCAAAATTCTAAATTATGATTTTCCTTTAGAACTAACTTAAAATTTATAGAAATAAATGCCTATTTCTTCAATTGAGAGTATTCTTAGGAAGAGATCCTTATTCCTAAGATTTAATTAACTATAACTTACTCTTATAGGGAACTATGATCCTAGTATAAAATAAACCTTGTCTACTTTTCATGTAGCTCAGAGAAAAACTCTCTAGTACATTAATGACTCATAGTCTTAGGAGTCTTTTATTAAATGATCAAATTCATTACAGGATAACATATTTATCTTTCAAGAAAATATACATACTTCTTAATGATGCATTTTATCATCCAAATAAAAAATTTCTAAAATCTAAGGGGTGTCACAAATTTTCTCCACATTTAACACACCCTTGTTAGTTGTCAATGGATACATATATTGGTCATGCCATCATCTACAAATGCATGGTAACATCCTCATGAGAGCCGGCACACAGTCTATGCATCACTTTTTGACTACAGCCTCCTTTTATTTACTTGGATTTAGAGCATAGTAGAACATTAGAACAAAACCACCAATACCTATTGGATTGGTCCACATGAGATGACAGTCAGCTTGGTAGAAATGCAAGATATAAAAGCATCCTTGTTATAGTCATTCCCCACTAGGTGTGTTTTCCTCCAAATCATGAGCTCTTTCAGCATCAACTAGCTATCCAACATAGGAGAGGTAGTTATGTATATTCTTTAGGTCTCCATCATGCTCTATCCCACTATTAAAGACTATTCAAAGAGCAAAGATCAGGTTATAGGAGACAAAGCATAGCTACTCTAGATAGATTGTCCAAGAGTTTTCTCAATTCAGAAGTATATTAATCTCATTTTGCATGACTGGATGATCTAGTTGATGTGGGATTTCATTCATCTGAGAAGCCCCTTAGTACCAGATTTGAGCCTGATGGAAAAGCTAGTTCCTAACATATCCTAACATGGGACATTAACGAGGAGCCATCTTTAGTGGCCTTCATTGTGACTTGGCTATTCTATTTTGTGTTTCTAGGTCACAGTAGAATTTTCCATCCTTTCATTATTTTGATGGCCAGTTTAATTGCTCATGGTGAGAGGATAGCACTAGCACCTGTATCATTAGCTTATCTATATTATGGAAAAGGCAGAGTGAGCATTATGATTAACTCATGATGCTATGATGTAGATTCTCCTTGGCACTACTTACATGGATGGATTCATGCACATATTTCATGAGATGACACCCTACTTCAAAGAGTAGTGATTCCCTCTGATTATACAATTCGGAGGGATACACTTTTTTAAAAAGGATTAGATCTAGACTTTCATGTATACTCCATCACGCATGATGGATCATTTTCAAATCATTCATAGATCATCCTTTCATTGCTTGCCTATTCAAAGTTTGGGATAAAGATTCATAGATTCTTTTACTGGAAGAGGGACACCCTTACTCTCATAAAAACTAAGATAAATATGCATAACATAATACCACATTGGGAGAAGACCTTCTTGGCTTTATTACTAACATCATTAGTTTATGATTTTGGAGGGATACAATCCCAATATAGTGATAAGGTAGTATAGATTCACTCAGGCTACACCTACATATGGACTAATGTAGATATTAGGTATAATAGGTACTCATTCATTGGGGACACTTCCACTGTCCATTCATTTAATAGTAGCTTTTATAGCATGGACTTTCTCACTTTGCTTAGGGATGAATTTTAGTTTTTGCATAACTCTACAGAAGACTTACATAGGAGTTAGTCACCTTTGATTACTGTGGATCCACCATACTTCTCTTCCTTCTTGGTGCTAGGCTTTCACATATATAATCACATATTTGGGAGAGCTAGACTGGTATAACATTTATATTCCCCCTTACATCATACTCCTAAGAGATTATCAGATGAGTGGGATAGCAGTAGGTAGCAAGGATGTGAGGCTTCACATGTTTAGGAGAAAGATGATAGAGATATTCATAGTCCTTTGTAAGCTGGTTATGATATAAGAGTAGTAGGGATAGTTGACTATTAATATTCCAATCTCACCAACAAGAATGAGCCACTAGTAGGGTAGATGAAGAGTGTTGTCACCTTAGTATTATTAATAAATATTAGTGTGGCTTTCTTAGTGTCTTCTCAACCTTTCAACTATGACCATATGCATATTGAAGAGGACCCATATACATGGAATATGGCACTTTTGATGATAAGCCATGAGAGCTTATTAGGCTCAACTTGGGTGATAGAGACCACGCTAGCTAATATCTCAGATGTTGACTCTTGTGAAGAAAGCCAACCTTTTTTTAATTTGAGTTATATAGCTAAAATGCAATTATTTGCTCTGGATATCTCATGTTTCATCTCCAAGATACACCCAAGGCCTTCAAATCCACAACATGGTGATTCTTCAAAGAGTTTAAGTCATACGGTGATAACACTACGCCACCTGCTTCTAAGCGTTCACTTAGAAGTTTTACCTGAGCTTTCTAACTTCTATGTGAAAGCCAATTCTTTATTAAATTATGTTGCCACCTTGGGTTTTGAAGCAGGAGAGCTATAACTTTGGGAATCCTTGTATAGAGGTGTTGAGTTTGGATTATTCTCATGCACTACTTATCAAGAAGTTTTGACAAATACAATTACTACTATAGAAACCTCATTCAAAACTACTTCACATCAAGTCTTCCTAGTTTGCCAAGATCTCAAGCACAATCTTCGAGCCCTGAGATCCTACTAAAGAAAGCTTTCTAGAGCACAAATTGAGCTCTTTGATATCTCATGAATTAAGAGAGTTACAGCTAAAGAGATAGTAACTATTAGAGAGGAGATCTATGGTCAAATAGGCTATCACAACTATAGAATATGATTGCTCACAGATGGATGCTCACATGTCTAAATTTGAGCAATTTTTTCTTATTAGTCTGCTGATCAAGAAGCTGCCCTTTAGCATCTCCACAAAGCTCGACAGAGGAAGTCTATTATGGTCTATAAAGCTCATATAGAATCTATCTATATTATAGAAATTTAAGCTAATTATTTGTAGCTAAAACTATTTTTATAACACAATCTCATATAATATATAAAAGTGATTATATATTTTCAAAGACCATATTTTCTCTCTTCCTATTATATTATTGAATATAATTATCATAAATAAATAAATAAGAAAGCAATAAATGAATCATGTTCAATGAACACAACACATTCATTTGAGGGAAATTTATTTGCTTCTAAAAAATAAAATAAATGGAACATCCCGACTTGGGATGTTGTGGTGCTGTCACCACCTTTGAATGTAAAATTCTAAATCACCCCTGCCTGTTGTCTACTTAAGCAACACAGCATCGTGCTACTATAATCTCAACATCTAGGCACTGTCGTGATGGCCTTCAGTTTAAAAAAGTAAGAAAATTAACCCTTCTCACCAACTACTTCCCCGTTACTGATAACTTCCTAGGGGAGAATCTACTGAACAATTAGAGGATGGAAAACCACTAAAGAAGAAAGAACGGTTACCCAAAAATCTCTATAAAAAGAGGGGGACTTTACACTTTAGTTTCTTTTTCTTTTCCTCTCTTCCACTACTCCCTTTCTTGCTCCCTATCTCAACTCCAAGTATTCTCTATCACTCTCTTCTCTCCACAGTGTGTTTCTTGTAGCTATACAAGGGTGCTTTCTTCTCACACAAGACAAAATAGAAGCCGACTGTTGTTAACTCCATGTAAAGATTCTTAAATTTATTATTTTATACAAATTTTTTTCACTAAGAGAGAATTTTGAGATTTTCCATTGTTGATCTTGGATTGAGAGAGAAAATAAAAATCTCCCACCATTGATCTTAGATCTGAAGTAAGGGAGAAGAATTCATTTTGTTAAAAAATATTCTAGGCGTAAGAATCTCAAAAAATTTTAAGATTGAAGACCTCCACTATTGAAAATGGCTCCAATGTGAGACGAAAATCATCCCTCCATTGATCTTAGATCTAAAACAAGAGAGAAGAGTGCAAGAAACTAGCTCAAGTACATGGTTCTCACTCCACAGCATGGAGGTAATGAGCCCTTGGGAATGATGTCTTTTGCACTCCACCTCATAGCACTAAAGTGCCAAATACCTTATGTTGTGCTAAGTTTTTGGATTAGTGTCTTACTTGCAATGCTACATCACTATATTATAGCATTTTAGTGCAACCCTCTCGAGTAACAAAATTAAGAACTATTTAGAACAGCACTGTAGTGTTATTTTCTTCATGTCGGGGCATTAAATCTTGAAATCCATTCCATCATCAAAATTGGTTCTAGTGTAAAATAAAATTTTCTTCCATTGATCTTGGAACTGGGATAAGGAAGAAGGGTGCTTTGTAATAAAGATTTTAAAACCTAACATTGCTAAGGTGTTATCCTACCAAAACTTCAAATTTCTCCATAAGTATTAAATCTTAGGCACTTATGAAACAATGTTAAGGCACTGAGTCCTTGGGAAAATTGAACATTAAGCACACATCCAACAATTCTGAGGCATTTATAGCTCAACATTGAGGCACTGTGCTCTTGGAAAAATTAAATTTTAGATACTAATCTGACAGCACCATGGTGCTAATAGCTCAGCTTCAGGTGTTACACTCTCAAGAAATTAAACCTTTGGCACCCAACTAATAGCGACAAGGCACTCATATTATAGCATCGTGGCACTGATTTCTCTAATATTAAGGCCAAGTCACATACACAACATCATAATGCTATCAATGTAGCACCGAGGCACTAAGTTCCCATGTTTCGAAATTATCCCTTTCAACTAATAGTGCCAAGACACTATATTTTAATGCCATGCGAGCCCTCAATATTGTTCATTTTAAACTAAAAACTTTATTATTATGCTTTTAAATATTATAGAATTCCACATAATAGAGATAAACACAAAGCATAAAAATGAGGACATTTTATTAACACCAAAATTTATTACAAAATTTTTCCAATGAAAAAAGAAGAAAGAGAGATATCAAATAAAAGAAGGAAGGGAAAAACTAATAGTCATGTTCATTATCATCCTCCTTCTCCTCTTCTTTCTTCTTCGAGCAGGTGATAACATAAGGTTGATAATAAGGCACTAGTTGACCTGGGCCTGCATGAAGCCATAATTTTCAAATATATGAATAAATGTTGAGATAAACTCAGCTTTGTATAAAAATTGCTACTGCTACTTACCCATATGGTGGTCAAATTTTCTCCCTAGTTCCTACTACTATCAACTGCTTTCACTAACCCTTTTCCTTAAGTCTGAGACTTGTACTCCAAATTTTTTTAGTTGCTCATTTAAGGTCTTGAAGTATATGGGTCTGGACTAAGAAGTGTATGAGCTTTCTCCCACCTCAGTCCTCGAGCCAAATCCTTCAATTATTATTTTAGCCAGAGGAGCCCTTTGAATTAGGACTTCTTCATCAAACTCCTCTTGTGCACCCACCGCAATACACGAAGAATAAATGAGAGAAAAATGACCATACCATATGGTAGTACTACCTCTAAGAATATTATAATTAGAGTTAAAAATGATCCTCCATGTGGGGAAAATTTTTGACACCACATAGATTTTAGGAATTTCTTATTTAGGTAATCAAATTCATCATTCAGAAATAAATGCATTATCTCAAAAGATAAACATGTTAGCCTATAATGGATTTGATCACTTAAATAATGAATCTAAGGCTAATGAGACTTATTAATATTATAGAGATTTTTCTCTTGAACTACATGGAAAAGTAGGACAAGGTTTATTTTATACTGAGATCATAGTTCCCTATAAGAGCAAGCCCTTATAGTTAATTACATCTCAAGAAGAAGGATCTCTTTTTAAGAATACTCTTGATAAAAGAAATAGGCTCTTACTTCTATGGAGTTCAAAGTTGGTTTCAAAGGATGGTTAAATTGAAATTTTAAAAGGGAACACTTCAAAGGATGAAGAGTTCTTTTTGAGGCCAATTGGGATAGAGTAGGAAATACCTATAGATGTTAGGATGCCTAGTAAGCATTTCAATTATCCTATCATTAGGCTTTATAAATTAAGATTAAATTTATTAAGGTTTTAAATGATCTTTTATTAGAAATCTAGGACTTAGATTCTAACAGCATGAGATTGTAGAAATGCTTGGGTTATAGACTTATTCCTTTTTAGGACCTAAGTTGATAAATGCTTCAAACACAAGTCGGAGGCTCAACCTAATTTATCTTTTGGGAATTATTAGCTCTTTCTGTCACTTGAGAAAAGGAACATATCCCTAACTCTTCTCGACCTATAACCCACCTAGAAGGGCTGCCAACTAACACCGCTTAAATAAACTTTTAAAATTCATGAAGCTAGTCTTTATGTAAGATGGATGGGTTGCTACATTTTAGGAAAGAATCTAAGAACCCAAGCTCACTCCCTAATCCCTAAAATTAGGCCAAGTATGATATGTACTTAACTAATGCAATAATTTTTAGCTTTTAAATATTTTGACTCATGATTCATTTAAGGCCTTGGGCATGCAACTTATGCCTATAATAAGATGCAATTAGAAGTGGTCATGGGACAAATTAAGATAAGAAAGCACACTTACCGATAAAAGCTATATATTTTCTAATTGCTTTTAAGTTATTCCCAAGGCTTTAATTTATGTGTGAATTTTCAAATTTCTATATTTTTATTTAAGTTATTTAAATTTAAGTTGGTATAAAATTTAGTTTTCCTAAGAGCCTGATGTTTAAACACTCATCACAAAAAGAAACATAAAAATGTAGGTTTCTTTTATTATGCACATAAGGTAAATCAAGTCAAATTTAAATTAAAAGAATAGGCCATTACGGCCGGGTACTGCTATACACATCGAAAGAAAGAGAAAATAGGTAGTCAAGCTCTACCCTTATACAGCCCGACCTAGAAATACAATTCTAGATCTATGGGAATCTTCTCTCCAAGATCATCTCCTTCTTTAGGGACCTCCTTTAAGCTTCATAAGGGGCCTCTACACCGGTCTACTGGTAGGGTTAGGTCTTACTATTCCTAGATCTCATAGTTCCTAACAAAATTTTAAGCTCAAGTTACATTTAAAATTCAAAAAAATATATTCATAAGCCTAAAAATAAATGTTAAGAAATACAAACATCACACTAACAGTTATATTTGCAAACATACAGGCTAAGCATTAGTTGTTTGCCAAGACCATCTATCCTATTGGACTATGCTTAGTGACTTATTCAGCATCTCCAAGCAAATTGTAATTTTATAATTTATTATAGTAGTCCCTTTAGCACAACCCCCTGCAGACAATAGTGTTAGCCAAAAAAGAACGGCTTGCCATACGTGACTAGAAAGCAACAATAGCCATCCAAAATAGTACATCATAAAATAATAAAAATATCACTTCACATCACAGAACATCATAGATCTACCAAACCTAAATCTAGAGTTGGTGACCTAATAATCTAGTGTGTGAAAGAAATGGGCTTGTGTGGTAATAGGTCATTTTAAGTTCAAGTTTAAATGGTTTAATAATTTATAATTTTATTTCTATTTTTAGATTCCTTTTTATATTAAAATGAAATTTAAGCTTTTAAGAATGAAGAATATAATAAGTTCCACTTTTGGTGGAACACATTCTATTCAACATCCTAAATCCTAATAGAATGAAGTATTCACCCTAAAGTGTCTTAATTAAGCTCTTTTGGATTCATTTAAATTTGGTTTAATTTGATTAATCCTTTGATTTTATTTTAAAATTAAGATTTTTTATCTTTTCATTCCTTTTAATTTTGTTAAATACTTCTTGATTTGGTTTATAAGTTTTTGATTTATAGTCTTTGATTAAAATTTAATATGTTTCTTTAAATTTTAATTAGAGATTTAATGTTCACGTTATTATAGTTTAATTTGAATTAGTTCACATTTTAAGTTTAATTTTTAATTAATATTTTATAACTTCAATTCATATTAAATCCATTTGATTTGGTCCATTTTATTCATTATTTTATTTATTTGACTGAGACTAATTATGTTTATTTATTACGTTAATGTTTATTTTAATTTGGTTTGACTTCAATTAGTTTTCATTTTGATTTATTTCTATGATATGTTTATTTAGTTTATGTATTGCTTTTGTTTTATCAAGACTTTAACTTTGTATATATATATATATATATATATATATATATATATATATATATATATATATATATATATATAATTCAATTCCTTTTTCATTTGATTTTAATTTTGGATTGATCTTATTTATTTATTAATGTTCAATTTATAGTTATCTTATGTTTATCAAATTAATGTCTTACATTTATTAGATTAATCTCTTTAGTTTATTAGGTTAATGTTTTAATTCAAGTATTAATTCAATTTTATTATTAATTTATTATATTTGAATTCATATTGTATCGATTTATATATTTTCAATTTATCATTAAAGTTTACTTGATTTTAATTATATTCACATTTTCATGCTATTAGTTATGTTAATGGATTTAAATTAACTTAATTTAATTCAACTAATGATTTCATTCTAGGTTTAGGTTGGTTTATTAGATGTTAAAGTTTAATCTCTTGAAGTGGAATTTTACCAATCTTAACCTTAGACCATTTAAAATGATTTTATTTGGTCAAATTTTGGTGGATTGACCTTTAACTTGGTGGGACCCACATAATTCAAGCCTATGTTAAGAGGGTTGACTAGATTTGACCTTGATTTGGATTTGACTCAATTTATGTTTACGCTATGATTTCATGGTTTCATTTGATTTTGATTTTGATTTATTTTGATTTAATTTTGATTTTTTTAGGTTTAAGTGACTTTAGGGTTAAATAGGATAATTAGGTTATTTACCATATTCATCATAATTTAAGTTCAACTAGATTTAGATTTCAATTATTTTAGGTTTTGATTTGAATTTGGTTTAGGTTCATCCAATCTTATTGGGTTTGGTTAGACCCTAGAAAGATGCACTAGGTTACTAAATGAAGTATCCTAAGTGTCTAATTAGGAGATTCCTAATCTAGGATTAGATATCCTAATTAGTAGTCTTAGAAATGATGCTAACCTCATCCAAAAATGAGGTCAACATTCCATATATCCATAGTAAAGCCCTTTTGAATTTTAAAATTCAAAAATACTCTATCCCTTCCCACCTTATTGATATTATCAATGGGCATTAATTTGGCATAAATAAAATATTGTCAAGCTTTGGCCTTAATAGTCGAGTCAAAAAAAAATTAATAATCTTATCCTCCCACCTTTTCCACTGAACATTAGAATTTTAACAATGAGAAATTTAAGGATTTCATTAAAAAGATATTATCATTATAATAAAAGAGATGTTATTGTACACTACATCTTGTAAATTGTAATATGTGTTAATAGTACTACTATCAAAACTTAATAGTTTTCCCCGAACAAAAAACTATATTATTCTTGTGCTCCTTGTGTTAGTGAAGAATTCTCATACCATAGAATGACATAGAGTTATTATCGTAGATTAGCTTCTCCTAGTCTCATTCATTGACAATCCTCCCCATGCTCCCACTCGGATTGAAGAAACTCCTCTTGAGATAAGTTGTTTATGTAGGAGAGCATGGTGGTATCGTTCCTCTACTCTACATTAACGAACTTATTAGCGTCACTAACAGTTGACCTCTTCTTGCCCTTGCTGATGTACTTTACCAACATGTTGGTTTTTTTAATGGAATAAAAATTAAGAGAAGAAAGGGTACGAAGAGTCTAGAATAAAACCTAAGCTTCAGTATGAAAAATGAGTAGCCTAAGGGACCTATTTATAGAGAGCCTAACACTACCCCTCTCATTTGAACCACGGAGGTGTTGCAACACTAAACACAGAGTGCCGGGCCGGTCGAGTATCGATGGCCACTACACCTATCAAAAAGATATATTTATGACATATATGTTAATAAATTTCATAACCGAAGTCAACATAGTCCTACTATTCCATTAACATGTTGTAGAAGACACTATAGCACCAACCTTATAGCACCAGAGGACCAAACCCTCAGGTGTTAACACACGAATTCCTACCTTCTAATGCTACAGTGCTAAGTACCCAAAACTGAGGTGCTATATTTCTAGCATCGAAGCGCTGATGCTCAGAACCATAAATTAATGTTTACCATGAACATCTTAATGACATTCCCAAGGGTTGTTTGTCCAATCTATACATTCATCATGCAAATAATCCATACCCTTCAGCATTTCCAAGGGATGTAAGCCTAATCTATTCGTTCTTCATGCAAACATTTGTAATTTTGCAATTTTAAAGATATGTATACCCAATATATTTGTACATCATGTGAACATTTCAAATTCTAGCATTCCAAAAGGATGAAAACCCAATATATTCATTCATTGTGCAAACATTTCTAAATTTGGCATTCCAATGGATATAAGTCTAATCTATATATTTGCCATGCGAACACCCTAATGGCATTCCAAAGGGACATAAGTCCAATCTATGTGTTCACTATGCGAACACCCTAATGGCATTCCAAAGGGATGTAAGTACAATATATATGTTCACCATGTGAATAATCAATACCCTTCTGACATTCTTAAGGGATATAAACCCAATCTATTCATTCGCCCTGTGAACATTTCTAATTTTGGCATTCTAAAGGGTTGAAAGCCCAATTTCTTCATTCTTAATGCAAAATTTCTAATTTTGACATTCCAAAGGGATGCAAGCTCAATCTATTTATTCACCATGTGAACATTTCTAATTTTGGCATTTCAAATGGATGTAAGCATAACCTTTTCATTTTCCATGCAAACATTTCTAATACATGCATTCTAAAGGGATGTAAGTTGAATCTACATGTTCACCATGTGAACACCCTAATGACATTCTAAAAGATTGGAAGTCTAATATATACATTTGCTAGTGAACAAACTATACCCTCTGGCATTCCAAAGGGATATAAGTCCATTCTATGTGTTCTCCATGTGAACAATCTATATCCATATGGCATCCCAAAGGAGTCTAAGTCCAATCTATATGTTCATCAAGCAAACAATCTATATCAATACTGGCATTCTAAAGGTATGTAAGTCCAATCTACTCAGTCATGTGAACACCCTTATATTCTGGCTTTTCTATAAATGTAAGCCATATCATTTTAACTATTTGCCATGTGAACATCCCTATACCACAACCCCTATGCTAAAGTGCTAGTCTACTCGGGATATTTTAGATGAGGCTACCCATGGTTGCTAATCAAACTCCTTGGACATTATGGCTAATAGCCAAATTTAATTGAGAGTTTTCTCTTACTATAGTAAGAATGGTAATTAACTATGAATTCTTGCATTCATAGGAAGTATAACCCATATCTAAATAAACCTTAACATTATGTTAGGGGAAATCAAGTTGAATATCAATTTGCCTCATGAAAAGCATACTCCTACCCATCCCAAACAAAAAAATGGAGAGAGTTTGAAAAGATGTTTTTTTAGTGAACTGATACATAAAGATATATGCATGTTCAAATAATTGTATGTTACATAAAAAAATATGTGTAATAAAGAGATATGCCATGTTCATGGTTGATTGGTAATTTATCTTAAATGCAAATATCGTTGTCCTATCTAGTAATATAAAATGAGTAGAGCATCATTCGCCAAGATTAGTCTAAATTTTCTATTAATTTTATATTAACTTAAAAATAATATTTTTAAAACTTTATTTTTATCTCAGAGAATATATAGTGCTTTAAGTCAAATATTATCCACTATTTTGCAAACATAAATAAAAAGTCTAATTTTTTTTAATATTTTTATAGAAGAATTTAGGTGTTATTTTTAATCTTAAAAAATAGTACTATAAATTTATAAAATTTTTATATTATGTATTATATTAAACTAAGTAGTGAATTAATCTTAAGCTTATAGTATCAATCAAGAGTGAAATATTATAGTCTCTATATGTAGATAAGTATAACCAAACAAATCAATCCCTTTACCCAATTTTTTGCCTAGTGTCAAGTAAAGTTTAATTAGTTGCATTACCCATATTTCCTTTCAAATGATTCTAAATCCTAAAAAATAGATATATGTTTAATGGTTATCTAGCACTTCTAAACTATTTAGCATGTTAATGCTTATTTAGTACATATGTTTACTTTTTTTATATTTGTTCTTCTAGGACCTCATCAATATCTCTAGATCATACTTGATTTTAAATTAGCTAGATCACAAATAAATAAAGCATGGAAAAAACCAAACACTAATTTCATGAAAAGCACAAATAATTTTCTTATATTAATCCACCAAAATAGTTTAATACAATACAAACATCCAAAAACTCAATTTATAAGATTAGTACTTTATAGTAAAGAATAAAGAAATCTCATTTAATATTGTAAACTAAGAAGTAGGATAACTAGAGAAGAAATGAAAGAGCATACAAAGTAAGTCTTATAAATACACTCTTCGTGATCCTCTATAGATTTCTCATGGAAATATCCAGCAACCCCTACTAAAAAACCTTCATTGTTGATCTCCTTCTTACTACTTGCTTAAGAAAAACACACTATTACACTATCCATACAACACTCTCACAACACTCGGAGTGTTACTCTCCATGTGCTTTACAAAACCTCACATAAACTTACACTTCACTCACCCACTTACCAAAAATTCTAAAAAAACCCCTTAATACTAAGAAAGGTCCCTTATTTATAGCCTAAAAATAGCCTTAATCAGTCACTCTTACGCTACTATCAAAATTGCCTAAAAAATTACTCAAAACTATCACTGAACCGTCAAAATCTATTTTATCTAGACATAGCGTAATGGCATTGTTGATGTAGCGTAATGTCGGAAGTGGCACTGTGATGTTGTTAATCTAGTATTATGATTGTTTCTCTAATTCATATTTTTCCTCGATATAGCACCTGGGTGCTCAGTATAATTATCTCAAAATGAGCTTGTTCAGGCACAACGTTGCTGCTAATATCTAGCTTAGGAACTCACCTTGCTGTTTACTTGCTCTAGTTTAGTCCATTTTCAACGTCATGATGCTAGACAGAGTGCTAGGTTTCTTCTTTTTCATATTTTTGAGAATTTTTCTATTACAACACTAAATATACTTAAAATTTACACATTTTAACATATAAAAATATTATAATTACATGCAATTTTCATAAATTAACACTTATCAAAGGTTCATCTAGATTGATTATTAATAAAAATAATAATATTGCTATGGAAACAAAACTTATATAATGTAAGTAAAAATTATTTTATATTTTAATTTAATCCACTAGACTTTAGATGTTATTCAAAATTAGATTCAAAGATAGCTTGTTGCAACACCCAATTGTTAAAAAATAATGAAAATATTTTCATAGTTGATATCTTGATTTTATTATAGACCCATGAAACATTTGTCTTAGTTTTGCTAGTAATAGGTTAAATCTATTTAAGATTATGAGTAGTGCAGAACATTTGGCTCATACTTTTAGTTTCATATAATATGGCAATTTAAATTAGAATGAAATAATCTTCTATTATTATTTCATTAATTAAACTAAGAGAGAAAAGCTTAGTAGGTGATTTTGATGCATATCTCTAACCATTGATGTAAGAGTTGTGTGAGTTGTAACATGGAGTTCAATGCTACAATTCTGCTATTAGAGAATCATTTAATTTGTACGAAGATTTTTTGTCAACTATTAATGATTTTTCTATATAAAATATGCAAACTAGGTAGAGCAATAAAAGAAGATTTACTATACTTATTATTCTTAGAATATAGAATTTTTATGATTATACAAAAGGAAAAAAAGTTTTATATGAGTCATTAATGTTGGATTACAAAAAAATCATATATTTCATAAAGATTTTTTTGATTAGACATAAGAAGTTAAATGCACCTAAGATGATTAAGAACCCAAATTCTATCACAAGTATAAAATTTACAATTTTCTCTTTGCAAAGTTAGCAAACTTAAATCAAAAAGTAATAATAATATGGCCTCATACTTTAGATGTTATACCTATAAAAATATAATATATGTAATAATTATATTAATGTCTACTAGATCATGATAGATCTAAAGATAATCTATAAATAAGTAATAAAAAATTGATATTACAGTGAAGAACAAATTACATCCTCAGATTCAAGAGGATGGTAACTACATCTTGTCACCTGCATGTTTCATAGTATCAATGAAATATAAGCTAATATTTTGAGAATTTTTTTAAAAAATATAAGAATTTCTAAAAGCCATGCATCAAACATTCTAGATGTGTAAAAAATTAATGTATGGGGACAAAATAGTTATGATTATCATGTTCTTCATGAAGAAATTATATTAATTGCACTTAGAACTTGTGTATCAATTCTCAAAGTAAATTTGTGCTAAGATCATAAATTAAATGAGCTAGAGAAATTGTAAAATGATATTGCATTGATTTTACGTAAGATGGAAAAATAATTGCCACCATAATTCTTCAAAAACATGGTTCACCTACTTATTCACTTAGCATGTGATGTTATATTTAGTAGTCCTGAGCAATAGACTTAGGGTGTCTTTGGGACAACTTTCTAGATGTTTTTCTTTTCAGAAAGCAACCAGAAAATAATCATAATTGCATTGGGCTACAAGCTTTTTGCTATTTTTCAGAAAGTTTTGTGGTGAAAACTGCTTTTTAGAACTAGAGCTGTTAGAGTGTAGTGACTGTTAGAAAGCTATTGTTTAAATTTTTCAAAAAGAAAAATATTTGTAAGACACATAGTAGCTTTTCAAAAAGTTGATTTTCCCACAGCAGCTTTACAACTAGCCTTTCAAAAAGCTATAATTACCCCCAAATAGCTTAGATGTACCATTTGAGAGGTAACAAATAATTACACATATTTTTTGTTTAAATATTACTAAAAAATATAAAATGAACATTTAACAACTTATTTACATTATTGTTACATAAGCATTTTATTAGTACTAAAAGATTATGTTGAAAATATAGTACAATTCAAAGGATCAATTATAGAGATATACTATTGAGGAAGAGATAACATTCTATTCTAAATTCATGGAGGTATCATATTTATTATGTTTTTACTCTAGCATAAAATATTTATCAAATGAGGAGAGATTATAAAAAAGCTTCTCATGCATTGGAATCCTTTTAGGTAAAGTGATAACATGTATATTAAACACTAAATCATTTGTGCATGCTCACAGATCTATATTTTCTCATTGTGATAACATTACATCATATAAAAAACTTTTTATAGAAAGGGAGACTAGAAATATACTATGAAATACTCAGCTTATACATTTAGATATCGAGAAGCTTATAAATGAATAATTTCATGATTAGTTTTGGCAAACAACAAGTTATAAACCTTCAACATTCACATTTGGTTTGTAATTATAACTTTAATTCAAGTTTTGTTTAGTATTGATCTATTAATATCAAATAAAATTAATCTCTTGCTAAAAGGCTAAATAGGCATGTAAAAAAGTTATAAGGGATTTAACATTAATAGATATGACTTTCATACAAAAACTCATGATGAGAATATGAAGGCTCATAATTATGATGTTATCAATACTATAGATATAAAAGATTCTAGTTACTATGACCAAATTAATGGTATTATTGATATTAATCATTCAAATACATTTATAGTTATGTTATTCATATGTGATTGGGCTAATACTAGTATAACTAGTACGAAACAAAAAATATTATGGATACACCTTAGTAAACTTTTTTACATTTAGTTCATAAAGGAGTTAAATTAGAATATGATTCTTTTTTTTCTTTCCACAAATAGAGCCTAATTCTTATATCTAAAATCTTTAAAATGGTAATAGAATTTTTACCATAAGTGTTAAATTGAGAGATATCTTCTATTCAAATATTTCATGTAATAGTGTGAAAGTGGAAAAATGTGGAATAATAATATTTATGACATAAAGTATCATTATCTTTAAAATATAAAAGAATTTTTTATTTTTCCTTAACATTTAGTTTTTTTGTCATATATATAATGTCTTATATTTTGTAAAAAGACAAATGATAGCCTATTAAAGAGTGGTAAAAGGGTTATCAATAGAGGTGGATTTAAAAGGGGAGAAAGTAGTAGGACTTTCGATAAACACTCTACCTTAGTACATTTTGATTCACTTGAAGAGCATGAGTATAGTGGTACATAATAACCACCACACCATTCATTTAGTTTGCAAGATGCATGATTTGAAGATGAAATTTGGCTTATTATTATTTATTTATTTTTAATGGATATATAATTTAATTCTTGTGAATATATTATAATGAATTATACTATTATTTGAAATGAACAAGGCACACATACATGGCATAGAAAGTGGAAAGCATGTGCATATATATAAAGTTTTCCCCTAAGCACAAGAGTGCTTATTAAAGTAAACAAGATAGGTACTCCCTAACATATTATAATATACTCTCTTAGGATTTTACATGGATGCTATTGCAAGAAACCTTATATTAGCACTGATATCTTTTTTTTAGATTTACATAGTAAGGGCATGATATCTTTCAAGAGGAGAATGCTTGTTAGAATTAATGTATTAAATATTTAATAATACCTTAATTTATTGTAGACTATTATTTATAGTGTTTGCAACCTAAATTCAAATTTTTTGGACATATTCATCACTAAATTCTAAAAACACTAAGTGTTAAATTGCACAATTATAAGATTAGTTTGAAGTAAGAGTACTAGGATAGTAGTCCCATATAAAAAAACTATAGAGGTTGTCCCAGAAGAAGTAAATCAAATTCAATGATGTTAGGTGGTGACTTAATGGTCACTATCAAAAAACTAAGTTAATATCATAATAATTTTAATTATTGTTGCATAAAATGTTATGAGTACTAAATATCTCATCACAAGTAAAGGTAGAAAAAATACTAAATATCTAAAAAATGAACCTTTTCTCATAATGAGTCATTATATAAATTATTATTGATAAAAGATACATACATAACATTTATTTTACTTTTGATATAGTTGTTTCAATATAGGTTAAAACTATGGAGGGTCATTAGAATGCATACAAATGGCTCTTAACCATCTGAAGATTTTAAATAGAGATGACTACTTTTAGTCAACCATATCTTTAGTAGTTAATAATATTATTCAAGTTAATATTAGTTATTTTTTAAACTTAGGTACAAGCTTGTGAACTTCTCATTAAAAAGGACTTGCATTTGGTGATGAAAATTTAGAGGTGAATGAGAAGGCAAAATAGTTATGGGTCTTGAGCACCAAGGGAAACTCTTATTACTTAGCTATAGCACCTAAGTTGGTAGGTGAATTTGATTTTAAAAAAGAATTTCAGAAATTTTAATTTTAACTTTTGTAGAAAACTTAAATATGTAATAATAATGTTTTAAATAAATGAAACAATATAAAAATAATAGCAGAAAAGTAAAAAAAAAAAAAAGAAAACATAGATTTTTACGTGGTTCGGCCAAACCCTAAAAACCAACCTAAGTCCATGCCTAGCCACCCAAGCTAGGAATTCACTAAATCAAAGTTGAGATTATAATAAAGTACAACCCAACACGTACTCTCCTTAATAGGCAAGTAAAACCCAACACATACTTTCCTTAATGGGTAAGTACAACCCAATAAGAAATCAAGACAAGGAAAAGAGAAAGATACAAGTCAAACTCTCAATTTTAAAATATTTTTGCACACAAAACCCAATATATACTAATATTAAGGCAATTAAATATAATGAAAAAGAGAGTTGACTTTAACTTTGAAAGAAATTAAAACATGATCTTTAATCAAATGTTTAGTACAATTAAGTAAATTAATGTTGCTTAAATGATCTTTAAAAAGTTTGAAATCATTTTTTTGAATGACTTTGAAATGCAAACTAAAATGCAATCACAAAACTTTACTTTGAATTCTTTTTCACATAAGCTAACATTTATTCAAATGATAAATGTATTTGTAATTAGAATAACTCAATAATTACTTGAATAAGGATTTAAATTATATCACATAAAAGCTATCACATAACATATGCATAAACTAATTGAATATAAGTAATCAACAAGCACAAATTAATATATGCAAGATGTGGTGTTGTCAGCCAAATGGAGAAAGAGATGAAATAAGATGTTAAGCGTAATCAAATTTAACCAACCTATTTGAAACTTTAAGCTAAAAGGATAAATATTGGATATTCAAATGATTATGCACTTAGAAAATTATAAACCTTTAAAAGGTCTTCACCAAATAAGAAATAAAAGGAATATTCAATGATTAAGCATAAAATAAATTGATTTCTTTGTTAGCTTTAAGCCAAACAAGATATCAAAATATTATCATGTAATTAAGTCTAGACAAAGTGATCTTCTTATGTTTGTTCTTGACCAAAAAAAATCTAAAGATTATGTCATGACTGAACACAAGGAAATTTACATAAACTTGTAAATGTCAAAGCCAAGAAGAAATAAAAGAAATTAAGAACTTAGCACCTTAGAAATTCAACACTGAGGAATTGATGTTATTAGCATGGGAGGAAATACACCAAACCTTAAATTTTCCCAATCAATCTTCAAGCACATAAATGTCTAAGGAAAGAGAAGAATGATGAGGAATGCTTGCACTTGAATCACCAAAAATCTCCAAAAATTGCTTTAAAAGGATCAGCCAAGGATGAGCAAGAGAGCAAGAAAAAGTTTTTGCTCTTTGGAATATTTTTCAAGTTGAACCAAGGCTCTTAAATAGCTAAGGAGGAGTCTAGGGTCAGCCAAAAATTGATCCAATGAGAGGTAAATTGATTTGGCATCAATTTGAATTTTAAATTCAAAGGAGAAGGGATCGGCCAAAGAGATCTTCCATAGACTCCTATGCAAATTTGTTTAAACCTAATAAGGAATGTTTGTTATGTGATTTTAAAGATAGAGGAATTCTCATAGAAAATTTAGCCAAGGAGAATTAAACATGAAGGAGGGAGTTTTGAATAAAATAAATCCATGGAAAATTCATTCAAGGATTTTGGCCAAAAGGGGTTTCCTAAAATAGAAAATTCTCAAAATAATGCATGACTCAATTTAGATCAAAGTTGATTGTATTCTATGCTTATTGAATGTTTAAATAATATATAAATTTATTAAATTTAAAGCATAGTGTGAATCTCTTAAACTTTCCTTAAATAGGTCAAATTGAAAATAAATAAATAAATTGTTTTGAAAAAGAGGGATGGTTTGAATTTAAATTTAAAATACATTATAATAGATTAATTAGGCTCTAAAAATCATAATTTATTAAAATTTTGATTTCAGTTAGCAAGTACATGGCTTGCATGAAGAAGTTTGAATTAAAGAATAATTCAAAAATAATTCAAATTTAAAAATTCAGATAAATAAATTTTAAAATATGAAAAATGTGAGAAAATAATATGGAAATGTTTTGAATGACCTTCACAAAAATTGATTACACAAAATGCATTAAAAATTCGGCCAAAACAATGTTATGATGAAAATGATAATAAGATAGAGAAGAAATAATGATAGGGGAGAGAATACGAGAAAAAAAGGATAATTTTGGGATAATTCAATTTTCATGCACTAAAAATTATATGCCTATCATTGATAAATAATATTTTCTTCATTGTATGAGGCCTTAATCAAATCTTAATCTAAGCCTATCATTCATAACTAGGGCCTCATAAATAATATTGCCTTCATTGTATGAGGCAATATTATACTCCAAATTTGAAATTAATTAAGCTTAGATTAAGATTTGATTAGGGAACTAAACCTAATTACCTTAATTAAGCTAAAAATCATATAAATCTAAGAATATTAAAATTAAATCCAAACAAACCCAAATCAAATGAAATTAAAAGCATGAAACCATGGCATGAAATTGAATAAATCTAAATCCAAACCAAAGGTCACAAATTTGTCAACCCTTTTGACATGGGTTTGACTTTGTGGGTCCCACCATGTCAAAGGTCAACCCACCAAAATTTGACCAAATAAAATTATTTTAAATAGTTCGTACAATGATATGAACATATTTAAACATAAATTTAAAAGAATATAAGTCCAATGTGGCCTTAATTAGGCTAATTAGGTCATTTGACCTAAATGGGCCTAAATGGGTCTTATTGGGTTCAAACCCAAATCAAACTCAAATTAACCTAAATCAATTATCCAAAATCATTTGAAATTATTATTGAACATAAACCAACCCATCATTTGGTTCAATTTGTCCAATTTGGTCATTTGACCCAAATGAATAGAAACTTAACCCATTAAGCTCAAATTTGGTCAAATGGATTCAAATTGGAATAAAATTGAAATTGTTTGATTGATCCAATCCCAAATTGCTTGGATTATCCCAACTAAAAATTAAATACATTATAATTAAGCCAAATAAACCATTTAACTCAATTAGGTTCAACCCAAATTCATATGAATTAAAATGGGTTAGGATATAAAGTACGTATTTAATAAACTTCGAATCCTTAAAACCTTTTATTAACAAGTTCATTAATGATTAAATGGACATAATCCAAGCATTGATCTAAAACTAATCCATCAAGTAAAGCAACTTAGATCAAGCTAATTGAAAAATCATTAAGTGACATAATTCAAAGTTATTTTGAACCTAATCTCCTACTAATCTCCTTCAGATGCAATCAAATCCTTCCTAAATTGAATTAATGTTGATTCCCAACCAACAGTAAGCTATTTAATCAATTCCAAATAAAGCCAAGGTATTAGAATATGCCATGGAAAAGGGATAATGCATGGAGACAAAAAAAATTGCAAAGCCAATACTCTCTTTCCATTGGATCTTCCCACCTTTTTAGCCTTAGGTTGGTGTTAAATGGCTAGTGAGCCAAGTAGCTAACGTCAAAGTTAGTAATGACCTATAGGTAACCAAGAGAGGAAAAATTGAGCTTAAGAGGCTCGACTTCAATGGAAAAGTCACCAAGAGCTCTTCCTAAGTGAAATTGAATATCCCACCACCTTCTCCAACTTGCATGAAGATGAACTTATCTTCCCCTGATCCCCTCACCGCCGAGAGGTTGGAGAATGAACATAGCTGACGAAATCTAAGTTGAGCTTGGTCTAGGAGGTGATCCACAAGGAGGAAACTCAATTCCTCTTGCACACGAGCTCCCCACATCGATCTGAAACTATTGAAGTCAATTCCATCGTCAGGATCAAGGTATGCCATTAACATCCTCCTCAAGATTTTGATTTTTGTACTTATCGAAGGAAGTTTGATCTCAAGTGAGATCAACTATTTAGATCGTTATGATTTCATCCACTAATGGATATGGCATTGAAATCATGTGATTTTGATGGTTAGATGGTCAGAAATCATGCAAAATTGATGGACGGCTCTTGGCCTCTACCATTGCCATAAGAAACGACAAAATCTTCATCGTTCATTCCATTAATAAGAAACGGATGGCCAAGATCAAGTCAAATATTTAATTTAATAAGATGAACTCGATCGAATCGGCCCAATCTCGGATGACCATAATGAACCAATGTGTACGGCCAATTTAACGCGGATCCACACGGATCTCGCAAGGCACAATGACATAGCACTATGTGGAAAGGGCTCCACATCAAATTCACATGGATCCAACATGCCTAAATGGGAAATTTGGGTTCTCTGAATTAAAATATTAAAGAAAAATGTCTGAAAATTTAGAAATTCATAGAAAATTAAATATAAATCCAAAAATTACAAACTTCAGTTCAATGGATTTCTTTTGATGAGATGAATCTATTAAAATTAAAATCCTCAAATTATATGGGGGTATTTTGGCCTTAATTGGGGTTTGAATGAAAATTTTCCAACCTTAATTCATCCCAAATCATTGGTCAAAATGAAATAATAAAGTTTAGGGAGTTTAATTTGATGCTAAAATACACATTAAGTAATTTGTTTTCATAATTTATTGAGTGATGAATCTTAATATTTGAAATTTTTAACACTAAACCCTCATTTTCATAAAATAAATTAATAATAAATTTAATAAATGATGAAAAATGATTAGATCAATTCAAAACATCATAATGCATCTTAATAAACATAAATAAGTCATTGAAGCCCATTAGAACTTAACAAATCACAAAATGGCTTAATTATGCTATTAATTATATTAATTAATTCAATTAACCAACCTAAACTTATGTAAATCATAATAAATCAACTAAAATCCTAAAAATTATGAATGAACACTCTTTAGATGCTTATTCCACAGGGGAATCAAGGAAAATTAAAACCCCTAAATAATCCTCACTAAATTGGCCTAATTTAGGTTTTAATAAAATAATTTAAATCTTAATTACACATATGATTTTAAAGAATTCAATTTGGCAAGGAACCCCACTTACCATAAAAATTTTAACCAATTTACTTGTAGATTGGGAATATTTGAATTTTCAAGTCTCTAGGTCAATTTAAAGGAAATAATAAGTCAGAAAAATCATAGAAATTACAAAACCCATAATACAAACTTAAGACATCATAATGGATACTAGAACACTTACATAAAATACCAAACAAGCGAAAGAAAAGAACATAAATAATCCTAAGTTAAGGGTTATGAATAAGTGAAAATATGAAATTTAATCATATTCTATGAATAATAATTCCTTAAAATAATGAATCCATTAATAAATTAAAATATAAAGTTCATTAATCTAAAATTTATAAGTCATCAAAACATTAGAGCCATAGATTAAGGAATGAAGTGGTACAAATGCAAATATAAAAGGTTAAGTGTACTTGAACATGAAAATAACCTTTCTTTAAACATAGGGTAAGTTGAATAGAACTTTAAATAAAATAAAACTCTAGAGCAACATAGGAAAAGTTTAATGCACAAGAAAATAACCTTCCTTTAAACTCCTTAAGTCATGATGAATATGGGAAATTACATTAGGCTAAGTGTTTTTCAAATGACATAATCATAACACCCTTCAAATTAATTAAAATGCATTGAACTATTCCATAATGTATGAAAAATATAATTTGGAATTAATCATCTTAGTCCAAATTCATTAATAAACCTTAGAAAATATTATGAAATAAATTAATTAAAATAAGAATGAATCATTAATGCAAATGGGTTATAAAATTGAAACATAATAAATTGAATGTAAATTTACTTAAGCTTATAAAAATTAATGAAAATGAATAAATGAAATTAACTTGAATTGAATGAATAAAATACATAGACCTAAATGTAATAAGTAAATTAAATGCATTCCAAAATTAAATAAACAATTTAAATGAAACATAAAAATATAACTTAGTTAAACATTAAATAAAATGAAATTAAACATAAAGCTTTGCCCTAAATTAAATTTAATAAAACTAATAAATATTAAATTAAAGATTAATTCAAATAACATAAACATTAAAATCAATAAAATCTTGAATAATGAAACAAACATATAAAGATACAAAGTAAACCTAATAATTTAAATTTGGAAAGATATAAATCATCATAATTAATAAAACAAACATATAAATTAAAAGAATAATGAATCAAATTAAGAAAAGATTGAATGTAAAATAAATAAATCTGAAATATCAATAACACAATATTAAGCCAAAGGAATTAAATGAAACTAAATCATAATAAGAAATGAATTAAACTTCAAGTGAAAATTAATTGAATTTAAATCACAATATTATTGATAAAGAAACATACCTTAAAGTTATCAAAACACAAAACACTAAGTGAAATAGAATAAATAAATTTAAAACAAAATGAAATAAATTAAACTAATTCATATCTTCTAAATTTAAGGAAAGGATCAATTAAAATACTTATGATTTTAGTTAGATCTTTAGGATGGATCTTTACCTTAGAATAAAGACATCATCCTATTAGGACTTAAGATGTTGAATGGAATGGGTTCCACCCAAAATGGAACCTATTGTATTCTTCATTCCTGAAAACCTAATATAACTTTAATATAAAATGTACCTAAAATGGAAATAAAATTGCAAATCACTAATTCATTTGAATTGATATCACCCAAAGGTAAAGATAAACAAACTTCAAAAATTCAAATTAAAACTTGAATTAAAAAGAAGGCATAGCAAAATCATATCACACGAACCCCTTTTCTTTACACACTAGATTAATAGGTCATGGACCCTAGACTTAGGTTAGGTCATTCTGTGATTTTTTTTGTAATATTATGTGATTTTGTGATGTGAATTATTTTTATTATTTTATGGTGTACTATTTTAGACTGTATGGCTAAGATTGATTGTTGTTAGTCTAGATGGTAGGACATTTTTTAGAACAAATCTTATCTTCTGCAAGAGGCTATGTTAAAAGGGCAGATGTCATAAATAAATCTATAAAATTGTTATTTACTTGCACGTGATGAATAGTCCCTTAGCATAGCCCATAAGATAGGTGGGCTTGGCAAGCAACTAATCCTAAGCCTGTATGTTTGTGAAATATAACTTCTACATGATGTTTATATTTTCCTAGCATTTGTTTGCATTGCTTAGGATTTATTTTTGAATTTAAAATATAAATTTGAACATAGAATAAGGTTAGGATCTATGGGGTCTAGGATTCCAGGAAATGGTGCAGAGGTCCCCTGTGAAGCCCAATGGAGGTCTCTGAAGATAGAGATGATCCTGGAAAGAAGATCTATAAATATAAACATGTAGTTCTAGGCTGAGTTATATAAGGGCAGAGCTCGACTGCCCATTTTTCTTTCTTCTGCGGTGTACAATAATTCACCGTGATTGCCTTTCTTTAATTTAACTAGCTTGATTTTTTTTTTGCAATAGAATCAACCTAATTGTTTAGATTTTTTTGTGTTATGCCTTTTGTGATGAATACCTAGACAAAGGCTAATAAAAAAAATTAAATTTTCTATCTAATTAAATCTAATCAATTAAAACATAAGAATAATGAAATTCAAAACCTCATATTAACTAAAGCCCTAGGGAACAACTTAAAATCAACTAGAAACAAATTAGCTCTCAAAATTCATGCAATCATATTGCTCTAATCCTTGAATTGGGCAACTTCACTCATTGCACATAAGGGTCATCTGACCTGTGAGGATGACCACCATCTTGGAGAAGTCTATCTTTTGATATTGATTTGGCCCATGACTTTCTTCTAATTACATACCATGTAGGCATAAATTGCATTCCTATGGTCTAAAATGATCATTGAGGGAAAATATAAAAAAATATAAAAAATGTGAATTAGTTAGTGTATTTCATACCCTACATGATCTTAGGGATTAAGATGTGAATCTAGGATTCTTAGATTCCATTTTAAAAATGCAACAACCCATCTATCTTACATACATAAGACTTGGCATCATGAATTTAAAATGCAGTGTGGTGTTACGATAACCCTCTAAGTGGGTTGTAAGCCCAGAAGAGACAGGAATAAGTAAGTTCCCTCAAGTGAGAGGAATGACCGATAATTCTAAAATTGAAATTAGATTGAGCATCTGACTTGTGTCAGAAACATTTGTAATCTAGGTTCTGAAGCATCCTCCTGGAGTAAGCCTTCAATCCTAAGCATTTTGTAATCTTATGCTGCTAAAATCTAAGTCCTAGATTTTTAAGAAAATGTCAAATCAAAATCTAAATTAAATTCCAAGATTTAAAGCCTAATGGTAGGATAGTTAAAATGCCTATGGGGCATCCTAGTATCAACGAAATTTCCTACTTCATCTCATTTGCCTTTCAAAAATAACTATTTCCACTTTGGATCATTTCCAAATAAAAATTTCAAAAGATCATGCCTTTGAAAATGAACTTAAAAATCTTTAGAAATAATAACTTATTTCTTTAATCGATAGTATTCTTAGGAAGAGACCATTCTTGAGATGTAGTTAATTATAAGGGCTTGCCCTTATAAGGAACCATAAACCCAGTTTAAAATAACCCTGCTCTACTTTCCAATATAGATTAGGGGAAAATTCTCTAGAACATAAAAGACTATTAGCCTTAGGAATCTTTTATTAAATGATTGAATCCATTATAAATATATATATTTATCTTTTGAGGTAATATGTTTATTCCTTAATGACGCATTTGATCATCAGAATAAGAAATTCCTAAACTATATGTGGTGTCACAAATTTTATCATCAGAGTATATTTTATGGTGACTCCAGTAGGGAATGGTTCCTCTCTCCATCTTTAGAAAGAAGTTATTATTTCTATAGTTGATAATGTACTTTTGTATACACGGGTCAATATTACCTTTCTTCCTATTGAATATCTCTCAATTTCATCCTTGGTAGAGCATATTCAACATTTATGAAAGAAGGAATATAAAACTATCCCACTTGTGGAAATTAAGTGGATGGTTTTACAACTCCTTTATGTTTAGGAAAATATCTTTTGAAATAAAATTTAAAAAATCCTAATCAGAAAATTGGCTACAATGTCCAAATGGGTAAAAAGTCTTTCTTTTGACTACATTTTGGTAAATTTTCATTGATTCTCATTTAAAATTTGTTATTTTTATAAACAGAAATGGTTGGACAATTAATCTTTGCTGCTACATTCAGGATGATTTTCTCCATGGATAGTGGCACCATCATTAAATTTGAATATCATTACAAATGGAGTGACAATTTCTCATGTTGCTGAGGTGGCACTTTAAAATAAACAACCCATCTTAGAATTATTTAGTACATCTCCTCCTACTCCTATTGAAGGTAGGAAGGTTACTGCTCAAGTTACTGAGAGGATCCAACTGGGTCTTGCTTCGAAGAAAGTTAAGCTGCTCACTTTAGAAGCATTATCTGCTCCTTTTTTATCTAGCACCTTTAAGGTCAGCTCCACTTTTGAGCCCCTTGATATGACAAAGAGTCAAAAGAAAAAAAAAAGGGGTAGAAATCTTAGAAGGGTGCCTCTTAGGAAGTGAAAACAAAAAAGAAATGCTAGATATAGAACTAGCTAGGGCGAGAGATGACTATACCCTCCTAGATATTTTCTCTCTCTTAGGTGGAAGCAAATATTTCCCCCTATCTACTACTCAGAGAGAGGAGGACATATCTAGGATTGTGAGTTCTCCACCTCACCATTTTATTCATAAAGAAAAGAAAAGTTTCAAACTATTAAAATAAAAAGTCATATAGTAGGCTACGTTAGATCCTTCATAAGATCCCCAAACCCTCCTCATGCACTAAGGAGAAGTTATTTAGTTCTTTAAAGGATCATGCATCAAAAAGCCTAGAAAAAGAACTTTTAGGTAGACCTGACACTTCCCATTATAAGGAGAGATCAGACTGTTAGAAGGAAGTCTTCTTATCATGTGCCTGTAATACTAGAGTGATACCATCACCACACCATTGACATGGCATAAAGATCAATCTATTACCCAAGGAGAGATAGAGTCCTTAGAAAAAAATAAGAGAGTTTATGTTAGAAGGTTCAACCGCTCTTGAGCCTAAGTTACCTTCACCACCTTCACTACCCTCATCTCTAGAGAGAGTATCTATCACTAGGTCTACTCCAGATAGGCCTCTATTATCTTCACCTAGGGCTCGAGCTAAATGGCCCTCATCATTATATGTTTCCAGTAAGGAAACAGAGTCTCTTCATGGGTCTCTTTACCCTAGAAAGATTACTGATGAGTGTCTCCTTGGCTTAAGAGCCACCCTTGAGGAAGTCCCTACTGCCCAAGGGGTCACAAAAGGTAAAGAGTCTGAAATAATACCCATGGATATGGGTGATGAGTCTGATATCATTCTCATAGGCACACCATTTTATCTCTCTAAAAAAGAAATGGAAACCATTGTTAAAGAGGATGAATAAAATAAAAAAGAAAAAGAATGCAAGAACATTATGATTTAAAGTTGGATGATCTATTAAATGACTACCTATAGCTCATATCAACATGGTACACTAGAACATCAAAGAAAGAGCAAGATGAATCATAAGAACATCTTGTACTAGATCCCACTCACCAACTGATCATTCAAATACAAAAGAAGGATGATCAAATTGCTTCAATGGAAAAGAGGATGAAGGAAATGATTTCTACTATGCAATCACTTCAGAGCATGATCTCTTCCTCTTCACGTCCTCATTAGATTGAACAACTCGAATTAGCACGTTCAATTGATGATTTGAGGTTTGGTTTTGAGGAGTATCATCAGAAACCAAACTTTTTTGATGATGTAAATCAACTAAAATGATTGGTGGAACAACAAGTAGAAGAACCCCTAGCACATTCATGAGGCACAACCTTAGTTCTAAGGGGTATACCCTACCTTGAGGAATATGATTATGTTCCTTATCCCAAAGGATTCTTGCCTCCCTCCTTCAAAGTATTGTGGGGACTAGAAATCCTAGGAAGCATTTAGCTCACTTCTACACAAGTTGTTACAATGTCGGAGGGAGTGATACTTTAAATATGTTAAACTTTGATATGCTTTTAACTGGTATATAGATTTTCCCAATGGTTCAATACGCACTTTCACTGAACTAGAAGTCATGCTTGTAAAAAGATTCACTAAAACTCAACACCACATCACTGTAGGTGACTCATTGGTGGAAAAACAAAATCCTGATGAGTCTTTAGTAGACTATATCTTGAGATCAAGAATCATTAGTTTCAAGTCTGATCCCCAACTGCAGGAATAACACGCTATTGAGATTCTCCTCAAGAACATCCACGATATCGTCACCTTCTTGTTAAAAGGCTTTACAATTAAAACCTTTGAAAAACTCCTTAATAAAGCCTCTAACTTGTAGGAAGATGCTCATAGGATGACCTTCCTAAAGGATCATTCTTCTATAGAACCATCAAAACCTAGGATGCTTTTAGGCAATGTCTCTATAGAGGATAAGGAAAAGGCTCCCATGTAGATACTATCATAGTGGCCTTTATCCTTTAGGCCACCACAGCAGCAGATATCATCAACCATTAAAAAGGTTCCAACCACCCTTTTTCTAAAAGAGTCAACCAGACATATTCTTTCAAAAAAGAGGTAGTGCAAAATATTTTCAAAATTTTGAAAAGGAAGCCAGATTTCAAACTACCTGGCCCAAAAAGGCTTGAGAAAGTTAGAAAACTAAATGACCCTAACTATTGTCCATACCACTAGATGTTATGGCATACTATTGAAGATTAATATACATTTAAAGATTGTCTTGGAAGAAACTACAAGAAGAGGTTAGTGATCATATTGAAAGATTACCTTTTGGACCCTGAACAAAGGTCTATTAAGGTTATCATGGCAACTCTACTTCTACTAGTACTCCTTCTACAAATGAATGGGATATAGTTCTATCCCGTTCATCTGAAAGTATATGATAAAAATTTTTGCAAATGTTATCTAGGTTCCTACAAAGACCCAAAGGAAGATTATCTGGATTGATCTACTAGAGTCTAGAGAGCGAGTTCCACCTCTACCCGATTCAACATCTTCAACTACGCAAAAGACTAGAAAGTGTGTTGAAGGAGCAACATCTGTTGTATATGATAGAATTTTGTACTATAAAGATGGACAAACAAAACTTTATATGTCTTTATCTTTTTGCACTCATTTTGAAAAGTTAAATAAAAGTTTTCCTCCAAAGGCATTTCATAAATTCTTATTATTTCTGATGAGCATATTGTTGAAAATAATGAAAGAGAAAGTAATAAAAAAAGAAAATTCTCATGATATGTTTTATGAACTAGGCTCAGATATTGATAGTCGTATGGAAGACTTACAAGGCAATCCTCTTAGTATAGATATAGAATTATCAGAATTTGATCAATGTTTAGAGAAGGATATTAATGACGAGGATCAGGTTGACACAACCCCTGGAGATATTGTTGAAGTCAATCTTCATAGTGGAAGAGTTTTACCACCTCGCCTGCCTTCTCCTCTTAAAGATAAAGGAAAGTAAATTTTGGTTCAAAGTTTAATTCCAAAACCTTTTCCAAAAGAAATAGAAGTCGAACCAAAAGCTCCTAAGGTCACTACAACATTTTAGCCCATCTTAATATATATTTTTCTAGGTTGAGTATCTATGATGCTCTTATTCTTTCAAAAGAATGAGAGAGTCATTGGTACAAGTAGTACTTGATTCAGAGATATGCCTGAACTAGCTAGCAACAACTTCCTCAGATGAGGCTTGCTACTTCAAGAAGATCCTAGGAGTTACTTTCTCTGATGAGGATCTACTTTTGGGGACTATTGATCATAACTGCCCTCTTTATATTTATGTTAAAATAGAAAACATCAAGTTGTCAAGAGTTCTGGTAGACCCTGACATATCAATCAATATTATGAACTCTAAAACATTGTCATTCCTGAAGATAGATACCATAAGACTCAGTTCAGACAAAATTCTAATTAGGGGTTTGAATAAAATTAGGGAAAAGCTTTAGGTTCAATCAGTTTATTGTTGGCAATAGAAGGATTAAAAACTAAATATAAATTTTATATCATAGACTTAGAGACATCCTTCAATGCCCTCTTAGGAAAACATTGGATTCGTAAGTATAAAATGGTTCCCTCTTCACTCCACCAATGTATTAAATACACTAGGATGGAGTAGAATACACTATAAAAGGAGATATACAACCATTCTCTATTCATGAATTGAACTTTATGAAGACATGGCTTATTACATGCCTAAGATGCCAAACCATGCTTCTATGAAATCCAACATTATTGAGGCATCAAATAATGCAACAAATGAAAAAGAGAAAAATAAAGAAAGGAGGAAAAAAAAGTAAAAGAAAAAGAACCTCTAGTGATACAGATTGATTTGGAATCTAGTTCTGATCGAGGATTTCAATCAAAAGGATGCCTTGATAAAATTTGAGATTACATTGGAACTAGATAATGATGAAGAACAAATCAAGGCATTAAAGGATGAACTTGGGCTCTCCACATTTCAAAAATTAAGGAAATATGTGGACACTTTGACTTTGACACCACTTGTTCAAAATAAATTATCTCAATTGGAAGTCAAAGTGTCCCCTAACTTGTCGAGAAGTGGTTAAATTATCAAAATTTTACTCTATACCCGAACCTTCAAGCTCAGAAGTAGATGTAAAGCTTGAAGATCCACTATCAAAAGAAATAATAGAGCTTCCTTTTGACTAGTACTCTAAGTTGTTGGCTTAATTAGCCTCATGTTTAATTTGATTAATTTTGATGATAACAAACAAATGCTTGGATGTTCTAATGAATATTTTTATGTGTTTCAAATATATCAATTGCTAATTACATGTCCAATACATCTCACAAATTGTTAGAAGAAATTGCAAGAATAAAAGAATGAAAGGGATAATGTGAAGCCCATGATTTTAGGTTATATGACTATTCATATGAGTTCTTTGGCATGAATCAATTTGCTCACAACCTAACATACTATTTTAATGAGGTTAATTTATATAAATATTTATTTAATTAACATTCAATTATATGTTTTTCTACATAGCAATAAAATTGTCAAAGTAATAAATGATCATAACTATTAAGTATAATTATTTTATTTACTTAATATAATTAGGTATTTTAATTTAATTTGGTTATATGATAACTAACATATTTATGATTATATATAAATTATATCATAATTTTTAAAATGTCACATGCCAAAATTAACAAAAATATATAAATTTGTATTTTAGCCAAAGTCATTGTTTAATCAAAGAATTCATATATGATTTTATCTCCATCGGATTCCTTGGATTTTTTTCCTTTAAAATAAGTGGTTACATGACTCACTTTGCATTAAAATTGAATTTATTATGATTTTTTAAACATTACCTAATTTTAATAATGGATGCATGCTACATGCTTTGAATATATTAAGAGCTACATTTGATTACTTTTGACTTTCCCATGTGAATAGAATTTTTGCTGCTAAATTTAATATTTGTTTAATATAAATTATATTTTTATTGAATATTAAATTATCACATGATAGCATGAGGTTGTATAATATATTTCTTTGAAATAATTTTTTAAATGACCTTCTTGCCTATAAATAGCCCTCATTCTCTTCATGAAAGCATCCCTCATTCAAAATTCAAAATCTCTCCAAAGAAATCTAAGAGAAAATCTCTTAAATGTTCTTTCCAAGTGTTCTCCAAATATTGCAAGATCAAATCCTTGGTTTGGAAGCTTCAACATCTTCAACTAAGCAAGCCTTTTAAATTACTTGAGTTTGTTTTCTTGATCTTAATACTTCTTAGTTGTTCATGCTATTTTCACCATCTATTTCTTCTTTCTAATTTATACTTTTGGTGGATTAGTCTTTGAACATTGGTTTTCACATCAAAGTTTCTCAATCATTTTTTTGGTGAAAACTCTTGTGATAATTTGTAGGATCTATTTCAACTTTTGAAATTTTAGCTTCCTACAAATTTCTTTTGGTTTCTTGAAATATTTCTTCTTTGGTCTTATTTTGAAATATCATTTATTCTTAGATCTATTTTAAAGTATTTTAAAATAAATTATTGTGTTGAAATTATTTTCATATTTTCTAGATCTCTTTTTTTAATTGAAAGCTTACTAGCCAACTTAGATCTATCATATACTTATTTTTTTTATTTTGTGATCATTAGCATTAATTTGAAAGAATCTTTTGGTTAAAAAAAAAATAAATTACTCCTTGCTGAAATTTATTTTATCATGAAAAGAATATTGTGAATTTATTTTGAAATCATTTTGTATTATTCTACAAATTATAATAACATAAACATCTAGTAAGATCACTTTAAGATATTTATTTTATTAAGTGAGCATTTTGCTTGCCAAATTTTTAAGTTGTAAAGTGATCATTTATAAGTTGTGAGATCACTTTTTGAATTTGATTTCTTGGTATATTTGTGAGAGATTTACTTTATCAAAATTTATTATTTTGTATTTTTTTTGTGTTGTAAAATTTATTTTGGGGTTGTACCGCCTTTGTAGGAGAGAGTACATATTGTTGTAGGGGTTGTACTCGCCCCATAGAGAGAGAGTACTTTTTGTAAACCATTTTTCATTTAGTGGATTCCGTGGGTGGCTAGGGGACGTAGCTGGTTTGGGTCAACCACGAAAAAATTGCGTGCCTCTTGTCTCTATTTACTTTATTGTATTTTTATTTTTGCATTTAGAATTATATCTTATCATTATAAAATCAAAATCTAATTTTCTATTTAAAATTAAAATTTAAGTTTTGAAAATTTTAATATTTCACCTCTCTTGGGCTAGTGTCTCACATTGGTATCGAGCTAGGCTCTTTTATTGGCTTAACATCCAAGAGTAAATCTTTTCACTATGGCACAAGGTTTCACAAAGGGTTCATTACTGAGGGACAATCCACTCATAGACCTCCACTTTTAGATAGTGTACCATTTGATTATTGGAAAAATAGAATTAGTACATTCTTAAGAGGTCAAGATGCACGCATGTGGTATATGTTGACACATCAATATCATACACCCACGTAGAAGTAAATGGCATTAAAGTAGAAAAACCTTTTGAGGAATGGTCTATAGTAAAAGAGAACTTGATGAATTAAATGCTAGGGCTTGTAATACTTTACATTGTGCTTTATTACCGATGATTACATGAAAATTTCTATGTTAAGTACAGCAAAAGAAATATGGGATAAACTTATTATAACTTATGAAGGAACTAGTGAAGTTAGAGATGCTCACATAAATAGACTTGTTCATGATTATGAGTTATTTCATATGTCTCCTTCTGAATCTATTTCTGATATGTATACTAGATTTATGAAAATAATTAACACATTACATTCTCTTGGAAAACATATAGAATCAAGACTTAGTTTATAAGATTCTTAGATGTCTTCCAAAAGAATGGGAAGCTAAAGTAAGCTATTAGTGAAGCTAAAGATTTATCTACTTATCCACTTGATCAGCTTTTGGGTTCTTTGATAGCACATGAAGGTTATTGCTCAAAGGGATAAGATGGATAACTCAAAGAAAAAGGAGAAGGAGAAAGGAAAAGCCATTGCACTACAAGTTGATGATAGTGATGAGCATAACACCTCAAGCTCGGATGGTGATTGTGATGAGGTGGTCATGCTTTCCAAAAGGCTTGGGAACTTGCTAAGGAAGAAGAATCAAAGGTATAAAAAATCTAAAATTATAAATTTCAAACTAAGAAATTTCTACAGTGAAGGGATCATTTGCTATCATTGTAAAAGCGGACACATAAGAGGTGATTGTCCAACTTATTGAATCAAAGAAAAAGAAATTGATGTAAACAAAAGAAAAAAAATATGAAGGAGAAAAAGTACCATAAGAAGAAGAAGACAGACTTTATGGGCCAATCCAGATTCAAATGAATCAAGTACTAGCTCATGGATGAAGAGGTCAACATATGTCTTATGGCAAATGGAGAATTTGACTTAGATTCTCAAGAGGTAATGATATATCTTATGATGAATTAGATGATGCTTTTAATGATTTAGTTATTGAATATAAAAAATTAAAAAGAAAATACAAAACCTTAGAAAAGAACATAAAATTTAGATATGCATTTTTGTGATTTAAAAATGAATGTGATAATTTAAAAGTAAAATACTTCTTTATTAAATTGTTCCTTAGTTGTATGTAAACTTGAAAGAGAGAATATCTTATTAAAAGCAAGATTAGAATTATGTTTAAAATCACAAGTTCATTATAATACTTCATCAAGAAAAACATTTAATAAAAATTATTTGCATCATACACATCCCACTCATATACCTTATAATTATCATTCTAAATCATATGCAAACACTAATGTTTGGTGCAACTATTGCAATAAAAAAAGGGCATATTTCATTTGATTGCTATGCACGTAAAATACAAAATACTAAGCAATCATCTTATGTATGGGTACCAAAGGTACAAACACTACACAAACCATGCATGCTAAATATCTTACTTCAAATTTAGAATGTGGACCCAAACATGTTTGGGTTCCAAAAGTTAACATGTGAGTTTATTTGTAGGAATGCCTTCAAAGCAAAATCAAAGAAGGCATGTGGTACTTGGACAAGTGGATGTTCAAGACATATGACGGAGATAAAGATAAATTCACAACTTTAGAATCAAGTGATGGAGGATTTGTTACATATGGAGATAATGCAAGGGAAAAATCATTGGCATTGGTTCTATTTGTAAGAATTCTATCACTTTAGATAAAGTTTTTCTAGTAGAAGGATTAAAACATAATTTAATTTCTATTAGTCAATTATGTGATAAAGGTTTGAATGTAGTATTCCATGCATCATATTGCATTATAAAAAAATAATGAAAATGTTTTGCTAGTAGGAAAAGATACAAAAATATTTATGTCATTGATTTAGATAGCTTTCATGATGTAAATTTAAACTTACTTTGTTTTAAAAGCACTCATGATGATATATGGTTATGGCATAGGAGACTATGTCATATTAACATGCACACACTTAATAAAATTGCTAAACTTGATTTAGTAGTTGGTTTGCCTAAATTAAATTTTCATTCAAACTATGTTTGTGATGCATGTATTCATGGTAAACATTCTAGAAGCTCATTTAAAAGTAAAATATTGTTTCTACTTCTAGACCTCTAGAATTATTGCACATGGATTTATTTGGTCCTATTAACCACTAGCTTAGGTGGAAAAAAATTATGGTTTTGTGATTGTTGATGATTTCTCTAGATATACTTGGGTTTATTTTGTAACTTACAAGGATGATGTTTTTGGTGAGTTTAGAAAGTTTTCTAAATATATTCAAAGAGAACAAGGCCTTTTGATTAATAGGGTTCAAAGATCATGGTGGCGAATTTGAAAATAAATTATTTGAGGATTTTGTGATGAACATGGGATTAGACATAATTTTTCTACCTAGAACTCCCAACAAAATGGAGTAGTAGAGAGAAAAATAGAATATTAATTGAATTAAGTAGATCTATGCTTGATGAGTATAAATTGCCAAAATATTTTTGCGTAAGTAGTAATAGCATGTTATGTAATGAATAGGATCTATTTTAGACCAATTTTGAAGAAGACACCCTATGAATTGTTTTTTGGAAAGAAGCCTAAGATTGAACACTTTCATGTATTTGGATGTAAATGCTTTATTTTGAATAATGGAAAAGATCATTTAGGTAAGTTTGATTGCAAATCGATGATGGTATTTTCTTAGGATACTCTCTTCTAGTAGAGCTTATAGAGTTTACAATAAAAGAAAAATGATTGTAGAAGAATCAATACATGTTATTTTGATGAAAATTTGATTGATCCTATTAGAAATGAAGTGATTGATGAAGAGATTGATAACTTTAAGAAAATATCTTTAGAAGATAATATGGATGATTCATTGCCTAAAGAATGGAAATATAATAAAATCATCCAAAGGAACTAATTATGGAGATCCTTCAAAAGGAGTTATGACTAGAAGACATAGTAGAAGTTGTAGATCATTCAAAGATTTTTATCCGAGGTTGAACCTAAAATTTAGAAGAAGCATTAAATGATAATTTTGGATTATTGCTATGGAAGAGGAGTTAAATCAATTTGTAAGAAATGATGTTTGGGAATTAGTCCCAAGACCCCAAGATCAAAATGTCATTGGAACAAAATGGATCTTTAGGAATAAGCTAGATGATTCAGGTTGTATTATTAGAAATAAAGCTAGGTTAGTTGCACAAGGGTACTCACAAGTTGAAGGTATAGATTTTGAAGAATCTTTTGCACCAGAAAGACTAGAAGTTACTCCTTGCTTATGCTTGTTTTAGAAATTTTAAACTTTTTCAAATGGATGTCAAAAGTGCATTTTGAATGGATTTATTGACCAAAATGTATTTGTAGAGCAACCACCAGATTTGAGAGCCTTGATTTTCCAAATCATGTGTATAAATTAAAGAAAGCCTTATATGGTTTAAAAGGCTCCTCGTGCTTGATGATAGGTTAAGTAACTTTTGATAGATCATGGATTTAGAAAGGGTAGAGTAGATACCACTTTATTCCTTAAGAGCATAGATGATGATTTGATTGTGGTACAAGTGTATGTAGATGATATATTATTTGGAAGTACAAATGAATCTTTATGCCATGAGTTCTCATCTTTGATGTCTAAAGAGTTTGAAATGAGTATGATGGGAGAACTTAATTTTTCTTAGGTCTTCAAGTGAAGCAACAAGAAAATGGCACATTCATCGTCAAACTAAGTATATAAAATGAATTGCTTGAGAGGTTTGACATGAAAAGATTTAAATCTAGTAAAACTCCTATGAGCCCATCTATAAAATTGATTTAGATGAATTAGGAAAATCGTTGATCAAAAACTTTATAGATGTATAGGTTCACTTTTATACCTTCGCTAGTAGCGATATTATGTTTGCTATTTGTTTGTGTGCTCGCTTGTGCCAACCCAAAAGAATCTCATTTAATAGCGTCAAGTATCTTCGATTTGATAGGCACTAGTTAGTTTATGGTATCCTAAAATTCTTTATCATGTGATTTGATTGCTTATTCGATGCTGATTTTGGGATGCAAAGTAGATAGAAAAAGCACATCGCATATGTCATTTTAGGATCATCACTTGTGTCTTGGTCATCTAGGAAACAAAATTTTGTAGCTTTATCCACTCAGCCGAGTACATAGGTAGTTTGTTGCTCGTGTCCTTTGGTTAAAGCAACAATTAGAAGATTTTGGTATTAAGCAAGATCACATTCTAGTTCAATGTGACAATACTAGTGCTATTAGTTTAACTAAAAATCCTATCCAAAGACTCAACCAAGCATATAGAAATTAGACATCATTTTATTAGGGATCATGTTTTGAAAGGTGATGTTAATATTAATTTTATTAGCCGATTTACAAATTGCAGATATTTTTACAAAACCCTTACCGAAGCTTTTTGTATTTTAAGAGCATGCTTGGAATGTTAGATCCTAATATTTAAAATTGTATGTAGTTTGTTCTCACTTTTGATGTTGTCGGGGAGAAGAGTAAAATGTTGGTTAATATTAAGTCTATTTAATGCATACATTTAGGGGAGCAACATTATTCATCTCATATGCATAATTTTTTTAATAGAATTTCTTTCAAAACTATGATGAAAGGTCAATTTGCACCTTCATCAAATCAATACCCAACATTAGTTTGTCATCATCAAAAGGGGAGATTGTTGGCTTAATTAGCCTCATGTTCAATTTGATTAATTTTGATGATAACAAACAAATGCTTGGATGTTCTAATGAATGTTTTTTTATGTGTTTCAGATATATCAATTGCTAATTACATATCCAATACATCTCACAAATTGTTAGAAGAAATTGCAAGAATAAAAGAATGAAAGGGATAATGTGAAGCCATGATTTTAGGTTATATGACTATTCATATGAGTTCTTTGGCATGAATCAATTTGCTCACAACATACTATTTTAATGAGGTTAATTTATATAGATATTTATTTAATTAACATTCAATTATATGTTTTTCTACATAGCAATAAAATTGTCAAAGTAATAAATGATCATAACTATTAAGTATAATTATTTTATTTACTTAATATAATTAGGTATTTTAATTTAATTTGCTGGTTATATGATAACTAACATATTTATGATTATATATAAATTATATCATAATTTTTAAAATGTCACATGCCAAAATTAACAAAAATATATAAATTTGTATTTTAGCCAAAGTCATTGTTTAATCAAAGAATTCATATATGATTTTATCTCCATCGGATTCCTTGGATTTTTTCCTTTAAAATAAGTGGTTACATGACTCACTTTGCATTAAAATTGAATTTATTATGATTTTTAAACATTACCTGATTTTAATAATGGATGCATGCTACATGCTTTGAATATATTAAGAGCTACATTTGATTACTTTTGACTTTCCCATGTGAATAGAATTTTGCTGCTAAATTTAATATTTGTTTAATATAAATTATATTTTTATTGAATATTAAATTATCACATGATAGCATGAGGTTGTATAATATATTTCTTGAAATAATTTTTTAAATGACCTTCTTGCCTATAAATATCCCTCATTCTCTTCATGAAAGCATCCTCATTCAAAATTCAAAATCTCTCCAGCAAATCTAAGAGAAAATCTCTTAAATGTTTTTTCCAAGTGTTCTCCAAATATTGCAAGATCAAATCCTTGGTTTGGAAGCTTCAACATCTTCAAAGCAAGCCTTTTAAATTACTTGAGTTTGTTTTCTTGATCTTAATACTTTAGTTGTTCATGCTATTTTCACCATCTATTTCTTCTTTCTAATTTATACTTTTGGTGGATTAGTCTTTGAACATTGGTTTTCACATCAAAGTTTCTTCTCAATCATTTTTTTTTGGTGAAAAACTCTTGTGATAATTTGTAGGATCTATTTCAACTTGCTGAAATTTTTAGCTTCCTACAAATTTCTTTTGGTTTCTTGAAATATTTCTTCTTTGGTCTTATTTTGAAATATCATTTATTCTTAGATCTATTTTAAGCATTTTAAAATAAATTATTGTGCTGAAATTATTTTCATATTTACTAGATCTCTTTTTTTAATTGAAAGCTTACTAGCCAACTTAGATCTATCATATACTTATTTTTTTATTTTGTGATCATTAGTTAATTTGAAAGAATCTTTTGGTTAAAAAAAAATTACTCCTTGCTGAAATTTATTTTATCATGAAAAGAATATTGTGAATTTATTTTGAAATCATTTTGTATTATTCTACATTATAATAACTTAAACATCTAGTAAGATCACTTAAGATATTTTTTTATTAAGTGAGCATTTTGCTTGCCAAATTTTTTGAGTTGTAAAGTGATCATTTATAAGTTGTGAGATCACTTTTGAATTTGATTTCTTGGTATATTTGTGAGAGATTTACTTTATCAAAATTTATTATTTTGTATTTTTTTTTTGTGTTGTAAAATTTATTTTGGGGTTGTACTCCCTTTGTAGGAGAGTACATATTGTAGGGGTTGTGCCCGTTATAGTACTTTTGTAAACCATTTTCATTTAGTGGATTCCTAGGGTGGCGTGGATTTAGGTTTTGGTCAACCACGTAAAAATCGTGTGCCTCTTGTCTCTATTTACTTTATTGTATTTTATTTTTGCTGCATTTAGAATTATATCTTATCATTATAAAATCAAAATCTAATTTTCTATTTAAAATTAAAATTTAAGTTTTGAAAATTTTAATATTACCCAATTCCCCTCGGGTGCTATAGTGTCTCATATAAGTGTGTTAAAACCTATGAAATGTGGGTTTATTATAAATATTAGAAGATAGCTCAACACATGGCTTGTGGTATACTAATCATAAAAATTTAAATTCCAAAGTCATTTTTGGTAAATAATAGAGAACATTGTTTAATGATAAGAAATCATGAATTAGATCAATTATTTAAAATTTCTTATAACTCTTTGAGGAATTTTGCAGAAACATCAAAAATTTGATGATTTCTTGCATCAAAATGCTCCTAAGTTTGAGTAAGAAATCAAGTCTACTATTGATGAGCTAAGTTAACCTAGAACTGAAGACCCAAAGTTAACTTATATTAATACTTTGTTGGGTCCAGAATATTCTGAAGAGTGAATCTCTTTACTCTTTTAATACAAAGATTTCTTAGCTGATGAATCATGTCTTTATAACTTAGAGATTAAACCTGATGTAATTCCAGTAAAGCAAACTCCTAGGAGAAAGCACCAAGAGATTGAACAACAAGTAATTGCTAAATTTAAGAAACTAATTGAAGCAAGCTTTGTGAGAGAAGAACAATATTTTGATGAAAGATAGTCCTAAGAAAAAAGAATGGTCAAATATGCATTTGTGTTGAATTTAGATTTTTTATCCTAAAGAGGAGTTCGTGACAATACCGAACTTATGGATTACTCATGAGATCTTTTCATTCATGGATGGATCATCTTAGTATAACAGATTAAGATGTCTCCAGGATGAAAAGCATACAACATTCAACTTCTATGGGAGTTTTATTACACCAAATTCCCTCAAAATGTTTATATACCAAAGAGACATGACTAAATATTCAATTTGATTCACAATCAGTTGAGTGTTATTTTATGATTTAGTCATCAAAATAAAATAAAAGAAGATCATTTATACATTTACAATTTTTTTTTTTGAATACATAACACTATAAAAATGAACACGTGAAGTGTGCTTTTAGAGTAACTTTAAAAAATTTTAGGGTTCAAAAACACACAGGGGAAAGAAAATCCAAAATAAATTAATAAATATCATTAATAAATCCGCCACCTAGAAGTCTAACACAATTAAGATCATTCTAGGGAAGGCTTGCATATTTAAGGAGGTTCATATCAAACATATCAGTAAGATATCAACCATTTGTGGCATTAATAAAGAAAGATTTCAAATTCAATTGGGATGAAAAAAAATTAAAATGTGTTTGAAGGGCTGAAATAATATTTGATGAATCCACTTATTTTGGCTGCTCTAATTCCGGGAAAGTCATTGATTTTATACACTATGGAATTAGATGAATCACTTGGGGCTTTATTAGCCCAAGTAAATGAAGAAGGAAAAGAAAATGCTCTTCACTATCTCAACCATAGACTCATCGTAGTGAAAATGTATTATCCGCCTATTGAGAAGCATTATTTAGCCTTAGCATTCACCGCTCAGAAACTAATACATTACATCCTTTCTCATAGAGTTAATGTAATCCCAAGAGTGAAACCATTGCAATATCTTATGAATAGCCCAACGTTGTCTGGACATCTAGCACGTTGGTCAATAATTCTATTGCAATTTGAGATCACTTGCATTCCTCTTCATGCTATAAAAGATCAAGTCGTAGCTGAATTCTTAATAAAACATCTCATACCTGAGAGTTCCCTCTCAAATGATGATCTTCGAGATGAGGAGATCATGACATTAGAAGGTGAACCTAATGCCACTTGGGAATTATATTTTTATGGCGCAACATCATCTAAGAAAATAAAGAATTAAATTGATCTATCTTGTGGTTTGTTGACCTCATTTTGGATGAGGTTAAAATCATTCTAAAATCTAATTAATGTCAATAAATATTAATCTCCTAATTCAATGCTTAAGACACTATACTTAGTGACATAGTGCACCCTCCTTGGGTTCGATCTAACCTAATGAGCTTAGGTAGACTTGACCCAATTTTTAAATTTGGTTTAAATCAAATCAAATCTAAATAAATCAAAATAAAATCAAATTAAAATAAAGGAACAAATCCAAAACTAAATCAAAGTCAAATTTAGTCAATGTAATTAGCATAAGTTTGACTTAGGTGGGTCCCACCAAGTCAAAGGTCAACCAACCAAGAATTTGACCAAATTAAATCATTCCAATTATTTCAAATGATAAAAAAAACATGTATAATCACAAATATAAAGAAATTCAAATTCATTTAGGCCTTAATTAGGTTTATTAGATCACTTAGTCTGAATAATCCTAAATGGGTCGTATTGGGTTCAAATCCAAATCAAATTAAAATCAATTCAATTTGATTGATCAAAATTATTTGGAAATGATAATTAAACACAATACAACCATCATTGGGTCTATTTTGGTCAAATTTTTTGACCCAAATGAAACAAACTTAACCCATTAAGCCCACTTTGGGTCAAATGAGTTCAAATTGAAATCCAATTGAAATTAAATGAAATCAATCACTCTAAATCCTCTCACACATGTGATCAAGCATGACAGGAGCTCAAATTAAATCCAATTGGATCATATTGGTCATTTGAACCTAATTGGAATCAAACTTAACCCATTTAGGTTTAAATGGGTTGAAATGAAATGAAATTCAAAATTAATCCAATTCTAAATGAATTAATTAAATCAAAACTTAATCAATCATCAATTAAAGATTATTAAACTCAAAATTAAAAGAATTGAATCAAAATTGAATCACTTTAAATACAAATCTTTGGATTGGATTCAAGGTTCCAATCCAAGTCAAATGGGTTTAAACTGACCTTTTGAGTTTGAGTCAACCACATATCAACCTAAAGACTTTTGTGATGCCAAATCATAAAAAAAGTTAAAGGATTGGAATTAGACTTGATAATCCATGAAAAAGGCAAGTATCATTACACCTCTTCCATATTCCTCATTCTACCGACTTCAAAATTTTGGATCCATTCAACCAATTGAAGATAAGAAAGCCAAGAAAAGTTTCACTTCCTTGGAGAAGCCAAGAAGGAAGAAGAAAGAAGCATGAAGAGCAAGGCTACAATAAGGAAGAAGGAGTAGATGCCCTCCTTTCCATTTCTTCATCCAAATATGTTACTAGCCAATTGAATCACCCTTGGCTAGCCTTGCCACCAGGAATCTAGCCATGAGTCCATAAGCATGCCTACCATGCATGGAAAGTAGGGAGGACCATCTCTTTTCATCTCAAATTGTTTACTAAGAGTAGAGATGATAGGCAACCTTCACTCCATACGCAAAAAAATGAATGAAATCTAGCAACCACCAAGCTCCTTTAATGGTGAAATGGAGACTCTCCCACATCAAATTGAATGTTACAAAGGTCCACCTAAAACAAATTGCATCCACTCTCGTTGGAGATAGAATGTCCAAAGCCATCAAAAATTGATCCGAGGTTGGTATTGAAAGAAATTCATAAGGAGGCAAGCCAAATTGCATACACAGCTTTGTCACATCAATATGAAGACAATGCAGTAGATCCCATCGATGATGATCATTGGAAATGAGGTATGCTTCATCATCGTCTTCCATAGCGTTCGATTTTAGCACTTTTTGAAAAGAATTTGATCCCCATGTAGATCAAACTGCATGGATGGGTCAAAAAATTATCCTTGATCAATTTGTAATCAAAATCACATCAAAATTCATTGGTAAAGTGGTCAAAAATTGACATCATCCGCTTTCACCGAGATTGAGATTTGATCTTGCCATCCGATCCTTCTATTTGAATGGAAGGCATCAGCTGACGATCGATTTTATTCCTTAAGGACGCTAATTATAGTATCTTTGATCAGTAAGATTCATGCATGGCACCGCTACACGAATTTTAGGATGGTGTCCCACTCTCACCGCTATATGGCATGCCATAGGCCACCACATCGAATTTGCCTTCTTTAAATGGTAAATCCTTTAAAATAAATTAAAAAATTAATTAAAAAATCATAGACCAAAAAGAATAAAATTAAAATAATCCAAAATTGCAAACTTTATGGATTCATCTTGATAAGAGGATTCCATTAAAATTAAAATTAATTAATTTTAGGTATTTTGGCCTTAATTTGACTTTGAATGAAATCAATTAAATTTTAATTAATCACAAACTATTAATCTAATTCAAATGAAACTTTCGAATTATGGTTAAAAACACACCTTAAGATAAATTTTCATGAATAATTTCAATGAAATTCATGAAATATGAAATTTCAAATCCTAAATCTTAATTTTATTTAAATAAATTAATATAAAATAAAATAAATTATGAAAATAGATTAAATAATCTCAAGTCAACTTAACAAACCTTAATGAACATAAAATTTAAAAAACTCATTCAAACCAAATAAATCACCAAATGGCTTAACTAAAAAAATTAATTGAATTAAATAATTTAAATAATTAACAAAAAATTAATTAAATCATAATAAATCGACTAAATGTCCAATAAATATAAATAAACTATCTTTGTAAACATCTTTTAGAGAGGAATCAATGAAAAATAAAATCTTTAAATGATTTGCATCAAATTAGGCCTAATTTGGTTTTTAATAAAATAATGAAAATCTTAATTACACCCTAATTATGAATTTAATCAAGATAAAAATTTGAAAACATGAAATTGGCATGAAACCCCACTTGCCATAAAACTTTTAAACCCAATTGACCTTTGGCTTGGGTTTACTTGAATTTCCAAATTCATAAGTCAATATGAATCAATTAATTAATAAAGAAAATTCATGAATTCATAAAATCATGAAACAACTTGAAATAATCTACATCAACATCAAAAACTCTTAGGATAGTTCTCCAACATCATAAATCAAAGACCTTAATCATTTTCATGCTTAAGGGTTAATGAAATAAATAATGCATGTTAACCTTAATTAAACCTTAAGTTAATAAAATCATAATTAAAATACTTAATGAAAACTTAAAGTCATAATCAATCTAACTTAAAAATGGGTTAAACATTAACCTAAGTGCCTTAGGTTAACATAAATTAAACCAAATGAAATGAATATAATTCAACAAACCCAACATAACTTAAACCTAAAACATTAATGTAAACAAAATGAAACATTTCAAACAAAACTCAAATGAAACAAATTAAATAAATTTGAAAAACTAAACCAAGAATGAAAATCAAATCAAATTAAAAGAAATGAAATGAAGAATTAAATTTCCAAAGAAAAGAATTAATCCAAAAATCCAAATTAAATTTGAACCTAAATAACCTAAATGAAACAAAAGGATTAATTAAAATACTTAAGAATCTTAGAGACCTTTAGGATCTTCATCTTGGATGGAGGTCATTCCATGAGTTAGATGTTGAATAAAATGGGTTACACCCAAAAGTGAGATTTATTCTACTCTTCATTCTTTAAAACCTAAACGTCACTTTAACCAAATAAAAGTGAAATGAAAATGAAAATAAATCATTAAATCATTGGAATTGAAACCATCCAAAGGTAAAATTCAAACAAATTCAAACTCCAAATTGAAACTTGAACTAAAGAGGCCTAGCAAAGTCTTGTTATACAAGCTTATTTCCTTCACACACTAGATCATTAAGTCATAGATCCTAAACTTAGGTTAAAGTTGTTCTGATTCTTTATGATTCTAGATGTGTTGATGATGTGCTTTACATGTCTTTGTGGTTTATTTAACCATGTAAGATTGTTTCTATTAGACCATTATAGGATGTTCTTTTTAAATCTAACACATTATCTTCTACATGGGGCTATGCTAGAAAGGACTATTATCATAAATAAAAATTAAAATGTTATTTTCTTATAGGTGTGCTTAAGTCCTTAAGCATAGCCCATAGGACAGGTGGGCTTGGCAAGCAGTTAATGCTAAGCCCGTATGTTTATGAAACATGACTACTATGTGATGTTATTATTTTGCTAATATTTGTTTTGCAAGGCTTAGGAATTAATTTTGAATTCAAAATATAAATTTAAACTTAGAATTAAGATCTGAGGTAGGAATAATGGAGCTACCATGAGATAGGTGCGGGTCCCCATGAAGCCCAATTGTAAGAAAGAGATTGTAAAGAAGACTCATGATCTAATTTGTAGTTTTAAGTCAAGTATATATACATGGCTACTTGTTTGCCTTTTTTTTTAGGTGTATAATACTCGCATTGGCCTATTTTATAAATTTAAATAGGTTTGATTTATTTTAAAATAGAATAAACCTATTTTATAGGTTTCTTTCTTGTTTTTTAGAGATGAATGCCTAAAGCTCAAAAAATTAAATTTTATACCCAATTTAAATATAAACAACTGAAACAAAAATAAAATAAAATTGAAACTTCACATAAACTAAAGCCTTGGGCAAAACTTAGAATCATTTAGAAACCAAAAAATAAAATGAAGTCAGACAAATATAGTTTTACCCTAAATTAAATATAATAAAACCAATAAATAAAAATGAACATTAAATTAAAGATGAATTCAAATAACATAAACATTAAAATCTAATCTATGGTTACAAGTAAGATAAATCCAATGCAAGTAAAGTAAACCTAATAATTTAAACTTGGAAGATATAAATCATCATAATTTATAAAACAAACATATAAAGTAAAAGAATAATGAATCAAATTAAGAAAAGATTGAATGTAAAACAAACAAAATATGAAATATTAATAACACAATATTAAGCTAAGGGAATTAAACTTAAATCATAATAAATGAATTAAGCTTAAAAATTAATTCAAATCAAATCAAAACATTATTGATAAAGTAACATTCCTTAAAGAAATCAGAACACAAAACACTAAGTGAAATATAATAAAAAAAATTTTAAATAATGAAATAAATTAAACTAATTCAAATCTTCTAAATTTAAAGAAATGATCAATTAAAATACTTATGATTTTAGTTAAATCTTTAGGATGGATCTTTACCTTAGAATAAAGACATCATCTATTAGACTTAAGATATTGAATGAATGGGTTCCACCTAAAATGGAACCTATTGTATTCTTCATTCTTGAAAACCTAATATAACTTTAATATAAAATATACCCAAAATGAAAATAAAATTGTGAATCACTAAATCATTTGAATTGAAATCATCCAAAGATAAAAATAAACAAACTTCAAAAATTCAAATTAAAACTTAAATTAAAAAGGACTATCAAAATCTTGCCATACAAACCCCTTTCACACACTAGAATAAGTTATGGACCCTAGACTTAGGTTAGGTTATGTGATGTAATATTTTATGATGTTATGATGTGAATTATTTGTATTATTTTGTGGTGTATTATTTTAGACTGATAGGATGTTATTTTAGAACTAACCTTTTCTCTAGAGGCTATGTTAGGATAAAATCATAAATAAATCTATAAAATTGTTGTTTGCTTGCAAGTGTTGAATAATCTCTTAGCATAGCCCATAGGATAGGTGGGCTTACTAATGCTAAGCTTATATATTTGTGAAATATAATTATTGTGTGATGTTTATATTTTCCTAACATTAATTTTGTTGGTCATAGGATTTATTTTTGAATTTAAAATATAAATTTAAGCTTAGAATTAGGTTAATATCTATGGGGTCTAGGATTAACAGGAGCTAACCCTTCTGGGGGATGGTGCAGAGGTCTCCTATGAAGCCTAATAGAGGTTCATGAAAAAGGAGATGATCCTAAAAAAAAGACCCATAGATATAAACTTGTAGTTCTAGGCAGGGCAATATAAGGGTAGAGCTCGGGTGCCCATTTTCCTTTCTTCCATAGAGTACAATGGTATCGCCGCATTAGCCTTTCTTTAATTAAATTTGCTCGATTTATTTTGAGTGCATAACGTAGGATTATAGGAAAAAAAATTGTCTACCCAATTAAATATAATCAGTTTAACATAAACTGATGCCCTAAGGAATAACTTAAAATCAATTAGAAATAAATTAACTCTAAAAAATTAAGCAATCATATTGCTCTAATCCTTGAATTGGGTAACTTCACCCATTGTGCATTAAGGACATCTAACATATGAGGATGACCACCTTCTTAGGAAAGTCTGTCTTTCATTATTGATTTGACCCATGATTTTTTTCTACTTACATACCATGTAGACATAAATTACATACTCATGACCTAAAATGATCATCGAGTCAAAATGTATAAAAATCTAAACAATGTGCATTAGTTAGTACATTTCATACCTTACATGATCTTAGGGATTATGGAATGAGTCTAGAGTTCTTAGATTCCTTTCTTAAAAATGCAACAACTTAGCCATCTTGCATACATAAGACTTGTCATCATGAATTTAAAATGCGCTTAGGTGGTGTTAGCTAGTAGGCCCTCCAAACGGGTTGTAAGCTCAGAAGAGTCAGAGACAAGTTAGTTCCCTCAAGTGAGAGGAATGACTGATAATTCCCAAAATGAAATTAGTATTTGAGTTTTGTTAGAAGCACTTGTAGTATAAGTTTTGAAGCATCCTCCTTGGAGCAAGCCTTCATTAGGTATTTTTGCAGTCTTGCGCTGCTAAAATCTAAGACCTAGATTTCTAGAAAAATGTCAACTTAGAATCTAAATTAAATTCCAAAATTTAAAGCCCAATGATAGGATAATAGAAATGTCTACTAGGCATCCTAGTATCAACGAAAATTTCCTACTTTATCCCATTTGACTTCCAAAAATAACTCTTTCCACTTTGGATCATTCATAATTAAAAATTTAAAGTTCATGCCTTTGAAAACCAACATAAAAATCTTTAAAAATAATAACTTATTTCTTCAATTGAGAATATTCTTAAGAAGAGACCCTTTCTTTGGTTGTAATTAACTATAGGGGCTTGCCCTTATAGAGAACCATGAACCCAGTTTAAAATAACCCTATTCTACCTTCACATGTAGTTCAAGGGAAAATTCTAGTACATAAAAGACCCATTAGCCTTAGAAATCTTTTATTAAATGATTGAATCCATTATAAGAAAACATATTTATCTTTCAAGATAATATGTTTATTTCTTAATGATGCATTTGATTATCCAAGAAATTCATAAACTCGATGTGATATCACCAATTTTTATCATCGAGATCCCTTTCATCTTAGCATACATTATTGTCTTTGAATTAAATATATGTATATGTAAATTTTATTGTTATGTAAAATTCTCAATCTACATCTTTTATTTTCTAAAATCCTTATCACTTAATTGGTTAGTACTTACCTTCAAAACATCGTATGCTATTATTTCAATTTTTCTCATAGGCTCCAAAATCAAAATTGCTTGCATGCTAATTAGTAAGGAAAAAAAATAATTGTAAAGGTGAACACTAAGAAATAACATAAGGGAACTTATGTAATTCAATGTTCAATAACTTCCACCTGTGCCTATGAATAGTAATTTCAGCTTAAGTTTGTAACTCATTATGTGATAAGCTTGACTAATGAGTTCATGAATGCGGAGCTCAAGTTGGCATGTGAGTCAAATTAGATTTTACTCACACCTCTGTCACTACCTCTACAAAAGCCACAAAAAATCTTTTTTTTTTTTTTAGGGAACCCCATATAGGGGAATTTTATTGCTCATAAGAAAAGGTTACAATATCCTTAAAGAAGTGGTTAAACTCTGAGTCAATCGCTCAAAGAGCTACAAACAACCTAAAGAGTAAAACCCCAATCTAAATACAAAACTCACACAACAAAAGCAAATATACTACCCAAATACAGAGAAAACCTTAGAGTTACAAGAAATCTATTTCTTTAGTTGTGATACTTTTTGCAAACTCATGGTGACTTCCACCAAGACTTGACATTTGGTTAATCTCTTTCATTGGTCAAGGCCTATCAACTCCAAGAGTTTGATGTCCTTTTAGTCACCTTCAACAGTAATCTTCTTATTATTGACCACCACATCTTAAATCAAGAGGTGAAGTATTGGTTATATTTGACTTTAAGCTCTAAACATATGAAGCCGATAGACTCACCCCTAACCTTTATCTCCTAAACCAATAGAGAACGTTAGTGCCCTTGATGGAACCAATAAGAAGTAGATAAGAGTTACAACCCACTATTTTGTTTCGTATCTTTTTATAGAGTGTCATTAGATTGCAGTTGTAAAGGTAGATGAGTTTGATAACTGTGGAAATAAAAATTCTAATGTCTAATTCTTATTTAGAATTTTCATGATTTAAAATTAAAAGTCCATGAAAAAAAATTAGGAAAAATATGCTCCACATACTTTAATATGTAAAAAAAAAAAAAAAACTTTGGCATCCTATAAGATTCAATTCAATCATCCATTTTCATCTATCCTAACATTATATTCTTTTATTTTTATTATCTGAGCAAATTTAATGAAAGTGAACAGTTAGACATTATAATGTGTGATAGATAAGATATAATTCACAAAATATATGACTCTATGATTTTTTTTCAAGTTGATTGATGAAGTCGATTTCAATCTCATTATGCAGTATAGTTGATTCTTTTTAATTTGGCCGGGATTAATAACTAGAAAGATAAGTATAAAATAATTAATTGCATATGAAAGGATTATTAACTTAATGATAATTGTGTTATATTTATTTAACATATTTTAATGTTAAATTAAATATCATGCGAAAAAATAATGTTTTGCTGATATCATTTATTAATAAAGGGCATTTCTTTAAATGTAATATATAAATTAATTTAGTTAATATTCTATCTGCTTAAAGATATAAGATTTATCGTCCTAGCATAATTATAAATAAAAAGAATATTGAAAAGGCAAGCTTTGAGCTGCTGAGAGTGTGAGAATCAAGAATGATTCTCTCTGATTATACGGTTTAAATATTACCACATATCCTAAGAAAATTATATTTAAAATATAATCACATCATTATTTAATGAGTTGAATTAATTATATTTAGTAAAACAGAAAAACAAATTATTTGAGAAATTTTTTATTGCTTCATCATCTCATCTAATAATTGAGAATCCTTAGTTTAAATGTGATTTATTTTTTCTTTAAGAATTGTAAGTGGCTCCTTCTCTTATTGATAGAACTAGCTGTCTACTTAAAAAAAAAAAAAACCAAATAATCGAGAAACATTTTTTTTATCCCCTATTATTTTCTTTTCCTGTTATATCATTTATATTGTTATCAAATAACAAAAAAAGACAAAACAGCAAAAAGAGCGCGCTAACGTGGGGCACGTGGCATCCTAAGAATGGTTAGAGATGCCACGAGACAAGGACAGCAGGAGCAGCGCCGCTTCTGCAACTTCATCACTCTCCCCACCTCCGGCGGATCGCTTTAGAAACCACCTCCGTCTCCAGCTCCTTGCCTCGCGACGATGACGAAGCAGAACCATTAGGATCTTTTCTTGCTTCTCCTTCTGCCTCCTCCTCAGCTCCTCCTCGCTTAATGCCATTGCCATCTTTTCCTGCTTCACCCTCTGCCCTTTCTTCGTCTCCTCCGCGTTTGAGTCGGGCTGGTTTTCTCTGTTTGCACTCACGGCGACCACTTTTCTCGCTTCTCCTTCTTCCATTCGATCACTTCTTTTCCTTTTACTGTAACGAATACCGCAGGCATTGCAGAGTGACTGCAACGAAACAAGAAAGAGTACATGAAAATAATCTTTTCCATCAAAATCAAAAGCGTAAAATATATTTCACACGACAACACAAAAAAATGCTGCAATTCATTTGCGGTAGATGAAGAATATGAAGGACGAGTTTGTATTAGAGAGGAAAAATAAAATGAATGCTTGATGATTTATGGATTAATTTTGAGTATGCGTGCAGCCACTGATAAAAAATTTCACTGCTTTTTTGGGTATTTTCACACAAACTCCTATCATCCAAACACAGCAAAAATGAAAGTAAACTACTTTCCGAAGCTCATATGATGGATAAGAAGGGTTTTAGAAGAAAATTATCAGAAACAAGTATTACTGATGGAGGAAAAAGGGAATTCTGATCAATTTTAAAGGAAAGCAGTCGTTTAAGAACGAAAATGTGAAAAAAAAACTAGAAATGGAGATAAGGGCAAACTTGCATTTGCCGTTTAGTTATAAGAAAGCTTTAAATTTGTATAGAATACTATAAAGCAGAAATCAATAATGATAGACAAGATTATAAAGTGAAAATGCGCACAGGCCAAAATATTGAATGAGGGAAGAAACAGGGAAGAATAGCTAAGGACGGCGAAAACCATGGGGCCTTCAGGACCGCTTCTCCAAAGAGGCGTGTTTGAAGTTCGGCAATCCGAGCAAAGTTTTATGGACGACTCCACTACCATCGTCTCCAATTTCTCTCTGCTCTCTTCCGCCTTGCTCCTCGTCCTTGTCACCAGCCAGCGGCGTCTGCCATCGGAGCTGGTCGCCGAGCTTGAGTTATCGTATGCACAACAGGTGCACTTGCCATACTTCGTGGAACAAATCATGATGCTAAGGTTCTGCTTCGGCATAGGGAAGGGTGGTGACGCCAATGATAGGTAGAATAGAGCAAGAGCAGAGCATGGCGGACAGGGTTTTATCTCTCTTAGAGACCTTTGAACTGATCTGCTCGAAGTAGAACGCGCATCAGGTAAGCTTACCGTATCGAATAGGATTTCACGGTAAGTGGTTTACAATTACAATGTGATTATTGAAGGTTATACGGGTAAGATAACCAACTTTTGCGACGAGTTGACAGTGGAACAATTTTCTACTTAATTATGATTTAAAATTACATAAAATTGATTATGATAATGAAAATCAAAATTATAATTTTTATTAAATTAAATTAATTTAAATTGATATCTTACTATTGAATTCGATTCTGTTCGTAAGATCTAACATAAGTTAAAATTTATATTCATTATTTCACTTTAGTTATGGAATTATAGTTAAGCTACCCATGAAACTGTAATTAAGCAGTGATCTTGGAATATAGGTACTCTTACGCGTAAATTAATGGAATTAATAGACATTATGGTTCATGAAAAGATAAATATTTTATGTGTTCAAAACTAGGGTTGAGGGCTAAGGAGATTGATAGTTTAGGTTTTAAACTTTGGTATTCGAAAAGTAACTAAAAACAGAAAAGATTATAGATAAAGTTTAAAGGATAATGTTATAAGTAATAGATGTGAGATAGAATTATAGCTTTTAAAGATTATCATGATACTAAGATTATCAATGTTATAAGTCTATGCTCCTCAAGGTTTGGAGGTAAGCTCAAAAGAAAATTTTGGAATGAATTAGAGGATTAATACAAAAGATACCTCTTGAAGAAAAGTATTTATTGGGGAGATTTAAATGGACAGTTGGTAAGAAGATTTTAAAAGTATTCATATGGATTTTGACTAATGAAGAAGAGAGACTATATTAGATTTTTTTCTTAAATTTTTGTATTTGCTAATACTTTATTTAAGAAAAGAGATGAACATATTATTACTTATAAAATGGATCTAAGAAAACAGATTGATTATTTTTGATAAGAAAAATAGATCGCTTAGATTGTAAAGATTGTAAGGTCATTCCAAGTGAAATTTTAAGTACCCAACATCGACTATTAGTTAGATTTTAAGATGAAAAGGTTGTAAGAGAAAAATAAACTTAATTATTATCCTAGATTAGATGGGACACTTAAAGAACACAAATAAAATATTTTAAGAGCAAGCTACAAGAAATTAAAGTTTGGGATGTTCATAAGCTAACTATGGGAAAAGTATCAAGTGCTATTAAACAAGTTGCTAAAAGATGTGCTTGGCTTAATCAAAAGGAAAAGCTTCTTTTAATAAGAATAGTGGTGGTGAGTGCAAGAAAAGATAAGAAATAAGAAGCATTGTTATAAAACTGGTTTAGATGTAAAAAACCTGAGAATTGGGAAAGATATAAAATGGCTCAGAGATTCTAAGAAAGCAATATATGATGCAAAAAATTTAATTTTTAGTGATTTATACAAATAGAAGGTGAAAGATGTATGTATAAGTTAGCCAACCAAAGAGATAAGAGAAGTAAAGACATAGTTCAAGTGAGGAGTATTAAGGATGAAAATTAATAAAGTGCTTTTCTTAGAAAAGATAAAATTGAAAATGGAGGTATTTTAATAAACTTTTCAATGAAGGATCTGAAAGTACGATTGATTTTAGCAACCTTAATACCCCAAACAAAAATAGAGAATTTCATTTTTATCGTCATATTAGTAAATCAGTTAGGAAGCTTTAAAGAAAATGAAATGTGGAAAAGCAAGAGACCGATATTATTCCAATAAGTGTGGAAATGTTTAGAAGATCAAGGAATTTCTTTACAAATCTTTTAATGTTATTTTAAAGACTAAAAAGATGCCGATGAGTGGAGAAAGAGTTTGTTGGTTCCTATATTTAAGAAAGGTGATGCACAAGATTGCAAATTATGAGGAATTAAGTTAATATGCCATACATTAAAATTATGGGAGAGAGTAAAGCATTACGATGTGATACGTAAGTTTCTCACAATCGCTTGGTTTCATGCCGTAGATCTACTATGGATGCTATACATTTGTTAAGAGGTTTGATGGAGAAGCATAGAGAAAATAAAAAGGATCTACATATGATATTTATTGATTTAGAGAAAGCTTATGATAAAGTCTCAAGAGATGTTCTTTGGAGAGTTCTAAAAAAAAGAAGTTAATATTGGTTATATTCAAGTCATTAAAGATATGTATACTAGAGCTATCACTTGTGTCCAAACACAAGGAGGATTGACAAACTATTTTCCTATTTCTTGGATTACATCAAGGATCAACATTAAGCCCTTATCTTTTACTTTAGTTATGGATGTTCTTACGAGGCATTTACAAGAAGATGTATGTATGCTTTTGTCGATGACATTCTTCTTGTTGATAAGACTGAGAGGGAGTCCAAATAAACTTGAATTATGGAGGTCAACTTTAGAGTCTAAAGGTTTTCGCTTAAGCATCTAAAACCTAATATATGGAGTGTAATTTTAGTTGTAGAAATTTTAGTGGGTAGTGTTGTGACTTTGATCAAGTCATTAATAAGAGTGAGCGATTATATTTATTCTATTGTTCAAAATGATGGTGAAATAGATGGAGATATTATTAGTAGAATTCAAGTTGGATGGTTGAAGTGGAGGAATGCATCTGGCCTATTATGTGATAGAAAAGTTACACTTAAACTTAAGGGAAAATTTTATAAGATGGTGGTAAGACCTACAATGACTTATGGTGCCAATAAAAAAGAGAAACATAAGAGTTAAGTGTTACAGATGAGGATGCTCGTGGATGAGTGGCTTTACCCTTAGAGATAGAATGCAAAATGAGTATGTTCGGGAAAAAGTTGGAGTAGCTCCAGTGGTAGATAAGATTAGGGAGAGTCGCCTTAGATGGTTTGGCCACATAAAGCGTCAGCCGTCCATGACCGGACAGAGAGTAGATGCATTAGATTTTCCTTATGTTAAGAAAGGTAGAAGAACTAAAAGACGAAGAAGATGTATAAAAAATGATCTTAGTATACAATTAAATGAGAATTTGACACATATAGAGACACAATGAGAAAGGATTCATGTAAATGACCCCACCCAAGTGGGATTAAGGCTTATTGTTGTTGTATTTCACTTTTAGTTAGACAATATAAGCTAAACTGATAAAAACCTAAATAAAAAACTTATGATTTATCTGAGATCAATTTATTTATTTTTTTTTTAAAAAAAAATATATTTATTTAATATATTTTTAAGTATTTTTACTTTTTTTAAATAACTCAAATTATTTTTAGAAACACTCCACATAATATCTACATTTTTTTAACTGTGTTTAAAAATAAATATAAAATTCAAATATGCTTTATTTCAAATTAAATAAAAATAAACAAATAAAAAACAAAAATGGTCCCAATAGCCACTTAAAAATAAAATCTATATATTAAAATTAACTTCAAAGCATTAAATCGCTTCAAGAAAAATAAAAAAATAAAAATAAAAGTGCCCTACAATGTGCTAAACTAATAATCTCTGACCTTAAAATCTCACAAATTACGAGTCAAGATCTCAAGCTTAAACCAAATAAGTAGCTACCTATTTAATATAAAAAGAATTAGTCTTGGACTACTGATTCAGAACCTACTCTTAACTGAATTAACATTCAACAGAATATTTAAGAAATTTGTATTTAATTTAATTCTGTTTGAGAACTTTAATTCAACTCATCTCAAGTGGGATATATTCATCATTTCATTAGAATTTCAAATAAAATAACAACTCTTATTTTATATTTTTCTTAGAAGGTTTGGCTCTAATTTATAATCAGGCGTTTGGAGCCGCTGCCATTGCAATGGGCATAAGTACCCTAAACTATTGAGCCAAAAGCAAAACACTTAAGGGCCGTTTTGGGATCACTTTTATTTTTTATTTTATCTTATTCATATTTTAAGTATTTTTAAAAATAATATTTTTTTTATTCTTGAAAATAAAAAATAAAATCACATAAAAAATATTCCAAATAAATATATTTTCAAAAATAATATAAAAATATAGAAAATAAAATTGATCTCAAATAACCTCTTAATTTTATGTAATTTTATTAAATATGCACAAACCAAGCTGAAATTGACAAATTATTTCTACAAGTTAGATTGTATTAGTTTTTTATTTTTTATTTTTTTGGCTATTAGAGACTTCTCATAATTTATTAAGAAACTAATAAAAATATGCCATCTACTAAAAAACTAAAACAACTAAGCCGTAACATTATCTGCATAGCAATGTTATATTCATAATTTTAATCAAGTTGCATTGGAATAAAATTTTTAAAGAAGATTTACATACACATCACATAATTATTATGAATTTATATATTTAACACTTAAAGTTAGATGTTTACTTATCTAATACTTTTCTATACCTAAAATGGTTCATCATTTTCATTTTTAAAAAATAAGTAATGATGATATTTTTGATTAGATATTGAAAATTTGAATGTTATATATGTAAAAATTTAATTTAAATGTTATATATGTAAATACATAAAAAATGTGTGGTATTTATGAAAATCCCCTAAATTTTAAATCCAAAAGACAAATAAGTAGAATTGGCATTATAATCTTATATAATTTAACATTCTTATATTTATAGAATCAAAATTAATTGTTAACAAGTTTATATAGTCTTGTAGATGAGTATTATGTAAATAATATCATACTTAGTATATATTATTTATTAAAAGTATAGATTATTCATTGTGAAATATATCACATACTACATTATTTATCAATTATATTTTGACATAATTATAAGACGTTATTATATAGATTTAACTACTAAATCAACATTTTAAAGTAAATTAACTAGTGATATTGAAGAGCTTTAATATTGTTAATTAGTTTACATCAATTAATCTTAAATGTTAGTGATTGGCAAACCTAAAAAAATTAATAATTGATGAAAATTGATTCGATCATTCTATAATATATATATATATATATATATATATATATATATATATATATATATATATATATATATATATATATATATATATATATATATATATATATATATAAAGAGATTAAGAAATTATGAAAAATAAATTAGATTATTCTATCATTGAGAGAGGAGCTCGAGCAACATGAATCAAGAACATTAGATGTTAATAAATGTTGCAAAATATTAAATGTCAGATGATAATTGAAGTGTTCATTCTCTTAACAAAAAAAGAGATTTGAAAGGTAGAGTGATCAAGAAAGAGTTAAAAAATTATAGATGGTTGACTAAGGGTGTAAACGAGTGCTTGAGCGAACGGAACTCTTGTTGTGTTATTTCGCTTTGAAATTTATTTTGTTAGTTTATCGTGTTCGAAATTGCTTGAAATTTCACTGTTCGTGTTCGACTCTTTTGAAAATCACTTTGTTCAGATTTTCGTGTTCAAAATTAGCAAACAATAATCAAAAATCGTATGAGAGGATTCAAATAATCTGCATAACAAAAATTTTAACAACTAAGTTATGCTTATATTTGTGATATATAAATGTGTTTGTATGTATATAATAATAATAATAATAATAATAATAATAATAATAATAGTATAAATAATAATAGTAATAGATAAAAATAATAAAAATAATAGTAATAAAATAATAATAATAATAATAATAATAAATAATAATAATAATAATAATAATATAATATAATTTTTTATTTCGAGCTAAATCGAGCCAAACACGATCGAACAAATGATTGTTCATCTTCGACTCATTTATATATCGAGCGTTTTTAGGTTTCTGCTATGACTAACGTAAAACACGAAATGCTAACAACAGCTTTTGACAACCCTATGATTGACTAACATCTCATGTAATTGATAGAACTTGTAATATTTATGAATATAAAACTTGTTTTACTAAAATTTAATAAAAATATATAAATAAGATTCATGTATAAAATTTGGGGACTTTTTATCTAAGGCACAAAATTATATAGGATGATATCTAGAACAAAATAAATTGACTCTCTTATCCTTCGCTAAATGACAAGATAAAAGAATATTTAAAGTTTGTCATGCAATAATTTAATTTTTTTCTTTTTTTCAGATAAATAATAGATAACTAAAAATATCCATTTTCTATTTTACAATCAAATTATTATTTTCCATGTATGAACATAAATCATCAATTTCATTCTATGATGTATGAATATAAATATGATAGATATTGATATGAGATATATACATCATATATGACATATATAATAATAATTTAAAATCTTATATATAAATTAAATAAATAAAATATTAAAATTAAAAGAAAAATATGTCATTTAATCATAAAAATTAAGTTAATTACTTAAGTAATAAATATATCTTATTACCTTTTCTTTATCACCTAAATTTCTTTCCTCAAATTATCAAAATTTTCTATGATAAATCAAAATATAATTAATTGTATTTTAAAATATTATTATATCATATTAATTTAATTATGCAGGACACTTATATCTCTTAAATTTTTATATATTTTTTTTAATCGTACAGATCTTTATCATGTCTGACACATGATGGAAACACGATTAAACTTATTTTTGTATTTGACAAATGTCACACACTACATATTTTCTTTATTAAAATTATGTGCATTATAAGTTTCGATATATATTTCTTCCCTTATTAATGTTATTCTTTATATAAGTATGCACGTAAATTTTAAAAATTTTGATTCTTTTGAGCCATATTAGAATCCAATATCTTGTCTTTTTTTTATTTAGGTGTAATCAAATAAGCCTTCTATGAAGGCGTTAAATTTTACATATCAATTTATTTGAAGAGTATTATATTATTTTATTTTATATTTTTTTGAGATGTTAAATTTTAATGATAAATTAAATATACATACTTGCTTCAAATGTGCATCATCATATTAAAAGCTTCCTAGGTGAGTATTACATTATTTAATTTAATTTTTTGTTTGAAAATATAATTACCGATAATAACAGTCATTTTATAAAAATCGTCCGTATTTCCATTGCAATTTCACTCATCATTATATTATTTGGAAAGCGCTGACTGGGATACCAAATGATCAGCAAGTAACGACTAAACACCAAACAGCATGACAAACAATTGTTCCCCTTCCACAAGTGATATTTATTAAAATTGGCGGTTAATAATCAAGAAGAATGCAGTTGTACGTTCCATCCAACGTAGTTGATCGTGTTAACTCTTCCTCCCACCGGGACCCTTACACGCGAAGCAAAAAAAATGATCATGAGACGTACTTGTTCGCCAACGGCAACTCCAACGAGAAGACCCCACCATACCAGCCAGGTTGTTGGTGGGTTACTTACTTGGGTTCAATCGCACGGTCCCCCTTAGCGGTGCGATCTCATTTCGATTTTCGCCCAAGAACGACCGAATCACAGTGCGTCCATAATTTCATATTGCACACCGAACTCTTAGAAAATAACACACACACTTTCGAAAATTCCATCTTAACGAACATTTGTTGCGTTATCACCCTCGTCCTTCTAGATTGTAGGCTATTCTCACAAATAAAATAGTTATAAATAACAAAGTGAATTTAGTGAATAAGACTTGTGGGTTATTTGCTGCAATTATGGGTAATTTTCGTAATTGAAAAGATAAATACCATCGTCGGTTGTGAATGGGGTTTGCATCATGAGTTTTGCCATTATCAACAATGCGACGAAGGAGTTCCACATGCCTCTAATGGGGCTGCAGGGGCAAAATGGTAAACTCGTTGAGGATTCAGTTACGCCAGATATGATTGTACTGCTGCAAAAAATGTCGCGGTGATTCCTTTTCGACGTCGCCTACCAATTCGTTAGAATTCGCTAACGGTTTCGAGAGCACTGTCTACTTCGAGGTGTGCAATTTCGTACGAGATTATCTATAAATAGTATCCCTCTCGCATCATTTGGTTTCTCGTCTCTTTCTCCTTCCTCACTCCCTCTCTGTATTTCTCTCGCTCCCTCGCTTCCGAAGCTCGATCTGTTACAATTGCTCTCCAGTCTCTGGTTTTCTAATACTCGATCAGTTCTGCATTACCTCGCTGCTGAAATTTCTGGTGTGGGAGCTTCGTATTCTTATTTTAAACTGTCATTTAAGGTTCTTGATAACTGCTTTTATGTTTTACTTGCCGATCGAAGTTCAATTCTATAAGATTTTTGTTCTCAGATTTCCTTTTCTTCTTTTTTGTGATCATTCAAGAGTATTAAGTAATTGCCGGATCCTAGAAAAAAAATGCAGGATCGCAATGAGCCGAAAGGATTCTAGAAAAGAAATTTTGATTCTGACTGAGTTACTCGGATCGATCTTCGTTTTATTAAGCAACTTCAGAATTTTTCGTCTTTTTTAGCTTCATGTTTTTGGGACAAGGTTGTTATCTTGTTTGGAATTTCTTTATGGAGTTCTGCCTCTCGCGATTTTACTGTTTTATTATGCAAGAGATTGACCGTCGTGAAACTCCTAAAATGAGATGAAATCATAAGGGTTAGTTCGTTATTTGTTTGCATATTTTCCGGTTTTGCAGTTCTCCTCATACCCACTTGACTACGAAAATGCAACATGAGTTCGTTTCTTCCGCCGAAGTCGATCGCATCGTGCCGTCCTCTGCCTCGCCGTTGCTGTTTGTACCACCCGATCTCCGGATCCCGTCTCCTTCGTACCTCACCAATGGCTGCGATTTTCCCGCGCTATCCCCACAGGTTTCCTACTCAATGGTAAGCCAAAATAGTTTCCCTCCTCCGATCCAAGGCTCAGACAAGACAGCCGTCACGCTCTCTCCAACCCCAGTTTCCTTTGAAGATGAAGATCCTGTCGCCATTGAGAACCGTCGCCTTTACCTCTCCCGCCTCGCGCTTCAATATCAGAAGATTGCCGACCGCTATGAGTTCTACCTCTCTCAACTACAGCATGCCGAGCGCGAGGCCGTGACCAATAGCCAGCAGAACGCTAATATCCGCCGTAGCAATGACGAGTTCTACCGGCGGTTGAATCACAACTCCACGAAGCATAAGTACAGGAATCCGATGACCGGTGAGTGCCCTCCAATGTGGCTCCTGGATGACCACTTCCGACGCCTTTCTTTGGCAGAACCATCCGATGAGGCTAGCCCCACGAGCGTGTTCGGGTTCCAGGACAATCGCCTCGGAAGAAAATGCCCTTCTGTCGATGATAAGCGACTCACGTTGCCAAAGAGCATTTCGATCCGTTCCACCGGCTATCTCAAGATCCACCAGATGGGAGGCAGCACCTCTGAATCCAACCGTAACATCAGGCATCGTCCCACCACTCCCGTAATGGTAGGACGCGTGGGCCACATCCCTTTACTTCCCCCTTTCATCTTTTCATGCTCAAAAAAATTTCTATATACATTAATTTAGTTTAAGCAAATATTTTTGAACTTTTCCTTTCCAAAATATTCTTGGACTTTTTTTTTTTTAACGGTAGCAGCAGAAAGTGCGTTTGGGCGGGGCAGAGAAGAAGGATGGAGGAGAAGCAGAGGATGCCGTGGAACTCGACGTGTATAGCCAGGGAATGTTCAAGACTGAGCTGTGCAACAAGTGGCAGGAGACCGGGCAGTGCCCTTATGGCGAGCATTGCCAGTTCGCACATGGAATCGGTGAACTCCGCCCAATCATCCGACACCCGCGCTACAAGACCGAACTCTGCCGCATGGTCCTTACCGGAGATAAGTGCCCCTACGGCCACCGTTGTCACTTCCGCCACTCCATCTCCCAACACGACCGCCTTCCTCGTCCCACCTGACCTTTCGTTGTGCTGCCGATTTTTCCCACCATACAATGAAACGAAAATGAATGCAAAATTTCCATTCAATGATCCTCGCGCCATAACAGAACCTAAGGTCACAGTACCGGATTAGAATATACATAAAGAGTCGGTTTTCTAGGTTACATACCCTACCTATATGCAAATGAACAGAAAAGAAGGGAAAGTGTATGGCGTGGCGAACATGTAATTTTAGGTGTACATCTTGGTATGTGGTTAATTAGTAAGTAATAATGGAGTAGTTTCATGGGTTGAGGGAGGTGAAGGTGGGTTCGGTGCGTGCCGTCGCCCCTTGGTTCCATTTTCCTTTGCTTTGCTCGATCAGACTCTGTTTTTTCTAAGATTGCATCCTAGGTTTCTCGAAGACATTTTAATTGCTTTGTTTCGTAATTTGTTTTCTTCAAGACGATTTTATTTGTAAATATTAGAAATGGCTTACAAGTTTGTTGGAGTGGCTGGTGGAGGAAGAGTAAGGTTTGGATTTTGTATCTTCTTTATATTGTTCTATTGTTTCTTTTGCTCTTTTTTAGCAGCCACTTCAACAACCGTTACAATGATGATTCATTCATTTGAACTACTTGCAACAAGGAACTTTGTAAACGGATACTTGATTCTTAGTTTTTTCCTATGCGACGGACTTTAATTTCTGCAAGATTGCATAGTGATGGTTGTTAGAAAGTTATATTAGGATTGAATTTTTTAAAATATCATAATTTTTTTTTCATTTGTTCAATCCATTATTAAGTGTTGCACAAAAATTAATCGTAAAATAAACTGCAAAGTTTAACCTTACTGTATAACTTGTGATAATAATTAGATGAAATCCGAAGTTGATTACATTAGCATTAGATTTAGTGCGGATATAATTGAATAGATGATTATCATTAATTATTTTGTAGGTTAACAAACCTCATTTGATTGCTTTGTAGGTTAAAAACTATTTCATAAAGTTGAGTTTTTTCACTGACATTAATTGTGAAATTGAAATTCTTTTTGTAGAGAATTTTATGAGGTTTGTGATATATAAAATCAATATTAATATCTAATTAAATTAAATTAAATTAAATTTTGTATTTTTAAAAATATAATGTAAAACTTCATGTGATTGACACCTAAACAAAACATCATATCAAAAAAATTTAGGGGATTTATATACATAATACTCTAAATTATTTTATTACATATCTAACATATAAACCTAACTTACTATTTACATAATACATCAATAATACATTCTTAAGGAAACCTTTGATTGTGAAGAGTAAGTCACAAGGGATCTACGATACGCTGCTTTTGCCTAATCCTCGTTGATTCGTATAATTCCATTGATGAAAGTATCATCCAAACATATTTGGCCTTTTAATGTAGTTTTTCACTCCTCCATGCCAAAATCTCATTCCTTCACTTGTATCTCCTCCCTCATCTACAAAATCTCTATTTCTTTCCCTTATTGTGAGGATGCGCAATAGCAACATAATCTTGCTGGCAAAAAGCGAGAAAATTTGTTGTTGGCATTGTTAATGCAAATGATGAGAAGGTTGTTATTTTATATTATTTAAAATTTTAAATATCAAAGTATAAATAGTAAATTTTAGATATCCAATTCATAAGTAGAATTATTTTAAGTTCTAAATATATTAATTCTTGAATTTTCGCGTCCCCAACTACTGGTAGTTTTAAAGGCTTTAACAGGCCGCTGCATGAAACTAATCCACCTCTTATTCAATTTATATTTAAAGTTAGTTTTGTCTGTATATTTTTGGCAAGTCAATCCAGGAACCAAAAGAGCCTAGTGTGAAATTAACAAAGCTTATGGTTGGCCAACAATTTTGATAACATATAAACAATATTAGTGGATGCCACTAATTGAGTTACTAGCATTAATTAATTTTCTTATTGTTTGCTTGCTGAATGCACGGCTTGAAAATTGAAATAACAACTACTTACCTTGATGCTTACAATAATTAGATAGAGGATTCATAAGTAGACATTATCTATTTTACTAATTTTTTAATTTTTACTAGCTGATTATTTGGAAATCAGTAATTGATAAATACACAATTATAAACATGGTCTTTCTATCTGAACTAAAACTGAAAGTCTATTTTTATATAGGCGGGATTCAATTCAAAAATGTTAATTTCAAAAATTTTATCTATTTAATTAGCTGACACCTACTACTATTAAAACAATCACTCTTACCCAAAAATAAAGATGGTTTACAATAACTAAATAATTGTTGACCTGCATATGCCATCCATATATCAAATCAAGTGCATAAGCTAAAATTGATAATTATTAAATATAATATTGCCTAGATTTAGATGAAAATGCCTTAATAGCGATTAAAATCTATCGAAGTGTTGTCAATTTGAAAATATATTGAGCCAATACATTTAGAATTGAAAAGTTAAATAAGAAAATTAATTCGATTAATTAATAGTTGAATCAATTGAGTGAAATTGATATTAAATGTAATTACATATATGCTGCAATGACGTAAACCACCCATTCACTAAATTGATCGTATCGTTATTTTCAACACATCAAAATCTATGAGATGTGAGACATGGATGAACGAACTAAGTGTAAAGACAATAATAATTACTATTTAATTTATTCTTAACCAAACGACTTTAGAAATATTTCGTTGCATCCAGAACGTCAAAATTATTTTGAATAGACACCTATATTATAAAGATTATTACATGAATATAGGATTCGTGAAATTTATCAAAGCTCGACTCAATGACAAGGACTAGAAGATGCATAATTTGAGAAAATATTAAAAAAAAAAAAGAAAGAAAATATATAGAAAATTATCTATGCATGTATGTGATTATCTCTAAATTAAATATTACCATTAATAATATTAACATGCATATATGTCATTTAAAATTTCAAGTAAACCAAACGATGGTATTCTACATCCTGCAACCTCGACTCACATAAATATAAATATTATATAATTGTGATAAAGTTGAGCATATCAGTCCACACTTCCACTTCTCAAGGCAATCAATAATCAGCTGTCATTCTATATTTTTGCCACCTCTTTCAGCCAAAAGCTGATTGCCACGTCACCTCCCTTAAGAGCAAGAGAAACTTTTTAAAATATGTATATTCTTAATTTTAATTAATAATTTAGACATCAAAATTTTTTTTTATAAAATAAAATCGCCTGTAAATTATCTGACGACTCTGATACATTAAGTCCGTCAAACGGATGACAGCAGATTTTGTTTTTGCTTCGGTAGGGAGAGAGAGAGGGAGAGAGAGAGGGAGAGATTTTATTAGTTTTTTAATTAATATAATTATTTAAAATATTTAAAATATTTAAAATATATAATTTAAAAATATTTTTTATAAAATATTTAATAAGTAAATATTCATATATTTAGTTATTAATTTATTTATTTATATATATAATTAAATATATAATTTAAAATATTTTAATTATATATATAATTTAGAAATTTATTTAATAATTTTTTATTAATTAATATAATTATTTAAAATATATAATTTTATTGTTTTTGTTAATATATAATTTAAAAAAATTTAAAATATATAAATAAATAATTTTAATAAATGAAAGAAAGAAATTATATAAATATTTTATAAATTATATAAATAAAGAATATATATTTATAAGTTTAAGTTATATATTTAAATTATATAAATATTTTTAAGTTTATATAAAAATATTTAAAATATATAAATAAATAATTATTATATATATTAGCATTTATTTAATTAGTTAATTTATTTATTTATTTATTTAAAATATATAATTAGTTAAATAAATAAATAAATAAATTTAAATTATATAAATATTTAATTATTTATATATTTATAAAATATTTAGTTATTTATATATTTATTTATTTATTATATAAAGCCAATAAATTATATAAATAATATATAATTTAAAATCTGTGAAAGCAAAAAACAAAAAAAAAAATTTGTCATTAAATAGAAATTAGATGATTATATTTTATTTTCATAAAAAAAAATTTTATAATATCTAAATTATTAATTAAAATTAAAAATATGCCTATTATAAAAATTTCTCCTATCTGGCCTGACGCCTGAAGAATAAGGATCAGCCGCTGCTCTTCAAAATCGAATGCTTCCTCTCTCGCTCTCTCCCTGATTCCCTCTTCATCCAAAAATGAAAACTTCTTCTCGTCTCCGCCACAGGCCGAATGAATCTCGTTCTCTCATTACCTTTCGTCGGATCTTTTCCCTCCCTCTCCAACGCATGAGCTGCTCCTCTCTTGCTCTACTCGATTCTTCCTCTTCATCTCTACGGCATATCCACTGCAGCTCTAATGTTGAAGTTCTAACTGTTCGCAGCTACTCCCTTTCTTCAAACTTGAACTCCCAGCTCTCTTTGTCTCTTTCTTCCAAACTGAAGCTCCCTTCCTAGCTGCACAAGTTCTCGCGAACTGCTCTTCTTCCTCCTGTACTACGTCCGAAACAAACCCGCAACAGGGAAATCTCATCCGCCTCTCTCTCTTCGCTACTCTCCAAAACCGTAGCTCCTTATCTGATCCTCCCTCTCTCATTCTTCCTCCTGCCGTCTCCCAGAGCTACGTGAAGGCCATCCTGCAAAAAACCCTCTCCACTCCTTTCTAGGTTCGCATGCAACGTGCTCAAGCTCCTCTCAATTTCATCCTTACAGTTGCTGCCCTCTTTCAAATCTCCTATCCCTCTGGAAGTCTAGGCAATAATCTTCTGGTCTAACTTTCAGTCTCTCCAAGCCACGGCAACCTCCTTGTGTCTATTGCAACATCGCGCCCATAGAAAAGCCAGTAGCCCTCAACTCAGTTGAACCTACCTAACCACCCTTTGCTAAAACTTTGACACTCTCCTTTATTACAATCATTGATTACTTGGAATCACCCAACTGCCGCCATCTTTTTTCACATACCTTCACCCCTCTCTTGTTCTTGTCCAAGGCTTGGACATCCCATGTATATTTCAAGGCGGTTGTATAGCTGAGCCGTACAACAATCTCATCCTCTTGCTGCCCTCTGAACAACCAGGCCCCTCTTCTCAGCCAAGCACGCCCTGTTCTCCCTCGTATTCTTCTATCATGTATAGTAGTTTCACTATCTACCCCACCTTCCTCCTTTTAGTCAACCTTCACTCCTCTCTTGCATTGCAAAATTAATACTATACTTCTAAGTTTTCAGCCCTCTTTCCACCTAAACTTCTAAGTTAGTGTTGATTTTTTTTTTTGTGTGCTGTTGAATGGTATTAGAACTGAAATCCTATTCAAATCTGTGTTATCAGATCTAATGCAAATATGCAATTCAGGGTTTATGCCAAAGTTATAAAGAATGTGTCAAATATAAGTCCTCGTACGCATCTTTCTTGGCTAGGGAAAGTTGTATCTCTTTTGTAGAGATGTTTGAAAGGTCTCCCTTCCTTGGCTCGGTGGGGAAGAAGAAGTTTCAGGTCGTGGTTTATACCATCCATACACGCTTTGGCGTGACAGACCATTCCTCAAAGTGGAGAGAGGAGACGGATATTGTCAAAATTCTATCGAAATTTTCAAAATTGTACACTTATAGAAGACCTAAATTAATTAATTGGATTTGAACAGGGCTTATGCTGGACTTAAATGTAACTTGGAATAATACCAATTAAATTTAATTGAGCTTGATTCAAGTCTAAATTGAATTGATTTATGTGGGACTTGAATAAAAGCTAATTAAGAGTACTCTTAAAATCTAAAAATGAGCTTAAAATTAATCCATAAATGAAGTTAAGTTTAAGATTAAATTATAACTAAGCTGGGAGTTGGAAAACTTAAAATTTCTCAGGTCAAAATAAATTTGTCAAATCTAAAGAAAAAACTTACAGGAGTCTCGAAAAGAACTTGAGATTCTCTTCCAAAACATGAACAGAGCTTCCTCGCATTAAGATCTTCAGAATACTCAAATGAACTGAATGAATTGGAATGAAATGAACTAAAACAACCTGTCTATTTATAGTTAAAAATGATGTCTTAGGGGATCCACTAAATAATAATTAAATCATATAAAGATGAAGATCTTCACCCGTGGACATATTTAAATTTTATAAAGACTAAAATCGCCACCCAAAGGCATATTTATACAAATGAACTTTGCCACTCATATAAAGTCAAAATTTGAAATGACATCTATCATTAGTATCTAATGTGAAATCTTTCTTCTAAGGCGAGAAGAAAGAGAGTTTAATTGGACACTCAACTTGCATAACGCCACCGGATCTACAACACGAATCTAGAAGTAGACAAAAGGCATTGACTCAAATTCTAGATGAATCATGCGTGCACCATAAATTCCATTCGACATAAGTATTGTGTAATTCATGCAAATATTCAAACAGGATGAATGTTACATGCATGCATTTTATTCAACATAAATACTTTAATTTTCATTCAAAAAATATTGGATTGAAGTGAACCATGCACAAATCACAATGCAAATCATCTTCTAATTCAACACTTACAATTAAATTTATACATGCATTGTTAGACAATTCTATGTTCAATTTATTTGTATTGATATATGTATAAGTGATTTAGAAGATATCGAATTCTCATAAATACATGTAAACATTTTAACATGCATCCATACTCTATAAGGAATCTAGTGTTAATATCGCACGAGTTGATTGCCGGTTTGGTCTTAGGATCACGTCCAGATTAACAATACCTAAAATCTAATGAGGCTATTATAATATTTTCATCTTAATAAATTTTGAGAAGCTAATTTTATCATAGAATTGCAAAAGATAAATTTATATGCAACATTATTAATGTAATTTCTCAACTTTAAACCCTCAAGAGGAAAGTCTTAAACCTAATCCTCTACGCTCAAGTTAGAGTTGATAAGGTCTAGAGGACTATAAATTTTGAAGTAATAAATAATCCCGGCTGGGTCTGCGGACTAGATCTAGGTTAACAAAACCTAATGATGTTGTTATAACTTTCAACTGGAGAAAATATCTTATAAGCTAATTCTATCATATAATAGTATAACAACTATCTCCTAACTCCCCAATGATGGCTGAGTTGATCGAAGACATCAACCATAGGGGTTATTATAATTCAAAGTTCTTAAAGTATAAATCTAGATCTCATCCTCTATTGTTAAATTAATAGAGTCAATATGATCTAAAATAATAAACAAAATGGTCAAACAGAATTATCTCCATAATGATGGCTGAGTTGATTGGGATATCAACCAGAGGGGTTATCATTATCATAAATATTCAAGATATTTATATTCTATAATCTCAAATTCAAAATTCTGAGAATATAATTCTAGATCCGATCCTCTATTATTAAATTAATAGAGTTGATAGGATTTGAAACTACAAAGTAAATATCAATACCCCAATGATGGCCATGTTTATTGAATATTTCAACCCGAGGGGTTTTAATAATAAAAAATCTATTCAAATTCTAATATCAAATCATTATATATTCAAATTAAAATTAATTATAAAATGATAAAATATTCAAATTAAAAAATTAAATTAAATGAAATTAATTATTTAAATTTAAATTTAAAGTAAAATCCATCTACCCATCCGCAACCATTTGTTGAGGGTGACAAATTAAGAAAAATTTTGCTAACAAAGAACTAATGTCTAATAAAATATATAATTATTTTCACACTTAAATAATCTTACCGTAAGGACGCCCGGTCTTTGTCTGGTTTCTGCAAACTAGCACTACATAAATGACGCACCGAGCCCTCACGGGTGGCTTGTGCACACTTAAATTATGGTCACGACCATAGCCCGTATGTTCCTCAATGACTTTGCACTTTGAGCTGTGAACTATAGAATGTGTTTGATTGGGAAAAAAGCCCTCTGTTAGCTAAGATGGATTTAAGCTTGTCTCCTTAGACAAACTCCACCTCATGTCTACAAGGATTACTTGGACGACACAACCCGTAGCTGCTATATTATATATATATATATATATATATATATAGAATAATAAATGGAAATGAAAATGAAAGTGAAAATAATTAATTGAAGATAAAATATTTTCTAAATAAGGTCTTAAACATCTAAGATTTCATTTAAAGTTTATTTTTTATGTTGCTCTGTTCTATTGTATCTTTGCATTTTGAAAGGGTGGGGCGATATATCAATTATTGATTACTAATCATCATCTTTTATTTGTATAGAATGGATCTCCAAAATACCCTGTTCACTGTGCAGCTAGGTCACGGAGCCAACATCCGCCTAACTAATGTTGTAATCAACACCGGAGATGCTGGAGCTACTATACAATTTGGTAGATAGATTTCCCAGTGATCGCTACTCAAACTACTGCTAGGCTTGCACAAGACAATCATGCACAACTTGCACATCAACCTGTGTAGCAGGACAAATCCACTAAAACTCCTGTCGCTACTATTAGGGAGGCTCCTCAAAATAGAGCCTCTATATTTGAAAGATTGGGGCATAATGATGCTCCAGCCATGAAGAGAATTATTTAAGTAGAGTGGTGTGTGAATGACCACTCTACCGACCTTGCCTTTGCAACCGACATGATGTCAAGCTTCCTATCTGGAGGAAAACTAACCAAGAGAGGAGAAGGAACAATGTCTGAGCCCATCACCACCGCCCTCTGTTACACAACCAGCCTTACAACCAGAAGCAAGTGTTCCCACTCACAACAAATTTGAAAATCTCAAGTGGGTGAAATGGAACAGCTCTATTGGTGATATTAAGTAATCATTCTGGGAGCAACGGTACCAAGCTCCAACCCCACAAATGAGGCATCCTGGGACTCTATCCTCTAAAGTGCATAAAGTTGTAAAAGAACAAGACCTTATGAAGAAACGATATCAAAAGCTAATTATTAGAGAAGCCAATAATACTCCACTATAGAAACTACCATCAATGGTAGTAAGAACTCAAGAGTGTTACAAACAAGCCCTACACAGTGAGCATTGGGGCATGACACTTGGACAGCATGTCCAAGAATCTGCCATCGAAAGGTCCCGGTAGAAAGGAAAACTAAATATTGAGGCCAAAGCCTCGAGAAGAAATCATTGTGGATAAGAACAAAGGTGTGACATCTGACTTGTATTCCCTGATATCTTCTAGTGATAGGGTTCGACAGGAATGCATCCCAAAAAAGAAGATTACCATTAGAGCCAATGGATGGTCGACACCCTGGAGAATCCTCTAGGGAATCCCATCACCAAGTAGCTCCATCTCCTCAGGAGGTAGTCAACTTCGATCGAAGCCCTCCAATTGAAGAAATGTTCATTCCATAGACTAAGCTAAGATCCGATGGAGATGACACTCAGAAGTGAGGCTACAATAAGAAGATGAAGATGATGATGAGGAGACCATGAGAATAGAAGTGGTATATATGGTAGGTCAAGGATGTGTACTGATTCTATAATCAACATGACCACCCTCTCAAAAGATAAGAAGAAGAAGGTCATTTAGGTTCTTTCTTAGATGATTAGCAAAGATAAGAGTTAGAAAGGGAGGAGAATCTCGTGTTCACTAACACAACCACACTAGCCCAAGTGTAGAGGCACATGCAACACCATATGAGGGCAAAAGATAAAGAAATTGAGTAGCTTAACACTAAAATGAATGAGATAATGTCTCAGATGAATCTTATGATGTAGATAATGCAAAGGAATGCAACGATAATGCCACTATCTGTTCCACCCACTAATCCTCAAATAGCTAATATCATCCCTACCAATCCACCAATAGGGCCAACACCTCAAACTTTTGGAGCTCATAGTGGTCATGAGGGGAGAAATGAAATTAATATGTTGGCTTCCTAGCCAACTCCTCAAAACTTGCCTAGCACATCAGCGCATGTGATAGCTGCTCAATTGGAGACAATTTTAAATCAAAAAAAATCAAAGCTGATATTATTGTAGAGTAGGTAGAGAAGTTAGTAAATAAAGGCCGCACATATCTAGTTGAGTAAGAACAGGTGCCATACCTCAAAGGCTATTCAATGCCAAAGTTTAATACCTTTGATGTTAATAGTAATCCTAAGCAGCATTTGGCATAATTTAAAGCAACCTATAGCAATATTGGGGGGTAATGATGCACATATCAATTTGTCAAGAGCTAACTTGACCACTTTTGAGTAGTATGCTGAACTACCAAATGATTCTATCAAAACCTTCACCGAACTCAAAGCTATGTTTATCAAGAGGTTTGTCAGTGCAGTTAAAAAAGATAACCATCGCTGATCTTACTCTTGAGAAAAGAAAGAAAGAAGAGTCAGCGACTCGATATATCACATGTTGGTGAAATATGAGTATGAGATGTGAGCAGCAATTAAAAGAAGGACATGTGATTCAATTACTAATGGGAAACATTGATGACAAAATGGTGCCTTATCTTTGCATGGCTTCAATCGCCACATTTCAGGAGCTTCTTGATAAGGTGGCTAAATTCGAGAAATCAAACCTATCAAGCTCTGATAGTCACTTAGACAATCAAAAAGAAATAAAGTTCTAGATTTAGAAAAGGGGAGACACTTTGCTTCTTTCAAAAGTGATAAAGGAAAGCATGTAGTTTATAATGTTTGACAAAGGGCAACAGCTTAATAAATTAAAATAACCATATAGTCTAGCTCCATTAGAACTTGGAAGTAATGATCTACCACGAGGCCACTTCAATGAAAGTGAATGATCAAAACAAATGAAATGAACAAATGATTTAATAGTTCCAACCCTCAAGGAAAGGCTAAATAAAGAATATTCTTTCAAAAGGGAGATTGTGGCTAAACTCTTCAAGCATGCACTCAAAGCGGGTTTGCAACTACTAGAGTGTAAAAGAATTGAGGAAGCTGGACAGACTGATAATCCTAATTATTATCTTTATCATTGGGTGCTCAACCATCCTATTGAGCATTATTATATATTCAAGGATTGTCTAGAAAGAAAATAATAAATGGAGAATTCTGTCACGGTGTTAGTGTATCAAAGAAAATATACCAAGGTAATCACTTCCTCTCCAGTCAAAGTAAGATAAAGATTAAACCATGAAGAGTGGGAAGTTGCAATTTCAAGGAAGACTACAAAAATGCTAAATCAATTGGAAGGCATCCCAAGCATTAAGAAAAAAGTCACCACTTGAGCTAGTGCTTGACTTAAAAGAAAATCAGAGGTTGGATGTGTTTGCCTCAACATCATCAACCCAAAATTATCGTGGAAAGGCCGTCTCATCTCAGCATGAGAGACAACCTAGCCAAATCTTATGAGGGAAAATAAGAAGGTATGCCAAACTAAGGAATAAATCTAAGAAAAAGAAAAAGCTGTAACACATAAGATCATTAATAATATGGATGATTACCAACAGCCAGTAAGATGACCTATCAGACTTGCTAATTTCATTAATAAGCTTCAAATTAATGAAGAAGCAAGGAAAGAAGATGAAGAACTTTCCATTGAATCCTGCTTAATGGTACATGAAGCTAGTGATAGCTTAGGGGAACTCTGTCTCCCAAATGAAGATGAAGTATAGTCCGTCATGATGACAAACATAAAAAATGTGAAATTGGTAGTGATTCTAAATCTTCAAATCCATAATTGGAAGGAGCAGAAGTCGATGCTGAAGCAACTGACTCATCTGAAGACTCAGGGTGAAATGAAGTAGCTCAGGTATAGTTAAGGAGTGGTCGAGTGATACCACCTCAATAGAAGAAAGGGATAATGAATAAAGATAAAGATAAAAAAATTGAAATTAATGAGAAGGTCATCCCTAAATATGAAAACAAGAAGTCTTCTCCAAATAAGGGAATTGATTGCAACATTCTATCTCACTTTAAAAAATTTTCTGTGCAGCTCAGTGATATATGAAGCACTCCTAATGTTAGAAGATCTCCATAATACTCAAATTGAAGCTCTTAAAGAACTAGAGAAATTTGAAGCGTATTTCACTGAACATTTCTAATGGAGGTTTTATACACTCAAGATCCTCGAGCCATCACATTTTCAGAGGAAGATCTCATGCTTGGAACTACAGAACACAATTGCCCTCTGTATATTATAGCTGAAAGTGACGGAGTTATAATACCTCGGATCTTGATTGATCCTAGTTCCTCTATGAATCTTATAAATTTAAAGACCCTGAGGTGGCTATCTCAAGATGTACAACATCTAGGATGAGATAAAGTTATGGTCCAAGGTTTCAATGAGAAGGGACAGAAAACTATTAGGTCATTCATCCTTCCTCTCAGATTCAGAGGTCTCTACACAGAAGCCAAATTTCATGTGGTCGATGCAGACACTTCATTCAGAGCTCTTTTGGGTCAATCATGGCTTCATGAATGACATTATCCCATCTACATTGCATCAGTGTATGAAATATGCAAAAGACAAAGAACAATGCAAGATTATAGGTGATATGCAACCCTTTGCGGTGCATGAAATAAAGATATACTAAGATGCCAACTACTTCCTTCGAAGGAGTCAAAGCTAGCAGAGCAGTTAGAAAATACTGCATCTACTTCAAAATCCACAAAAGAATAAGTTGAAAAGAATGGTGAAAAGAAACCAACTAAAAGAAAGGAGATCGCTCCAAATATCTCTAAGGATATAAAGAGCAAGTCCAAAATAAATAGAATTGTCCCTCATTTTGGCGGTGATACTGAAGATGAAGAGGAATGTGCTCCTGCCAAATCTAGATGCTCATATAAGTCTTCAAACAGTGTCAAATGAGGAGGATCATTTTGACTCTGATATGAGTTCAAATATTCTTATGAAGGCAAGGTGTAGTGCACATACTTGAAAATAATCATTGATCCAGCGGCAGCGGAGGCTTCGCTCATAGTCACTCCTGTTCCTCCCTAACATTTCAAGAAACTCACTCCACAGGAAGTTCACAATGTTAAAGAATTGGTGACCTTCTATGTGCCTCCCCTCTTTGGAAAGCATGGGCCAAGAAGCTTGTTTTAGAAATTTGAGGGATGCCAAGGGGAAGATCTAGATTGGGTAATGCAATTATCAAAAGAGGAAGAAGCTGTGCCTACAAGGATGCAAAAATATTATCATCTAAAAATGCAAACTTAATGCGCAAGCATGGGATCAATGCTGAAGCAAATAAATAAAGGACTAAATTCTTTGAAATGATGTGGTACCTAAAGGTTCTCAAACCATTGGTAGAAGAAATAAGCAAACTACTAGAGGCCTTGGGTTCATTCAAGACAATCTTCCACAAGAAGATGCCTGTTATGTTGTAATAGAAGTGGAAATTGAAAATGATAATAACAAAATGAAGGTGATTTCTTTGAGATTAATCTTGCAAATAATGAAGAAGTAAGAGCCAAGCTAGCATCTAAGGAGCTTGAGGATGGCGGGAAGCGCTACTATGGATGAACTTAAATAAATTAATCTAAGAACTGAGGAAGATCCTCGCCCAACGTTCATTAATGCCCTACTTCCTAAAGATAAAGTGGAAGAATTAAAAACACTACTTTGTGAATTCAGAGACTGCTTTGCTTGGACATATGCAGAGATGCCAGGCTTATCCCCTGATGTGACAGTTCATAGATTAATAATCAAACCAGATGCAGCACTTGTCAAGCAAGCCCTAGTGAATGAGACTAGAAATTGAAGAACAGGTAATTGCAGAAACCAAGAAACTCATTGAAGCTAGTTTCATTCAAGAAGAGAAAATATCTGGCGGATAGCTTGTCTAGTGAAGAAGAAGAATGGAATTCATTCATCTTGAGACTTAAATAAAAATATGTCAAAAGATGACTTTTCCTCTATCGAGCTATTGGTGGACAACACTTCAAATCACGACATATTCTCATTTATGGATGGATCATCAGGATGCAATCAAATCAAAATGGCTCTTGAAGATGAGAAGCATATCTCATTTAGGGTGCCAATCGACATATACTACTACACAGTCATGCCCTTCGGCTTGAAGAATGTTGGGGCTACATACCAAAGGGCTATGATGCATATTCAATGAGTTGATTCATCAAAAAGTAGAATGCTATATTGATGATATTGTTTTCAGAAGTATAGATCACAAAGATCACCTTGATGACTTGAGAATTGCCTTTGAAAGAATAAAAAAATATGATCACAAGATGAATCCTCTCAAATGTGTCTTTGGAGTCTCCTTAGGGAAGTTCCTTGGATATGTTGTGCGCCGTAGGGGATTGAAATTGATCCCAACAAAATCAAAAAATATTCGAAATAGCTCCTCCCAGAAGCCTTCACCAACTTTGTTCCTTGTTGGGACATTTTACATTCATCAGAAGATTTATATCAAAATATGTCAGACATATGTCAACCCTTTGGAAAGTTGATGAAGAAGAACACTCCTTTTAAATGGGACAAAGAATTTCAAGAGGCTTTCGACAGTATGAAGATGTATTTGTTTATTGAATCTTTGTGCTGGAAGCCTCTTATCTTGTACACAATAGCACTGGAGGATTCTCTAGGTGCTCTATTGGTGCAACATAATGAAGAAGGAAAAGAGAATGCTCTATACTACATTAGTCAAAGACTGATAGGAGCATAAATGTGTTATTCTCTAATTAAGAAGCATTGTTTGGTGTTAATCTTTGATGTTTAAAAGCTGCCATTATGTGCTATCTCATAAAATTACTCTCATCTCAAGGATTGATCTGTTGAAGTTTTAATGATAAGAACAACATTGACAGGTCACTTGGCATGATGAGTTGTTCTTTTGCTGTAATTTAACATTACATATGTTCCCTAGAAAGTGGTGAAGGAGAAAATTCTAGCAAATTTTCTTGCTGCACACCCCATCTTGGAAGATTCATTGCTCAATGATGATCTTCCTGATGAGAAAATCATGCATATATATGAAAAAGAAAAGCAACAAATGTAGAACTATATTTTGATGGAGCTTCATCTATTAAATATACTCACCTCTCAAATCTCCCAAAGGCTTGAGCTAGCATTGGCCTCATGTTAATTACGTTAGAGGGTGGTATAATGAGGCACTCCTAAAGGTTAACTGAGCCATGAACTAACAACAAAGTGAAATATGAAGCATTGATGGCAGGTCTGGAGGAAGCCATCTCTATGGGAGTCCAAAATCTACAAATTTATGGCGATTCTCAGCTCATCATTAATCAAGTTCTGGGTATCTACAAAATCAACAAGTTTGAATTGGCTCACTACCACAAATGAGTTCTCGAGCTTATGATGCAAATTCCAACATCATTATAACTCAGATTTCTTGATGCAATAATAACAAAGATGATTGTCTAGCTAAGTTAGCTAAAGGGATGGCGAGTATGGATGATGATGATTTTATGCTGATTAGTGTTTGAACTCCTCGGGTCCTAAAGTCAATAAATCTAAAATCTCCACAGGAAGAGGGGTCATCAAATGTAAATTAGTAGGATGTAGCACACGTTGCAACTCACACTCCCTTATAAATTGCTCACCATAATCAACAAGATGAGGCTCAGACTATTTAGGAGGCAAGATCTCAATCTGAAGAAACTCTAACACGACAAAGTGAAATCCTCACGGTAGAAGAGAAGGAAGATTAGAGACAACCCTTCACCGACTACTTTAAAGAAAGCAAACTACCAAGCAATAAGTCGAAGGCTTCACAACTTGAGAAAGCTTCGACTATATGCTTATGTTGTAATACCCTATATTGTAGGTCTTTCGAGCAGATGTGGCTACGGTGTCTGGGAATAGAAGAAGCCAACAAAGTGATTGCTGAAATCCATAAAGGACTTGTGACGCACACTAGTCAGGTCCTAAAATGGCTTTCAAAATCAAAAGAATGAGATACTACTAGCCATCCATGGTAAAGGATTGTATCGATCATGCCAAGAGATGTCATGAATGCCAGGTTCATGGCAACATCATTCATCAGCTCTAAACCTGTTTCACCTAATGATAGCATCTTGGTCATTCAAATGTCGGGGAATGAACAAAATTGGACCAATTGGCCTGCCATCACTAGCTAGTCATCACTTCATCCTAGCAGCCATTATTTCTTGAAGTGGGCTAAAATTGCTCCATTCAAGGAAGTCACATCCATGCATGTGACCAACTTCTTCACTCATAATATTATCTATATATTTGATGTGTCATGTTGAATTATCTCAGATAATGGTCTAGCCTTCAAAAGTACTAAAATCTATAGATTTGCTGATCGACATAAGATTGATTAGTGATACTCATAAATTTATAATTCAAGAGCAAATGGATTGGCTGAGCCTTTCAACAAAACACTAGTCAAGTTGCTTAGAAAGATCCTCACCAAAATTAAAAGGGAGTGGCATACTAAGCTTGTGGAAGCGTTATGGGCCTACCACACCACTTATAAAACACCTATGAAATCCACTCCTTATGCACTAGTGTTTGAAGTTGAAGTAGTTCTGCTTGAAGATGAACCACCCTCGCTCTAAGTAGCCATTCAACACAGTCTTAATCAAGATGAGAATGCCCGTCTATGAATGGAAGAGCATGATGCGCTTGATGAAGTTAGGCTCCAAGCTCAATAAAATTTAGTCTATTGGGTGAGGATGGCCAAAGCATTCGATCATACACGTCCTCAAACTTTTTAAGAAGAAGAGTTGGTCCTGGTGCTGAGAAGACCAATTATCCCTCACTGTAAAATTAGTAATAAATTTAAACCTAATTGGGAAGGGCCCTTTGTCATTGAAAAAGTATATCAAGGAGAAGCTACCAACTCATTGATTTCAAAGATAAAAGGCCAATACCTCCAATCAATGGTCGATATCTAAAGAAGTATTATACATGAAAGTGTAATCAAATGAATATCATACTTAAAGCTTTCATAAGTTTTACTTGAAAATTCTCTTCTAATGCAAGAATGCATTTCCAAGATAAAACAAAAATCCCTTGTTAGATAGGGGGCATTTTATATACTTTTAGGTCGACATCGCGCCTAAGGCCAAAATTTCCAAATGAATGGTTATAATGATCATCATACGTGTGAAAATGAAAGTAATTTTGATGTCATCATACTTGTGAAATATTGCAAAGATCCCCCAATTAAATAGGGGGCATTTTTTTAAAAAAAATTTATAGCAAAATGTTATGCTTTCTACTATAACATAGGTGGCCTCCTTTTGTATTTGGGTTGACATCGCACCTAAGGTTGAGATCTCTATCTACATGTTCAAATTATGTATTCAAATTCACAAGTCTCAAAGTCTTATTGGCTAGAAAGAGAAATTTTTAAGCCTAAATTGCAATAAATCAAGTTGGAAACACATCATCCCTCCATACATCAAATCTAAGGCTCAAGTTGGTACATAAGGTCAGACTCAACATATCATTGTGGTCACTCAATATATAATAGTAGGTATCCCCTATCTCATTAGCTTGATGATAAAATCCTCCATCAATTGCTCAAGTCCAAGACTCAAGTGTGTGCATAAGGTCAAACTAAACATGCCCAAATATGACTAAGTCATCGACAGGTCCGCTTACTCAATATGGCATAAAGGCTATATAGTAAGGGATCCTCCTACTTTATTAGTCAAAGACAAGAGCACCTAAATCTCCAAATTCTTCCAACTTGGTGAGTTTAAGTGGCTCAGACTAGGAGATCATCCTTAATGGTCGTAAAGTCATTTTCAAAATTCAATAAGAAAATCCTCACTCAAGAAGGCATTAAGCCGAGTTTAGCATTAATGTAAAATGTGGAATCTCAGTTCTTCAACAAGTCTGTTAAGTAGAAAGAAAAAATTGAAGGAAACTCTTCTTTAACAAGTCTAGCCAAGCAAAAGCAAAAGACTGAGGAAATCATCCTGATGTTCATACAAAGCCAAAGGCTGAACTAAGAGAGTTATGTCATCAATATGTCCATTATGCATACAACGCAGGACTGATGGCTCTTTGTCATTGAGCCAACACAAGACCTAAGGGCTAGGATGTCGGCAAGCATCTTTCTATAACCCATGAAAGCAGAAACCTAGAGAGGAAGCCAATTTCGTATCACCTGACAAGTCTTCAAAATAATTCAGGATTTTTCTCTGTCAAATCCATCAAGGCACAAATCGAGGATAGAAGGAAATATAAGATATAAATTGTCGAGATTGAATCCTCAACAAGTCTGTCAAGGCACCAAGCACAGAATCGAAGATTCCTCATCTCACCAAAAAATCATCAAATCCATCAAGCAAAATAATTATAAAGCAACAGTTGATGATGATGTTCATTAACCCAATGAAATCTCTAGAGGCAAATTAAAATATTATGGATCTAATATTTCATGTTAGGCATAAACACTTGGCTTTTATTCATAGAAATATGCAAGTTTATATGAAATATAACTAGCATAGGAGTGAAATAATTAAGGAAGGAGATGTCATCAACAAGACAACTAATACAGTCCAAATCATGAAAAAAAGATAAATAAAAAAAGAAATACATCAAGGTAAATGAGACTGTAGGTCTCTAAGCTGGGACACAATAATAGTAAGAGACTCAAATTCTATTTCAGTAGTCTACAAGTCTTTCATAGCTCGACTCAGAGTAGAATCGGCATCTACCATGCGTGATGGCCAATCTGATATCACTGCTGCTCTCTCTAGATTAGTCGAGTCTGTCTATCATACTCTGCATGAAGATCTATCTTACAAAACATTGAGCTCTTAAGTTCTCTCCAAATGGCTTTTGATTTTAGCAGTGATGCTATCAATACTTACTCCAATATCAGTGGAGCTGCTGTGAAGCTGTCTCAGAGCTTTAGAACACTTTTTGAACTCATCATGAGCGAGATTAGCCACCTCTCGCCGAAGCCTGACACGCTCTTGTAGCTCTGGCAATGAAATTCTAGTGTGAACTATGCTAAGGGCCTTCATTTGCGGGACTAAGAACTCTACTTCCCGGCATAACAACTCCCAGTATCGTAGCTCCTACTCATCTAACCCAAAATGAGCTAAGAAATCTAATACAACATTAACATCCCTTGTGAAGCAGTCTAATGATACTGATGAACTCGAATCCAATCTAGAGATTAGTTCTCTTAGAAGTTTACATTATCATCATGAATGTGCTCATTACACAAGTCAACATATGATGGGCATCTATGGAGAATCTCTGATGAATAATCAGCTCCATATACTGCAGGAAGAAAATATATATTAGAAATATTATACAAAATATAGAAAAAGAAATGATGAAGTGAATGAAGATGAATGAATGGTAAACCATACTTAGATCAAATGTCTCTGGAGTTCGAGCACCCTCAAATGGTGGTAGATCCGATACTGCTATCATGTCGAGAGTCATCGGACCAAAAGCCTCACTGTGAGTTGGATCTCTTGTTTCAGATGTCTCACTAGGCTAAAAATTAGAAAAGAAGCACATATAAGGAACCAAGTCTATGAAAGGAGCCTTTATTATGGGAGTAGTAATATTTGTCATGATTACATCAGGCGGATCAACCCCAAAACCTTCAAAGGTAGTAGGTTCAACACTGACCGACTTCCTAGGTCCAACAACTACTTCCTCAGGTGTCAGAAGCCATTGTGGAGCAGGTCTAGCAGACCAATCTGCTGAAGCTCATGGAGGGTCCTAATGGCAAGGACATATGTGTCTATGAGATGGAGAAGGTACCTTAGTATGACTAGAAGAAGGTTCTCAAGATCATACTCGAGGAAGGGGAGTGCCTTCTTTCACCGTCTCTTGGGTATCCCTCTCTTGTCTGTTATAGAATAAGTAAGGAATGTAAAATTAAATACCAAAAGAGAGGGATTAAAAGAAGGTTTAAGGCTAAAATGAAGAAATTAAGAAGCATACCTCTATGGTCACTAGTGCTTCGACGAGCCCATTGTCCTTGTGGAACTCCTAATGATCATGCACTTATTTTGCGAGCACCTCTAGAAAAGGCTGTTAAAGATAAGCTGCCAAGTCACGGTATAGCTCACACCTATCAAACTGTTTGGGGGAGCTAAACGAAACATTGTGCCTGTGCCAAGTCTAAGGAGATGAATCCAGGTTATGGAGGCAGCATACATTCCACTCTCTAACAAAATTAATGATAGTCTCCAAACATCAAGTATACTAGGAATAAGAGGTAAGTTGTCATATGCGGTGGCTTGAGAAAATCTGAATTGACAAGCGACTCTAATTGGATGATACCCCTTAAAAATCACGGATCGGTCTAATTCGATAACATAACCATCCAGGTCGCATGCTGGTAAAATACTCTATAACTATGAATGATCATTCCCCAAGGAGCAAAGTGTACTCACCTCGGTCAACACCATCAACTATGTCTCTATTAGTCACACTATTAGGAAGGCAACCTGCATCTGGTTAATGCACTAATGAGAATCTATCAGCCACTAGGTGGGAAGCAAAGAAAAAGAGACACACTAGTTCCCTTTCTTGTGTGGAGGTTGCTTATGTCAACTACATAACAACTGTGCACTATCTTTCATAAATAATGAAGGATACTCTAAGCAGCTAAATACTCCTCGAACATGAACATGGATCCTGGCATGTATACTCTGTAAAGGTAGAGTATCTTAAACTTTGAGTGAGGGTGACTTCGATATGTCCCTTAGAACTTTAAAAATCCTGCTTAGAACTATTAGAGTCAATGAAATATGCTCACCACAAGAAAGCAAACAAGCAGCAAGCAATGAACTAACATGAATGGATCCTTCTTTGATAGAGAGAACAATGGTGCATAGCGAAGTCACCAAAAAACTCACTAAGAGTAAGTCTTCAGCTATACCAGGGAGGGCAGCAGATCCACATCCAACTTCTTCAAATGGTTCTACAAAATCCTCTGTCAACTTGTCACCTCGTGATAGACCAAGTGCAAAATGATCAAATAATAATACAGCTGGTTGATCAAGGCTATCTTCTAGAAGAAAGCTCTGAATCCATACATCTGTTAGAATGAAGGCATGAAATCATGTTGATAATTTAGCTCTCTGTGGGTTGATTGATAGTGATCTAAGATCCTTGGAAGGACTGCTGGTAAAATAAGCTCACCTCACTCTATCGGTAGAAGGAAGTCTAAGAGCTCTTCATCATCTAGTTTACTCTTTATACTTAGTATGAGCAGCCCATATATGATATGCAACTCTCACAAAGTCACTATCAGCTCTTCTAGACCTACCTAATAAGTATTCATGGCAGGGTCTTAGAACTCAATCATACCTCTGATCCAAGATGGAGGAATCCCTGCATAATTGAACATGGATGCATATATAGCCCCATAAATCTTTGTCTTTTAGAAGACTTTGGTGAGCCTGTAATATGTAATGAGCCCACCTAATATATCCACGAGGAGGACTCGATAGTTGTCCCAAGGAAGAATCACGAGGCCAATCTAGTGAATTGGATTGTAGTTGACGATGTACTAGTAGCTTCGACTGTCCAACGACCTCTATAATATCAGGTGCTGGCTCTAGTATATCACACATCCCATGGCTCACCTGATCAATTGTACTCTCCAATGGGTTGAATTCTCCACATTTTAGCTTGATGCTACTCACCCACTCTATGGGTTCTCTATGCGTAGATGGATCCAACTCGCAAGTCAGGAGTGTGAACGAATGAGTGAAGAAATCACCATAGGTACTTCGGCTTCGTAACATCTCTCTATGTTGTTCGAGCTTATTGACAATATCAACAATTCCAAAGATTGTGGCTATCTTTCATAGCCCAAATGGCCTCTTCGATTGACTCGTCATGAGGTATACCTGCTGACCGGCTCCACCCAAATATTTTCCTTCCAATCAATAAAATAAAGAGCATACATCAACATAAGATCGATGATATGATAAATGCAAGGAAAGAAAGTATTAAGTATGTGAAGACACATGCTATATCTAACGAATTGACATCCAAAGTGACTTCAGAAGGGTGCACAAAGTATAAAGTCAACCGTGGCAACAAACATGGTCTGCTATGGAAACTAACCATATTTTTTGGGGGGCATTTGTTGACTTATATCTGCTATCCATAAATCAAATTAAGTGCATAAGCTAAAGTCGACAATTGTCAAATATAATATTGCCTAAATTTAGGTGAAAATGCCTTAATCACGATTAAAATTGGGCGAAGTGTTGTCAATTTGAAAAATATATTAAGCCAATACATTTAGGACTAAAAGTTAAATAAAAAAATTAATTGGATTAATTAATAGCTAAATCAATTGAGTGAAATTGATATTAAATGTAATTATACGCATATCGAGGTAGGGAGACATGAAGATGCCTAAATGATCTCTATTTGCAAAATTGACCAGGCCGTTAGCTTCAAAATATCAAAATCTATCAAGTGAGACTGTTTGCGATCGATTTGGATGAGTCTACGAGAATGAAAATTGCCATTTTGAACGAAATTACAATGTGATGTAACTTGACCAAACTACCTAGATGGTGAAATGACTTATGATCCTATCAGAAAAAATTGCTAACAATAGACACCTATATTGCATAGATTATTACACGGACATATGATTCGTGAAATATATCAATGCTCGATGATATAAGGTCTAAGAAGATGCATAATTTGAGAAAATATAAAAAAAATGGAAGAGAAGGAAAATATATAGAAAATTATCTATGTATGCATGTGGTTATCTCTAAATTCAATATTACCTTTAATAATATTAGCATGCATATATGTCATTTAAAATTCCAAGTTGATATATGAAAGGAATAAAATATATGAAGGATTAAATTCACATTATTCGAATACCCTATGAGGTTTAGCTTAATAAACATTTTCGTCACCATTATTTAAAAGCCAATAATGTATATTTGCAGGTTTAGCTTTAAGCTTTTTAATGTTGCATAAACCAACGATCCTATTCTACATCTAGCAAACCCAACTCACATAAATATAAATATTATATAAATGTGATAAAGTTGAGCATATCAGTCCACATTTCCACCTCCCAAGACAATCAATAATCAGCTGTCATCCCATATTTTTGCCACCCCTTTCAGCCAATAGTTGATTACCACATCACTTTCCTTCGACAAAGAGTACATCTAAGTCTATGATTGTGTGAATTTACGATTAAATTAGCTCAAATATCTCAAAAAAAAAAAAAAAAAAAAAAGAAACAATTTTTTTTTTTTTTATGTTATCTGGCCTCACACGTGAAGAATAAGGATCAGCCGCTGCTTTTAAAATCGAATGCTTCCTGTCTCGCTCTCTCCCTGATTCCGTCTTCATCAAAAAATGAAAACTCCTTCTCGTCTCCGCCACAGGCCGAACGAATCTCGTTCTCCCATTACCTTCATCCGATCTTTTCCCTCTCTGTCCAACGCACGAGCTGCTCCTCTCTTGCTCTACTCAATTCTTCCTCTTCATCTCTACAGCATATCCACTACCGCTCCTAAGGTACTTGCTGAAGCTCCCAACTGTTCACACAAGCTATTCCTCTCTTCCAAACTGGAACTCCCAGCTCTCTTTGTCTCTTTCTTCCAAATTGAAGCCCCCCTTCCTGTTCACCCAATTCCAGCCGCATAAGTTATCGCGAACTGCTCTTCTTCCTCTTGTTCGAACGAGCAGCCCTACCCATCCGAAACGAACCCACAATAGGGAAATCTTACCCACCTCTCTCTCTTCGCTGCTCTCCAAAACTGAAGCTCCTTACCTGATGCTCCCTCTCTCAATCTTTCTCCTGCCATCTCCCAGAGCCACGTGAAGGTCATCTTGCAAACAACCCTCTCCACTCCTTCCTAGGTTCGCATGCAACGAGCTCCAGCTCCTCTAAATTTCATCCTTACAGCTACTGCCCCTCTTCCACTTAAATCTCTTATCCCTTGGGAAGTCTAGGCAACAATCTTCTGCTCTAAGTTTCAGTCTCTTCAAGCCACGGCAACCTCCTTGTGTCTATTGCAACATAGCGCCCATAGAAAGCCACTAGTCCTTAATTCAGCTGAACCTGCTTCACCACCATTTGCTAAAACTTTGACACTCTCCTTGATTACAACCATTAATTTTTTTTTCTACTTTTAGCCCTTGGACTCACGAAACTGCCACCTTCTTTTTCCACATAACCTCGCCCCTCTCTTGCTCTTGTCTCCAAGGCTTGGATTTCCCATGTATATTTCAAGTCAGTTGTATATCTGAGTCGTACAACAACCCCATCCTCTTGCTACCCTCCAAATATCCAGGCCACTCTTCTCAGCAAAGCACATCCCATTCTCCCTCTTATTCTTCTATCATGTATAGCAGCTTCACTGTCTACCCCACATTCCTCCTTTCAGTCCTGCACTCCTCTCTTGCATTGCAAAATCAATACTATACTTCCTAAGTTTTCGGCCCTCTTTCCACCTGAACTTCTAAGTTAGTGCTGATTTTTTTGTGTGTGCTGTTGAATGGTATTAGAACTGAAATCCTATTCAAATATGTGTTATCAGGTCTAATGCAAATAAGCAATTTAGTTTATATGCCAAAGTTATAAAAAATGTGTTGAATATAAGTACCCATGCACCTTTCTTGGCGCAGCGGGGAAACTTGTATCTCTTTAGTAAATGTGTTTGAAGGCTTCATACGACCATTTCTTGGCGCGGTGGGGAAGACAAAGTTTCAGGCTATGGTTTATACTACCCATATCCACCTTTCTTGCATGGCGGGCCCAAGACTGGGTAGCTCTTAGAGACAACGGATATTGTAAACTCCCAATTCTTTGAAAATTGCACACTTATAGTAGACCTAAATTAAAATGACTGGACTTGAAGAGGGCTTATGATGGACTTAAATATAACTTGGATCATACCAATTAAATTTAATTGAGCTTGATTCAAGTCCAAATTGAATTGGTTGGCTTATGTGGGACTTGAATAAAGGCTAATTAAGAGTACTATTAAAATGCAAAAGTGAGCTTAAAATTAATCCAGAAAAGAAGTTAAGTTTAAGAATAAATTATAACTAAGCTCAAAGTTGTAAAACTTAAGATTTCTTAGATCAAAATAAATTTGTCAAAATCTAAAGAAAAAACTTACAAGAGACTCAAAAAGAACTTAAGATTCTCATCCAGACAACGAACAGAGCTTCCTCGCACTAAGACTTTTAGAATCAAATGAAGTGAATGAATTGGAATGAAATGAACTAAAACAACCTGTCTATTTATAGCTGAAGAATGATGTCTTAGGGGATCCACTAAATAATATTTAAATCATAAGAAGATAAAGATCGCCGCCCACAAACATATTTAAATCATATAAAGATGAAAATCGCTACCCATAGGCATATTTAATTCATATACAAACGAACTTCACCACCCATATAAAATCAAAATTTGAAATGCCATATATCATTAGCATTTAATGTGAAATCTTTCTTCTAAGGCGAGAAGAAAGAGAGTTTAATTGGACACCCAATCTAGATAGACCGCAACACAAATCTAGAAGCATGTAAGTTGACTCAAATTCTAGATGAATCATGCGTGCACTATAAATTCCATTCGACATAGTTATTGTGTAATTTGTGCAAACATTCAAACGGGATGAATTTTAGGTGCATGCATTTTATTTAACACAAATACTTTAATTTTCATTCAAAAAATATTGGATTGAAGTGAACCATGCACGAATAACAATGCAAATCATCTTCTAATTCAAGTATTTCAAAATTTATGCAAACACTTACATTTAATTATTTATACATGCATCGTAAGACAATCCTATGTTCAATTTATTTGTATTGATATTTGTATAAGTGCCTTAGAAGAAATTGAATTCTTTGAAATACATGTAAACATTTTTAACATAACCGCATTGACACTAATGCATGAATTTGAGAGGATGTGGGTTGATCCCTGTCTTGACTGGGTTAACAAAACCTAAAGTCTAATGAGGCTATTATAATATTTTCATCTTAATAAAATTTGAGAAGCTAATTCTATCATAGAATTGCACAAGATAAATGAATCGGCATCATTATCAATATAATTTCTCAAGTTTAAACCCTCAAGAGGAAAGTCTCAAACCCGATTCTCTATGCTCAAGCTAGAGTTGATAAGGTCTAGAGGACTATAAATTTTGAAGAAATAAATAATCCCAGTTGGGTCTATGGACTGGGTCCAGGGTAACAAAACCTAATGATATTGTTATAACTTTCTCAACTTGAGAAAATTTTTGATAAACTAATTCTGTATGACACTATAATAATTATCTCCTAACTCCCCAATGATGGCTGAGTTGATCGAAGATATCAACCATAGGTTATTATAATTCAAAGTTCTTAAAGTATAAATCTAGATCTCATCCTCTATTATTAAATTAATAGAGTCGACATGATTTGAAATAATAAATAAAATGATCAAAGAGACTTCTCAATGATGACTGAGTTGATTGAGGATATCAACCGAGGGGTCATCATTATAAAAAATTTTCATGATATTTATATTATATAATCTCAAATTCAAAATTCTCATAATATAATTCTAGATCCGATCGTCTATTATTAAATTAATAGAGTCGACAGAATTTGAAAAAATAAAGTAAACTATCAATACCCTGATGATGGTCGTGTTGACTAAAAATTTCAACCGGAAGGGTTTCCAAAATAAAAAAATCTATTCAAATTCTAATGTCAAATCATTATATATACAAATTAAAAACAATTATAAAATGATCAAATATTCAAATTAAAAAAATATAAATTAAATGAAATTAATTATTGCAATTTATATTTAAAGTAAAATCCATCCACCCATCTGCAATCATTTATTGGGGTGACAAATTAAGAAAACTTTTTCTCACAAAGAGTTAATGTCAAATCAAATACATAATTAATTTCACACTCAAATAATCTTAAGCTAGTAAAGACATGGCTCGTGTCCTCTGTCTGCGTGATTTTGCCATAAAATGGAACCACATAAATGACGATTACGATCAGAGCCCTCTGACCGGGTGGCTTGTCGAAAAGTGACACTACTAAATTATGGTCACAGCCATAGCCTGTATGTTCCCCAGTGGCTTTGTACTTTGAGATGTGAACTATAGAATGTGTTTGATTGGGAAAAACCCTCTATTAGCTAAGGTAGACTTAGGCTTGTCTTCTTAGAAAAACTCTACCCTAGATATACAAGGATTACTGACGATAAACCCGTGCTACCGAGGATCCTTCTTGGGTCACTACTCCTCTAACTAAGTAGGACACTAAAGCCCATGATGATGGAATCATGGGATCTTGATTAGGCGCCATCATTCTCCCAATCATCCGCTTTAAATTAAAGTGATGAATTTCATAAATTCATAATTTTAAACTCCACATGCTGCTACTATGCTATGCATTTAGCAATATAACGACTAACCTTAATCGAAAGTTTTCTTAGAATTGGGAGGGGTAATTAACTATAGGTGCTTGAGCCTATAGAAAACATAGAAACAGATCTAAAGTCCTCACAAAATGAGGGCAAAAATCTCTAGCTAGTGTCTTATATACTATTCCATCTACCTTCTAAAAATTTCATCAACATTTAATATACACTCTTCATCGAGAGGTCGGTGGCAAATTTTTGGAGTCCATAATAACCAACATATTTTATCGTTATCCAACATACTTAATCACTGGTTTTGAGAATATGGTCTACAAACTGTTGAGTTCTAGCATACTACAAGTCGTGCATCACCTGCTTTGATTAAAAGATCCAAAGCCTAACAGGCGAAACACTAATGGTAGAAAGAACAAAAAGATCATAGTTCTTAACTGATGGCATATAAGTTTGTTTGGAAAAAAATTGTATGCTCAAAATTTTCTAAATCAACTGTACTAAGTTAAAAGTAATTTTTAAACGGACCTAAAATGTTGAATATACTTGAATTGAGCTAAATAGGCAAGTGGTCTACCAAGAAATATCCAGTGTGTCACTAAGGGTCAACTAGTCAAAGAATAACTTTCCTTGCAAATAATAACAACAAGAATTAACAATTGAACTCGGGCCAATTTTTTTTGTGAGCCGATTCTCGGTTTTAGTAGTTAGGTAATTTATAACCAAATAAAACATGATTAAAAGTTCAGGATTCAGAAAACAGATAAGCAAAAGACCAAATAAAATGAACATTAAATGCTAAAAATGATTTTTTGTGTTGATGCATATGGTGGATGAATAATAATAATAATAATAATAATAATAATAATAATAATAATAATAATAATAATAATAATAATAATAATAATAATAATAGTAATAATAGTAATAATAACTATGTGTAAGAAATTTCATGTTAGTAGAGTAAGAGGATTGAATGCCTTGGCTTTGTATAAAGATTCAACATATGTAGAAATGAAAGAGAAATGACACCAAATTTTTTACGTAGAAAATCTAAGAAGGGAAAAATCTTGAGGTTTATTTCAGTTGAAATGCTTTCACTCGATGATCATTTGTTACAAATAGTATCCTGAGTCTAAAATTAGAGAAGACAAGCTTACAAGAGTAGGTTTTTATCAAAAATTATTATGGAGTTAGTAATATTTTCTTGTTCAAGGTGGGGGGTCTAACAATGGTGAATGGGCGGTGGTCCAGTGTAGTTAGTTGAGTAATTAAATGATGACAGTAGTTAGGCAACGATTTGATGACGATGACTAGGTGTTGGTCCAACAACGTGCAAGAATATTTGTGGTGACAGAGAGAATGTGTTTAATATTTTAGTTTCATACAAAGATCCAATACACACATAAATAAAATAAGAGTTGTAGGAGACATAAGAGTTATTTATGTGGAAAATATTAAAAAGGAAAAAATAATGATGCTTGCCCAAATCAAAATATTCATTAATATTTATTGTCAGTTACAAATGTTGACCTTCCTCATAGTTAGAATAATTTTTGATATAATATAATAAATATAAATAGTAGAGAATAGACTCCATATCGTGAGTCAGTTGCGTGCATTGGACTTAAATACGGTGGCTTGTGTGAACAACATATATAAATCTTATAGGTGATGCATGTGTAAACAACATGCATCGATCATATAAGCAGTTGCATGAATCTACATTGTTAGAAATGGTGAAGATAATTGAATCAGCAGATTATGGTGTAACTAGATGCTAATGGTTAATATAATACAATCGAATGGTGGTTTGATGAAGGCAGTCAAGTGAAAGTCAGATAATTGATAGTGATGGTCTATCAATGGTGGTAGATAGGTAGTCTAAAGTTAGTAATTTAAAGATAGTGGACAAATGACTAACTGGTGAAGACATCAAGAGACGATTTGAAAATAATGATCAGGAGATGCATTGGTTGAGCGGTGGAATAACAAATGCGTCTGATTGGTAGTCTGATGATAGTGGTTGAATGCCACTAACAATGAATAGAAATGCTAATTTGATGGAAATGGTAGGATGGTGGTCATATGATGGTGGTTGGGCGATGGTTGGGCGATGGTCTGATCGTGATGGCGTGGAAACGATCCAATGATGAGGGCCAGTTGAAAATTAAGTGATTGTGATTGGGTAGTAGTCTAATGATGATGGTTGGATGAATGTTAAATGATGGTCGGCGCTAATGATGATGAGAGTGAACAATGGTGTATCCAAAAAAGAGGCTAGATGGACCGATGATGACTGCGAGTTCAATGATAATGGTTCTGAAACAATGGTTGGGGAACTAACAATGGTGGGTTGACGGTGGATTGTTGATGGTGAACGGGTGGCATTCTAATAATGGTTGTCGAGCAGTGGCCTGATGATGGCTATCGAGCAGTGGTCTATATTGATTTTGTGGGATTTTTCAACCTTTAGAGTTATCTTCAATTTCTAGTTTTTATTCCTTCATGTAAAGAATGGGGGTTTATTTATAAATTTTGGGAGAGGCATTCTTGGTATAAATGTAATCAAAATCCAATCCACTCCATCAAATGGCTTAGAATGATTCCCTTAATCATTTGAAAAATTTTAGGTATTTGAGTACCCAAGTGAAATTAGAATTAATAGATCTTGAGCTCATTAGTTTCATCTTGTTGAGATGCTCAATTTGACCATAAACATGTTATTTTTGAAAGTTACTCAATGACTTAAATAATGCCCCAAAGTTTTCATCTAAATTTGAGGTGCTTGATCTATGCTCATTTAGACTCAGATCAAGATGCTTTGGCATTATTGAGTTTTCCCCATTATGGTGATTAAACATAATAGGACAACACACAAATTTTTGAGAGGTACTTATTTAGATAATCAAGAATTGTATCAATGAATGATATACTACCTCAAGAAGTAGAGATGTCACCATATAATGGACTTAATCATTTAATAAAGACTCCTAAGGCTAATGGGTCTAGTGTACCATAGATCTTTCCCTTATCTTGCATGGATGAAGTAAGAGATTGTTTATTTTAAGTTCAATTATAAGTTTCTTATAGGCTCAAACCCTCATAGCTAATTACATCTTAGAAGACCATATCTCCTAAGAGAACTCTTGATTTTCATGCTTTGTCATTATCCTTATGGATTTCAAAGTTGAGATAAAGAATTGTTAATTTTAAAACTAAATGAGAGAGATCAAATGGGAACAATTATTTTAGATTCAAAAGAAAGACACATAAAAAGTACTTTGATATTAGAAAGCCTAGTTAGCACTTCAATTGATTCTATAATTAGGCTTTACATTTTTTTTAATTTGAGATTTATACTAATTGTGCATTGACATTTCATTAAAATGTTAGAACTTATGTTCCAATAACACAAGATTGAATGCCTAAAAGTTTTCATAACAAAGAAGAAACATGCAACCTTAGATCTTAAAACTAATGGTGTTGCAAGCTTGGCCTAATCTTACTAGGGGTGACTAGATATATCATTCACTAAAGAAAATGAGCCTATCCCAACTTTCTGAACTTATTGCTTGCCTAGATTTGTCGCTAGCTAATACTACTTATGTTTTAAAATCATGTAGCTTAGTCTCATATAATTAAAAATGGCTATGTTATTACTTATTAGAAAGAGGAATCTAAGAACCTAAACTCACTCAAGATTTTAGAATCATATTTGGCATATATGATGCTTCTAACTAATGCACATAAAGTTTCAATTTTTTAATAAATTTTTAGTCTAATGAATTTGATTAGGCTTGGTTATGTTAGTATGTTTACATGCATGATAAAATAAAGTTATTGGCTAAATTAGCAAGAGAGTGTTCTTCGATCAAGGGTGCATATCCAACTAATCAAACTCTCTTCTTTATCATATAAGAAGTGAAAATCCTTATTTTAAGGAAGGAAATGAAGATGGCATATCACAAACCTAAGGTTTCTAATATTTTATTAATTAATCTAAGGGCTTTAGAATATGTTTATGAGTTATTGTTAAGTTTAAGTTTAAGTTAATTTTTAAATTGCAGTAGAAAATTTAAATCCTAAGAGCCTGCTGAATCCATGACACATACATTAATACACCACAAAGTAAAAAATGCTATGAAATATATGCCATTTCTATTGCACAAATAATATACACACACCATGCAATCAGGTTATTAAATTAATAAAAGAGGTTGGTCTAGCCAAGTCCCATTATACACCCAAAATATGGAAAAAGAGTAGCTGAGCTTTGCCCTTATATAGCTCAACCTATAATTAAGTATATAAAAGTAAAGCCATAGGGGTCTTCAAGTGTTCATCTCCATGGTGGTGGGTACTTCAAGCTTCTTGGAGCCTCTTAAGTTGGTGCCCTTTAGTCACTTCTCATCCTAAACCCCATGGATTTAACCTAATTTTAATTATAAATTACATTTGGAATTAAAAAAAAATCCTAACTAAACTTACAAAATAAGGATTAGTGAAAAATATAAATGTACACAGAAAGAAATTAAAAATCAAATAGGGCTTAACTCTAGCAGGTATGAAGCCCATGTCCTAATGGGCTATCCTTAAGGGGAAAACAACACTTGTGAGAAAATTTATTATATATTTGAAATAATTATAGTGGCCATCTTTTATTATCAAGGGTAGTCCTTTTACATAGAAGATAACCATAATCTAATAAATATTGTCCAATAACCCTCTTCCACAGAGGTTCATATAGTAGAAGATTATTACCCTAGATATGTCCCCATTGATCTTAAGAATATAGATGATCATTCTTTTAAGGAAATTTTAGTTGAATACAAGGCAACTACCAAGGGTATGGAAAGGGAAGGGAGTGATGAAGAGAAGGTCAACTTTGACATGGAGGAGGATGACATCTTGGATGATGAAGCAGATGTCCATATGGTAAACACTAGGACATCTTCCCTATGATGTACAAGAAACTATAGTTGAGGAAGGTGAGGCATTAGACTCAACTCAACGCCTTTTGCATAAGGTCAAATTAAAGGATGATCAGATCAATTGCATGGAGAGGAGGATAATGCTGTTGTATTAGCTCTTTAAGGTTAGATACTAGCATCTCATCCCACCTTATGGAGATTGATAGGCCCGAGTTGGTGCACGCTATAACGACAAAAGATTACACCACTCCATTAGAAGATGATACTGACAACCTTCATAGGAAAGGTATGGATAACATAACAATCCAAGAAAGGGATATTAAAAAGATGGTGGTATAATAGGTGAAGGAAGCGTTGTTGCAATCCTAAGGGGCCTCATCAATTCTAAAGGGTAGACCCTACTCAGAGGAGTTTGACATAGTTCAATACCCCATGGGTTTTGTGCCACCATCCTTCAAGATATTTGATGGTAGTAAAACCCTTGGCAACATATTGTACACTGTGACTAGTTGTTGCTACCACAACACCCTACTCTTCCTTAGCAGATTTTAGGGGTCACTTTTGATTAGTATGTCAAGTTGTCCAATGGTTCAGTGAAGTCCATTTTAGAGGTAAAGAAATTGGTCATCAAAAAATTCATAGGAGCTCAATAATGGGTAATTGTAGGTGACAACATTGAGAGAAATATAAATTTAATGAGTCTCTTATTGATTATATTATCAGATGACGTAACTTGAGTATGAAATATCAATTGCAGCTCCAAGTAAAACATGCCATTAAATTTCTTCTCAAGAATATTCATGATGCGGTCATTTTCATGCTTAAGGGCTTGTTGACCTCACTGAGTGAGGATTCAATCTTCCCATCATAGACCTAGGAGTCTTCTAGACACTAAGAGCTCCTTAGTTCTAAAACACTTCTAGTGATTAGGTGAACACTCAACCTAAGCCTAGAGACTTAAAAGTGTTAATCATAAGATTAGGCTATGCCTTAGACTAAGGGAAACTCTCCTACTCTATAACCTAATCAATCCATGCCTACCTCCTTATCCTAAACCAAACCTTAAATTCAATTTTCCCAAACTCAATCCAACCTCAATTGAATTTTAAATCAAACTAAAATCAAATTAATTCAATCAAACTAAACTTAAGACCATGACTTAACTCTAAGGACTTAGCTAAATTACCCTTCAATCCAAATAAAATTCAATTAATTTTCTCATAAATCAATTCGATCCTTCAATTAAATCAAATCCATGATCAAATCCAAATCCACAATCAAATCCAAATCCTCAAGTCAAATCCAAACTCCGAATCAATTCCAAACCTAAGCCTATGACTTAATCCTATAAACTTAGTCAAATCCTCTTCAATCTGAATTCTAAGCTTAATTAATTTTCTTATGAATCAATTCAATCTCTCATTCACCATTTGAAACCAAAATCTACAATCTACAATTAAACAATGCCAAACCAAAATCAAATCAATCCAACCAAGTTAACCCATATATTCTAAAATACCCAAATGAACCAAAATCCATTTGAACCCAAATCAATTACAATCAAAACATCAAATCAATTCCAAATCAAATATTAAACTCAACTCAACTCAATTCAACCCCAAATCAAGCTAAGTAACCCATTTAGGCTCGCTTAACCCAAAGTGACCTATTTGAGCCAAACTTCTATCCAACCTAAATTAGATTGAGTTAAACCATCCAAAACCTCTAATGATGATTGTTGATCATCCTTGATTGATCAATTGCCATCAATAGGGTCAAACAAAGTCAACTTAGTCCTTTGACCAAGTCAACCCACTCAACCCACATAAATCAAACTAGCCAAATCTCAAACTAAGCAAATTAATTGAAACCAATAATTCACATTAATCTAAAATAAATTCTTAAAAATATGACTTTACCATCAATTGACCAAAACCTAGCATAATTGGCCCTTTGACCCAAGTTGAATCAACTTGACCTAAAAGAGACCCAATTGGGTCAAATCAATTACAACCAATGCTCAAGTTCATTCCAAATTGATTATTGAACTTCACCAAAGATTTGATTAAACTCAATTTGACCAGTTGAACATAATTGACCTATTTAGCCCAAAATTGATCTAAAGGGCAAATTTGGCCTAAATCACCCTCAAATCCAAATTGATTGAAACCAATGCCTTTAATCATCTTCAATTGACCAATTTTGAGCATGAATTAATGCCTAACTCAAGCCAATTCGACCAATTTAGCCAAATTGGTCAATCTAACCTATTTGACCCATATGAACTCAAATGGGTCAAATCTAAGTCAAATTGATCCAAACCAATTGTTCCAAAATATTCCAAATATGCATTTGAACTTTACCCAATCCTTGGTTTGACCCAATTTGACCAATTGGTCAATATGACACAACCTAGCCCAATTTTACCTACATGGGTCAAATTGAGCAAAACCCACTCAAATCAACTCCAAACCTAATAAAATTTGACATGACACATCCTTACCTCACCTTGGGTCAGCCCATACTAAATCCAACTTGATTTGACCCAAACTATAATGGGTCAAAGGACACCACATAAGATAAATATCCCATTTGAATGGTTAAACCCACTCCTTATCCATTTGGCAGCCTCCTAGACCTCCACTTAGGCAAGGAAGACAATAACTCACCTAACCCAAAGGTGATTGGGTTAGGTTTGAGCCAAGTGGATGTGAGTTCACCCCTCAAAGCTGATTGGAGCACTTGGCAACCTAAGGACACCCACTATCCTCCCATGGCAACCACCTTCTCTCTCACTCCACCAGCCGAAGACCTCTCCTACCACCTATGACCACTGATAATGGACGGCCAAAAAATGCCAAACAAATTAGAGACATCTTATCCAAGGAAGGAGGGGGTATACCCCCCTCATTTTGATTCAATTTGAGAGGCTAAGCATTCTTAGAGCCCTAGTTACTTAAGACGAGCCGCTAGAGCATCCCTTCAAGTTTCTTAGCCCTACTCACCATCGAAAAACACCAACCCGAGATAGGATAAGTTCTCATTCTATCCATCCTCCTCAGAACTTATCCACATTCAAATTAACTTGACCCACATGTTCACCAAGCTCTAGCGAGGTGTAATGAATCTTTTCCTGAGCTCTTCGATCACGAGAAGTACCTCCTAGGCTAACTCTACTAAGTTCTATGATAGTTTTTGTTCTAGGTAGCAACTAATAGGGAGGTATCATGCGATCTTCTCAACAGGGCTTCACCTCATACATGTGAAGTTACCTCGATTGATTCACCACCGATCTTGAGGTCTGGCGAGGTACTATTCCTTCAAATAGAGATTTCTTAATTTTTTTCTAAGCCTTTTCAAAGAGAATATTGACTTCACATGAATTTGACTATTAGATCTCTTATGATCCTCCCCCTGAAGGTGTGAGATCAATCATGAGAGCAAAAAATTAGGCGACGGAATGATGTTCATCTTTCATCACTCAAGGGATGATAGATCAGGCGCCATCCATTTCACATGATTAGAATGGATGGTCATGATTAATATGCTAGTTTATTTCAAGTTAATCCCTTAAAATTCATGGGTTTAATCTCCATCATCCGATCACCGGGGATGAAACTGCCTTCGCCGCCAGCCACGTAAGTGCTAACTCAGACGCTTTCAAGTAACCAATCTGTGCCACATGGAAAGCAGGTCATGTCAACGCTCTGCATGGCATCGATGAGATTAGGCTTAATTAGGCTTAATTAACTCATTTTAATGGCTGAAACTTTGAAAAATCATAACTAATAGTAAAAAAATATAAAAAAATGCAAATAAATACTCATTTTAAAGGTAATTCAGAGAAGAATTAATTAAAATTATTTCCATTTGATTTTGAATTATAATTAAAGCTTCATTATGATTTAATTAAGCCCTAATTACTTGGGTAAATGATTTCAAACTTTGTGTGCCCATTTAATGGGATGACCTCTACCTCCCATGATTTTCTTGAAATTTATTGCCCATTAATTAAGGAAAATTAATGATTCAAACTTTAATTGCCCTCTTTAATTAATTAAGTGATTAATTAACATTCAAAACATCAAGATTTAATTGATTAAGTTTTCTTAATAAATGTTTAACAGTGCATGGGTGAGGGAGGGTGTTAAGACCTTTTCCGTAATCTCTTTCCTAAATTCATTTCATTTTAAGAGAGTTAATTAAGTGTTTAATTAATTAATTAAGTGGTTAAATTAAATTAAGTTAAATTGAAAATCATATCAGATAATTAATAATGAAATTAAGGGTTCCTCTTTATGTGTTTAAAAATATAAAGACCTTTAAAGAAATTATAATTAATCTATAAGTGTGGGAAAATCATAAAAGTTTTAATTAGATACTTTGACTTAATTAATCCTTAATTATGAGCCAATTGCATTAGGAGTATTGTAATTTTTTTTCTCACATGGCCATTTATGACTCATAATTAAATGATTAATCAAATTAAAGAAGCATAGGAAAAGGAATTAAATGATTTGTTTAATGATTAACTTAATTAATTCATAAAATCTACCTAATTTTCTTTTCTTAAACCAATTAAGATCACCAACTTGGGAATGAGATTAAAATGACAAATGATAATATCTCCTCTTTGAAGTTCATCCAAACCAAAAATCAAATTAATAAGAAGCTTTGATTTTCTTTAAATGATTTTATTTAATGTGATTGTCCTTAGGATTTAATGTATTTGAATGAACCATGTATTTATATTTAGTTATTCCTTTTCCAATCACTTTAAATATTGTATGTCACGTAATTTCATACATTCATTCTTTTAAATTTAAATGAATCAAATGAAAGTTATTTATGTAAGCTTGCATGCGTTGATTTAAGTTAATTATATGTGTGGCTATTATCATTAATAAATTCAAATCTACTTTCCAAAGTTTATAAATTGATAAAAATATATGGAGTGATAATAGTTATGAATACATATAAGATTTGAGTGTGTTTACAGCTTAGGTATGTGAAATGAAGCTCTCTTTCCAATGTTTATATATTTATATAGATTTGAATGTTAATAAGTATATAGTCTGGAAATCTTGGGAATACAACTTTAAGCAGTGCTAAGGAGGTCATTTGATTATCTCACTTCCCTGGTTAAAAGTGAGACATACTTATTTGATTTCATTCATATGTATTTTGGTAATAGAATTTGGATGGAACCTTAATTCACATACATAAATAATTCAACTAAAAAAAAACAATTTTGCTTAATTTTCTATTATTATAGTTATTTATACATTCATATGTATTTAAGATAGCAAGTGTTTAGTTTGGACATCTCGGGAACATGAGTCTTTAAGTAGCCCCAAGGAGATCATTTGATTACCTCACTCCCTGATTTAATGACAGCATGCACTTGCTTACATATTTTATATATGTGTATGTGTATTTGGTTAGAGAATGGTAATCCTTCCTTTTCTATTAAAAATGCATGCATCCAAAATCATCTAAGTCATTGAACTATGTTATATGTAAAGATAATGCTCTCTTTCTTATGTTTTATATATGGATTTATATGTGTTTGAATGTTAATAAGTATATAGTATGGACATCCTGAGAATACGATGCTTTGAGTAGCCCCAAGGTGGTTATTTGATCACCTCACTTCACATACTTATTTGATATCATTCCTATGTATTTTTGTATAAGAATTATAATGTTAATTTACATATATTAAATAATTCAATCAAATGAAATATAAGTTCTAAATGTATACATACATCATCAAAGTGTGCCAAAATGTCTTGTATGTATAGATATGCTAAGTACTAAGTCATATGCATGTTACATGTGATGGAAAGGAATGACTTAATATATTTCATGTGGCAGTAATTCAATTACATTAATCTTGAGATGTCTTTCATATTAAATAGAGTTATTTAAAGTTAACCTAAACTTAGGATTAATAATAATATTTTATAAGCCATTCACTAAAGAGAACTAAGTCATCAAAATATGCTTTAGAAAATTGCTTAAGGTAGGGATGAAAGAGAGTAATCCTCTTTCCTCTTTTTATGACACTTAGATGCTAAGTGTAAGTCAAATGAAACAAAGTAAAACATAAATTTAAATTTACAAATTAACTAAACAACTTGAAATGAAACCAACATTTATGTTAAATTAAATTCTTCCACATTTAGAAAATCATAACTCTAATGCCTAGTTAAGACATACTACATAAAGACTTAGCACACACATTAGAACTAAGCCACAACTTCAAGTCCTAATTTTGGATGGTGTATGTCTGATGTATGTTTTGTTTTGTGATGTAATATTTTGGATTGGATGTTAGGGTTTTTGTCTCGTAGACTTGATGTTAAGTCATTCTTAGCCTAAACTTATTTTCTACAGAATATTATGCTTAAGGGGTTGCTTAAAAATAAATATGAATGCTCTCTTTGCAGGTTGCTTAAACCCCTAAGCATAATCTAAGTTAGGACAGGTGGTCTTGATTACTTATGTGTAGGGTACTAAGTCCAAATTATAAAGTTAACTCTTTGGAATTATATGTATGTTTAACTAACTTCTATTTTACAGGTGTAGTTATATTTACTTTTTCCATATAAATGTAATTTTTATAATAGAAATTAGGATTAGTGCTATAGGGGATTAGTATGAGCAGTGGCTAAAAGGTTTAGTCTTGGGTGCCCTGTGATACCTTTAGAACACAATCAAATCAAGAGAAAGAAGGAAGAAGACATGAAGGGATATGAAGAAATGAAGGCCCCATGGCATGTATTCATTTCTAATTATAATTATTCTTTTATATTCTGGGTTGTATAAGGGTCCCATCTTTTCTCTTTTCGGGATGTACGACGATACCCGACCACATCGGCCTTTTATTCTTTTATGTTAGTTTATAAAATTGTTTGATGTTATATTTAAATTTTGCATTAGGATTGCATGATTTTATAGTTTCTTTATGATTGATGCTTTAATGTGTGGCCTGGATGTGGTAGGCTCTTAGGATAAAATTAATTTTTCTACCCAACTAACAATTCATAACCAAGTTTTAAAATAATTCATAACCTCAACATAAAGTGTAGGAGTTAAATAAGATAATTAAAAGATTTAGCAATCCCTTAGCTAAATGTTGTATGTCTCACATCATGATACATATTCCTTCTACCTTGAATATGGGGGATCTCCATCCTTGCACGATAAGGGGAATGCTTGACTTGTGAGGGCATCCTTTATGGTGTAGAACACCCTTTTCTCGCTACTTTTCCCAATAATCTATTTCATCATGCATTTAGGCAATAAAAATCTCAAAGCATTTGTCTAAATGAATGAGTCAAAATGAAATAAAATTTGAAAAGATTTTGCATTTATAGATTAAGTCATATGCTCATACCACTCATCCTTTAGTCTCTTAGGGAGCGGGTTTAGATTTTAGTCTCTTTCCAATTAAGTAACTACCCTAGCTATCTTGTAATTCATAAGACCGACCTACATGGATTTAAAGTATATAAGGTATTAGCTATCAATTACTCCAAGCAGTTGTAAGTACAGAAGTTGAATGGGTTTATCCTATCTTATGGAGGTGAACCCTTATGTCCATCTATCAATTTAATTTAGGTCATGTTTTAGATTGTGCTAAAGCTCCCTAGATTTAAGATCCTAGGTAGCTAGTTTCCTTCAGGTTATAAGCATAAATCCTTAGCTCTTAGATATTTCCACAACATTGTGTTGGTGGATCATATGCCCTAACTATCTAATAAGATTTCAATTCAAATAAATGAATCCTCTCACTTTGAAATATATAAAGCCTCATCATAGGATAGATTGGAATGCTCACTAGGCTTTCTAATTTCTTGAGCATTTCTTACTTTCTCTCTTTGGATTCCAAAAATAAGTCTTCCACTTGGTCTCTCCCACTTTATTTTCCAAACATAACCAATCCTTTGATAGTCTAACCTTGAAATATTTGGAGATAATAATTGTCTACTTTAATTAAGAGTATTCTTAGGAAATTTTATTTTTTTAAGATGTAATTAACTATGGAGGCTTGGCTCCATAGAGAACTTAAAAACCCAACTTAATATAAACCATACTTTATTTTTTCATATAAAGTAGGAGAAAAATATCTGGTATATTTGAAGACCCATCATGCCTTAGGAGTCCTTGTTAGGTGATCAGGTCCATTATAGGGTGATGTTTCTATCTTTCAAGATAATACATCAAACCTTAATGTCATACCGATCACTTCAATATGTACCCTCTACAATCAGTGTAGTGTCCACCCCACATTCAAAAGTAAACACCATAGGGCTTTACCATTAAAATATTTGAGAAGCTAATTAGCATGTTGGCTAATATATAAGAGAAAGCAAAATAATTACCCTTCTTAGACTAATCATGCAAGCCCAAACCTCAGAAGGTGTTTAAGAAGAAGCTAAGGGTTATGTTAGCTGTGGATAAGGGGAAACATCTAGTGAGAGTCCATTTTGAGGGGCTTAGAACTCAGCAGCCCCTACTTCCACCACCTTTTTCTCATTCTCGCCACCATAATTACCTCCATAGCGATACCAATATCCTCAACTAGGTAGTTATTTTCTACCTACTCGTATATACAAACCATATTCATTCAAGAGGGGCATAGTCAAGAAGATCTTTAAGAGCCTTCTCAAAAAACCTGACTTTCAGTTACTTGAGCCTAAAATGCTAGAGGAAGGCAAGAGCGATGATCCTAACTTATTACACTACCACCATATGTTTGGTCATATTTTAGAGGATTGCTTCACTTTTAAGGACTAACATGAACATAGTTTCATGTTAAGAGCAATCATGATACACAAAGAATACTTGGTAAAGTAACCTTCTGGATCTATTAAAGCAATCTCTGTGGGATCACTAAATCTTCTTAAGTTTAAAGAAGGTTGAGGCATTTCTTTATCCCATACCACTAAAAAAATTATCTCTAAAATAAAAAATTTTTCTTTATAGGTGTTTAAATTACATCATTTCTACTATTGATGATCTTAGTGATTTCATCCCCATTGAAGGCTCTCAAAGTCACAAGAACAATAATAATAATAATATAAATAATTATGATCATTTCATCTTTGATTCTAAATTAGATTTTCATTTTTGAACCTTTAGGGTTCATAACTTGAGATAGATTTTGAGTTATCCAACTCTAAAGATCCTTTAGGAGAAGTTGTAGGCATACCTGATATGTAGGAAGTACTCACTATGAGCCCTCCATTTGAAAAAAAAAGTAATTAAACTCAACCTTCATTGTGACAAAATTCTACCTCCTAGGGTAACACCTTAAGAAAAGGTAAACAAGTCATTGGTTCTAATGAATAAATAGTTCTACCACAAGATGCCCCACCTTTGGATATACTTGTAGAAGACTAGCCCAAAGTTTACTATAATATCTTAATACATCTAAGAAAGTTTTAGCTAAGTTAAGCATATATGATTCCCTTATCTTATCTAAAAGATGACAAAATCATTAATCTAAGCACTACTTGATCCTGAGATATGCTTAGTTCAATTGGCCGCTATGAGTCTAGCAAAAGAAGAGGCATGTTTTTCAAAGGAAGTCCTAGAGTCACCTTTTTAGATGAAGATCTTCTACTTGGGACAATAAAACATAACTGCCCTCTATACATTATAGTAAATATTGACAAGTTTAGACTATCCAGAGTACTTATTGACTTAGGTGCATCAGCCAACATTATGAACATAAGAACCTTCTCCTTCTTGAGGATTGACATCACTAAAATTTAATCTAAAAAGATGATGTTGAATGGATTCAATGAACAAGGTGAGAGGGCCTTAGGCTCCATCATACTACCATTGAAAGATTGAGGCCAAGATTCACATAATAGATTCAGGTACATCTTTTAATGCTTTACTAAGAAAATCTTGGATTCATGAGAACAACATGGTACCATCTTCCCTCTGCTAATGCATCAAGTTCAGAAGAGATGGCATAGAGTATTGTGTCATCTAAAGCCATTATTAGTGCACAAGGTCTATAAAGATGTGCCCTATTACCTCCCCAAGAGACAAAGTGTCTATTCTCATAAAGAAATTCAAAAATAAAAATACAAAGAAAATAAAAGAAAGAAAAGAAATGAAAAGGAAAAAGAAAAAGAGAGCGGGGGAATAAAAGGTCGATATTGCATTCCACCCGCATTTCACCATTCCCTTTCATGAGTGATATGTCCCAACCTTCTCTAGGATGAGGATGAGGAAAGCTTAAAGGAAGTTCAAAGGGAGGGAGACCTCCATACCTACCACCTACTTGTAGGTTCATCCCTGCTGCAAAGAATACACTTGCTATTTACATAGACTTAAAATCTAGTTTAGAAGATGAGTCTTATGTATTGAGCACACCAACCACCTCCCTATTCTAGAAGACTTAGTTGGAGGTGACACTTGAGCAATATAGTGATGAGGATAGGGTCTTTGAACAAAGCATAAGTGTATCTAAATCTCCATTATGTAAAACTATATGATAGTATGTGAGCACCTAAGCCCTAACCTACCTTTCTCCATAAAATGTTGAAGGTTTAGTAATTAAGGATCCTCTTAAACTATAAATAAATGTTAAGCATTAGAGATTTTATCCAGGAGCATCATCTTTAAGTTTAGAAGTTGATGTAGAGCTTGAGGATAATCCATTCAAAGAATTAATATAATTATCTTTTGTTTGGTACTCACTTTGTATGTTAAATTTAGAAAAAAAGGTTTAATTCTACATACACGGTCTAAGTATAGGTCAGAGTACATTGAAAAGATGTTGGATAATAGATGTAAGAATTCTCAATAAGACTAGGACTAGGCTTTGGTATAGTGGGCCTAGTAGATGATAATGAATACTGCCTAGTCATCACCAACCACCTAGAGTTTGATAGTTTCTTTCTTAACAACACCAAGTCATATGAGGAAGTATATTTAGAAACTTTAGATGATCCAAATGAACCTCTAAGTTAGGGATGTACCTCTAAAACTAGAGAAAGAAATAAAGTCAACTATTGATGAGTTGAAAGAAATAAACTTTGACACTAAAGATGATCCATGATCCACGCCAAACATATTTCAATTTATTATTGAATGAATCTAAAATCAATAACTAAGTTAGGTTATTCTCAAATTTTAAGGATTGCTTCGCATGGAGGTATGAAGAAATGTTTGGATTAGCTCCCAAGGTCACAATTCATAAACTAACAATCCAATTGGATGCAATCCTCATCAAGCTAGCTAGATGCATTCATTAGATGTCAAATAATAAGTCATTTTTGAAGTAAAGAAATCGATTAATGTTAGTTTTATATAAGAGAAAAAAATATTGTACTTGGTTAGCTAGTGTCATCTCAATTAAGAAGAAAAATAACCAAATTTTTATATGCATATATTTTAGGGATCTTAATAAGGCATATCCCAAAGATGAGTTCTCATTACTTATACTAGGGTTGATAGTGGACCTTGCCTCATCTCATGCGGTCTTCTTATTCATGGATGGCTTATTTGGTTACAACCAACTTAAAATGATGCCTGAAGATGGAAAGACTACTTCATTTTAGAATCCCAATCAAAATTTATTGCTATAGGGTCATCCCTTCCAACCTTAAAAATGTTAGTGCTAAATACTAGTGGGCTATCACTTGAATCTTTGATGAATTCATTCATCACCAAGTTGAATACTACATCAATAATCTCATGATCAAAAGAAAAGTAAAGAAAGACCACTTATTTGACTTGAGAGCTTTTTTTGAGTAGTTGAGGCAATACAACCTTAAGATGAACCCTCTGAAGTGTACATATAGGGTAATTTCAAGAAAGTTTCTAGGGTTCATTGTATGACACCATGAAATTGAGATCAATTCAGAGAAGGTCAAAGCGATATAAGAAATGCCACACCTCAAGAATCTAACTCCGATCTTTCCACGAAAGATTGGCATATCTAAGATGCTTCATATAACTTATTTGACAATGTCAACTATTCATAATATTGACCAAGAAAGACACCAAATTTAAATGGGATGATAAATGCCAGCATGCATTTGAGAGTATCAAGGAATACCTCATGACACCATTAGTCCTAGCCACCCTATCCTAGGCAAGTAGCTTATAGTCTATATGGTTGCATTAGATGTCTCCCTTAGAATTTTTTTGGCTCAAGCTAACAACAAAGGGAAGGAGAATGCACTTTACTATGTGAGCTATTGTTTAATTCTTACAGAGGCAAACTACCCACCCATCGAGATGCATTGCCTAGCACTCATTTTTACTGCTCAAAAGCTATGATAGTATATCCTTTCTCATAATGTCAACTTGATTTCTAGAGTCAATTCACTGTAATATTTCATGACACGGTCGATGCTATAGATGATTGGCATGATGGTCCATGATTTTATCATAGTTTGATTTCATTTTCCTGCCCTTTCACACTGTGAAAGGGCAAGCACTTGTAGACTTCCTAATGATGCATCCTCTCCCTACTAACTCTACCTTAAATGACAACATTTCCATATAAGAAAATTATGAGTCTAGGGGATACAAACAATCACCGATAGAAAATATAATTTTATGGTGAGGCTTCCTCTCAAAAGGAGATTAACCATGATCCATTCTTCTAAGAAAAGCAGGGATAAGGATATTCTTCTTGACCAAGACCGTAGTATGTTATGATTCTCATACCATCCATCAGAGCCTTGTATAAATAATGAAGCTGAATATAAGGCCCTGATCATCAATCTAAAGTTAGCCATCTCTTTAGGCATTCAAGACATCAACATTTTTGGGGATTCATAATTAGTGGTCAACCAAATCGCTGGGTCATACAAGCTTCTTAAACCCTAGCTTCATCGCTACCATAAATACATCATGGAGCTATTAGCCCAGATTCTAAAGGTTACCATCTATAGAGTTCTTTGAGGAAAAAATGTCATAGTTAACACTCTGTCTAAGCTTGCTATAGAGTTGGCATGTTCTGATGATGAGTTCATATCGATAGAAGTGCAACCGTCAGGTTCTCTCTTCTATTGATGTTAAACTCATCAATAAATACACTCTTCAAGGGGAGGTTGACATTACTGAAAAGGATGAAGAATTAGATTAGAGACAACCTCTTATTGGCTTTTTAAATAAAGATAAACTACCTCAATCACAAGCCCATCAAATCAAGCAAAGAGCATTATCCTAAGCTTGTGTTGATGAAACTGTATCGGTGATCCTTTGATCACATGTGGTTATGTTATGTAGGAAAACACAAAGCTCAAAAAATTATGCTCAAGATACAATTAGAATTGTGTGATGCACATCATTCTGATAATAAGAAAAGCCAAAATCAAAAGATTTGGATATTGTTGGTCGAAGTGATCATAGATTACATGGACGAGGCACACCATTGCCATCATATAGATTTGGGGTACCTTGCTAAATCATATATAAAAATGGTACCATTGTTGACCTCATTTTTGATGAGGTTGACAACCCACCTCTTATAACTAGGACTTGATCTAGACACTAAGGTTCTATTAACCTTGAGTGAGATTGACAATCACCCTAATTTTATTATTTAGAATCTCCAATCTTAAATTAAGAGCTTCCTAATTAGACACTTTGGACTACAATTAGTAACTACGTCTACCACCTAAATAAAGAAGGAATGAAAATAACAAAGCAAATTGAAACTAAAATCATAATTTGGAATCAAAACTAAGTTTTTAAAAAAATCCAACCTATTAAAGTTAAACTTAGGCTAGCCTAGTGGACCCCATAAGACCTAACTTGATCCAATTGGATAAGGTAAGTCTAATCAAATTCTAATTCAATAAATTTAATTAAAAAAACTTAAACCAAGTAAATCTAAATTCATTTGAGCCTAGATTGAGGTAATTGGCATGGTTAACCAAATTGATCCTATTTAAGCTCAAAATATTATACAGGTCCATAAAAATAAATAAAATCAAAATAAGTCCAAAGTTAATCAAACCAAAAGTGAAAAATTAATGTATAAACATAAACAAACATAAAACTAAATTAAGATGGGAAATATGGCTAGGTCATTTAACCAAAAATCTTAAGTCAAACAAATCAAAATTTGATTAATTTAAGTCATTCCAAAGACTTAAGTTTATCAAATGAATATAATTGTACACAACACTAAATAAATATGAATCCAATGATGACTTAAATGACTTAATCAGGTCACTTAGTCAAGTGAACTTAAATGGACCCTATTGAACCTAAACTCAAATTAAATTGAACTTAATTTGAACAAAATATTTTAAAATACTTTAGAATCATAATTCAACACAATTTAATCTTTCCTTGGGTTTGATTTGACCAATAAGTCATTTAATTTGAGTGAACTTGATTTGACTCATTAAACCTAATTTCGGCCAAAATGGGTCTAAATCAAAATTAATTTTAAATTAATTGAAACCAATTGCTCAAAATAACTTCAAATACTCAATAAAATATAAATAAAACTCAAGCACACTTCAATTTGGGTCAAATTGGTCATTTAACCCAAGTGAACCCAATTTGGCCCCTTAAGCCCAATTCAGTCAAAATGGGTTTAAATCAAAACTCAACACTTAGAAAACTTAATTAAACTCAATCCAACTCTTATTTGGGTCTAATTTATTCAATATAGTTAATTTAACCAATAGACCTAAGTCAATCAAAACTAACCCAATAAGGCTAATTTGGGTCAAACCCAATATAAATCTAAATCAATTATAATCAATCAAACATAATCATTCTAAATAACTCATTAAATATGATTGAAATCTAATTTAAACTCAAATTAGCCAAACCTATCTATTGGACCTAACTTAACCCATTTAAGCCAAATTGGGTTAAGATGGATTCAAACCCAAACTATCCCATTAAACCCTAACAAATCTCACCACATGTGAGATGAGATTTCAACCCATGTTAAAGAGAATCAAAAGCCAAGGGTGGGGGATGGGAAAGAAAGAAAAATATATAAAGTTTCAAAATTCTCAATCACCTCTCATTACTCCACCTCTTTTTTTTTCTTGGTGTGATTTTTAATCACCCAACCACTCCCTTCAATGAATACTAACTACTACCCCATCAATAGCCAGACCTCTATATCAATTTTTCTATTATGATTTTTAGCCATATAGAGAGAAGGGGGAAAAATAGGTAAAAGAGCTCTCTTTTTGGCATCTAACACGTTCTCCACTTCTCAAGAAGTAAGACCAACTCATCCCCATCTAATTAGGTCATTTAACCAAACATATGTGAAACCAAATTAGAAGTCAAACAAATCAAAATTTGATTAATTTAAGTCATTCCAAAGACTCAAGTTTATCAAATGAATATAATTGTACACAACACTAAATAAATATGAATCCAATGACGACTTAAATGACTTAATCAGGTCACTTAGTCAAAGTGAACTTAAATGGACCCTATTGAACCTAAACTAAAATTAAATTGAACTTAATTCGAACAAAATATTTCAAAATACTTTAGAATCATAATTCAACACAATTTAATATTTCCTTGGGTTTGATTTGGCCAATAAGTCATTTAATTTGAGTGAACTTGATTTGACTCATTGAACCTAATTTCAGCCAAAATGGGTCTAAATCAAAATTAATTTTAAATTAATTGAAACCAATTGCTCAAAATAACTTCAAATACTCAATAAAATATAAATAAAACTCAAGCACACTTCAATTTGGGTCAAATTGGTCATTTAAAAGTGAACCCAATTTGGCCCCAAACTAATTCAGTCAAAATGGGTTTAAAAAACTCAACACTTAAAAAACTTAATTAAACTCAATCTAACTCTTATTTGGGTCTAATTTATTCAATATAGTTAATTTAACCAATAGACCTAAGTGAATCAAAACTAACCCAATAAGGCTAATTTGGGTCAAACCCAATATAAATCTAAATCAATTATCATAAATCAAACATAATCATTCTAAATAACTCATTAAATAAGATTGAAATCTAATTTAAACTCAAATTAGCCAAACCTATCTATTGGACCTAACTTAACTCGTTTAAGCCAAATTGGGTTAAGATGGATTCAAACTCAAACTATCCCATTAAACCCTAACAAATCTCACCACATGTGAGATGAGATTTCAACCCATGTTAAAGAGAATGAAAAGCCAAGGGTGGGGGATAGGAAAGAAAGAAAAATATATAAAGTTTCAAAATTCTCAATCACCTCTCATTACTCCACCTTTTTTTTGTCTTGCTGTGATTTTTAATCACCCAACCACTCCCTTCAATGAATGGTAACTACTACCCCATCAATAGCCAGACCTCTATATCAATTTTTCTATTATGATTTTTAGCCATATAGAGAGAAGGGGAAAAAGGTAAAAGAGCTCTCTTTTTGGCATCTAACACATTCTCCACTTCTCAAGAAGTAAGACCAACTCATCCCCAATCTTTTTCACTCATAAAAAAAATATCAAATCAAGTATACTCTAGCAAAATATGGTGGTGGTCAGCAGTAAGGACATTCTAAGATGAGGCAAAAGAGGAGAATTGTCTGGGAGCTTCGACTTAAGGCAATGATTGAGTTTGATGTAAGAAATCTACTCAACATTGGCTTGAGTGAAAAATTTCTAAAAAGAGTCTTAAGAAAAGCCATAGGTCTTCATGTTTGTTCAAAAGTGATACGATTCTAGGAATTTTTCTTAAGATCTCTATTGCAACACGAAATAAAATGACTTATAATTAAGATTGTCGGAAGATCACAAGATCAGATGATATTTGGGGTAGATCCCATCTATCCAACCTTTTTTGGTCTACCTCCCATGAGGACAAAACCTCGGGCAATCTACCTTAGTTAGAATGGACAACCATGATTAGATCTCATTTGTGATTTATTTCATTAGATTTGATCTAAAATTTTAAAAAATTATAAAAAATAAAATATTTAAATCTCAAATATAAATAAGGGCTCTATGGATTTATCTTTTCTAGAGAAACCCAATGAACCTAAAATCTCCAAATTGGGCTGCATATTTTAGATGTAATTTGAGTTTTACTAAAACTATATTTCTTTAACTACCCTTAAAATACTAAACTAATTAAGTTAAAATTTTCAAAAAAGAAACTTAATGTATTGCTTATCTATCATAAAATTTAACATTAAATACCCTATTAGTTTAAATGTTATTTATTTTTGAAGTTAATTAGCTAATTTTTTAAAATATAATAAATTAAAAATTATAAAAATTATTAAAATTCTTTAAAGTAATTCAAATAGCCTTAATAAAGATCAAATATCTTAAGAAAATTAATTAAACCTCTAGCTCACACTAAATATGAAAAATAATTAAATTAGGGTTTAATTAAGTATTAGTCAATTTATTTATTTACATAGAACTTTAAAAATCATATATAATTATAGAAATATCTTAAAATATGAATATACCATCTATGGAAAGCTCAGATAGAGAAAAATCTAACAAAATAAAAGCCCCTAATTTTATCAAGTGTATAGTAATTAATTAGAATTTAAAGTTTTATGTAATTAGTGTAATTAAGCATTAATTACTTGCATGATTAGCTTGAAATTTGGTGTGATTGTCTTATGGGATGACCTTTGTCTTCCATAATTAATTCAAGTTAATTTGCTAAGTGATTTGAGGGATCCAATTTTTAAACTTAAACTATTTATTTTTATGTAATTAATAAATAATTAAAAATACAAAATTATGAAATTAATTATGAAAGTCTAATTATATATTAAAAGAGAAAGGATGATCAAAGAAATTAGTTAGGATCTTTAGTCTTGATTATTTTGAAAATCATTCTAAAGGGTTTTATTTAATAAATTAAATCATTAATTATCTTGGAACATAGATAGTTCATAATAATTAGTGTAGATCTACAAATTTTTTGACAAAACCCTCTTTGTGCTCACCTTAAAAAGAGGTATTCAATGAAATGAAAATCCCTAATTGGTTTAGGGTATTTTGAGTGTAATTGATGATTTTCAAGTTTTTCACCATTTCCTTAATTAATTCATAATTATTAGCCTAATTGCTATAGGATTTTTTACATGTTTATTTCATGTTTATGTTTTTTTTTTTATAAATTTCTCATAATTGTTTAGGTTATATTTAAGTTTTAATTGAATTTATGGGCACTATTGAGCTTAATTGATTAAATAATTAATTAACTTTAATTAATTCTAAAAAATCATTTAAATCACTTAATGAACCGAAATGGATTGATGGTTAACCTAATGATTTTTTCCTCATTAGGATTAAATAATTCAAAATTTAAAATTAATTCGTATTGAACTTGATTAAACTTAAGAGTGATTATCCTTATGTGAATGACCTTAGAAATTAATAAGTCCAAATAGGTTCTTCGGTGATGTTTAATTGCTTTGCTTCAATCATTTATAAATTTGTATTCCATATATTTAATTAATTCATGTTTCAGAAATAAATAAAAGATTTAACTTAATAGCATGCCTTGAATTAACAGTGTGATAATTATCACTAATAAATCTCAAATTATTTTCTTAATAAATTAAAAAATTTTTAGCCCCAATATAAATCAACAAAGTAATTAAAACTTTAATCTAAATCTTATATTTATGAACTATAATTTTAAAATGTATATTAAAATCATATAAGGAAGTCTTGATAAATTTGGTATAACATAATACATACCTTCAATTGTGAGTTAATACAAATTTAATTTACTTATATATATAAGCATCTTAAAATTTTATAATTTCATCTTGTTATGTATGCATATCAATGTATTAACAAATATATAGAAATGAGGTGACTTTAGTAGTAGTCCCAATGGGGGTCTCTTATTACCTCACTTATTTGGTTCAACAATAGCATGTACTTGTATAAATTCAATATACTAATGCGTATGTATATGTATATGGTATAATTAAATCATTTCCTTCTACAAAATTTAAGCATCATAATCTTAAAAAATTTTATAATTTCATCTTTTTTTTCCCTTTATGTATGCATATGCATATGTATTAACAAATATATAGTCTCGGCATCCCGACTGCGTGAGACTTTAAGTAGTCCCAATGGGGGTCTCATTAAGTATGTTATCTATTTAAATGAATATTATGGGATGATGAAGCAAGGAAAAAATGTCATTAAATTATCCATGATTTAGTTTTATTAATCTTAAGATTTCTTTTATGTTGAAATAAAATCTCTTAAGTAAAATCCAAACATATAGCTTAATAAAAAAAATTCATAACATGCCATTAAGATGATCAAAAAAATAATAAAATTCATCTCTTAAATTCAACCTAAGTTAGGTATTAAGGTGAATCTCATTCCTTCTTAGTCTCTTAAAAATTTTAAATCAAAAGTGAAATACAAATAAAATCAAAAAGTATAAGTTTAAAACTCATCTCAAATCATTAATCATATAAAGTGTAGTCATCCTTAGTAAGGAACTTATACATTCATCATTAGATGATTGCAAATATCAGAACCTAATTATGACATATCACACTAAGCCATAGCACACACATTAGAATACTAAGTCACCAATCTTAGCCTTATGTTAGGCTAATATTTGTTGTGATGATGTGAGGTTTTACTTTATGATGTAATATTTAAACTAGATGGTAGGATTATTTGTGCATAGTCTAGATGATAGGATGACATTAAACTAAAGATATTTTATGTTTGAGATTATTCTTTAGAGACTATTGTATTAATAACAATTATAAATATTTAGATACTGCTAAAGTCCCTAAGCATAATACATTAGGATAGGTGGGCTTGGTGAATCAAGGTAGTAAGGCCTAAAGTATGAAATATAACTACTTGGCGTGTATGTGTGTAAATTTAGCCTCTATTTTGTATGTGTAGTTAGATTTCAATTTTCAAAAAAATGTAATTTTTATAATAGGCTTAGTATTAGAGCTACGAGATTTAGGATGATGAGTGACTAGAAGGTTTAGACCTAGGAGGCTCTGTGATTCATGGAGTGCCCAATCCATGAAGTGAAGATGAAGATACCACTATAGCTTTTTTTATTATAAATTAATTATAATCTAGGCTGTATGAGGGTAGAGCATCAACAGTACCCGACCGCACTGACATTTTATTCTTCTAATCGATGATGTTTGTTTAGCTTGTTTACTTCAATTGTGTATTAGAATTACATGTTTTTTATAGGTTTCATAAAGTTTGATTGTTTGCTGTATGTCCTAGATGTGGTAAGCTCTTTAGAAACTTCAAAATTTCTACTTTAACTAATTAACTTTAATTAAATTTTAATAACTCATAACCTCACCTTAAAGCCTAAGAATTTATTCAAAGAAATAAAAGATTTAATAACCACTTAGTTGTTTGTTCTATCTATAACACCACATCCTTAAAGTGATTTAGGATGATGAGTGACTAGAAGGCTTAGACCTAGGAGGCCTTGTGATTCATGGAGTGCCCAATCCATGAAGTGAAGATGAAGATACCCCTATAGCTTTTTTTTTATTATTATAATTCCCAGTCGTAAGGGTAGAGCATCAACAGTACCCAAATGCACTAACATTTTATTCTTCTAATCGATGATGTTTGTTTAGCTTGTTTACTTCAATTGGGTATTAGAATTACATGTTTTTTATAGGTTTCATAAAGTTTGATTGTTTGCTATATGTCCTAGATGTGGTAGGCTCTTTAGGAACTTCAAAATTTCTACTTTAACTAATTAACTTTAATTAAATTTTAATAACTCATAACCTCACCTTAAAGCCTAAGAATTTATTCAAAGAAATAAAAGATTTAATAACCACTTAGTTGTTTGTTCTATACTATAACACCACATCTTGCTTTCTTCCCTTACACCTTTCTTTCTCTAATTTAGCCCATGACTCTATTTTATCATGCATGCAGGCATAAGACCTTCCCAAGCTTGATTCCAAAATGATGATTGATGAATCAAAATTGAATAAAAATCTATAAAATTTTGTTGCAATAGTCTAAAGCATGATTTCATACCAATCCTAATCTAGTCGCTTAAGAAGTGAGTTTAGGACTCTAGATTCATTCTTAATAAATAATAACCTAGTCATCCTATAATTGCATAAGATTGACCACATGATTTTGAATCATAAGAAGTATTAGTTGGCGGTCACTGAGGGTTGTATGCCTAGAAGAGTCAAGATCGATTAACTTTTTTTTAGTGAAAGTGAATAAATACATACCACTTCTCTAAGTAAAATTAGGTCAAGCACTTAGCTTATGCTAGAGCACTTTAGATATAAGTTTAGAGGCTACTTATTTTTCATCTTCTATGAGTGAAAGTCCTCAGCTCTTAAGAATTTTTACACCTTTATTGTTTGGAATATAAGTCCTAGAAATCTGATAAAATGTCAACTTAAACAATTATAATTCTTTACTTCAAAAATATAAAGCCTAATAATAAGATAATTATAATTCCAACTAAGCTTATCAATATATAAAGATATTTTTTACTTATTCCTAATTGGATTCTATCAAGAACTCTTCATAATTGAGTCCTCCCATTTGATTCCCAAAATTATCAAACCTTTAATATCAAGCTTTGAAATCCATAAATATGTTAGCCAATCACTTTAATCTATAGTACTCTTAAGGAAATTTATATCTCCTAAGATGTAATTAATTATGGGGGTTTTCCCCTGTAGGAAACTTAAGAACTTGGCTTAAAATAAACTCCATTTTACTTCATTCATATGAAGTAGGAGAAAAATCTCTGGTATTTATAGACCCATCAGCGTTAGGAATCTTTACTAGGTGATTTAGTTCATTGTAGGGTGATATCTCTACCTCTCAAAATAATATTTCATTTCTTGATATCATACTCAATCATTTTAATAAGTATCCTTTAAGATCTACATGGTGTCCCCATCAATCATAATTTTAAACATCATAGATTTTTCTAGCGACTTTACTAAGGAATGTTTCTCTCTCTATCTTCAGTAACTATCTAACATCTCTATATATTCATAGTAAGTTTATACCATTCATGAGCTTAGATGAAAATTCATTATATTAGATGTCTTGTCCATTTCTTCCTTAGAAAAGTGTTGCCAACATCTTTTCTTAGTTTTAGAATCTCTTGTTTACCACTAGCTAATGAGTAGGTTCTAGGACCTCCCATTGGATTCTCCAATGGGTCAATTCAATAAAATTATGATTAATCACTAAAGTCAACAAAATATTTGACCATCTATTTAAATGAGTTTTCATGCTCAAGCATGATGAGTTAGGTTTATAAAATCCCCATTTTCAGAATTCATAAATTTTTGAATTCCACTTCATTATATGGTCTGAAGTTCATATAATGAATCTCTCCAAATCTTTGTGAACCTCATTCATCATAGCTCCATCTGATGAGTGTGAGTTAAAATATCAAAATTTTCAATTTTAAATAGACAATTAATACTACTCTTTCAATAGGATCGAGCACCTTTATAATAATAATCACTTATATCAAGGCACTATGACATCTAGCAAGCTTATTTTCTCTTTTATCACTAGTGTGAACTTGAACATCAATCAAGCCTTCCTCACCAAGTCCCTTAACATTAAATTTGGAGTGGGCTTTGATAATTTCAAGGTCACTTAAGATGCCCCAGCTCTCACTGTAGTTAACCATGAAGAAGTGGAAGATAAGAAACCCTTTTATAGTTTGACCTGAGATCAAAGGCAACATTCCCTCATTGAAAAGAAAGTCCATTGAGGTTCTCTTTACCAAGACAATCTATTATTTTTGTCACTAGTAAAGTAATATGTCCAAGATTGAGGTGACACCCAAGATTGTCTTAGCCTCCAAAATGGAAGGCCAAGATTAAGCTAATAGTATTCCCATCTATCTTCAAGGTAAGTTCTTCCTCTCATCATATTCCCTTTATTAAGAGTCAGAGGAGGAACAAGAATAGAAAGTTAAAAATGTAAAATGAGATGATGATATAAGAGGTAGATACCTCTTCTTTGATGGTTGAGGGTGGGTCGTCTCTCCCCATATTTGGGGAAGTAAATTTCACCCACTCTCTAAATTTGTGGGAGAGAAAAATATTTAGCATATCATCATAACACCGCCACATCCATTTAAGCACAATACACCATCTAGGGAGAGGAGAGGAGTTCTCTATGTTGGTCTGAGGTTAGTTCTTAGTCATATGAGAATGAAGCATAAATGGACCGAGAGTGAAGTAGTTAAAGGTCTGAGAATAATCATCCTGAATAGTGTGCATGATCAAAAGAGGAAAGGGAGGGCCATAAAGGCCAAGGTAGCAGTTTAGGCTGCTAGGAGAGAAAGGAAGAGGTTCACCAAGTAGTTAATGGCCTCTACATTAAGAGATAAATACCATGATTTACAATAGTATGATCATGTATGCAAGTCAAACTGGATTGTACTCATTTGGTTTTACTTAGAGAGGCAGGGATCTATGAAACTATAGTCGATGAGATCACCACCATTGCTTGACTCATAGATTCCACTCCCTCATCCAAGTAATAACATCTAATGTCTCCATAAAGTATCAGAAGCAGTCTAAAGGAAGGAAAGCCTCACCTTTAGTGATCAGGCTACAACCTGAAGGCCAACCTTCTTTTATTGTGTTACTGCATAAGGTTGAGCTCTCCTATTAAGCCTCCTACCTTACTAGCAAGGAAGAGGGAGCCGTGGACCAAGAGCATAGTCATGGCTCCACCACGATCACCTGATGGAGAGAAGAAAATAGTGAAAGAATAGCTAGTTTGCATACAACCTGAACAAGTAAGTGAGCAGACAGTTCAGGAGAATGATTTGATGCAGATAGAGGATATAGTTATTTATAATGGTCATCCTGTGTACATTCCAATGGTCTAGGGGAAAATGGTCGATCCTTAGATGACATAATGGAAGGCTATCACACATAGTAAGGCAGATAGTCAGGGATGATCACTTTGATCAAGATAATGGCATGGAATACATGAATGCTGATGTGGATGACCTTATCAAAGATACAACAAGATACATATGGTTGACAGGGTCCCTACATAGAGAAAAACAAATCTCCCAAAATGTATAGAATGTTATAGTTGAGGAAAGCAACATGTCAGACTTGACTCAGACTTGCATTAACTAAGACAAAAAAGGACCAACACGGTCCTATAAAGCAAAGAGTAGAAGAGTTGATGTCATTCATTGGCCCTATCCCTTCAAGAATAAACTCCAATCCCCAAGCCACACATATGGAGGAAGATAAGCCCAAATTAATGCATACAATGGATAAAAATAAAAGCACTACTCTTTTAGATGAGGATGTAAGGAATTTTCATAGAAAGGATATAAAGAGTGCAATTCCTTGTGAGCAAGATATCAACCAATTAGTGAAACAACAAGTGTAGAAGGCATTAATACAAAATGCATGGGGCTTCATTAGTTCCAATGGGAAGACCCAACCCAGAGAAATTTGATGCAGTGCAATATCATAAGCGATTTGTGCCACCACCCTTTAAGATTTTTGATGGTAGTGGGAACCCACACCAACACATTGTTCATTTCAAAGCTAGTTATTATAATGTTGGAGGCAGTGGTTCTTTTCTATTTAGATTGTTAGCAACCTAGTAGGTGTAGTATTTGATTGGTATGCTGAACTTTCTACCAGTTCAGTGAAGACATTCATCAAGTTAGTGCAACTATTCATCAAAAGGTTTACAAGAGTTTAATAGAAAGTGACTATAGGGGACTTAATAATTGAAAAGTAAAATCCCAATGAGTTCTTAATTGATTATATTCTTAGGTGGAGGAACCTTAGTATAAAATGTGAACCTTAACTTCAGGAGCAGCATGCCATTGAGATTCTACTAAAGAATATCCATTGCTTACTAGTATTCATGCTCAATGGCTTCACCATCAAAATCTTCACCATAAAACCTTTGAAATGTTGATAAAAAAGTAGCCAAACTTGATAAGAAGCCAAGCAATTATCATTTTTAGACTAGTCTTGCAAGAGGATGTGGAAGAAGTTAAAGAAAAGATTTGGGATGGTTTCTATGATCGACAAAGGGAAACAATCCATGAAGGTCTAGACTAAGAGACCTAGGTCTCAACCACCTTCACTTCCACCTCTGCTCCCACCTGCTCCCACCTCCACACCATAACCTTATTCATTAAGGAGGAAGGCAATCAAAAATTTTTTAAGACTCTCATCAAGAAGTCTGATTTCTAGCTACTTGAACTTAAGAGGCCAGGGGAAGGGTGAAAAAGTAATGATCCTAACTTTTGCCCCTACCATTGCATGCTTGTACACATCTTATAGGATTGCATTACCTTTAAGGATTGGCTTAAGTGAAGTTACAAGTCTAGAGCCATAGTGATACCCAAAGAAAATTTAGTAGAACATGCAACTGGTTATATTAAAGTAATCTTTGGGGAATCATTCAATCTTCTTAAGACTAAAGAAGGTTGGGATGTCGCATCTCTCACAAAATTATTTCTAAGGTGACAAAACTTTTCTATTGGTACCTAAACCACCTTAAACTGCCACACCAATAATAGGTCTACTAGTTGTGAAGGCTAACTTAGAGCTGGGTGATGCTGAGCATAAGTAGTAGTACAAACCTAGGATATATTAGTAGCATCATCTCCTACCACTACTACTACCTCAAATTCTAGGAGAATAGTGTTTGTGGATGGGAGTGTTAGCCACTTATGCAGCTTATTTTGTTTGACTTTTATTTGGTACCTATAGTGGAAAATAAAGCAATAAAAAAAAATTTCCTTACATCTTATCTCTTAATTTTGAAATTGACTCTTATGATCTCAATCTTAATAATAACTCTCCAAATCTTAATGATTAATATGATTTTGATAAAATGTTTTCATATGATGACTTCATCTTTGATAGTGACTAACTCTATCCTAAATCTTCAAGGAGCTCTATTGAGATAGAGTTCTAGTCATCTGACTTTGAAGGTCCATTAGAAGAAGCTTCAGGTGAACCCAACGAGTAAGTACACATCACTATGATTTTCCCCGTAGGTTGACTACAATGTCCTAGCCCATCTTAGAATGTTGTTAGCTAGGCTATGCATATATGATGCCTTTGTATTATTCAAAAAGATGAGGGAGTATTTGATCAAGACTCTTGTAGATCTTGAGATATGCTTAGCTCAGATGACCACTACTTCCATAGCTAAAGAAGAGGTCTACTACTTAAAGAGGTCTCAGAGTTACCTTCTTAGATTAAGATTTGCTTCTATGAACTACCGATCATAACCACCCACTTTACATTTCAGTGAATATATACAACTTTAGATTATCTATAGTACTTGTTGACTCGAGTGCATCAATTAACATCATGAGTTTAGGAACACTTGTCTACTTGAGAATCAACATCACTAGGCTTAGTTCTGATAAGATGATGCTAAAAGGATTCAATGAATTTGGTGAGATGGCCTTAGGCTCAATTATATTACTATAATAGATTGGTGATTTAAAGATTGAGGGATAATTTCATAATATAGATTCATATACATCTTTCAATGCTTTGCTAAGAAGACCCTAATACATAAGAACAATATGGTACCATCATCACTCCATTAGTGCATTAAGTTCATTTATAGTGGTTTAAAGTATTGCATTTAATGTAATTTGAAGCCATTCTGAGTGCACAAGATCAATATATGAAAAAGTAGCTTACTATTTCTCAAGGGGCAAAATGTATAGTCTCATGATGTAAAGTACTATCAATCAAAAAGGAAAAGAAAAAAAAATAAAAAGGAAAAAATAATATCAAAAAGAAAAAAGAAGAAAACTTGGGGAAAGAAGTAGAGTTTGAAGTTACCTTCCATTCATATCTTACCTCTCCTTTCCAACATGTAGGTGAGATGTCCGAAAATCCCATAGGGTGAGGATGAGGCAAGATCTGAGGATGCATAAGAGGAGGAATGCCAATATACATACTCATAGCTCAAGATTCTCCACAACCAACTCAAGGTTCTCCTACCATCTACATAGACTTAGAATCTAGTTCAAAGGATAAGTCTTATGTAGTCAGTGCACCTATTGCCTCCCCACATTTACAAACTCAGTTAGATGTAATAGTAGAGCCAAACAACAATGATGAAAGAGTTTTCAAGCAGAGTGATGGTGTATCAAATTATTATTATATGATAGGATCAACCAGTATGTGAGCACTCTATCTAACCCCACTCTTTTTAAAGATTATTGAGGGTTTGATAGTTAAAGATACAACACAATTGGATAAAAACTCTAAGCCTTAAAAATTTTACATAGGAGCATCATCCTCAGGTTCAGGAGTTGATGTAGAACTTGATGATGAATGTTGTAAATAAATAATAAAATTAACTTTTAACTAGTACTCTTCTTATATTGAAAGCTTAGTAAAATAGAGATTGATACCACATGCATGGTCCAAGCATAAGTCAGACTACTTTGAGAAAATGGAGAAAAAAATGCATGAAGGCATAGTTGAGACTAGGCTAAGATTTGGTACAGTTGGCCCTATAGATGATGATGAATATTTTTTGATCATCACCAATAACTTGGAGTTTGATAGGTTCATTTAAAAAAACACTAATTCATATGAAGAGGTTTACCTAGAAACTTCAAGCAATCTAGATGACCTTCAAGTTAGGGATGCACCCCTAGAATTGGAGGAAGAAATAAAGTCAACCATTGATGAGATGAAGGAAATAAACATGGGTACTGAAGATAATCCAAGCCCAACATTTGTTGGTTCTTTGTTGAGTGAATCTAAAACTAATGGTTTAGTTAGCCTACTTTTAGAGTTTAAGGATTGTTTGCTTGGAGTTATGAAAAAAATGCATAGATTAACTCCCAATGTTATAGTTCATAAATTAGAAAATTTATCTGATGTAATTCTCATTAAGCAAGCTCTTAAATGCATATGATTAGATATTGTGCAATGGGTCATTTCAGAGGTAAAAAATTGACTAATGTTGGTTTTATTTGGGAGGAAAATATCTTATTTGATTAGCTAATGTCATCCTAGTTAAGAATAAAAATGGAAAAACTTGTATATGCATCAATTTTAGGAATCTAAATAACGCATGTCCCAAAGGTGATTTTCTCTTAGCCATATCAAAGTTGATGGTAGATGTAAGCTCCTCACATGTGATCTTATCATTCATGGATGAGTCATCTAGTTGTAACCAATTTAAGGTGGTACTTGTGGATGAGAAGAATACTGCATTTAGAACTTTGATCAGAATCTTTTGCTATAAGGTCATGCCTTTTGGTCTTATGAATGCTAGTGCCACGTATCAGCCATGACTAGAATCTTTAATGAACTCATCCATGTTGATCTAATTTTGGATGAGGTTAACATCAACTCTAAAATAGTTAATTAAGACACCTTATCATATATTAGGAACCTCCTAATTAAGTGCTCAGGACACTATACCTAGTGACCTAGTGTACCCTCCCTGGGTTTGATCTAACTTACTATGCTTGTGGACTCAACCCAAATTCCAAATTTAGATTAAATAAAAAAATCTAAATAATTATAATCAAATTCAATTAAATAAAAATGAATGAATTCAAAGCTAAAACAAAGTCAAATTTAGTCAACCCATTTGACATAGGTTTGACTTAGGTGGGTCCCACTAAGTCAAAGGTCAACCCACCAAAACTTGAGCAAGAGAAATCATTCTAAATGTTTTAAATGATAAAATAAACATGTTTAATCATGAATATAAAGAGATTTAAATTTATTTAGCCCTTAATTAGGTTAATTAGATCACTTAGTCTAAATGAACCTAAATGGGTCCTATTGGGTTCCAATGCAAATCAAATTGAAATCAACTCAATTTGATTACTCAAAATCATTTGTAAATGATAAACAAGCATAATTCAAACCATCATTGGGTATAATTTGGTCAAATTTGTCATTTGACCCAAATGAACCCAAGCTTAACCCAATAGAACCCACTTTGGGTCAAATGGGTTCAAATTGAAATCTACTTGAAATGAAATGAAATCAATCACTCCAAATATCTGACACATATGATCAAGTATGATTGGAGTCTAAACTAAATCCAATTGAGTCATTGGTCAGAATTAAATGAATTCCCATTAGAATTTTAACATTTAAAAATGGGTTGAAATGAAATGAAATCCAAAATAAATGCAAATCCTAAATGAATTAATCAAATCAAAATATAATCAATCATCATTAAACCTAATTGAATCCAAAATAAATAAATTGATTCAAAATCAAATACTTTAAATCCAAATGCTTGAGTTGGATTCAAATTTCCAATCCAATTCAAATAGATTCAGACTTGGCCTCAAACTCACATTGAAGTTTGATTTGGGAAGCCACATAGTAGAGTAAAGGTTGTGATAGTGATGCTAAAATCCAAAAATGAAATGAAAAGGAAATGAGTTAAGGTTTAGCTAAAATAATGATGCTTGGTAGATTCCACCTCTTTCCATCATCGACAAATTACTTGGATTTTATCCAAGTGAGTTTTGACTTTTGACCACCTCTTAGGAGAGTGGTTCCAAGGCCGAAGATTCAAGGGATGAGCCCAAAGCAAAATAGAAATTGGCTTCCTCCATAAAGAAGAAGAAGAAGTAGAGGCATGGGAGAGAGAGCCATGGGAGCTAGGTTCTCTACCTAAGAAGAAAAGAGAAGGAAATGAATTTCTCCCTTCCAATTCCTCATCTAGTCATGCTCTTAAGGCCAAGGGGGATTAAATCCACCCTTTAGATGACCCTCCAGCTGGTGGTGGTTGAAATCTGGCCAGCAGGAAGGCCAAATACATGGCTCTCAATCATGTATGGAAAGAGGGGAGGGAAGGCCTTTCCACTCCCTCTTTACATCCCAAATTCACAAAGGGATAGAAGAAGAAGAAAACCCTTCCACCGAGTCATGCTATGCTAAAGAATGACTGAATCTGGCCATCGAGCATCCCTTAATGGACAAACTTTAGTGGGAATGTTTTACATAAATTGAATGTTCCAACAAATTTTAGAGGTGGAGACAACCTTGAATAAATCTCCACTAGGACTCCTCTAGTGAGCTGGAGAATAACCAAACCCAACAGAAACCAAATTTAAGTTGGTCTAAGGTGTTTGAAGAGGAGGCAAGCCAAATCACGTCCAAAGCTTCATCATATCAAGGCAAAGGTGTTCGAGTCAATCCCACCACTAGAGATCATCATAATTGAGGTACGATCTACCACTGACTTCCATAGATTTGGATTTGATCTTTGTGAAATGAATTTATCCCCAATTTGATTGATCATTTTAATTATTGCAAAAATCACTTATTTGACAAATGAAGATGATCTGCATTGAAATTTCTATTTGGAGCAAATAGCCAAAAATTATTGTCTTAAAATGAATGGAATGATCATCTTAATTATAGAAGACATGGTCATTTTTTGATTGAATGGATGGCATCTTAAGAGATGGCTTGCCATGTTGATATACCATTTTAAAAAAAATCCCATTTTACTTAATTAAAAAATGCAAAAAATTAAAAATTTATAGAAAATAAAATATAAATGGAAAAAAATGCATACTTGGGCTCTATGGATTCATCTTAATGAGTAAACCCAAAATCCCAATTAATTTTGGGTAAACTTTGGCTTAATTTTACTTAAATGAAAATAATTAAACTCTAAATAATCTCAAACCATTAATCCAATTGAAATGAAACTTTGGAGAATTGAAATTAAGGTTAAAACACACATTAGAAAAAATTATCATGAATTATTTCAATGTAATTCAAGAAATGTCAAATTTCAAATTCTAAACGTTAATTTTAATTAAATAAATCAATATAAAATGAAATAAATAATCAAAATAGATCAAATAACTTCAAGGCAACTTAACAAACCAAATGAAATTAAATACACTAATGAAATTCATTGGAACTTAATAAATCACAAAATGCCCTAATTAGGTAATTAATTGAATTAAATAATTCAAATAATTAATCATAACTTAAATAAACCACAATAAATTAACCAAATTTCCCAAAATTCTGAATTAACCCTTTTTCAAAATATTTTTCAAAGAAGAATCAAAGAAAACTAAAACCCCTAAAAGATCTTCATTAGATTAGGCTTAATTTAAGTTTTAAGAAAATCATTAAAATATTTGTTACACTCTAATTATGCATCTAATCAAGATGAAGCTTTGGAAATATGAAATTGGCATGAAATCCCACTTACAAGAAAAATTTCAAACCCAATTGACCTTTGGATTGGGGAATTATTGAATTTCCAAATCTCAAAGTCCATATAAATCAAATAATAAATATATGAAATTCACAAAATCATAAAATTTGTAAAACAATTTGAAATAATCCTAATTAACACGAAAATACTTAGATAGTTCTCCAACATCCTAAATCAAAGGACTTGATCAATTTGATGCTTAAGGATTAATGAAATTAATAATGCATATTAAGAGTAATTAAACCTTTAGTTAATGAACTCATAATCAAACAAACCTATGAAATCCTAATCTATAATCAATGTAACTTGAGGATGGATTTAAACCTTAACCTAAATGGCTTAGGTTAACATAACTCAATCCAAATAAAATGAATAAAAATTTAATAAACTTAAACATAATTCAAATTAAACATGAAAATTAAATAATTAAAATTAATCCAAATCAAATTCAAAAGAATTAAAATAAGAATGAAAATTAAATAAAAACAAAGAAATGAAATGAAGAATCAAATTTGAAAGGAAAAATTGAAACATTAATCCAAAATCCTAAACCAAATTTAATCCCAAATCATCAAAATAAAACTAAAAGGATTAATTAAGATGATTAAGGATCTTAGTTTGACCTTTAGGATGAATCTTCATCATAGGATGAAGGTTTCATTACACTAAGGGTTAGGATGTTGAATAGAATGGGTTCTACTCAAAAGTGGAATTTGTTATGCTCTTCATTCTTTTAAACCTAAACTTCACTTTAGCAAAATAAAAGTGAACTTGAAAATGAAAACAAAATCATTAAACCACTTTATTTAAAATCATTCAAAGGTAAATCAAACAAACTTTAGAACCCAAATTGAAACATGAACTAAAAAGGCCTAGCAAAGTCTTGCTACATAAGCCTATTCCCTTGGCACACTAGATCATTAGGTCACAAACCCTAGACCTAGGTTAGGTCATTCTGAGATTGTTTTTATGATACTTTGTGTTGTGTTGTGATGTGCTTCAAATGTCTTTGTGGTGTACTATTTTAGACTGCATGTCTATGATTATTTGCCCGTTAGACTGGATGATATAGCATTCTTTTTAGAACTAACATTGTCTTCAGTAGGGAGCTATACTAGAAAGGACTATTATCATAAATAAATAAAAATGCTAATTTCTTGTAGGTGTGCTTAAGTCCTTAAGCGTAGCCCAAGAGGACAGGTGGGTTTGGCAAGCAGCTAATGCTAAGCACATTTTTTTGTAAAATATAACTATTGTGTGCTATTTGTGTTTTCTAACATCTATTTTGCAAGGCTTAGGATTTATTTTTGAATTTAAAATATAAATTTGAGATTAGAATTAGGTTAAGATATAGGATTAACAAGAGCTGACCCTACTAGAAAAAATTATTGTGGTTCCCCTCTAAATGGAGGTCCCTAAAAAATAAGATGATCCCGGAAAGAAGACCAATAGATTTAAACTTATAGTTCTAGGCTGGGCTATATAAGGGTAGAGCTTGACTGCTCATTTTCCTTTCTTCCGAGGTGTACAGCGTTACCCGAATTGGCATTTTTCTTAAATTAAAAATTGACTTGCTTTATTTTGAGTGCACAATAGAATCAACTTCTTGTTTATGTTTCTTTCTATGTTGTGCTTTCCTGTGATGGATGCATGGATGTAGGCTCTTAGAAAAATTAAATTTCTACCTAACTTAAATGTAATCAACTATAAAAAAAAAGAAAACTTGAAATATCATAAATTAAAGTCTTAGGTGAAACCTAAAATCAATTAGAAATAATTAGCTCTCTAAAATCATGTAATCATATTGCTCTAAGCTCATAAATGAGGCACTTCATCCATTGCTCATAAGGGGTATCTAACTTAGAGGATGACCACCTTCTTGGGGAAGTCTACTTATCATTTATTGCTTTGGCCCATAGACAATTCTAATTACATAACATTTAGGCATAAATTGTATTCCCAAACCTCAAATGAATCTTGAGTCAGAACATATAAAATGCTAAAAAATATGCATTATTTAGATGCATATCATGCCCTACATGATCCTAGGGATTAGGAAGTGAGTCTAGGTTCTTAGATTCCTTTCTTAAAAAGATAACAACCCAGCCATCTTGAATTCATAAGACTTGGCATCATGAATTTAAAATGCACTTAGGTGGTGGTAGTTGACAACCCCTGCTGGCGGGTTGTAAGTCTAGAAAAGTTACATATAGGTTAGTTCCATCAAGTGAGAGGAATGACCAAAATTTTTAATAATGAGATTAGATTGAGCATTTGACTTGTGTCAAAAACACTTATAAACTTAAGTTTTGAAGCATCCTCTTTGGTTTGAGTCTTCAACTCTAGGCATTTTACAATCTTATGCTATGGGAATCTATATCTTATATTTCTAAGAAAATGTCAACTCAAAATCTAAATTAAATTCTAAAATTTGAAGCCCAATAATAAGATAGTTGAAATGCCTTCTAGGCATTCCAGTATCAACATACATTTCTCTTCTTCCCATTTGGCTTCCAAACTCTCTCCACTTTGGACCAATCTCAATTGAAAATTCCAAATATCATTCCTTTGAAAATAAACTTAGAAATTCCTTAGAAATAATGACTTATTTTTTATCGAGAGTATTCTTAAGAAGAGACCCTTCTTGAGATGTAATTAACTATAGGGGCTTTCTCTTATAGGAAACCATGAACATAGTTTAAAATAAATATGTTCTACCTTTCATGTAGTTCAGGGGAAAACTCTTGGTACATGAAAGACCCATTAGCCTTAGGTGTCTTTTATTAAAGGATCAAATCTGTTATAGGAAAACATGTTTATCTTTTGAGATAATATGTTTATTCTTTAATAACCAATTTGATCATCCATATAATAATTTCTAGAATCTATGTGGTGTCATAAATTTTAGCATCAATCCATCACTAGGTTAAGTGCTTTGTTGAAGATCTCATAGTTTAAATTAAAGAAAAGGAAGACCACCTATATGATTAGAGAGTAGTCTTTGAATTGTTATGATATTATAACCTAAAAATGAGCCATCTAAGGTGTGCTTTTGGGTAACCTCAAGAAATTTTCTAAGGTTCATCATCTAACATGTGGGATCAAAATAGATCTTAAGAAAGTCAAAAGTAATATTAAATATGCCATCTCCTAAAAGTCTAACCCAAATCAAGTCCTTCCAAGGAAGGTTGGTATGCCTAAGATACTTTATATTAAATCTATTCTATAGGCATCAAGATTTCATCACACTTACAAAGAAATAAGCAAAGTTTCAATGGAATGATAAGTGCCAACATGCTTTCGAAAGAATTAAACAATACTTGATGATACCTTTAGTACTTTCTACTACTATCCTGAGTAGACCACTCTTTTTCTACATGGCTACCTTAGGTGATTCCCTTGGTGCTTTGTTGGCTCATACCAATGACAAAGGTAAAGTCACTATGCTTTACTACTTGAGTCATCACCTAGTTCTTGTAGAGGCAAACTATCCACTCATCAAGAAGCATTACCTAGCCCTCATATTTTCTTCCCAAAAGCTAAGGCACAATATGCTTTCTCATAAGATTAACTTGATTTCTAAAGTAAATCCACTATAATATCTCATGACATGGCTGACGCTATCCAGACAGTTGGCATAATGGTCCATGATTTTGTCACCGTTTGACATCACATTAATACCACTTCATGTTGTGAAAAGTCAAGCATTACCAGACTTTCTAGCAACACACCTCTCCCTATAGATTCTGCTCTAAATGATGATCTCTTTGATGAGCAAATCATGAGTTTAGGGAATGTGAATAGCCATAATTGGGAGAATTATTCTTTGATGGTGCCAAATCCTCCCAAATATAAAATATAAACCACAATCCATCCTCTAGGTAAACTAAAAATAGGGATAGTCTACTTACCCTAAACTGTAGAATGCTATGATTCTCTTATAATCTATGGAGTTTTGTATGAAAAATGATGTCGAGGAGGAAGCTCTAATCGCTAGTCTAGGGTTAGCCATTTTGCTAGATATCAAGAACATTAACATTTTCAGGGATTCATAATTTTTGGTCAACCAAATCACCGAAACATATAAGATTATGAAACCTAAACTCTATAAATACTATAAGTATACCATGAAGTTGTTAAAATAGATCTTAGAGGTCACACTATATAGAATTCTCTAAGGTAGAAATATTATAGAAAATGCTCTAGCAAAGTTTTCTAAGGAAATGGCTTGTCCTAATAATGAGTACACAATTGCCATGCTACCTTCTATTGATATTGAACTCATTGATATACAAGCTCTAAAAGAGGAGGTTTCCAACACTAAAGATAATGAGGAGGTTTATTAGAGATAGCATTTCATTGAATACTTATGTGAACCCAAACTACCTAAAGAGAAGTCTCAAGCTCACCAAATCAAACAATGAGCATTATCTTAAGATCTCATTGATGGTACTTGTTGACCTCACTTTTAGAGTGAGTTCTCATCCCCTCTTATTAGCTTAGGAGTCTTCTAGACACCAAGAATTCTTTATTCATAAGACACTTCTAACACATAGGTGAACACTTAACTTAAGCTTGAGACTTAGATGGGTCAACCATAGGATTAGGCTATGCCTTAAGACTTAGGGAAAATCCACCTACCCTATAGCCCAAAACTAATCCAAGTTCACCCTCTCAAAACCAAACCTCAAATTTAAATTCAAATACCAAATTCAAATCAAAATCTAAATTCAAATCAAATGATTGAAATATAAAACCAATTCCAAATCAAATAAAATCAAATCAACCTAAGCTATGATTTTATCTTATGGACATAGCCTTGCCAAAGTCAAATCAATCCAAACTAAAGTGATTTTTCTCACATATCAACTCAACTTTTCAATCAATCTATCAAACTTACAATCAAACCCAATTCCAAATCCAATTTGCCAAAATCTATAATCAAATCAAGGTCCTTCCTAAGCCATGTGAATTATCCTTCATGAGCTTAGCCAATATCAATTCAATTAGTCCAAAATCAATTGATTTTCCCTTAAATAATTTATATCTTAAATTACCTTCCAAAATTTATACGAAATATACATTTAAATGATCAAAATTAAACCAAACTAAATAAAATTAACTCAAAATCCCTATTAAGCCATATAAAATCAATTGATTTTCTTATAAATCAATTATATCTTCAATTAACTTATCAAATATAAATCAAATCTATAATCAAATGACCAAAACTAAATCAAACTAAATCAAATCTAAATCCAAACACTTTAAGCCAATTTCATGGACTTAGCCAAATTCCATCCAAATTCAAATAAAAATAATTGATTTTCTTATGAATCAATCATTCCTTCAATCACCATTACAAATATAAATAAAATCTACAATCATCAAGCCAAATCAAAATCAAACCAAGTGAAACCCAACTTAGCCCATTTGACTTGAAATATTCAAACGAACAAAACTCATTTGAACCCAAACCAATTATAATTGAGTTTATATATCAATACCAAATCCATATATAAACTCAACTAAATCAAACTCAACCCAAAATCAAGTCAACTAAACTTAATTGGCTCACTTGTTGAATTTGACCTATTGAACCTAACTTGACCTAAAGGGTCAAACCAACCTAAGACCTAATCAAATCCAAATTAAACTCAACCAAAGTCTAGCCTATTCCAAATGATCAACTAAACCCAAACCAAGTCATGGCCCAAGCCAATTTTGTCAATTGGGTCAACTTGGTCAACTTGACCCATTTGACTCAAATGAACTCAAATGAACCAAAACTAAATCTAAACCAAATTAAACCAAACCATTGACACAAATACACTCCAAATGATCTTAAAAACTTGACCCAACCCTTGGTTTGACCTAATTTGACCATTTGGTCAACTTAACCAAACCTAACCCAATTTGACTTAAATGGGCCAAATTGAGCCAAATTGAACCTAACCAACTCCTAATGACATAAAATTTGGCCCAACCCACTTTGACTTAATTTCAAATCTACCCAAATCAAATCCAATGCCAAATGACCATCGTACATTTAGGCTAGGGGTATCACATGAGGCAAATCACCCATGTAAGTGGTCATTTCATTCTTTGGCTACTTGGCACTCTCCCATTGGTCCACCTAGGCTCTTAGACACTGCCCAACCTAGCCCAAAGGTGGTTGGGTCAGCCATGACCCATGGGGAGGTGAAATCACCTCACCTCCCTAATTAGAGCATTTGAAAAACCAAGGACATCCACTACCTACTTGGCAACCACCTCGACACCCTCACCTAACCAAACCGAGCCACCTCATCCACTCAAGGACAACCACAACCCTCTGAGGTGGCCGAATGATCATATAGAGCCAAATCAAGCCCGTTTGTCCAATCTAAGGAAGGGGGGGTATATACACCCCCTCATTTCCACTTAAGTACACACACTTGCATTTCTCAGAGACCTAGCTACCTAAGATGAACGCCAGAGATATTTCTTAAGCTCCCAAGCTCATCCCATAATCCCCATTCTTGGTTTCCCTCAAGATGAAAATAGGACACCCTCCCATTTGATCCAAATATAGCCAATCATTTGATAGTCTAGCCTTGAAATATTTAGAGATGACAATTGTCTACTATAATCTAGTATTCTTAGGAAATTTATTCTCTAAGATGTAATTAGCTATGGAGGCTTGCCTCCATAGTAAATCATAGAACCAGGTTTAATATAAATCCTACTTTATTCATCCATGTAAAGAATGTGCAAAAAATCTCTGGTACATTCGATGACCAATCATGGCTTAGGAGTCCTTATTAGGTGATTAGGTCATTGAAGGGTGATGCCTCTATCTTTTGAGATAGAACATCATACCTCAATGTCATATCTGTTCACTTCAATAAGTACCCCCCTACGATCTGTGTAGTGGCACCATAGATTTTTTTAGTGACTCCACTGGAGATAGTTCCTCTCTCTATCTTTAGTAGATAATAATTATCTCGAAGCATTGATGGTGGACTTATATTTTATATAAGCCTAAGTCTATCTTTCTTTCCATTGGTACTTAGCTTATTTCATCCTTAAGCAAAGCTAGCCAACATCTTTTAGGTTTTAGTACCTCACTCATGTAGGTCTTGAAACCCCATTGGGTCCCCAATAGGTTAAAAATAAATTTACTAATGAAAGGAGATGACTAAACTTAGAACCTCTTTACCACTAGCTTGGTGAGGTAAGGTTCATCCCATATTCAAGAAAGTTTCAATAAAATTCAAAACAAACAAGTAAAGTCTTTTGCAAAATTTTCCAAAATAGCATTCTTTCTAAACAAAATCATTTTTGAAATGCACTTGACATAAGGTTTGCAAAATATAAAAATTTCAAACCTCTTTTCAAATAATAAAAACAATCAAACTTCATTTAACATACTTAAATTTGCTAAATGAGGATCTTTTTCAAAAATCAAAATTAAATATGTATCACAAAATCCTTAATTCAATAAATTTCAAAAGCATAATTTTCAAAATAAAATTAATCAACCAACTCCATTTAACATAATCAAATTTATTAAATGAGAGTTCTTCAAAATATTTTGAACACATCTTTCAAGAAATTAGCCAACCCCATTTAACATATCTAAATTTGTTACATGGAGTTTCATTTTCAAAATCAAAATAATATTAAAAATTAATATATCATTAAACCTTACTTAACATACCCAAATTTGTTAAGTGAGAGTTCTCTCTTTTCAAAAGAAAATATCACACACAAAATTAAAACATATTTGAAATCCATTTGACATACCCAAATTTGTCAAATCAGAGTTTCATTTTTCAAAAAAAAAAAAAATCAAAATAAATTAAATTCTATTTAATATACCTACATTTGTCATGTAGAGTTCCCTTTTTAGAAAACCATGAAAATAAAAACACATTTGAATTCCATTTGACATACCCAAATTTGTCAAATAGGAATTCCATCATCAAACAACACATAAAACAAATTAAACTCTATTTAACATACCCAAATCTATTAAATAAGAGTTTCCCATTTTAAATCAAAACAAAATATCAAACACACCTGAACCTACTTAACATACTTAAAATTGTTAAGGGTTTCCTTTTCAAAATAAAATATCAAACAAATTTGGATTTTACTTAGAATTCCCAAATTTTTTAATTAAGGGTCCCATTCTCAAATCAAAATCAAATCAAACAAATCAAACATATGACAAACATCATCGCAAGCAAAAATGCTTTCAAAAATTATTTTTGAACACACATTTGATTCTCATTTAGCATACTTAAATTTGCTAAATAAAGATTCTAAAATTAAATTTTCAAACAAAGGATAAAAAAAGCAAATTCATCTCCAAAGTCTTTCCAAATGAACAAACCCCACTCAACATACCTAAATTTGTTGAATGTGAGTTCCAAATCAAAATCAAACTCTATGGCAAAGTCTCTCCTCAAATATAAAAATATCTCCAATTCAATGAACCATGCTTAGCATACCTAAATTTGTTAAGTGTGGGTTCAAATTCCAAATTCAAGAATCAATGATTGAAAGTATATTTTAATGCAAGGGTCTTATTTAGTTCTATTTTCAACAAATGCAGTGATAACTGTTTAGTCCCTTTCACTTCTTCAATTAATCTTTCAACATGTCTTCCAAAAAGATGATCTTTTCCTTCCCATATGGTGTTGATTTATCCTTGCTGCATTGCCTCCATCACCAGCACAGTTCGAGGTACTAACTAGGGAGAGGAGGAAATCCTATGCTAGTTGATGATCAGTTCTTCACCAGGTTAGCAGAGCCCATAGACGCTCAGAGTCTAGCACATTTTTTGATTTGAGGACTCTAATCCTTAGGAGTGTTAGGGATCAGATACACAGAGAGAAGGCCTCAAAGTCTAGAGTTGCAGCTCAAGCAGGCAGAGAAGAGGGAGGAGATATGCTAAATAGTCGGTTGCCTCTGCTTTAGCAGATTTTCTCGATCGGTGGGTTAGATGATCACACTTACAAATCCCAACTCTGTAGAAGAATAGCTCCCCAGTTGGTTATCCACCATCACACCACTCCACTCGTCACCCACCATCACCTGTACTAGTCCCTCCTTCCATAGTCCCCACCAAAGTACAGAAGTCTGTATCTGGAGAGAGAAAATCTCCATTGGTGATTCGATTATGGCCTATGGATCCCACTCCACCTAATCCACTTGAGGTGAGGTGGGGCTCTCTACCTTCTACCTCAAGCAGTGAGGAGTGGAACCCAAAAGTGTCATAGTCACTCCACCCGCTGCGGCCAGATCGAGAAGTATGAGATACTAGTATACTCCCCATGGCAGTTGATCCCCCTATGGAGAGCACTCCATCAGTAGGCAATATCTGCTGTATATATTCAAATGAGCGTAGTCTTATAGTTAGATGTTAGCGGGTGTTTGTATCAGTTCAGCCGGGCAGAGTAAGAGATCATTCACTATATGATATCCTAGAAGAATACTTTATCAAGCAACTTCTTGGGAGTGATCATTACAATTGAGAGGAGGGTAGAGTAGATTTTGACCTTGTTGATGATGACCTATTAGAGGATTTAATAGAAATCTATATGGTCAATACTCGAGAATCCCTCTATATAGACCATTAGAGTCAGGAAGGTGTTGTGATTGAGGAAGGTGACACCTCTCACTTGACCTAGCACCTCCTTCAGTAGCTCAGGCAAAAGGATGAGTAGCAATAAAATGGAAATGAGGGTTGAGAATTTATTGGTAGCAGTTCTAGCACTCTAGAACCAAGTTCCAGTTTCACAGCCCAATCCTATGGAGGTCGATTGGTCCAATCTCTTGCATGTATTAGATCCTCCTAAGAGTGCCTCTCTCATGGATCAAGATAGTGGTAGTTTGCATAGGAAGATAATAGATAGTACCTCCATGAATGAAAAAGATATCAAGCATGTGGTATGACAACAAGTGAGGGAAGCATTGGTGCAAGCCCGGGGTAGTTCTTCATTCCAAAGGGTAGGCCTTACTTGGGAATTGACACACTCTAGTACCCCAAAGGGTTTGTATCACTTTCGTTCAAGTGTTTTGATGGTAGTGGGAACCCACGAGAGCACACGACACATTTTAGAGCCGGTTGTTGTAACACCAGTGGCATCGATGCATATCTCTTCTGCCTTGTTGTTAGCAGTCTATTAGGGGTTGCATTCGATTGGTATGCTAAACTACATGATAGTTGGTGAAGACTTTTGCTGAATTAGAGCAACTCTTTATTAAGAGAATTGTTGGAGCACAATAAAGGGTAACTGTGGGTGACCTCGTTATAACAAAATAAAATCCCAACGAGTTCCTTATTGATTTCATTCTCAAGTGGCATAACCTGAGTATGAAATGTGAACCACAGTTATCCAAAAAAGATGCCATTGAGATTCTACTCAAGAATATCCATGGTCTGATCTCCTTCATGCTCAAGGACTTCTCAATCAAAATCTTTGAGAAATTAATCAACAAAGCATCTAGTCTACAAGATGAAGCCAAATAATTTCTTTAATAAGACCAATCATTCAAGTCTAAACCACGAAAGTATTCAAGAAGAGACCAAGGACAGTGGTGTCAGTTAATAAGGGAAAACATCAAACTAGAGTTCAGTTTGAGAGACCACAAGCTTAGCAACCTCTTTTGCCATCTCCTCGACCATCATATCGACCAGCACAGCTACTAGTGGCTGCCTTGATCACCTCCACAATACTACACTCAACAGTGGTATTCATACCCACCACCAGGTAGCTACTATTCACCTACTCTTCTGGATAAGTGAAACAAGCCCTATTCATTCAAGAGGGAGGTAGTCAGGAATATATATAAGAATTTTTTAAAGAAACCTGATTTTCAGCTACCAGAGCTTAAGAGGCATAAGGAAGTGTGCAAGAGTGATGATCCTAACTTTTTCCCTACCATTGCATGTTAGGCCATATCTTAGAAGATTGCATCACCTTCAAAGACTAGCTTGAGCATAACTACAAGTCAGGTGCCATTATTATCCCTAAAGAATATTTATTAGAATAACCATCTAGTTCTATTAGAGCAATCCTTGGCGATACATGTGATCCTCTCAAGATAAAAAAAGGTTGGGATATCTCCTTATCCTAAACCTCTAGAAAGATCATCACAAAGATCAAGAAACTTTCCTTATAGGTGTTTGAGACTGTAAAACCTCCAACATCAATGAAGGTTAAGGGTAAATAAGTCATTAGTTCTAGTGAGTAGATAGCCCCTCCACAGGATGCTCAACCCTTGGATATGCTTGTAGAGGACTAAGCAAGAGTTGATTACAACATCTTAGCTCACCTTAGAAAGTTTCCAACTAAGTTAAGCATATATGAAGCCCTTGTCTTATCCAAAGAGATGAGAGAATCTTTAATCAAGGCTTACTTGATCCTAAGATATGCTTAGCTCAGCTGCCCGCTACTGAAGAGGAGGCATGTCACTCAAAAAATATCATAAGAGTTACATTCAGTGATGAAGACTTACTTCTAGGGACGACTGAGCACAACCATCATTTTTACATTATAATGGATATTGGTAGACACAGGCTATCGAGAGTGTTGGTTGATCCAGGTGCATCAGTCAACATTATGAGTCTAAGAACCCTTGCTTACTTGAGGATCAACATCTCTAAACTCCAAAAAGAAAGGATGACAATGAACAAGGAGAGAGGGCCTTAGGCTCCATAGTATGCCCTTGGAGATAAATGATTGGAAGGCTGAAGCTAAATTTCACATTATAGACTTAGATATATCTTTCAATGCTTTGCTTGGGAGGCTATAGATACATGAAAACAACATAGTTTCATCCTCTCTGCATCAGTATATGAAGTTTGTGAGAGGTGGAATCACCTACTGTGTCAAAGGAGATCTCAAGCCATTTTCTTATGAGGTTGACATGTATGAGGATGCAAACTATTACCTCCCTCAAAATCAACAAGTCTATTCACAAACTTGGAAAAAGAGCAAAAATAAAAGAAAAAGAAAAAGAAAAAAAAGGAAAGATAAAGAAAGATAAAAAGAAAAAGAAAAATAAAAATAAAAAGAAAAAGGAAAAGAAAATAAAAGGGAACGAGAAATAGACTTGGAGGAGGATGTGGAGCCTGAAATTAGATTCCACCCACGCTTGTTACTCACTGCATTATATGGGTGGAAAACTCAACCTCCACTGGGGAAGAAGAAGAGGATAGTCGAGGCGCCCCGTGGGTGGAAAACCTCCTTATTGGCCACCCAGAAGATATGTCCAAAGAGTATACCTATCCATATAGACTTAGAATCTAGTTCAAAGGATGAGTGCTATATGGTTAGCACGCCAGCCAACCCTTCTCAACAGCAGATTCCTTTGGAGGTGACATTTTAGCTAGATAGCGATGAAGACAAACCTCCTAAGCAAAACATAAGTGTATCCAAGTCTATATGTGAAACAATTAGGCATCAGTAGGGAACCTTAGATCTAACCTCACTTTCCTCACATAAAAGTTGAGGGTTTGGTGGTTAAGGAGGCCCATAAGTCATCCACAGCTGTGAAGACTCAAAGGTTGTTTCTCGGAGCATCATCATCAAGTCAAGAAGTTGATGTAGAACTTGAGGATGATTCATATAAAGATTTAATAGAATTATCTTTTGCTTGGTACTCGTCGTGTGTTCTAAATTTAACAAAGAAAGGATTGATTCCACAAGCTTGGTCTAAACATAGGTTAGATTACTTCAAGAGATTATGGGACAATAAATACAAACATTCTTAATCAAGACTGAGATTAGGATTCGTAGTGGGTCCAGTTGATGATGATGTTTACTGCTTAGTCATCAATAATCATTTGAAATCTGATAGGTTCTTTTCTAATCACATAAATTCATATGAGGACGTGTGCTTAGAAACTTTAGATGGTCCCAATGATTTTGAAGTAAAAGATGCACCACCAGAGTTTGAAGAAGAGATCAAGTCAACCATCAATGAGCTCAAAGAAATTAACTTAGGGATTGAAGATAATCCACACCCAACATATATCAGTTCCTTATGAAACTAAAATTAATGACTTAGTTAAGCTATTGACTGAGTTTAAGGACTGCTTCGCATGGAGTTATGAAGAGATGCTCAATTTATCTCTTGATATACCAGTCCACAAACTAGCAATAGATCCACGCTTCTAGATGCATGCGATTGGACATTGAACAGCAGGACATTTTTGAAGTCAAGAAACTGATCAATGCTAGTGAGAAGAAAAATACCCTACCTGTTTGGCCAGTGTTGTCCCAGTTAAAAAGAAGAATGACCAAATTCACAAATGCATCAATTTTAGGGAGTTAAATAAGGCATAATCAAAAGACAAATTTTTACTACCAATACCGAACTGATGGTGGACATTGCCTCATCTCATGCAATCTTCTCCTTCATGGATGGCTCATCTAGATATAACTAAATAAAGATGGCCCCTGAAGATAAAAGAAACACTACTTTCAAAACTCTGATCAGAATCTAATGATATAAGTTCATGCCTTTTAGCCTTAAAAATTTCAGTGCTACATATCAGTGGGCTATGACTCGAATCATTGATGAACTCATTCATTATCAAGTTGAATGCAATGTCGATGATCTCGTGATCAAAAATAAAGAAAAGGAAGACCACCTCGTTAACTTGAGAGTAATTTTCAAATGGTTAAGATAATTTAACCTCAAAATGAACCCCCTGAAGTGTGCATTCGGAGTAGCTTCAGGGAAATTCCTTAAGTTTGTTGTCTGATACTAGGAAATTGAAATCGATCCAGAGAAGATCAAGATGATATTAAAAATGTTGCCCCCTAAAATTTTAACTCAACTCAGATCATTTCAAGGGCGTTTGGCATATCTAAGATGCTTTATATCTAACTTGTCAGGAAGATGCAAGCCATTCTCAGCACTTGTCAAAAATGATGTCAAGTTCAAGTGGAACGATAAGTGTCAGCATGCTTTCGAAGACATCAACCACTACTTGATGACACTGCTAGTTCTAGCAGCCCCTATCCCAGGAAAGCCTCTGATATTATACAATGTTGCATTAGATGACTCCCTCGGCACTTTGTTGGCTCCAGCCAATGATGAAGGGAAGGAAAATGCTCTCTACTACCTCAGTCATCATCTAATCCCTATTGAAGTGAACTATCCACCTATCGAGAAGCATTTCCTAGCTTTAATCTTCACATCCCAAAAGCTATGACACTACATACTTTCCTATAAGTTGAACTTGATCTCTAGGATCAATCCAATGCAATATCTCATAACACAGACGATGCTATTCGGGTAGTTGGCACGTTGGTCCATGATTTTGTCTAAGTTCAACATTATTTTCATACTATTTCGTGCGGTGAAAGAATAATCACTTGCAGATTTCTTAGCAGCACACCCACTTTCTGCGGACTCTCCACTTAGTGATGACCTCCCTGATGAACAAATCATGGACTTATGGGATACCAACATTCACTGCTAGGAGATGTATTTTGATGGTGCAGCTTCCTCTCAAAGAAGAGAAGAACCATAATCTACTCTCATAGGGAAGGCAGGGGTAGGAGAAGTTCTCCTAACTCTAGACTACGATGTGATGAGATTCTCATATCACCCATCTAATCCTTGTACCAATAATGAAGCTGATTATGAGGCTTTAATTATCGGTCTAGAGTTAGTCGTTACTCTAAGCATCCAGAACATCATCATCTTCGGGGATTCTTAGTTAATCATCAATCAAATCACTGGGTCCTAGAAGGTTCTAAAGCTTATGATCCATCACTACCACAAGTATACTATGAAGCTGTTGGCTCAAATCCCAGAGGTTACCATTTATAAGATTTCTCGAGGAGAAAATGCAATAGCAGATGCTTTAGCGAAACTTTCCAAGGAGTTGACATGTTCGGAAGATGAGTCCATATCAATAATGGTCCAAAATAGGCAAGTATTATCCCTTATTAATATTGAACTCATCAAAAAGTACTCTTTTGGAGGTGAGGTTTCCATTGACAAGAAGGTCAATGAGTCAGATTGGAAACAACCATTCATGGATTACCTAACTAAAGGCAAATTACCTTAAGAGAAATCCTTAGCACATCAAGTGAAGTAGAGTGCACTTTCCTACACTCTCATGGATGGCACCCTGTATTAGCGATCCTTCGATCATATGTGATTATGTTGCATAGACAAACATGAAGCTCGTAAGATCATGACTGAGGTGTATTCAGGATTATGGAAAGCTCACCAATCTGGTCTGAAGATGAAAGCTAAAATCAAGAGATTAAGATACTACTGACCGTCAATGATCACAGACTGCATGGACGTAGCTAGGTGATGCTACTAGTGTCAGGGACACAATGTGGTCCTACACCAACCACCCAACATTCTACATCTTACATTGGCCTCATGGCCATTCAAGTGTTGGGGTATCGACATAATGGGTCTGATTGACCTTCCTTCTTCCAAAGGTCATCTGTTCATCCTAGGAGCCACTGACTACTTTTCCAAGTGGGCAGAGGTGATCCCGCTCAGAGAGGTCACAACTCAGAATGTGCACTAGTTTTTCAGGAACCATATCATATATAGGTTCGGCGTGCCTCAATAAATTATATCCGATAATGGTATTGCATTCAAGAGCACCAAGATCAATAACCTTGCCTAGAGACATAACATAGATTGGAGATATTCCATCATCTACTATCCAAGGGAAAATGTCTTGGTAGAAGCCTTCAATAAAACTCTCATCCAAATATTAAAAAAGACACTTAATGATAACAAGCGGTAGTGGCATGAGCTATTTGTTGAAGCCTTGTGGGACTACCATACTATATATAGAACTCCAACTCAGTTTACTCCTTTCTCCTTAGTGTATGGTTCTGAAGCCATTCTACCATTAGAAGCCCAACTCATCACTAAGGATAGTTGTGGGTAGCAAGATTACAATGGAGTAGAATGCCATGATGCGATTAGAGGAGCTCGAAGGTTTGGAGGAGAGATGCTGTGGACATGAGAACCTCGAGTTGTAGAAAGCTAAAATAATTCAAGATCACAACAAGTTGGTTAGTCCTAGAGCTTTTCAAGTAGGAGAGCTTATTTTAGTTCTAAGGAGATCGATTATTGCCCGTCGTAAGATGGGAGGAAAGTTTGAACTCACTTAGGAAGACCCTTTTGCGAAAGAGAAGGCCTACCAAGGAGGATCATATTGGCTCATCAATCATAAAGGTGAGTGCCCAATGCTTCCAATCACAAGCTTTACTTAAAAAATATTATCCATAAATTCATGTTTGGAAACCTTTATCATCATTAAAAATTCCTCTTCAAATCAAATATTCTTCTCATTTGAAGCATTCTTTGCTTATTTGCGAATCTACCATGATGTGTTTAGGTGTAAGAGAACCCGAGCAACATCCTATCATTCATCAACACAACACAAACAAAAATCACACACAAACACATGAACAAACATAAATATTTTATCTCGCTACTTTGAGTTGGGATAACGCCCCAATGACACTCACTTAGTAGCTATTGTAGGTTGGGCCAACATGCTACCTTGCTAGTGTGTCACCCCCATGGTCTTCTTGATTGGAGGATGTAAGTCTGTTATGCTTTCCTTCCTTACTTGGCCATTGCACACTGACGAGTGCTCTATTTGTTTGGTAGGCCTTACTATGTGGTCGGTAAGCTACCATCATGTTGGCTTCATTTAAGAAGATGTAAGTCTGCTATGCCTTCTTCTTAAACTAGCCATCATGAATTGACTTGGTCGAGTATATATGAGGATTAGGGTAAGTCCTTCAATGACTCCTTTCCTCCTAACTAGTTCAAGTCTAGGTCTAGTCCTTCCTATGGGACTCCCGACTTAGTGGTCTCCCTAGGTCAGATAGTCCCTATTTAGCCAACCACAGGTTGTCCCAGCAATCAGTTTCGCTTGGAAAGTTGTAAGACTACACACTTTCTTTCTAGATTGATCATTGCACATTGACATGCACCTTTGGTTGGTTGGTTCTCTCTATGCTGACATTGATCCACCTAGTGGATACACCACTCATGGTAGATGTAAGTCTATGCTTTGTCCTTGAGTTGGCCACCATACACCTATAGGCTTTCTTTATAGGGTCTAAAATAATGCCCCCAGTGGCACCTCCCCTATGGGCACTCTACTTGGATCACATCCTTTACGACCCCATTTAGACACTACTGAGTTACTCTTAGATTGGATAGTCCCCCTTTCCTAGTAACCACCCCTGTGGTTGGAGATTCTATTTGAGAATGCATAAATTCTCCTTTAGTCTAGTAAATCTGAGATAGGTCAAGGCCAACATAGCCCCTTCTCAGTTTGATCCCTCATACACCAACAAGGCCCATAATAATAAACAAACAAAATATATATTCACTTGTCGATTAGGAGAATGCCCTTAGTGGCACCTTTCTCAAGCATCCTATCTTTAGAGTAGTGTCAACAAAACACCTTATAAGAATCACTGGCTACTTTTGAGTTGAGATAAGTCCACAACAGCACTCCCTCAGTAGTTGCCCTTAGGTCAGGTTTAACTTGTTATGCCATCGATAAGTCACCCCAATGGTTGTCCTTCTTTTGGAAGATTTAAGTATGCTATGCATCCTTTTCATGACAACTACACCTATGGACAACCCTAGGTTAGTTTCAATTTGTTGTGCTACCAACAGGTCACCCCAATGGCTATTATTTATTTTGGAATATGTAAGTTTATTATGCTTTCTTCTTAGTATAGCCGTTTTACACTGAAAGACACCCCTTAGGTCAGATAGTCCTAACTTGGGGCCGGTAGACTACCCCTTTGGATCGGTAATCTGAGATAGGCCCAGTAGGGCTGCAAACGAAACGAGCTGAGCCAAGCTGAGGCTTGTTCAAGATCAAACTCGTTTATCATTCTTGAGTTCAAGTTGGTTCAAGCTCAATTCAAGCTTTTAGGATGGTGTTCAAGCTTGAGCTCATTTAAAAAACTTTTGTTCAACCTCAGCTCGAGCTTGTTCATGAGCTCAGTAATAAGTAGCTTGTTTAAAGAAATAAATGTGCCTTAATCGTGCTTGTTCGTGAGTAGCATATTGAAAAATATAAATGATATTATTTATGAATATATTTTAATCAAACCTTAATCGAGCTCCTTAAATGACACTATTCATGACCATAAATGAACTGAACAATAGCTTGTTCAAGCTTGTTCATTTGCAATAGAGTTTTTACAAAAGTGTTCAAACTCATTTGATTAGTTAAATGAATGAACATAAATGAGCTCTAATTGGGCCAAGTCACGAGTAGCTTGTTGACGCTTAGTTCATTTGCTGCCCAAGGCCCAGGTTGACATAGCCCCTTCTCAATACGTCCATCGCACACTAACAAGACCATCAAATTAAAATGTAATTAATTTTGATTATATTTGTGCTGACATAAGTACTCAATGTCATTCACTCAGTAGTCACGCTAGGTCGGGTTCAATTTGTTGTGCTACCAATAAGTCACCCTAGCGGTTGTTCTTTGCTTTGAAGATGTAGGTCTGCTATGCTTTCTTTCTAGTACATCCATTGCACACTGAAAGGCCCCCTTAGGTTGGATAGTCCTACCTTGCGGCCGGTAGAATACCATTTTGGATCGATGAATCTGAGATAAGTCATAAGCCCAGGCTGATATAGCCCCTTGTCAATGCGGTCTATCAAATTAAAATGAAATTAATTTTGGCTATTTTTGAGCTAACATAACATCTTCAATTATTTTACCAAATATAAATCAAATCTACAATCAAATGAACAAAACTAAATCAAATTAAATCAAATCCAAATCCAAACCCTTTAAGCTAATTTCATGGACTTAGCCAAATTCCATCCAAATTCAAACCAAAACTAATTGATTTTCTCATGAATCAATCATTCCTTCAATCACCATTACAAATATAAACAAAATATACAATCATCAAGCCAAATCAAAATCAACCCAAGTCAAACCCAACTTAGCCCATTTGACTTGAAATATTCAAATGAGCCAAAACTCATTTGAATCCAAACCAATTGAAATTGAATTTATATATCAATATCAAAACCATATATAAACTCAACTAAATCAAACTCAACCCAAAAATCAAGCCAACTAAACCCAATTGGCTTAGTTGACCCAAAGTGATTAATTTGACCTACTGAACCTAACTTGACCTAAAGGGTCAAACCAGTCTAAGACCCAATCAAATCAAAATTAAACTAAACCAAAGCCTACATCCTATTCCAAATGATCAACCAAACCCAAATCAAATCATGACCCAAGCTAATTTGGTCAATTAGGTCAAATTGGTCAACTCGATCCATTTGACCCAAATGAACTCAAATGAACCAAAACCAAATCTAAACCAAATTGAACCAAGCCAATGACACTAATACACTCCAAATGATCATATGAACTTGACCCAACCCTTAGTTTTACCCAACTTGACCAATTGGTCAACTTGGCCCAACCTAACCCAATTTGACCTAAATGGTTCAAATTGAGCCAAATCAAAGCTAACCAACTCCAAATGACATGAAATTTGGCCCAACCCACTTTTGACTCATTTAAAATCTACCAAATCAAATCCAATGCTAATTGACCATCCTACCTTTGGGCTACGAGTATCACTTGAGGCAAATCACCCATGTAAGTGGTAATTTCCATTCTTTGACCACTTGATACTCTCCCATTGGTCCACCTAAGCTCCTAGGACACTGCCCAACCTGAACCAAAGGTGGTTGGGTCAACCATGACCCATGGGGAGTTGAAATAACCTCACTTCCCCCATTAGAGCATTTGAAACAACCAAGGACATCCACTACCCTCCTTGGCAGCCACCTCCACACCCTCAGCCAACCAAACTAAGCCACCTCATCCACTCAAGGACACCCACAAGCCTCTGAGGTGGTCGAATGATCAATAGAACCAAATCATACCCATCCATTTGATCCAAGGAAAAGGGGTATACACCCCCTCATTTACACTTAATCACACACACTTGCATTCCTCAGAGACCTAGCTGCCTAAGACGATCCGCAGAGACATTTCCCAAGCTCCAAGCTCATCCCACAATCGCCACTCTTGGTTTCCCTCAAGCTGAAATAGGGCACCCTCTTATTTGATTTCATTTGCTCAGGCTTGACCAAAGTGCAATTAACTTTACACACACCATCCTGGGAGGTAGTCGAGCAAGAACAAATCACCTCCTGAGCTTCCTAACGTTCGGAGGGTGGACTTCGATCAACACCAAACACCTATGCTTTGTGTGTTGGCCTTCCAAGCAAATTACCTCAAATTGGAGCTTGTGTTGATCATTAGAGCTTCATCTCCACTAGATGAAGCATCTTTAATCAAATTTGGCACCGTTCTTGAGCTCCGGTGAGGTATGTCATCAAAACTGATCCTTGTATGAAAATGTATTAGAGCTTTTTGAAGGAAACTTGTATCTCACGCGATCTTGGCCATTGGATCCCCTCGAATCCTCTTTACGAAGGTGTGGGATCGATTTGAATCAATTTGAGCTTGGGCGAGCTTGATCGAAGGAAGGTGGACTGTGCCTGTATTGCATCGATCGATAGATGAGGGATCACGCACTATCCATTCTGCATGATTGGAATGGATGGTCATAATTAAATCTGATAGAATTATCCATTTTAATCCTTTATTGCTACGGGATTAATCATGGTTGTCGATCTTAGATCGGACAACTCATGAGAAAGTGTGTTCCGTTATCGGCATGTAAGCACTGAATAGAATAAATTTAAATAACCAATCCCATAATGCCACGTGGAAAGTATGCCACATCAGTGGCCACATGGCATCGATGGGATTAAGGGTTAATTAGGCTTAATTTATGTTTTAATAGTTGAAACTTTCTAAACTCATAACTAATTGTAGAAAAATCATAAAAATGCAAACAAATACTTATTTTAAAGGTATTTTATAGAAGAATTTATTAAAAAGATCTTTAATCAATTTTGAACATTAATTAGAACTTAATTAAGGTTTATTTAGAAAATTAATTAGCTTAATTACTCTTTATTTATTTAATTAATTAATCCCAAACTTTGTGGGTTAATTCAATGGGATGACCTCTACCTCCCATAATTTTCTTGAGATTTATTGTTTAATCAACAAGAGAAATAAACTAGTTAAGCTTTATTTACCTTCCTAAGTTAATTAGTCATTAAATAATCATATGAATAGTAAAATGTTAATTAATTAAGTGGTTAATCACTATCCAACACTAAATGAACTTGTGGGATGGGGTTAGGGCCTCCTCCTTGATCTAATCCCCTAAGTTAATTCCCTTTATTAAACTAATTAAGGCTTAATTAAGTAATCAAGTCACTTAATTAATTAATTTGGAATTATAATCATAATCAGAACTAATTAATTAAGCCTTGGGTAGTTCTTTAGATGTTGAATAACCTAAAGAAGTTTAATGAAATTATGATTACTCCACATGTGTGAGAAAAACATAAAACTAATTAGTTAAGTTCCTTAGCTTAATTAACCATTGATTATAAACCAATTCCATTAGGCCCCCTTTCCTTTCTTAGGATCATTACTAATGTTATTCCAATGAATGTGCATGCCATGTTGGCTCATACTTAGTTGGGTAATTATGTTAAGGTAACATAGGAAAGGGTTAATTAATGGATTTAATGCATATTATAACCTAATTAACTCATAAAATCAACTTAATTACATTTCATTAAACTAAATCAATTACCTAATGGGAATGGGTTAGGATTAGCAAACCTTCTTTCACATCCTCAAATCAAATCAAAACATGAAATTTAAAAATGACATTAAAGAAACTTTGGTTTATATTAAATTATTTTATTTGATATGATTGTCCTTAGGAATTAATTTTATTGAATGAAATCACGTGTTTATGTTCCTTTATTCCTTTCCAATCATGTCAAATGTTGTATGCCATTTGATCATGCATTCATCTTTTCAAAGTTAATTAAATCAAATAGTTTTTGTTTATGTAAGCATGCATGTGTTGGATTAATTTATAATATCTATTTTATTATCACTAATAAATTCAAATTACTTTCCATAGTCGATAAATCAATTACATTGGCTAGAGTGATAGTAGTTATGAATGTATATAGGTTTACATGTGCTTATAGCTTAGACATATGAAGTAAAGCTTCCTTTTCCTTAATTCATTTGTAGTTTTACATGAACTTGAATGTTAATAAGTATATAGTCCGGACATCTCAAGAACATGAGGCTTTAGCTAGCCCCAAGGAGGGCATTTGATTGCCTCACTTCCCTGGTTAACAATGACACATACTTATTTAATTTCATTTACATGTGTTCATATATTAGAATTTAGATAGAACTTTACTCCATATGCATATATGTTTCAATCAAATATAGATACAATCTATGTATGGTTTTCCTTTCTTTATTTATGTATACATCCATATGTATTTGAGAAAATAAAGTGTTTAGTCCGAACTTCCTAGGAATACGAGGCTTTAAGTAGCCCCATGGGGGTTATTTGATTACCTCACTTCCCTGGTTAACAATGGCACGTACTTGCTTATGTCTCTTATACATGTGTGTTTGTGTGTGTAACCCATTTTCTTTCATCAAGGATACAAGCATTCATAATTGACTAAGTGATTGAATTAGTTGGTCATGTGATTTGGAGCTTTCCTTTTTATATTCATGTATATAAATTTTCACATGTTTGAATGCAAATGAGTATATAGTTGGACATCCCAGGAATATGAGGCTTTGGTTAGCCCCAAGGAGGTCATTTGATTACCTCACCTCCATCATTAACAATGACACTTACCTATTTAATTTCATCCTTATGCAGTTTTATTTAACAATTTTGATAGAGCTTCAAACCAATATGATTGAATATTGTAATCACATAAAAGAATATAAACTTCAAGTATATGTATACATTCATCATATAAGTGTATAAAAACATATTATATGTATATATTTACTTAGGATTAAAATCATATGCATGTTACATGTGATGGAAAGGAATGGATTAGCATATGTCATGTGATAGTAATTCAACTAGATTAATCTCAAGATGCCTTTTATATTGAATAAAGTTATTTATGGTGAACCTAAACTTTGGATTAATTAAAATGTGCATTAAGTCATTCGCTAAAGAAAACCAAATCAAATTAACATATTTTAGAAAGTGTAAGGTTGGGATGGAAGGGGGCAATCCTCTCTTATTCTCTTTATAACAGTTAGTTGTTAAGTTTAATCATATTCAACAAAAAGAAAACATAAACTAAAATTTTGAAATCAATTAAATAACTTAAAGTGAAATCAACCCTTTATGTTAAATGGAAGTCTTCTATACTTAGAAAAATATAACTTTATTGCTTAGTTAAAATATACCACACAAGCCTTAACACACACATTAGAATTAAGTTACCACCTCTAACTCTATGTTTGGAATGTGCTTGGTGTGATGTATATTTTATTTTGTGATTTGTTATTTTAGACTGGATGTTAGGGTGTATGTTTCAAAGACTGGATGTTACACCGTGATTAGCCTAATCATATTTTTTGCAGAGGATTATGCTTAAGGGGTGCTTAAAATAAATATAAATAATCTCTTTACAGTTTTCTTAAACTCTTAAGCATAATCCAAACTAGGATAGGGGAGATTGGTTACCCATAGGTAGGGTGCTAAGTTTAAATTATAAATATAACTGCTTGGGAATGTATGTATGTTTAGTTAACACTTATTTTTCAGGTGTAGTTAGATTAAATTTTTTATTTACAATATAATTTTCCATTAAGAATTAGGATTAATGTTATGGGGGATTAGGATGAGCATTGACTACAAGGCTTTGTCCTAGGATGCCATGTGATACCTTTAAGTCCACCAAATCAAAGAAACAAGGAGGAAAGAAATGAAGACATGAAGACATGAAGAATGAAGACCCCCCATATCTTTCAATCAATTTCAATTGTAATATTAATTGGTAATTCTAGTTTGTATAAAGGTAGAGTTTAGCTTATCTCTTCTTTTTTGGGTTGTACGGCGGTACTCAACCGCATCAGCCTTTTATTCTTTCATGATAGTTATAGAAATTGATTGATATGTTTTTTAGATTGTGTATTAGAAATTGCATCTTTTTTCATAGTTTCTTAAATGGTTGATGCTTTAATGTGTGGCCTAGATGTTATTAGACTCTTAGGGAAAAAATTAATTTTCTACCCTAATTAATCACTCATAACTAAATTTTAAATAACTCATAACTTCACCATAAATCCTAGGCATTAAATAAGATACTTAAAAGATTTAGCAACTCCTTAGCTGTATGGTTGAATGTTTCATAACATGCATATCATATTACTTCATTCTTGACAATAGGGATTGCCATCCTTACATGATAAGAGAATACTTGACCTTTGAGGGCATCCTTTGTGGTGGAAAATACCCCTTCTTGCTGATTTAGCCAACAACTTTATTTCATCATGCATGCATACATATAATCCTAAAGCCTTTGTCCAAATGAAGTGTCAAAATTGAAATAAAATTTGAAAATATTTTGCATTAGATTAAGTCATTTTTCATACCACTCATGCTCTAGTCTCTTAGGGAGTGGGTTTAAGGAGTTTAGTTTCTTTCTAAATTATTAATAGCCCAACTATCTTGCAAATTCATAGGACCTGCCTACATGAATTTAAAATTATAGGAGGAGTTAGCTGGCGACCACTCTACGTAGTTATTAGTCCAGAAGTTGGATGGTTTATCCTCTCTTATGGAGGTAAATATTATGCCCATCTTTTCTTAGATTGAGGTCGTGCTTTGGTTCTTACTAAAGCCCCTTAGATTTAGGATCCGAGGTAACTATTTCTTTCGGGCACAAGCATAAATACTCACCTCTTAGGCATTTCCATAACCTTGTGTTGATGGATTATGAGCCCTAGCAATCTAATAAAATTCAACTCAAATGTATAAATCTCTTCACTTTCAAATATATAAAGCCTAATTATAGGATAGATTGGAATGCTCACTAGGCTTCCTAGTATCATGAGCATTTTCAACTTCCTCCCTTTGGATTCCAAAAATAAGTCTTCTCCACAAAATTTCCCATTTGATTTTCCAAATATAACCAATCCTTTGATAGTCTAGCATTGAAATCTTTGGAGATGATAATTGTCTACTTTAATTGAGAGCATTCTTAAGGAATTTCATTTTCTAAGATGTAATTAATTATGGAGGCTTGCCTCCATAAGAAACTTTAGAACCTAGTTTAATATAAACCCTGCTTTATTCATCCATATAAAGTAGGGGAAAAATCTCTAGTACATTCGAAGACCCATCATGCCTTAAGAGTCCTTATTAGGTGATTTGGTCTATTGAAGGGTGATGCCTCTATCTTTTGAGATAGCATATCATACCTTAATATCATACCTGATCACTTTAATATGTATCCCCTACGATCTGCATGGTGTCCCCCCAAACACATCTAAAATAAACACCACAATACTCTATACTGATGATTCTTGGATCACATGTAGTTACATTATTTAGATAAAATAAAGCTTGAAACTTGAAACTGAGGTACATCTCGGGGTGGAGCATCAATTTGGCCTAAAAATGAAAGCTAAAATTAAGAGACTTGGATACTATTGGCTAATAATGATTTAAGATTGCATGGACATGACACATCACTATCACCAGTGTTAGATGCATGGAGTAGTCCTACATTACCCACCAAACATCCTCCATCCGATGATAGCTTCATGGTCATCATTGTTGGGGTACACATATAGTGTGTCCAACTGACCTCCCCTCGCCCTTCTTCCAAGGGTTATCACTTCATCCTAGCAATAATAGATTACTTTTTCAAGTGGGAAGAAGTGATCCTTTAAGGGAAGTGAAGGCTCACCATGTTCTCTAGTTCATGAAGTGTCACATCATTTATAGATTCAGTGTGTCTCATCAAATTATATTTGGTAATGGCACTACATTTATGAGTATAATATTAACAACTTTGTAAAGCAGCATAACATAGATTGGAGGTACTTTACCATATACTACCCTTGGGTGAATGGGCTAGCAAAGGCCTTCAATAAAACTCTCATCCAAATATTAAAGAATATACTTCATGACAATAAGAGATGGTAGCATGAGCGGTTAGTTGAGCCTTGTGAGCATATCATACCATATATAAAACCTTAATAAAGTCCATCCTTTTCCTTAGTGTATGGGTATGAAGCTATTTTTTTATTAGAAGTTCAATTACCATCAATGGTTGTTATAGGTAGTAATATCAAGACCAAGAAAATTCCGGCTACGATTAGAAGTGCTCGAAGGTCTTGAGGAGAAACACCTTCAAGCCTATCAAAACCTTGACCTATACAAGCATAAATAGTTTAGGTTCACAACAAGTTAGTCTACCCAAGAACTTTTAAAGTTGGAGAGCTTGTTCAATTCTTAGGAGACCAATTGTGGCCTATCATGAGGTCAAGGGCAAGTTTGAACCAATATAGGAAGGGCCTTTTACTATAGAAAAAGCCTATCAAGGAGGTTCATACCAATTAATAAATCATAAAGGTGAGTGCCCAATACTTCTTATCAATAGGCATCATTTGAAGAGATATTATGCAGGAATGTATTTGAAAATAAATTTCATCGATATGATTATCTTTTCATGTCAAGTTGGTATTTGTATCGATTGGGTCCAAGTTCTTGAATAAACATTCAATTATTTAACATCCTCCAAAATTGCTTTTGAATTTAAAACCAAAATTTAAAATCATTCTCAACCCTATGATTGTATTACCTTTGTCTTATCATTTGAATGAGGTCAGACAAACATTCATGCTTTGTTCCTCATTTGTTGTTTTGAATAAGGTCAGACATGTTGAGCAATCTATCCATATTGTTTTGAACATGGTCAAGTAACGATAAAATTCTTCCTATGCATTCACCTTGTAGTTTCAAACGAGGTCAAGTAGATGTTTGTATTTCCTTTGTCTTATTATTTCAAATAAGGTTAGACAGACATCCATACTTTGATCTTCACTTATTATTTTGAAAAAGGTCAGACATGTGTTTAATAATCTATCTGTACTATTTTGAACATGGTCAAGTAGAGAAAAAAGTCTTCTTATACATTCAACTTGTTGTTTCAAACAATGTCAACCAGATTGTATTGCTTTTGTCGTGATATTATAAATAAGGTCAGGGAGACATCCATACTTTGTTCTTCACTTGCTATTTTAAAAAAGTTCAAGAATGTGTTGAATAATCTATCCCTACTATTTCAAAGATGGACATGTAGAGATCAAATTCTTATTATTCATTCTTCTTGTTATTTTGAATGAGGTCAAGCAGATGTTTGTATTTCTTTTACCTTGCTATTTTGAATGAGGTTAGGAAGACATCCATGCTTTGTTCTTCAATTACTATTTCAAAAAAGGTGAGGCATGTGCTGAACGATCTATCTCTTCTATTTTTAACATGGTTAGGTAAAGTTAAAATTCTTTTTATACATTTAACTTGTTGTTTTGAGCAAGGTCAAGCATATGTTTATTTCTTTTATCCTACTATTTTGAATATGGTCAGGCAGACATCCATACTTTAGTCTTCACTTGCTATTTTAAAAAAGATCAAGCATGTGTTGAATAATCTTTCTCTACTATTTCAAAGATGGATAGGTAAAGATCAAATTTTTATTATACATTCATATTGTTATTTTGAACAAGGTCAAGCAGATGTTTGTATTCCTTTTATCTTGTTGTTTTGAATGAGTTTTGGATGGCATCTATGCTTTGTTCTTCACTTATTATTTCAAAAAAGGTTAGGCATGTGTTGAACAATCTATCTCTATTATTTCAAACATAGTCATGTAGAGATCAAACTCTTCCTATACATTTATCTTGCTATTTAGAATGAGGTCAAGTAGATTGTTTGAATTTTCTTTATCTTGCCATTTCGAATAAGGTTAGGAAGACACCCATACTTTGTTCTTTACTTGCTATTTCCAAAACGGTCAGACATGTGTTGAATAATCTATCTCTCTATTTTGAACATGGCGTATAGATCAATTTCTTTTTATACATTCATCTTGTTGTTTCAAATGAAGTGAAGCAGATGTTTGTATTTCCTCTATATTGCTATTTTGAATGAGGTCAAGTGGACAGCCATGCTTGGTTGTTCACTTGCTAAGTTAAAGATAGTTAGGATTGTGTTGAAAAATCTATCTCTACTGTTAGTCAAGTAGAGATCAAAGTCTTCTTATACATTCATCTTGCTATTTTGAATGAGGTCAGACATACATCCATGCTTTGTTCTTCACTTGCTTTTTTGAAAAAGGTACATGTTAAACAATCTATTTTTATTATTTCAAACATGGTCAGACAGAGATCAAATTCTTCTTATGCATTCATCTTGCTATTTCGAATGAGGTCAAGCAGATGTTTGTATTTTTTTATCTTGCTATTTTGAATGAGGTAAGACTAACATCCATGGTTTGTTCTTCACTTACTATTTTGAAAATGGTTAGGTAAGTGTTTATGTGTCTTTATCTTGATATTTTAAATTAAGTTAGATAAATGTTTATCCTTCATTCTTCACCTATTATATCAAACAAGGTCAAGCACATGTGGAATCATTCCTCTTTACTATTTTGAGTAAGGTCAGGTCAAGAGTATACTAGGTCCATATTTATTGAAGATCACACCTTATGGCCCCACCTTAGTGTGGCCAATTGCAAACCAACAGAGTCCATCTCCTCATTCAAATCTCTTGAGGTAAAATCTGGCCCCCAGATTTATCATCTCCCATCATATCTATATGCCCTACATATGTTTAGATACTCTCAGGGATCTTCTCCTTAATTCCTCAAATCAAATCAAATCAATCTTTAAGGAGCCTATCCTTAATTCTTCAAATCAAATCAATATTTAGGGCGCTTCTCCTAATTTTCCAAATCAAATCAATCTTTAAGGAGCCTCTCCCTAATTTTGAAAATCAAATCAATCTTTAGAGAGCTTCTCCCTAATTCCTCAAATCAGATCAAATCAAATTAATTTTTAGGGAGCTTCTCCCTAATCTCTCAAATTAGACCAAATCAAAATCAATCTTTTGGGAGCTTTCCCCTAATCCATCAAATCAAATCAATCTTTAGGGAGTTTCTCCCTAGTTCCTCAAGTCAAACCAAATCAAACCAATCTTCAGGGAGCCTCTCCCTCTTACCTTCCATGCATCCAAATAAAACTCCAATCTACCATCAAGGGACTTTCCCCTGTTTCCTCCAAGCTTGAGATTTGGTGAATTTGAGTCATGAGTTTTCAAAGTCATGACTTACCCTGTGTACCCTTGACACTTGTTCTATAATCCTTGACTTCCAAAAATTCTTGATTTTTGAAGTAAATTTGTCTAGTGCCTTCTACCGAATTAACTTATCTTTTTTAGCATAGTTCAAGCACATCTATTTGATATCTCACAAATTTGTTTACTAGCTTGATCAGTGGAAATACGTGTGGTGTGCCTTATCAATTACACCACACCTATTAGAGGACCTTTTATTTTACATCACTTTTACTAAGGTTTATAACCCTCCTCTTAAAATTAGGACTTAATGTAGGCATTAAGGATTTGTTAACCTCGAGTGAGGTTGAAAATCACACTAATATTAGTATTAGATCCCAATTTTAACTTAAGAGCTTTCTAATTAGACACTTAAGATACTATAATTAGAAACTAAAACATAATCTAGAAATAAAACTAAGTTAAGAAAATAATCCAACACATTAAGGTGAAACCTAAGTTAGCCTAGTGAACCACGAGACTTAACTTGACCTAATTGGATAAGGTGAGTATAATTAATTTCAAATTCAACAAAATTTAATTTAAAAAACTTAAATTTAAATTTAATTGAGCTTAGATTGAGGCAATTGACATGGTTGACCTAATTGACCCTATTTAAGCTCAAAATCATATAGTTCCATTAAAATTAAATAAAATTAATAAATCTAAAGTAAATTAAACCAAAAATGAAAATAAATGTATAAACATAAATGCACATAAAACTAAATTCAGATGGGAAAGAAAATGGCTAGTTAGGTCATTTGACCTAAGTAGACCTATGTGGACCCCACCATTATCAAATGAATATAATTGAGCACAAAACTAAACAAATCGGAATCCAATGATGACTTAAATAACTTAATTGAGTCACTTAGTTTATGTGAACCAAAATGGATCTTATTGAACCTACATTCAAATTAAATTGAAATTAATTCAAACTAAATGTTCCAAAATAGTTTAAAATCATATTTGAACATAATTTGATCATTCCTTGGGTTTGATTTGGCTAAATTATTTGACTCGAGTAAACTTAATTTTACTCATTAAGTCCAATTTAGGCTAAAATGAGTCTAAATCAATATTAATTTCAAATAAATTGAAACTAATTACTCAAAATTATTTCAAACACTCAATAAAAGATAATTGAAACTAAAACATGCTTCAATTTGTGTCAAATTGGTTATCTGACTCAAGTAAACCTAATTTGACCCATTAAGCCTAATTTGGGTCAAAGATAGGCTTAAATCAAAACTCATCACTTAGAAAACTTAATTAAACTCAATCTAACCCTCATTTAGGTCTCATTTATCTAATTGGTCAATTTGGCCAATGGACCTAAGTGAACTCAAATTGACCAAATAAAGCTAATTTGGTTAAACCCAAAATAAAACCAAATCAATTGCAATTAAACAAATTGAATCAATCTAAATAACTTATTAAACAAGATTGAAGTATAATTTGAACTCAAATTGGCCAAACCAACCCATTGGGCCATTAAGCCAAATTGGGTCAAGATGGATTCATGCCAAACCTAAACTTAACCCATTAAACCCTAATAAATCTCACCTCACATGAGCTAAGATCCCAGCCCATGTGAAGGAGAATCAAAAGTCAAGGGTGAGAGATCGGTAAAAAAGAAAAAGATGCAAAATCCTAAAATTTTCAATCACCTCATATCCCCTCTCATTACTCCACTACTAGCTTGGAGTGATTCTTAATCACCCAACCACTCCCGATAATGAATGTTAGCTACCACCCCATCAATAGCCACACCTCTATATCAACTTTTTCAATATGCTTTTTCGGCCATAAAGAGATAAGGGGGAGAAAAGAGGTAAAAGGGCTATATTTTTTATATTCAACAGCTTCTCCACCTCTCAAGAAGTAAGGCCAACCCATCCTCCACCTTTTTCACTCATAAAAATACTAAATCAAGTATACTATAGCAAAATATTATGGTGGTTAGTGATAAGGATAATCTAAGAGGAAGCAAAAGAAGAGGATCGTGTGGGAGCTTTGACTTAAGCAAAGACTGAGTTCAGCATAAAAAATCCACTCAATATTGGTTTGAGTGAGGTAATTTCTAAAAAACTTCTTTAAGAAAGCCATTAGTCTTTATATTTATTTAGAAGTGATGTGATTCTAGGGTTTTTCCTTTAGATCCCTTTGCACTTTTCATTTTGACTTTCCCCGATGAGAAATAAAATTACTTTCAGCTAAGATCATCAGAAGATCACAGGATCCAGTGACGGTTGGGGCAGATAGCATCCATCTAACCCTTTTTGTTTTGGCTCTCACGAGGAAGACAACCTTTGGATCTCCATCTTACTGATGAATTAGATCTCATTTTTATTTATTCTATTAGATCTGACCTGAAACTTCAAAAAATCATAACAAATAAAACATTTAACCAACAAATGCTAATAAAGTTTCAATGGATTTATCTATTAAAGAGGACTCCAATGCCCCGAAATCCCCAAATTAGGTTGTATATTTTAAGAGTAATTTGAGATTTAGTGAAAATTATATATATTCATTAAGTATAGTTATTCAATTAATTATGTTATCTAATTAATTGAATATTATAAGATGATGAAACAAGGTAAAAAATGTCATTAATTAGCTATAATTTAGTTTTATTAATCTTAAGATATCTTTTATGTTTCGATAAATCTTTTAAGATAAATTCAAACATATAGCTTAATTAAAAAATTAATTAAATTCACTAAGATGATAAAAAAATCATTAAATTCATCTATTAAATTTAACCTAACGTTAGAGATTAAGATGGATCTCATTCCTCCTTGTTCTCTTTAAAATTTTAAATCAAAAGTAAATTCCAAATATGATTAAAAGTCTAAGTTTAAAACTCATGTCAAGTTATTAATCATATAAAGTGTTATCATTTTTAATAAGGAGCTTAAACATTCATCATTAGATATTTTCAAACATCAAATCTATTATGGCATACCACACTAAATCATAGCATACACATTAGTATACAAAGTGATTGATCCTAGTCTTAAGTTTGGCCAATGTTTGTTATGATGATGTGATATTTTATTTTGTGATGTAATGTCTTAAATTGGATGGTAGGATTATTTGTGCGTAGTCTTGATGTTAGTGCGACATTAGACTAATGATATTTTCTATAGGATATTATGCTTAAGGGACTATTGTAATAATAAGAATTATAAATGGCTTTGGTGGTAGTTATTTCTTAAGTCCCGAAACATAATCCATTAGACAGGTGGGCTAGGTGACTTGAGGTATGGTGCTAAGCCTCAATGTTTGAAATATAACTATTTAGTGTGTATGTGTATAAATCTAACCTTTATTTTGAAGGTATAGTTTGATTTTAATTTTCATAAAATGTAAATTTTGTAATAGGCTTATGATTATAAATATGGGGTTTAGGATGAGCAGTGACTAGAAGGCTTAGACTTGGGAGGCCTGTGATGCCTAGAGTGCCCAATCCATGAGGCTTAAATATAAGTTAGTTGTTTGAGGGTAGTGCTCGACAACACAATTTTTTTCTTTTCTAGGGCGTACAACTATACCAGGCCACACCGACCTTTTATTCTTCTAATCGATGATGTGTGTTTGCTTGTTTACTTTGTTTGTGCATTAGAATTACATATTTTTTATAAGTTTCTTAAAGTTTGATTGTTTATTATATGAATTGGATGCTAGGCTCTTTAGGAAATTAAAAGTTTCTAATTTAACTAATCAACTTTAATTTTTTAATAACTCATTACCTCACCTTCAACCCTAAGAATTTATTCAAAGAAAAATAAAGTTTAGTAACTCTTTAGCTATATGTGTTATGTTATAACACAATGCATACATCTTGCTTTTTATCTTGCAAATGGGGGTTTTGCATTCTTATATGATAGGGACAGGACTTCCTCTTTGAAAATTATTCCTTTGTAGTGGAGAACACCCCTTCTCTTTGATTCAGCCCATGACTCTATTTCATCATGCATATAGACATAAGACCTTCTCAAGCTTGAGTCCAAAATGATGAATCAAAAATAGAATAAAAATCTATAAAATTTTATTGCATTAGTATGAGGCATGATTTTCATACCAATCATAATCGAATCTCTTCAGAAGTGAGTTTAGGACTCTAGATTGATTCTTGAAAAATAACAACCTAGTCATCTTGCAATTATATATGATCATCCACATGGTTTAGAATCATAGGAGGTGTTAGCTGGAGGCCACTATAGGCAGTTGTAGGGTGATATCTCACCCTCTCGAGATAGTATATCATTCATTGATGTCATACTCAATAATTTTAATAAATACTCTAAGATTTGCATGGTGTGCCCCATCAATCACAATTTAAACACCATAACTACATTCAATGGTATGAAAATCAATAGGGTTGCCAAATGACATAACATCAATCTGAGATACTTTAACATATATTACCCTCACAAATGGGTTATCCAAAGCCTTCAATAAAAATCTCATCCAAATTTTAAAGAAGACACTCAACGATAATAAATGATAGTGACATGAGTAGTTAGTTAAGGCCTTGTGGGTTTACCGTATCATGCATAGGACTCTAATATAGTCCACTCCCATCTCTTTAGTGTATGGGTCCAAAGCCATTTTTCCCCTAGAAGGTCAACTCCCATCACTAAAAATAATTATGAGCAACAAAATCACATTCGAACAAAAGTACCAAGCTACAGTTGAAAGAACTTGAAGGTCTTCAAGAAAGATGCCTCCAAGCATGTTAAAATCTGAAGTTATACAAAGCACAAATAGTTCATGTTCACAATAAGTTTGTCCACTCAAGAACTGTTAATAGGTTATGGAACCTAAGCATGCGGGTGGCGGTGAATTGGGTTTTTTAAACGATTATCAAATTAAAACTTAGTTTTTAAACTTTTGCAAAATATTTATTTGCAAATGATTAAATTTAATAATCAATGAAACAGTGATGTAACAGTAACAAAGTAAACAAAATGCATAAAAGAAAAGTAGAGGACACAATGATTTTTATGTAGTTTAACCAAACCCAAAATGAGCCTACATCCATGTTTAGCAACCCAAGCTAGTAATTCACTAAGTCAAAAAGACATTACAATAAATCTCTCTTACTCTCTTTCATAGGTAAGTAAAACCTAACATCATACCTTCTTATACCGGGCAAGTACAACCCCAACAAAATACTTTTCTATAATGGGAAAGTACACAACACCATACTTTTCTACAATGAGCAAGTACAATCCAACATGGTAAAAGAGAACAAAAGAAGAAAGATACAAAGTATCTAACTCTTAATTTAAAAAGATTTTGCAATGAAGGCCCAACTAAAATAATATTAAGACAAATAAGATTGAAGAGATCAAACTTATATTTATATTTTATAAAATTGAATGAACTTGAAAGATTCAAATCACAATTTGAAAATGTAAAATATGATGATTAAAGTTCTTGCACAAAATGTAGGTCGATAAAATTGAAAATAAATTTCAACAAATTAAAATTTATGAAAGTCTTATGAATATAAAACCAATTCAATCATACCAAAGAGAAAATCTTTCAAATCTTAGTTTTTAAAAGATTTTAAAGATACAACATCGTACATTCATACTTTTTTTTTAATATTTTACTCCTAATTTTTACTTGGGTGAGAAAGGGGGTGGGGGCGGTGAATTGGGTTTTTTACAAGAATATCAAATCAAAACTTAGTTTTTAGACTTTGCAAAATATTTATTTGCAAATGATTAAATTTAATAGTCAATGAAAGAGCGATGTAACAAAAAAAACAAAGTAAAGTAAAATGCATAAAAGAAAAGTAGAGGACATAATGATTTTTATGTAGTTCGACTAAACCCAAAAATGAGCCTACGTCCATGTTTAGCTACCCAAGCTAGTAATTCACTAAGTCAAAAAGAGATTACAACAAATCTCTAGTACTCTACTTCACAGGCAAGTACAACCTAACATCATACCTTCTTACACGGGCAAGTACAACCACAACATCATACTTTTGTATAATGGGAAAGTACACAATACTATACTTTTTCTATAATGACAAGTACAATCCAACAAGGTACAAGAAGAAGAAGAAAGATACAAAGTATCTAACTCTTAATTTAAAAGGATTTTGCAGTCAAGTCCCAACTAAAATAATATTAAGACAAATAAGATTGAAGAGCTCAAACTTATATTTATATTTTATAAAATTGAATGAACTTGAAAGCTTCAAATCACAATGTGAAAAAGTAAAATATGAAGATTAAAGTTCTTGCACAAAATGTAGGTCGATAGAATTGAAAATAAATTTCAACAATTCAAAATTTATGAAAGTCTTATGAATATAAAACCAATTCAATCAAACCAAAGAGAAAATCTTTCAAATCTTTTGAAAGAAGAATGAAAAGAGACTAAGAGAATATTTTGACAATAAAGTACATAAAACTTTTCATTCAAATCAATCCAGCTTAAAAATTCAAGAGAATAAGTGAAAGCACTTTTCTTACTAAGTCCTTTATGTATAAGCAAAGAAATCTATGACTTGAAACTCTCTTGAAAGATGAATTAAAACAAACTTTAGAAATCTTTACCAATGTTAAAATAAATACTTTTAATTAATACAACATGAATGTCAAATATTTTGAATATGAAATTTATGAAAGATAATAAATATGAGATGTCTTAAAATTATTATCTCAAATCAGTCAAACCTAAAAGAATATTTTAAATTACTTTAAGTTGAATAAAAAGAGGTCATAGAAAAACCTTAACCATAAAGCTCTTAAATCATTTAATCTAAATCAAACCAATAAAACCAAAGATTCAAAAGATTGAAATAAAATAAATACTCTTACTCAAGTCTTCGTATGTTACTATAAGAAAACCACATATTACAAATGGATTAGTCTATTGTGAATTAAAAAAAATCCACTGATAAGTTAGTTTTCCAACTTGTTTTTGATAGATTTTACCTAGACAGTAAAACCCTGGTTGAAAATGATTTTTAACGGACCTAAAATCTAACAAAAAATAAATTTTGATGGATTTCCAACAGATTGTCAGTCGAAAAGTTCTTCAAGAAGAACTGATGGAAAGACAGTCTATAAATGCCATTGAAAAAGTGAACTACTAGAAATATTCGATAAGACTATTTTCAATGGCATTTCTAGTGGCCGTATCCACTAAAAATTTCTAGAAGAGATCGTCCACCAAAAAATCATGGAAAATTATTGTGTTAGAAATTTTTCGTCAATTTTTTGTATGCTTGTATTGAGATTATTGAAATAAAATCCATTAGAAGTCCACCAAAAACCTATACATAAATGAAAAAAATAATTAGAGCATTTTTAAATGTTATGAATATTACACTTGTAGAAGAATAAAAAAATAACTTCACAATTTTCTAACGTATAATAGCATTCTCTCAACATCCATATACGACTTGTAAATAGCTAATCTTAAGAATTTCTTTCATTTCATCCTAGTATTTTGAAAAACATTATAATAAAATAATAGTTTCAAAAAATTTAAATTAGGTTGAAATAGCAACATATAAACAAATTATTTACAAATGAGACTTAAATCCTGGTCATCCTGCTCCTCTTCCTCCTCTGTCTCTTACGGCTGCCTCTATGTATCTTCGTCATTCTAGCCTCCATTACAACCAAACGGGCTTCCATCTAATCTGTCATCCTTGTTTCCATCTCTTTGCTATGACATCGACACGTCTCTAAATAATCTCATCGATTGGCTGACTACTCATTCCAAAAAAATGAATGGCGGGCATCATATGTTAATCCCTATGAGCCTAGCCATAGATCCATTTCTTTTTAATAGTCTCTTTCCCTTTATCATACTTTGACTACTCTAACTGTCTATTAGACTTTCTTGCTTCATTGGAGCACTGACTAGTAACTTCCTTCAGCCTCAAGTAGTCATCCAATGAGTAATTAGAATATGAGTTAACTATAATAGATTGTTAAGTACTTATAATTCAGGAAATTAAGAGTTAACTTACATATGCTCTCTGTGATCGAACGCTAATCCACTATTGATCAGTCTGATGTTGATGTGTTCTACTATGTAATTCAATAGGAATAAGCTCACAGCCAAAAACTTTAGTCTGTACACATTTGAATGAAATTAATAAATCATGATTATAAGTTCAATTAATAAAAGTAATAAATGATTTTCCATCTTTCATTTGTATTCAGTGTGCAATATTAAACCTCTAGTACGCAAAGAGGTGCCCAAGCCCCCACAATCATAAGATTGATTTTGCTTTTCCTACTTCCTCTTGTAAATATAATTTGGGGACATACTCTGCAAAGGTCAACTCACACACCCTCCAATATAAAGAAGATTTTTCCTAAACTTGCATATGTCTGTGAACATATCGCATAGCCGGGTAGCCCCTCTAAACTCAATATTTCTTATGATATTTTTGGCTATGCTCTGCCAACCATCTAAAATCCTTCTATGACATCAAACAAACTAATGCTAATTAGTAATGCATTAAGATCAACTATTGCTTTAAAATTTATAAATAGTTTATGCAATAGCTCAAACTCTCCAAATCAATTATGTCGAACCTCAATTGGCACCTTCTTTCATGAAGCATATGGAGCATCATACTTGCTCATTATTATATCCTTAATTTATGAATAGCCTCCTTGGATGGATTGAACTTGAAATTTCTAACTAAGATTAGAACCATAATACACCAAAAGGAAACCTTTAAAAATACGCATACATGTTGCCCTCCTTCTCAATAAAATGAGTGTCATCGATGGCTCAGTGGGTATAAAAGTATCAAGCTGATCATAAGGCATATGATAGAGCCTAAGCTTCATGGAACCTATGGGTGTCTGATATGGGTAGAAAAGAGTAGTGTATCTAGGCTCTAGAGAATGGTAGTCACATGTACTGGCTAGTCCAATAGTCTGAGGTGGCAATATCAAAATGGAGGTCGAGGTAGTGGCTGTAGTCGTAGCCTGAATAGTGGGTCGAGACACAACCTTCTTCTTCAACTTGAAGATACTCGTAAATGATCATTGTGGAGCATCATCACCACCACTTGATGCCATTTATATGTAATAGAAAATAAAATGATTAAATCATTCATAAATGATATTACTTAAAAAACTTAACAACAATAATAAAAAATTATAATTAGAATTTTAGTATACAATTATAATATATAAAAAAGATAATACATGAATTGTATTATGCAAGTACAATATATTAAAAAAGAATGTTAAAAAGTAGTACATAAATTGCAGTGGATAGGTACAATACATGAAAAAAAACTATTTCATAGTTAAAGTATGTTAAAAACATAATATTATCTCTAGACTACTCTTTTTAATGTATGTCTACAAAAGAAAAGTGAAAGAACCTTTAACAGATGTGTCAAGTTTTTTACTCTAATGAATCAGTAGAAGTTGAGTTTATAATGTCATGTTCATCATCATCCTCATTACTCTCATCTTAAGACTGAATAACTTCCTCAAAATCTACATTAATATCAATCAAACTCACAACTACCCTATATCATCAACTGGAAGTTTGAAACTCACCATCTCATCCTCTTGATGAACTTTAATGGTGTTTTTAACTTCCACTCTTGTACTAGGTTTGATTTTAACTACCACAACCCATTCCATTTTCTCTCTTCTTCTTTCTAGATATCTTAGGTAATACACTTGTGTGGCTTGATGTATAAGGATAAATGGATTATACTTAGCATATTTTCTATTCAACTTCACTTAAGTGATCTCATATGATTTATGCTTTCTTATCCCTCTATTACTCACAGGATCAAACCAATTACAAATGAATAGAATGATATTCCTAATATTTGATCCAAGATCTGTAATTGTATAATTTCTTATAGAACTCCATAGTAATCTCTTTCATCATCTAAATGTGTATATCCTTAAGTACAAACATCAGAGTTATATATTTTCTTTCATTTAGACAAAGAACTGGTGTGAAATTGATTACCATTGACTTCATAAATCTATCATGTACTTATAATTCACTTTCTACCCTATGCTAGGTCATGAAGGTCCTGATTCTCCTCCCGTTTCTCCAATAATGAACCTAGAACATTAAGAAAAATTAGGAAGTTGTGTAATTAGCATAGAAAATGTATTAATCACATGTAATCTAATTATGGTTGAAAATTAATCTTCAACATTCTTATTAATAGTGGCAATGTCATTCAAGTTTAATGAATTCACAAATAACCTAAACCCAATAATTAAATTAACAAAACTAGGTATGAGATATGTTTGATTAAAAATAAAATGATATTATGGCATTAACATGCTTACTCAAGAAAAGGTTAAACCACATCACAGTTTATCAGAATAGTAACTATATCTTCCCTAAGCTCCTTGTCATTCAGATAACATGATGTGCTTCTACCAATGTTTTTTGGAATGGTTGAAAAATAAATAACACATTTCATGAAGATCCAACACCATCAATATTATCTGAATGTGCATGTGACTCAAAATAGTAGGAGTCAAAATTTGCATTCTCTTGGGCCAAGTAAGCTTCATATATTGAATCATCGGGTTGATTTATTCTTCACAATTTATTTTAAATTTATTCAAGAATTTACATGAATTTTGGGAAAAAGAAGATGTAAATTAAATATTAATTGATATTACTACTATTAATAAATAGCTACCTCTCAAATGGGTCAGCGAGTAATATTGCACTAGACTTCCCATTTTAACTTCGTATGGTAGATGTATTAGTAGGTGCTCCATGGAGCCAACAAAGGTCGGGAATATCTTTTTGAGCTTACATACAATGACTAGAATGGTTACTTCTATTTATTTTATTACTTTTAAATTTAATTGAGCTAAGGATAGTTTCTTAAAGAAGAGACTAAGCTCCATTAAGATTTAGAATTTGCTTTCGTAGAGCAGTGAATGCAACTAGAAGTAAGCATTGTAGAGAAATGTGGCAGTCATGGCTCTTCATTCCAAATTATTTTCCCATTCCCAAATTAATGCATCTACTCAAATTGGATGTGTATCCATATGATAACTTTAATGACTATACCCACTCACATACTATTCTTCATTCTTCTAATGTGAAGCGGTATTTTTCTTTAGCATTCTAAAATGTACTAGATGTAGTCTCTCTCAATTTTAACAATCTTATATGACAATATTCCTTTAAGCCTAATCTAGCCTTCACATTATCTTTAGTTTTTCCTTTAACATTCATCACTGTGTTTAAAATATTGTAAGAAATGTTTTTCTCTATGTGCATCACATCAAGATAATGCTTATCAAGTTAGACTTTTAGCATGGTAGATCCCAAAAAATACTCATCTTTGTCCAATTATGGGCTACATCATAACCCAAAATATGACTGTTAGATAAAATAGGAGAATCAATTATGGTCAAGATAGAACTAAAAATAGGATATAAATCATCCACACTCAAACTTGGAGGTGTCTTAGCTTTCTTGACTCATTTTTTTTTATGAATGCATCCTTATTTCTTCTAAATGGATGATTAGTAGGGAGGAACATACAATGATAGTTGAATCAAAATTTTCTTTATAATTTTAAAGAGTAAATGCCTTTGATAATTCCCTGTTGTATGGACAAGCTAACTTTTCATAGTGCTTCCTAACAACATTCCATATGTAGGAAAGTCATTGATAGTACACATAAGTGCTAATTTCAAATGAAAGTTTTATTGTGCAATAATATCTTATGTCACTACATCAATGTCTCATAAATTTTTTAGCTCATCTATTAATGGTTACAAGTACACATCAATCTTTGATTTAGGGTTATGTAGCCCACGAATCATAAAAGTCAAGAACATATATGGAGTTGTCATGCACATCTTTAGTGGTAAATTATATTGTGTAACTATCAATGGCCAACATGAATAGGGTGATGCAGAAAGATTAAATAGTGTAAAACTATCAATGCAAATGCTAGGTCTAACATTTTATGGCTCAACTATAAAATTTGGATAATTACAATTGAAATGCTTCCACACTTATTTGTCTCATGGATGACTCAAGATATGTAATGCATTTGATCGTGAGCTAGGCTGAACACATGAAATCGTACAGTCTCTACAAACATGAAGTTAGTAGTAAGTAGAATAGACACTTGAGTGGTACATCTTTCTATTTGCATTATTTTCTAGTGTGTGGCTTGAACCTAGATACTTTGCAAAATTTTAATATCTTACGCACTGTCCTTATAATATGGCATACAATCATTGACATAATAGTTAATTTTTTCCAGCTCAGTCGTAGCATTGACACAAACTTTGTTCTATACATGTCTTTAGGAACTAAGTTTTTCGTGAGTTTGTCTCTTTTAACAACCCTACAAATTGGTTAAAGCATTCACATGCCAAATTAAGTTCAATTTTAATATTTAGCATTCTTACAGCCATAGATAGCTCAGTGTGGTTTATGCATCTTTCCCACAATGGTTGTGTGCTGGATTTAGCATTTTTATTAGGTGGCTCCTCCTCTGTACAGTACTCTACTCTAGCAGCATCATTAATCATTTCTTTATAAGTTCAGATAGAATCATATTCATCTGAAAGGCATGCATGACTTATTAAAGCACCACTGTCAGCATTAATATGTGGTTCGAATTCACCATGTGAAGTCCAAAATCAATAATTTTGTTGGAAACCCCTCTTATACAAGTCTACTCTGACATCATCTAACTTTAAGAAAGTCTCATTCTTATGCCCCAAACATGGACACCGAAACATTACTTTGAAAATGTAAGAAGGAAGTTGAAATGCCATGTGTATGAAGTGCTTAACACCACCCAAGAATTCATTAGTTAATCCTTTCTGCCTGGATATAATTTTGTACATCCATGATTGCTTACTATGGATATCCATAAACTATATAAATTAATTAAATATGGGAATTCAATTAACATTCTATCAATTAGATAAGTAGTATTGATTGCATAATAAATAACCATTAAATTACTTAGAATAATAATTAGGCTTAAATTCCTAAAATAAAATTTACAAAAAAATACAAAACCTAGCATCTACAATTAAGGATCTACACATAAATAAACATTTTAAAGGAAGATTTAGCAAATTAAAAAAATGGAGTAGATTTAACATAAAAATCATAAAAATTCCTTAAACTTCAACTCCCTATTTCTCACAAACCAATGGATGAAATCATGAAAAGATTGTATTAGAATGAAGAGATTGAGGCATACCTTGATTCTATGAAGGAAATGGAAAAAGTAGATGCATTTCGGATGCAAATCGATGAGCTCTTGGTTAGAGTCATCAACAAATCAACTGGTAATTTTAGATGGAAAAGTCTACCAAAAATATGTAATTTTTCTATAGTGTGTGTAAGCAATGAATTCAATTAACTTGATGTGAACTTCCCAAGGCTTAAAAAAGGCATGAAACTTATGAATATGATCTCCACTTGGATGTAGTTGAAGTTAAGAAGAGAGGATATGGACTTAACCACTAGTTTTTAAAGTATGGTCTCAACCAAGGATGAAGGAAAAAAAGGATGACAACTCTTTGCACTTTGCTTCAATCAAAACTTTAAGCAAAGTTTCATCCAAGAGATAAGGATAACAATGGAAGATGGTTGAGAGATTTAGCACTTAGAATCTAAAATAGTCTCTAAAATCAAATTGCAAAGGGTCAGCCTAGTAGAGAGAGTCAAGAGAGATTGACCCAAGTCTAAACCACATTATATAGAAAAGGAGAAAGGAGGGGCCGGCCAAGCAAGAGAAGAGTTGGAGAAAAAATTTAATTAAAAAAAAGGATTCAATTTTGAATCAATCAAATAATTAAGATATTTATAATAAAGATTTCAGCCAAATGAGATTAAATGAGAGAGAGAGAGAGAGAGAGAGATAAGTGAGAGAAAATATATTAATGAAAATAGTTTAAATTAGGAGTGGTTAGTTCAAAGAATCGACTAAGGAAAGGAAATCAAATAGAGCTAGGATTTAAACTTTGAAGTAATTAGAACATGATGTAATATTAATTCAAATGAGATTTATGAGCATGTGGGTCAGCTAAGAGAGAAGGAAAATAAGGATGAATAAAAACTTAACAAAATAACCAAAGTCCATATAGAAAAAAATATTCTAAAAGGAAATTATTTGAACTAAATTAAAATTTGAAATGTCCAATTAATTTGATCAGCCAAACCACATTCCAAACAATGATTTAATTAGGTTTAATGCATGATACATTTAATATTTATTAAATTAATTAGAAAGAGATCAAAGAGGAAACTACAAAATTAATTCAAATAAAATAAATAGAAAAAATCCACAAAGAATTTTGGCCAAGGGGACTTCCCATAATTAAAATGATCTCAATCAATCAACTAATTCAAATCAAGAAAGAGTAAGAGGCTTTTTGAATAATAACCATTGTTAAAAATAATTTAAATTAAATTAATTAGGGGCCAAACAAAAAACTTTTCAAAAATGCAATGATTTACAAAAGGAAAGAGTATAAAATCATGGCTCATTTGAATTCAAAATTGAAATAACTTAAAGTAATCCAAATTAACTAAAATTAGCTTAGTTAAAGTTAGATAGGCCAAAAATATTTCATAAATGAATAAATCCAAATTTGCATTAATATGGAAATGTATATTTAATTTTGATTCAAAATAATTTAATTTCAAATTTTAAATAAAAAGATTTTTGAAACTTGAATAAATGATGGAAATATTATTAAAATATATTGAATAAATCTCACATGGTCATTCAAAATCTTCAAAAATTAGGAAAAATTATTATCAAAATAACTAAGATGATTTAAGAGAGAAAATAAAAGGATAAGAGAGAAAAAGAATAATTAGGATAATTCTTGAATAGTTTTATTCTCAAGCAAAAATAAATGAATAATTAATGCAACTAAGCATGAAAATATTTAATTTAAGTATGAAATAAATTCATGTTACTTGAAAGCACAATAGGTGATAATTAAACTCATGTAAGTGATTTAGATTATCCAAAAGGATAATTCAAGAAAAAAATTAAAGATAATGTAATTTTAAAATGTTGAAAAATATGGAGAAGTTTAAATAAAATATATTGAAATGAGTAAGCCATTAACTTTATTTTATTGAGCTCTTATTTGTCTTATTACTGTAAGTCATAGAAATGTTTTAAAATACCCTAGTCTAGCTGATATCACTTTCTCGATCTGATTATGCTACTTGAGTCTGATGAATTTCCTGAAACACTTGAAATAAATACTTAGTAGCTTCGAGAATATATATTTATCACCAATATAAATATAAATTAAGAATAATATTCATAATGATTAATGTGGATAATTTATCGTGCAAAAAATAATTAGTTTTTATTATACAAAGTTTATTTTCATTAATAAAATGGTGAGATACACAAAGTGTGTACTCAACAATCTATCTATTTGATGATGACAAACCCTTATTGGTGTGAAGGGTAATTATAATGATAAAAATATTTTATCCCCCTCACTTAATACATATGTGAGAAATTAAAAATCTAACTAACATCACTTGTGATATATACCAACATCAACATTTCTTCCCCTTTTGACATCATCAAAAGGTTCACAATAAATCAGAAGTTTGTTATATCAATAAAATTATACCCCTTAATTAAGTGTAAAAGTAAATTAACATGCGATGATAAAAATAAAAATAATTAAAAATTAACATGCTTGATATTCTCCCATTGTTTAATGTAAATCAACATATAATGTTTTCATATTAAACAAACTTTTAAAAAATATAAAAGAAGAAAAGTATTATATGTTATGAAAATAAACAATTAAGGATAAGATAGATACAAACATGTCTCTAAAGTAAAATTTTAGCAAATTTTGAAGCAATTTGATATTCCACATTTTAATTATTTAAAATGAACAATATTTTGAGAATAATAACAAATTAACATATCAACGAAAATTATCTTATCATCAAATCAAATGTAATCAAATCAAATTTTAATTGAAGAATAAAAGATAAAAATATAAATTTGCTTGAACATTGAAGATATATACTACAAGAGAATTTTTAATCATGCAAAATGATTCATGGAACCTAGTTATATATTTATTCCAAATTAATGTGTACAAGCTAATTTATGAATCATATCTAGTTTTTAACATAAGCTAAGTCAAATTAATAATCGTGAACTATGTAAAGAAATGATGAGTTCCAAATTAAGGATATTGAGCTATGGATCACAAAACATATGTTGAATACACTTGATTGAAATTAATACACTATTAAAAATCACAATTTATTAAAGGGGAGGAATAAGAGATCAATCACATAAGAAATTATAAATATCAAGTATGTAAAGCATTTTATTTTGAAAACTAGAAACTAATCTAGTTTAAAGATTAAAAGGTGTACATAGTATGAGCAACTAAATTTACTTATCATGAATTTTAAAGAATTTAAAATATGAATCCAAATCTTGATAAATAAAAACATTTATGGGAAAAACATTATAAAACTCATAAAATCTATGAAATTATTAAAGCCACAATGAACCAAATAATATGTGAAATTTATAGAATTTATAAAAATATTTTCAAATTATATTTTGAAATAACTCATTAATTAAAAGAAATAAAATATGAAGTTTAAATAGATTAATTAAATATGAGTGAAACATAACTAATCTAAGGACCTAAATATATGTAACAATGGTATTAATGAACAATATAAAATACATTACCTCATGTCATTAATTTTGTATATTACATTGAATGAATACCTTTGGGTGATTTAATATTACTTCTGTATGCCTATATCACTTATCTTCATAGGTCCTTCATGAAGACAAGCCTACAATACAAACTCATTTTCTAGAATTTTGGTATCCAAGAAATCTTGGATCCTGCAACATTAATAGCATTACAAATATTTGAATATGTTGATGATGGGCTATGAAAAATTAGTTCCCTTAGGAATCCAAATTAATGAACATAAAGCATTTAATTGCATGGATCTCCTAAATGAACAAACACACAAAACATGACCTTGCCTATAATAATAAGTACAAGTAACTTTGGGTAAAGCATGCATAAATGAATTATAACTTCTAGGTTTATTTTTAGAGAATGAGCTAACATACTTGTGAGATGTACAATTATTTGAAGTATGTGAATAACATAAATATTTCTTGCAAGACATGGATAGATTTGAATGTAAAGTATGTGAGCAACTAAAACTTGTAAAAAATAAATATATACCATTTAATTTACTTCTAATTTTAGTATTCTCACTTTTTAAACTTTCAATCTTAGTGTGGAAATCATGTTCAACTTTATTTAGATAATAAATCATTTTGCAATACTTCATTTTTATCTTCTAAAATTTTTTATTTTGGAAATAAACTCATCATGATAGCAAGATGTAGAGGTGCTAGATAAATCACTTAGCAAATCATTTACTTTAGAATTCAATGAGGATACTTAATTTTCAAGAAAACAAATCATACCATGAGTTTTTTGAGCATCTAATAAAAGTGACTCATTTTCTTTCATCAAAATGTGAATATTTACTTTATAACTTCTAGACTTTCTTTTAAGACAAATGGCATGCACTTGGGCTTTGAATTTATTTTGTGGAATTCTTAATAAGAAGACCCTTTTCTTATAAGGACTCCTCATACCTTATAATCACAACTATATAATAAATGAGAGCATCAAGTATATTTGTTTTAGATTTAAATAGATAATAAGTAAGAAAACTCATCAGAAAGAGATATTTTATAAAAATAAGAAATTTTGTTTTCTGTGGTGTTTTAATTTGGAGTCGTTGGGACACCACACAGATTTTAGGGGTACTTATTGAAGTGATCGGGTATAACATTAAGGTATGATGTACCATCTTGAAAGATGAAAACATCACCCTATAATGGACTTAATCACCTAATAAAGACTCCTAAGGCAGATGAGTCTTTGTATATGCCATAGATCTTTCCCCTACTTTACATGGGAAAGTAAAGCAGGATTATTTTATGTCGAGTTCTTTAGTTCCCTATGGAAGAAAACTTCCATAGTTAATTACATCCTAGAAAATGGGAATTTCTCAAGAACACTCTCAATTAAAGTAGTCAATAAATATCTCCAAAGACTTCGAAGTTAGACTATCAAAGGATTTGGTATTTTAGAAAATTAATTGGGAAGTTCAAATAGTAGACTTATTTTTGTATTGAAAGGAAGATATGTAGGGAGTACTCATGATAGGAGAAAGTGTAGTAAGCACTCCTATCCTATGGTGAGGGTTTACATGTTTGAAAGAGAGTTTATTTTAGTTTGAGTTAAAAGTTTATTAGAATTCTAGGGCTTATAGTCCATCAACACAAGCATGTGAAAATACTTAAGAGGTGAGGACTTATATTCGTTGCCCAAAGAAAACAAATAGTCTCAGAACCTAAATCTAGGATGCTTTAGCACAAGCTAAAAGAATGACTTAAATCTAAACAAAAAATGGGACATAAATGTTTTCCTCCACAAGAGAAGATAAACCCACCCGACTCTTCTAGACTTACAATAGCCTGGAGTGGTTGCTAGCTAACACCTCCTATGATCCAAAATCATGTAGGTCAATATCATATATATGTAAGATAGTATATGCTACTATTTAATTATGAAAGAGACTAGAGTCCTAAACTCACTCTCTAAGAGACTAGACCATGACTAGCATGAAAACCTGACTTGGCTAAATGCAAAATTTTACAATTCTTAATCATTTTGTCACATTGATTTGGAAAAAGGCTTAGTATGATTATGCTTAAATGCATAAAGAAATGAGGTTATGGGATAAATCAGTGGGAGGAGGTGTTCGCCACTACAAGGGATTCCCTCACAGGTCTATTCCCCTATCATGTAAGAGTAGAGACCCTCCCTATTCATGAGTGAAGCAAGATGTTATGCATGATTGTTTTCACATACATCATTCAGCTAAAGGGTTGCTAAATCTTTTAATTATCTTGATTATAGCCTAAGCTTTAAATTGAGGTTATGAGTTGTATTTAAAATTTAGTTGTGAGTTGTTAGTAAGGGTTGAAAAATTAATTTTATCTTAAAGAGCCTACTGCATCCAGGCTACACATTTAATCATCAAACTTAAAAAACCTATGAAAAACATGTCATTTTTATTACACAAGATAAACAAAATAATCAAACATTCATGGATTTTTGTAAAATAATAAAAGGCCAGTGTGACTGGGTAATACTATACACCCCAAAAATAAAAGAAGTTGGGTAGCCAAGCTCTACCCTTATACAACCTAGATTACAAAGAATATTACAATTATAATTAGACAAATGCTATGGGGGTCTTCATAACTTTACTCTTCTCCTTCCTTTTGATTTGGTTTTGCTCCAAGGCTTCACAAGGCCCCCTAGGTCTTTGCCTTCTAGGCACTGCTCATATTAAACCACATAACACTAATCCTAATTCTTATTGTAAAATTACATAATTGAAAAAATAAAATCTAACTACACCTGTAAAATAAATGTTAGCTAAACAACCATACAAATAAAGTAGTTATATTCTATCAATTTGGACTTAACACCTTGCATATAGGTAACCAAGCTCACATGTCCTAATCTGGATTATGAAAAAGGGGAATAAGCAACCTACAAACAAAAGCATATATATTGATTTTTATTTTAGCACCCCTATAGCATAATCCCCTGTAGAGAAAATTATTAGGCTAATAACGACCTAACATATAGTCTACGGATAAATAATCCTAAGTACCAGTCTAAAACATAACATCACAAAATAAAATACAACATCACAATATACACCATCTTAACTTAGGGCTAAAAGTGGTGACTTAGTTTTGTAATGTGTGTGTGAAGGCTTTGTGTGGTATGGCTTAGCAAGACTTTAGAATTATAATTGTCTAAAGTTTGGAATTGTTTTATTCAAATATTAGCAGAGGTTTCACTTCAAGTTATTAAGAGGGTTGGAGGGTTTTATTTTTATTTTATTTTCTTTTATTTAAAATTTAGTTACCATCTAGTTGTTGTAAAGAGAGGAAAGGTACTTAACCCCATTCATCCCTATCCTAAGTTATTCTCTAAAGCATGTTGTTATAATTTGGTTTCTTTTAGTGAATGATTTGTTAAATATTTCATTAATCCTAAATTTGGATTAATCTTAAAGGGTCCTATTCAAACATGAAAGGCATCTCAAGATTAATAAAATTGAATCACTATCACTTGGATAATGTTACATCATTCCTTTTTAACATCAATAGCATGCATATGATTTTGAACATAAATGCTTATACATGTAATATATTTTTGGCACACTTAAATAATTATGGATGCATATATTTTGGTAGAAAAGAAGGATTCCATTCTTTGCTAAGAATAGATACACTAATATTAAAGATTTAAGAAAGAATGTGTCATTGTTAAACCATGAAAGTGAGGTAATCTATTGTATATTAGCAAATTTATTTACTCATGTAAACTAAAGCACTATCCAAATTCTAATGTATGTAAACACATGAATGAAATTAATTAAGTGCATGCCATTGCTCAACCAGAGAAATTAAGTAATTTAAGACCTCCTTGGGCTACTTAAATCCTCGTATTCCTAGAATGTCCAGACTATATATTTACTAACATTCAAAAACATGTAAACATACACATGAATCATGAAAATAAAATAATACATTAACATGTTTAAGTTATAAGAAAATGTAAAATACATATGATATTCATAGCCAACATCAATTTAAATTTGTTTCACTAATTTATAACTTTAAAAATAATTTGAGATTTATTAGTCATAATTGCCATACATATAATAGGATTAATTAAACACATGCAACTTTCATATATATTCATATTCATTTGATTCTTGTATTTGAAAACATGAATACATGATATCAAATGGCATACAAGTTTATGATGATTGAAAAGGAATAATTAAACATTGCCACATGATACATTCAACCACATTACTTCCTAAGGACAATCAAGTTGAAAAAAATAGTTAAGATCAACCAAAGTTATTATGAAGTTTGATTTTGGATTTGAATTATTAATCTTAAAGAGGAGAAATGATATTTGATGTTTTACTCCATCCCACATTAGTAACTTAATGTGTTTAAAGAAAAATAATTAAGTAAATTTTATGGATTGGTTAAGTTCAAATCATTAAGCAATTGATTTAATTTCCCTTTCCTAAGTCTCCTTAATTTGATTAACCACTTAATCACGAGCCTTGAATGATATGCTAATGAGAAATTAAAATGTACAATGCACTTAGAGGGCCTAATGCAATTAGGCATATGCTTAAGGGCTAATTAGATTAAAGAAGAATCTAATTAAGTACTTATATGATTTTTCCACACCCACTGGTTAACCATATGTTCCTTAAGGTTCTTTACATTTTTAAACACATAAAGAGAAACCCATGAATTCAATTTGAATTATCTTTAACATTTATCATTTTAGTTTGAGTTATCATCCCATTAATATTACTTAATTAACCTCTAATGAAATCATGCATTAACTAACCCTCCCATTGAAATACACTTAGGAAAATAATTAGGAAAGAGGTCTTAATTACTTTCCCTCATCATTCCCCACTACTAATAGTGATTAAGCATCATTAATCATTTAAAGTTTACTATTTAGCTTTTCTAATAATTATTAAATTGATTAGGGAGGGTAATTAAGATTAAGATTTCAAATTCTACATAATAATTTCAGAAAATTATAGGGACATCCCATAAAACTAACCCAAATCAATTGGCCATTAATTGGGATAATTAGGAATGACCGAATTGTTCATTAAACCTTAGGGATTTTATTTTTATTAAATTCTCTATTTACCCATTCAAAAATGAGTTTATTCATATTTTTTGGATTTTTCTATAATTATTTATGAATTTTTGAAGTCCTAGATAATTAATTACATTTTAATCACTTGATTAAGCCCTTAACGCATCGACACCATGCAGGAGCTGATGTGGCGACACTTTTCACATTGCATTGCGGGATATGATATTTAAAATGACCTGGTTGAATCAGTGACGGTGGATGCAATTTCATCCTCACCATCCGATCTTAAGATCAAATGACAAAGATTAATCTATGATTCCTATTGGATTAAATTAAAAAAATCTAATGGATTAAATCATGGTATCTATTTTAATCATGAAATGGACAGCCAATGATTTGTTATCCCCTGAGTGTTGGAAGATGGACACTGTCTGCTGCTTGTTCTGAGCTCAACAAAGCTCATGGGATGTCAGGATTGACTCAAAAATGTGTAAGGAGATGATTGTGAGGATCCTGTAGTAGAAATCCCATGAAATCACACTTTGCTCCATAAAAGACCAACACTAAGAGATTTTCTAGAGTTTGCTTGAGTTTTACCTTTGGAGCTAGAGACCAGTTGTTCAATGACTATGGTAGCTTCATTTTGAAGAGATAAAGTCCTATTGAAAAGATCTCATGTTGTCTCCCTGCCAATACTTCTATGGACCAAATGCCATAGCTAAGCTCATCGGAGTTGGTCTTGGAGAGCCTTCTAGTGATTGAATCAATTGGGAATCTTTGTTTTGTCTCATTGGAGCTAGGGGAAGGAGGGAAGAGTTAATTTTAGCTTGGTTGAGTTTTGGTGAGGTTGGATGGATGGGGTTCTCAGTTTTGAACGGGAGCTGGTCTCGTTAGTGATGGGTTGCACTAAGGGATGAAAGAAGCTTTGGGACTGCTTGGAATGTAAGAAAGCTCTGTCTCATGTTTGGATGGATGGGGAGAAATATACTCTCCTCCCCAAGTGAACCAAGGGATGATAATGGATTAGCATTTGGCAGTCGTCCGATAAGTGTAGGAGGCTAGAGATGGTAGTGGACTACTAAAGTGGAGGAGCTTGAGAGGCTGAGGCAGTGGCATGGGCTGGCATGGGGTATACTTCCTCCTCCAAGTGAACTAATGGGGTGCCTTAAGTGAGTTCACCCTCTCATGACCCAAGGCTAAACCCAACAACCTTAAGTCAGGTTAGGTCAGTGCTCCAAGTGTCCAAAATGAGTTAAGGGTGGTTGTGATGGCTTGAGGAGTAGGTGAGACCATCCAAATGGGGATTTTGTCCCATTTGGGTGGGTTGGTTCATGGGTTTTGACCAATACTTGGTTCACCATGGGTTGGGTTGATTTGGGATAACCTAAGGATGACTCATTCCAAGTTTGGTTGGGTTTGGACTTAGTTTGAATGGATTCGGCTTAATTTGACCCATATGTTCAATTGGATTTGGTTGACCAATTGGTCAAATTGGTTCAACCCAAGGGTTTGGGTGTGTTCAATTGATTATTTGGAATGTATTGGTGCCAATGGTTTTGTTTAATTTAAAGTGAATTTGGATTTGGTTCACTTGGGTTTATTTGGGTCAAATGGGTTAAGTTGACCAATTTGGTCAAATTGGCCAAATTGGCTTTAGTGGAAGATTGATTTAGGTTCAATTGTTCATTTGAGAATAATTATAGGTGTTCATTTGAGTTAAGTTGGATTTGGGAATGGTTTTGTTCAATTTGGCCCATTAGGCCAAATTGGCCTTAGCAAGTCAATTGGGTTGGTTTGATTAAATTGGGTTCAATTAAATGTTCGATCATGTTCAATAATCAATTTTTGATTGATTAGAGGCATTAGTTTCAATCAATTAGATTTAGGATTTGATTTGGCCCAATTTGGCCCGTTAGGTCAAATTGGGTCAAGTGATGAATTGGGCTTCATTTGGTTTAATTGGTGGTTGAGTCATGTTCAATAATCAATTTATGATTGATGGGAGCCATTGATTTCCATTAATTGAGGTTGGAATGAGGTTTTTCATTTTGGTTCATATGGGTTAATTAGGTCAACCTGATCAAATGATCAAACTAGCTTGGTTTGACCCAATTGATTGCAATTAGTCAATAAAGGATGATCAACAATCTTTATAGATGATATTAGATGGGTTGATTCAATCCAATTTGGGTTGGATTAAAGTTTGAATCAATTTGGTCATTTAGCCCACTTTGGGTCAAGTAGATCAAATGGGTTGATTAAGTTGAATTGGATTGTATTGAGTGTTCAGAGTAGTTCAATGATGGATTTAGGGTTGATTGATAGCTTTGATTGCAATTGATTTATGTTTAATTGGCTATTGATTCATTTGGACCCTTTCGGGTAAAATGAGCCAACTTGGGTTGATTAGATTCATTTAGTTGAATTGGCTTGATTATAGGTCTTGGGAGGGTTTGGAATAGAGTATCGAATTGGAGTGCTTTTGTTGAAAATCAATTGGATTGGTTTCAATTGAATAGGCTTAAGTCAGAAGATCATGGGATGATTGTAGGATTGATTTAGGTCAAGGGTTAATTTAATTTGGCTTGGAGCTTGGATAGGGAACCAAATTCAATTTGAGGTTGGTTGTGTTGGCTTGAGGTTGGTTTTGGATGAATGGATAAGCATGGGTTTTGGTCTAGACCATAGGATTGGTAAGACCTATTTGTCCTAAGGTACCCTAAACTTAGGGTATACCTTCCTAAGTTCCTAGGCTTGGGTTTAGTGTTCCATTAATTACTAGAAGTATCCTATGACTAGAGAAATCTAAGTGTCTAGAAGATTCTTATGTCTAAGATGGGAAGGATGAGTCCTCACTCCAAAAGTGAGTTCAAGAAAAGGACCCCAATAGGTGTGGTGTAATTGACAAGGCACACTGCATCTATTGGCGTTGACTGAGATGATCAATAGCATCCGGGAAGTACACAAGGACTAATGAAGGACTACCCATACTTGAGTGAGAGGTAAATTGAATTACAGTCTTAGTGCGATGCAATTCATTCTTTATCAAGGGCATGGAAAAGATGAATGAACTCAGTTTGATTTATTATGAATTAATTTCATGACAAGGGCATGAAGAGAGATCCGCTAGTGAATTTGTACATGAATTTGATTGATTGGAGATTGATTTATGCCAAGGGTATAAAGAAGGATCTATTGAGGATTGAGGTTTGAGTGAATTTGTTTTATTTAATTTGATTATCATGATTAGTTTTGATTTGAACTTAGGTTTTGAGTTGATTTGATTGGATTATGTTTGATTGGTTTGGTTTAAGTTTGGTAATTTATGTTGATTTGATTTTGTTGATTGCTTTGGTTTGAGTTTGATGATGAATTTTAATTTTGAATTTGTTGATTGATTTAGTGTGGACCTTGTCAGTTTGTGATGGACCGCACTAAGGAGGGGTTGTATGAGCTTGGACCTACCTTAGATTAATCAATCCAAAAGGGTTGTCTACTAGCCATACAGTATAGACTATCCAACCTAAGGGTTTCCCATTAGTTTACAAAAGAAGAAAGCTTAGGGACTCACATCTTTCAAAGTAGAATCAGCCATTAGAGTGACCTGCTGATGGTATAACTATCAAACCCAACCTAGGGTGACTATCAAGTGAGTGCCACTGGAGGTCTTATCTCAACTTAGTGTAGTTAATGCGATTCCTATAGAGTTTTGCTGACACTGCCTAAAAGATAGGATGCCTACTTGGGAAGTGGTACCTCTAGGGGTCTTATCCTAATCCATAAGAGATTTTATATTATTTGTTTGTTTATTTTGCATGGAACCTATTAGTTTGCAAGGGGCCACACTAAGAAGGAGCCATGGGGCTTTGGCCTATCTTAGGTTTACTAGCTCAAGGGATAGTCTATACATCCACACTATAGAGCTTCCAACTATAGGGTGATTACTAGGAAAGGGGACTGTCCATTCTGAGCAAGTAACTGGGTCATGTCTAGATGGGGTCTTGAAGACGTAATCTAATTAGAATACCCACATGGAAGGTTCATCTAGGGGTCATATCCTAATCTTTGAAATATAGAGCCTCTAAGTTTATGATGACTAGCTTAGGGAGATAGTGCGGGGAATCAAATTTGCTTGAGAAGTGTTATCCACCGACTGGGTTACTATCTATAAAGCAACACCGCAAACCTAAGGTGCTCATTTTTTGTAATGATTAATCTAGGAAGAAAGCATCAATGACTCACATCTTCCTAAGCAGAATTGATCATAAGGATAATCTACCATCGGCTAGACAGCTACTATTCGACCTAGGGCAACTACCAAAGTGGGGAGTCACAAAGAAAGATTGAAACCAATCTTGAAGTAATCAGGAGGAAGGGGAGCCACTAAAGGTCTTACCCTAATCCTTAGATATAAAGTTGCCTAATGAGTGTGTAGTGGCTAGCTCAAGAAGAAAGCTTAAGGACTCACATATTTTTAAAGAAAGCCAGCATCCAGGTAGCTTTTTGGTCATGTAATAAGGCATACCACACTAACAAGGAACACATCGATTTGCAATGGTTATGCTAGAAAGAAAGCATGGGGTCTCACATCCTCCTAGGCTGAAAAGACCACTAGGGAGAAAGACTAACTAAGTAGTGGATCGATCTTGACCTCGAGCAACTACTAAGTGACGGCCACTAGGGGTCTTATATCAACTCAAGGTAACCCAAAGCAATTAGATTTGTATTTTGTTTTGTTTATGTTTGTGTGCAATTTTGGGTTCATGATGTGTTAATGAAGGATAGGATGCCGGTTCTCTTATGCCTACCCTAAACACTCCATGAAAGAAATTTGGCAATTAAAAACATTCAATTTGGAGAGAAGTTTGATTAAAATGGAATTTTATTGATGGAAATTTATTTTGAACATTGTTTATGCATAATATTTCTTTAGGTAAAGCCCTATTGATAGGAAGCACTGGGTGTTTTCCTTTATGGTTAATGAGTTGATAGGATCCACCTTGATATGCCTTTTTTATGGAGAAAGGGCCTTCCCAAGTAGGTTCAAACTTTCCTCCCATCTTACGATGGGCAATAATTGGTCTCTTTCAAACTAAAACAAGCTCTCCTACTTGAAAAGCTCTAAGGTGGACCAACTTGTTATGAGCTTAAACCATTTTTCTTATATAACTTAAGGTTTTGGCATGCTCATAAGTTTCTTTCCTAACCTTCGAGCTCTTCTAACTGCAATTTAGTGTTCTATTTGGTTGTGGTTTTACTACCCACAACTATCCGTAGTGATGAGAGTTGAACTTCTTATGGTAGAACTATTTCAAACCCATACCATAAAGAGAATGGGGTAGATTGCGTTGGAGTTCTGTAGATAGTAAAGTAAGCCCACAAAGATTCTACTAACATCTCATGCCACCATCACTTATTATCATCGAGTGTCTTCTTGAGTATTTGGATGAGAATTTTGTTAAAGGCTTCTGCTAAACCGTTTGCTTGTGGGTAGTAAATTGTAGAATATCTTCAGTCTATGTTGTGTCTATGGGCAAAGTTGTTGATTTTGGTGCTATTAAAAGCAGTACCATTATTGGATATGATTTGGTGAGGTACCCAAAATCTATAAATGATATAGTTCCTAAAGAATTGGAGCACCTATTAAGATTTGGCCTCCCTAAGTGGAATCACCTCCACCCACTTAGAAAAGTAGTCTATAACTATTAGAATGAATGGTGGCCCTTAGACCAAAGAGGATTAATCTGGCCCACTATGTCAGTGCCTCAACACTCAAATGACCATGAGGCCAAGGTTGGATGTAAAATGTTGGGCGTTGATGTAGAATTACTCCATGTACTTAATATTGATGACATCACTTTGCTATGTCCATGTAGTCCTTGATCATCGCCGCCAATACCCAAGTCTTTTAATTTTGGCTTTCATCTTGGGACCAGATTGATTAGCTTTGCATAGTTCTAAGTGTACCTCAGTCATGATCTTACAAGCTTCATGTTTGTCTAAATAGTGCAACCATAAATGATTGAAGGACCATCAGTATAGGTCACCATCCACAAGGGCGTAGGAGAGTGTCCTTTATCTCACTTTATGTGATTCAAACTTATCTTGAGGTAGTTTACCTTTGTTTAGGTAATCAATGCGGTAGTGTCTAATCTAGTTCTTCATTCTTTTTGGAAATGGAAGCCTCCTCTTCAACAATGTATTTATCAATGAGTTCAACATTAATAAGTGGCAGGACTTGTCTATTGTGTAATTTTATTGATATTGATTCATCTTTCGGACATGTCAACTCTTTGGAAAGCTTGGCTAAGGCATCAGCTATGGCATTTTCTCTAGAAATTATTGATATTGTGACCTCTAGGATTTGAGCTATTAACTCCATGGTATACTTGTGGTAGTGATGGAGTTTAGGCTTCAGGACCTTATAGGGCTTACCGATCTGATTGACAACTGGCTGTGAATCCCCAAAGATGTTGATGTTCTAATGTCTAGTGAAATAGCTAACTCCAGATTGGTAATTAGAGTCTCTAACTCTAGACCGATAATCAAAGCCTCACATTCAGCTTCGTTATTGGTGTAAATCTCGGGTATATGATATGAGAATCTCATCATATCGTGATCCGGCATTAACATGACTATCTACCCTGCCTTGCATAGGAGAATGGATTGTGGTTCTTCTCCTCTTTGGAGGAAGTCGCACCATCAAAATATATCTCCCAATGGGGACTACTTGTATCCATTAAGTTCATGATTTGTTGATTGAGGAGATCATCACTAAGTGGAGAATCTGCAGGAAGTGGATGCACCGCTAGGAATTCTGTGAGTGCTTATCTTTTTATCGCTCACAGAAATATGAATGTGATGTCAAACTATGAGAAAATCATGGACCATCGTGCCAACCATCTGAATAATATCGATGGTGTCATAAGATATTATAGTGGAATGATTCTAGAAATCGTGTTTACTTAATGAGAGAGCACATAGTCTTAGCTGTAGAGATTAATGCTACGTAATACTTCTTCAAAGAGTGGTTAGTTTGCCTCTATGATGATGTTTGAGATAGTAGAGTGCATTTTATTTCCTCTCATCATTGGCTTGGGCCAACAAAGTACCAAGGGAGTGGCTAATGCAATAGTGTAGAGTTTCAGAGGTTTATGGATAGGGGCAGCTAGTATTGGTGGCATCATGAGGCATTGCTTTATGCTCTCATCCCACTTAAATTTGGTATCCTTCTTGACTGAGAATGGCTGACATCTGCCTGACATGTTGGAAATGAAGCATCTTAGATATGCCAACCTCCCTTGGCATGATCTAAGTTGGGTTTGACTTTTATGGGGTGGCATTTCCAATATCACTTTGATCTTTTTTTTCAATTTTGATCCCGCGATGTCAGACAATGAACCCAAGAAACTTGTTTGAAGATACCCTAAATTTATACTTCAGAGAATTCATTTTAAGGTTGTATTATCTTAACCACTAGAAAAATTCTCTCAAGTCAAAGAGATGGTCTTCCTTTTCTTTACTTTTGACCATGAGATCATCAACGTAGCATTCCACTTAATGATGAATGAGTTCATTGAAGATTCAAGTCATGGCCTGCTAGTATGTGGCACCAACATTTCTAAGGCCAAAAGGCATGACCATGTAACAATATATTTTGATTAGGGTTCTAAAAGTAGTGCTCCTTTCATCTTCAGGTGCCATCTTTATTTGGTTATATCCAGATGAACCATCCAACGAAAAAGAAGATAACATGATATGGGGTTCAAAAAGTAGTGTTCCTTTGAGAAGCATGCCTCTTCTCCAATTGGATTAATAGGCCAACTAAGCTAAGCATATTTTGGGGTCAAGCAATGCTTTGACTAATAACTCCCTCATCTCTTTGGATAAGACTAGGGCATCATATATGCTTAACTTAGATGGAAACTTTGTAAGATGTGCTAGGATGTCGTAGTCAACTTTAGGCTAGTCCTCCATAAGCATATCCATGGGTGGAGCATCTTGCAGAGGGGATATCTGTTTACTAGAACCAATGACCTATTTACCTTTATCTTAAGGTGCTACCCTAGGAGGTTGACTTCAACTTCTTATAATGAGAAGCTTGTGAAAAGTTTTACTGCTTATCGGGTATACCTATAGCTTCTCTTAAAGGATCATCAGAGTTGAATGACTCCAAATCAATCTCAAGTGGTGAACTCATGACTAAGAAAAGGGAAATCTATTTTGAATCATAGCGAGATTGATCAGAATTATCTAGATTGTTATTGTTATGACTTGGAGAGCTATCAATTAAAATGAAATTACTAAGATCATCAAATGCAAACAAGATGTACACAAAATTAATTTTCTTCATTGATTTCCTTAATTTTGGAGGTGGTATATAATAGAAATCAAGTAAAGTGAGTGGTGTGAGAGGCTTGATCCCCTCATCTACTGATACAATGCTCATGCTGGTGATGGTGGAGCTGGTAGATGTGGTAGCTACAATGGTGGAAGAAAGAATGTTGGAATAGGATGGTGGTTATGCTATGGAACTATCTTGGGCATGTGATGGTGGGTGCTACTATTGGGCTTCCACCCTCCCTGAGTTATCCCTCACAACTAGTAGACCTTCCTTGGTGTTGAAGGTCTGAGCTGAGTCAGGAACCTATAGAGAAAGTTTCTTTATTTTAAAAATTATCTTTTTAGAGGTATGAGATAAAAAGATATCCCAACCTTCTTTTTTGTCTTGAGAGGATCAGATGTATCTCCAAAGATTACTTTAATAGAACCAAAAGGTTGTTCTACTAAATGTTCTTTGGGGATAACTATAGCTCCTGACTTGTAGCTACACTCATGCCAATCCTTGAAGGTGAAACAGCTCTAAGACATGGCCTAGCATGTAGTGGTAGAGGCAGTAATTAGGATCATCACTCCTACCTCTCTGTTGAATGAGTATGGCTTAGAGTCTGTTCACAAGTTTAGGTGGAAAATAGTTACCTGGCGGTGGATACTGATAATGCTCCTATGTAGGATGCTATAGTGGCCATTATGGTGATCGAGGTAGTGGAAGAGGAGGAGGGAGTGGAGGGTGCTGAACTCTTGGCCTCTTAAACTATGCTATCACTGGCTACTTCCCTTATCTACTACCACTACTATCTCTGACTTCTTCTTAAATACATTATGAGGCTTGGGCTTAGATGTCTGGTCTGAGAAGAGTAACTATTTGGCTTCATCTTGTAGGTTCACCGCCTTGCTAATTACTTTTTCAAATGTCTTTATAGTGAAGCCCTTGAGCATGAAGGTGATCGAGCCATGGATATTTTTGAGAAGAATTTCAATGGCAAGATGCTCTTGTAACTATGGTTTATATTTCATGCTTAAATTATGTAATCTAAGAATATAATCAACAAGGGACTCATTAGACTTTTGCTTTCTATAATGAGGTCCCCTACAATTACCCTTTATTGAGCTCCTATAAATCTTTTGATGAAGAGCTACTCTAACTTTGAAAAGGACACCATTCCATTGGAATGTTTGGCATACCAATCAAATGCAACACTAGAAAGGCTACTGACAAACTACTGAAAAAGTAATGCATCGCTACTGCCAGCATTGCAACAACTGGCTTTGAAGTGTGCTATATGTTGCCTATGGTTCCCAACCACCAAATACCTTGAAGGATTATGGCACAAAACCATTATGGTATTGAACTTCATCAAATTTATTTAGGTAGGGTATACCCTTTGGAACAAATAAGCTCCCTCATGCTTGTGCCAATGCTTCTTTCACTTGCTGCTCAACCATCTGCATGATATCTTTTTCATGTATGGAAGTGTTATCGGTCACCTTCCTATGCAAAATACTAGAATTAGTATCCATAGGAGAAATACTCTTGGAATAATCTAGGACATGTGAACTAGCTCTAGTTTGTCGACCTCATGGGGATGGGTTGTGAGATAGGTTCTTGGTTTTGCAATGCTAAGACCACTATCATCAACTTTTCTACCCTACTCTCCATCCTATCAATTTGATCATTTTTTAGTTTAATTTTTGGAGGAGGCATTGAGTTGAGTTTGGTGCCTCACCTCCACAACTATAATGCCTTGGGCTTCCTAGCTAGGTTGTATCCTCAGGTATCTACCATGTGGACTTCGATAATGTCATCCAATACGTAATATTTATTGGTATTAAAATCTACCATACCCTCCTCTTGGTTGGATTGATCATCCTCAACTATCTTCCTCACTACGGTATGATTGTCTTCCAAAATCTCATCCAAAGATCAGTCATCCACTCGGCCTGGTGCTACTAGGACATAGGCTGAATGGTGACTCATAACTAGATGTTTCTTTAAAGAAATAATGCACTAGATGTTCTGGATAGGCAGAGTGCTCTCCCTAATTGGCTCAACAATCATAGGGGTCACCGGTATCCCCTTCTTTTTCTCCTCCAATTGTGGTGGTGGAGCGACTACAATGCCTTTGGGATGCCACTCCTTCTCCATCAATGGGATGGAAGGTCAAGAGGGGGAGCTCAACCTCACCTCAATAGATGGAGTGGATGAAGTGTGATCCTTGGGATGTATCCATATCACAAGGGGATGCTCTATCTCTAGATGCTTACTTCGGATACTTGATAGGAACTAGATGGACAAACATGAATGAATGATGGTGGTTGGCGAGTGGAGTGGTGTAATGGGTGACACCAGCTGCCTTTTCAAGAAAGATCTCCTCCTATTGTTGGAACTGGTAAGAACTATCCATCACGAGTGGTCTCACGACCTTCTAATTGGTCTAACAAATAGGTCGTTTGACAAACTTCCTTCTATCCCTCTTGCCCACTTGGGAAATAACTTTGGCCTCCATGGCACTTTCATTATAAATTTGATCCCTAATGCTCCTAGGGATCACTCTTTTCAAATCATTTAAGGTGGCAGACTTAGAGCATATATGGGCTCTCCCAACTCTCCTGAGCATGGACCTCAGACTAGCATAGAGCTTCCTCCTCTCTCTATTGTCTCATAATCTATAGATCATGTGGATGATGTAGCAATCTTTATGTTGTCCTCCTCTCCCTCTACAGATGAAAGGGGTGAAACATACTACCATCAAAAAGGGGAGAGGTCTCACGAGGATCCCTCCTGCCACATGGGGGACTTCCTCGACCTCCTTAACCATGTGCCATAATGTCTCTTAATTTTTTTATTATTTTTTGCAACGATGGGTCTTAGTTAATAGTGTAGGATGGGAGCTAGAATCAACCTTGAACATGGGGAGATAATCTCAGAAGCTGACTGATTTTTTCTTAAAGACTAGGCTAACTACAGAGGCGATGCTAGTTCTAACTGAAGTTATGGCAGGTATAGATGGTACTCATGGCAGGGGAACCTCTAAGGTCTTTGTGTGATGGAAACTTAGTATTTGAATGAAGATCAAATAATAGAAATGGTTTTATATCTTCCACCTCCTCTCTGCTGATAGTGGTGAGGATAGGTCTCTCACAGGTGACTTTGAAGTGCTCAAAGTCAAGGCCAAACTTGATGATGGGGGCTGAGGTGAGTATGGCCTGATCTAGAGCCAAATCAACACTAAAGGCAAAAGATAAAATGAGCTTTCCAGATGACATGGTGTTGATTGAGTGGTTAGAGGAAAAGTGAACTAAGGCTTCTTCTTCACTGTTGGAAAAGAAGGGTATATATTAGACTTTACTATTGATTATTGTTGTTTGATTTGACTTTTGAGTTTGAGTTGGAACCCTCATTTAATAAAATTGATTATGTTAAATGGGGTTCATGGGTATGTTGGAGAGATTTGAAACTTTGGAGAGGAATGTTTTGCTTTTCATTTGAACTTCAATGGGATTTTGAAGAATGATGGTTGAACCTTACTTTTCCAAACTAATGGTAAGAGGTTCTTGATTTTGCTTAAATTTTTGTTGGGTGATTTATTTAATCAATTTTATTTTACTTACTAGAGGTCTAATAGGGTTTTAATACCTACTTGGAATGAGATCCTAAAACCTAAATGATGTTGGCCACCCTTGCTTAAGCATGAAATAAGCAAGGTGTCCAATAGAAAGAACGATAATCTTGGGCTAATATAAAATATAAGTCCATTATCGATGCTTAGAGATAATGATTGACTACTAAAGATGAAGAGATGAACTTTCCCCAGTGGAGTCACTAGAAAAATCTATGGTGTTTTAATTTGGAGTCGTTGGGACACCAAGCAGATCTTAGGGAGTACTTATTGAAGAGATCGGGTATGACATTAAGGTATGATGGACCATCTCAAAAGATGGAAATATCACCCTTCAATGGACCTAATCACCTAATAAGGACTCCTAAGATAGATGAGTCTTCATATATCCTAGAGATCTTTCTCATACTTTACATGGAAAAGTAAAGCAAGGTTTACTTTATGTGAGTTCTTTAGTTCCTATGGAAGCAAGCTTTCATAGTTTATTACATCCTAAGAAATGAGAATTTTCTAAAACAATCTTGATTGAAGCAGTCAATAAATATCTCCAAAGACTTCAAAGTCAGGCTATCAAAGGATTTGGTATTTAAGAAAATCAATTGGGAAGGTTCAATTTAGAAGGCTTATTTTTAGGTTCCAAAGGAAGATAGGTAGGAAGTACTCATGATACTAGAAAGCCTAGTAAACACTTCAGTCTATCCTATGGTGAGGGTTTATATGTTTGAAAAATAGAGTTTATTTTAGTTTGAGTTAAAATTTTATTAGAATACTAGGGCTCATAATCCATCAACACAAGCTTATGAAAATACGGTAAGGACTTACATTCATAGCGAAGGAAACAAATAGTCTCAAAATCTAAATCTAGGATGCTTTAGACAAGCTAAAAAATGACCTAAATCTAAAAGAAAATGTGACATAATGGTTTACCTCTACAATAGATAATGAACCCATCGACTATTCTGGACTTACAATTGCCTGGGGTGGCCACCAGCTAATACCTCCTATGATTCAAAATCATGTAGGTCAATCTCATGTATATGCAAGATAGTTTAGGCTATTATTTAATCAAGAAGGAGACTAGAGTACTAAACTCACTCTCTAAGATAATAGATCATGACTAGCATGAAAACATGACTTAGGCTAAATGCAAAATTTTATAATTCTTTATATCATTTTGACACATTGATTTAGATAAAGGCTTAGTATGATTATGCCTAAATGTATGAGGAAATGAGGTTATGGGATAAATTAGTAGTAGGAGGTGTTCTCCACTATAAGGGATGCCCTCACAGGTCAAGCATTCTCCTTATCATGCAAGAGTGGAGACCCTCCCTATTCAAGAGTGAAGCAAGATATTATGCCTGATTATTGTCACATACATCATTAAGCTAAGGGGTTACTAAATTATTAATTATCTTGATTATAGCCTAGGCTTTAAAGTGACATTAAGAGTTGTATTAAAACTTTAGTTGTTAAATGTTAGTGAGGGTTGAAAAATAATTTTATCCTAAATAGCTTATGCATCCATGCCACACATTCAATAATCAAACTTAAGAAATATATGAAAAACATGACATTTCTATTGCATAAGATAAACACAATAATCAAACATTCATAGATTTTTGTAAAATAATAAAACTTCGATGTGTCAGGTACCACCGTACACCTTAGAAAATAAAATAAGTTGGGTAGCCGAGCTCTACCCTTATATAACCCATATTACAAAAGAATATTATAATTATAATTAGGCAAATGTTATGTGGGTCTTCATACTTTACTCTTCTTTCTTCCTTTTGATTTGGTTTTGCTCCAAGGCTTCATAAGGCCCCCCATGTCTATGCTTTCTAGCCACTTCTCATCCTAAACCCTATAGCACTAATCCTAATTCCTATTGCAAATTTACATATTTGGAAAAATAAAATATAACTGCACCTGCAAAATAGATGTTAGCTAAACAAACATACAAAGCCAAACAGTTATATTCTATAAATTTGGACTTAGCACTCTACAAATGAGTAACTAAGCCCACCTATCCTAATATGGACTATGCAAATGGGGAATAAGCAACCTACAAGCAAAAGCATATATATATATATATATATATATATATAATTTTATTTCAGTAGTCCCTTTAGCATAACCCCCTGCATAAAATAATATTAGGCTAATAATGGGCTAACATTCAGTCTACACATAAATAATCTTAACATCCAGTACAAAATATTACATCACAAAACAAAACACAATATCACAACATACTAACTTAGAGCTAGAAGTGGTGACTTAGTATTCTAATGTGTGTGCTAAGGCTTGGTGTGATATGTTTTAGCTAGACTTTAGGATTATAATTAACTAGAGTTTGGAATTATTTATGTCAAATATTAAGGGAGGTTACACTTCAAGTTACTAAAAGGGTTGGTGGGTTTTAATTTGTATTTTCTTTTGTTTCAATTAATATTTACTTAACATCAAGTTATTGTAAAGAGAGGAAATGGACTTAACCCCATTCATCTCTATCCTAAGTTATTTTCTAAAGGATGTTGTTATAATTTGGTTTCTATTAGTAAATGATTTATTAAATATTTTATTAATCCAAAATTTGGGTTAATATTAAAGGGTCTTATTCAAAGATGAAAGTCATCTCAAGATTAATGAAATAGAATCACTATCACATGGATAATGTTACATCCTTTTCAACATCAATAGCAGGCATATGATTTTAAACTTAAATACTTATACATGCAATGTATTTTTAGCACACTTAAATGATTGTGGAGGGTATTTAAGATTAAGGTGATTAGTGTTTAACACATGGATAATGTTACATCCTTTACATCCTTTTAGTGTTTAGCATTTTTAATAATTATTAAATTGATTAGGGAGGGTATTTAAGATTAAGATTTCAAAATTTCCAAATTACATGGCCAATAAATTTGAAGAAAATTATGGGAGGTAAAGGACATTCCATAGAGCTAACCCATCAAATTTGGGGTCAATTGATTAACTAACTAAGCCTTAATTAAGATAATTAGCTTAAACTTTAGAACCTAATTAAGCATTATTCATTAATCAAACCTTAGGGATTTTATTTTTATTAAATTCTCCTTGGTTTACCTTTTCTAAAATGGGTTTACCCATATGTTTTAGATTTTTTTACAATTAGTTATAAAATTTTGAAGTTCTAGCTAAGTAGTTACATTTTAATCACCTAGTTAAGCCCTTAACCCATCCACACTATGCAGGAGCTGATGCGGCGGTGCATTCCACATGACATCACAAGATAAGGTATTTAAAACATCCCATAGGCGTGGATACGATTCATCCCCATCGATCTAGGATCGACGGAGATTAATCTAGTGATTCCTATTGGATTAAATCAAATAATCTAGTGGATTAAAACATGGTCTTTAGTTCTAATCATGCACAATAGACGATTGATGATCCTTTATCCCCCAAGCAATGAAAGATGATCACCGTTTGCCTTGTTTTCTTGATCCGAGCTCATCAAAGCTAATGGGATGTCAAGATTGACTCAAAAATGTGCAAGGAGAAGATCAACACCTACAAAGGAAATTGCATGTAATCACACTTTGCTTCACAAAAGACCAACACCTAAGAGATTTTCTATAGTTTCCTGGAGTTTTACCTTAACAGAGCTAGAGACCAGCGGTCTGTCTGCTAAGTAGCTTCATCTTGAAGAGGTGAAGCCCTATTGAGAAGATCTCTAGTTTCCTCTCTACTAACGCATTTGTGGACCAAATGACACTACTAAGCTCATCAGAGTTGTCTTAGAGTGTTCTAATGATTGAATCGATTGAGAATCAATTCATTTCAACTTGCTAGAGCTAGGAGAAGGTGTGGGATGAGTTAATTTGAGTTTGGTGGAGTTTAGGTGAAGTTGGATGGATGAGGCTCTCAATTTTGAATGAGAGTTAGTCTCATCAGTGATAGTGTGCACTAGGGGATTGGGAGAAGCTCTAGGACTACTCGGAATACCCTAAAGAAGCTCTATGTCAAGTTTGGATGGATGGGTAAGAGTACTCGCTCCAAGTGATCCAAGTGCTGAGATTAGCTAAACCTTTAGTATTCATTATGCTGGGGTAGGTGGCCGAAGATGGATGTGGGCTATTGAGGTGGAGGAGCTTGAGAGGCTGAGGTAGTGACATGGGCTGGCATGGGGTGTACTTCCTCCTCCAAGTAAACCAATGGGGTGCCTTAGGTGAGTTCACCCTCTCATGACCTAAGGCTGAACAATAGCCTTGGGTTTGATTGGATCAGTTGTCCAAGTTTCCAAAATAAGCTAAAGTCGCCATGGCTTAAGCAATAGATGAAACCATCCAAATGGGGAATTTATCCCATTTTGGTGGGTTGGTTCATAGTTTTTGACCCAAACTAGATTCACCTTGGGTTGGGTCCATTTGGACTGACCCATGGTGACCCAAGGATGAGTCATGCCAAGTTTGGCTAGGTTTGGACTTAGTATGAATGAGTTTGGGTCAATTTTACACATATGGGTTAAATTGGGTTGGTTGAGTTTGATTGACCAATTGGTAAAATTGGGTTAACGAGGGTTTGGGTGTATTCAATTGATGATTTGGAATGTATTGGTGCCATTTGTTTTGTTTAATTTGAAGTGGATTTGGATTTGGTTTACTTGGGTTCATTTGGCTCAAATGGGTTAAGTTGACCAATTTGTTTAAATTGGCCAAATTAGTTCAATCGATCATTTGAGAATGATTGTAAGAGTTGGTTTGAGTTAATTTTGATTTGAAAATGATTTAGTTCAATTTGTCCCTTTACGCCAAATTGGGCTAAGTTAGTCAATTGGGCTAGTTTGATCAAATTGGGATCAATTGGATGTTGGAATTGGCCAAATTGGCTTGAGTGGAAGGTTTGTTTAGGTTCAATTGATCATTTGGGAATGATTGTAGGAGTTAGTGTTAATTTGGATTTGAAATGATTCAATTCAATTTGGCCTAAAGGGCCAAATTGAGCTAAGTGAGTCAATTGGGTTGTTTTGATTAAATTAGGATCAATTGGATGTTAGATCATATTCAATAATCAGTTTGTGATTGATTAGAGGCGTTGGTTTCAATCAATTAGATTTAAGATTTGATTTGGCCCAATTTGGCCCTTTAGGTTAAATTGAGTCAACATGGGTCAAGAGACCAATTGGGCTTGGTTTGGTTCAATTAGTGGTTGATTCATGTTCAACAATCAATTATGATTTATGGGAGCCATTGATTTCCATTAATTGAGGTTGGAATAATGTTTGGTTCATTTTGATTCATATGGGTTAATTGGGTCAACTTGATCAAATGATTAAATTGGCTTGGTTTGACCCAATTGATAATAATTGGTCAATCAAGGATGAATAACAATCACTGTAGAACATATTGGATGGATTGATTCAATCCAATTTGGGTTGGATTGAAGTCTAAATCAATTTAGTCATTTAGGCCACTTTGGGTGAAGTGGACCATATGGGTTGATTGAGTTGAATTGGATTAAATTGTGTGTTGAGAAGAGTTAAATGATGGATTTAGGATTGATTGATCACTTTGATTGCAATTGATTTGGGTTTAATAGGATTTTGGCTCATTTGGACCCTTTTTGGGTCAAACAAGCCAACTTGGGTTGATTGGATTCATTTGGTTGGATTGGCTTGATTGTAAGTCTTGGGAGGGTTTGGAATAGAGTATTGAATGGTTGGAGTGCTTTTTTGAAAATAAATTAGATTGGTTTAAATTGAATAGGCTTGAGTCATAGGATCATGGGATGATTATATGATTGATTTAGGTTAAGGGTTAAGTAAATTTGTCTTGGAGCTTGGATAGGGAACCAATTCAATTTGAGGTTGGAGTGTTGGCTTGAGGTTGGTTTGGATGAATGGACAAGCATGGGTTTTGGTTTAGGCTATAGGATAGGTAAGACCTATTTGTCCTAAGGCACATCCTAAACTTAGGGTATACCTTTTTATGTCCCTAGGCTTAGGTTTAGTATTCCCATTAATCACTAGAAGTATCTTATGACTAGGGAAATCTAAGTGCCTAGAAGATTCCTAAGTCTAAGATGTGAAGGATGAGTCCTCACTCCACAATTGAGGTTAACATTTTCATTTAAGAGAATCAAATCACTTTCTAAAAAAGAAGATAAAATAACATCTAAACAAATATACCACATCTTGGAATCAACACTTAATTAAAACCATAACAATTTAACTTTTCATATATCAAAATTAGTTTTATCAAAAATAAGTGCATAATAAATTTTATCATCAAATGTGTAAGGAACCATTTAAAGTGTCATAGTGATCAACTTAGGGATGTTAAGCTATTAAATAAGTTGAGTCTTTGATACTAATTGTTAAGAGGCTTTGGCACTCAGGACGTGGGGGGAGGGGGAGGGGAATGTGTGAATTGGGTGTTTTAAGAGATTATTAAATTAAAACTAAAGCTTTATAGAAAGTTTAGTTACAAATGATTAAATTTAATAATAAATGAAAGAGAATGTAATAAACAACCAAGAAAACTAAAATAAAGTGTAGAAAAAAAAAAGCAGAGGATATAATGATTTTACGTGGTTTGACCAAACCCAAAAAATGGCCTACCTCCATGCTAAACAACCCATGTTAAAAATTCATTAAGTCAAAAAGTGATTACTATAAATCTCTCATACTCTCCTTCAAGGGCAAGTACAACCCAACACCATAGTTTTCTACAATGGCAAAGTGCAACCCTAACACTAAACTTTCCAACAATGGTAAGTACAACCCAACATGGTATAAGAGAATAAAAGAAGAAAAGATACAAAGTATCAAAATCTCAATTTAAAAAGATTTTATACTTAAGTCCCAAATAAAATAATATTAAGGCAAATAAGATTGAAGAGCTTAAACGTATATCTATATTTTATAAAATTGAATGAACTTGAAAGCTTCAAAACACATTGTGCTAAAGTAAAATATAAAGATTAAATCTCTTGCACAAAATGTTAGTTGATAGTATTGAAAATAAATTTCAACAAATCAAAGTTTATGAAAGCCTTAGAATATAAAACCAATTCCATCAAACCAAACATAAAATCTTTCAAATCTTTTGAAGGAAGAATTAAAAGATATTAATAGAATATTTTGACAATAAAGCACAAAAAACTTTTGATTCAAATAAAAACAATTTAAAAGTTCAAGAGAATAAGTGAAAGCACTTTTCCTACTCAGGTCCTTTTGTCTAAGAAAAAAGATCTATGGCTTGAAAGTCTCTTGAAAGTTGAATTAGAAAGGACTTTAAAAAATATGTAGTAATATTAAATAAATTCTTTTTAATTAATACAACATGATTGTCAAATTTTTTTAATATGAAATTTATGAAAGACAATAAATATGAGAAGTCTTGAGGATATTATTTTAAATCAATCAAACAAAAAAAATTTAAATCACTTGATGTTGAATAAAAATATATTTTAGAAAAACTTAACCATAAAGAACATAAATCTTTTAATACAAATCAAATCAATAAAACCAATAATTCAAAAGATTGAAATGAAATAAATACTCTTACTTAAGTGTTTGTATGTGTAAGCAATGAAATCAATTGAGTTGATGTGAACTTTCTAAGGCTTGAAAGAGGTTGAAACTTATGAATATGATCTCCACATGGATGTAGATGAAGTTGAGAAGGAAGAAGATGGACTTAAGTACTTGGTTTTCAAGCTATGATCTTGGCCAAGGAAGAAGTAAAAAAGTTTGAAATCTCTTTACACTTTGTTTTAATCAAAACCTTAAGCAAAGTTTCAGCTAAGAGAGAAGAGTATCAATGGAAGATGGTTGAGAGCTTTAGCACTTAGAATCCAAAAGAGTCTTCAAAATCAAATTGCAAAGGGTCGGCCTAGTGGAGAGAGTCAAGAGAGATTGACCTAATTCTAAACCACATTATATAGAAAATCGAGAAAGGATTGCTCCACCAAGCAAGAGAAGAGTTGGAGGAAAAATTTAATAAGAAAATGATTCAATTTTAAATCAATAAAATAATTAAGAATCCTATAATGAAGATTTTAGCCAAAGGAGATTGTATGAGAGAGAGAGAGAAGTGAGATAGAAGATATTGATGAAAAAATTTAAATTAGGAGAGGCTAGTTCAAAGAATCAATGAAGGAGGGAAAATCAAATAAAGCAAGGATTTGAACTTTTAATTAATAAGAACATGTTGTAATATTAATTCAAATGAGATTTATGAGCATGTGGGTTGGAATAGAGAGAAGAAAGAGAAGGAGGAATAAAACCTTAACAAAATAAGCAAAGTTCATAAGGACAAAAATTCCAAGAGGTAATTATTTGGAATTAAATTGAAATTTGAAATAACCAATAGATTTGGATAGCCAAGCCACCTTCAAAAGAAGGATTCAATTAGGTTTAATGCATGATACATACAATATTTAATGAATTTATTAGAAAGAGATCAAAGAAGAAACTACATGACTTAATTCAAATAAAAATAAAAGGAAAAATTCATTAAGAATTTCGGCCAAGGGGACTTCCCATAATTAAAATGATCTCTAATCAATACAATCAATTAATTTAAATAAAGGAAGAGTAATTAAAAGGCTTTTTTGAATAATAACCATAATTTAAAATAATTTAAATTAAATTGAATAGGGGCCGGCCCAAAAACTTTCCAAAATGCAAAGAGTGTAAAATTATGGCTCATTTGAATTCAAAATTGATTTAACTTAAAGTAATTCAAATAAACTCAAATTAGTTTAATTAAAGCATTATAGGGTCAACTAAAGCATTCATAAATGAATAAATCTAAATTTGCATTAGTATCGCAATGTATATTTAATTTAGATTCAAAATAGTTTAAATTCAAAATTAAAATAAAAGATTTTTAAAACTTGAATAAATTAAGGAAATATTATGGAAATAATGAATAAATCTCACATGATAATTCAAAAATCTTCAAAAAATTAGGCCAAAATATTACCAAAATAATATTTATGATATGAGAGAGAAAATAAAAGGATAGGAGAGAGAAAAGAATAATTAGGATAATTCTTAAATGATTTTATTCTCATGCAAAAAATAAATGGTTAATTAATGAAATTTAACATGAAAATAGTTAAATGAAAGATGAAATAAATTCATCTTACTTGAAAGCAAAATAGATGATAATTAAACTTATGTTAGTGACTTAGATTATCCAAAAAGGATAACTCAAGGAATAATTAAAGAATAATGTGATTTTAAAATGTAGAAACTTTAAATAAAATATATTGAAATGATTAATCCATTAACTTTATTTTATTAAGCAATTATTTCTCTAGTTATTATAAGTCTAGTCTAGCTGATATGACTTTCTTGATCTAACTAAGCAACTTGAGTCTAGTAAATTTCTTGAAACACTTGAAATAAATAATTAGAGGATTCAAGAATATATATTTATTATTAATATAAATCTAAATTAAGATTAACATGCATAATGATTAATGTGGATAATTTATCATGCAAAAAGTAATTAGTTCATATTAGACAAGGTTTGTTATCATCAAATTAAATTGGCTAGAAATACAAGGTGTATACTCAGTAAAAGCTTTTAGGTTGGAGAGCTCATTTTAGTTCTTAGGAGATCAATTACTGCCCATCATAAGATGGGAGGTAAGTTTGAACCAATATGGGAAGGCCTTTTCATAATAGAAAATACTTACCAAGGTGGATCATATCTGTTGATCAACTACAAAGGTGAACCCCTAATGTTCCCAATCAATGGGCTTTACCTAAAGAAATATTATGATTATGTTCAAACAAAATTTTCTATTAATGAAATATATGTTTTTTAAAATCAATCAAATTCTCTCTTTAAGTTAAACGTATTATTTTCAATTTGAACCTTTGAAGGTAGCTCAAACTCTGTTCTCTTTATGATTAAGGTAGGTGTAAGAGAACTAGAGTAGTATCCTAATCTTGGTTGGCTCAACATGAACATAAAACCACACACAAACACAAGACAAAACATCATAAAAATTAATTTCTTCGAGGTACTTCATGTTGAGATAAAACCCTTAATGTCTCTCACTTAGTAGTTGTCATAGGTCAGATTTGATTTACTATTTCTATAGTGGGTCACCACAGTGGTTACTCTAACTTAGGAGGATGTGAGCACCAATGCTTTCTTCTTAGATTAACCACAAACCGATGGACCCTTTATCAGTTTGGTGTAACTTATTGTGCAACCAATAAACCACCCTAACGACTAACCTTGCTTAAGAAGATGTGAGTTTCTAAGCTTTCTTTTTGAGCTAGTCGAGGTATACTGACTAGATCTAAATATATATTCAAGGATTAATGTAAGATCCCCAATAGCTCCTCTTCCTTTTAACTATAGTCCTCCTTTGTGACTCTTGCTTAGTAGTCACCCTAGGTCAGATAGTAGCTCTTTAGCTGATGATCAGTTCCCCTTAGGAAGATGTGTATCCCTAATGCCTTCTTCCTAGATTGATTATCATAAATCAATGGACACCTTAAGTTGGTTGGTGTTTATTTTGCTAATAGCAACCCACCCAATGGATGGAACCATTCAGAAGGATGTGAGTCCCAACACTTTCTTCCTAAATTGGCACCTTTTTCCTATAGGCATTCTATTTGGATTATGTCTTCATGACCTCGTGACCCGGGTTACTACCATATTAGAAAATTTTCCTCTCCTAGTAACCACTCCTTTAGTTGAATAGTGCCATTCTAAGGATGTGTGGACTATCCCTTTGGGTTAGTAAATATAAGGTAGGTTAGCGCTAACAAACAAACAAAATGAATAAAAATAAAATCTTATGAGGATTAGGATAAGACCCCTAGTGGCACCTTTTCATAAATAGGCATCCTACTTTCTTTGATAGTGTTTGCAAAACTCCTTGTAGAATTGACCTCGATTGCATTAAGTTGAGATAAGAGTTTGAGTGGATCTCGCCTTAAGTCAAGTTCAACTTACTGCACAATTAATAGGCCACCCCGGTGGTTGATTCAACTTAGAAAGATATATGTACCTAAGCTTTCTTTCTAGTTCAGCCATCATAAATTGATGGGCAACCTATAGATTAGTTAGTTTCTACTGTACGATTTGTAGACTATCTGTTCGAGTTAGTAAATCTAAGGTAAGCCTAGGCTCTAGTAACCCTTCCTCAATAAGATTTTTTCTGAACTTATTGTGTTAGGATCATGCACTCAAGGCCCTTTCCAAGTGACTACTATAGGTTTGATAAAGCCACTTCTACCTCTCTCTTAGTAATTGCCCCTTTAGGTTGGGTAGTGTCATTCAATAGAATAAATGGACTACCCCTTTGGGTTAGTATATCTAAGGCAGGTCCAGGCTCTATAAGTTATCCTTAGTGTGGTCCATTGTAAACCGACAGGGTCCATGTCCAATCAATAAATTAAATCAAAATCAAAATCAACATCAATCTAAATCAAATAAAGTTAATCAATGAGACAAATTAAACCGAAATCAAAATTTAATCTAATTTTGAATAAATTCTTATTCATGCCTTTGGTATGAATCAACCAATAATCAAATCAAACTCACTCAATCCCTAATAGTGTTCCCTTCATGTCTTCAGCACGAAGCCATTTCTAAATAAATCAAACAAATATATCAACCACCATCCATTCCCCAACATAAAATAATTATGTCAGATTTGGTGTTCTTTAAACATATTATAAAAATAGATCTAGTCTCTTAAGAATACACAACATATGATTAATAAGGCTATTTACTTTGATTCTTTAAATGCTAATCTAAATGCTAAAGCCAAGATTGTCAATTCATGTCTTATTGATGATTAAAATTCCTAGTCTTCTTGGATTTTCAAAGAGCTAAAGTAAAATGGCTATCTCATGGAGAATATGATCTAAAATTTCTATTTGGAAAAATTAGAGGAGGAAAAATGTTAACCATATTAAGGACCTATCCTCGGATGTGGGTACTTATTCTTTAGAAGTTAAAATTACAAAATCCATCTCATATCACTTTTATAATCTATTTAAGTATCCTGGGTACTTACTTGAAAACTCTCATTATTTCAAAAATTTTGATTCCCTAAATAATTTTGTTCGGTGGCTCCCATCAAAGCAACTTACCCCTCTAGTTAGGTACAAGCATTACTTGTTGCTATGATTTGGATGTGCTTAGCTGGCTCGATGTCAATATGTGTGGTGTGCTCTATTAGTTTCACCACACTTATCAAGGGTCCTTTTGTTGATGTCACTTTTGGAGTGAGCTTGACCATCTCCTACTTAAACTTAGGACTCATTTAGACACTAAGGTATTCCTAAGCTAAGCCACTTTTAGTGGCTAGGAGGACACTAACTCTAAGCTTAGAATACTTACAAGATTCATCTTAAGGTCTACCTCAATTTCAAGTAAGGCCCACCTACCTAGACCCAAACAACTTTTAATACCACATCAAATCCTCAAGCTCATGCCAAATGATTATAAGCCAAGCCTTAACCAAGATTAATTGATTCAAACCAAGCATGACCCATTAGGGTTTAGTTTCTCCAAGTAGTTATGTTAATATGTTGACCCAACTAAACCCATTTTTGGTTTGAGGACTAAGTCCAAAATTAATGCAATCTAATTGAAATTGAGCTCACCAAACTCATTCAATCCTTTATGGAACCTTGATTGCAATCCAATTGGATCAAACAAGCCAAATTGGCACTTTAACTCAAATTAACTCATTTGAATCTTATAGGACCAAAATTCAAATCAACTTGACTAAAGCCAAATTGAATCAACTTGATCATTCTAAATATTAAATTGAACATTCCAATTCATTCTAATCTATCCAATTTCTCCAATTGGTCCAATTAACCCAACTTGACTCAATGGACATATAAGGTCCAAATGAGTCAAAACTCAATCCAACCTAATTTAATTGCAACAAAGACCACTAATCAACCCCAAATCCACTATTGGAATGTTCCAACAGTAAATTAATCCAAATTAAACCCATATAAGTCACTTGACCTAATTTGGCCTAAAAGGCTAAATTGTGCCAAATATTAATTTAATCCAAATTGGACCTAATCAACTCAATCAATCACTTCCAAAATGATTGTTGATCATGATCAATCACTTAATTGCAATCAATTGAACCCAATTGAGCTAATTTGGTCATTTGATCCAAGTTGACCAATTTGACCTAAAGGGCCAAACTAGGCTAATACTCATTCCAATCCAAATTGATTACAACCAATACCTTCAATCCATCACAAATTGATTATTGAACACTCTTCAATCATTAATCAAAGTCAATTTGATCAAACCAACCTAATTGATCCATTTAACCCAATTGGCTTAAAGGACCAAATTGAACCAAAACTATTCTAAACTAAACCAATCCAAACCAAAGCCTCCAATCAATGTTAAATGATCAATCAAACATAACTCAACCCCTTAGCCAACCCAGTTTGATCAATTTGACCAAATTGATCAACTTAGCCCATTTGATCTATATGAACTCATTTGAGTTAAATTCAAATCCACTTCAAATTAAATCAAATTGATTAAATCAATACATTCCACATAGTCATCTAAACATGATCCAGTAGCCCCTTGACCAATTTGATCAATTAGTCAACCTAAATCAATGGGCTACTTTTTCTCTTCACTATGGGTGTATGTCTTTACTTCTTAAGTATTTTCATTATCTTGAGTTAGTTTATGGTTTAGGGTTTAGGGAAAAAAATATAATTTTGCTCCACCAAAAATATAAAGCCTCACTATAGGATAGACTGAAGTGCTTACTAGCCTTCCTAGTATCATGGGTGTTTCCTACTCATTCTCCTTTGGAATCTATTAAGAACTCTTCCAATTTTGAGTGCTCCCACTTGATATTTCTAATAATTACCAATTCTTTGATATCTAAACTTTAAAATCCTTAGAGACACTATTTAATCGAGAGTATTCTTATGAAATCTCTATTTTCTAAAATGAAAGTAATTATGGAGACTTGCCTCCATAGGGAACTTAAGAACTTGGTATAACATAATTCTGCTTTACTTAATCCATGTAAAGTAGGGGAAATATCTCTAGTATATTTAAACCCATATGTCTTAGGAGTTCTTATTAGATGATTGAGTCCATTATAAGTTGATGTTTTCATCTTTCAAAATAGTACATCATTCTTTAAATTTTATCTGATCATTTCAATAAGTACCCCCTAACAACTGTGAGATGTCCCTATGACTATGAATAAAAATACCATAGTAGTTTAACTTTGCCCTTATACAGGTTGACCTAGAACTAAGTAAACAAAATTAAAGCCATGGTGGTCTTTAACTCTTCATCTTCATGGTGGGTACTTTAGGCTTCTCAAGGCCTACCAGGTTCATTCCTTCTAACCACTAACATCCTAAATTTTATAACTTTAAACTAATTATAATTACAAATTACATTTGAAATTTTAAAATAAAATTTAACTAAACCTATAAAATAGAGATTAGTGAAACTACAAATATACACATTAAGTAGTTATAATTCATACAATATGGTTTAACATCAATAAAAACCAAACCCACTTGTTCTAATAGGCTATGCTTAGGGACAAGCAACACCTGTGATCAAACTTATTATATATTTGAAATAACTTTAGTGGCCTCATTTTTAATCAAGCATGACCATTTATAGGAACATCATTAATCTAATAAATATTTCCCTAGCATCCATACAATAAATCTGCAATCCGAACATCAAGTCTAAAATATTACACCACTAAATAAGAAAAGTCAACATCACATCAAAGCACTATGCTAAAGTAAGTTTAGGATTGGTGACTTAACATTCTAGAGTGCATGTAAGGGTTAATGTGGTGTGTCAAGACTAAGCTTTATGGTTTGAATTATGATTTGAGAATGAAGTTCAATTTATTATCATTGGGTGATTCTAATATAATTAATTAATGACTTAAGGATAAATGTTAAGTTGTAATTTAAGTTAAGTTTGAGTTGAGTTTAATGTTGTTAAGATAGTATGGGAATTAGTAAATCTTACTTAAAGTAAAACTCATTCCTCCCCACACCCTAATCCTAGTAAAGCCTAAGAAAAGATGAAAAGAAGTTCCCCAACTAAGCTAATTACTACAACTCTATGTAATAATTTTTAAAATTAAGGAGATATGTTTAGAAGGCCTTCATGACATTTAAATCAACTTCATAATCTTAGATCATTTGAATATATATATATATATATATATATATATATATATATATATATATATATATATATATATATATATATATATATATATATATATATATATTATTTTATGCAAGTAAAAGCTTATGGTTTAAATGAAATGTATGTTTTATATGATATTAGAAATCTATAGGTAGATTTGTATTATATTATATTGTTTACTAGAATTGGGATGAATATGATATTTGTACATGTATGCATAATAATATTTATTCTCAATATTTTGCAATATGTAGGTATGTTCTATTAGTAAACTAGATCTTCGAGGTGAAAACCTCCTTCAAATTAGTAGCTTTGGCACCTCAGGTGTCTAGACTATATAACATATGATTTCATCAAGAATATTATTTGAAATGATACATGTGGTGATTTTATGCATGGTAATTTGACTTAGGTAAATTCATAGAAACTATAGATATTTGTGTTGTTTAACTAGAAGTATGAAGTAAAAAAATAGCTATTGGACAAGTATCTATATGATGTCGAGTGTTTAGATTATATACCTTATGGTTGTATATTAATTGATTTAAGTCATTCATGGTATAAAAATAAAACAAAGATTTTTTTTATATAATCATAGTAATAATTTTGAAATTATATGCAATGCCACTATTTAAAAGTAGAATTTTGGAAGAATTCAATAATTAAATAAGTCTACTTATATGATGCATGCTTGATAATTCAAATTAAGTATATATATATACATAAAGACATCCAAATGTCTTGAAGTTCATAGCTTAACACATCAACTCTAAAACCTACATACATGATTGTCATTTTATTTATGCTTAAAGTGATTATTCATTTAAATTGTTAATTAAGATTGATTTAAGTGATTAAGGAAATTAATGAATATGGAACTTAGCAAATAATTTTTCAATGTTCTTTCTTATCCATTAAGTATTTTAAAGTTAAAATATTTTCTTTTATGATTCCCTATAATTTATTAATTAATTAATTTAATTATTAGGCCGAATGATTGTAAAATGCAACAAATCACAAAGTCTATGCCCAAAATTCTAGAAAAAATAATTGTAAAGATGCATAATGATAGATAAAAGATGCTTTTTTAAATCATTTGGGATTGTATTTTGTAATTAATTATACTTATTGAAGTATTAATGATTAGGTAATTACTTTCAAAATATCACCAACTAATTAGAGCTATTAATTTGATTGACTAATTATCTATAAACTAAGCACAAAGAGGTTGTTTGCACATTTTTTGGCGTTTTGTGCATTTAATTATGAATTTCTTAAGATTTAGGTTAATTAAGTGTTTTATTTAATTATTTAAGATCCATTAATGTGAATTTGGGGATTTAATTAAGTCTAAGGGACTTAACAATTTTTCTTAGGTGTATTTATGCTAAGGGAGTGTATATTAGCATTAAGAATGCAATTTTGAATTTTGACCTTAATTACTTCATTAGGATATAAAATAAACTACTCTAATCTACTAACCCAAAAACCATGAAATAATTATAGGAAGTAGAGAACATCAATGGACTTCCTCCTGCTTCTGGGGTTGTCAATCCTGTTTAGCATGGTCATTTTGATGTTATTTATTTTACTATCCCTTTATAGGATTGGACTTCCTTAATGCAATTTTCTTTAACTGAGGATATGGGTTTGGCTGACCGCCTGATTATCTTTACCTAGGGACTTTTCTCTAATCATCTTTTGAACACCTTGGTTTTCATTCTACTTATCCTTCTAGAGTTTTATATAGTGGGGTAATAATTGTATTATTGCTTATTCTATTGGCCATTGGATTTTGAGTCCTTATCCAGGTTGTTTTATGGTTGTTGTTTCTTGCACATTATTGGCTTTTGGGTTTTCTTAACATAAGGGCTGTAGCTAACTTCATCTACTCTATTTTTCCCTCTTGGTTATGCTAGATTTGTGCAGATCATTTGTGATTATGCTTTTGCCTCTCTTGATTTTAATATTTGCACTGTTAAATCTCAATGGATGGATTTATGGCCAACTATGGGTATTGTTACTATCATGTTGGTGAACTGGATTATTGAGTTTAATGATAATAAGATGCTTTATTGTGTTATCTCTGATTGCCACTTATTTGAGTTATTTATGGTGGGGATCAACCCCTTACCTAATTCCTCATACCTGCTATTGTACTCCCATTTCTTGTGGTTATTTGGGCTTGGGATATGCTGCTTCCCTTTATATTTGCTGCTTTTTAATTTCCGAATCAAGAAGGTTGTTAAGAGTGCATTACTTACATTCTCCTCTTAACTGGATTATTGAGTATGATGATAAGCAAGCGATTTTATGGTGTTATCTCGATTGTCTCTTATTGGAGCTATTTGTGGTGGGCTGCCTTTACTATCTCTTCTTATCATTGTATTCCAATTTCTGTGGTAATTTGGGATTGGGGTTTGTTGTTTCCCTTTATAATTGCTGCTTTCTTAATTTTGAAATAAGGAGGTTGTTAAGAGTTGCATTACTTACATTCTTTGGTTATCCTTTTCTTGGAAATAACCCTGAATTGCTTACTAGAGTTACCAAGACTATATATTTATTATTGTCCTTTGAATGGGGTTAATTCCATGCTCTTTGTCTTGCTAGGTTTGTAGTAGAATTTCTATTGTTTCCCACTGGTGACTCTTCTTGCTGGTCTCATTAATCCTTTAAATCTGGTTAAAAATCTGGATGACCAAACATTGATGGCTCTCTTTCAATTGAGTTGGGATTATCATGCCATGGAGCCTAATATGATGACATATAATTTGCATGTGATCCCCTTACCCACTTTGCTCTTTCTTTGCTCTTTCTTCTACTCAGATATACATTTTCCCTATGTTTGCGTGTATTATGTCCAAGATCTTCATCAAATGGTTGTTATACATGTTTGTTGGTTATGATGGCTGTGCTGATTTCACTCCTTTTTAGTTTGGTAGTAGCTCTTGTGATGTAACCCTTCTGCTGAAGTTTGGATGCTTATATTTGCATCTGCCCCAACTTGGTGTGACTGAGCCTGAGCCACCTCTATCACACCTCTTTATTATTACCATTCTTAGAATTTGTTGCTCTCAGTTACCACTTTCTCTGTATTACCTTAACTGTTCTAACTTCTTTCTGTCTACAATCTTGCAGGTTACTCCATTGCGTCATGCATTCTCACATCCTACAGAACATTGACCCTTATCTTTCATTTGCTTATATATGTTAAATAATTTGTATCTTTTGCTTCCTTAACTCTTTTCTTTTGCTTTTGGATATACTTAGATAGGGGATTTACTCCCTAGGCTGATTGTAGCTCTTTGAGCAGTAGTTCTGGAGTTTATCCCTTAAGGACCTTGTAACCCATTTTTTGTGGCAATAAAATTCCCTCTATATGTGGTTTCCCAAAAAAAAAAAAAGTAGAGAACAACAATGGGAATGTTCCCAAAAATTTTCCAAGTCATTTAGGTGAGTGGTTTAAGATTCATCTTAAAAATATCATTTTAATGAAACCATAATTGTTCTCTAATTAAAAGATAAAATTTAGGGTTTTTTATTATCTTTGAGTCTTCTATATTTACTACTTCCTTATAGTATTTATTTATAATTTTATATTTTTATAATTAGTTATGCTTTTTTTAAAAAATTATGATTAATTAAACCAATTTAATCATTTAATTAAGCCAATTTACATAGTTGGCAGTCGAGTCAGCCACTCTTTACATGTTGCCTCATATGTTGGTTAATAAAATCATCCCACATGGCGCTGACTTAGTTGGCAATGGATGTGGTTCCATTCCAAGTCATTTAATATTTGATTGAATGATGAAGATTAAATCGATAATTAATACAATATAAATCAAAAGTCTAGCTCAAAATAATCAGTGTCAACCACAATAATTATGTAGAATGAAGAGCTCTTGATTTACCTTCAATCACCATTGAGAGATGAAAACCATTCATCTTTTGCCATTCCTTCTAAGCTAACCAAGCTTGAATCCTTGTAAGAAAAGTTTACAAATTGGTCTAAAAATATGTTAGGGATCTTTATGGCTTGATCTAAGCAATCTAAACAAATCCTACACAAATTTCCAACATTCCTATTATTTTTATGAATTGAGAGTATCTCTTTAGAGATAATATCCAATAGATTTGATGACTAGGGTAGCTTCATCTGGTAGAGATAGAGCATGGTTATTGAAGTCCCCACTTGGCTCCATGCTAGTTGCTCCCTCTGTTGCACCTCACCAAAGTTTGGTCAATCTCTATGCTTTGATGTTTGAATCAAGTGGTTCTAGATTCGTTCTAGATCATGAGAGTGTGGGGAAGGTGAAAGGTGAGTTAATTTGGCGTTAGAATTGGTTTAAGTTTTGGTTACATTTGGGATAGTTGAGCTATGTTAAGAGATTGGAGGAGTTCGTTTGGTTCAATTTGATTTACTCTGGGTTGTGGCTCAGTATGGTTCTTTTAGGCCTATTTGGGTTAAGCAAACCATTTAGCCATATTAATTTAGAATTTGGGGTGGAATATGTTTAATAATGTATTTGGAGTGATCATAAGTCTCTAGATTAATCCAATTTATTTTTTGGGTTGGATTAGATTTGATTTTGACTTTATAAGATTTAATTAGGCTAATTTGACTAAGTGAGCCAATTAGTCAAATTCAGTCTTAAATAGTCTTCAATCATTATCAAATGGTTCTTGAAATGGCATAGGTAAATTCAACTTCAAATTGTTTGAGTTCAATATGAGTTTATCTTATGAAGGCTCAAATGGGTCAAGTTAAGTTAGGTGAACAAATTAATAGTTTAGCTTTCAATTGGGCTTTGTGGTTTAATTGATTAATGGGTTGGATTTGGTTAATTGGGTTTGATTTGGTCAATTTGGGATGTATGCCCTAGGTGGGATCTACTATTTCAATGGGCTTAAACCTAGGGTCTAATATCTGAGTCTTGGATTTGGGTTTAGGTATCCACTCAATCACTAGAAGTGTTTTAAGACACTAGGTTAGGAAACCTTAGTATCTAGACAAAAATCCTAAAGCTGATGGAGTGTGTATCACCTCACTAAAAGTGAGGTCAACACCCATTGAGAATGTTAGCTTAACTATATGACAACTAAAAAAGAGTTTGAATGATGAAAATTTTTATTTTATGAGATATCCAATTACATGTAAATCAAGATTAATTCTTAAATAAATAAATTTTTAAAGGACATACTAGTTTCCCCCTATTTTTTGGTGTTAAAATTTTTATCATTCTTAAATACATCTTAAACTATCAAAGAATTCTTTGACCTATAATTACAATTCTTGTAAAATTATGTGGCTGATCAATCCATGAACATCGCTTGTAGTTTATTGGTTGCTTAGAGTAATTTCCATAAGATTTCTATAAAAATTAGATATACAAATTTTGTTTAAATCTAAAAACATAAAAATGTTGTCCTTGAAGTTGAAAAGGGTCTTAAGAGCTCGAGAATATCAAAATCCACCCTGATGGAGCTTAATATGTCTTTGTTGCCAATGAAGAAATTATGTTTATGAAGCCACATGCCATTGGTGCTCATAGGCTTGTGTCCATGTGTGTTCAAGCTTATAGTCATGCATGTTTGCATGTTAATGATGCCTTGTGTGCACACTCGTGCATGCTAATGTGATGTACAGTTCTATGCTTAAGAATGCATGCCTGCTAGTGGTGCTAATGCACTCCATCACTGCAAGTAAGCACCCATGTGCACTAATGTTGGGCAATGGCAAGAAAAATCATTTTTTCAAATTTAATCAATTATTTGGGACTATTTCATTTTTTATGTTATAAAAGAAAATTCATATATGTTTTCAATAATTTCAAAATTCTTTAAAATTTTTATTATTTTACTCTTACATTTTTTTTATTTTTCTTTAAAATTTTTCCTTGTTCTCCTGCTTATGTGAATCTAAAATTACCCTTTTTACAAGTGAAAGAAAAGGCATAGTTATTCCCATAAGCTTTAATTTTCTATGATGGACAAGAAATTATCTCATGGGTGTTATGGGACTTAGGGTGAATTTTTTTTTTTTTTGATAATAAGGCTCCAACTTCTCCTAAAAAGAGGGTTCATTATCCTTGTTGCTCTAAGTGATCAAGACCTATTGTTTCTATGGTGAAGCTTCAATTTTGTAAACTAGGTTTACATGTGATTGAGCCCATATTTTTATGTTTATGCTAGTTTCCCTTAAAAGTGGTGTTAACTATCCTCATTAAATGGGCCAGGCATAAAAGTAAACGTAATGAATAATTTTTATGCCAAGGCTATAATTTTCTCTTAAAAAAATGTGTTAACTATCCTCTTTAGATGGATCAAGTTTATAGGTGATTGAGGCACATAATTTTTATGGCAAGACTCTAATAATTTTTTAAAAATAGGTGTTAACTATCCTCAGTAGATGGATTAGGCATAAAAGTGATCAAGGCCCATAATTTCTATAATGAGGCTCAATTTATCCCTTGAAAGAGATGTTAACTACCCTCATCAGAAGGAATGAACTAAAAGGTGATCATGATAGATAATTTCTATGGTGAGGCATATGTTAATTGTCCTTATTGGATGGACCGAGATTGAAGGTGATTAAGATCTATAGTTTCTATGATGATGCTCTAGTTATCCCTTGGAGAAAAGCATTAACTTTCATTATGAGATAGACCAAAATTGTAGATGATTAATTCTCATTATTTTGCGAGGCTTCAATTTTCCCTCAAAAGATTTATTATCTATCCTTGTAAATAGGATCGAACATAAAAGTGATTAAGTTCCACAATTTTCACTATGAGACTCTAGTTATCCCTTGAATAATGCATGTTCTCATCAAATGGATTGGACTTGAGATGATCAAGACCACCGTTTCTACTAAACGGCTTTAGTTATCCCTTAGAAAGTCATTAATTGTCACTATCAGATGGGCTAGGCTTAAAGGTGATCAAGACATATAGTTTCTATGATGTGGTTCTAGTTATTCTTGCAAAAAGTACATTAACTATCCAAATTAGATGAATCAACAAGTGATCAAGTTTCATAGTTTCTATGGTAAGGCTCTAATTTTTTGTTAACTATCCTTGTCATATGGATTGCATTAAAAAGAGATGAAGACCTATAGTTTCTATGGTTACTCTCCAATTTTCTCTTAAAAATAGTGTCAATGATTCTCATCGAGTGAATTAAATTTCTAATTTGATGTTGGCATTGGACGCCAATATTGGTAGTGCTATCAAGTATCAACATTTGCTTTAATGCTACTATGATTATTTGAGAATTGATTTGTTGCAAATATTTTATTCTTGTTCTTATTTATATGGATCATGAATGTTTTATTCTTCATATTTTTGTATGTTTCTATTTGCTTCTTCATAATAATGTTTTCATGATAATAATGATGTGTTAATTGGCTACTCATTCTCTTTTAGGAAGGTCATGTTGGGTTCTCCTTAAGAACTCCATCTTCCTTGAGTCATTAATATGAGGTGCCACTTATGGAAAAACATGTTGAAAGAAAATGTTTGGTCTATTTTAAATGGTTTGTAAGAGTGTAACCTAGAATTTTGCATAAAAGAGACAAAATTCTTAGTGAATTTCTTTTAATCTCTTTCATACATATTAATATAATCAAGTAATACTCGATCAAGTTATGGGCTAGATTTTTAAACATATTTCTTTTAATCAAGTTATTGTGGCAGTTGGACGATGGTTCGATGGTGATTGTGGGGAACAGTCCAATGATATGGGCTAGATGGTAGTCCAATTATGGTGATTGCATTGATGGTTGAAAGAAGGTTTGATGATGGTGTCTAGATTGCAGTCCAATAATGATAGTTAGGTATTGGAGAGATGATGGTGGTTGGGTGGTGGTGTGAAGGTAATCAAGTGGTGGACCAATGACAGTGGCCAGGTGACAGTTCAACAACAATGGTTACATGATGGTTTGATGATGGAAATCGAATGGTTGATAGTTGGTGGTAGTTGGGTGGCGTGTTAACCTAATTTTTGGTTGGGGTCAAAATTCATCCCGATCTTAAAAATTAAGATCCTAAATTAGGAGCTTCCTAATTAGGCACTTGGGGCATTACAAATAGTGATGTAATCAAACCAAAATAAAAATAAAATGATAAATCTAAAATCAAATAAAAAAATAAAATCAAAGCTAAATCAAACTCAAAGCCAAACACTTTATGATAGGAGCTCAGGTTAGCCTAGTAAACCCATAAAGACCTAACCTGACCCAATTAGATTAGACAAACATAATCAAATAAAAATTTAATAAATCCAATAGAAATTAAAATTAGACAAATCTTAATTGAAATCTAAATTTAATTGAGCCTTAGCTAAGCCAATTAGATTGATTGACCTAATTAGCCCTATTAAGGTCAAGCTTACCTAAGTCTAAATAAAATCAAACTAAATCAAAATCAAATCAAATCAAAAGCCCATAAAAAATACACTACAAATGAACATAACATTGATTCCATATAGGGTATAAACTAGTTGATCATGCCATTTGAACTTAGTCGAGCCATGTGGGACCAATTAAGTCAAAAGTCAACCCAACACAAATTTAATCAAAATGAGCCATCCTGGAAACATGTTGAAACATAAATCTAAATAAAATTAAACTTAATGAGAGTTCAAATGGGTTAATTAGGTTACTTAATCCAAATAGATCCAAATGAACCCTATTGGTGTGAATTTAAATTGAAATGAAATTAAATCAAATTAAAAACTCTGAATTACTCTAAACACATAATTGGACACAATGTAACTTTTTTGTGGTCAAGTTTGACCAATTGGATGCACCCCATTTAACCTAATTAGGCCAAAGTTGGTCAATTTGGGTCAGATCCAAAATTGAACCCAAGTTAAACACAATCAATCATTCCTAAAAACTCTAAATAATTCAATAAAATTAATTGAAACCCAAATATATTTTAAATTGCCTAGTTGGAACACTTAACCCAATTGGACCACTTTAGATCAAATTGCATAAAACATAGGTCAAGCCTAAAATTCATCAAAATTAATTGAAATTAATCAATTATTCCAAATGGTTGCTCAAACTTAATTAAGGTATAAATAAATCTCAAGATGATTAATTCAACCATTTAATTTAATTTGACTGACTTTGGTCTAAGTTAGTCAAATGGAGTTTAAACCAAATTAAATTAATTTGATTGACCATAAAACTTTGAATGATCAAATTGAAAATAATTAGAACATAACTTCAACTCAAACAAGTTAATTGATGTTGATAGACTCAACCCCCATTTGAGTCAAATTGATCCAACTCAAGGTTCAGCCCAAAATTAACCGAATAAGATCACGCCAACCCAAAGACCAACCAAATTTTGATTGGAGAAGATGGAATCTCAATCTAAATGAGAATATGAATTAATTAAAGTCAAGAAAATAGGAATAAAAAAATTAAGATAAAAGAAAATTTCAAATGTAAAGAAACTTATCCTTCTTCCATTTCCATCATCTAGCAACCAAAGATGACTTTTAGCTATCTTATCTCTTCATCTTGATGTTAGATGAGATTGAAGCTTGCTTACATGATGAATCCAAGCCAATCGACCCTACCACAATAGCTCAAATCACCATTAATGGTGATTTTTGGCCACCATAAAAGGAAGAAGAAGAGAGGGCCCAAAAGCTCTTCCACTTGCACGAGACACATTCCTGAGCACCTAAAGAAAATAATCAACCTTCCTCCCCTCAAAAAAAAGAAAAATTTATAAGAGAGGATGTCAATAGTTAGGACAATCTGAGAGAGGAAAATGAGAAGAACCATACAAAAGCTCTATCTCGAGGCAATGATCTATCTTGATGTGAGAAATCCATTGAACACTAGCTTTATGAGGTATTTCGTTAAATATTTAGTAAGAACCTAGGCTTTGCTATTTTATGATGTAAAATCTATCATTTCTTGGAGAAAATCATAGAGGATGATCACTTTTGTTGTCTTTGAGCTTTGTAGTGTGAAATGGGTCAAAATTCTAGTGTAAATCATTGGAATTTTGAAGCTTGGGAGACAAGTTCATTCCTCTCACAGGTGTCAGGGAAGAAGGCTTCCTCACCATCCATCCCTTTTGAATGGGATAGTTCATTAACATTAGATTTGCCAAAAAATTGATTTAAACCCATTGAGTAATTGAGTTTTTATCTAGATAGTCTGATCATAGATTAGATAGTCCATATCAAATGTGTTCCCCACTCAAAATGCCACCTCAAGGTCCATAAGGACCAATGTGGGACCAATACACGTAAAGCAATGCCCAATTAGCACTAAATAGTTTAAATAGAAAATTCTAGATTTTCCAAATTTCAAAAATATTTAAAAACACCTAAAACTTTGGAACATATTAAAATTTAAATGCTCAAAAAAAAAAGAAAATAAGCCATCTATGGATGTATCTTTCTAGAGGAATCCAAATCCACAAATTTTGTTAAATAATTTGGAATTAATTTTAGTTTAATTGAAATAAAATTTATTTAATCAATCCCAAAATATAAATCCAATTGAGATGAATTTTTTAGGCTTATAGTTTGTGTTAAGATCTACTTACTATTAAAATTTCAAGTCAAAATAATGAATGGATTAATAGTTATTAATTTTTAAAATTGAAATGGCTTATTTAAAAAATAATTAATTAAAAATTAAAAAATTATGAAAAATCACCAAAATAGCTCAAATCATCTAATTAACATCAAGGTATTCAACAAAAATATTTATGCCCTCTAGAACTCATTAAACACCAAAATTGCATAATTATGAATTAATTAAATTAGGTCAAACTTCAATAAACTATAATAAATCAACCAATAACCCAAAAATACAAATAAGCTCTCTCTATATTTGTATTTTAGTAGAAAATAAAATAAAATAAAAGCCCCAATTAATATTTAGTATTTTGGGATTAATTAGGGTTTTATTAGAAATAATAAACCCATAATTACTCTTAGGATATAAATCTAATTAAGGTTAAACTTTCAGAAAATGGAATTAATAATAAAACCAACTCACAATAAAAATCTCAAATGAAAATGATCTCTAGATCATAAGTTATGAATTTCAAAGTAATTTAGGGAATTTGAAATAAATAATTTAAAATAATCAAGATTATGAAATACCTAATATTGGTCTAGAACCTTTTAATCAACATCAGATGACTAAGGGTTTATTTGGAGTAGCTATTAGTTTTTTGAAAAGCTAGTTGTAAAATTATTGTGAAAAAGTAACTTTTTGAAAAGCTACTACGTCTGTTACAAATATTTTTCACTTTGGAAAATTCAAACAGTAGCTTTTTGATAGCCATAACATTATAACACCTCTAGTTCTCAAAAGTAGCTTTTCACCATAATTTTTTTTTGAAAAGCAAATGAAAAGCTGGTTGTAAATGTAGCTATGATTGTTTTCTTATTGCTTTTTAAAAGGCAAAGAAGCCAAAAAGTTATCACAAATGCACCCTTAGAACAAATTCATAAGTCCTTTGAATTTTCTAAAATCGCAAGATTATACACGTAGGATTTACTAAGCCATTAAAAACAAAATTAATTATATTTATTGGGGCTAAAATTCAGAAACTCATAACTAAATTAAATATTAAAGCAAAAAATTATAAGTGGCTCCCTTTTGGATTTGGTATTTAGAGAGGAATCCATTAAAATTAAAACCCAAAGCTTATTAAACATTTTAGGAATAATTTTACTTTTATTAAAAAATAATCCTTTAATTAATCCTAAAATTCAAAATTAATTGAAGCTTAATTGGCTTGAAAGAATTGTAGTAGACTTAATGCATCATTATTCATTTCATATAAAAATTTCAAGCCACTAGAGTTGTTCAATCAAAAGTTATCAATTTTTAACCAAATAAGAAATCCTAAAATTACAAAATTTACAAAAAAATCTTAATTAATTTGAAACATTTTCTTAATAAGATAAATACTTAAATTAAATAATTAAACTTTCTAAACCCAATTCAAACACAAAATTATGAAATACAAATTTTAATTAATCTAACTTAATTAACTTCATTAAACAAAATATAAAAGAATTTTAATAAGCTTTAAGTAAATTAAAATTTATACAAAAATTAAATATAAATGATGTGTTAGATTCACATTAACATAATTATCAACTTAAACCAATCAAACCTAATATACCTAATTAGTCATCAGTTAGAGCTTAATTAAGTTAACCGTATGAAACCAAATCAAACATTAATTTTAATCAATGATTAATTAACCAACCTAAATCATTGATCATTAATTAGAACATTGATTAGACAAATCACATGAAACTAAATTTAATTAAGATCCAATCATATTTAATTAATTAACTTAAATTATCTTAAATACGAAAACCACCTAATCAAACCTTAATTAGCCTAACTAAGATCAATCACAATCAATGCATAATCAAACCTTGAATAAACTAATATTATTTGATTTAATTAATCAATAATTGATCCTTAATTAAGTGGAACACTTCATTAATATTTTATTAAGTTTAAAATGCAATTAAATTAATTACAAAGAGTTTAATTAGGTGTCTAGCCAAACCTCAATCATTTGATTAAGAAAGTTATTTAATTAAGATCAAGCTTACTCAATTATTAATCTAATCTTGATTGAATGACCAATTTAATTAAATCAATCACGATTAATAAAATGAATTGATCAACAATTAACCTTTAATTCAATTGATTAATTAATTAAGATAATCATCTAGTTAAGCTAGTAATAATAAATTTAAATAATCACTTAATCATGGATGAAATAATTAAACATTAAATAATTTTATTACTTAATTAACCCATAATCAACTAATAACATAATCAAGTTAATTAATAATAAATTTAATATTAATTGAATTAATTAAATTAAACATAATAAAATCAACTTCTAATTAAAAGAACCATTTAAACCAACCCTTAATCAAGCTAATAATGAATCTTCAAATTAAGTTAATTAATCATCTAACTAAACCAAATTAACCTAAATAAGCCATACCGAAACAATCCTTAAGTCAAGCTTAACTCAAATTAAACACTTAATTAGGCTCATCATAAACAATCATCAAAAGTTTAATCAAATCAATCATAGTTAATTAAATGATTGATTAATGTCTAATTAATTTAAATAAACCCTTTAGTCAAATTAATCACATTATTAAGTTAATCATATTAAACCTAAAGAAATTTTTTTAGTTAAATCAATCAAACACTTAACACACTTAAACACAATTTGAATAAATTAGTTTAAATAAAATAAATTAAGATAATCATTAATCAAACCCCAACAATTTAAGTTAATTAATGAACATTCAATTAATCATTCATCACACTTTAATCAAGTTAATCAAAATAATCAATTAAATTAAGGCTAAACATAACCCTCAATTGACCTTTAATTAGAGCATTCAATCGTTTAATTAAGTTATCTTAAATGAAACACATTAAGAAATTCTTAAATAAATTATTTATTAAATTAATCATTGAATTAAGCTATTAATAAAATTGAACATTTAACTAATCAAATAATCATTGTAAAAGCTAATAATCTTTAATTTAGTTAAAAAAATTAAACATTAAACTTAATGTGATAAGTCGAATTAAATGAATTTGAATCAATCAAATATATGCAAACACGTAATTAATTAGTCAACTATTTAAATTAAATTAATCAAAGTTAATTAAATCATAGCCAATTCATCAAACATATTCTAATCCAATCAAAGTAATTTGATTAATCAAAATGAAGAAATCATTAAACTAAAGTTAATAAACCTAAAACACCATAAGAAAACTTAATCAAATAATGTGCCACAAAATTGTTAAAATACTTTAAATAAGTGAATCAAATTGTTAAATTAATTGAAACTTAATTAAAACACAAAATAACTAAACTTTAAAAATAAATGAGATTAATTAGCAAATCTAAGTCATATAATATAATGAAGATAAAATTGATCAACAATAAAATTATCAGTAAAAAAAATGAATATAAAATTAAGTAAACCTAATTATAAGTCAATCCATTATTTAATCTAATTTAATTTACTTAAATAAAACAAAATAGATCAAATAAATCATGAATAAAACTTTAACTATAATAACTAAATTGAATGTAAACATTTTATTCAATCATCAATCAAATTAAAAATAAGTAATCAAACTATAAATGAAATTAATCAAGTATCAACTATAAGCTTAATTTAAAATAAATAAATCAAAATACAACAAATACAACAAGCCTTCTTTATCCCACTAAGTGGGTTGGCTACATGAATCCTTCGTCTCCATTGTGTCCTATTATGTGTTAAATTATCATTTAATTCAAGTATAATAAAGTTATTTTTATACAACTTAACAAAATCCTTTTCGGTCTACCTCTACTTTGCTTGACATTAGGAAAATCTAATGCATCTATTCTCCAAACCGGGTCATTGGATGATCGACGCTTTATGTGGCCAAACCATCTAAGTTGACTCTCTCTAATCTTATCTGCCATTGGAGCTACTCCAACTTTTTTTCTTGAACATACTCATTTTGCATTTTATCTCCAAGAGTTAAGCCACTCATCCACCTGAGCATCCTCATCTCTGCAACACTTAACTTAGTCTTATGCTTCTCTTTTATTGGCCAACATTCTGCACCATAAATCATTACATGTCTTACCACCATCTTATAAAAAGTTTCCTTAAGTTTAAGCGGTACTTTTCTATCACACAAAAGGCTAGATGCATTCCTCCACTTCAACCATCCAACTTGAACTCTACTAAGAAGATCTCCATCTATTTCACCATCATTTGGAATAATAAAGCCTAAATATCTAAATCGCATTTATTTTTTTGAATGACTTGTTCACTTAATGTCACAACACTACCACTAGAACCTCTACAACTAAATTTACACTCCATATATTCAGTTTTAGATCTACTAAAATGAAAACCTTTAGATTCTAAGGTTGGCCTCCATAATTCAAGTTTCTTTTGGATTCCCTCTCTAGTCTTATCAACAAGAAGAATGTCATCAGCAAAAAGCATACACCAAGGTACTTCTTAAATGCCTAGTAAGAACATCCATAACTAAAGCAAAAAAGATAAAATTATCCTTGATGTGATGTAATCCAAGCTGAAATAGAAAAATATTTTGTCAATCCTCCTTGTGTTTGGGACACAAGTAACAACTTTAGTATACATATCCTTAATGACTTGAATATAACCAATATTAACTCCTTTTTTTCTAGAACTCTCCAAAGAACATCTCTTGAAACTTTATCATAAGATTTCTCTAAATCAATAAATATCATATGTAGATCCTGTTTACTTTCTCTATACTTTTCCGTCAAACCTCTTAACAAATTTATAGCATCCATAGTAGATCTACCTAGCGTGAAACCAAACTGGGTGTGAGAAATTTTTCTATCACATCGTAACCCATGCTCAATTACTCTCTCCCATAAAATTTATGTATGACACATTAACTTAATTCTTATATAATTTGCACATTCTTGTCCATCCCCTTTATTCTTAAATATAGAAACCAATAAACTCTTTCCCCACTCATCTGACATCTTTTTAGTCTTTAAAATAACATTAAAAAGATTTGTAAGCCAAGAAACTCCTTGATCTCCCAAACATTTCCACAATTATAAGAGTATATCAAAATTTGAGAAACATAAAACATAAAACTAAAATTTTCAAACTAAATGAAAAAGCTAACATGAATTTATTAATTAAAATAAACCTTATCTCGAACTATGGCTAAATCAAAAATTTTCATAATAAGCAATCACAAGGTATATTATTTGGATGCTTGATATCACAAGGTAAGTGGTCCAAAGGATGTCTCGATGCCTTGAATCACTAATTTAATAATAGCACGTACCTATGAAAGTAAATATTTTTAAAAAAATTTAATAAAAAAATTGAATTAAACTTAATTAAAATTTTATTAAAATCCATAGAGGACTTAGATTTTATGGTAGCTTTCCAACCTCGGATGAATGGATTACTCTATTTGATTTAGGAAGTAAACTAAAATGGGTTCCACCTCAATCAAAACCCATTATTCTCTTTATTCTTTTTTACCTAAAATGAATTATAATATAAACATAAATTAAAATTGAAAATAAATCTTGAAATCAATTAAATGACTTAAAGTTAAAACTACCCAATGATGAATTAAATGAATCTTGAACTTAAGTCAAACCTAAATAAGCTTAGATCAGTCATGCCACACTACCCCTTTTCACACACTAGATTATTAGGTCACTAACCTAAAATTAAGTTAGGTTAGTATGTTCTTGTGATCTGATAGTTTTTATTATTTTATGGTGTACTATTTTTATCTGGATTGCCTGTCTGCTAGATCTAGATATTAAGATATTTTACTAAGACTAATGATGTTTTAATATAGAGTTGTGCATAAGGGATTACTATAATAATATAATTTATAAATGTTACTTTGCTTGTAGGTGTTGCTGTTGTTAAAATTCCCATGGTATAGGCTATTAGGATAGGTGGGTTTGGTAACCATTAGTATTAGACCTTATATATATATATATATATATATATATATATATATATATATATATATATATATATATATATATATATATATATATATATATATATATATATATATATATATATATTTTGTTGCTTTCAAACATTTATTTTTGCTTAAAATATTTTAAAATATAATGTGATCATAGAATTAGGTTAGGATCTATAGGATTTAGGATTAGCTAGAGGTAACTGCACAAGTTGGTTGTCCCCAATGGAGCTTGAGGAGATCCTAAAGGAGACAATCCACCATATATCTAAACTTTTAGTTCTATTGTAGGTTTTATATAAGCATAGCTCGACTAACTAGTTTTCTTATTATTTTGGGGTGTATAGCTGTTCCCATCCGCATTGGCCTATTATTTAATTAATTTTATTTGGAGTAATTTATTTTTGGTTACACAATATAACTGCATATTTTTCATAAATTTTTTCTTATGATTCTATGCTAATGTGAAAATTTGGTTTATGTGGTAGACATTGAGAATAAAATTAATTTTCTACCTAACTTAATTAAATAACTCAAAATTTCACTTGATTAAAGCCTTAGGTATAAATTTTAAAATTAGTTAGAAACCATTAGAACTTCTAAACTATATTTGCATATTTCTCTATCTTTCTTAAATTGGGCCCTCTCTCATTACTCATAAGGCATCATCTGACATGTGAGGATGACCACCATTCCTGGGGAAGTCTACCTTCTCTTTTGATTTAGCCCACAAAGGTTATGTCGAGCACTTAGCTTATGCCAGAAGTACTTTTAGACATAAGGTGTGAAGCATGATATTTCTCTTTTGTTATGGAACAAAGTTTTCACCTCTTATATATGCCCTAACATTCTAATAAACTATCAACTTATAACAAAAATAAATATTTCTTTTAATGATATAAAGCCCAACTATAGAATAGGTTGAAGTGTCTACTAGGACTCTCAATATCAATGCACTTCCTACTTCTTCCTACCTGGAAACCAAAAAAATTGTTCCTTTTAATCTATCCCATTTCATATTTATGATGCTAGAAATCAACCTTGAAATCCATAAAGATAAGAGCTAATTTTTTTAATTGAGAGTTTTCTTAAGATGATTTTACTCTCTTAAGATGTAATTAACTATAAGGGCTTGCCATTATAGGGAATTGAGAACTTCATATAAAATAAAGTTTGTCATGCTTTATCCATGTAGTTCAGGGGAAGCAACTCTGGAATATACAGATGCATCAGCCTTAGGAGGCCTTTTTAAGTGGTTGAATCCATTATAAGATGATATTTCTATTTCTTGAGATGGTATATTATTTCTTTAATGACATATTTAATTGCCAAAATAAGAACCCCTAAGATCTGTGTTGTGTTCCAAATAAAAAATCTACATGGAATTTTTTATAGGTGTTGGGAGGTGGCATGATGATGGTGGTGGCGGTGGTTTACCAGCATTCATCATGCGGTGGTCCTTTGATGCTTTAAGATTCTTCAAGTTTTAAAGTTCCCTCTCGTCGCTAACTTTGGTCCCATCATGAGAGGAATGAGGGCCAAATTATAAATTTTGGAGAAGCATTACTTATAAATACGATTAAAATTTGAGTCACTCCATCGGATGGCTCATAACAATTCTCTTAATTATGAGATGTATTTTAGATATTTTGGTGCATAAATGATGTTATAATTAAGAGATCTTGCATTTTTTTCTAGGCCCTCGGTTTGACTATAAGTATGTCATTTTTGAAGGTTATTTAAGGACCTAAATAATCTACCAAAGTTTTCATTATATTTTCTTAATCTAAGCTCATCTAAACTTGGATTAGGATGCTTTTGGCATCATCAAATTTGCACCATCGAGATAATTGGTGTGACTATATGATAGCCAAAAGAGAGTTTGAATGACTAAAATTTCACTAAAATTTTGATTAAAATAAACAAACTTGACTTATGCATTACATAACATGGAGTTAACTAATGTGAGTTTACCATTTCTCTATCAGTGGTTAATGATGCCATAAAATTTTGCTTTCTCTTCATTATTTCAAGGAGATTCCCATAAGATGATTTTCAAAGCTTCATTTAAGAAACATGATTTCATTTAAGAAACATTATTTCAATTTCATCTCAAAGCTTCAATCACAAAATTATAAATGCAAGGAATCAACTAAATTATATATATATATATATATATATATATAATATATATATATATACATAATAATTAAAACATTATGATAAACTATTACTTCAAAATCCACATGCTCCACTTGTAGTACTAATGCTAGTAACTATTGGGATTATGTTCATATAAGGCATTCATGAAAGCCCATTTTAACATGCTCTTTAATTGAAAAGTAATATTTTTACCAAGTTAATTATATCAAGATGTCTGATTAAACAACTTCTTATAACCCCTTTTAAAAGGAGAGAATTTCTTCTTTGATGAAAAGCACATCATACACTTCTTATAAGTGTCCATGCATGAGCTAGAGCCACAATCATGATAGGTGGTATTTAAAGAACTTTTTTTTGCAATAATTTAGCCCAAAAAGTGAAATTTGACACATAAGCAATTAAATAATTAAAGAGTTATTATTTCATAAGGACTGGTTGCATTTAACTACTAATTTTAAGTTAATCCTTGAATTATTTAAATAATAATTTTAAATTTAGTTTTGAGATGGAGGTAAAATGAAGAATAAAAAGAATCTAATTTGATTGAGTAAATGATGAAGGATAATCAAGTGTGTGTGTGTGTGTGTGTGTGAGAGAGAGAGAGAGAGAGAGAGAGAGCTATAAGGTTTTATTTCAATAAATAAAATAATTAAATTGTCCATTTTAGCTCTAAAAATTCACTCCTCATCTCTCAATAAAGAGAGCTTAGATTTACAGCAACCAATTTTTTAGAAGGAAAATGATGTTTTAGATAAGATAGTACTTAGATATTTCATCCTCATTTTGTGAGGACTTTAGATCTGGTTCTAGGTTTCCTTTAGATGAAAGCACCTATAGTTAATTTCCCCTCCCAATGATGAGAGAGAGATTTTGATTAAAGCTACTCTCTAGGTCAATAATTGTTTAAGATATAGTAATGGAAAATGGAGTTTGAAGTTTACAATTCATGAACTACATCATCATTTAATTTAAAAGCATAATGTTGGGGAAATGATGATGCAACTCCTCTAGATCCCATGTTTTTTTAGCATCAGCTATCATGGTCCTTAGTTTATATAATCAGTTAGGTAGTTGACAAAACTTGATTAAAGGATTTTATTAATAGCCATAGGTTGCTTCGTCTAACTAAACCTTATACACCTAGGCTATTATTTATCTCGGGAACAACTTTAAGTTCACTTTACTTAATGATGGGCTTTATGCCTTATTAAATGAACCTTGTGGTCTATAACTCAAGGGGTGGAGCCATTGGAGAACATACAAGTTACACCGAAGACTCTAAGAGATTCTAAAAGTGATAACCATTTTGCTTAAAATTTTTAATCAACACAGCCATCATTGAGGTATCTAAATCTTGTTGACTCTACTTAATTGCTAATAGAGCATCATGCTTAGGATTTGCATTTTAGAATTTAGATTTGAGATGATCTAATATTGACATGTTGAAGAGTTTAACAGTAGTGATCCCTCTAATTGAAACTTACGATCAACACGACCATCAATGGGGTGGTTAGATCATGTCGACTCTGCTTATTTACTAACAATGGATTGACTCTATGATTAACATTTTTTATTAAGAGGCTATGACACCCAAGAGGGGAAGGGGTGAATTTGGGTATTTTAAAAAAATTGAAGTTAAAAATTTATTTTTAATTTTTATAGAAAAGTTAATGAAAATGTGATCTGCATAAATGTTATATCACAACAATAAAAAATAGAGCAAAAATAGAAATGTAGGAAAATAAAGAGATAAGAGGCATAGAGATTTTTAAGTAGTTCAACTAAACCCTAAAAATTAACATATGTTCACACCTAGAACCCACACTAGGAATTCACTAAATCAAATAAGATTATAAAAAATCTCTATACTCTCCAACACCGTGAGTACAACCACAAAACAACATACCTTTCTACACTGGGCAAGTGCAATCCTAACAACATGCTTTCTCGCACCTGATAAGTACAACCTTAACAACAACATACAAATCTCACAAATCTTAAAATAATTTTGCTCACAAACCGAACTTAGCAATAATAAGACAAATGAAAGATAGCTCACAATATATATTTTAATATTTTAATTTAAAATATACAATGATATGATTTTAGAAAAACTTGGTGCACGGAACTTTAAAAAATTAATCTTTGAAAATACTTTGCGCAAAGTGAATTTAAAGAGGCTTGAGGATGATAACTTTAAAAAGTAACAAGATCAAAACACAAATATATAATATGAAATATTCAAATCAATTGAAAGATGAATGAAAAGGTCTTTAGAAAAACTTTAGCAATGTTAACAAAAAATTCTTTTCAATCAACAAAAATAATCAAAAAAAAAAAATAAGATTCACAACTTATTAAACAAATTAAAACAATATTACTTAAGTCACTTTAATGAATTATTGTGTAAGCACATGACTTGAGTGAATGTTCTCAAAAGCTTGAAGTTTGCTTGAAAAAGAAGAAGATCTCCATTGAGTATGGTTGAAGATAAGAGTAAGAGAGGAGAGGGAGTAGCCTTGAACACTTGAAGCAAAGAGAACATTTGAATAATTTTGGAATGAGGATCGGACAAGAGAGGTTGCCTTGCACACTTGAAGCAAAGATATCACACTTGAATAATTTTGGAATGAGGGTCGAACAAGAGATGTTACCTTGAACACTTGAAGCAAAGAGATCACAAATTTTGGAATGTGAGTGCAAGAGAGTCTTTTGCAAGTAAGAGTGAACTCACAAGAGCACTTCATTAAATAGAATTGAGATATGCTAGGATCGAGGAAAGAGAAAACAAATAGGAAAAAATGAGTGGAAAAATAAATACAAAAAAGATTTAATTTTAAAATTTAAAGGAATTTTATTATCAATTTTAATTAAGTAAAATTCAATTTGATGTGGTTGGCCAAGACATGTAGGGAAGTGGATTCAATGCTCTTTACATAATTAAATATTCTTAATTAATGAAGAGATTAATTAAGTAGAAGATTTGAATTAATTTAAAAATAAAATAAATTTAATAAGTACTAATGCATAGGATGATCAAAGCTTTTAAATAGGAATCAATCAAAAGTTAATACGTGAAATGATGGACTTAATTTAATCTATCAGCCAAGGAATAATAAAGCAAAGCCATTTGAATTAAATCAATTAAAATAAATAAAATAAATCATAAGAAGCAACCAAGAAGTTTCCATATATGGATAACATTTCTTCATGAAAATCAAATTCTTTACAATCAAGAGAATATATAAATTTTAAAAATGATTTATATTTAAATAAAATAGTAAATGGGTCCACCCAAGACATTTCCAAAATAAAAGAATTAAAAAGTAAAGTATAATTAATTCTAGATCATTTGATTTTGAAATTAAATTAAATGAAATTAATTCAAATAAATTCAAATTACGTCAATTAAGACAATCATAGGGCAAACCAAACCATGCCAAAATAAAAGAAAGCAATTTTGAGAACAATTTAATTCAATATTCAAATTCAAAAAATCATTAAATAAAACAATAATATAAGAATAAATGAAATAATATTTCTTATACCAAAATCATCCAAAATTCAACCTACCATGAAATATTATGAAAATGAAATGAAATAATTAATATGAGAAAGAAATAGAATAATAAGAGAGTAAAAAAGGATAACTTGGATAATAAATAAATAAACTATGTCACATGCAAAAATAAATATATATGAAATTGTTCAAGAATGGAACTTAAATTAATGTAGTAATGAATAAACTAAACTCAATTTTAGATCCAATGGATAACACTTAAATCAAAGAAAGTGATCAAATTTTCCAAAAAATGATAATTTAATAAAAACTATAAAATAATACAAATTAAATATGTGAAAATATTTTAAAAATCAAAATAAATGAGATGAATATATTTTTGCAATTATTTTCATTTTGTTTTCTTATATTTTTCTTATTATTTAATTCCTAAAAATTCCCAAACAACCCTGGTTTGAGTTAATATGACTTTCTTGATTTGACTTATTAAGATGAACATATTGAATTTTTAGAAATACTTAAAATAAATGATTAGTTTTATCCAATCATGTGTTTGCATCATTAAAATCAAATGATTATATCATGGGACTCATGGAGTCATAAATTTTAAAAACTTAGATTTCAAATGATTAATCATTGACACATTAGAAATTTTGATAATGATGACTCCACCAATTTTTTTTTCATAAAAGTATGATTAAAAAGTGTTGTTTGAATACTATCCTCTAATGTAAGGTAAGTTGAGTTTGTCACTAAACACAAGTGGTTTCATGCTATTAAGAGCACAAAAAAGAGATGCATGCAACCATAATACGTCACCAATCTTAGCTAAATGGTCAGTTGCTCATTTTCCTTCATGGGAGATATGAGAAAACATGGCATCTATGTGAGAGCATAGCTTCAAAATAGAATCAAATATGTAAACCAGGTTCCATAGGTTCAAAAATTCTATTGACAATGTTGAGAAGACAAATGGAATTAGTTTCTATCCATACATTATTGGGGAAAGCTTGAGAGATTTTCATTGCATAATGTAGGCTGTCAGCTTTGGCATATAAGGAGTTTAACTGATTTGCATGGTTTGTGGAAGGTACATATCATGTGCCATTCCAGTCCTTGATAATTCTTCTCAAGCCTATAGTATTACCTTTAATGTTAAAGGAACCATCAATGTTGATCTTGAGCCAAGGAGGTTTTAGTTTAATCCAAAAGACCAGTTTACTAGGTCCTTAATTCAAATGAAAATGTGGGTTGTTTCCATTAGTTTCCCAATGCATGTTTCTATAAAATAAAGCTCTTTAAAATTTAGTGAGAATTTGATGGACAATGGCTTCAATACATCTTTAGTGGTTATTGCACTTTTCTTCATTCTTATCTAGCCAAATATGCCATAAAATTAAAATGGGATGATTTTTAAATGGTATTTATGATGTTTTGGTTGCTCCTACTTGTCCATGAGAGGAACAGATCCTTGATGCTACTAGATTGCTGGATTAAATTTGATAGCCCAAAATGAGATTACAGCCTTTCCCATTAAACCTTGGCTTTATGGAAATGTAGGAATAGGTGCTCAATCAAATCCTCATCATTGCAAAATTGACATTTTGTAGCTAGATGTACCTCTTTCCTCTTTAGGTGTTCCTCTATAGGTAAAGCATTATTAAAGATCTCCAACATAGGAATGAATTGATAGGTTTTTAGGAACTATGCCAAATGAGCTTTCCCCCATGAATTAAAAGTTAATGGTGATGTAGCTTCATGTAGCATGCTTGTGAGTAATTTTCCCCCTCAATGTGAGGTGTAGTTTATCTCTTGTGGTAGTGTTGAGGGGAATTTGGACAATGACAATGTTCTCAGGCAATACCTGTAATATCTCATCACTATTCAAGATGGTATTGCTAGCCAACCTGATGAAAAAGCCTTTAATATTCTTAGATGATTGTTTGATGCTAAATGCCTAATGGTTCCTCTTGAAACCAGATGTCATGCCAGAAGTTGATGCTTCCTTCCCTAATTATCCATCTTATGAATTTTTCAATAATATCTATAATTTTAGTTTCTTCTTCCATAGAAGGGAGTCAGATGTTTTTTGTTGGATCTCCATTAAATGAATTTTATTGCAATATTTTGATCATAAACTTGGCCCATAAGGTAGTGCCTTGTCTAAGTTTTATCCATTATTTCAAGGAGTTGCAATGAATGTTGTTTTGTAAGGATTTAAATCAAAGGTCACCATTGTCTCTATGCTTGCATGCCCTCCAATTGGCCCAATGATAGCCTTTTCCATTACCTTTCTAAGGGTATGTAATGAAAGTTGATTGAATTCTTCTTTAGATGCCCATAGGTATATTGACCATTTGGAGAGTGTGTAGAGGAAGGGAACTCAATATACTTTGAATTAGAGGTAGTTTTCCCACAAAAGAAAGTAGATGGTTATCCCATGAAAGTTTTATATTTTTGATTAGTGATGATTTCATTGCAGTAAGCCTTCTTCGTTCTACTAGTGTATATGGTGTTGCCCAAATATCTAATGGGGAATTTGGTTGCTTTAAGGCCAATGTATTCATGCATCTATCTTGCATTGGTTCTTTTGATCTTATTACTAAGATATAAATGTGATTTTTCTCTATTATATTTTACTCTTGAGTGCTCTTTAAAAGTCTTGATGATATTTTAGACCTTCCTTATAGAGTTCTTTGGTCCATTGCAAAATATGAGAATGTCATCAGCAAACATTAAATGAGAATAGGGATGCCTCCTCTAGTGTGATTTTGAGTGGATGGAGTGACACTTATCATGTTGTTCAATATTTTGGAGAAGTAATCCATTACAATGATGAATATGGTGGGTGAGAAATGCCTCCTTACTTTTTTCCCCTTGTGGATTTGAAGAAGCATGCCTTGGTACCATTGATTAGAATTGAATAGAAGTTATTTGTGAATGTTTTTATAATAAGATTGACTGACTCTCCTATCAAACCTTTGGCATACAGAACCTATTAAATGAAGTTCAATTGAATTGTATCAAAGGCTTTATGGATGTCTTGCTTGATTACCAGGTTGTGGCTCCTACATTTGGCATTGAGATCGCTGAGAAGTTCCTGGACAAGCAAGGTGTTTTCACTATTATTCTTCATCTTGATGAAAGCACTCTTATTGAGAGAGATAATGTTGGGAAATAATGGTTGCAACCTCGAAGATATAATTTTTCCTATAATCTTGCTAATAGTGCTAGTAAGTCTTATGGGTCGATACATATCCCATTTGTATGAAAACTTTTGTTTAGAAATATGGATGATGGTACAAGAGAAAAAGTATTTTAGCATAAAACTACCATTGAAGAATTCTTGAAAAGCTTGGGTTACCTCATTTTTGATAATATTCCATGATGCTTGGTAAGAACATGCATTAATCCATCCAGATCGGGTGCCTTATCAATGGAGAAGGAGAATAATTCTTGCTTGATTCCTCTTCATCAAAAATTTTGTGAATGCTAATAAGATCATCATTAGAAATAATACTTGCTTTAATATGGCAAGAAGATGTGATGTTAGGTGTTAATAGTTGTTTATAAAATTAAATATCAACTACTTGTTTCTCAAACTACTCTAATAGAAATTTGTTTTCAACAGACTTGATTCTAGAAATTGAGACTTATTCCTTTCTTTTCTTTATCAAGGCCTAGATATATTTGGTATTCTTTTCTCTCTCAAGGAGACTTTTTCATGCATGCTTTTGGGTCCAAACTAATTCTTCCATCTTCAACTTTTAGTTTAAATCTTCTAATGCTTTTGTTAGGTCCTCATTAGCTTTTTCACTATAGCTAGATATCAATTACTTCTAATCTGACAATTTCCTTTACTTTACCTAGTTGGTTGTGGAGATTTAAGAAGCATTCTCTATTTCATCTTCTAAGTTGAATTGATGGCTTCTTATGTTTATAAAGTCTAGACCAACCTCTAGCCTCTTCTAAATTCTAGCAATCCCTTAACAAAGCCAAGTAGTCTTATGGAGGGATTACATATTATAAAATCTAAAATATAAAGTTTTGGTGGGTTGAGTCCTTGTAACCTGGATGAGTAAAGGTGAATAGTTAGAAGTAGCTCTTGATAAGTGGTGAATGCAAATATTCTACATTTGTAGTTTCTATAAAGCATTAAGAAGCACTCTATCAAAATGTTCATGTTCTTCCTCTCCTTTTATGTGAATTTGTTGCCTATGTAACCTGCATCAAATAAATTTGCTTGAAGGATTTGATCCACGAATTCAGTCACTAGTCTTGGGTTAGGTGGCTGTCTTCCACTCTTTTCCTTGGCTGGAGCTATCATATTCAAGTCTTCCCCAACAAGCCATGGCAAGTTGATTAAGCTCCCAATCTGAATTAATTGATTCCAAATTTCCTTCCTCCCACTATGAGAGCATGCTGCATATACAACCATTATAAAGAGAGTCTATCATCAAAGGTTACTTTAGCATGCATGAATTGAGGGTGGTCAATCATAATTTTTAAGTGAAAAGAAGCTTTCCACATAATCCAAATTTTGTTTCTATAGATGATGTAGATACCAAGCATCTTATATCTTTTCTTTAAACTTGATGGTTGTGGATTGAGAATCATGGGTTATAGTAAACCAGTGATACCTAGCTTGTATGTATTATTGAGTAGGTTTAGTCTTTCTTTGGATTGGGATTTAGCAATATCCCTTACATTCCAAATTAGAAAATTCATGGGGGTAGTTTAGATAAAGCTCTGTTGGCAAGAGTTGGTACATTATTAGTACTATTAGATCATGTTAATTTGGTAAGATGATCCTTAATTAATCCCTTGAGTTCCCTTGCTCCTCTAGCTTTCATAACTTGAACCCACCCTTCACTTGTTTTGGATTTCAATTGCCTAAGCAAGTTTTTATTTGCTACAATGTTTGGGTTATGGAGTTCATATTTAGTATGATCCATTAGATTTTTCCTTTAGTTGATTCCTGGTAAGTCTAGGAGAAATTAGTTGGCTTGGGTTAGTTGATTATCATTTTATAATTATTATATAGATTGGTGGATTTCATTTATAGTTGAATCACCAATTGTTTGCTACTGTAATTATTGCTTTTGTTGTAAAAGCTAAATCTACTATTAAGATTGTTGCTACTGTTGTTGTGTAATTTGGTAGAGTTCATTAAGAGTTGAATCTCCATAGGTTGTGGTTTCAATTTTGGCTTGACTAGTTGTATCATTGTGGTTCAGTTGAATCTTCATCTAATGATTTTTAGTTTGAAATTGAAATCTACTATCAACATCATTATCATTAGTGCATTAGCTAAGATAGTTACTCCATAGTCATATGACAATAATATCTTATCAAAGATTCTCTCAAAGAGAAAATGTTATGATAATATCAATGGGCTTATCTCACAATTACAATGGAATTAGCTCCTTAAAGATTCTCTTAGAGAGAGAATACTATAATAGTATTAATAGATTTTTTTTGATCTAGACCCAATCCGAAGACCCAACTAGAAAAACATCAGATAATTTAAATTTATTTTGGTTTGATAGATAAATTAGAATTTAAAAATATTTACAAGATTTCAATATGTTCATGCACATTTCAAAGCAAGTTGAAACTTATGAATGATTAGTTTTAATTTGTGCAACATCTTCAAACACTGAATCTAGATAATCACTATTTTATGGCATATATGGGTTATTTGGGTTTGAAAGATAAATTAAAATTTAAAGATCTATACAATATTTTAATATGTTTTTGCACATTTCAAGTGTGATGAAACTTAAGTTTGTTTAATTTTAACACATTACAATCAACACATGTGTTAAGAGGTGTATTAGATTGGTTATAGTTTATTTTAGTTTTTCTTGTTGAAATTTCATTTACCATTTATAGGAAGAAAAACTTCACTATTTTCCAACCTTGAACTTAAGAGGGATTAGTGATACATAATCATTAACATAATATCAGCCATAAAATTGAACTGTTTCAAAATATTATTTGAAATGATGTTCCCTCTTAAGGTTGTTTTGATTTTTCAATAAGAGATGCTTACTAAAGATTTGTCAGTGACTTTTCTTCTCATTATAGAGAGATCATAATGTTAAGTTTAACTTAGGTGTCATTTGGGTTCTCAACATCGATGTAAGGAATTCCACCAATACAACCTAATGATACTTAATGCAATAAGCTTGAGCTTAAAGTTACCTCAAGATATGCAAAATTATTTTTATTATTTGAATTCTTGCACAAATTATAGAGTGTTTGAGCTAAACATAATGCCTGCAAGGTTATTAAATGTAGCAATAATTTTAAACTTGAGTGATCTTCACATTTTATCAAAAATTTGAAAATCTCGGTAGATATTTATTTTCAAGTAGCTCACGAGAATCAAACTTTGAATTTTACGATATTTACATCATGTTGGTGCATATGGATGAGTTATAGGTTCAATGATAGACTTTATTAATCAAGTCTATTCTTGTATTTCTTTTATTATCTATGAGTGGTCATTTCTATCTTTATATGGTTTAAATATTACTTAGCATCCATGACAAATCATCTTTCATTAACTATAAATAAAGGGGAAATTTTAGTTCATTTTATTCAAATTTGTTCAAATCTTTGAGTGTTAGAATTTTTAGTGCAAGGAGGTCTTGTTCATCACTTAAGATAGAGTTTTCAAGTCAATTTTGACTACCCTATAAGTTCATTTAAGTTTGAGTCTTCTACTTGAATTAATTTTTAAGTTAATATTGATGTAGCACATCCAGGAAGAATTTAAGAAAGATGACCTATTACAAGATCCCAATCAAGGGATTAAGCCAATTGAGACTTTTTATATGTATTTTATGTGTTATAATTTTTATTATGTTATGTGTTTTATCATGTTTAAGTGTTGTATTTATATTGTGGTTGAAATAATGTAAATGATGTTTTAACATGTAAGTGTTAGTGTGGTGCCTTAGTGTTGGTGTTTTAGTTCTATGGCACTATGTTTGTTATATTTTACACTTAGAGATAGAGAATATGATGCCTAGGTACTAGTCTTATGGTGCTTAGGCACCATGTTCCATTTGGTTCAATTTTAAGATGGTTTTCAAACCCATTAGAGAGTTATTCTGAAAAGATACACCCTTGAGTGTTTAGTCAAGAAAACCACCATATTTCTTTCTTCAGTGAGAAATTGAATGACACTAAATGAAGATATTCTACATGTGATTGAAAGTTTAATATGATCATTCAAACTATTAAGCAGTAGACATATTTTCTTTTACATGAGGAGTTTATTTTTAATAAGGATCATCATGCTCTAAAATTCATCAACACTTAAAAGAACCCAAATTATAGATATGCTAAGTGGTCAAATACCTCTAGAAATTTTCTTTATACTTAGACATAAACTTGGTGCAGAAAGAAAACAAGCATATATCTTATTTAAAGTATCTCTAGTAGTTTTATCCTTGGAATTTCAAATCACTAGATTTGATATTTTAAGGGAATATGATAAGATTTTCCCTAATTTCTATATGATTTACCTAGAGCATGAATCCAAACTCTTAACTTTTAATAACTCCTTTATCATTACTGATAGTTATCTTCACAAAGGCAAGAAGTTATGAATCCCTATAACATCTATGAGCAAGGAATTTTAGTAAATCAAAGACCACAAATTTGGTTAAGTAAAGGTTTTACTAGCCATCTCTAAGAAGAGATGTTGAACATATTATAGCCCATACTATACATATCATCAAGTCAAAGCTACATAAAATAAAAGGTAGGATATTACTCATCTTTACCTATTCCTTCTCAACTTTGGGAATATATATCCATGGATTTTATTTTAGGTTTGCTAAGGAAACCTAGAGGATGTGATAATATTTCTATGGATGTTAATAGATTTTCTAAGATGACACACTATTTACCTTGCTCAAAATCAAATGATGTATCATATATATTAGGTTGTTCTTTAAAGAGGTTGTAAAGTTACATAGAGTTCCATCAATCATAATTTTGATAGAGATGTTAAATTTGTATCATATTTTTGGAAGAACCTATGAAAGTTAATGGGTATGTGATTGAGATTCTCATTTGCATTTCACCCACAAATCGATGGACTAATATAAGTAAATAGGACTTTAGGGAACTTATTAAGATGTTTGGTTGGGAAGAACTTAGAAAATTGGGATTTAACATTACCAACATCTAAATTTTCTTATAATAGTATCAGTTCAAATCAACCCATAAGGCACCATTTGAAATAGTTTATGGGTATAATCTTAAGATGCCTATTGATCTAACTAGCACACCTACTCATCCATTTTTTTATTCAAAATATATATTTGCATATAATTTTCATAGCCTCATGAAAACATAAAAAATAATTTCAAACACAAAATAGTAAGTATGTTGAACAAAACAAAAACGAAAATTTTTTTTAAGGAATATAAGATACTAATTATATCCTAGTACGCATCTACCTTGAGAGATTTCCTTCTACTAAATATTAAAAGTTACAAGTGAGAGAATGTGAGCCATTTAAAGTTATTAGGATACTTGGTACTAATGTTTATATTTATGAATTGCCCCTCACATGTTTATTAGCTTCTTTTTTAATGTGGAAGATCTAATATCTTTTTAAAAGTTACCAAACCTCTAAATTTGAAGGATGCTACTTTTATATGAGAAGATAAAATTATTTGTAGGTATATATCTAGCTAATATTTTGTAAAGTAGAGAACATCATTATAGTTGAAACATCAATAAATAGTGACACTATATAATGATTCCTAATTAGATGGAAAGCTAATGAACCAAGTGAGGTTAACTTCATACAAGGTGTAGAGTCTTCCCCCCAAGCTTCTAAAATATCTCCATGATTCCAACTCTTCTAAGAAGAGTTTTTTAGCATCTAGGGAATTGATGTAGCACATCAAGGAAGTAAGAAAAGAAGAGGACCTATTATAAGATCTTAATAAAAAAATAATACTATTAAGAATTTTTATTTATATTTTTTGTATTATAATTTGTATTAGGTAATATGTTGTATTTATGTTGTGATTGAAATTAGGTACTAACATGTGTAGGTGTTAGTTTGGCACCACAACTCTATGTTTATTATATTATATCTTTAGAGATAGAGAGGATGGTGCCTTTTATTGTTCTTCTAGCACCTAGGCTCTGCTTTCCATCTTGTTCAGTTTTAAGGCAATTTTCAAAATTGATTAGGGAGTTATTCTGAAGGGATACACCCTTTGGGTGTTTAGTAACTTATAGAAAGTGTTTTATCCATGGAGTAAAAAAATTATTATTATTTTGTGAAAAGATTGGAGTGAAGAAACTCTTAAGTTAGAGCTTGGTGGTTAGCTAACTAGGGAGATTGGGTGATCTCTCCTTGGCATTCTACTTAGTGAATAGAATTAGTTCATGTTGCTTACTTTAATTACACTGAATATCCTAGAGATTTCACTTTTAATTTTAATATTTATTCATTGCTCAATTTAAATCAAATTTAGGTTGATTTTTAGTCCAAGTAATGCTATTATTAAGTCTTGTTCATGTCCTGTATAAGTTTAGAGTTAGACAAAATTTTGATAATCTACTAGTGTCATCCCCATATATGGGTACATCTGAATTCTAGGTCTACCCACCATACCAAGAAAGGCGAGCATAGTCAATGTTGTAATAAATCACAACTATAATTCTTAAAAACTCCACTACATCGGGAAATGAGTGCATGGGGTATCTACACCAGAATTAATAATTTATAATTTTCTTACCATGCTAAGAAAGTGACTATGGGGATTACCAACTATGTCTTGAGCATTGCATACAAGCTTTCTTAGCCACACTAAGAAAAAGCATGCACAAGTTCTAGTTGTCCCACAAAACATGTCATAGTAGAAATTTTAATATTTTGGTTTGGGGTATTTTATACCTTATCACATAAATCAAGGCGATGATGAGATGAATGAATTTTGAAGAAGAGAAAGAAAATAATAGGGTGAATAGAAGTCTTTATGTTTAGTGATAGAGATAAGAAAGAGTGAAAGAGAGAGTTGTTGGGTGCTTGATTTGGAGTTTAAGCTTGTTAGTGGGTTGTAAGTGATAGAGGCTACATGTTATTTGACTTTACAATGAAATGAAGAAATGAGAAGGGGGAGAGGTGATGCATCAGATTTAGTGGAGAAAGTTAAGCAGCTAGCCAGTGGTAAGAAAGAAGAAGGAAATAGCACATGAAGGGCTTGGGTAGAGGTCTAGGATTGCATGCAATTAGGATTTATAACTTGGGCTCAAGTTGAGATGAGATAATGATGGAGTGATTTGCATCATGTGTAGCAAGGAGTCAAAGGAGACCAGGGAACTCATAGGGTGGCATGTAGTGTGGTTACCTATTATCATCTGAGAAGAGGGGATAATAGATGGAAGAGATGTGCATGCTGGGAGCTCAAAGAATTAAGAGAGAGGGGAGTTTGGCTTTGGAATGAGCGGGGGAGAAGGGAGATCAAAAGTGCTCAATGAGGATGAACTATGAGATATAGGAATGTGGAAGACTGGAAAATAGCATGTGATTTTTGGAGATGATAGAGATAAGGATGAAGACAAGCCTGGGCATGTGAAGGACTGGGCTTAACTTGATTTGGGTGGTGGTGGCTAAGAGAATTATGTTGGATTATTTAATCATTTTTATAAAATACATGGAAATTTTGATGAATTTTATAGTGTAACTACCTCATGTTGACATCAAGAGCCCCACCTTACATGAGATGGATTTTGATGATAATAAACACATGTTCAAATGCTACTAATAAAGTTAAATTCAAGGGTGCAAGAAAATTCTTCAACTCCAGGTTCTTCAGTCATTTCAGGATCCTAAAGCTATTGTACTTTAATTGGGTGAGAATTTTTCTAGAATTATCTATATTAAGGCAAAAGAAAAGCTCACTAAAATAAAATCAAATCAAATTCACCACCATGATCAAATTAACCCTTTATGAGTTAGTCTTTGGTAAGAAACATAAGATTAGTTATTTTGATATCTTTGGTTATAAATTCTTTATTTTAAATAATGGTAAAGATTCATTAGAAAAGTTTGATAGTAAATCTAATGATGGTATCTTTTTGGGATATTTCTTGAATGCTAGATCTTATAAAGTTTACAATAAAAGAAAAATGATTGTTGGAGAATCAGTACATGTCATATTTGATGAAAATCCTATAGATTCTATTAAAGATTATGTGATCGAAGATGAGGTATATGATTTTAAGAAAATGAGTTTAGAAGAAAATGTAGATGATTCTTTACCCAAAGATTAGAAATTCAGTAAGAATCATCCCAAAGACTTGATAATTGGAGATCCTTTAAAAAGAGTTAGAACTAGAAATAAATCTAAGGAAGTGATTAATCATTATGCATTCTTATCTCAGATTGAAGCAAAGTCAATCAATGAAGCTTTGGAGGATAACTATTGGATTGTATCTTTGGAAGAAAAGTTAAATTAGTTTGTAAGAAATGATCTGTAGGAATTAGTTCCTAAATCTCAAGTTCAAAATGTTATAGGAAAAAAATGGGTCTTTAGAATAAATTAGATGACTTAGGACACATTGTTTGGAATAAAGCAAGATTGGTTGCACAAGAATATACTTAGATTGAAGGGATAGATTTTCAAGAATCCTTTGCCCATGTATTAGATTGCTCCTTACTTATGCCTATTACAAAGACTTTAAATTATTTCAAATTGATGTAAAAAAAACACATTTTAAATGGATTTATAGTTCAAGATAACTTTGTAAAGTAGCCTTCTAGTTTTGAAAACCTAAAATTTTTTTATCATGTTTTTAAACTAAAGAAAGCATTGTACAGATTGAAATAAGCTCCTTGAGCTTAGTATGATAGATTTAGTGGCATTCTTATAGTTCATGGCTTTAGGAAGGGTAGAGTAAATACCACCTTTTTCCTTAAAAATTTAGGTGATGACTTGATCATTGTTCAAAATTATGTGAATGATATTTTATTTGGTAATATAAATGAATCTTTGTGCATTGAGTTTTCATGTTTAATGTCTAATGAATTTGAGATGAACATGATGGGTGAACTCAAGTTTTTCTTGGAGCTTCAAGTAAAGTAATAAGAAAGAGGTAATTTCATTTTAAACCAAGAATACTAATGACTTCATAGAAAGATTTGATATGAAAAAATTTAAATCCAGTAAGACTCCCATGAGCCTCTCTACTAAACTTAATTTAGATGAGTCAAAAAACAAGTTGACCAAAAACTTTATAGAAGTTTGATTGGTTCTCTTTTGTATCTTATTGCTAGTAAGCCTAATATTATCTTCATTGTATGCTTATGTGTTTATTTTTAAGCTTCTCAAAAGGATCTCATTTAATTGATGTTAAGCATATCTTTCAATATTTAATTGGTACTTCTAGGTTAGGTTTGTGGTATCCTAAAAATTCACTTTCATGAGACTTTATTGGTTTTTTGATGTTGACTTTGCAGACTATAAAGTAGATAAGAAAAGTACAATAAAACTTATTAATTTTTATGATCTATGGGCTCCAAGAATTCACCATTGACCTCTCGATTAAGAGGCTATGATTTATATCGGTGAAATTTTCAAAAGGCAAATGGAATAGTAGATAAGACACTACCAAGATATTTCACCCTCATTTTATGAGGACTTTAGATCTAGTTCTAGGTTTTCTATAGGTATATCAACCTATAGTTAATTACACCTCTCAATGCTGAGAGAGAACTTTCGATAGTCATTAAATCGCTAAACGTAAGCGTGTAAGATGCCGAAGTCTTGGAATTTAGATTTACAATTCATCATCATTTAACTTTAAGCGGATGGTTGTGGAAATGATAATGCACCCGATCAAGATCCCATGGTTCTGTCATCCCAGCCTATCATGATCCCTAGTTGACTTAATCAGAGGAGGTAGTCAACCCAACCTGATCGAAGGATCCTTATTAGCAACCATGGGTTCCATCATCCAATAAATCTTTATAGATCTGGGGTGGAATTTGTCTAAGGAGATAAGTTTAAGTCCACCTTAATTGACAGAGGGTTTTCCGCCCTATTAAGTATACCCTATTGTTCACAACTCAAATGATAGATCCATTAAGGAGCATACGGGCTACAATCATGACTGTAATATAATGGAGTCATTTAGCAAAAATCACCTGATCAGAGGACTCTAGTCATAACTGCATCATATGTGGAGCCTACTGGCCAAGCCACGTAGTCAGAGGATACAAATCCTTACTGGCATGAGATTAATTGAGATATAATATAGAAGTACACTTGATTGACATTGGCTCTTTTGTGAGCTATAGTTTTTTAATTTGTCGCCTTCAGTAAATAATTATGGAAGATGGATTGAATTTTAGCTTTATGTTTTTTAAAGATTGATTTTTATTTAAGCATTAAACACTTAATAACATTTTTGATTTTGCATTTGAATTGATACTTTTTTTATATTAACTTGGTTTGAAATTTTAAATATATACTAATAGCAATATCCCCTCCAGTTGAAATCTTTATTCAACACAACCATCATTGGGGTGGTTGTGTTATTTCGAATCCCATCGACTCAATTAAATTAATAATAGAGGATCATATCTACTATCATGTGATAAAATTAGCTTCTCATTTATTTTAATAAGTTAAGATTCTTATAATATTATTATTAAATTTTTAGGTTTTGTTAACCCCATCCTAACAACCCAAGGAATCAACAGATCCCCGGACACAAGTTTAAGCATTGATGTTGATTATTTAATTTCAAATTGATTTAACTTTAGATATTTGAATAGTATTACTTATTTTGATTGAGTTTTATTACAAGTTTTATAATTTTAGATAAAATTTTGATAATATTTCATCAGCCTTTCGGCATCGTCCCCACATAGGGGGCTACAACGGGAACTAGGCCTGCCCACCATACCAAGAAAGATATGTATGGGTGGTGTAACCACCGGGGCTGAATGTCATCCTATCATACCAAGAAGGTCTCTGAAGCACCTACATGTAACACAGATTTTCTTGCCATGCAAAAAAAGAAGTTTAGTACTTATATACTTGTAATGTCAAGTTAAAACATTAATTTTAGCTTTGTATTTGAATTTTTATTAAACTATTTATGCCTCCTATCAGTATAAAAGCTTGGCAATATTTTGATAGCATCTCGACATCGTCCCCATATAAGGGGCTACTTTGGGTATGTTGGTCCTGCCCACCATGCCAAGAAAGGTGTGTATGGGTGGTATAAACCATGGCCTAAATGCGCCATCCCACCATGCCAAGAAAGGCATGTATGGGGCTTTGAGGTACCTGCTAAAATAGATTTTCCCACCACGCCAAGAATTCATGTACGGGTACTTATACACCTACAATGTTAGTATAAATAGCCATTTTATATCGCGGCATGGCTTTATGTCGTCAGTGCCCCCCTCATGTTGGTGTAAGTTTGGCGATTTTGAGATCCCGACATCATCCCTGGGGATACTTCGGGTATGATGGGCCTACTCACCATGCCAAGAAAGGCGTGTGTGGGTGGTATAAACCACAGCCTAAATGCTCCATCCCACCATGCCAAGAAAGGCATGTATGGGGCTCTAAGGTACCTACAAAGCAAATATAGTTCTCCCACCATGCTAAGAAAGTTGTGTACGAGTACTTATGCACCCACAGGCAAGTACAGATTTCCCAACCGCGCCAAGGTCTGATAGAGATCGCAGAAACTCCATTTTGATGGGCTTCTTTATGAACTAAAAGAAAAGAGAAGAATGAGTGTGTATGAGTACTTATATGCAACACGTTTTGGGCATGAGTGGGGACACTGGAGCACGAGTGCTTCAGGCACTTGGGTAATCGACACGACATGCTGCACGATGGTCACTTATTGGTGCTCATGCGCGAAAGCGCGTGGTGTGAATTCCATGCACGGTGTGGGAGATCTTGTGGGATGGAGTTGGAAGGGCCGCCACTTACGGTGCATGCATGAGCCGACGATAAGAGTTTCATTCTATGCTCGAGGAGCTTAGGAACAGCTGTGATACTGGAATCACATGAGAGGGAGAAGAGGGAGAGGTCAGCTATGGGGATTTTGGAGAGAATATAAAATTAAAGTTAGTGATAAGGGGGGTATTTATAAGATTTTTTTTTATATTTTTAATTAGGCATAATTTTGGTTTTTATGTTGACCTTATTATATAGAATATATATGTCAATCTTAAGTTATTTTAATGTTCTGGATGCAACAACATAGTCTGTTTCATGATCCAAGGCCGTTTAGTTCAAGCCGGCATCAAATTAGGATCAACTTCAGTTCAAATTTGCACATCATCGCCGATCACTCAATATTTATACAGACTCATCCAATTAAATGAAAATAAGCCTCATTTGATATATTTTGATGTTTTATGCTAACAATGTGATCAATTTTATGAATAGAGGTCGTTTGGGCATCGTCATGATTTTATGACCTCGATGTGCATGTTGGCACATCGACGGACTTCTTACTTCATTGATCATCAAATTGTGAAAGATGCATATATTCGTTAACTTTGATATTCTAAACATGATGGCAAAGTCTGTTAGTTGATCGGAGATCATTTTGACTTATTTTGGGCATCATCGAGTGTATTTCAACTCTGATTTGCACACTGTTGCATTCGAAGTCCATCAAATTTATTCTTGTGAGGTTGACTCGACTGATGTAGCATGCATGGAGGTCAATAAATATGGTTCGATGTGGAGTGAGTCATGTTTATTGAAAATTAGTTAACCCTTTGGGCCGACCATGGATCTTGAATTACTCTAGTTTCAATTTTAATGGGTTCATTAAAGATCTTCTTCACCATCTACTCTCTGCTTCGATGGATTTGCTAAAGGTCTTTTCTTTTGTCTTCAAAGATTTGGATTTCCTCTGACCTTAACTTCATGCTTGACTTGGTTGGATGGAGGAATTAGTTTGTTTGCTTTAGATTTGAAATTCCTTTGTCCTAGCTTTAAAGTTAACAAACTTGATGAAGGATTCACCTGATTTATCCATATTGACTTATCAAGAAGTGTATGTATTCCTAAGTCTTGTGCTTGCTGCTTTGACAAACTCAATGTAGGATATATACAAATGACCCAGCCTTCTAGCTTATATTAGTCTATAATGTTGAGTTATCAGTCTAGCAATGTGTGCCTTAACAGACTAAATAACCATGAAATTCTTTTCGTTCGGCCATTACCTTTGTGTGAACTATGTAATCTCTTCTTCAGTTCTATGCTTTCTACTTTGGTAGACTTGATGAGAGAATTGGCGGCTTTGATCTATACTTTGTGCTTGATCAGCTCACTTGAAAAGGGATTGAAATATCACCTTGCCAATATATAGATTGATTTAAGGTAGCTCTAGATTGAGAGTTTTCTCATATTATTTTGGTCCATCGATCGAGTGGAAAGATCTCTTAGATTTTGATTTCTTGTAGCCACTAAGCTGGATCTAGTTTAAGATTGAACAATTATTATCATTGGATTGACGAGCAAGGGCTCTTTCACTGTGGCCCTTTCTTGTAGCTTGTTGAGTGAGGAGAGCATCAGGAACTCAACCATTTGTTGGCTTGTTGGGTCCAACCTTTAGAACCTACTCGAGCCTTTGACATAAGCTGTGATGGGTTGGAAGTTTGGTCATCAGACTAGTGAACGGGGCTCTTTCACTACGACCTTTTCTTGGCTTGTTGAGTGAGGAGAGCATCAGCAACTTGGTCACTTGTGAGATTGTTAAGTTTGACCTTTAGACCCCATATGTGTCCTAGACTTGATGATGTAGAGTTATTATTTTTTCCAACATAGTTGATTGAAGCTTCCAAATTGGGAGTTCTTTTGACTTTATCTTCAACATTTGATGAATATTCGAGAAAACTTTTGACATTTAGGACTGTCTTTTCATGCATTGAAGTAGATTCTTTTTGTTCTTGTAAGACTTGCAACTTTAATAATAATAGTTATAAACATATTCAGGGATATCAGCATAAAGCTTGATGTCAACTTGAATGCATATACAAGAAGATCTCCTATTTCACATTTCACAGGGAAGGATCGAACAGCTTTGATTTATAAAAACTAAAAAATGCCCCCTGTTTAATAGGGGGATTGCAGATTACTTCAGAAATGTATTATAGAGTTTGAACTTCTTTAATATAAATAAATAAAGCTTGTTCTGATTATTGTATATATTTATCTAAGGATCTCAACTTGAAGCATGAAGTCAACTTAACTAAATATATAAAAATTCCCCCTATCTAATAGGGAGAAGATTTTGTAATAACTTGAAAATACATTCTCATTTTATGAGAGAATCTTCAAGTGACATTACATGTGTATTTGGCATGAAAGCCTTACTAGTGCAAGATTCATTTAAGTATTTATATACTTATCCATAGTCTGTTGTGATATTTCATGAGATATTGGCCATTGATTGGTGGCATTGGTTGTTAACCATTCTTGTCAATAAGCTAGTAGGCTCCTCCTTCATACACCTTCTCTATGATGTAAGGACCTTCCCAATTAGCTTCAAATTTACCACTAATCTTGTGATGAGGGATGATTGGAATTTTTGAGGATGTACTGAACTATTGAATGCTTTGTACATCCTCGCTTGGTAAATTTCTAAACTTTGTTGAGCTTGGAGTCTAACTCTGTCAAGCACATCCAACTCTTCCATTCACAGGTGAGTGTTCTCATCTTGAGTAAGATTAAATTGGACAGCTACTCGAAGTGATGGTAGCTCAACTTCTAGTGGCAGAATAGCTTCAACTCCAAATGTCAGAGCATAAGGACTGGCCTTGGTTGGCATTTTGTAAGTTATTCTATATGCCTAGTGTGCTTCCATCATTTTAATGTGACACTCTCTTTTATTCTTTGTGAGAATCTTTTTGAGCAACTTCACTAAGATTTTATTGAAAGCCTCTACCAAACCATTAGCCCTTGGATTGTAGATTGATGAGTATTGTCAATCAATTTTGTGTCGATCAGTAAATTTGTATCTCTTTACACTTGAAATCCGAACTGTTGTCTGAAATGATTCATCGTGGTACCCTAAATCTATAGACAAATATTGTGAAGAAGTCAATACTAGATCACAAGGACCTTAAGCAGCCTTTAGCCCATTTGGAGAAGTAGTTAATAGCCGCTAGAATGAATCGATGTTCGATGATGGAGGATCAATCATTCTGATTATATCCATGCCCCAACTTTCAAACAGCCAGGATGCTATTATTGGGTGCAGAGGATTTAGAGGTTGATGAATGAGATTTCCATGGACTTGGCATTCATGATATTTCCTGGCATGATCTATGCAGTCTTTCACCATTGAAGGCCAATAATATCCCATCCTCTTAATTTAATTACCTTGTTAGGACCTAACTAATGCGCCCCATAAAGTCCTTCATGAATTTTAGACATAACTTTGTTGGCTTCATCCATCCATAAGCATCGCAGCCACATTTCTTCAAAGGATCTAATGTACAATGTGTCATTAACATAAGCATATCGTATGATTCTTTTTGTAATTTCCATGGCTAGTAATTTATTGCTCGGTAATTTGGTTTCTTGAAATAATCGATGAAGGGTTGTCTCCAATCATCATTCTCTTCCACTATAAAAGCTTTACATGAATTCTTTGTAGTACTTTTGAGTTTTTCTATCTCTTATACTTATTATTCTTAGGGAGAGTGAGAAGCAATTTGAATTGCTTCCCGCTGGCTTGAGTTTGATGTCCCCTCTACTTGTGGGGAGTATGAATTTACTTGAAGAGTAGACACTTCAATTAATGCATCATCGTCATCTATGTCTTCCATTTCTTTTGCTAGCTTGGCGAAATTTACTTTACTATTCTTTGATCGAGAAACTCGAGCTAGTTTAATGTTTAGAATTTGCTTCATAAGCTCAAGCACTCGCCTATGATAGTATGCCAATTCAAGTTTATTAATCTTATAAAGACCCATCACTTGGTTGATCATCAACTGAGAGTCTCTAAATATTCATAAATTTAGGATGCCGATAACAACAGCTTCTTTGAGACTTGCCACCAATGCCTTGTATTCAGCTTCATTGTTGGTTCTTGGCTCAATCAACCTGTATGAACGCTTAATAGATGATGCACCATCAAAGTACATTTCCCATATCTATAACTTTTCAATTTCATGGATAAGTAGAATCTATTCATCAGGTAGATTATTATTGATTATTGAATCTGTTAGGATAGAAAGCATAGCAAGAAAATCCACTAGTATCTGCCCCTTTACAATTTTCTAAGATACATATGTAATATCAAATTATAATAGGAGAACCACCCATCGTGCCAAATAACCTGTCAACACTAGGTCTTGTCATCAAAAACTTTAGCGGATTGATCTTTGAGATGAGCATTAACTTATGAGGCATAGAATGAAAGATTCTGGATATTAAAGATTAGTGCAAGATAGTGCTTCTCAATGGGAGAGTACTTTTCCTCAGCTCCTATCAATCTTCAACTGATATAATATAGTGCATTTTCTTTGCCTTCTTCATTGAGCTATGCAAACAATGCAATGAGGGATTTTTCTAACGCAGTTGTATGTAAGATGAGGGGCTTCCTTGGAATTGTGTTGTATCTTTTGATGCTATCGAATGCTTTTGACACTCATTATCCCATTTAAATGGTGCATTCTTCTTCATCAATTTAGAAAATGGTTGGCACCTGCCTGACAGATTTGATATGAAATGGATGAATGCCAAATGTCCTTGTACATAATGAAGCTGATGAAGATTCTTCAGCAGTGGCATATCTACTATCACTTTGATTTTATTAGTGTTGATCTCAATTTCTATGCCACGCCATATAGCTAACAAACTTTCCAGATGAAACTCCAAATGCACATTTGAGAATTCATCTTGAGATCGTGCTACCTAATTCTTTTGAAGACCATCCTTAGGTCATCAAAATGAACTTCTTGATCTATGCTCTTAACGATGAGGTCATCCACATAGCATTTTACTTCGATGAATCAACTCATTGAAGATGTGTCATTGCCCTCTGATATTTAGCTTAAGCATTCTTCAATCTGAAGGGCATGACTATGTATCATTATATACCAATTGGTATCCTAAATGATGTGTACTTCATATCTTCAGGAGCCATCTTGATTTTATTGTATCCCAATGATCCATCCATGAATGAGAACATATCATAGTTGGAAGTATTGTCCACTAGTAGTTCCGATATTGGAAGCAGAAAGTCATCTTTTGGGCACGCTTTATTTAGGTCTCAGAAGTCAAAGACATGGATTTGGTCGTTCTTCTTCCTAACTAGGACAATGTTAGCTATACAATCTACATACTTTTTCTCCTGGATGAAGCTTGCTTCGATCAGCTTCATAGTTTCTGTAATTACCTGTTCTTCAATCTCCAATCTCATTTGCCTAGGAGCTTGCTTAACATGCATCACATTTTATGTAATGACAAGTTTATGTACTACCACCTTAGGGGATAAGCCTGACATTTCAGAGTATGTCCAAGAAAAGTAGTCCCTAAATTCACAAAAGAGCTTTCATTTCTTCAACCTTTTCATTAGAAATAAAGGCACTAATGAAGGTTAGGTGAAGATTGTCCTCTGTTCCCAAGTTGATTTCCTTCAACTCATCCATGGTAGCTATTTGTCCACCATCTTCAAGCTCTTCAGCTAGCTTGGCTTCTACTTCTTCATCATTTGATAGGTTGACATCATAAGGATCATCTTCATATTTGATCTTAGTGTCAATCTCTTCTTATGTTACCACATAATAGGTTTTTCTTTGACGGTATTTATGTTGGATGTATCCAAGAAATTTAAATGTATGATTATCACACTTTCACGAGATTTATGGACTTTTAGACCTCAAAGGGTATCAAAGAAGTGGGCTCGCCATTTGTTTGCTCCAATATCGATTCCCATTTTGTGCATCATCTTGCGAATCCTTAGAGGATAATATTTTTGTATTCTTGTGGGAACCATATCATCATATTCATCAAATTATATGAGCAAATCAAAATCTTGGTGATAGCACTCCTCACACTTGTACAATAAAATTCTACTCATCACTTCTAGGAAAAGGAGGCACATAGAAAGTCTTTAAGTCTTCAATAATGTGGACTTCACATGGAGTAACTTCCTTGAAGTGTTGAAAAGAACTGGCATGACCACTAATAAATCTTTTGATATCAATAGATCTACCGTCCTTCTTGAAAAGATACATTGAACTTCACTTTCATAAGTAGGTTCAGAATAATAATCGAGGTATGAGTACTATAATTTTTTATTTCCTTTCACTAGAGACTTGTTTATTCCCATGGGTTCGATAGAAGGATCTTCCTCTTCTTCTTTTGGGTCACTGCCCAGATGAGGGACTAGCCTTTTCAACTTAGGTGATGCACTAGCTGCTTTAGGAAGAGTCGGCAACACCTTCTTTCTTCTTTTTTCCTTCTTCACTTCTTTGGATTATTTTGCAACCTTTGAAGTATAAACCTTGGATTGTTAAGGCTTTGGCTCCTTCAATAAATAGTATTTTACATCTTCATATATTTTAGCTTCATGCACTACGAATGGCTGAAGATTGCTAGGAATTTTGTGTTCTTCCTCGTCTCTTATGTATTTCATGCTTTGGTGCAAAGTATATGGGACTATTTTGTACTCATGCAGCCATGGATGACCCAACAAGGTCCTAAATAAGGTGTCAGCATCAATGACGTGGAATTTGGCTTCTATGTAAAGTTCCTGAAATCTTAGTGGCAAGGTAAAAGATCCGAGAGTCTTTTGCCCTTTTTCATTGAAGTTGTGGATCATTAATTTTTCTCTTCCTAGTTGTTGAATGTCGAGAGACAATCCTTTCAATGCTCACAGACTCATGAGATTGACAGATGAACCTGGATCAATTTGTATTCGATTGACTATGACATAATCACTCTCCACAAAGACATATAACATGTGATTGTGTTTTGATATTCCGAGTAGAAGATCTTCCTTAAAGAAGGTGATCATTGGAAGGTCTTGAGATTGTAATACTTAGTCAAACACGCGATGAAGTATGCTTCATATTTCTCTGGATTCTTAAGAGCCTGAATTAAGGTTTCACAGAGATCTTGTGACATCAAGAGGGCCTCATATACACTCAATTGTGCACGGATCTTCCTCAAGTGCGATAGGATGTTGTAATCGACTCCTTTATCCATATTAGACTTCTTTGGATCTTTAGAAATGATATTTTCATTAACTTCTATATTCTTGTCATTGCCTTTGTTTGACATTCCTTTCTTTTATGATGAATGCAACATCTTGCCACTTCTTAAGCACTTTGGGGCTGCTATCTCCATTCTTCTAAAACCTCCCTTCTCGCATTTATGCTAGAGGATTGGATGAGACTTCAGAATCACTTCCCAATTTTATGCCCTTCATCAGTGCTGATATTGAAGACTCTAACTCATCTTCCTTCGAAAAGCACAAGTCTTCTTCGAGCTATCATCTGTTTGCTTCATCATCAGGCAAGGCTTGAATGCCACATCGTTGGTGGTTTCTCTTCTTGGATTATCTTGAATGAATGAATTCCATTGGGGAGTATCCAAGGACACTAAGATAACCCGACAGACTTCTACGAAAAGAGATTCTTCATCATCTCCTTCATCATTTATTTCAATGAGTTGGAGTCCTGACATGAAATCAATAAGCTTAATTGGTTGTCTTATTCATTGTTGATATTTTTCAAGATTATTAATAATATTTTGGGTAGTAGATTTTTTTATCTTTTTTCTTTGGCTAGTCTTTTGGGTGTTTTTGATGAACTCCTAATGGGCTGTTTCTCAGGTCCGGAACACCAACCACCTTAGACTACTTTTGAAGGTCATGACCTTTTGATATGGACCCTACATTTAGTTTTAGTACTAGTTCAAATGGTTATTTCCACTTGACATTAGTAATGCCTTCTAACTACTTCAGCATCTTCACAGTTTTCTTTGAGACCGTAGTCTCCCATTTATCATCCTTAGCTACCTTTTCTTTTGCTTTATTTTTCTATGGGGGCACGGAAGAGGATGTAACAACCCTTGCAAATTCTTTCTTTGGGTGAATAAAATACTATTGGATAGTATGAATTCACCTCTCTTGTACTTCTTTTCCATCTAGTCTTTGAATACATACCAATCTTCTAAAGGGTGGCTAACTACCGATGATATGGATAGTAATTTGGGCTACTAGTTCATCCTGACTCTTCAAGTCTTTTACATTCTGACAACTACAACCCTACTTTGAGTGCTTATCAGAATAGTTTAGCTACACTTTCTCTTTTGAAAGAGTATTCTTTATTCATTTTCTCTTTAAGAGATGGTTGCATTCAATCATCATCTCCTAATGATTGTCTTGAGTGCTCACCATTACTCGAGAAAGTTATGGGTTTGTCATTGCCTCCAAGAACTAACTTTGGTTGAGAATTGAAGGGTTGTTTGACTTTCTCTTCAAAATAAATGGGTTTTCTCCTTATTTGCATTATAGGTTGCTCATCTTCTTCTATTTGAATCATATGAAGTAGTGTGAGATTCCCTTCTCCTTGATTATGAGAGCTTCCCTTTCTTTATTCTATCTGAATGGCTTTCAGGCTTGGAAAGGTTCAGGTTTTCAAAATTTGCCACCTAGTCAAGTAGTTCTTGGAAGATGGTGATGGAAATGATGCATAAATAGGCATCATTTTATCATTAATATTGTCCATTAGCTAAATTGCATGTTCCTCTTCCAGCTGTTGCTCACACTTCATACTCATGTTGCACCAGCGAGTTATGTATTTAGTAACTGACTCATCCTTCTTCCTTTCTCCAAGGTGAGGTCAGCTATAGTAGTCTTTCTGACTACACTGGCAAATCTTTTGATGACATTACCTCCAACACGATAAATATTTTAATTAAGTCATTTGATAACTCTACATACCATTTGAAAATAGTTGAAGTTAAGATACTAACAAACTGGCAAAATAATAGTGGGTCATTGCCCCCAGTGTTGCCATAAGTCACCTTGAATTGTGCTAGGTGCTGTCTGGGGTTACTGTTGCCATCAAATGAGTGGAATTTTAGCACTGAGTAACCTTTAGGATACAACACGGTCATATTCTACAGGGTAAGTGCGACCTCTATTCACCAGTTTCTCCATCAATTCTACAACTATGATAGCTTTAATCTTTTCACTTATAATAGTTTCAGGTTGTAGATGTCACTAGCTTAGATGTGCTCAGTATATGCTAAGGGGTAGGTTGAGCAATCAATTGATTGACTTCATTTCTACCATCATGAGCACATTGTGCTCTGGATGTTTGAGGTGCTTGCTTAACTAGTGGATTGATGGGTGCAGTGTTGGTTGTTTGTGATTGGCTGGAGAAACTAGTGTCAACATTGCACATTCCTCTTCATCATTTGCATCATGAGATTCATCTGCATCATCATTTGATTCATCTTTGAATTCAATTGAGAGATCTCTTTATCCTTTACATTCATCTACCACTACATCTTCCTTTACACCTGAGCAAGCATAGCAGTGTCAATGAATAACATGTTATCTTCTTCTTCTTGTTCCTCTTCTTGCCCATCACTTGAGGAGGAGAAAAATTGTTCTGCTACCATTTGACCTTATGTTGGTTCTTCAATGTGGATAGGAGGTGTGGCTCCATGACATCTGGATCAGTATTATCATACACCATATGGTTCTCCGATGTGTATTGTACCATATACACCACTTCTACCCCATAGTGTCTTCTTCATCTTCATCTTCTTCTTGCAACCTTGTCTCTGATCGACATCTCTATCTAATTTAAGGCTTAGAATATGGGATGAACATCTCTTCAATCAAAGGGCTACGATCAAAATCAAAGAAGATCATTTAGGTTGGTGATGGGATTCCCGAGGATTCTCCAAGGTGTTGACCACCTCGAGCCTCATTGATTATAACATTCTTTTTTGGAACCCATTCTTGTTGGGTCCTGTCATCGATGGATCTTTGAATATTTAGATTGGATGTCACACCTTTCTACCTTTCTGTGGCTACTTCTTCTTGAAGCTTGACCTTGACTTATTTTCTCTTATATCGGGACCTTTAGATGATGGATTCCCAACACACTGTTTAGGTGTCACGCATCGATGTTCATCATGTGAAGCTTATTTGTAATGCTCTTGAGTTCTTACTACTACTGATGGTAGCTTCTATAGTGGAGAATTCTTAGCTTCTCTGGTAATTGTCTTTGATATCATAAGACTTTTTCTTTTATAACCTTTAAACTCTATGTATTATAGCAAATAGTTCTGAAGGGTTGGAGTTAACTATTGTTGAGCCCAAAAAGACTAATTAATATCACCAGAAGAGCTATTGCATTTCACCCATTTCAAAATTTTAAATTTATTGTGGGTAGAATACTTGATTCTGGTAGTAAAGTTGGTCGCATGGCTAGTGACTCAAGCAATAACTACTGAGCTCATAATTTAACATTTCTTCTCCTTCTTTGCCTTCTACTCAATTTTCCTCTAGAAGAGGAGGCTTCAGCATCATGCCTTCCTAGTACAAAAAGTTCAACTGATAGAGTGGTCACATTCACAAGTATGATTGAAACTTTCTGCCAGTGATGGTACTTTTCATGACTGACGCCTCAGAATGACCCGATCTTTCAAATACATAGGCTCTCTTTCGAGGAACTTGAGTAGCAGTAGAGGCCATTCCAATTGTCCTCCTCCCCTGCATAGGTTGGTGTGTATAATATGCATGTGCTTCAGGTAAAGGATTATTTGCAGTGATGATAGCTGGGAAGTTTACGCTACCAAATTGGATAGTAGCTCCAGCATCCCCAGTATTGATTACTGCGTTAGCCAAACAGATATTGGCTCCATGACCTAATTACATGATGAATGGTATGCTCTAAAGATCCATTAATAGAGAGCAAACAGATTATTCATAAAGATATGATTGGCTTATATTTTGTTTCATTAGTAATTGTTCTCATTTTTAAAAAAATTTCAATTTTTATTATGCTCCAATATTACAATAGCTCATATTCGACTAGCCAAAGATGAAAAAAATAAACCTATTCCCAATGAAGTCACCAGAAATCTATGGGCCCCAAAAATTCACCACCGACCTCTCGATTAAGAGAGTATGATTTATTTCTATAAAATTTTTAGAATTCAAATGGAATAGTAGATAAGACACTACCTAGACATTTCACCCTCATTTTGTGAGGACTTTAGATTTGGTTCTTGGTTTCGTATAGGTGCAACCACCTATAGTAATTACCCCTCTCAATGTTAAGAGAGAACATCCGATTAAGTCTAGTTGTTAAATCGTTAAATGTTGTGTATAGTAGCAGTATGCTAAGTCTTGGAATTAAGATTTATGAAATTCATCATCATTTAACTTGAAGCAATGGTTGGCAGAATGATGATGCACTCGATGAAGATCCCATTGTTCCATCATCCCGAGCTATTGTGGTCCCTAGTCTACTTAGTCAAAGGAGGTAGTCGACTCAATTTGATCGAAGGATCCTTGTCAGTATCCATGGGTTGCATCATATAAGAAATTTTTGTAGATCTAGGGTAGAGTTTATCTAAGGAGACAAGTTTAAGTCCACCTTAACTGAGAGAGAGTTTTTTTCCCTATCAAGTATATCCTATGGTTCAACTCAAAGGGCAGAGCCATTGGGAAGCATACGGGCTACAGTCGTGACCATGATATAATGGAGTAATTTGGCAACAACCACCTGGTAAAAGGACTCTGATCATAATTGTATCATACGTGGATCCTACTAGCCAAGCCATACAGTTAGAGGACATGGGTCACATCCTTGTTTGCATGAGATTAATTGAGAGTGAATATAGAAATACACTTGATTTGACTTTGGCTTTTGTGAGCTATAGTTTTCTTAATTTGACACATTTAGCAAATAATTATGGAAGATGGATTGAATTTTAGCTTTAAGTTCTTTAAAGATTGAATTTCATTTAAGCATTTAACACTTAATAACATGTTGGATTTTGCATTTGAATTGAAACTTAATTTATATTAACTTGAATTGAAATTTTAAACATATGTTGATAGTAGTATCCCCTCCCTTTAAAATATCTATTAAACACAACCATCATCAGGGTGGATGTGTTGTTTCAGATCCTATCGACTCTATTAAATTAATAATGGAGGATCAGATCTACTGTCATGTGACAGAATTAGTTTCTCAGATATTTTAATAACTTAAGATTTTTATAATATTATTATTGGATTTTTAGATTTTGTTAACCTGAACCCGGTCCTAAGACCCAACCAGAAACCAACCCGCATAGCATCCTCACACACTAAGTTTAAGCATACAGTGTAGTGTTGGGGCCCATGAAGGTTGTTTAATTTCAAATTGATTTAACTTTAGATATTTGAATAGTATTGCCTATTTTGATTGAGTTTTATTATAAATTTATAATTTTAGATAAAATTTTCAGATTTGTGACACTCTGTCGTCCCCATAGAGGGCTACAAGGGGTCACGCCCACCATGCCAACAAAGTATGGGTGTAATACCATGGTAAGTCATCCCACCATGCCAAGAAAGGCATGTATGAGTCTCTGAAGCACCTACATGTAACAGACTTCTCCGCTATGCCAAGAAAGGCATGTACATGTACTTATATACTTGCAATGTCAAGTTAAAATATTAATTTTAGCTTTGTAGTTGAATTTTTATTAAGCTGTTCATGCCTCCTATCAGTGTAAAAGTTTTGACAATGCGGGATGCGTACGCCGTGGCACTCAATCGATGCTAACGCTTTACATGCATGGGCACTCTTTTGGGCATGCGGGCGCGTGTTTGCATGCCCAGGAGCATTTACGTGTGCAGGTGCTATGTGCGATGTGGAAGCCTCCCATGATATAGATGTTGCATCGTGCGCGGTCGTGGGGGATGGAGAAGATGAGCTCACCGTGGCGTCAGAGACTCATGAATGAAGGAGTTTCATTCCATGCCGAGGAGTTCGAGATGTCGCCTGCGAGTTGGAGGAGAGGGGGAGGTCGGCTATGGAGATTTTTGGGGAGAATAGAAAATTAGGGTAGGGTGATAAGGGGGATATTTATAAGATTTTTTTTTTATTTTTTTAATTAGGCATAATTTGGGTTTCTATGCTGACATTATCATATAGGCAATATATATGTTGATCTTAGGTTATTCTGATGTTCTGGCCATAACGAATCGTTCACGATGAGGTCATTTAGTTCGCCGACGTCACGGTCAATTTATTCAAATTTGCGCATCGTCACTTCTGGTCGCTCGATATTTGCGTAGACTCATCTAAATTGAGCATGAATAGTCTCATTTGATAGAATTCAAGATTTCAATGCTAATGACATATCAATTTCATGAATAGAGGTCATTTGGATATCATCGTCACTTCCCAACCTCGATGTGTGTGTAGGCACATTGACTGACTTCTTTCTTGATCAGTAGACCATAAATTATGCAAGATGCATATTCCAATCAATTTTGACATTTTGAACATGATGGAAAAGTCTATTCATTGATCAGAGGTCATTTTGACTAATTTTGGGCACCATCGAGTGTATTTTAGCTCCGATTTATGCACTGTTGCATCAAAGTCCGTCGAATTTGTTCTTGTGAGATCTACTCGACTGATGCAGCATGCATGGAGGTCAATAGGATCATCTTTAATACCTTGGTCATCTAAAAAAAACTCCATTACTCTTCAAGCTGAGTATATAGCTACTAGAAGTTCTATTGTTGATGATGGCTTGTAATTGATGATGTTGTTGGGACTAGATTACTTAAGTGATCCAATTGGTGAATTGTAGACTCTCTTATGATGCCTAAAGAGTAAGGCTATATGGGGTGAATTCTAATTTCAAGTGGAATTAAAGTTTTAAAAGGATAAGTGGTTGTCCAAATACTTGATAGCAAATAGTCCTAAATCTGGAACCCCAAATTCTAATAGTAAGAACTTTGTCTGTAGTGATCCAAATCACATGAAATAAAATAAATAATTATAGAGTAAAGAGTGTATCTTTGTTCTAAAAAGTTTCATAAGTTTTAAAATAATTTTAAGTCTTTCAAAATTTCTCCCAAGATTGGTTCCACAAAGAACATCTAGATAAGTGTATTATATTTGAACTTGGGGTTATTAATCTCTCTAATTCTTACTAAAATAGTTGGCCACTTCATGAATATATCTTAATTATAATTCATTAATTGCAAATTAATTACCTATCATTACATTATGTACTTAATCCTTTCCCTTTTCAAAATATTTCAACATCAAATAAAATATACATGATAATTTGAACATAAAGTTTCAAATAATTATAAAAATGCACTAAACATTATAACATGATATAAAATACATAAAACAATGTCATCCATAGGACTTCATACTTCTTTTAAGCTCAAAAGTCCTCTTAATGCTATCTTTCTCCTATTAATGGGGCCCACTTGAATAGCTTTCTTCTTACTTTCTTAGCTCTAATCAAGGGACCTTAATTTGGTGCCACAATAACAAGCTTAGAGAAGCTTACCAAGATATATGAGTATTATATTATCTTTTGTTAAGACCTTTAAGGAGCCATAATTGAATCTTCTATACTCTATTATTACATCCAAAACACTTGCCTATTTTTATTAGAAAAGGAACCTTATGTATTATCATATACCAAAGACAACCATTTCACCATCATGTCATGTAAGAGTTAATCATTAGAAAAGGAACCCTTATTATATTATTCTAATTGGATTATAGATCAACACAAGTTTTACTTGACTCTTTTATTTATGCTATCCATCTTAACATGCAAAAGTTATTGTTTGGCAAGTAGCCAAGTGCGGTGAAAACCTTAAAAAGATTTATTGAAGCTTTCTTAATGAAAATTATGGATATCTCTATTGGAAGTTCCAAGTGTTTTAGATGTCAAAAAACTTTTAATGCTTTGTGGGCACTCCAAGTTATATATCATTAACCAATTTTTTATAGTTCAATTTTATATATTGTTAATTAATTATTGTATCTACAAGGTAATTGACATTGAAGATTGTAGATATTGTGTCATCACCCCTAATCTAATTTATGTTATGAGATATATGAATCACTTCATCAATTGCCCCATGTGTAATCTTCCCTAATGTCCAATCTTTAATAGAGAAATAAAAAATGGTAAATGTGATAAATTATGTGAATGAGGACAAAATTGTGTATATAATAATGCTCAACTCATTATCCTTGAATGAATATTAGATGACCATTAGACTGATTTGGTTGAATGACTTTGCCAATTAATGAGATCCTACCCTTTTTTTATTAGATCTTTTTTAGCTTTACAATATATGTATTAATTATTTTTACTTAGTTACTAATACTATTTTTATGTTTAAAATTCAAGCAAGAGAATGATTTGAGTGGAATTAGGTTAATTAGTGGGAAACCTATTAGACCTATTCAATGGTCTTTGTATTTTTTTAATAGATTTGTGCAATTTAGTTGGACATAAGGTCTAGTTTTTCATCATATTAATCCTTCTTTAATATAAGTGCATATTATTGGATAGTGGAATTAGTTATAATTCTATTTTTACCTTATCAAGTCAAAATGGGAGAAATTATATATATATATATATATATATATATATATATATATATATATATCGATATAAGTTGATGCATTTTGTATTTCGAGTTATATAAACTTAATATTGCACTTAAATTTAGTTTAACAATCTATTATTTTTTATTACTTAGAGTATAAATATTATCACCAATTTATTTTTAAGGGACTATTTATTTTTATCTCTTATCTTATTTTAATATTTTATTTTACCAACAACAACAACAAGCATTTATCCCACTAAGTTATTTTACATGAATCCTTCGTCTCCATTGTGTCCTATTATGTGTCAAATTCTCATTTAATTCAAGTATACTAAGGACATTTTTTATACATCTTAACCAAGTCTTTTTAGGTCTACCTCTACCTTTCTTAACATAAGGCAAATCTAATGCATCTACTCTCTTAATGGTCATGGACAACCGACTTGTATGTGGCCAAACCATCTAAGTGACTCTCTAATCTTATCGCCACCGAGCTATTCCAACTTTTCTAACATACTCATTTAGCATTTTATCTCTAAGAGTAAAGCACTCATCCACCGAGCATCCTCATCTCGTAACACTTAACTTAGTCTTATGCTTCTCTTTTATTGGCCAACATTATGCACCATAAGTCATTACAGGTCTTACCATCATCTTATGAAATTTTTCCTTAAGTTTAAGTGAAACTTTTCTATCACACAATAGGTCAAATGCATTCCTCCACTTCAACCATCCAACTTGAATTCTACTAATAACATCTCCATCTATTTCACCATCATTTTGAACAATAGAGCATAAATATTTGAATCGCTCACTCTTATTAATGACTTGTTCACCTAAACAACACTACCAGTAGAACTTCTACAACTAAAATTACACTCCATATATTCGCTTTAGATCTACTTAAACAAAACCTTTCTAATCTTATCAACAAGAAGAATTTCATTAGCAAAAAGCATACACCAAGGTACATCTTCTTGTAAATGCCTATTAAGAACTCCCATAACTAAAGTAAAAAAGATAAGGGCTTAAAGCTGATCCTTGATGTAATCCAACTGAAATATAAAAATATTTTGTCAAACCTCATGTTTGGACACAAGTAATAGCTCTAGTATACATATCCCAAATGACTTGAATATAACCAATATTAACTTCTTTCTGTTGTAGAACTCTCCAAAGAACATCTCTTGAAACTTTATCATAAGCTTTCTCTAAATCAATAAATATCATATGTAGATCCTCCTTACTTTCTCTATACTTCTCCTTCAAACCTCTTAACAAATGTATAACATCCATAGTAGATCTACCTGGCATGAAACTAAATTGATTGTGAGAAACTTTTGTATCACATCATAACTTATGCTCAATTACTCTCTCCTATAATTTTAATGTATGGCACATTAACTTAATTCTTTTATAATTTGCATACTCTTGTGCATCACCTTTATTCTTAAATATAGGAACCAACAAACTCTTCCTCCACTCATCTGGCATCTTTTATTCTTTAAAATAACATTACAAAGATTTGTAAGCCAAAAAATTCCTTGATCTCCTAAACATTTCCATACTTCTATTGGAATATCATCGTCCCACTCACATTTCATTTTCTTTAAAGCTTCTCTAACTTTAGATTTACTAATATGACGATAAAAATAAAATTTTCTATTTTTATTTAGGATATTAAGGTTGCTAAAATCAATCATACTTTTATATCCTTCATTGAAAAGTTTATTAAAATATCTCATCGACCAATTTTCAATATCCTTTTCTAACAAAAGTACTTTATTATTTTCATCCTTAATACATCTCACTTGAACTAGTCTTTAGTTTTCCTATCTCTTTGGTTGGCTAACTTATACATACATCTTTCAACTTTGGTATATAATCTATTGTATAAATCACTAAAAGCTAAATTTTTTGCATCATATATTTCTTTCTTAAAACCTCTATACATACTTTATATCTTTCCCAATTCTCTGAGTAATTACATCTAAATCAAATTTTATAATAATGCTTTATTTATTATTATCTTTTCACACACTCTGACTCCACCACTAACTATTTTTATTAAAAGAAGCTTTTTCTTTTGATTCTCCAAACACATTTTTAGCAACTTGTTTAATTTCATTTGCTACTTTTTTCCACATAATATTAGCTTTCTTATGAACATCCCAAACTCTAAGCTCTAGTAGCTTGCTCTTAAAAATATTTTTATTTGTGTTTTTTAAGTATCCCCATCTAATCCTAGGATAATAATTTGATTTATTTCCTCTTACAATCTTTCATCTTAAAATCTAAAACTAACAATCGATATTGAGTACTTAAACTTTCACTTGGAATGATCTTACAATCTTTACAATCTAAATGATATATTTTTCTTATCAAAAAATAATCAATTTGTATTTTACTAGATCCATTTTTATATGTAATAATATGTTCATCTCTTTCTTAAATAAAGTATTAGCAACTATAAAATCATAAGCTAAAATAAAATCTAATATAATCATACATTCGTCATTAGTCACTCCAAATACATAACCACCATGAATACTTTTAAAATCTTCTATCACTCTACCAACATGTCCATTTAAATCTCCTCCAATAAATATTTTTTTTAAAATGTGTCTTTCGTATTAATCACTCTAATTCATTCTAAAATTTTTCTTTTGAGCTTACATCTAAACCTACTTGTGGAGCATAAACACTTATAACATTGAGAATCTTAGTATCAACAATAATCTTTAAAGTTATAAATATATCTCCACATCTATTAATATTTATAACATTATCTCTCAAACTTTTATCTATAATCACACATACACCATTTCTAGTTCAACTTCTACCTGAATACCAAAGTTTAAAACTAATCTATCAATGTCCTTGGCCTTCTCCCCAACACATTTAGTTTCTTAAACACATAAAATATTTATTTTCTATGAACCATACTATCTATTAATTTCATTAATTTACCTGTAAGAGTACCTATATTCCAAGTTCCTAATCTAATTCTAGTATCATGGATTAACTTCTTTTCCCGTGATCCATCCATAATGTGGGAACCCTTGTTATTTACCAGCACTGGCCATGCGGGCTCTGCATTTTTTCATCAGATTCTTATACAGACGCTGTGGGATGCCCTAGTATTAATATAAATGACTTAAAGGATTCATGTCATGATTATTTACCGATTTACTACTACCTATCGACCTCCACTTTTCACATCCGACTTGGGACCGGCAAAGGTAGTGTTTTTTGCCAACATAAAAAAATGATAACCATTAAATCCCATGACCATAAGAAACTTCTCTTTCATTTATAATGATAGAACGCATATATTATTTTGTAATGATTTTATTAAGTTGAACTCAAGTACAACAAAAAAACTAACATAGATTTAAAATGAAGGTTATTATTAATCTTTATAAAACCAAATAAAGAGAAAATTACATTCATGAAAAAAAAATGTTTATCTTTTGTACTTAAAAAGTTAGAAGAAAAGTCCCACGTAATGTGAAAAATTCCTATGCACTTATAAATTGAAATAGTCTTGAAGAGAAACATTATTCAAAAAAAAACTTACACTATCAGATCTCGTACGTATGATTAAAAATGGCAGTCATTATGTAAAAACTGTATCTTATACAAACTTCTAGAGATTTTGCCTCATAGTTTTCTTTCCATAAATATTAAATTTACAATATTAGACTCCATGTGCATATGATCAAGCTTTAGTATAGCAAAATTTCTACTAAATGAACTATCTTGATCATACATACAATTAGCAAGTTAAATCAGCAAACATGATGCAAACTAACCATACGTGGCTAGCTTTAGTTTATCGCAATTAGAAGTAAAGGTTGTTTTCGGTACATATTTTGTTTCCGAAACACCTATACAAAACATTATTCCTTGATGAAGTTTTAATAAAAAATTCTAGTTCTTCTTATAATAACTATTAAACACCAAGCTTCATTCATTAACTTTCAATTTAGGTTATCGGACTCGCTTTGTGAATCATTTCAGAGGGTTGTTATTGTTTGTGATTTGATTTCATTCATTCATTGAATTTATTTTGAAATAACAGTTTGCGCTTTAGGAGTAAAAGCCTCTTCGAAGAAAAGAGTTTCGATTTTTGTACCCTGTGAATGAGATGGTCAAGAATGTTTCTCCACCCACGAGTTTGCATTCTCTTTCCTTGTTTTTTTGTTTCACACATAAATACAGAATTAGAAGAGTTCTCAAGCAATAGAACCTGAGGAATGGGAATGGATACAGATCAGCTATAGATGAATAACTACATACAAATTAGCTTTATCTCTTACAATTATTTCACTAATTTACTTGTACAGTTTTATTATTCGAAATCGTATTTCTCATACGCATTCTTTTCATTTTCAATTCCATAGTACTAATATGCTGACACTCATATATGATGTCAAGGATTGCGAAGAAAAAGCAATTCACCTCACCACTTTGGTTATGACAGCCTTCAGCCATATCCCATCTCCACTCAGATCCACACAACCATCACTCAACTCCTCTTCTACTTTTCTTATCTCGAAGATAAAACCAAATACTAAATATTTAATAATTGAAAATAGAGTTCAAATCATATGTACACACGAGATCAATTACTTGAATCTCATCCTATTCATATATTTCAGTTTTTTTTTTTTCTCCGCAAATAAAACGCTTAAAAAAAAGTTATGGATCTTTCTATAATTCTAGCACCCAGATTACAGCGTAGGCATGATATCTGTATCATAATATGCTGATATGATTGCATTGAAGATATAAATCATCCACTCCGTAAACCACTATAAACAGAATGGCCAATTTCTGATCTGCCTAATGAGGCTGGTACTACTATCGATGTTACCGCTAGCTCTGTTGTATTTCTTTCGACTAATTTCCCTTTAGCATCACCACTGAAGCATAAGCATTCTTACAGAACCTGAACCTTCTTCGCTGGACAAAAGCCATGAGACTGAAACCTCCCATCAATTCTAAAATGCCACAGCTTCCCTTTTGCAGAAACCAAATTCTCATGACAAAGGAATTCCCAAGAATACCACTTTTCAATCATCCTATCCACATCATGCACGACTACATCAGTCTCTCTTCCCATCCTTGCTATTACTGCCGCCGTGTAGATCGCAGCCATTCTCCCTGGCGCATCCGGCCGGTCACCTCTTGGCCCGTCGACAACCACAACATCCCATCTTTTCTTATAAACCTCTTGCGGAAGGCCGCTCATTGCCAGCAGGCATCTTGAGCCACCAACAAATTTACTGGCTCGTAGACCGCAATCTGCTTGCTCTCTTCCATGTCGAAGCAGCTCATATGCTCTGCCTGCGACTTCATTATATCTGACCATATGAACTGCAACATTTTTATATGTTTTGCGGTGTAATCTTCGAATCCTTTCAACATCATCTTCGAGGAAGATCGCTGAGCCGCCTTTGTTAGCTTCTGCAAGGGGGAGGAATTGCGGGTTGAGGCCAAAGAATAGGAGATTGCAGCTTTGATTTCGGGCTATAATGGTTGAGAGAAGCTTGAACTCTTTGAGGGTGAATGCCTCTTCTTCGTGGAAGGTTGCTTGATGCTTGAGCTTGTGTGGCACAAAAGGCGAGTATTTTGTGATGCACGGGATTCTTGGTCGACTGATGGATGGGCTTCTTGGGGTGACTGTGAATTTGAGGAGCTTGAAGATGTAGAAGGTGGATGTGATGACGAAGAGAAGGAAAAGCAGTTTCTTCTTTGATGGCATTTGTGCCCGACTGGTTCAATTCCCATGTGGTTGAGGACACCGGAAATGATTTTTCTTCTTCTAGTTGCTTTAGTGGTTATCTAGGATTGCTTGATACTGAAGAGAGAAGCTGGCGTGCGGATTAAGAGTGTTATTATTATGGCAGGAGGCCAATGACAAAGGATTAGGTGGCTGGACGTGCCTTTATTATTATTTTTGGGTGTCATTTTTTGAATTTGGTTCAGGCTGTTTGATTGAGGTTGAAGAATGGAGAGAGGTGGTTGAAATTGAGCTATCTAAATGAAAGTAGCAGTTTCCATTATAATTGCTGGTTTATACAGTTTTATAATTGTGCAAAAGTCCCTCAAGATAAAAAAAAAACAAAAACAAGTGGTAAACACCACCCATAGGCTATAGCTGTAAAACAGTAAACAACACTAACTGTAAACTAATAAACAAGAAAAGAAAACTATAAATCAGCAACAATTAATAGCAATTACAAAAAACAGTGAGTAATACAAGCTGTAACATACAAGAACTATATAGTTCGATCTGAGGAGTGAAGAGGATAAATTGAGACTTTAATTTTAATTTCCAGTTGGTTACAAGATTTGCAAGGCCATAGCACCGTGTTTACCACAGATCTAACTTCTAACCCTTTTTTGATCCAGGCTCAGCCCAAGCCCTTTATTGGAGGAAGAAGAAGAAGATGTACACCCCAGCTGCCACACTCGGATTTCTTACAGAACCAGAATAAAGAAACAGAAGCCAAGCGCCCAGTTCTCATAATTCCTAAGAAATCCTGAAAATCCAGGAACAGAAACCGTCCAATCTACCTCCCAACAATTAAGATCGCCATAAAGAGTAGAGAAATAAAAAGGAAGCTATGCCTGCCACATAACTTTCTCCCATCGTTTTCATATATCGACCCGAAAGGAGAAGAACTGCAGCATTTTCCGCCAGCCGTCCAAAGCCTTTTGCCTCTTGATTTCTGCTATTACCTTTTCTGTTTCTCTCATTGCCTCGTTCCTCTAGCGTCTCGACCTCCCTCATTTCTCTTGGACCGAGAATAGCATATAACAATAACTACGAAGAAAACAGAACAAAACGAATCTGAATGACAATACTGCAATCTCCACTTGGGGGTAACTTTTAAGGCGAATTATGACCCTCAATCTCTCAAGTAGGCTGTCAAATAAAAGTTCGTTTTTCGGGGACAGTTTGAATTCAGCTATTATGTAGACCATATTTAAATCATATTTAAATCATATTAAAGGAATAAATGTTTTAAACTTATTATAATTATATCGAATAAGAGCGACTCTTTATTCGATTATATTTGACTAATTTAAATTCAAAATAAAAAATTATATAAATTATTTATTTACTAAAATATTATATATATGAGATAAAATTATCATATCTCATATGATGGAGCATGGGCTTTAAAAATTTGCCAATAAGAGATGAAAGCTAAATTTTCAAAAGGATGGAATAGAAAATAAGACACTCAGATTTCCTCATTTTGTGACATTAGATCTAGGTGTTACCTAGACAAGCACCTATAATTAATTATTTCTCCCAATAAGTGTGAGAGAACTTTGATTAAAAAGCCGTTAATGATAACAGATAAGAAGAACATATACTTGAGTTTTGGAATTTAGATTTATGAAATTCATTATATTTAACTTAAAGTGGATTGGGAACGACGACGCCGATCTAGATCACATGATTCTATCATCGACTATCGCATCCCTGTATTACCGGTGGAGGTAGTCGACTCAACCTGACCGAAGAATCTTTATCAACAACAATGGGTTACGTCGTCCAAGAAATCCTTGTAGACTTGGGGTGATATTTGTCTAAGGAGACAGGCTTAATTCTACCTTAGCTAACAGAGGGTTTTTTGTCTTATTAAGTATACCATATGGTCCACAACTCAAAGGGTAGATCCATTGGGGAGCATATAGCTACAGTCGTGACCGTGATATAATGGAGTTATTTGGTGACAACAAATTGATCAGAGGACTCTGATCATAACCATCATATGTTTAACCACGCAATCACGGACACGCCACATCCTCTGATGATTGTTTGAAACATATATTGTGTACTTGATTTGACTTTGGCTCCTTTATGAGCTAAAATTTTCTTAATTTGTCACCTCCGACAAACAGTTGTGGAAGGTGAATTAATTGAAACTTGCTTTAAGTTTTTAATATTGAATTTCACTTAGACATTTATAGCTCGATAATATTTTAAATTCTGCATTTAGATTATTATTCAATCTAAGTTAATTTGCTTTGAAATTATAATCATATTTTGATTGAAGTATCCCCTCCGGTTAAAATTTTCATTTAACACAGCCATCATTAGGGTAGATGTATTATTTAGCTATTTTAGATCGTCAATTTTAACTTAATAATAGGATCAAATACCATATGATAGAATTAGCTTCTCAGATATTTTATTAGGTTGAAGATATTATAATAACATCATCAGATTTTTAGGTTTTGTTAACCCGGACCCGGTCCTAATACCCAACCGGAAAGCAACCCGCACAGCATCCTCAGATACTTGAATTTAAGCATTCAACATAATGTTGGGGCCCATGCAGGTGTGTTTAATTCAGCATTAATTTAAACTTAAGAGATTTGTATAATATTACATGTGTTAATTGAATTTCATTGCAAGTGTAAATTTTTAAATAAAATTTTGACAATATTTCGGCAGCCTCCCATCGTCATCCCCACATAGGAGGCTACAACGGGGGCTGGGCCTGATGCCAAGAAAGGCATGTATGGGTGGTGTAAAGACCACGACTGAATGCGTCATCCCACCATGTCAAGAAAGACATGTATAGGTCTCTGAAATACCTGTATGAAGCGCATACTTCCCTATTACGCCAAGAAAGGCGTGTATAGGTACTTATATATTTACAATGTCAAGTTAAAACATTAATTTTAGCTTTATTATTGAATTTTCATTAAGCAGTTTATGAATCATGTCAGGTAATTTGGCAAAGATCCCTACATCATCCCCTCGCAGGCTACTGGTATGCAGTCGCCCACCACCAAGAAAGATGTGTATGGGTAATATAAACCATGATATGAATACGCCTTCTCATCATGCCAAGAAAGGCATGTATAAGGCTCTAAAGTACCTGCTAAAATAGATTTTTCTGCCACACCAAGAAAGGCGTGTACGGGTACTTATACACCTACAATGTTAGTTGAAATAATAATTTTATATCATAAAGATTTTACTATCTTATGTGTCCGCTTATCACAGGAACTTTGGCAAAGATTTCAAAGAAGATCCCTACCGTCGTCCTCACATAAGGCTACTTTAGGTATGTTTTTTGCCCACCACACCAAGAAAGGCGTAGGGTGGAGAACCTTCCCACCATGCCAAAAAAAGCATGGTCTCTAAGGCACCGTTGAAACAGACGCCAAGAAAGGTGTAATGAGTACTTATACACGCAGAAATACAAAGCTTCCACCATGCCAAGAAAAGCATTGCAGTTAACAAGCAACAACATGTTGTAATGGGTACTTAACACAAGCCTGACGAAAGAAAAGCGGATTGTGGTACGCGCAACTGCAAGTAATAAAAGTAAGACCAGAACTGCGAATAGTCGAAGTTATGATTTGCTACATAACCCCGCTACAATGCTTGTTATAGTGCAGCTCGCTTGCATGAAAACTCATCTGAATCAGCATAATGAACCGGGTGGGGAGAGAGAGAGAGAGAGAGAGAGAGAGAGAGAGAGAGAGAGAGATCATGAGGGAGCTCATGAAAGGAGACGAGAGTGCTTCGGCTGCGGGAGAAGGGGAATAGGGAAAATTTTTGTTTAGGGTTTTAGGAGAGGTATTTATAGGATTTTTATTTTTTATTATTACCACCTTAGATTTTCACACTCACATCGTCACATATATACATATATATATATATATATATATATATAAATATGTGTGTCTGTGTGTGTGTGTGTGTGTGTGCGTGTGTTATTTTAGGTTACTGACGACTAAATATCGCTTCACCGAGGCCGCTTAGTGTCGACAAGGTCAATTTTAGTTTAAATTATCGCTTCGCCGCTGATATTCGCACAGACTCATCCAAATTGAGCATGGACAATCTTATTTAATAGGTTTCAATATTTTTATACTAACGGAGTGATCAATTTTGTGAACGAATATCATTTTGTCATCGCCATAGCTATCTGACCTGGATATGCATGTCACTGCATCGGCAGCCCTCCTTCTTGATCAATCGATCATCGAATTATGCAAGATGCTTATTTTGATCAATTTTGACATTCTGAATGCAATGGAGGAGTCTGTTTGTCGATCGAAGGTCATTTTGACTGATTTTCAGTGGAGTTAGAGGGTGCGGGCTGTGTGGGCTAGAGTGGGACGACGAGACGGCGACATGGGCCTACGGAGCAGACCAGAAGGTTGGCCGATGGGACCGTTTTGTAGACCGGAGCAGAGGTACTAGTTTGCGTGGAACGGTAGCATGGGACGTGCGCTGTGGAGCGGGTCGTGTGGACCGGAGGCGGGACGCAGGATTGCGCATGGAACGCGGGCCGAAGGCGGGATGAGGGATTGGGCTTGGAAAGCGGGCTAGAGGCGGGATGCAAGCCGGAGGTGGGATGCACCAGAATGCAGGCTGTGGCACGTGCCTGCTGGCCACGGCTTGCAGCGACAGGAGGAGATTGAGATGGGTAGGGAATCCGAAAAAGAAAAAAATTATGTGTGCAGGTTGGAGCTGGAACGTGGGAATGAATAGAAAGGAGGAGGGGGGCTGCTTTTTTTTCTTTGTTTTCTATCATTGAAGGACAGCCGTGAACAGTTTTTTTTTTGTGTGGTTAAGGGAAGGGAGTGGAGGGAACGGTTGAAGTCAATATATATATATATATCATTTAGATATTTCATAAATATTTAATCTGTTTCATTATTCCAAGTCAACATCAATAAAACGATATCGCCATTGACGCTTCAATTTTCACGCATACTTATTCGAATTAAGTGCAAATAGTCTTATTTGATATATTTCGATATTTTGAAGCTAATGGCGCAATCAATTTCATGAATAGAGATCGCTTTGGCCAGACGCCCTCCTAACTTGATATGTGCGCACGCTGATGACTGACCGCTTGGTTGATCATCAAGTCATGCAATATTTATATTCTAACCAGTTTTGACATTCTAAACATGATGGCATAGTTTGTTCATCGATCAGAGGTCATTTGAGTTGATTTTGGTAACATCCTGTGCATTTCAGCCTCAATTTATGCCCTGCCACTTCTGATTATTCGACATTTGCACAAACTTATCCAAATTGAGTGCAGACAGTCTCAGTTGATAGTTTTCGATGTTTCAAAGCTAACAGCATAATCAATTTCATGAACCGAGATTTTTGGACATCATCATAGCTTCTTGACTTTGATATGTGCATCGAAATATGATAGCTCGAGCGTTTAATCGATTGATCATTTGATTTACAATATTTATCTTTTGATCAATTCGACATTCTGAATGCGACGATGAAGTTCATTCATCGATCAATGGTCATTTTGACTGATTTTAGTTACGTCTAGTGCGTTTTGAGCCTCAATTTGTTCATTGTCACTTCCGAAGTCTGTCAAATTCAATTTATAGGCTTGAATTTAACTTATGGCACACATATGGAGGTCAATAAATGCCCCTCAATAAATGATGCGTATGGAGTCACATTTATTAAGTTGAACTTATATTGATCATTGGATCATTTCTCTGAGCTTTGATAGATTTGTCAGATATCGAGTCATTCTATATGCTAAATGATAATGATCTACTACTTGTTGATAGAAGATTCTTACCATCTATGACTTTAGGAAGATCTCTATTTTATGTCATTACAAATTTGGTTTCCTTTAACCTTTGCTTATTGGGTTTGATGGAGAAATTGATTTACTGCGTTTGTATTTGAAATTCCTCTTCTAGCTCTAGCTTTAGAATTGAAGGATTGATTTGATTTGTCCCTGACTTGTGCAAGTGTATGCACTCCATGAACCCTGTGTTTGCTTCTTTGATGGATTCGTTGAAGGATACATACTGATGACCCAGCCTTCTAGCTTATATAGGGTCAATATTGAGTTATTAGTCTAACAACGTGTGATTTAATACACTGAATAACCATAAAATTCTTTTAGTTTAATCATCGGCTTTGTTTGAACTATGAAATTGCCTCTTCAGTCCTGTGCTTTCTGCTTTGATGGACTTGATGAGGAGATTGGCTTCGATCTATGCTTTGAGCTTGATCAGATCATTTGAGAATAGATTGAAATATCACATTGTAGGTAATATGAAGATTGATTTAAGGCAGCCCTGAATTGAGCCTTTCCTCAGATTGCCTTAATCTATCGATCAAGTAGAAAGATCTCTTATATCTTGGTTGCTTGTAATCACTAAGCTAGACCTAGTTTGAGATTGAACAGTTATCATCATTGGACTAACGAGCAATGGATCTTTCACTACGGCCATTTCTTATGGCTTGTTGAGTGAGGAGAGCGTCAGCAACTTGGCCACATTTGAGCTTGTTGAGTTTGACCTTTAGAAACTACTCGAGTCATCGACTTAAGCTGTAATGGGTTGGTGGTTTTATCATCATCGAAATGGCTCTTTACGTGTATTTTTCGCTTGTTGTGAGGAGAGCAAAGAACAATCATTTATGGGCTTATTGAGTTTGACCTTTAGAACCTACTCGAGTCTTTGACTTTAGGATGTACATGTTGATGTTTTTCTAACTTAATTGATTGAAGCCTCAAAAATTGGGAGTTCTTCTGACTTGATCTCTATAATTTTGGCAAATCTAAGAGATAAACTTCTTGACATTTAGCGTTGTCTTTTCATGTATAGAAATAGATTCTTTTTGTTGCTGCAAGAATATGTAACTTAATAATGATAATTATAGATCTATTCAAGGATTTTGCATAACGCTCGATGTCAACCTGAATCAGCATATATTTGAGGATCTCATCTTATAGCTCGATGTCAACTCAAAACTTAACACAAACTAAAAAAAATGCCCCTATCTTGCAGGGGGAATTCTAAAGCATAGTCAGAAGAATTCTCAAGATAAAATACGCTAAATACATCAATATTTGAATGAGAATTAACATGAAAAAGTTTTTCTAGAGTATATTTATTAGATTATGAAGCACGATGTTGACCTAAATAGCTATACTAAAAAATGACTTTATCTTATAGGGGATTTCTATTGTACCTCGAGAATATGGTCGCCAAATATAGTACTTTTTCAAGTATTTACCATTAATTAGCAACATTGGTCTCTCACCTTATAGGTTGATGAGTTAGTATACCCCTCCTTGATACACTTTTTCAATGACAAAAGGGCCTTCCCAGTTAGGCTCAAATTTGCCACCAAATTTTGATTAGGAATAATTATCATTCTCAGCACCAGGACCAATTCTCCTTTTAGAATGTTCGAGGCCACACTGCGTGGTCAAAAGCCCTGGACATCTTTGCTCGATAAACTTCTAAATTTTTATGAGCTTTCAATCTAACTTCATCAAGTGCGTCGAGTTCCTCCATTCCCTGATGAGTGTTTTGATCTTCAGTTAGATTATATTGGATGGCTACTCAAAGTGAAAGCAACTCAACCTCAAGCAGAAGAACTACTTCAGTTCCAAATATCAATGAATACAGAGTGGCTTTAGTCGGTGTTTTGTAGGTAGTTCGATACGCCCATAGAGCCTCTATTAGCTTGCTATGCCATTCTATTTTATTTTTGGTGAGAATTTTCTTGAGCAATTTGACTAATATCTTGTTAAAGGCCTCCATCAAACTATTTGATCTTGGATTATATATTGAATAGTATCACCAATCAATTTTGTGTCGATTGACAAATCTATAAATTTTTACACTTTTTAAAGGTTGTGCCATTATCAAAAATTATTCGGCGTGGCACTCCAAATCTATAGACCACATTGTACGTGAAGAAGTTGATCACTCGGTTAACAGTAACTTCTTTAAATGGGGTAGCCTCAGCCCACTTCGAGAAATTGTCAGTCATTGCTAGAATGAAGTGGTGACCAGCTGACGATGGTGGATCAATTAGTCCAATTACATCTGTACCCTAACATTCGAATGGTCATAATGCTATTGTTGGGTGTAATGAATTTGGTGGTTGATGGATGAGATTCCCATGTACTTGACACTCGTGACACTTTTTAGCATGATTAATGCAGTCTCTCACCATAAATAGCCAATAATAGCCCATCCTTTTAATCTTTACTACCATCGTAGGACCTGACTGATGTGCACCAGAAAGTCTTTCATGAACTTCAACCATTACTTTGCTAGCTTCATTTACATCTGATCAGATACATTTGTCAAATGATCTATGATAAAGTATGTTGATAAAAGCAAAGCGCAACATCTCTTCAAGAGCTGATTTATTATTTGGTAATTTTTTTCTTTTTAAAGTATAAGAAGGGTTACCTCAATCACGCGACTCTTCTAAATGTAAAGGCTTCACACTATTTTTCTATGGCAATGTCATTCTTAGCTCTTCAAAGTACAACTTCTTATCAATTTTAGGGAGTATGAGGAGCAACCCGAGTTGCATCTTGCTGGGTCAGATTTGATAATCCCTCTACTCAAGGATTGATACTTTAGCTCTAGAATGAGTAAATATGTCGATCATGACATAATCACCATTTTTGTCATTTCTTAGTAATTTTGCTAAGTATGCTTCTTTATTTCACGAGAGACTTCAGTGATTTTGGTATTCCATTGAGAGAATTCTTTGATGAAAGCTAACCCAAGCTTTCTCAATATGGACTTCATTTATAATAGTCAGAATCGCAAAAGCAAATTTTGATGTTTATGAAAATAACTTTCAAGACACTAATGCTTCATATTCAAATTTCATTATCTTGTCAAATATCCATATGATCATCTCATTATCCCTCCTTCTGTGTTATGAAGATGATGTCGATCCTGCTTGCTCTTGGAATTAGATATTGACTTGTTTGAGATGAGATCAAAGTATATATTTCCTATTGTAATTTTTTCTTTCATGAATGATAATTTGCTCATCAAAATCTCATTAAGAGAAGAGTCGCAGATGATGTGATCTAGAAATCTAAGATTTCTTCTTTATGACAAAATGTATGTGATATCAAATTGTAGAAGTAATCCCATCCTTGTCAAGAAATCATGGTCTTGTCATCAATGGATGATCCTTGAGATAAATCTTGTGAGATAACATATAATGATGAAGTTTGACCATAAAGAAATGATAAATTTATCGAGAGTATCTCATTTATGAATCTTAATGATATAATGAGATCTCTCTTTGCTTTCATTTACAGAATGCGATTTTTTTTTTTTTTTTTTTTTTTTTTTCATGTCAAGATAAACTCTCACCACTTCAACCAAATGTCGACATAACATTCCACCTTTTGATGAATCATCAAAAATATCGTCATGGCTCTTTGTATTTCTAGCATTTTTTCAAGCCAAAGGGCATGATCGAGCAATAGATGTCCAATAGTGTTGAATGATGTATTTTTCATCTTCATGTGCCATTTTGATTTGGTTGTATCCCGATAATCCATCCATGAATGAGAACATGTCATAGTTGGAAGTGTTATCCACTGGTAATTCTGATATTGGAAACGAAAAGTCATCTTTTGGGCACACCTTATTTAGGTCTCGGAAGTCAATGCAAAGACTAATTTTGCCATTCTTCTTCCTAACTAGGATAATATTGGATATCCAATTTGCATACTTCTCTTCTCGGATGAAGCCTGCTTCGATCAGCTTCTTAATTTTTATAATTACCTATTCTTCAATCTTCAATCTCATTTGCCTAGGAGCTTGCTTAATGGGCGTTGCACCTGTTTTAATAGCTAGTTTATGAAGTACTACATCAGGGAATAAGTCTGGCATTTCAGAATATGTTTAGGCAAAGCAATCCTTAAATTCACAAAGTAATATTTTTAGCTCTTCAACTTTCTCATCAGGCAGAAGGGCGCTGATGAAAGTTGGATGGGGATCATCCTCAGCTCCTAGATTGATTTCTTTAAGTTCATTCATAGTAGCTATTTGTCCACCATCTTCAAGTTCTTCAGGTGCAGGCTTGGCTTCTACTTCTTCATCATTTTTAAGAAGAATTTCATGAGAATTATCTTCTTCATCACTATGAGTCTCTATAACTTCTATTATATTATAACAGACTCTATTTTGATGAGATTTGTGGATGAGCCCCAGACCTTTAGTGATAAACTTATCACTTCTTCACGATGCTTGAGGACTTCTTTGGCTCCACATCTTGTTAAAGATTTGGGTTCTATATTTAGTAGTCCCAATATGAACTCCAAGCTTATGCATCATTCTTCGTAATTTTGTGGATAGTATATTGGTATTCTTATTGGTACTATCTCATCAGAACTTTCATGTTGTGTCGCTCAAAATTATGAGGTCGAGACTCTTCGATTTGTAAAATAGAGTTCTGTTTCACTCTCACTCAGCATAGAATGTTATCAATTCAATTCAATATTATGAAGAAGCTCCAAGAATGATTTTTTGAGTCATCCTGCCCCAAGTGAGCTATCCTCCTTGATGTAACCATCTGAACTCTATTTTTATAAGTAGATTCAAAATCATAGTCTGAATCAGAGTCACTTATTTTATACTCTGCCTTTCTTGAAAGTTTATAAGTTCCCTTAGGTTTGACAGGCATATCTCCTTCTACTTTTATGTCACTTCCCAAATGAGGAACTGATTTTCTTGACTTAGGTGCAAAATTAAGTGCTTTAGGCATTGCCTTCTTTCTTCCACCTTGTTATTGCTCTTTCAACTTATGAAATTGCTTTTTAGTTCCTGAAGTGGATGCTACCGCTTCAAGAGGCTCTGTTGGCTTAGACTCTTTGAGGATGAAGTACTTTGCATCTTCATAAATCTTTACTTCATTGACGGAGAATGGTTGTAGGTTACTGGGAATTCTAAATTCTTCTCCATCTTCAGATATTTTATACATTGATGCATAATTGATGGGACCATGCCATACTCATGCACCATGGCACCCAAGAGAGCTCTGAATGATGTGTCAGCATCGATTATATGAAACATGGCTTCTGTATATAAATCCCTAAACTTAAGCAGGAGAATAAAAGAACCCAAAGTTTTCTGTCGCTTTTCATTGAAACCATGAACCATCAACTTATCTCTCTGAAGATATTGGATATCGAGTGATAATCCTCTCAATACCTTTAGACTCATAAGATTGATAGAGAAACCTGGATCAATCAATATTCGGCTGATCGAGATGCCATCACTCTCTACAGTAACATATAGAGGTAGGTTGTGATCCGCTGTCCCCAACATAAGATCCTCTTCAAAAAATGTGATTACTGGGAGATCTTGAGTTTGCAATACTTTAGTCATGCATTTTTCAGCAAAGTAAGCTTCATAACTCTCCAGATCTTTGAGAGTCTGTATCAAAGTTTTTTGGAGGTCTTTTAAATCAAGAGAGCCTCATACACACTTAATTATGCAGAGATCTGTCTCAGATATGTTAGAATATTATAATATATCTTCTCACTCACTTTAGGCTTTATCCTAGGATTTCTAGGAATGATATCTTTGTTAACATCAATTTGTTTGTCTTTATCTTTATTTGCATTTCCCTTCTTTGATGGAGGTGTAAGACTTTACCACTTCTTAACTAAACTTGAATCACCTAATCTTACTCATATTCTTCTGAAGAAGTAGTTTCTTCAAGTTCTTCTTTTATTCTAGAAGATAGACCAAAAGGGCTAGACTCATTTTTCAACATCATACATTTCATACGTGATGATATCGATGAGTCTGACTCTTCTTCGTCAAAAAAATATAGATCTTCATCTGAACTATTATCATCTTGTTGAGTCATTAAAAAAAATTTAGATGTTAGCTCCTCAGGCTCTTCTTGCTTTCCTAACAAGAATTTTGATGGGTTAGTCAATTTTATCTAACTACCCTTCTCATTTCGGAGTAATTGATGCTGAAGAATATTTGACATCACACAAATAATTCAGCATATCTCTACTGGACAAGATTCCCCATTATCTTCTTCATCTGATTCAGCAATGCAAAGTTTAGGCATGAAGTCTACAAGCCTAAATGGGTATCTTGTGACGGTGATACTCTAGATTGTTAATGATCTTTTGAGTTGTAGTTCTCTTCTTGATCTTCTTTTCTTAGCCGCCTTCTTTGATTTATGAGACATGCACTTAGTAGACGCTTCATGTGATGAAGTAGCCTTATCAATGCCAGAGAAGCCCAAATACTTGGTTTAGGCATCTCTTAAGTCCAATATAGAGTTGGTGATTTCCACTTAACACTAGGGACGTCTTTTAGCTGCTTCGACATCTTCACGGTCTTTTTGGAGATTACTGTTTGTCATTCTTCAGTCTGAACTGATTTCTCCTTTTATTTATCTTTTTTAGATGATATGGAAGAGGACGTAATCATTCTTGTAAAATCTTTTTTGGGTTGATTAGAACACTGTCGAATAGTGTAAATTCACCTCACCGATACTTCCTTTCTAGCCAATCTTTGAAGACATAATAATCTTTGATAGGATGACTGATCATCCAATGATAGGGATAGTAATTTGGATTGTTGACTTGATTAGCTTCTTCATGCCTTTTAATTTTTGGTAACTGTAGACCGGCTTTGATTGCTTGCCGAAATAATTTAGCCACATTGTTTCTTCTAAATGAATATTCTTTGTTCATCTTTTTCTTGAGAGATGGCCGCATTCACTCATCATCTATTGCCGCTTGTTTTGGATGCTCCCCACCACTTGGAAAAGTCTGAGGTTTGTCATTACCTCCTAATACCAATTTTGGTTATGGATTAGAATAAAAAAGCTTCTTTCCCTTATCATCACTATACATTGGCTGCTTTCCTTTATCCACATTATATATCACACGCTTTTCGCCATTTGAGCTATAGGAAGCGGCATGAATTTCATTTCTTCTCGAGTCTGAAGATTTGTTTCTCTTTGCTTTATCTACATAGACATCAAACTTAAGACGATTCAACTTTTCAAATTTAGCCATCCCCATCGAACAAGTCACGGAATGTTGCTAGATGCGCATAAAAATGGTGCCATTTTATCATCCATATTTCCATTAAATTGGATCGCATGTTCTTCTTCCAATTGTTGCTCACTTCATACTTAGGTTATGACTTTAGAATTTATCCTTGACTCATCTTTATCTTTTCAAGGCAAAAGGCGATTGTGATTTTCTCGATTACTTAGAACCTCTTCACAAATATAGTCTAATTCAACAAATTTTTAAGCGAATCATTTGACAATTTTACATACCATTCAGCGGTAGGTCCTATGACAAATTGGCAAAAAAGCAGCGCATCATTCCCTCCTATGTTACCATAAGTAGCCTTAAATTGGGCTAGATGTTACTTTGGATTACCAAGCCCATGAAAGTATTAAATTTTTACACTGATTAACCTTTTGGATATGACACTTGATCATAATCAGTTGGGTAAGGGCGTCCTTACTCACCAGCTTTTCAGCCTGCTCTGAGGCTATGACTGCCTTTATTTTTTCATTGATTATTATTTCTAGCTGAGTAGTTATTACCGTTCTAGGTGTCCTAGCCAGATTTTGAATTGTTGGCTAGAGAGATAGTGGGTTAACTTCATTCCTCACTTCATGCGTAGCATGTATTGTAGGATCTTGAGGTACCACAGTATGGTGGTATAGAAGTATATTATTAGCTACCTGTTGATTAATAGACAAAATAGGTGTTGCACTTTATGTGATATTCTTCTACAATATCTCCATCATGATGTTCATTTGTACCATCATATCATTCATTTTGGTACTAAGTTGTGCAATCTCTTTATCTTTGACCTCCATTTAACGCTGCATCTCTCTATATTCTCTAGCTAGCACCATGGCGTCAATCAGTATAGGCTCTTTTTCTGCTTCTATTTCTTGTTGTTGTTCTACTCCTTCTCCACGTGTATTTACAGAGGCAGCTGTTGTTAGGGCTATACGACAATGCTGATTATAAAAGCATGTACCATGTTGATCATTTTCTGGTTCAACCATATAGACAACTTTGACACCCATGGTTTCTTTCTCATTCTGATCTTCCTCTTCTTCTTCTTCAGCAAAGATCGAAGATCATCCTTTACTTGCTTCAGTGAAGACTCTTCTTCATAAATGTCAAAATCAAGTTCAGGTTCCCTGAGTTTGTGTTGATGCTGATGGCGTTGAGCGGAGAGTTCATCTATATCTCTGACCATATAGACAACTTCCACTTCCATAGAATCCTCTTCATTATTTTCTTCCTGCACACAAATTTTTGATCGATGTTTCCATTGGATCTCTGGTTCAATGTGTGGAACAAGTACTTCTTCTATTAAAGGATTGCGATCAAAGTTAACCTTCTCTTGTGGGAGTGAACTTGATCGACGATGGGATCCCCTAGAGGATTCTCTAGGGTGTCAACCATCATGTCTTTCATCAGTGATATCCCTTCTTTTAGGCATCCACTTCTAATGAGCTAATTTTGAGGTAGATTTTTGACTATATATGTCAGATGTCACACCTCTTCCATTATTCAGGACTTCATTACAGGGTCTTGGCCTCCATATTTTTTTATCCTTTCACTGGGACCTTTTGTCAGTGGATTCATGGACACGAGGTCCAAGTGTCACACTCTGATGTTCACCATGCGAAGCATATTGGGCTCACTGGCTAGTTACCAGAAGAGATGATAACTTTCTTGATGGAGCTTCAGTATTTTCCATCACCACATGCCTCTAAAATCTTCTTTTCATTAAGCCTCTATCCTTAGCTACTTTAAGAACTTTATGTATCCTGACAGATAGTGTTTCAGGTTTTCTCCTCTGTGGTGGTGGAGCTTGATGTGGTTGGTTCTTCCAGAAAGATTAATTTACTTCACCAATAGAGCTATTCCTTTTTACCCACTTTAAGATGTCAAAGTTGTGGGTAGGATACTCAGCGATAGTATAAACTTCACTAGGTCGTTCAAAGGAGATTTGTTGAGCCATCACCTCAGTGTTTCTCCTTCTTCTCTGCCTTTGGTTAATTTGCTTCACGAGAGGAAGCTTCATGATCTTGCTTTTGGGTATAAAGGTTCAGCAATGCGGCAATACCAGCATTAAAGACAGTTCCTTGCGCGTTTCTTTTTGTCACGGGGGCTTGATTTTTGAAATTGAAGTTCTCTATTGGGAGAACTCCTTGATTGGTTGTTGAACGGTTGTGCACATGGCTAGTAGAACTTGACTTGAGGCATTCCGGCTGGCCTCGGACGAATGTACGGGTGGGTACCGAGTTTATGATAGCGAAATTCATGCTACCAAATTGAATGGTAGCCCCGACATCTCCTGTGTTGATGATGGTGTTGGCTAGGCAGATGTTCACACCACGACCTAGCTAAACGGTGAAAGGAGTGCTTTGTAGATCCATTCTATAAAAGTGAAAGATGGCGATTGGTAATTAGCAATTATTATTTCACCCCATACTTTCAAGATGCATAGGCGCTACATAACAAAATAGTGGTGTAATAAAGATATACTCTACGAAATGATTCATTCTACATAGAGCCTCATATTGAATTTATTACACACTTAAATCATCATTGTTGTGTTTTGAATTTTTAAAAATTTTATTACTATACGACATATGACTAGCCAAAGATGGAAGAGAATGTCACAGAGTCACCCGAATACATTGGGATTTGAAAATTCACCACCGACCTCTCGATAATTATTTGAATTTGAAGAGAGTATAATTTGAAGTGTCAGTGTAATTTTCAGAAGGCTGATGGAATAGTAAATAAGACACTACCCAGAGATTTCATCATCATTTGGTGAGGGCATTAGATATGGTTCTAGGTTTCCTATAGTAACAATCCCCTATAGTTAATTACCCCTCCCAATAAGTGAGAGAGAACTTTCGATTAAGGCTAGTCATTTAGATCGGTCAATGTGTAGCGTATAGTAGCAGCATGTGGAGTTTCAAAATTTAGATTAAGAAATTCACTATTTTTTATGGTTAGAATGATGGCGTGCGATCTAGATCCCATGGTTTCATCCCGCAATCACTGGCCCCTATTCTACTTAGTTGAGGAGGTAGGTCGACCCAACCCGACATAAGGATCCTCATCGCCAACACATGGGTTACATCGCCCAAGAAATTTTGGTAGATCTGGGACATGTTTTAGCGAGGGCGGCTTAAGTCTACCTACCGAAAGTATTATTTATCTTATCAAAGATACCCTATGATTCAACTCAAAGGGGCGTAGCCATCGGCTCATACCACCAATGGCCATGATCGTGACAGAGTCGATCAAAACCAATCCCCATCAAAGACTCGGTCATAACCGCTCATCTATGGAGCCTACTGGCCAATCCACGTAGTTAGAGGACATGACCCCCATTCTTATTAACGTGAGATTGATTAAGAGTAAATATAACAGAATAATTGATTTGACATTAGCTCCTTTGTGAGCTAAAATTTTCTTAATTTATCACCCCCGATAAACAATTGTGGAAGGTAGATAGATTAAGTTTTACTTTATGCTTTTAATGATAGAGTTTCTTTTAAGCAGTTTTAGATTACTACTTAATTTGATTTGAATAATTGATTAATTTGAATATATTTAAGAGCTATAGATCCTATCAACTCTATTTAGCTGCTAATAGAGGATTAGATCTACTATTACTGAAGTAATGGTTTCTTTATTTCATCGATTTGAAACTCTTATTATAGGTTTTAGGTTTTATTAACCCAATCCCTAAGACTAAACCAGAAGCAATCCACACAAGATCCTGACACTTGAATTTAAACATTCAACAGAATTGGGCCAGTGTGTATTTAAGAATTTATGCAGTTTTTATTTCTGAGTTATGAGATTGATTTCAGATTTTCATTTAATTCCAACTTTAGCCTGCGTAGCCTTTTCAAACATTAAAATTTACACTTGAAATCTCTATGTCCGAGCATAAGCAGGTATTTATAATTTTAGATAATTTTACTTAATTAGTGATTTTGTTGATTTTAACAATCATAATTAGAATGAAATCCCTTAGTTTTTTTTGTATTGAAGGAAAGCTCCTTCATTCGTGCAGCATTTAGTTTTGTGTTGCTTTCTGTCTGCTTGTAGAAAGAGTTGCAGATTCGGTGGCGAAGAAGGCATTTTGATTTAGATTATAGTTTAAAATATTACTTACACTTAGTTTACTTGTTGAGTTTTTGTAATTCTCCCAACTTGATTATGTTCAATCTACATCAATTTTAATAATTATGCTGATTTTAGTATTTATTGCTTTAGCCCTACTCATGCTTATTAGCTAGCATAATAATCACCTCCATATTCGTATAAGAGTTATTAAACCCAATTTAGATTCCTCCTTAGACAGTAAGTTTATTGCAAGTTTGTTATGAGTTTAGTATTAATCCCTCCAAAATTTCAATTAGAGCTTGTTTAATTTTGAGGAATTTATAAGAAAAGGGATCTCACTTTACTGCTTCAATTTAAGTCATAAAGAATTGCTTTTAGAGTTTATTAGTTTAACATTAGCCTCCCCAAATTTTACTTACATTTTAAATGAGTGTTCTATTCTTTCTAAAATTTTCTTTATGTGCTCTCCCCCTATTTCTCTTTGATTTAATATTTATCTTTATATTTATCATATATTCTTTTATTTGACTTAAGTTTAGGTAATCTCCATTTGAATTTGTTTAAGTCTTGAATTTTAGTCTAAATTTGACCTCGACGTCTCCCAATGTGTAGACGATGTTTTTTGTCTTACATGCACGCCTCTTGAGCAATGAAGCGGTGTATTGTGACACCACAGTCGGGTTTTCATCTCATTGCGTCCTCTTGAGCACGACGAGGCCTTCGAACCTGAAAGAAGATAAATACAATATATATTCATTCCCCCTCCTTTTTTTTCTAAGTCTAGAAATTAGACAAAATTTCAACATTATTTTGTTTAGGGGAATGACATCTAATGGATATTGGCTTACTCTGACGCTTCACTGAGCATAAGAGTGGTGTCTCAGAACACCACAACCTATTTTTCATCATCTCGCCATGCCCTCAGTATGACTATAGGCCTTCAAACCGCAGAAACACAAGCATGATATATCCACATTCATAGATCACACATGTTCGACCCATTTTTCTGTACGAATGCTTCGGTAAGGGAATAAGGGTATTGAAAACCAAGAGAAGAACACTGACTGGTTGCTTCTCCAATGGCAAGGTGAATTTGAGGAGGTAATGTGAGAAAAGTCAAAATCAAAGAATGCCTTTGACGATGTTCTTCCCATTTACGGAAGCAAAATTGGAAGGATGATGAAGGAGTCGACGTTGGAAATCGAAAGAAGATTTCACTTAACGATGTTCCCCAAGAAAAATTGGATGGGGTTATGCAAGGAATGCAATGCGGAATCGAAATAAGAATTTTCGACGATGTCTTCCCGCTTACGAAGCAAAAAAAAATAGGATGGGCTGCGGAAGAGGATCGGATAGTGGGCTTGTGTAGTAGGTTTGCGGGCTGGAGAAATAGGCCGGAGGGCTCATGCAGCAGGTTTTGCGGGCTAGAGGATACAGGCTAGTGCGACGACTGTGGAGCGGGCCGGAATAGCGGGAAGCGGGCTATGGAGTGGGCTGGAGTGGGACAACGGGACGGTGGCGTAGGCCTATGGAGCAGACCGTAAGGCAGGCCGGTGGGACCATTTTGTAGACCGAAGCGGAGGGTGTGGGTTTGCGCAAAATGACAGCGTGGGACGCGCCGGTCGTTAGGGGCTGCACGCGTGGGATTGCGCATCGGAGGCGGGACGTGGGCCGGAGTTGGGAACTCCAGAATGCGGGCTGTGGCTCATTCCTGCGGGCTGCGGCATGCATCGGAAAGAGGAGATTGAGAGAGGGGAGGGAATTTGGAAAAGGAAATATTACCTGTGTAGGTTAGAGCCAGAACGTGGGAATGGAAAGAAAGGAGGAGGGGTGATGCTTTTATTTCTTTATTTTCTGCCATTGAAGGAGAACCGTAAGTAGTTTTTTATTTTTTATTTTTTATTTTGCATAGTTAAGGGAAGGGAGTGGAGGGAACAGTTGCACGTGGAGGAGAGTAATTTATGAATTTTAAATAAATTTTAAACTGATTAAACGATTTTAATATGAATTTTACACCGGTAAACTCACATAGTTAATATATATATATATATATATATATATATATATATATATATATATATATATATATATATATATATATATATATATATATATATTAATTTATGATCATTCGATGTTCCAAATGAAACAATGTTTCACGATCGTGGTCGTTTGGTTAACTTCGGCCATAATTTCACCAAAATACGCATCCTCTTTCGATCGCTTCGATTTTGCACCTTTTGTTTGAATTACGTGTGAATAGTCTTATTTGATAGATTTCAACATTTTAAAGCTAACGGTATAATCAATTTTGCAAATTATTCGCTTTTAATCTAACTTTGATAACGAGATTGATTTGACTCGGCTTTCTATTGATCACAAGTCATGCAATATTTATATTCTTATCACTTTCAACATTCTAAACATAATGGAAAATCTCGTTCATCGATCGAAGGTCATTTAAGTTAATTTTTGTGACATCTTGTGCATTTCAACCTCGATTTGTGTGCTGCCACTTCTGATTATTTAATATTTGCATAAACTTATCTAAATTGAGCGCATATAGTCTGAGTTGATAGTTTTTGATATTTCAAAGCTAATGACATGATCAATTTCATGAACTAAGACCATTCGGATATCGTCGCAGCTTCCCGACTCTGATATGCGTGTCAACACATTGATAGCTCAGCTTAATCGATTGATCATTAGATTTTGCAATATTTATATTTTGATCAATTTCAATATTTTGAATGCAATCGTAAAGTCCATTCATTGATAGGAGGTCATTTCAACCATTTTAGTGATGTCCAATATATTTTGAGCCTCAATTTGCACACTGTCACTTCCGAAGTCTGTCGAATTCGATTTGAGGCTTGACTTTGACTTATGGCACACATATGGAGGTCAACACCCCAGTGGAGTCGCTAGAAATCTGTGGGCTCTAAAAATTCGCCACCAACCTCTCGATGAAGAGTATATGATTTATGCATCGGTGAAATTTTTAGAAGGCAGATGGAATAGTAGATAAGACACTACCCAGAGATTTCACCCTCATTTTGTGAGGACTTTAGATATGGTTCTAGGTTTCCTATAGGCGCAAGCACCTATAGTTAATTACCCCTCCCAATAAGTGAGAGAGAACTTTCGATTAAGGCTAATCATTTTGTTTCTTAATGCACAGCATATTGTAGTAGCATATGGAGTTTTGGAATTTATATTTATGAAATTCATTATATTTAACTTAAAGATGATGGTTGGGGGAATGATGACGTACCCAATCTAGATCTCATGGTTCCGTCATCCTGGGTTGTCGCGGTCCCTAGTCTACTTAGTCAAAGGAGGTAGTCGACCTAACTTGACTGAAGGATCTTATCAGCAATATATGGGTTATGTCATCCAAGAAATCCTTATAGACCTGTGTTGGTGTTTGTCTAAGGAGATAGGCTTAAGTCCACCTTAGTTGACAGGGGGTTTTTGCCTTATCAAGTATACCATATGATTCATAACTCAAAGGGTAGAGCCATTAGGGAGCATACGGGCTACAATCATGACCATCATATAGTGGAGTCATCTGGCGACAATCACTCGATCAAAGAATTTTGGTCATAACTGCATCATGTGAGCTCTTGGCCAAGCCACACCGGAGGGACACGCCACGCCCCATCGGCATGAGATTATTTGAGAGTAAACATAGTTCCATACTTGATTTGACTTTGGCTCCTTTGTGAGCTAGAGTTTTCTTAATTTATCACCTGACAAACAGTTGTGGAAGATGAATTAATTGAAATTTTCTTTTAGTTTTTAAGATTGAATTTCACTTAGACATTTATAGCTCAATAATATTTTAAATTTTGTATTTAGATTAAGATTCATTCTAAGTTAATTTTCTTTGAAATTATAATCATATTTTGATTGAAGTATCCCCTCCGGTTAAAATTTTCATTTAACACAGCCATCATCAGGATAGATGTATTATTTTGCTATTTCAGATCACGTCGCTCTATTAATTTAATAATACAGGATCGGATCTGCTGTCATATGACAAAATTAGCTCTCAAATATTTTATTAGGTTGAAGATATTATAATAACATCATTATATCTTTAGGTTTTGTTAACCCGAACCCAATCATAAGACCCAACCGGGAAGCAAACTGCGCAGCATCTTCAGACACTTGAATTTAAGCATTCAGTGCCCATCTGCGTGTATTTGATTAATTTAAACTTAAGGAATTTGTATAATATTACTTATGTTAATTGAATTTCATTGCAAGTACAAATTTTTAAATAAAATTTTGAAAACCTTTTGATCGCCTCTCGGCATCATCCTCACATAAGGGGCTACAAACGGGGGCTGGGCCTGCCCACCATGCCAAGAAAGATATGTATGGGTGGTGTAAACACCACGTTTGAATGCGTCATCCCATCATGTTAAGAAATACATGTATGGGTCTCTAAAGTACATGTATGAAGCATATGCTTCCCTTCCACACTAAGAAAGGCGTCTGCAGGTACTTATATTTTTGCAATGTCAAATCAAAACATTAATTTTAGCTTTATTATTGAATTTTCATTAAGCAGTTTATGAATCATGTCGGCGGTAGTGATTTCAGAAGATCCATCTTGGATCTGCCCCACCATTTCAAGAAAGACGTGTATGGGTGGTATAAACCACGGCCTGAATGCGCCTTCCCACCATGCCAAGAAATGTATGTATGAGGCTCTAAGGTACCTACTAAAACAGATTTCTCCACCACGCCAAGAAATGCATGTACAGGTACTTATACACCTAGTATGTTAGTTCAAATAATAATTTGATATCATAGCATAGTTTACTATCAAGCTATGAAGGTCCCTCTATCGGTGTGAAGTTTGGCAGCATTTCGGCAACATCCCGATGTCATCCCCGTATAGGAGGCTACTTCGGGTATGATGGGTCTACCATGCCAAGAAAGGCGTGTATGGGTGGTATAAAGCACGGCCTGAATGCACCTTCCCACCATGCCAAGAAAGGCATGTATGGGTCTCTAAGGTACCTACTAAATTAGATTTTCCCGCCATGCCAAGAAAGGCGTTACGGGTCGTATACACATGCAAACAAGTACAAGTTTCCCCGTGACACCAAGAAAGGTGTATGCATATATCAACACAGTTCTGGGCGCATGGTGTGCCTGGGACACGGGAGCTCAAGCGCTGCATACGGCGCAAAGCTCTCACAGCCATGATGCACTTATAGAGAAGGCCAGCCGCTGGGTGCAACATGAACAGTGGTGCCCGTGAACAATGCAATCAGATTTATGCTCATTTTAAAGTCCACCGCACGTGAAGACAGGAATGTGGGAGAGAGAGAGAGAGAGAGAGAGAGAGAGAGTATTTATAGGATTTGTATTTTTTAATATTTTATTCACCCTAATTTGGATTTTCACTCCGGCATCGTCACATAGATAATATATATGTCAATTTTATGTTACTCTACGGGCATAACGCTTCGTTCACAATCGTTTTTGGTAGTCGAATTTCTCCAAATTTGTGCATCGTTGCTTCTGCTTGCTTGATATTCATGCAAACAATCTTATTTAATAAGTTTCGACATTTTGACACTAACGGAGCGATCAATTTTGTGAACGGAGGTTGTTTGGGCATCCAGTTTTTCGATCTCGATATGTGTGTCAGTGCATCGGCGGCCCTCCTTCTTGATTAGTCGATCGTCGAATTATGCAAGATGCTTATTATGATCAATTTCAACATTCTGAAAGCGATCGTGGAGTCTGTTAGTCGATCGGAGGTCATTTCGACTGATTTTCTGTGTCGTCGAGTGTATTTCAGCTCCGATTTGTGTGTTGTTGTATCTGATTTCTCGATATTCATGCATACTGATCCGAATTGAGCGCGAAATAGTCTTTTTGATAGGTTTTGATGTTTCGATGCTAACGACACAATCAATTTTGTGAATGGAGGTCATTTGGGCAATATTGTGGCCGTTGTATATGTGTTAGTGCACGCCTTCTTGATCTCAACCGAATTATGCGAGATGCTTATTCTGACCAATTTTGACGTTTTGAACGCGATGGGGGAGTCCGTTCGTCGATCAGAGGTCATTTTGACTGCTTTTTGGTGTCGTCGAGTGTATTTCAGCTCTAATTTGCGTGTTGTTGTATCAGATTGCTCGATATTCACGCATACTCGTCCGAATTGAGCACGAACAGTCTCATTTGATTGATTTTGATGTTTCAACGCTAACGACGTAATCAATTTTACAAACAGAGGTCGTTTGGGTGACGTCATGACCCTCCTTTTTGATCAGTCGACCGTCAAATTATGCAAGATGCAAATTCTGATCAATTTTGACATTTTGAATGCGATGACGGAGTCCGTTCGTCGATCGGAGATTATTTCGATTGATTTTTGATGCTATCGAGTGCATTTCAGGTCCGATTTGCATGCTGAAGCTCGTCGAATTCATCTTGTGACCTTGACTTGATTTATGGCGCATGCATGGAGGTCAACATGGAGTAGTTATGTACCTTTTATTATATAGGTGAGGTACAAATTCGAATCTAGCAACATATATATAGTTTTCTAATTAAATTTAATTATTTTTAAATAATATCATATTTTAGTCTACACCTTAAAGAAAAGTAGTGGAAGTGATTTTGTTGGTTAAAGGGCTATTTGGTTGACTGTATTTAGAGTGTAAAGTAAACTGAATACAGTGTAAAAGGAATGCAGTGTATTTAGATTACTTTAACTTATTTGGTTAAAAAAGTCTATAAATACATGAAATCTATTTTCTTTTTTGGCATAATGTAAAATATTTTTGAGATTATCAGCGATAGTGGCGTCCAAACACCGAAGCAGGGAGCCAAACTACGGCGGTTGTGGTAAACAGTGGTGGTGGCGACAATGGTATGCGCGACCTGAAATTCATGGTCGTAACTGAGGGTCGATGCGATGGTGGTCGGCGTATTTGGAATTTGCCCAAATCGAACGAATTCTAAATACACCCAAAATGACCATTCTAATGCATTTTAAATACACTACAAATGCATTAAAATTTTACCTTGCACCATACCAAACACTGAAAAAATTAAATTTTCTGCATTTAGTTTACTTTACACTCTAAATATAGACAACCAAATAACCCCTAAATATCACGTCACTTGAAGGTGTGGCTTCAAAGCTCCTTGTTATATAAAATTCTAGCCAATTTGAGATAAAAGAGATGAAAAGCTTGTTACAAATTTTGAGCTGAGCACGAATGATAGATTTTTGAATAAATTTGAACATATTTGAATAAATAAATTTTCAAACTAATCAAATCAAATAATAGCTAGATTGCTCAAATTTGACTTGTTTACATCCCTACTCTCAAGAGCTTCTTAATTAGTTGATCTCTCGATCTAAAAATTAGTCAAATGTGTTGAAATTTTATACTATATGCTATTTTAGATACCATGTTTGTAGCTAAGACCCGCTGAAATTCTGCTAAGTTTTTCTATTACAATCTCTAGAAAAAAAAAACACCAAAATATTAATGGGGGATTTACATACATACCACTCAATTCTTATTAATTTACATATCTCACACCTAAAGTTTACTATTTACTTAAGTAACACCTAAATCTTTCAAATACATCATTTATACCACCACCTTACCTCAGTATCACGCAGGTATGCTTCCCGTGTTACTCGTTTGGGAGGGCGTGAACGACTCAGCCCCCGGCGTGGGAACTCCCTCTCATCCATCTCGAACTCATTTTGGAAGATACCACTCAATTCAGCAGAACCTCTGTCTCTGAAGAAGGAACTCCATTCTTCCGCTCTTCCGTCGACTTCGCTTGAAGGGAAGAAGGAACTCCATTCCCACGCTAAATCTTCGGCTCTTCCGTCGGCTACCACTCAATTCCCACACTAAACCTCTCTCGTTAAGAAGGAACTCCATTCTGCAAGATCTTGCTCTTCTGCCACGGGCGGTTGAAGGGAAGAAGGAACTCCTTTCCTCGCCGTTCAGGGGAACATTCTTGTTTGAGTGAAGGGCTTCTATTGTGCAAAATCTGCCACGCATTTGAGTGCGTTTTCCATCCATATTAAAGCTTTTGAGCTTCACTCTATTCTATTCATTTGAAGTTAGATAAGTATTTCACTTATTTACATTGCTTTTTTCATAGTTGGTAAGCTTTGTTCTATTCATTTGAACTTAAAGGTATGTTGGACGCAAAGATTTGGCTTCTAGTGACAATCAAATTTAATGGTTATTGGATCAAACTAAAAAATATAGAAGAAAGTATGAAGGGGAAAAGCAGAAGACTATAAAAGTACAACGATGTGCTAAACTATTTTTTATTAGTAGAGAAGATTGAAGAGATTTGTCCTTGGTTAAGAGGATATGATTATGAAATTTATTATTATGTTTATGGTACATCTCCAAAGGAATACAAACTTATTGAAAATGATAATGCAGAATGAGCATTTCGTTATCTAATGAAAGTGGTCGTTGAAGTTGTTATTTTAACAAAAGAAGTTTCAAGTTATACTTTTGGGCCAGATATCGGGGTCATACCATGTGGTGGAGTAGATGTGATGCCACAAAACAAAGAAGGTTTGGATACTGAGTTTTGTTGACTACCTGCTTAGCTTGGCGTTAAGTTCTTCACTTTCTGATTTAGTATATGCTCTCCCTTATCCAATTGTTGAAGCCATATGGAGAGGCTGTCGTTTGACATTATATAATTTGAATTTTGAGATCTGTTTTTGAGTCGATAGACCATCTTCATTACTCTCTTTTGTTGGACTAGCTATCTCTGTTTCCATATGCGCACTACGCTTATCTATTTTAACTTCTAAATATATATATATAATAGAAGTTGGTAGTTTTGTTGCGCTCTTCATGTTTTCAAAATATTGTGACTACTTAACAATGTGTGAAATCATTGTAAGTATGTGATTAAATAAAACATTCTTTTAGTCAAAGTTGCAACAAAAGATGGACATTTACCCTTAACTTTTAATGAAAATGACTATATTATAAAATTCTAATTGTGATTTTTAATAACACTCTTATTAAATTTGAAGGATAGAGCATAGTTTACTGTCGAAAATAGGAGGAAGTTCTTTATTTGCCATATTGGACAACGCGATCGCTACACCGCTTTTACGTGTTCTTAAAGTTAAAGCGGTAAGCTGGCCTATAATTGGTTCCACTTCTAGAGAAATCCCAAATGGTCTAAAATGCACTTCCAAGTGAGCAAAATTATCATCGATGTAACTGTTACTTTTGTCTTATCTGCTTTTTTTGTAGGAATCACATTCTCGCCATACGCATTCCCCTTGACAATGGACATGACAATTCCTTGCAATTTTTCGAGAGGTTAACTTAATGTCAAGTGTTTTCCATATAGATAGATGGCCTTACGGTGATCCATTGCATCATTAAGAAATACTTGTAGTTTTCATTATTTTAGAGATGAGCCATAGAAAAAAAAAGTTTTATTAAAGCTTGCATCGGAACCACAAGCCCTTTGGTCCTCCTTGTTAAACAATAAGAGAACATGATTTTTTGTCGATGATCCGGAACCCATCCAAATAGCATTTCCAAATTGTTTCCAAACTCGAGAATGGATGAACTCCAAGTTCTTAGAGCAATCATATAATCCAAGTTAGACCTTTATCCTGTCAAGTTCAAATGGTTGATGATCACCTGTTGAAGAATGTTTTTCACACCATAAGACTCATTATTAAATTACAAAGTAATGCCATTTTGGCTATCACCCTATCCACATTTTAAAATATTATGAATACTACTCTACCAACATATTTTTGTGAGGTTATAGGATTCTTATATGACATATAAGTGTCAAGAATCTTGTAAGAACACCAATACCACTTCACCACCAATTTACCTTACATGCAAAATAACCAAGTAGTTGCCGTTGATTGCTTTACCAAATGTATGTCTTTCATTTTGACTGGTTAGGCAGCATGCTTTTTCTTTCTTTTTATAATTTTTAACCACATCTCTATTGTAAGCTATTGCATGTGCTTTTCAATTATATGTCCATCACTGGAATTCATTGCGCATAAATATAGCGACTTACTCTATTCTGCCTGTATTTTTCTCTTACTGCCAACAAATTGGATGCTCTTCTGTTCAACTAGATCAAGGATTAAATGGATGCATTCCTTTAACTCTGACACCTTGTAACCAGTAAATTGTTGCAATTTTTTGCTCTACAATCAATTATGGTCTTACCCAATTAGCATATTTAAAAAAGACCAGTAAATATATATTTCTAGCTTTAATCAATTATGGTCTTACTCAAGGAGGATTTTCCTGGTTGATGGTGAATCTTGCAACAAAAAAGCAGTTGAAGCGACTACAACCGAGGGTAGAAATTGAATGTTGTTTCAAATTTTTTTTGTTTCAATTTCTTGAATGAACCCTTTAGTGTTTAACAAAACATTTTTCTTTTGTATTATTCTTGAACTGGAGCTTGTTCATGCCTGTAATGATTAAATATTGTTTGGATACTATGGATTTGCAATGATATCTGTTAGACATGCATTAAACCCGCCCTTATCTTATAAGTGATAATGTTGATTTTAGGAAACCAAGTTTCAAACTATTATTCTCTTGCATCATTCTTGACCAACCGTGTTTCTTAGTGCGATTGTTTATTAAATTGAAATGCCCACAAAACTGCAGCGTTGTGCTTTAGGCACGCATTTGAGCCTATTCCCCTGCTTTGTAATCAAAGTGCAATTGAACAAGTAAAACACGAATCAAAACCAAACCATTTCATTAATCAATCGAATCAAATTCCTACTCAAATTAATCGAATGAACTTCTAAGGCAAACCGATGCATTTATGCAGGATCTTGCTTTGCGCTCTTCAAGCTAACATTGCTTATTTTGGACAAAAAATTCATAATACAACATAAAGAATAAATTATAGCTTAGATTTTGCAGCCATTTTTTGAAGACTTCATTGGGTCTTAAGAAATGTATAAAAGCATCCATGAATTACACAACAACATGATCACTAAGTTTCTATGAATCTTTCCCCTTTCTTCTTAAACCAAAAACTCCCTTTAAGTTTCTTTGGAACGACACCCCTCAATTTGTTTTCAGTGCATTCTATCTGAGAGGACAAATAGATTAAAAGAAATAAATTACATTGGTTGAATAGATCTTCTTCTGTTAGTATAAACAATGAGCACCCTATAGCTCCACGAAAGCATAATCTATCTTAAATTTATACCACATCCCAACACCAAAGATCTCCAAAAGATAACCAAAAAAGCAGAAAGTTTTTGGAAATATAAAGCCAAAAGAAAAAAAAAAGGCCTTGATGATTGCAAATTTATCACATTCAACCAATAGAGACAATATATAACAGAAAATAAACTAGTTCCATTGATAGTAGGTGCCAAAATACATTATCCTACATAAATTCTTGATCAGTGATCTTCAAGAGACCATCAAATACATGATTAACTTAAGGATAAAAACATCATTGCAATGATGATAATGAGCATTGCCAACATAATTTTGTTCTGAGATGCGATGGTCTCAAGTTTCTTCATTATGTTCTCCTGAAAAGCTCTTCCTTCAAAATCCATTTCATATACTTTAGGGTCATCACCATTTAACCAGATGAAATAACCACAATCATCTTTTGTATGCGATTTGAGGACACCTTAAAAATTTCTTACCATAATTCCTTTCTTTATAGCTTGTGAATATGACATTGTAAATTACAACGACACAATACTTGATGTTCTCTCGAGAAGCCCATCGATGCGGATGATTGACTTGAGCTCATTTTGGCTATGTGTAATCTATTAAATAAAGTTAATAAAAAATAACAAATTAGTAACAGTTAAGGACATTTAAATAAAAAAATGAAAAAATTATAACTATTACTCGATAAGGCTACGCAATCAGTGGACCCTTTAATAAATCAACTTAAATTTATGATCATATAAAACTTCCTAAACAAATTACATACAAAAAAATTTCTTAATTAATTTAAGAAATAACAATTCATATGTACATATAACATAATTCTAAGGGAAAAATACAAGCACTAATTTTTAATAATTGTCACCTTTCAATGGAGACTCTAGATCGACATTGATTTAAGAAATCCATATGTACATATAACATGCTTGAATATATTTAGCTAAAGCATACAAACCATTCCCTCATGCTTAGAGATCCTTGCTCAATTGGAATGTTATAGATATAAAATGTACATATAACATAAATTTATATTCACAAAAGAGCCTTTAAAAAATCATTGAGCATTTAAACATCCATTGTTTGTGGATGAACACTAATATCACAAATTACTCAATTCTTATTACTTTACCTCCGTGTGTGTTTTGATCGGATGGAGATGGAGGAGGAAGGTTGAAGAAGATGCACCAATGCCAAACGAGAAAAGGAAGTTCACAGATGCCAAACCTCCCTGCAATCAGATCTCGGTTTTGGGTCAGTATGCAAGGGTTCCACTGACCGCTAGAGGAGGAAGGTTGAGAAGACGACCATGCCAAACGTGGAAAGGAAGTTCGCAGATGCCAAATCTTCCTGCAATCAAATCTTCACGGCGTAAGGGTTCCAGAAAAGGGAGGGGAGGAAGGTTGAAGAAGACGACCATGCCAATCAACTAGGGATGATGCCGTGAGCAACAAGATCTTTATGCGGAATGAACTTCCTTCTTCGCAGACGAACGAGATGTTTCGCGCAGAATATAGTTGCTTCTTCCGCCAAAACGAGGTCGCAGACGGACGAGAGGGAGTTCCGGAGCGGAGTCGTTTCACGGCTCTCCTAACACGGGAAGCATACGGCGTGATACGGCGTGAGATAGGGTGGTATAAATGATGTATTTGAAAGATTTAGGTGTTATTTAAGTAAATAGTAAACTTTAGGTGTGAGATATGTAAATTAATAAGAATTGAGTGGTATGTATGTAAATCAGTGGACCCCTTTCCTAATTGTTTTTCCAAGTGTATTTCCTTAAGAGGGTTTAATTAATGTGTTTAATAATTAAAGAATAATTAAGAAAAATCAATGATAAATTACAAATTGAAATTGATTTAGATAACTCAAGTGCAATCCATTAATCCCTTTATGTGTTTAATAGTATAAAGTCATTATGATTATCCCATTGGTGTGGGGAAATCATAAAAGTATTTTACTTAAATATTTTCTCCTTTAACTTAATTAACTCTTAGGCATGAGCCTAATTGCATTAGAATTCTTTAGGTGCATTGCTAATTTTATTTTCCCAAAGCATATCATTGAAAGCTCATGATCAAGTGTTTAATTAAATTAAAGAAGCTTGGGGAAGGGTAATCAAATTCATGTGATTAATGGCATGAACCTAATCAACTCATAAAACATATTTAATTTCTTTATTTAAATATGTCAAATAACTAACATGGGATGGGCCTAAGTGCCATTTCTCCTCTTTAGGTTTTAATAACTTAAACATTAAAATTAAATCTTATAAAAACTTTCGTTAGTGTTAAGGAATGTTTATTTGGTTTGATTGTCCTTAAGATTCAATAAAATTTAGTATGTTATGTGGTGACATTTAATTACTTCCTTTCAATTATTATAAATGTGCATGCCATTTATTTCATGTGTTCAAGTTTTTTAAAAAAAATTAAAAGAATATGATTGCATTCAAATTGCATGAGTTGGATAAATGTTACTATATGGTGTGGCTATTATCACTAATAAATCTCAGATTAATTTGAAATTATAAATTAATGATGAATCAAATAGTATGAAAAATATTCACAAGGAAAATTTTGCCTATGAGATCAAAGCTAGCATCATCCCTGTAGTGAGGGAATTCTTTGCAAATTCTTAGGAGCACACAAGGATAATAAGGTCTTTGTCTGGAGGAAATACATAAGTTTTGATAATTATCGTTAATTTAATATACAAATTAAAAAAATTATGCAATGAATATCTTGTTTATTACAACAATCACCTAGATTTTGATGAGATTTCTTAGCTTCCTCACTGTTAGAAATGCTAATGTTCAATAGAAAATGTGGGAAGAAAAGACCATCAATTTTGATATCCTAGAATGACCAATGAGGTTAAGGCTTGGCATTATTTCATATTTGGCAAGTTGATGCCTAATATAAGTAAGGAAACTAGGGATCAAGCCATTTTGAATTATGCAATTCAAAAAGGCTTTTGTATTAATGTAAGTAAGATTATTTATAATTCAATTTGTAATATGATTAATAGTAGCACTACTATTAGGAACAATCATCATTCTTTGATTTATAGTCTTTATTTTTTAGTTGGTGCAGTAAGAGATCATGATAAGGAGGCATTGTTGTAAGGAGCTCCTCTCACTATAGAGAGAATTATTGGTTTAGGGCTTCAATATGAGTAAGGGGAGAGTTCTCGTACTCTGCCATCTAGACCTTGATCTTTTAAGACCATGAGTGAGCAACTTTAGGTTCTTAGTGAGTAGGTGACCAACCTATAACATAGGACTGAAGAAAGCATCAAGTAGTACAAAGAAATGGGGAGGATGTCTAATCATTACATAGGTCAGCAACATCAATAATTCTCTTATATGGTTGTTTACAACTTAACTCTTGCCTAAATGTTTGAGAACTGCCAACTCAATGTTGGCCCTACTCGAGTTACCTTTCTTGCATCACCACAATACCATCTTTATCCTAGCCACCAATTAGAGCCAAAAGAAGAAAAAAAAAAGAGGAGGAGAAGAGGAGGAGGAGGAGGATTAGGAATTTTCTTTTTCTTTTTGTTTGTTTTGTGTTTTATTTGTTTTATTGTTTTGTTTGTAATAAGTAGTTTTTATTTTGTTGTAATAATTATTATAATTGTTTTGTTAGAATTTTTTATTAAATAAAAATAAATTTTCTATATCTCTACCTAGTACCTAAGCACTACATTCACAATGCCATGGAGCTAACATTTGTAATGAATGTTATGTTTGTTTTAAATGTATTGTGATGTCCAAATTCTACTTATTACTCTTTATAAGGTATTTTGATATATTTTAGCTCAAACTTGAGGATAAATTTGATTTAGGAGTCAAAATTAATTAAATAAATTTTAACCTAAAAAACAAAATATACATTTAAATTTATTTAGTCATGAAATATGATTCAAACTATTAATAACTAAATCATCTTATAAAACAAGTAATTTTTGTTAGGTTGAGATTTTATTTAGCGTAACATCACACAAAAAGATTCTTAATTATCTTAATGAATTGATATTAAAATAAATAAGAATCTTTATAATATAAAATAAATTAATCAATATTATTATTGATTTAAATTTATTTGATTTTATGAAAATAACAAGTTTAGTCTGAATTGACATAAATTGATAAGGATATAAAATATGTTTGATCATTAGTTATAAGGTCAATATAGTGAACTTCTTATAATAAGGAAATAGAGAGAGAGAGAGAGAGAGAGAGAGAGAGAGAGAGAGAGAGAGAGAGATAGAGAGAGAGAGAGAGAAGAGATGGCATCACTTAGGGCTAAGTATAATGAATGCACTTAAATTGTATTACAATTTAACAAAATTATTACACCATTAAATCTATAATTTCAATGGAGAAATCAAATAAAAATTTGTTTTATAATAATTGATAACTATTTATAAAAATCCAATTCATTAAGATTCATGAGATATAATTATGATATTATGCACCACAAAATCTTGACTTAAAAAATATATTAGTTTAAAATAAGAATCTATGGTATTATAGTTTAATGATTATGGCATGATAAATAAAATTTAATTTTTAAATGTAATTTTTAGTTAAAATTATTACTTGCTTGTTTTAATTCTAAAATTTTCTATTATCAAGTAACTTAAGAAATGATGCCTATGAACATGTGAAATTACTTGAAGGAAAGTAATAATTTGAGTTTGAGGGTGTTTGACAACTATATTTACATAATAAATTTTTTATATTTAAAATGGATCTAGTCAAATGATAGAGGAGACAACACCGCAATGCTATACCCAGTGCTTAGGTACCACTTTCGTAGTGTTATGACATGATGACCCGACAAATGTAGTTTAAGTAATTTTAACAAGAAGTTTAGGTAGTTTTCATATTAGATCCAAGGGTGTAACTATCACAGCATAGTTCAAGCAATAAATAGAGAGTAGTTGACTACTTAAAGATGTTTTTGGATAGTGGGATCGTGAGTGTGAGTAAGTGTGAAGGAATTTAGAGAGTGATACTCAAAGTGTACTGTGGCTACATTAGTGTTAGTATTTTGTTCAGTGTGTGGGATGGGTGATAGCATGTTGATCTTGTTAAAAGTATATAAAAGAAGATTCATACCATGGATTTGCAGTAGGGGTTCTAAGCATTTTGATGAGGAAGTACAAAGAAGGAAATCAAGAGGGTGCTTTAAATATCTACTCAATTCTCTATTTTACTTTTCTCTAGTTATCCTAGCATCTTATTTTATAAATTCAAATATGTTCTTGTTCTTCTTTAATATGAAGCACTAAAATATAAATTGCTCTGGATTTATGTGTTTTGTGTTGAGGCCATTATATCAAACTTGATGTTTAGATTTCAATAAGAAATTTATTAGTGATTTATATGAAAATATGTTTTATTTTTCCCTTTGCTTAACTTTCTTGAAATCTAGCCAATTATGAGATTAAAATGAATTGTGCTATAGAGGTATTGGAAGAGTCATAGAAGAACAATAGAAAAAAAATGCACGGATTTAGTAAATAGACATAAGCTTATGATATTTTAGATTCACAGTCATTAATAGGGAAATTTAGTAAATATAACAAATTAAAATTTAATTAGACTAATAGGAGAGCTAATTAAAGAAATTAGCTTAGTTTAATCGATCTAGGCATAAACATGTTAATACTAAATTCTTAATTGACACCATAAAATATTCAAAAGAATCCAATGTCATTTCGAATAAAATAAAACCAAAAATATAATAAAATGTAGAGTACTATCTTGAAACTATAAAGAACAACACTAGGATTTTCTACAAAAATCATTAAAAAAATTAATTCAATTTTTAATAATTAGGTGTAAGTTTAATTTTAGCTTTCAAATTTAGTTGAAAATAAATTAAGTATGAAAGAATTAGTGACTAGCTCAATCTTGAATTACAAACTTTACCCAAATCCTCATGGGAACGATACTCTACTCAACCTTATATTACTTAAATGACATGTGCACTTACAAAAAAAAATCCCAATCTAAGAGTTTAGTTCATGAAGAAAGAAAATAATAATATTGAAAACTTTTACATGAATGTGGTTATAATAAAGAAAAGGAGAAAAGAAAAAAAAACTCAAGTGAATATGTTGAGAAAGTCTTCTTCATTGTCTTGGGTCCTTCCCATTGAGATCTCTCTAATGGTTTCTCCAAACACCTTGAAGCAGCCACCATAAGTCCTCCTCTTGGACCCTTCAAAACATTGGAGAAAGGCCTGGATATTAGCTAAAGAAGACCTCTAATTTATCCACATAGTATATAAGGCTACATTCAACCATCCCAAAAAGATGAAAAAATTGATGAGAATTTAGGGCAAATCCTAGCTACCACTATGCCAATTCCATGGTCTCTAAATTTTGGCTCCATTTCAACAAGTTTTGGGTGCCTAGGAATCAATTATGAGCACCTAAGCACCTTCTTTTCTATTTTATACCTTTAAGCATGCTATTTTATGCACTTAGTCTCAAAAACTAGGACCTACGCTCTAGGACAGCATGAAATCTCTTGAATGCACATCATTTGCTCGACTGACATCTAATTTACATATTCATCACATCAAATAATTGAAATTTATCAAAATTTGCAGTTTTCTACATTAAAAAAGGTTGGAAGATTTACATACATGCCACACAATTCTTATGCATTTACATATCTAGCACCAAAAGTTAGATATTTACTTATCTAACACTTTCTTATACTTAAAAAGATGAAATTTCACTTCTAAAAGTGAGTGATGATGGTATTTTTTTATGTGATATTAAAGATTGAGTTGTTATATATGTGAAAATTGAAGTTTAGGTGTTAGAAATGTAAATACATAAGAATTGTGTGGTATGTATGTAAATCACCCAAAAATGTTTAGTATCAATTATGTTAAGATTTTAGTATGCATTGTGCTAATTAATTGTTAAGATTTTATAAAAATGTTTTTTTGAAGTTTTTTTATGTTGAAATAAGAAAATTTCAAAATTTAGAGAAAAAAGTAAAAATTAGACCTAGCATCTAGTCATTGTAAAAGTAGTGTCAGAGCACCAAATTTAGCTTATTATAGAACTAAGAGATAAAGAAGGGAGCGTCGTGGCTCCCAAGGATCGAGTACCAAAATAAAGAGAGGTTAGTTAGTGCTTAGGCGCTATAAAGCAGTGTTACATCGCTAAGGCTTAACAAAATTTTAACTAGAAGACACCAAGGAGGATCCTACAGTGCCAAGGCACTACAATTCAGGCATCACAGAGCTATAAAATCACAAAAGTAAGCCAAAAATTTAAAAAAGCCAACATCACACTGCTACACATAGCACCTAGGCATCATACAACACTACAATGTAATGTACCAATAAGAATAGTTTGAGCAGTTTTAACTAGAAGTTCATGTGATTTTAATACTTGATCTGAGGGAACAACTACCCAAACTCCACCTAGGTTATAAATAGGAGTCAATTTTTTACAGAAATTTTTTTTGGCTAGTGTAGTTTTTAAGTGTGAGTTAGTGAGGGACTGTACTTGGACAGTGACACTCCAAGTGCAATATTGTGTGCTATATGAGTGTTGTCTGAGTTCGTATTGTCTTTTACTTAGTTTTAAGTGTGAATTCTTATGAAGATAAGGTGAAGATGATCTAATGGAGTTTGTAGGCTGAAGTCATGTAGTTCTCCACCAGGAAGCACGAAAATGGGAGTAAGAAGTAGATTTAGAAGAAATAACTCAATTCTTTCTTTCCTTTTTCTTTCATTATCTTTAGTTTGGTCTATGGATTTTCTCACTTGTATTATGAGTAGCTAAAGTGATAGTGCTTTAAATTTGTATATATTTTAAATTATTTTTGTATGAGTGATATAAAATAAAGTGTTTGTGCTTTCATTGCAAATTATGTTTTAATTTTCTTTGAACATAAATAACTTATAATCTGGCCAATTGTAATGTTAAAATTACTTGTGATCTAGGGACATCAAAATAGTTCCAGAGGAATAGTAGAGAGAAATAATCAAATATACTAAATAGGTGTTTGAGATACATTTAATTTTAAGATCTATAATTAATTGAAATAAAGAAAATGTAACCTTTCAAAATTTAATCTTGACTAGATAGAAAATTGATTAAATGGATTGGTTAGGATATATTGTTCTAAGAATAAATAACATAGCATATATGTTATTGGGTAACACTCTAAATAAAATTGTCATTCCTATGCAAGAAAATTATGCTAGTGCCTAGGTGCTGAATCCATAACGCCTCAACACCGTGTCTGTTCCAAGATAGTTTAGTCTAGACAAATGTTAAAACTACATCAATTTATAATGCTAGTTTTCATCATAAGAATAATAATTTTATTTTATGTAAACACAATAAAAGTTTATTTTTAAAAAATTAAAATATATTTTGTTTCTACAAATAATACTTAGTTGGATAAAAGTAAACTTAGCATGAACTAGTAATTGACACGTTCAATCCTCGTGGGAATGATACTCGATTCATCACTATATTACTTGATCTCAAGCATGAACTTGTGCATACCATTATAGATATGTCAAGTTTTTTGGCGTCATTGCTGGAGATTGAGGTGATTAAATTGATATTTGTTAATATGAGTAATTGTTAATTTAATTGATTTCATTATGAGAATGTTTATGATAAAGTTTTAAAAGATGTTTTTTTGGAGAGTTCTAGAAAACAAAGGAGTTAATATTAGTTATATTCAAGTCAGTAAGGATATGTATACTAGAGCTGTTACTTGTGTCCAAACACAAGGAGGATTGATAAATTTTTTTTATTTTAGTTAGATTACATCAAGAATTGATTATAAGTCCTTATCCCTTTTGCTTTAATTATGGATGTTCTTACTAGGCATTTACAGGAAGATGTACCTTGGTGTATGCTTTTTGCTGATAACATCCTTCATATTGATAAGACTAGAGAGGGAGTCCAAAAGATACTTGATTTATGGAGGTCAACCTTAGAGTCTATGCTTTTCATTTGAGTAGATCTAAAACTAAATATATGGAGTGTAATTTTAGTTGTAGAAGTTCTAGTGGTCATGTTGTGCATTGGAAGACCAAGTAATTAAAAGAGTGAGCAATTTATATATTATTGACCTAATTTTTTGAGTGAGTTCTCAACTTCTTCATCATAGAGCAAGACTTTAGTATCAAGACTTTGGTGTTCTTGACTTAGAGACTTTAACCAGACTTTACCCTTTCTTTCCTTCTCAATCCAAACCTCAAATCCAACTCAAATACAAAATCTAAATCCAAATTCCAAATCAAATTATTGAAACTCGTAATCAAATCCAAGATCAACACCCTTTCTAAGCCATTTGATTTCATCTTATGGACATAGCCTTACCAAATTCAAATTAATTTTGATTCAACTGATTTTCTCAAATATTAATTCAATCTCTTAATCATTTACCAAATTCCAACTCAAACCCAATTCCAAATGATTCAATCCTCAACTCAAATATGGGATCAAAAGTCCTTTATAAGCCTTATGACCCACTCTCATAAGCTTAGTCAAAATCTCCACCTAAATTATCCCAAACTTTATTCATTTCTTTATAAATCAATTATTCCTTCATTTATATGCACAAATATAAATGAAACCCATACCCAAATAACCAAAACCAAATCAATAAATCAAACCAAGCTAAATCCCCTCTTAAGCCCTATGGACCTACCTCCATAAGCTTACTCAAATCTTAAACTAAATCAACCCAAAATCAACTGGTTTATATATAAACCAATTACTCCTTCATTTATATTTATAAATATAAATGAAACCCACCCTCCAATGACCAAAAATAAATCAAACTAAATCAATTCCCTACTTAACCCCTTTTGACCTGTATCTATAAGCTTCATCAAATTTGCTTCCAAATCACTCCAAACTCAAGTGATTTTCTCATGACTCATTTATATCTTTATTTATATTCCCAAATATAAATGAAATATAAATCCAAGTAGTCAAAATCAAATCCAAACTTAAACCAAAACCCAATTCAAGCCTTTTTAGCCAATTTCTTGAACTTTGCCAAATCATATCCAAATCAAGCCAAATATAAATATAAATTGAAATTATCAAATCAAACTCAAGTCAACCCAAGTCAAACCCAAGTTAGCCTTTTTGGCTTGAAAACTTCTAATGAGCCAAAATTCACTAGACTTCAAATTGATTGTAGTTGGATTTATATTTCATCCTAAGCTCATATAGGAGTTCAACTAAACTTGAAAAAAATGAAAACCAAACCAATTGACCTATTTTGGTCTACTTGACCCAAAGTGACCTAAATACCACTTTTTAGCCAAGTTCTAATCCAACCAAAATTGGATTGAACCAAGCCCATCTAAACCTTATATCATGATCAATAATCATCTTAGGGTGACCAACTACCTTGAATTGGATCAAACCAAGTGAACTTTTAGCCCAAATGAAATCGAAACTAGCAAAAATCCACCATACATTAAATTGATTAAAACCATTGATCCAAACTAATTCATAATCAATGATTGAACATGACCAAATCCTCAATTGAGCCAAACCAAGTCCAATTGACTATTTGACCTATGTTGACCCAAATTGGCTTAAAAAGCTAAAATGGGTCAAATCATGATCTAATATGAATTGATTGCAACCAATGGCTCAAGTTCATTCCAAATCAATTATTAAACTTGAACAAAGCCATAATTGAGCCTAATTTGACCAATTGGTCAACTTGACCCAACCTAGCTGAAATTGACCTAAAGGATTAAATTAGCCAAAATCCAAATGAAATCCAAATCAAATCAAACCAAAGCCTACAATCATTTTCAATTAACAAATTGAACTTGAACCAATATCTAACCCAACCCAATTTGGTCAAATTGGTCAAATTGGTCAACTTGACCTATTTGACCCATTTGATTTCAAATGAGCCAAAATCAAACCTAAGCCAAACCAACCCAAATCATTTGAACCAAAACTCTCCAAATCATCATTTGAACCTAACCCAAGCCTTGGTTTGACCCAATTTGACCAAATGGTCAATCCAACACAACATGAATCCATATGAACCCATTTTATCAAATGAAGGCAAAGCACCCAAAACCAACCCATGGGACCTAAAGCAATTAAAAATGAAGTGCCCAAAGGGATTATCCATTGGACAAACACCTTTGCATTGGATTCCATCCAAAAGAGGCAAAGTCCACTCTCCCCTTTCCTTGGCATCCCTAAACTTTTCTATTTGGTGTATCATCTACCCCATAGCCCAATCTAAGCAAGCCTACGATGAGCCATGGACCATAGGGAATCCAACTCCTCCTCCTCACTCAAAGTCGAACCCCATGGTCAAAGAGAGGAGAAAATCAGCCTCTACCTGCCCATATCTTGCCTTGGACCTCCTATCATAGCTTCCTCCACTCCAGTCGTGCCACATGGACTCGATTGAGACCCCTCTGGCAGGCTGTCGATGGTGAATTGGCCAAAAATAAAGGATGGATCCCGTCCATCCATCAAGCTTGATTGAGGGGTATACTCCCTCAATTCTCATAGGGATTGACATCATTCGAACACACTAAGCTTCCTGAGTTTTTTTTGAAATCCCAGAGAGCCTCCCCAAGCTTTCCCAAGTTTCCCTTCATAAGAATTCCCCATTCTCGTGTGCAATCAAAATAGGCCATCCATCCTTCAAGAAATTCTCTTCCTCCATATAACCAAACTTCAATTCCTCTTCCATACAGCATCCTTGTGTGTCATCGAAGCCATTCAAGCCTTTTCCCAAGCTTCTAAGCCACCTGAGGGGGGAGTTAGATCAAGACCGAAGCTTCAAAGCACTTATCTTGGTCGCCCGAGGGATCTACTTCAAATCAAGGCCCAAGCTTCTCAACAGGACTTTGCCTCAACTAGGTGATGCTACATCCATCAATCTTGCTGCCAGTCTTGAGCTCCGGTGAGGTAATTCCTCAATATTATAGCCTAGGTGAAGTGTGGTTTGTCTTTGTGAAAGAAATTTGTACGTCATGCAATTTTGACTGTTGGATGTGTTCCTCTCCTTCCCTTGATGGTGAGATCATTTTGGAAGCAATCTGAGCTCTAGTGAGCTTGGATTGAATGGGGAAAGATGGATGACATCCATCTTTCATCGCTCACAAAGGGAAAAGATCATGGGTTGATCATTCCGCATGATCAAAATGGACGACCATGATTAAATGACACTTAGATCCCTATTTATGTCCTCTAAACTGCAGGATTAATCATGGACATCTAATCTTAGATCAGATGGTCCACGAGAAAGTGTGTCCGCCATCGGCTAACTCAGTCGCACGATGTGATAACTTAAATAACCTATCCCGTCATGCCAAGTGGAAAGCGTGCTGCGTCAGCTTCCACATGGTGCTGATTGGATTTGATTTAATTAGAATTAATTAATGCATTTTTCAGGTTGAAACTTCCATAATTTATAACTAATTGTAAAAAAATTCAAAAAATGCAAATGAGGGCTTATTTTAAAGATATTTCAACAAAATGTTTCCAATGGAGTTTAAATAGTAAATAGAGAAATTAGCTTAATTTCTCCTTAATTAATCATTTAATTGATTTCAAACTTTATGAGAATGTTTAGGGGGATGACCTCTACCTTCCCTATTTTTCTTGGAATTTATTGCTTGCTTAAATAGGGAAATTGATTGATTAAGCCCTAATTACCCTCTTAACTTTATTAAGGGTGATTAAGTATATGAACAGTGATTAATTAATTATTTGGACTCCCAAACCACTGTTGAATAGTAAGGAGACTTGGGAAAGTAGATTGGAGCTTCCCTCCTAATCTTTTCTCTAATTTTTCGTCTCTTCTTCAACTAAAGTCCAAATTATTAATTAATTAACTAATTAGAAACTTAATAGCTAAATTGGATTCAAATCATGTTAAACTATGCTTAATTCAGTGGATGGTTTATAGAAATAGGTGGGGACCTCTTTTCCCTACCTTATCCCTTAAGCCCAATCTCATTTAAAGATAATAATTAATTTTGGTTAGTCTCTTTTTAGGGGAGGTGAATTAAGGGATTAATTGGTTTAATTGATTTGAAAATTTTAATTAAATCTGATTTTTCCTTAATCCATCTTCGGTAGAGCTTTAGGTGTTCAAGAACATAAAGAGAGCTAATGAAATTATGGTTAGCTCACATGTATGAGAAAATCATAAAAGTAATTAAGTGAGTTCCTTAAGCTTAATTAATTAATAATCATGAGCTAATTGCATTATGCCCTTTTCATTTTATAGGAGCATTACTATTTACTTTTCAGCTTATTTGCATATTATATTAGCTCATAATTGTTTAATAAACTTCCTTAAGGTAACCTAGGTAATGGCTAATTAATTGATTTAATCCATGCTTAACTTAATCAATCCATAAAAATCATTTAATTTATTTTCATTAAATCAAATTAATTCACACATATGGGCAATGGGTTTAGGATTAGCAAACCTTTCACATCTCTCTTAAATCAAATGAAACATAAAATCAAAAGTGACTTTAAGAAACTTTGGTTTATTTTAAGTAAGCTTATTTAATGTGATTATCCTTAGGAATTAGTTGGATTGAATGAAATTATGTGCTTATGTTCTTTTATTTCTCTCCAATCATATTAAAATGTTGCATGCTTCTTGATTCATGCATTCATTCCTTTTTAAAAATTAATTAAATGAAATGATTTCCTTTATGTCAAATTTGAATGTGTTGGCTTAATTAAAAATATGTGTGGCTATTATCACTATTAAATCTCAAATATATTTTCAAAAGCTTATTAATGAATAATAATACATGTTGTGACATTAGCTATACATACATAGGAGGTGCATGTGAATATAAGCTTAGTGTATAAAGTGAAGTTCCTTTCTTTCATTCATATGTTGATTTGCATAAGTACAAATGTTAGTGGGTATATTAGTCTGAATATTCTGGGGACGCACAGCTTTAAGTAGCCCCAAGGAGGTTCCAACCTCACTCCTCTGGTGCAGAATAATGGTGACGTACCTGCTTGATTTTATTCTTATGCATTTTGATATTAGAATTTGGATAGAGCTTTAATTCATTCACATAAATTAATCAATTAAATTAAATTCTACTTTTGCATGGTTTTTCTATTCTTATAGTTGCTTATAAATCCATATGTATTTAAGAATAGTGGGTATATTAGTTTGGACATTCCGGGGATGCACTACTTTAAGTAGCCCCAAGGAGGTTCCTACCTCACTCCCCTGGTGTAAAACAATGACAACGTATTTTCTTAGATCTTTCATACATTTGAATGTGTATTTAGCAAATGAATGAGAATTTTCTTTTTTTATAAAACTCATTTATGCATCCTACATTTAAGTGTGCCAAAATATATTGCATGTATAGATATGTTTAGGACTTAATCATGAGCATGTTATATATGATGGAAAGAAATGAATGGATATGTGTCATGTGATAGTAGCTCATTCTAAGTAATATTAAGATGTCTTTCTTATTGATTATGATTATTTAAAGTGAACCTAAACTTAGGATTAATTAAAATATGTAATAAGCTATTCATTAAAGAGAATTATCTAATTTATTTGCTTTAGATGTGGCTTAAAGTAGGGATAAAAGAGAGTGATGCTCTCTTTTCTTCTCTTTAAAATACTTAATTATTAAGTTTAATTCAAATGAAACAAAAGAAAATATTAAGTAAAATTCTCAAATCAATTAAATTACTTCAAATAAAATCAACCCCTTATAATTAAATGTCCTTAATACTTAGAGAATGATAACTCTATAGCCTAGTTAAGGCATACCACACAAGCCTTAATACACACACCTTAGATTAAGTCACAATTTCTAGCCTTATGTTAAGGCGGTGCATGGTTTGATGTGTGTTTGTTTTGTGATGTATTATTATAGACTTGATATTAGGTGTATGCTTCATAGACTAGATGTTAGGCCATGATTAGCCTAATTATGTCTTTTGCAGGAGATAGTGCTTAAGGGGTGCTTAAAAATAAATATAAATACTCTCTTTTGTAGGCAGCTTAACCCCTAAGCATAATCTAAGTTAGGACAAGTAGACTTGGCTACCTATGTGCAGGGTGCTAAGTCCAAATTATTCATATAATTGCTTAGGTTGTATGATGTGTTTAGCTAACACTTATTTTGTAGGTGTAACTAAATTCATTTTTCTAATTTTTAATATAATTTTGTATTAGGAATTAGGATTAGTGCTATGGGGGATTAGGATGAGCGAAGGCTAGAAGGCTTTGTTCTGGGAGGCTCCCGTGATGCCTTTGAAGCAAGCTAATCCAAACAAAGAAAAAAAGAAGAGGAAACCTGAAGATATGAAGAATGAAGACCCCCCATAGCATTTATATATTTGGAATTGTAATTATTCTTTCATATATCTCATTGTATAAGGATAGAGCTCGGCTACTCATTTCTCTTTTCAAATTGTATGGAAATACCCGATCGCATCGGCCTGTTATTCTTTCATGTTGGGTTTATAAATTAATTGATATTTTTTTTATAATTTTTTAATATAAATGACATGTCTTTTTTTAATTTCTTCATATATGGTGATTTAATGTGTGGCCTGGATCCAATTAGGCTCTTAAGAAAAAATAAACTTTTTACCCCAACTATAACTCATAATTAATTTTCTAAATAACTCATAACCTCATTTAAAGCCTAGGTATTAAATCAAGATAATTAAAATATTTAGTAACCCCTTAGTTGTATGGTTGTATACTTAATATCATGTATATCATCTTGAATCACTCTTGTAAAATGAGGGTCTCCATTCTTGCACATATGGGAATCACTTGACCTATGAGAGCAACTCCTACTAATAGAGCTTCACTCTCTTCTCTCTTGATTTGACCCATAACTCATTTCAACATGCATTTAGACATAAAAAATTCTATGCCTTTTTCAAAATGAAGAGTCCAAAATCAAATAAAAATTGAAAAGATTTGCATTAGACTAAGCCATTATTCATACCACTCATGCTCTAGTTTCTTAGGGAATGGGTTTAAGCACTTTAGTTTCTTTTTAATAATAACAACCTAACCATCTTGCAAAATATATGACTTGACCACATGGCTTTAAAACATAAAAGGAGTTAGCTGGCTGCCACTCTAAGTGGTTATAAGTCTAGCAGTCAGGTGATTTACCCTCTCTTATGGGGATAAATCATATACCAATATTCGCTTAGATTTAGGATGTGCTTTGGCCCTTGCTAAAGCTCCCTAGATTTAAGATCTAAGATTGATGTTTTCCCTTGGGCTACAAGCATAAATCCTCACCTTTTAGGCATTTCTATAATATTGTATTATGGGATTATAAGTCTTTCTAACAAAATTTTAACTCAAATATATATAATTCTCTTCAATTTTAAATGTATAAAGCCTAACCATAAGATAGATTAGAATGCTCATTAGGTTTCCTAGTATCATAAGAATTCCCTACTCATCTCCTTCGGCTTCAATAATAAGTCTCTTCTTTTTGATCTATCCCATTTAATTTTTTAACATAACCAATTTATTGATTTGTCTTATTATTGAAAACTTTGGAGATAATAGATTCCTACTTAATCAAGTGTATTCCTAAAGAATTCATTTTCCTTAGGATGTAATTAACTATGGGGGCTTGTCCCCTATAGGAAACTTTAGAACTTAGTTTAAATAAACCTTGCTTTATTGATCCAAGTAAAGTAGGGGAAAATCTCTAGTATATTTGAAGACTCATCATGCCTTAAGAGTCCTTATTAGGTGATTAGGTCTATTGTAGGGTAGTGATTTCTATCTTTTGAGATAGTGCACAATCACTTGATGTCATACCTGATCACCTCAATAAGTACACTCTCAGATCTACGTGGTGTCCCCCATACACACATGAATTGAAAATAAACACCATAGATATCTAAGCTCTATTGTTCAAAATGATGGCGAAATATATGTAGATGTTATTAGTAGAATTCATGTTAGATGGTTGAAGTGGAGGAATGCATCTGGCTTATTGTGTGATAGAAAGTACCACTTAGACTTAAGGAAAAATTTATAAGATGGTGGTAAGACCTACAATGATTTATGGTGCAGAATGTCAGCCAATAAAAGAGAAGCATAAGACTAAGTTAAGTGTTGTAGAGATGAGGATGCTCAGATGGATGAGTGGCTTTACTCTCAGAGATAAAATGCAAATAAGTATATTTAGAAAAAAGTTTGGAGTGGCTTCAGTGGCTTATGAGATTAGAGAGAGTCTCCTTAGATAGTTTGGCCACATAAGGTGTCAGCCATTCGATGACCCTATTAAAAGAGTAGATGTATTAGATTTACCTTATGTTAAGAAAGGTAGAGGTAGTTCTAAAAATACTTGTTTAAGATGTATAAAAAATGACCTTAGTTTGCTTGAACTAAATAAGAATTTGACACATAATATGACAGTATAGAGAAGAAGGATTCATGTAGCCGACCCTACATAGTGGGATAAAGGCTTCTTGTTGTTGTTGTTGTTGTTATGTTTTCATTCTAAAGTTAAGCATTTTTTTGTTTACTTTATTAATGCAAAATTTGTGTGGTAAGTATCATGTATGTGTAGTGCTAAAGTTGGTAATATATTACCATTGAACCAAGAAATAAAAAAATTATTGTAAGAAACTTAGAAAATAACATAAGATAAAAGTTAGAGAATTAGCAAAGACAAATCACTAAGAGAATGAGAACATGTTAAGCCTCTTAAGGATTATGTTACACCTTTAGCAGATATATTACATCAAAGTATAGTGAAACTAGCAATTCAAGCCAATAACTTTGAATTAAAACCTTCCATAATTAAAATGGTTCAAAATTCTCAATTTTAGGGTTCACCTATAAAAGTTCATTATATGTTTATAGCTAACTTTTTAGAAACATGTTCAATATTTACAATGGTGTTAGTGATTATGCTATTAAACTTAGGCTTTTTGCCTTTCTCATTACAATATAAGGCTAAAATGTGGCTAAATTCATTATCATAAGGATTAATAACAACTTAGAATGATTTAGCTCAAAAATTTCTAGCTAAATATTTTCCACCATCTAAAACTTCTAAGGTTACAAATGATATTATATCTTTAATTTAGTTAGATCATGAATAAATATATGAGGCTTGAGAGAGATATAAAAATTTATTAAGAAAATATTCTCATCATTCATTACCCGACTAGTAGATCATTGAATCATTTTACAATGGCTTAGTAGTCTCACTTAGAACTATTATTGATGTAGGAGCATAAGGTAGTCTTATGTCTAAACCTTTCGATGAAGCTTATGCTCTAATTGATAAAATGCTACTAATAATTTTGAATGGCCATCTAATAGATTAAACCCTAAAAAAGTAGCTACTATTCATAATACTGATGTGATTACAATGTTAACCTCACAAGTAGCTTTCTTATCAAAATAAATTAGATAGCTTAGGGGTTAATAACAATATGAACACTATAAATCAAGTAGGAGAAGTAATGAGGTGTTTGCTACTGAAGCGCAACATAATCAAGTAATAGAAATCCTAAATTATTAGACTTAATGACCCTTTTTCAAGTTCATTTAATCCAATTTAGAGAAATCACCCTAACTTTCCAATGGAAGAATAATGCAAATTATAATCAAAATAAAAATCTAAAAAATTAGAATAAAAGGAATTATAATAATCAAAATCAAATTTATAAATCTATAACTAAATCTAGTTGTTTTCCTCAAAATCAACCAAAAGATAAAAAAACATACTTTAGAAGAATTGGTGTCACAAATGGGGACTCAGTTATAAAGTCAAGCAGCTTAAACTAGAAACATAGAAATACATTAAGGCAATTGACCAATAATCTTGCAAATAGACCTTGAGGTAGTTTTCTTAGCAACACTGAAGTAAATCCAAAAAAAAGTGTACAAAATAGTGTAAGGCAATAGAGCTAAGGAGTGGAAGGAAATTAGTAGATGTAAGGTTAGAAGACATGAGTATTGAAAATAAAGAAAAGGTTGAAGAAAAAGAAAATAATAAAAGAGAAAGAGATAGAAGAAAAGAAAATAAAGCATAGAAAGGCCTTTAAAAATAATGAGAGAAAGACCGCCATCTCCAAATCCCCAAAGACTGCAATAACATAATTTAGATAATCAAATTTCCAAATTTTTAGATGTTTTCAAGAAATTATTCATAAATAGATCATTTGTAGATGCATTAGAGTAGATGCCTTCTTATGAAAAATTTATGTAAGATATAATATGTAAAAAAAAAGAAATTAGGAGAAAATGAAACACTAGCCTTAATTGAAGAATGTAGTTCCATCATTCTAAGAAAATTATTTGAAAACTTAATGGTCCAAGAAAATTTACAATACCATGTTCTATAAGAAATATTTTTTTAGGCAAGCTTTATGTGACCTAAGTGTAAATATAAATTTAATGTCTCTATCAACATTTAAGAAAATAGGTTTAGGAGAAGTGCAGCCTACTGGTGTGACCTTAAAGTTAGCTGATAGATTTTTAACTTATCTTAAGGGTATCATTGAAGATGTTCTAGTAAAAGTAGACAAAGTAATATTCCCTACTAACTTTATAGTATTAGATATGGAAGAAGATAAAAATATACCTCTCATCTTAGAGGGACCTTTCATAGCGATAGGGAGAACTATGATTGACGTTCTAAAAGGGAAATTAATCATAAGAGTATAAGATCGAAAAATTAGCTTCAATGTGTTTAATTTTATTAAATTTCATGATGATAGAAATGAAGAATGTTAAAGGATTGGGTTAAGTGAAAATAAAATACGAAAGGAATTAGATTCATATATAATAAATAAACTTTTAAAGAAAAATGTAAAATGAAAAAAGAAGATTATGAAGATATTTAATTCTTTAATTCAATGCCCAATCACTTTAAAGAAAATTTTGAATCCCAAGTAATATTTATAGGAAGCAAAAGTCTTAAACCAACTATATTAGAAGCTCTTGAGTTAAAACTAAAATATTTACCAGGTCATTTGAAGTATGCTTACTTAGAAAAGTCATTAACTTTACAAATAATCATTTCATCAAAATGAGATGAAGATCAAAAGGATAAGTTGATTGAAGTACTAAAAGAACATATAAGAACTTTGGATGGACAATAGCTAATATTAGAAGAATTAGTCTTTTGATATGCAAACAAATAATATTAATGAAAGAAAATAATAAACTTTTCATAGAGAGTCAAAGGAGACTTAATCCTATCATGAAAGAAGTTGGAAAAAAAATTAAGTGGTTAGATGTGGGAATTATGTACCATATATTAGACATCACAAGGGTTAGTCCAATCCATTATGAACTTAAAAAGGGTGGGATGACAATTATAACTAATGACTATAGAAAATTTAAATAATGCTAAAAGAAAAGATCATTTTCCATTACCTTTCATTGATCAAATGTTATATAAGTTAGCAAGTCATTCATATTTTCCTTTTTAGTTGGGTATTCTAGATACAACCAAATCACTATAGCACCTGGGGATCAAGAGAAGACAACATTTACTTGTTCTTATGGTACATTCACTTTTGGAAGAATGCACTTCGGTTTATGTAATACACTTGCTGCCATTTAACATTGTATGATAGTTATGTTTTTTGACTTGATTGAAAATTGTATTGAAGTTTTTATGGATGATTTTTCTAGTATTTAGTCTTACTTTTAAGCATTGTTTAGAAAATTTAGAAATTATTCTTAGAAGATGTGAAGAGAAAAACTTAGTGCTTAATTAGAAAAAAAAATGTCATTTTATAGATAGAGAAGGAATAGTATCAAGGTCATAAAATTTCAAAAATACTAATAAAAGTAGAAAAGGCCAAAGTACATATTATAAAAAACCTTCAATCACCAACTAATGTTAATGAAGTTTGAAGTTTTCTAGGACATACATAATTATAAGAGATTTATCAAAGATTTCTCTAAAATCTCAAAACTCTTTGCAACCTATTAAAAAAAGACATACCCTTTGTATTGACACTGGAATGTCATGAAGCATTTGAATTCTTGAAATTAAGCCTTAGTTCACATGTGTAATTATTACGCTAGATTGGAATCTCCTCTTTGAAGTAATGTGCGATGCAAGTGATTTTGCAATAGGGGAAATCTTAAGACAATGGAAAGATAAAATTTTTCATGTGATTTATTATGATAGTAAAACTATAAATGAATATCAATTAAACTATTTGACAACTGAAAAAGAGTTACTAATGGTTGTCTTTATCTTTGATAAATGTAGATCATATCTAGTGGGTATAAAAGTCATAGTATATATTGATCATGTAGTAATTAAATATCTTGTAGAAAAGATGGATTCTAAACCTAGATTGATTAGATGGGTTCTTCTACTACAAGTGTATGATTTAGAAATTATGGATAAGTGCACTAAAAATTAGGTAGCTGATTATTTATCTAGACTAGAAGTTGGAGAAGAATTAAGAGTTATAAGAGAAATTAAGGAGGAATTCTTAGATGAACAATTATCTACATATAAACATAATGTCATTCCTTGGTATTCATATATTATAAATTATTTAGTGTCAAAAATTATCCCCTTTGGAATGAATTATCATCAAAAGAAAAAGTTTCTCTAGTATGTGAAATTATACTTTTGGGATGAACCATTTTTGTATAGAAAAAATGTTCATCAAATTTTAAGATGTATCCTTGATGATGAAATTTTAGATATTTTAAGATCATGTCATGACTCTAAATATGGAGGGCATTTTAGAGAAAAAACAACCACTATAATATTACAGTATGGATTTTACTGGCCTACTATATAGAGATGCTTATGAATATGTTAAACATTGTGATAGATGTCAAAGAATGATGAACGTTTCTAAACATCAAGAAATGACTTTAACTTATATCTTGGAGGTGGAATTTTTTGATGTACGGGGAATAAATTTCATGGGATCATTTATTTTGTCATATAAAATGACTACATTTTGGTAGTTGTAGATTATGTCTCAAAATGGATAGAAGCTATAGCTACATCAAAAAATGACTTGAAGGTGGTTATTAAATTATTAAGGAAAAATATTTTTAAAAGATTTGGAATGCCTAGGATCATAATTAGTGATGAAGGTACTCATTTTTATAATAAAAATATGAAACAATTCTTAGCGAAATATGGAGTGCAATATAGAATAGTAATTGCTTATCATTGTCAATCTAGTAGATAAGCTAAAATATCAAATAGGAAGATAAAAAAAACTTTAAAAAAATTGTAGGGGCTATTAAGAAAGATTGGTGATGAAGGTAGGATCATAATTAGTGATGAAGGTACTCATTTTTATAATAAAAATATGAAACAATTCTTAGCGAAATATGGAGTGCAATATAGAATAGTAATTGCTTATCATCCTCAATCTAGTAGATAAGCTAAAATATCAAATAGGAAGATAAAAAAAACTTTAAAAAAATTGTAGGGGCTATTAAGAAAGATTGGTGTATAAAATTATATAATGCACTATAGGCTTATAAGACTAATTACAAGACTCCTATCAGAATGTCTCCTTATAAATTAGTATTTTGAAAAGCTTGTCATTTACCACTTGAATTTGAGAATAGAGCATTTTGGGCAATAAAAAATATTTTGATATGAAGGAAGCAGCGGAAAGTAGACTCTTAGATTTAAATGAATTATAAGAAATAAGAGCATGAAAACTTATACTATTATTTAATTTGAAAAAGCTCCTTAAAATTTTTGAGCCTAAAAACTTATACTATTATTTAATTTGATGTTGAGATTATTTCTAGGAAAATCGAAATCGAGTCCTTTCCTAGTTGTTAAAACCTATGATCATGGTGATATTAACATTCAAGACCTAAAAACTAAAAAAAACATTTTTAAAGTTAATGGTCAATGTCTTAAGCTTTATTATGGAGGAGAATGGATACAACATAAGAATTCTATTAAATTAATCTACATTATACAAAACTGAGCACCGACTTAGTCGAGCAAAAGACGTTAAACAAAGTGCTTGTTGGGAGGCAACCTAATGGATAAGTAAGATGATTTAGATGAGAAATTGAGTAGTATTTAATGTATGAAGTTGAAATATTTAAAAAGATAAAAATTAGGCATAGCGCCTAGTTACTACAGATATAGTGTCACGACGTTGTTGTCTTTATTACATAAATTAAGGCCAAATCATCCAAAAGGCAAAAAAGAGTTGACTGATTGATCAACGCCTAGATGTTGCATGTTTAGCACTATAGAGCCGGTCAAAGGATGATCTAAGGCTAGTAATTGAATGGGCATTAAACAAAAAGGACAAAAAATTGACTAGTATCACAGCATTACAAACTAGCATCGTGGAGCTACATTAATTTTTTTTAAACTTGTTACTAATTTAAAATGAATTTATGGCTATTGGTTATGAAATAAATAACCAAAATTACACTTTTGGATTAGTAGCTAGAAATGGTTGACCATTGATTAGTGCTACGTGTTGTATGTAAAAGAATAGTGGTGTCACCCTTAGAACAGCTAGATAGAGAGGCTAGCACCTAGGCACTATAAAAGCAGCACCATGGTGTTGGGATATTATATATATAGAATCCTTTAGGTGAGAATTCATTTTCATTATAACCCTTGCCCTATAAGCTAAAAGAGTTCCCCCTAATTTAAAAGCATATTCTTCTTTGAAGAATAATGTCGATCATGATCATACAAAAGAACAAGAGAAGGGCAAGAGCATATAATTCACAAAAATTCATGAGTATCGAATCAGAGGAAAGATACCATCATGCTCTAGTCCATAATAAACTGATTATGGAAAGGGGACTGGTAGTTTCGAGCAGGAATGTGGAAAGATACCATCATGCTCTAGTCCATAATAAACTGATTATGGAAAGGGGACTGGAAGTTTCGAGCAGGAATATGGAAAGGATTATCAATGAATGGGGCACGGAACACTTTTCTTATGATCATAGTCCCATTGTAGTCCCTATAATGGGGGAGTTATTTACCAATACTAAGGAGCCTAAGATTGACAAAGCATTTATTCATGAGAAATTGGTAAGTTACAATAGTGGTATTAATAATTCATATTATAAGTTACAAAATTATGTATAAGATGAATATCTTGCCTACTATTATAACCATCCTAATGTTAATGAGAATCTAAGATACCTTACTATTAGAAATGTTAATGTTCAATGGAAATAGTAGGAGGAAAAGATCTTAAATTTTCATGCTACAAGTATAACTAATGAGGCTATGGCTTGGTATTACTTTATTTTGGCCAAGCTGATGCCTAATAAGAATATCAGTAAGAAAACTAAGGATTGAGCTATTTTAAATTATGTAATTTAAAAGGGCCTTTTTGTATTGTAGTTGGTGCAGTTGGAGATCATGAGGAGGAGGTAATACTCTAAATGGCTCCCCTTACCAAACTTTTTATTATGGGAATTGGGTTGAAAATGGAAGTGGGGGAGATTTATTGCCCTCTTCCATCTAGACCCCAGACTTCTAAAACTATGGGGGAGTAGCGTCAGGACCTCAGAAAGTAAGTTTCTAACATACAATATAGGGTTGAGGAAAGCAATAGAAGGCAGAAGGAATGGGGAGAATTTCGATCATTATATGGGTCAGTAGTAGCTAGGGGTGTAAACGAACCGAGCGTTCAACAAGCTACTCGTGACTCGGTTCGATTAGAGCTCGTTTATGTTCGTTCATTTAATTAATCGAACGAGCTTGAACACTTTGTAAATACATTGTTAAATGAACAAGCTTGAACAAGTTATTGTTGGTTCAGTTATGTTAGTGAATAGTATCATTTAAAGCTCAACAAAGTTAAGGAATCGATAATGGCTCGATTAAGGCTCGATTAAGGCTTGTTCATAAACAATACTATATAAGGCTCGATTAAGGCTCGATTAAGGCTTGTTCATAAACAATACTATATAAGGCTTTAAGGCTCGATAATGGCTTGATTAAGGCTCGATTAAGGCTCAATAATGGCTCGATTAAGGCTCGTTAAGGAGCTCGCGAACACAATTTTTTTAACGAGCTCAAGCTCGAACACCATCCTAAAAGCTCGAATCGAGCTCGAGCCAAGCTCGAGCTCCATCAAACAAGCGAGCTTGAACTTGACGATCTCGATTCGGTTTGATTCGTTTGCAGCCCTAGTAGTAGCAACGATTCTTCTATATTGTTGAGTATAACTCAACATTAGCATAAATGTTCGAGAACTGCCAACAAAATGTTCGCTCGAGTTGAGTAAATTTCCCACAACACCTCAATACCAACCCATTGTCAACCTTGTACTAGAAGAAGGAGAAGAAGAAGAAGAAGAAGAAGAAAAAGAAATAGATGAAGATGAAAGAAGAAGAAGAGCAGGAGGAGGAGGTGGTGGAAGAATATTAGGATTTTTTTTAATTATCTTATTTCTATTTTGTTCATAATAGTATTATTTTTATCTTGTTTTTTTTGTTTTATTAGTTGTAATTGATTTTCTCAAGTTTTATATGAGTTTGGGGATGGTGAGAATTTAATAATTTTCATTACTTTGCAAGTATAATAAATGCCTATTTCTATAAATTTCGTGCATTAATGCCTAGGCACTGAACTTATAGCGCCGTAACACTATTTTTGTTGTTTTGTTTATTCGAATTTATATACTTGTTTAATATTTCAAATGTTAAATATTATTAAAAGTAATCTAGTATCATTTGAAGAAACATAGTGTATTTAAAATACATAAGTTCTCAAAATTAAAATAATTTAAGAAACATTTTAAATTGAAAAGAAGACTTTAGATTAGATAGATTAAATTATGAAATTATATTCAATTAAATTAACTAAATTATCTTAAAATGAACTTATAGATTTTAATACATAAAAATTTTTTGACAACACAGGTAAGGGGTTCTTATTGAACTTACTCATTTGACTTGAGATGAATAATCAAATTTATTAAACGAATAACATAGCCTTGATTAATATCAATTAAAGGTTCACACCTTAAGCAAAAAAGTTAATAATTTATTTAAATTTGTCTAATAGGAAGGAATGATAAAAAAATCTATAATAAAGTATGTGTTATAAAGCCAATAAAGTGAAGTTATTAAACATAAAAAAAGAAAAGATAAAAAGAATACTTGAGGCTAAGTATTGTACTAATAAAAATATTTGAAGTTATTCTTCACTATTAGTAATTTTAAAAAATTATTAGTAACTTAATATCTTAATAATTTAGGATTATTTATTAAATGTAAATTATTTAAGTTCATAAGGATCAATTATATAATTGAGATGCACATGGAAACTTTGATGTAAAAAAATGTTAGTTTAACTAAAAACTTAGGCCAGTATAATTGAATTATTTTCATAATAAAAAACTCTAAGTTAGAATCTAAATTTGAATTTAAAGTTGGTCTACTCTAATTTAATTATTGAAATTTATGTTATCTAAACACTCCAAAGGATTTGTCAAAAATATTGGATTACTTGAGGACAAGTAATGATTTGAATTTGAGCAGAGGTGGGTGTGTGTGAAGAGGGGGAGGGGGGTGTTATTTAATATCAATTATTTTAATATTTTAATTTGTTTTATGCCAATAACTTATTAAAATTCTATAAAAATATGTCATTTGTACTTAGCTTTATGTTGAAATAGAAAATTTCAAAAATTAGCCAAAAAAAAGTAAAAAGTAGGCCCAGCACTTAGGAACTACGAGGAAGAGCTATAGTGCCCGAAGATCAAGAACCAAAAGACAGAGAGGCTAGCGCCTAAACATTGCAGAGCAATGCCACAGAGCTAAGGACTTAGACAAATTTCAATTAGAGGACACCAAGGAGGATCCTACAATGTTATCGTGCTGCAATTTAAGCACCACAATCCTATAAAATCACTGATCAAGCCAGAAAAATAGAGGAGCCAATGCTACCCATTAGCATTTTAATGCTACACATAGTGCTTAGGTGCCATACTCACAGCATCATAGTGCAACGAACTAACAGGAGTAGTTTAAGTTATTTTGACAGGAAGTTTGGGCGCTTTTCATACCAAATCTGAGGGAGCATCCACCCAAACTCCACCTAGGCTATAAATAGGATCAATTCTCTACATAAAAAGGTTTTGGCTGGTGAATTCTTGTGGAAGATAGGGTGAAGATGATCTAGGATGGAGTTTGCATGCTGAAATCGCATGGTTCTCCACTGAGAAGCCTAAGATTTTGAGAGAGTTATATAAACCATAAGATTTTTATATACCACTAAATTATTTTTACTGTCATAAAAAAAGAGATTTAACTCAATAAGCTTAAGGCTATACGAATAATTTTATGATCATAAAAAAATTTTGTTGAGCTAATTTTACCAAGATATATATATATATATATATATTAAAAATAAAAATTTTAAATATTGAGTACCATCAAAGAAGAAGAACACAGAAGACTCAGAGAAAAAAGTTACTTAAAATTATAAGTTTAGCTCATGTACAAAGTAATGTAAGGGATATCACAAATCAAAAAGTTAAACTAGCAAATAAATAAATGAATAATGATAGAGGTATAATTGTCAAAAGTGTATTTCTTTTTAGTTCATTTTATATATTTTTTGCAAAAAATAAAATTGATGAAAAAGTTAATTCAATTTTGTTATAGTAGAGGATATTGTGGGATACAAATTATATTATAAAACATAATCAAATATAATCAAATCAATTTTTTTTTAAATTAAGATATTCAAAATTAGAAATAATCATAATTGTATGATAAGAATGGTGCCATACGATTAGCTTTATTTCAAACAACTAAACCATCTCAAAAATATTTTAGTTAAATAAATTTAAAGTATGAACTTATTATATTATAAGATGAACATTATACTATATATTATAGATCATACTACATGACTAGTCATTACTTCATTTATTTCACATAATTAGTATTTTGAGTTTAATAAATTTAATATAAATAGTTTTTTTAAAACCCTAAATAAGGAGAGTGAAGACTAGTGAGATATCTTGAAGAGAAGAATTATTTTTAGAGTGAATCACTTTCAAATTGGATTTGGAAACCCTAAAAGAGAATGATTCATATGAGTGTGCACAAAGATATTATCATCCTTCTTTAAAACCATCTAAGTTGAATATGTCTACTTTAAAAGTTATAATTATACTTACGAAAGATTACTTAATTTGAAAATGTTCTTGAGTACTAGACTTTCTACTTGAAGTGAAATAGAGAGTGTAGGGCTTTTTTAATACCCATTAAGGATAGATATTCTTACAACATGTGACAAAGGAAGGGGAGAGTAGAACTCTCAAGTAGAGGACTCAAGTTGTGGATGTAGGCATTAGTGTTAAACCACATTAATTTTGTTTATATCTTTACTATTATTTTTTTTAATTTTTTTTATTTTTTGCACTGCACTCTTTGTTTGTCATTGTCAAATTATTATATGATGAAAATTGTTATGATTTTAAAATTGCTTATTTGTAGATGATGATTAGTTGATCATTTCAATTTATATAATTGCCTTATTATAAGATTTATTAAATATTTAATTATATTGAGAGTATGTGAAACAAATATTAAAAATGTAATATTTAATTTTAAAAAATTACTAAATCATAGAATAATTAATTAATTATAATTGAAAAAAATTAACAAAACTATTAATTTTATTTGAAAGCATTTAGATTAATTCTCCCAAAGCAATTATGGCAACCAACTGGTAAATTTCTTCATCAATTCAAAAATAATGTGAGTTTAGCTCTCTCTCCCTTGATATTAAGATTTTTATGAAACCTATATATTCATTATTTTGTGGAATAAATTGGAATCATTTCTTTTGAAAATGAAAAATTGGACTTCTTTCTAAGGTATGAAGGCTTTGTAGCCAACCCATGTAAGCAATGACTTAGTGGTCTTTTTAACATTTCTTTTAGTGAGTTATCCTTTTATTTATTTTAATTGTAATTAATCAAATTATTGCTTTAAGATTTTAAATTTTATATCTCTACCTCTTTGCTACATTTTTTTCATATAAAAAAAAGCTTATCACAAAACCCTAACCTAGTTACTTTGAAATGGTTAGTAAAAAAAAAGCCCTAAATTTGGCATTGTTTTATTCTTTATGCTAATTGTTCTATCAAAATACTTCAAAAAATAAAGATTAACTCAAAAAAATAACTTAGATGACCTATATAAGTTTTTATAATTTTTTGAAGCCCTAAACCTTTTTTTAAAGGCAAATATCTAAGTATGAGATGCAAGACAAACTAGAATTCTATATGAAATAGTTTGCTTAGATTTTCTTTAATAAAAAAAAAAATCTAATGGCTTTAAAAATTACAATACTCTTTAGAATAAATTTAAAAATATATTTCTAAATTCTTTAAGTAGTTAAAAGTCAAGATTTACTTACATTATTCTAACTAAAATTTAAAATTTAGGTCTACAATTTTTAGGTTTTGACTTTTACCTTGCTTGGACAACTCATAACTTGGGTTTTCTCAAAGATTAACTTCACCAAACTTTAATCAAAGCTTCCTATGATTTATTTTACAGCTCTTGGAACCTCCTGCAAAAAAACATCAATGCTTATCTCCACCACATCCATCACCTTCAGTTGGTTTATTACTTCCCTTATACTTAAAACTTACCTCATTTAAAAGAAGTGGATATCTTCACTCATTGTATCATATTCATATAATATCGTACCTTAAAGGGTTTGTACATGATAGGCAAAGAATATATTAATAACATAATTTCAACTTTATCATCCTTAAACATATCCAAATTCCTTAAATTATGAATATTTGAATTAAACTCATTTAAAGGTGATTTAATAGACATACTTTCATGTGTAAGAATTAAATAAATTCTTTCACTTCGATAAATTTTTATAGACATTTTTGATAAAACACAAACTAAGCCACACAATTTTTATAGCTATTTTGGTTAGTGCTTCTTTCAAGTCCTCATAGTATAAATACAAATAAATTTTTTGAGAGCGCCTTCTCATACATCTTTATCTTATCTAGTTCACTTGTTATGTTTAGCATCTTGATATGCCTCATAAATGCTTTTATAAATTCTTTCTAGAAAGGATTATTTTTTTTTTATATTTCAAAATTTTCTGAGACATCAAACTTCTAAATCTCAACAATTTTAACCAACGTATTTTTTTTATAATCTCACTGCAATTCTAATTATTAGAAAAGAGTTAAATATTTTATTTATTTATTTTTTTAAGAAAAGAGTTAAATAGATGAACTATAAGGTAGTAAAAACAATCATACCCCATATGAAAATTATTTTTTACTGTGACCAAAAGCTACTTCTTTTTGTAAAAAAGTAATTATTTTTTTATTTTAAACAAGCCTAAGAATTCCTCTTTCATGCAACTAAAAAATTTAGGGGGATTTACATATATATCACATAATTCTTATGTATTTATATATCTAACACCTAAACTTTAATTTTTACATATATAACACCCTAATCTTCAATATCATATCAAAAATACCACTTTATTCACTTTTTAAAAATGAAATGCACCTTTTTAAGCATAGAAAAGTGTTAGATAAGTAAATATCTAAGTTTAGGTATTAGATATATAAATACATAAGAATTGTGTGATATGTATGTAAATCCCCCAAAAATTTATCTTTTTATATTGTATGATAGGGTCTTCCCTTTCTCTCTCCTCTCTCCTCTCTCCTCTCTCCCTGTCCTTTTTATTGCTTTTTATTTTAGGCTGTTGTGCAAGTGAGATAACAATTTTATGAAAGATTTGTATACATATCAACAATTTTTATACATTTAAATATTTATTTATCTAATATTTTTCTATATTTAAAAATATTTTATTCAATAAAAAATTACCTTCTAACATTAAATCTCAATTACTATTAAATATTTTATAGTCTTCATTATCGATTTTTATGATAGCCTCCATAAAGGACTATATGATTAGTTCATTTAAAACTTTATAATAACCTCTAAATAAGACTGTTGTTGCTATCAATCATTGAAAAATAAAATAAAATTCTATTTGAGATATTTAAATAAATTAGATAGTTAATCAAATTGGACTCAGTCTTAACAAATAAAATAAGATGATGACAAATGCAAAAGCCTACTTTTTTTTTGACAAATTTGATCAATTAATGATTATTTCGTGCTTCTGTTTCTGTAGATTTCATCACAACGATAGTTATAAAATTTTACCTTTCTTTTAATCTCAGGTTTAGAGTTTAGGTTCATTGAGAAATAGGCAGGTTTCACAATTTAGCAATATTAATTTATTCAAATGACAATAATGGATCGACATATACTAATTATAACTACATAATAAGATAAATATATCAATAAGCGACACGAAAAAATTGCTTTAATTATTTCCGCGTTTCTAGGCGTCAAAGGTCATTATCAACAAGGTGGCATATTAGTTTCAGAGGAATACAACTTATACACGAGTCAAAGTCACCTCTCAGATTAGGTAGCGGTTGCTATCATGAACTATCAACTCTAAAAATAAGGTTTGTTGGTGTATTGAGCTTCAGCAGAAACAGCCAATACTTTCATTATCTTTATTAATAAAAAAAGTATGCAATGTATGAAGCCAAATCCAACTTATAACATTGAGAAAGCTTTATCCTCGAACAAGCACACAAAAAAGCATTTTGCCTTTCCATGATTCAATAAACCAAATTCCTCATAGCCCACAAAAAACAATTAAAAAAAGCTGAACCAAAAAAAAAAAAAATCAATCTGATTTTTTCTTTGATTTTAGCATATGATGTGTTTATTAAGCATATAATCTACTTGAAGTGTTCTATCATCAATGCATGAACCACTGATCTATAACATGCATTCGCCGTTGCATTCTTATTTGCAATCTGCAGACTTCAAACCAAAACTAAGACTGAAGCTGAGGCGTCGGAGTACAACTAGTAGCGAAAGACTTCTTCCTTATCATAAGAGTTGTTATGTTGGAAGGGCGAGCATGCGTGTTTTCCAGTGTACAAAGCACGAAATCCGGGCAATGTAGCGCGAGGTTTAGCCTCTCACGGCCTACCTCAATCGCGGTCGCGTCGAGCAGCACATGCCACGAGTTGCGATGCGCCTCGGACACCCAATGCACCGAAGTACGCGTGCCCTGCACCTCGGCCGGATAAGCAAACAGTCCCTTGGAGCTGTACTTGCACTTCCTACGAAAGTACTGGCTTAGCTGCGAACCCTTGATCCGGGGGAAAATATTACGTCCGGAGTCCGCACGTAGCTTTACGTGCGGACTCCAATCGCAGACGCTGGCATAATTAAAAATGACGCCGTGACAAACGGCGTTTTTTTTGCGGTTTATCGCCCCCGACCCGACCGATTTACCTGCCTAAACCTCGGGGAACCAAATATCTGCGTTCGGTATTCTTTCGTAATACTCAGATAGGGCTTTCGTGAAGAGATTTTCCGAGCTCCCGTCGGTTGCCCACCCCGTCGTTCGGTCAGCTTAGAACTGGCATTTCAAATTGAGGTATTCGGTTTGGTTCTGAGGTATTTCCATATATTTCTTGAAGTTGAGAGATTTTAGGGTTTTCTTTGTCTTGTCCATTACAATCCATCGAAGTGTTTCTGGTTTCTTTATGGCGTTTTTTTTGAGATATGGCTACCCTCTCTGCATCTCCTCTGCACGTCTGTACCTCCCGATATTAGAGAGACGATTTTCTTGTTGTTTTTGTTGATTTTGTACCCATCTCCTCAAAACCCAACAAGTACCCTCTTTACTTATTTGAGATTTTATGCTTTTTTTTCCATTTTTCCCCGTTTGGAGGGCATATGGATGGATAAAAACTAGAGGTTGTGTTTTGCCTTGGGTGTATTGTGGAGAAAATGCACTGCACCTCTGCCTCTGCTACCTCTGCCTGCATTTTCAGCCTCTGTCTGCACCTCTGTACCCTCTGTCCTGCACCCTCAGGATAGTAGACATTTTGGGATGTTTTTTCTTGATTGCTCGGTCAGTTGAGACAATCGCTTAACTGAAGTAGTAGAGGTTGTTTGAAGCTAATTTAGATGCTTGTTTGCAAAATGTACTCACCGAACCTCACCTCTGCACTCTCTCTTGAGATTTTCTGGGTTTGGATGTTTTGGAGAAATGAATGCACTATACCCCTGCACTGTACCTCGCACCTCTTGCTGTACCTCACTCCCTCAATTCTATACCTCACCCACCCCTGTACCTCATACTTCTTGAGATTTTGTGGGTTTGTGTTCTGTGGAGAAAATGAATCTGTACCTCTGTACCTGCATTTTAGTGTTGTACCTCTGCACTGTGTACCTCTTCCCTCCGATAGTAGAGACATTTTGGGATGTTTTTCTTGATTGCTCGGTCGATTGTTGAGACAATGTTTCTTTTTTGTGGAAGTAGAGGTTATTTGGAAGCTAATTTAGATGCTTGTTTGCAAAATGTACTCGAACCGCTCTGTACCTGTACCTCTTTCTTGAGATTTTGCCGGTTTGGATGTGTTCTGTGGAGAAAATGAATCTGTACCTATGTATCTCTGTACCTCACTCTGCTCCAGCCCTGTACCTCTGTACCTGCCTCCTGGATAGTAGAGACATTTTGGGATGTTTTCTTGATTGCTGGTCGATTGTTGAGACAATGTTTACCGCTTGGGAAGTAGTTTAGAGGTTGTTTGGAAGCTAATTTAGATGCTTGTTTGCAAAATGTACTCACCGAACCTGTACCTCACATGCTCTATACTTTCTTGAGATTTTGCTTTTGGATGTGTTTTGTGGAGAAAATGAATCACTCCACTGTACCCCCACTCTTGCCTCTCCCTCGATATTAAGGTGCTTGCAATCCGGTATGAATATTAATATTTTTGAAAAGATAATGATAAATATTAATATTTTTGAGTTGCATATAAATGGAGAATTATTGTGACATCTGATAATGTAATTGTAAAATTAGTCTGGTAAGATTTTATTTAAGACAAGAAAATATAATAAATTAAAAATTCAGAAGCATAAGTAATATACAAAGAACAGTTGTACTTGTGGATTTTTTGGATTTCTCCCAAAGCACATAAAAAATCATCTCTTGATTGGATCCATTGTCCTTATCACATGATAACAATTATCTTCTCATCAATGGTGGAGAATTCCCCACTTATTAGGTCCACTAATAAATGGTAACTTAATCAACATGTAATCCTCACTATCTTATTACCACAAAATTGGGAGCTTTTGATATGCATATCGACATATGATTCACGAAAACAATGCGATATCTGCTCTTGTTTCTACAGACCATATGATGTTGTCCCTCTTGTGGTAGACCGCGAGGAGGTACTTATCACGCGGTACATCATTATGGCTAGAACTCTAATCGTGTGCACAATATGCATCATTTCAAATTTCTGAGCTTAATATCCATAGTAACACATCAAGTGGACAATCGGTTTTGGATGCATTCTTCTTCTCTAAGTTCCTCACCAAGTACTCCATGGGCCTATCATCGGAGAATAATCCCCTCCATGCAAATTCTTCTTGAACATAGAGTAAAGCTGCAAATAAAACAAAAACTTGTTTGAATTGGACTACTCTTAACAATTCTTGTTGGATACACTTGAAGTCTTCATCATGTTCATTTGGAATGTTTCCATCACCTTCTCCAATCCCAGAAACAATGTCGAACTTGTTGGCTTATACCATGACACTTGTTGTGGCTCACTCATTTGAGTGGACAGCCATACAAAATCTATCTTTGTTGAATCACGGACCATTTATAATTTTGTAAAGTTCATCTTCATGATCATCTGATTGCCTCTAGCATGGCAGACCAAGCATCTCAAACTCATCTGTGTCACATTTGCTTGCATGCATAGAATAGCCCTTGAACTCTCTTGTTACTACTAAAAGATGGACCTTGGAGGGCTTTCTTTGAGATATGCCATTGGCACAACCTATGGCATATCTAGTACATTCTCGCTCCATAGCGATCTTGATCGGTAAATATGTTGGATGCCTTCACCCATCAGCAAGAAATGTCAATAACCATGTGAATTTCGATGGTCTCTTAGACAAAAATACTCGAATAAGGCGTTTTGCCAATGATGATTCACTCCAGCAGAGTGGGCCAGACAAGATTATATTTATTGAGCGATAGCTATCAAAATTATCACATCCCAAACAATCAAATTCAACCTAGACATACCATTGCTCCAAAAAAAACTCACCAAGCAATGGGCATCAACGAACATCCCAAAATTTCCATCTAAATGCATTTGTTTCTTTCCTTGAACATTTGTATTAATTTTGCTATCACGCACAATCCGTGATCTTCGCTCTTTCGATGAAATTGAAAGCATCTCTTTTGGTGAATCAATATTCCACTTCCTGGATGTTGAGCGTCGATGACTAATGCTCTCGTCATATCTTCAAAGCGTGCCTTCTCATGATGATCATGCGTGAGAGATCTGAATCTTTTGCCGGTGAATGATTATCCTCTCTATATATTTTTTTAACACCATTCCCCTCAAATCCACCATGAATCAAAGGACAACCTCCTCATTATGTTTTCTTGAATTTTGTTATATGGTTTAGATTGATTTTGTTTTTTTTTGACGCTGCTTTACGAAAATCTCGATTTCAATTTCTTAGAGTTTGGCCAATAACTTGTATGGTCTTTTTAAGAAGCAGTTTGATGTGCATAATCACGATATAGTGCATAAGCGGTTTCATTATACACATTTTATGAATACCCAAATTTGGGTCATTAGATAAACAACTCATCATCGCATTGTTTCATTCACCACATTCATCTGCGACATAAATCCAAGCGAGTTTGAATGTAGAATCTGTCTGAGACTGAAGAGAGCATAGAGAATTCTGGTTTGTCAGAGAGTATACACAAAAAATACCCAGCGTTGACAGCCAAATTACAGCGGGAATCTAGTCTGATGTGCGGCAGAAGATATAGGTATAGAAGGTATAGCGGTGGTGTACAGAGCTGAAGCGGGTGAGGAGTCTGAGGAGAATGCAAAATTCTAAGATGCAATAAGAGGTATAGCGATACAGCGGTATAGAGGTATAGAGCATATGGGTGATTAGAAAGTATACAAGAGTACACAGAGAGTACAAAGAGAATAGGATGAAGGGTATAGAGGTATAGAAGGTATAGCCGGTCATGCAGGAGGTATAGAGAATGCAGAGTCTGAGGTGAGGTATAGAGGTCTGAGACAGAGGTATAGAGAATGCAGAGGTGCGAAATCTCTAAAATCCTAGACCACATCATTGCTTGATTGGGATTTAGTTACCATGATCTGAACAACGGTGAAAGTGAAACAAAGCGGAAAAAATCGTCCATACTAGACACTCTGAGAGTACATATGTAAATAAGCACTACAAAATTAATCATCCTCGAAGATTACATTGAATATGTTTTCTCCGAACTTTACAAAAAATCATGAAAAATAAATATGAATACTGACGAAGGATTACAACTCCTTAAAAGATTACCGATCCATTTTATTTACGACATATCATTTCCTCAACGCCTCCATTTCCAGATTCATTCTCCTTCTTCAGCTCTTTAATGCTCGGCTCTCGCAAATAAAAAATACGAATGACGCCTAAATGAAGATATTTTTAATTTCTCCCGCGCATATACTCATTCCCCGCTGTTTCGGGTCGGGCCGGGCGATAAACCGCGAAAAAAAACGCCGTTTCTGTCCTACGGCGTCATTTTTTGGCGCCGTTAATTGGCGTCAGCTGCGGTGAGTCCATACGTAAAATGTCGGACTCGACGATTTTCCCGATCCGGAGGTCGAGCCAGTCCACCGGTGCAGGCACCACCTTGGAGTCTTTATAAGCCGCGAACTCGCGGATGCAGTCGGCATCCTCATCGATCACGGTCATGTAGTAAATGTACTTCAAGAAGGGGTAGCTCTCGCCGATGAGCATCATGGCGTCCTTGCGGGTCGGTGTAAAGATGACAAGGTAGTCTTCATCACTGAGGCCGCAGTGCTGTAGCGCGCGGTTGCGTGCCTGGATTTCAGGGATGGAGATGAAGCTTCCCGGAAAGGTGGATTTCTTTGTGAGGATGTCAAGAAGCCGGGATGGTTCGAGCTGTGTGCGGTCAAGAGAAGGGGATGGGGATGGGTAGCGCGTGCCGGTGGGTGAGGGGCGGCGGCAGTCTGGCGAGGGAAGACTGCCACCTTTACTATCGTCGCCGTCGCCGTTTCTGCAGTAGATAGAGTATAGGTTGTCCTTGTCACTTTCCTCCACCAGGCCGTGTGAGTACTGGGGATACTTTGCGTGTACATACTGTTCGACGTATTGCATCTCGCTGGGTGTGATCGGGCCAGACCAACGAAGGTCAAGGCCGTGGAGCGTCGATATAGCCTCGGCCACGATGTGCGGAGGAATGAATTCTCTCGGGCATACTTTCTGCGTACCAAATTCCTCACTTTTCTCAAGTTAAATCAGATGATGAAGGGATCGATATTGTTTACTGATATAGTAATTGGTTGATGGATTGCGCATACCTTTATAACCATGCTATTAGGTCTAATTGTGTTTGGGAGAATAGGTTTGGGGACTAAACACAAGGTCAACTGGTCATATCCTTCTCCTACGAACTGGAGCAATTAAGACAAGTGGAGAACGAAGTTTTCATTATGTTATAATTCATGAAGAGTTGTGCAAACAATACAAGGACTTAGAATTAGGGCATTACCTTTGAGTCAGGATGGAGAACAATCTCTTCATTTATGTTCATTCCCATGGTGAATTTATTATATGGTTCTCCTGTGTTATTGACCAAACTCTCAAGAGTTTGGATGAGCAGGAGGAGAGAAATAGAGAGAAGAAATCAGGAAAGGATATGCTCGCGAAGGGAATTGCATGGGAATCAATTTTGCGCTTCTTCTTAACTAGACGAATAAAACGGGATAACGCGGTGAGATGGAGAATAGCTACCACGATGGTGACAAAAAGCAATTTACAAAGCAGTTAGCGAATAAATTAACTGTAAACAATAACGGCCGATGGGTACCTGAGATTAAAAGGTTAATGAGAAAATGAAGATTCAAGATTTGAAGTGTCGATACAACTTTAGATCAAGATGATTTAAATCAAAGTTTGTTTAACATTTGATATATTCTTCTCTCGAGAGATTTATATAACACTTCAAACATCTTTATTTATATATCTTGCATATAAAATATCTTCTTTACATTTATGATACCCAAAAGTTTTTAATGCATCATCTATATCACTCTTTCATTACCTCGCTTATTCCCAGTTCCCGAATAAACTCGCCATTCTCACCACAGTTTCGGCTTCCATTACCTTTCGCACTCCCGTTCCCACAACACTATTCACTCTCGACGAGTTCAACAGGAGTCTTCTCCAATTAATAGAAGATTGATTCTTTCCCTAGCGCTGCAAGCAAAGCGGCATGGGCTGGTTGATGGTGGATTTTTTAGAATATAACTTCATGAAATCGCCCTACTCTTGTTGTATGACCAAAACCTTCAATAGAATTCAGAGAAGTAATTTAGAATATTTGATATTGCTGTTTATGATAGTATGAATTCAAACCTAAATATGAAATTCTAGACTGAGTGGTCTAAATCGACCATTGACAATAAAATACCTTCTCGTGTAATGAGGATTGGAAGTTTGGCTTCTAAATCTTTTTGAAGTATAAATTCATCAAAAAAATTTCTAAGAATAGATATGCTAACCATAAGAAGAAAAACTCTTTTGAGCGAGCCAACATAACTGTTCCAGAGTTCCTTTTTGGAGATGGAAATCTCGAATTATTTATGAATATCGACAATAGTAAACTGAGTGAAGAAAGAATATTTAAATTGCATTTGATTAGATGAATTTCAAATTTTTTGGAGCTTGGTAAGACTTACACTTAACACTACCTTTGCCGGTCCCAAGTCCGAATGTGAAAAGTGGAGGGTTACGATAGGTAGTCGACAACCAGTGTAAAACTTATCGAAATAATCATGACATGAATCCCTTAAAATATTATGTTAATGTTAAGACGTCCCCTAGAAGCTCGTTACGCAAAATGGCCCGAATATGTGCAAAAGCCGCTACGGCCGGGTGTAGTATTAAATAAACAAGGGTTCCCACATTATGGACAGATATGGGCAAAGAAGTTAGTCCATGAAACTAGAATTAGGTTAATAACTTGGAATATAGGTACTCTTACAAGTAAATTAATGGAATTAATCGATATTATGGTTCATAAGAAGATAAATGGGTTGGGGAGAAAGCCAAAGAAATTGATAGTTTAGGTTTTAAGCTTTGTTATTCAAGTAGAAATTGAATTAGAAATGACATAGGTGTGATTATAGATAAAAGTTTGAAAGATAATGTTATAAATATTAATAAATGTGGAGATAGAACTATAGCTTTAAAGATTATTATTGATACTAAGATTATCAATATTATAAGTGTTTATGCTCCTCAAGTAGGTTTGGATGTAGGCTCCAAAGAAAAATTTTGGAATGAATTAGAGAGATTAATACAAAAGATACCTCTTGAAGAAAAAATATTATTGGAGGAGATTTAAATGGACATGTTGGTAGAGTGGTAGAAGATTTTAAAAGTATTCATAGTGATTATGAATTTGGAGTGACTAATGAAGAAGGTATGACTATATTAGATTTTGCTTTAGTATATGATTTTGTAGTTGCTAATACTTTATTTAAGAATAGAGATGAGCATATTATTACTTATAAAAATAGATCTAGTAAAACACATATTGATTATTTTTTTATAAGAAAAATAGATCGTTTAGATTTTAAAGATTGTAAGGTCATTCCAAGTGAAAGTTTAAGTGCCCAACATCGATTGCTAGTTTTAGATTTTAAGATAAAAGATTGGAAGATAAAAAATAAATAAAATTATTGTCTTAGGATTAGATGTGGCACTTAAAGAACACCAATAAAAATATTTTTAAGAGCAAAAAGCTACAAGGGCTTAGAATCTAAGATGTTAAAAAAAACTAATATTATGTGAAAAAAAGTAGCAAGTGAAATTAAACAAGTTGTTAAAAATATGCTTGAAGAATAAAAAAGAAAAGCTTCTTTTAATAAAAATAATTGGGTGTAGAGTCAAAATGTGCAAAAAGATAAGAAATAAAAAGCATTATTGTAAAAGTTTGTTTGGATGTAAAAAACTCGAAGAATTGGGAAAGATATAAAGTGGCCTATAGAGATTCTAAGAAAATAATATATGATGCAAAAAATTTAGCTTTTAGTGATTTATACAATAGATTAGATACCAAAAAAGGTGAAAGATGTATATATAAGTTAGCTACTCAATAAATAAGAGAAGTAAAGATCTAGTTCAAGTGAGGTGTATTAAATATGAAAATCATAAAGTGCTTTTCTTAGAAAAAGATATTGAAAATAGGTGGATGAGGTATTTTGACAAACTTTTCAATTTGGATTTGAAAGTATGATTGATTTTTGTAACCTTAATACCCTAAAAAAAAATAGAGAATTTTATTTTTATCATTGTATTAGTAAATTTAAAGTTAGAGAAGCTTTAAAGAAAATGAAATGTAGAAAAATAGTAGGGCCTGATGATATTCCAATATAAGTGTGGAGATGTTTAGGAAATCAAGGAATTTCTTGACTTACAAATCTTTTTAATGTTATTTTAAAGACTAATAAGATGCTAGATGAATGGAGAAAGAGTTTGTTAGTTCCTATATTTAAGAATAACGATGATGCACAAGAGTGTGTAAATTATAGAGGAATTAAGTTAATGTGTCATAAATTAAAATTATTAGAGAGAGTAATTGAGCATAGGTTACGATGTGATACAAAAGTTTCTCACAATTAGTTTGATTTCATGTCAGGTAGATCTACTATAGATGCTATACATTTGTTAAGAGGTTTGATGGAGAAGTATAGAGAAAGTAAGGAGGATCTACATATGATATTTATTGATTTAGAGAAAGCTTATGATAAAGTTTTAAGAGATGTTCTTTGGAGAGTTCTAGAAAATAAAGGAGTTAGTATTGGTTATATTCAAGTCATTAAGGATATGTATACTAGAGTTGTTACTTGTGTCCAAACACAAGGAGGATTGACAAAATAATTTTCTATTTCAATTGGATTACATCAAAGATTAGCTTTAAGCTCTTATCTTTTTTGCTTTAGTTATGGATGTTCTTACTAGGCATTTACAAGAAGATGTACCTTGGTGTATGCTTTTTGTTGATGACATTCTACTTGTTGATAAAACTAGAGAGGGGGTCCAAGAGAAACTTGAATTATGGAGCACAACCTTAGAGTCTAAAGGTTTTCGTTTAAGTAGATCTAAAATTGAATATATGAAGTGTAATTTAGTTGTAGAAGTTCTAGTGGTAGTGTTGTGACAATAGGTGAACAAGTTATTAAAAAGAGTGAGTGATTCAGATATTTAGGCTCTATTGTTCAAAATGATGGTGAAATAGATGGAGATGTCATTAGTAGAATTCAAGTTGGATGGTTGAAGTGGAGGAATGCACTAGCCTGTTGTGTGATAGAAAAGTATCACTTAAACTTAAGAAAAAAATTTATAAGATGGTGGTAAGACCTACAATGATTATGGTGCAAAATGTCGGCCAATAAAAGAGAAGCATAAGACTAAGTTAAGTGTTGCAGAGATGACGATGCTCAGGTGAATGAGTTTTTTTACTCTTAGAGATAAAATGTGAATTGAGTATGCTCGGGAAAAAGATGGAGTAGCTCCAATGGCAGATAAGATTAGAGAGAGTCACCTTAGATAATTTTGCCACATAAAGCATCGATGACCGGGTTAGGATAGTAGATGCATTAGATTTGCCTTATATTAAGAAAGGTAGAGGTAGACTTAATAAGACTCGATTAAGATGTATAAAAAATGACTTTAGTATACTTGAATTAAATATGAATTTGACACATAATAGGACACAATGAAGACGAAGGATTCATGTAGCCGACCCCACTTAGTTGGATAAATGCATGTTGTTCTGGTTGTTGTTGTTGGTAAAACTTACACTTTGAATAATGCACTTAAAAAATAAATACTATTGTTTCAGTCAATGTGATTTTCATGAGATATTATAATGCCAAATCCTCATTTCAATTTGACAAAACCAAAATCAAGCTTATCAAAGATGGATCAAAGGTCATTGGAACCCACCATCTACCCTTCTACTTCATTTTAGAAAATCGTAATCATTGATATTATAAGTTCTATCAAACTTTATTGTAAACCAGTCATATGTCACCCAAGGTCTTGAGAGGCAAGTTATAGCATGGAATGTTCAATGAGCATATTATGATTTCATTGTCACCCATGTATGTGACAGTAAAATCCATTCATAATAGCAATTACCATCATCGGAAGGAAACTAAGTGGCAGTTGATGGTTGCATGGAAATGAATGTAAATAGTCAATTATATGCATAATAATTATTCCAGTGCAAAATGCAAATGACATATTCAAAACAATAATATTCATAGTTATTTGCCCAATATTATTTTTAATCCTTTCTTGAAGTAACTTAAAAAAGTATTTTTTTACATAAATATTGCTATGAATTTCACATTTTGATTGAGAGTTGTTCTTTGCACCAAAATAAATTTGAAAAAAAAAAAAAAAGAGGCTAAAAAAGATATTATTTTTCAGTGGTTTAAACATCAAACTATTCTAATATATAGATCAACAATCATGTTTACAATATCAAAGAATTTCATAGGCTTTTCTTGGAATGGCATAAGTGGTTTTGGGAGAGGTTTAATATATGAAACATGGTGAAAAAAGCTATTGCTATGATTCTGACTTTGAACATTAATATGCGTACTTGAAACACTTTACTAATGATTTAAGCTATGAACATTGCATTTAATGAATTCAAACAAAATGAGCAGATCGTTGCACCTCTAGTAAAGACAGAGATTTTACCTCAAATAAAACTTTGACAAAACCCCAAAATAGGTCTAATAGGGAAGACCTCCAGGCTCCAACAAAGTGCAGTGTGGGAACGATGGGAGAGTTTTTGCACGCTTGCCTGGGACTGAAACAATGATAGAGAGGTAACGAGAGAGCGGTTTATTCGAGAATGAGAGTTTTGATGAAAGTATAATTTTCTAGAGAGAAAATGGACACCAACAAGTATGCTTTTGATAGATTTTTTTCTCTATGTATAACAAGAGTACAATACCAATATATATAGTCTCAAGTTAGACTCTTGAAATTCCTTAGACTCTTAGACTCTTTCAATACCATAAAAGCTAACTCTTGAAATTCCTTAGACTCTTAGACTCCATAAAAGCTAATAAAACAATACCAAAAGACTAATTTTTTATGACCATTCAAATTTCATTCCTAAAATCTAACAAATTGAGTTTAATGCACAACAAATTCCTCCCTTAAACTCAAACTTTTCGATCCTTCATTCCCATCATCATTTTGAAGTTTTCAAACGAGTCAGTAGAGGCTTAGTAAAGATGTTCCGCTACTTGGTCATGACTTGCAACGTGAATTAATTTCACTTCTCCATTCTTTACATGTTCTCTAATGAAATGAAAACGCAACGATATTACTCCTTTCGTGATGAACTGGATTCTTTGCCAATTCGATTGTTGTTGTTGTGACTTCTGCTGCCTCATGTTGTTGTAGATTTAATTCATGTAGTAAATTCCTTAGCCAAATTGTGTGACACACACACCAAGATGCTGCCACATATTCTCACATGTTGACAAGGTTATTATTGGTTTCTTTCGAGAGCCATGTGAATGTTGTATTCCCCATGTAGAATACGATCTTTCTTTCCTGGCCATCTACATCTCCACCAATCACTATCGAGTATCCTACCAACTTGAATTCAATTGCTTTTGAGTAGACCAGTGATTGCTCGAATATAGCAAGAATTCTTTTAATAGCTTTGAGTGCGTGTCTTGGATCTTCCATGTATCGACTTACTATACCACACTATATGCAATATCGCCTTGTGCATGTGAGATACGTAGACTTCCTACCAAACTACGGTAATCATTTGCATTTACTTGATTTCCTCCCTCAAATCTAGAGAGTTTAGCAGAGCTCCATTGGTGTTGCTATCGGTTTGCAATTTTCCATCCCGCTCTTCTTCAAAATGTCCCTCGCATATGCTTCTTGTGATACAAAATTCCAGATTTTCTTGTTTTATTTCAAGACCAAGGAAGTACTTCATTAATCCTAAGTCCGTCATTTCAAATTCCCCACATAGCATCTTTAAAGTCTTTGACCATCTTCTCACTGCTCCCCATGAAAATAAGATCATCAACATAAAGGGCAACAAGAAGTAAATTACCTTCTTCTTTCTTCACGCAATGCATGCTCATAAGGACATTGGATGAACTTGTTCTTCTTGAAGTAAGTGTCGATTTGGGTGTTCCATGCTCGAGGCGCTTCAACCCAGAGTTCCTTCTTCGCTTTAACACTTTGCTCTCCTTTCCGTGTTTTATGTATCCAGTGCTGTTCTACATAGACTTCCTCTTCAAGTATACCATTTAGAAATGCGATTTCACGTCCATTTGGTCCACTGAGTTGTGCTTGAGATAAGAGAAGTCGAATTGTCTCCATTCTCGAATCGAGCAAAACTTCTTCATAATCAATTCTGCTTTTGTTTGTAACTGCCTTGTACCTTTCAATCTCTCCTTGGGTATTCATCTTCTTCTTGTATACCCATTTTACACCTATGGGGTTATATCCTTTGGCAACTCCACCAAATCCCAAGTTTGATTTTTTCGATTGCATCTATCTCTTCATCCATCGGCTTTCCACTTTTGTCTCTGCTTCTTCAAAGGCAATATTCTCCGAGTTTGCTAATAGGCAAACCAAGTGCACTTCATCGCTTGATTCATAGAGATCTTGTAGACTCCGCATCTTAGGTTGACTTGGTTCTTCTTCTTCGTTGCGAGCTTGAGAGGTTATTTGAGTGATTGTTGGTGCAACACTCAATGTTTCTCCTTTCTCTTTATCTTGTGTTGCCTCCTTTTGGTTCTTCCAATCCCATGTGCTTTCTTCATTTACTTGAGCATCTCGACTCACAATCATCTTCTTGTCAATTGGATCAAACAACTTAAAAGCTTTCGTCTTCTCATACCCAATGAACACATACTTCTTGCTCTTATCATCGAGTTTGGTTCTTCTTTGGTGCATAGGAGCCACACTACAAACACTTTGAGGTGTGACGTTTGGTTTGTGACCACCCAAGCTTCTTGTAGCCAATATTGTATGTGGACATCTATTTTGCAAGTACAGATTTCACCGCCGCCCAAAATTCTTTTGGCATATCTTTTTCAACATTGATCGAACCATATCAAGAATCGCTCGATTTTTCTTTTGATGCCATTTTGTTGCGTGAATATGGTGTCAAAGAATCTTCGATACCTCGTTCTTCACAATAGTTCATGAAGGGATTGACATATATTCTCTATCCGATTAGAGCCTTGATGTAAAGATTGGTTGTTTTCTCCACCATCACCTTAAATTTTTTGAATACCTCAAAAGCTTCGATTTTTTCTTTTAAAAAATAGATCCAAGTCTTCCTTATATGGTCACAATGAAAGTGATAAAGTACCTCTTCCGAAAGACTTTGGAGTGATTGGACCACATATGTGTGTATCAACTCAAGAGATCTCCTTGCATGATATCCATTCTTTTGAAAAGTTGCTTGTTCTTGCCAAGTACACAACCTTCACAAAATTTTTAGTGAAGTCCAAGTTTGACGTGGACCATCTCTTCTCTTTGCTAATTCTTTTAGCCCACCGTAATGTAAGTGTCCCAACCGCAAGTGCCATAACCATGTCTTGTCCTCCATGCTGACTTGCAAACACCTTTCTTGTATATTCTTCAAGTTGAGTTTGAACATTCGGTTCTTATTTCCATGCGAAAGCAATCGACCATTTTTTGTCTTTCAAATGCAACATCCGGTCTTTCATAAAACCAACATCCTTTCTCCAATAACCCCATACTAAGGATATTGTTTTTCAAATGTACAAAATAGACATCTTCCAGTACCTCTTTCTCCATCCTTTTGGGAAAAGCATATTTTTCCTCGACCTTTGACTTGGACCATCGATGCATCTCCAAAGACACGTGTCCATCTTCTATCTCTTGTATATCAACAAAGAGATGTTTGTGCCCACACATATGATTCTACCGTCGAGATACCACACCATGTCGCTACTCAAGTGGCACCTTCATGGGTCATCATGAGAACGCCATCATCTTTTGTCTCGCCTTTTCGCGAATTTATTCGCTTTCTTCCACTTCCTCGAGTAGCAATTCTTTTGCGTAGTGTCCATATTTTCCGCAGTTATAACATTCGACATTTAATTGACCACCTCTTCCATAACCGCGACACCACGCCAATTTCGTTGGTTTGTTGCCCTCTTCTTTCTTCACGACCATGATCTCCGCGTGTGATACCAGACCACCGTGATCGATACCGCACACCTCCATGATTAAAATCGGGCCTCCGCCTCTTCAGCGGTTATGATACATCATCTTGTCTTCCTTGATTGTCATCTTTGTTTGTAAGGCCTCCAGGGACTTCTTGTTTCTTTTTTTCTTCGTTGTTCATGTGCTTCAAGAGAACCCAGATCGCCGATGGTCATTTTCTCCAAATCTCTCCTCGCATACAACATTCTCAAAATCATCAATGAAGAATTTTCTCCACAACTCTTGTATCCGTGAGAGTTTCTCCGCTGCTTTTGAGTTGATTCACCACCGTTACACGAGTTATATAGGCCGGATACTTCTCGACTCCTTCATCTTGATGGTCTCCAATTGACCTCAGAGTTTGAAGACGTGCTTTTATTTCGTCAGACTGAACACTTTTGTAAAGTGTCCCGTGCTTCCTTTGAATGCACCAAAGAATCTTCTCAAAACCCGACTCATCTACGCTTGGAACATGAGGTGAGAGCGGTTTTGTCCTTCATTCGCATTTCTTTCAATATCTTCAATTGGTTTGTTGTGGAGGAACTGTAACTCGTCTCATTAAAACCGGTTTCAACCAGCCCCACGCGTCTTGTGCGGTAAGGCACGCATTTGAATACTCCAAATAGTTCGTCTTGGTAAGTCGTGGCGGTATTTGCCCACATGGTGCTCCCTTGGTTCATCATTGGCTCTGATACCACTTTGATGAAAGTATAATTTTCTAGAGAGAAAATGGACACCAACAAGTATGCTTTTTGATAGATTTTTTCTCTATATTTAACAAGAGTACAATACCAATATATATAGTCTCAAGTTAGACTCTTGAAATTCCTTAGACTCTTAGACTCTTTCAATACCATAAAAGCTAACTCTTGAAATTCTTTAGACTCTTAGACTCCATAAAAGCTAATAAAAACAGAATACCAAAAGACTAATTTTTTATGACCATTCAAATTTCTGTCCCTAAAATCTAACAGTTGAGTTTAATGCACAACAAGTTTTGTGTGCTTGGTGGCTTGGTGATAGAATTTGGGCTAGGTGGCCGGAGAGGCATTTATTTGAGAAAGGAGAGTGAGAGAGGTAATGGAAGAGTGGTATAAATGATGTATTAAATATTATAGGGTGTTAAAAATATAAATAAAAAAATTTGAAGAATTAGATAATATAAATAAAGATATTTGAAGTGTTATGTATGTAAATCCCTCTTCTACTTTTAAATTCTGTCATTTTTATCCAATTACAGAACATCTATTAGAAGTTCATAAATAGTTTCCTTGCAAGATGAAAACATTATTTTATAGACTTCATACCTTTTTTTTTTGTTTAAAGAATTTCATATTTATATTAGAAAGATGCTATGCTTTTTACCGAAGCAAACTTCTATCCCTTCGTGTATTTTTAATGTGCCTGCGAACAACTGCAGTTTTTAAAATAGTATTTCCTTTTTTTTCTTTGCGAATTTTCAGCTTTTTCTTTCAGTTTTTTTATTCTATGTTCTTTTTCCGGATTACTCTTGTGGCATCTGGAATTTTTTCGTATTCAACTATTCTTCCCTATTTTTGAATATTCTCATTATCTTATAATCCAATTATCTCCTTATTTAACGTTTTGTTTTCGGCTAATCAGTATTTCATACTGGATTATCGTGTGCCTTCAATCCCTTCTCGGGCACCAATCTTCAATGGTTAGATTGGAAAATTCCTATGGAGATAATTTTTCTTATGAAGAGCTCGTATTTTTTAGCACTGCTATTCAACTCACAGATATTTTATCTATCTTAATTGTTAGGGAAGATGTCAACCATAGAGAATCTATGTTAAATAATTAATTAAATATAATTTTAATTATTTATGAATGTTGCTAGGAGACTAGATTTTTTTACATCATTATAATTTCAACTGCGTATCAGACTAAGGGTCTATTTGGGATAGTAGTATAAGAATACAATGGTGGAGTTGCTATATAAAATAGTTGCCTAAGAAGCTGTGATCGGTATTACAAATTTTCTATTTTAAAAAAGTGATATCGTAGCTTTTTAGCAGCCACCACACTTTATCAAATCAAGTTGGAAAATGCAGCTTTCCAACCATAGATTCTTCAAAACCCAGCTAGGCCACAATTTCCCAATTAGTATTTGTGGTGCGGTGCGGTGCATTTTGCACTGTCCCAAATGCTACCTAAATTCAAGTTTTTCATTGCTTAACAATTTTTCGCTCACATGACAACTCTTCTCAACATCCATCACTCATGAATTGATTTTATTTATATTAGCTAGAATTACACAATAAGAGCTCACCAAATCACATAAGATGTTATGGGAGTTACCAACTCTTAACCTTAATCTATTATAATAGTGTTGGCCTCCACATGTGTCATAAATCAAGACAAGCTCACAAGTCAAATTAAGACTTGAGCAAAGCGCAAATTGATAAATGCTGACATCATCAAAATGGTAAACAACCTCCAATTTAACGGACTTCAGCCGCATTGAACTTCGAAAATGATCAGAATATAAATATTATAAAATCTAACGAACAATTGATTAAGTGCTCGAGCAATCAATGCGCGAATAAAGAAAGTCGGTCGCGATGTCAACCACTGCTAAATTGATTATTCCATTAGCTTCAAAACATCGGATTTCATCAAATGAGACTGTCTGTGCTTAATTCAGACGAGTTTGTGTAAATGTCAAATTATTTGTGACAACACGTAAATCGAGGCTGAAACGCACTGGACGTTACCAAAATCAACTCAAATGACCTCCGATTGATGAACGGACTTTGCCAGCGTATTTAGAACATTGAATTTGGTCGGGCTATAAATATTTCATGACTTGATCAACCGGAAAGCGTTGAGCCAATGTACGCACATATCAGGAGGACCGACAAAACAAAATGACTTCGTAAATTGATGTTCATTTTTGAGCATCAAAATCTATCAAGATTGTTTCGCACTTAATTGAGCTAAAATTGAGGGATCAAAGCGCAACGCGCATTTTGAGATAAAATCACGCCGATCAACTAAACTTTCATCATAAAAGGATCGGTATGCTAAATTTTAATAACCTTAAATCAATATATATATATATATATATATATATATATATATATATATATATATATATATATATATATATATATATATATATATATATTGACCCTATATTAATATCAGCATAAAATTCATATCAAGCTTAATTAAACGTTTAGGAAATTAATTTAAAATTCCTATTTAATCTTAATAACTCAAATTAAGCTCTAAAAAAAAAAAAGCCTGTGAACAGTTCGTTCCAAGAGTTCGGTTTTCCCTCAACCGTAAGCTTGTTCAATTCCTAGAAACCGCTCCCTCTCCATTTTCGAACTTGCTCAACCGTTCCCTCCTAGCCGAAGAACTACTCCCGCTCTTCGTTCGAATAGCTTAATCGCAAGAAAACAAAATGCAAGCCAAGTTCTACCCGTTACGTCTCCCATTTTCAAAATCAGACAAAAGACCTTTCATTTGTGTCAGAATTTGTGTAACGAAGAGCACTCCACCAAACGGAGTGACTTTCTGTTCCGCTTACGTTGCTTCTCAGCATTCAGTAGTCCAGGTCTGACTTTTCCTTCTCTATTGGTGTCTCCTGCAGGATGCATGCAAGCCTAGACTCTCTCCCATCTTCATCTCACCGTCCACCAAAAACCCTCCGCTTCTCCACTGTCTACAGCTCGTGGAATTCTGCTCTTGGCAACAATGCTCTTTAAATTCACGGTCCTCCCTTCTGATGGCTTCTTCTATCCCGTGAGGCCAGAGAGGCCTCCTACGTGCTCTCATCTTCCACGATTCTACCATTGAAGAAGGCAACGACTACCATCGCCGCTTCTCCTCGGTTGCCTCATCTTCATCCATCGCTGCATTAGCTCCATGGATGGATGAGTTGATACTGTTAACGAAATGGATCTGCACCTTTGCTTCTTCAATCTACTCACAAATGTTGAAATATCCCTCCCCGTCCTCGTCTTCGCAGTCACCTTCTTCTGTAGCGGCCCCCGCCAAGATTTTCTTGGGAGGAATCACTAAAGAGTTGGAGGAGGATGCGCTGAAGGTGTATTTTGAGAAGTATGGGGATGTTGGGGAAGTCGTGGTGGTAAAGGATAGGGTGACGGGAAATGTGAAGGGATACGGTTTTATTGAATTCGTTGATGCGGAGGCTGCGGAGAGGGTTGTCAATGAGGAGGGGCAGCATCTTATTAGGGATATATTGGAGCAACCGGTTGTACAATCTCATATTTTAAGTTGATCTCCGCATAAGAAGATTTGATTGCAAAGAAAGAGGATTTGGAAGTGCTTTACTTTGAAAGCAAAGAAGTTGAATAAAGTTGTGAGGAAAACATGTAGAAGTCAAGAGAGCTAAATCAAGATCAGCAGAGCGGAGACAGCTTCAATCTGCTTGCCATCGAAGTTCAGTTCAAAGTACTAACAACACTAATGATGACAATAATATTAACTCCAGAAAGATTTTGTAGGAGGATTGCCATCTAATATCACTGAAGATGAGTTTAGGAGCTACTTTGAGAAATTTGGTTCAGTGAATGATGTGGATGAATGATAGTGAAACACATCGGCCAAGAGGCTTTGGCTTTATAACCTTTGATTCAGAAGAGGCGGCACAGACTACGATGCATCATGAGCTGAATAAAAAAGTTCTAGAGGTTAAAATAGCAGTTCCCAAGGATAATCACCACTCTTCTGGCAGTAGCTATATCAACATGAATGATAATTTTATCCCAGGTTGGGAGAGGCTTAATTCTTATGTTAATTATAGTCCTTGGGGATATCCACCTTATGGTCCTGAATATGGGTGTTATTATGGTTATGAATCACAACTTGTTCCTGGTTATGGGTTCGGACCAGTTGGCTATGATGGAGGATATACATATGAGGGCTACGGTGCAATTGGTTATGGGACTAGCGATTATATGAGGAAGGCTAGTAGAGGATATCATGGTGCTAAGTTGCTTGGCAAGGGAAGTTAATCAAACTGGCGCCAATCAGCATATGAAAGAGCTTGCCAATACAGTCTCTTTAGAGCTTGAGAATGTCAAAGTTGATGATGTTGAATAATCTCTTGGCTGATTTGAAGATCTCGCCATGCTCATCGTGACTACGAGATGAAATTCAGCAGATCGCGAAGACACGCTACCATCGTCGTGGTGCCAAAATCAGATGACATATTAAGTCGAAATTGAACATTGCATATATATATATATATATATATATATATATATATATATATATATATATATATATATATATATATATATATATATTTGCTTTTACGCAGAAGGCCTTATACTATGGCATAACGGATTGAAGGTCGAGGGATGCTTCAAAACCAACCATCGTGCTCATCGCTATGACTGGTAAAACAAACACTCCGATGCCCCATGCAGGATGACTTTAAGAAATTTCATTGAATTTTGGGACTTAACAAAAAATATATATAAAATATAAAGTCCTAAAGAAATTGAGTGGAAATTAAATATAAATGAACTGGAAATGAATTTGAAAGAGACTTGAGTACAAATAAAATTAAAAATCATATTTCAAATAAAAAAGTAGGGATCAAACTCAAGTGAACCTATAAAATTTGAAATAAATTGAATTCCTTTGATATACATCACAAATGAATTAAAATTAATTTGAAGTTTAATGTTCAAATAAATAGGAAATTTGATATGAAGTTAAGAATGAATCTAAATTGGGTCTACTCTTGTAGTAAAAAATGTGAAAAGTCCTTAAATGATAAAATTAGAGAGACTCGAAACTTTCTTTCGGGTGAACTTCATACATATAAATTTGTCTGAAGTATGTCCTCGTACATATATTATAGCACTCACTCCTTTGGGTCTAATATTCCAAAATACATGCAAATGCTTGAATGAAAATAAATTCATTACTCATATCTAAAATGAATATATTATTATTCAAAGCTTGTGCAAACTTTCAAATACTTGCTACCGGATCTACAATTCTTTGTACAAGCAGACAGAAGGCGACACTAAATTAAATGATGCACGAATGAAGGAACTTTCCTTCAATTCAAAAATAAAATAAATTTCATTCTAATTATGATTTTTAATGTCAGTGATTTCATTAATTAGATGAAATTATCTAAGCTATAAAAACCCGCATGGGCCCCGACACTATGCTGAATATTTAGATTAAAGTATTTGATGAAGCCACGCTGGTTGCTTCCCGGTTTAGTCTTAGGACTGGGTCTGGGTTAACAAAGCCTAAAAATCTATTATAATGAGTCTAAGTTAGTGGAGTATCTGAGAAGCTGATTCTATCATATGGTAGTAGATAGATAAGAGCTAAAACAGAGTTGACATGATTTAAAGCAAGTAATATTTTAAAATACAATCTAAACCAAAATGCCTTCTTCACCACCAGATCTGCAACTCTTTGTACAAGCAGACAGAAGACGATACTAAATCCAATTCTATAAAAATCATAGGGCTTCCTTTGATCAAAAATTAAGGAATTTCATTCTAACCTAGAGATAGTGAAGAAAGTGAAATGCTGGACTACGTGTTCGATAGTCATTGTTCTAGTAGAAAATTGTACAATCAACTGTAAACTAGAAGTGAGTGTTCTAACCCATGACAGGTTTGACAGCCTAAGATGGATAAAAAGGGATAACTCTACTGGTCAAATCAAACAGTCCCTCTGGACTTGACAATGTTAGATCCTAGCTTCTATAGTGAGAAAATTTAAAACTATATATGCAAGAGTGCATCGGGTCCTCAAAGTTGCTAAGGAGAAAAGGACTGAAAAAAAAAAATATGAGGATCCTATCATCAAGGAGGCCAGAGTTGCTCCTTCAAGGAGACCTGCTCCTACAACCTTCGCAAGATGTCTACTAATTCAAGTCTCGCAAGGAGCATCGATACGTGAAACTTGGACCACATGTCCTAGAATTCGTCGTCAAAAGGTCCTGACAAATAAGTGAGCAAATTTGGAGGCCAAAATCTCAAAGTGAAATTCCCTTACAGATAGAAAATAATGTGACATCTAGACTATACTCCCACAAAATCTGCTCATTATGCTAGTATTTGGAGCTGAAGTAGTCTTGTCACTTGAAGTTGAAGTACCTTAACTCTGAGTAGCCATTCAAAATAATCTCACTCAAGATGAGAATACCCATCTACGGACGGAAGAGCTTGACACGCTTGACAAAGTTAGGCTCCAAGCTCAACAAAATTTGGAAGTTTATCGAGCAAAGATGTCCAGGGGCTTCGAACATTCCAAAAAAGAGAATTGGTTATGGTGCTGAGATGACCAATTATCCCCAATCAAAAATTCTATGAAAAATTTGAGCCTAACTAGGAAAGCCCTTTTGTCATTGAAAAAGTATATCAAGGAGGGGCATACCAACTTATTGACCTAAATGGTGAAAGACCAATGCCGCCAATTAATGGTCGATACTTGAAAAAGTACTATACTTGACGACAACATTCTCAAGGTACAATAGAAATCCCCCTACAAGACATGAGACATTTCTTTTTAGTATATCTATTTAAGTTGACATCGTGCTTCATGCCGAGATCACTAAATAAACATACTCTAGATGAATAACATTTAGTGAAAATTCTCCTATTACATAGGAGAATTTTTAGATTTTTATATACTGATGAAATCAATGTTGTATGTTAAAATCTCCTTTAAAGTACATCAATTTAAATATGGATGTATTTGTATATTTTTATCTTAAAAATTCTCCTAAATATATTTTAGAATTCCCCTGCAAGATAGGGGGCATTTTTTAGTTTATATTAAGTTTATCTGAGTTGACATCATGCCATAAGATGAGATCCTCAAATATATTCTAATTCAGGTGTACATCGAGTGTTATGCTAAAATCCCTAAATACATCTATAATTATCATTGTTAGGTTGCATGTTCTTGCAGTAACAAAAAAATCTATTTCTATGCATGAAAAGATAACCCTAAATGTTAAGAAATTTATCTCTAGATTTGCCAAATTATGGAGATCAAGTCAGAAGAACTCCTGATTTTGGAAGCTTCAATCAACTGAGTTAGAGAAACATCAACCTCTACATCCTGAAGTCTAGGACATGGATGGTTTCTAAAGGTCAGACTCAATAAGCTCACAAATGGCCGAATTGCTGATTCTCTCCTCATTCAATAAGCCACAAGAAAAGGCGGCAGTACAAGAGCCCCTGCTCATCAGTCTGATGACAAAAAACACTAACCCACTATAGTTTAAGCCGAAGAGTCGAGTAGGTTCTAAAGGTCGAACTCAATAAGACCAAATATGACCAAGTTTCTGACGCTCCCCTCACTCAACAAGACGCAAGAAAAGTCCACAGTGAAAGAGCCCTCGCTTGTCAGTCCAATGATGACAACTATTCAATCTTAAACCAAATCCAGGTTAGTGATTACAAGCAACTAGGATCCAAGAGATCTCTTTACTTGATCAATAGATCAAGGCAATATGAGGAAACGCTCAATTCAAGGCTGCCTCAAATTAATCTATATATTACCCACAGGGTGATATCTCAATTTATTCTCAAATGATCTGACCAAGCTCTAAGCACATATCAAAGCTTATCTCCTCATCAAGTCCATCAAAGTAGAAAACACAGGATCGAGGAAGCAATTCCATAGTTCATACAAAGTCAATGACTGAACTAAAGGAATTTCATGCTTATTCAGTCTGTTAAACCACACGTTGCTAGACTAATAACTCAACATTGACCCTATATAAGCCAGAAGGCTGGGTCATCTATATGTATCCTTCAACGAATCTGTCAAAGTAGTAAGCACAGAATTCATGGAGTGCATGAACTTCCTAACAAGTCAATAGGGACAAATTAGGTCAGTCCTTCATCAAGTCCGTCAAGCTCAAAGCTAGGATAGAAGGATTTTAAATTCGACCAAGCACGGATAAACTGATTCCCCAATGGAGTCCTTCATCAAAACAAGTAGACTAATTCCTCCATCAAACCCAACTAAGCATGAAGCTAGGGTCGGAGGAGGCTCAAATCTACAATAACATAAAAGAAAGAGATCTTTAGCAAAGCCATTGAAACAAATAGTAGATGGTGTAAGAGCTCTTATCAATCCGACAAGTCAATTCTGACAAATCAGTCAAGCTCGTCATTTAGTATATCCTGAATAAGGCAGCATACCAATGACAAATCCTATCAAAGCTCCGTAAGCTATTGCAAGCGAAGCTAAAATGATCCATGTTCTATGGCCAGGCCAAAAGGTCAACCAGTTGTCAACAAATGTGACTCACTTCATGCACGAATCACATTTGTTGGGGGGCATTTGTTGACCTTCACATATGTGTCATAAATCAAGACAAGCCCACAAGTCAAATTTGATGGACTTTGGAGGTGATAGTGCACAAATTGAGGCTCAAAATGTACTAAACATCACTAAAAATGGCTGGAATGAGCTCTGATCGACGAACGGACTTCATCATCATGTTCAAAATGTCAAAATTGATCAGAATATAAATATTGCAAAATCTAATGGGCAATTGATTAAGTGCTCAAGCTATCAATGTGTCGACGCATATATTAGAGTCAGGAAGCTGCGATGATATCCGACCGACCTCTGTTCATGAAATTGATCATGCTGTTAGCTTCAAAACATCGAAATCCATCAAATGAGACTATTCATGCTCAATTCAAATGAGTCTGTGCAAATATCAAATTATTTGAAGTGATAACATGCAAATCGAGGCTGAAATGCACTGGACGTCACCAAAATTAACTCAAATGACCTTTGATTTATGAACAGACTTTGCCAACACATTTAAAATGTTGAAATTGGTCAGGATATAAATATTGCATGACTTGATGATCAATTGAGCAAGCGCTTGAGTTATCGATGCGCTTGCACACATATCGAGGTTAGGAGGCACCAACGTAAATAAAATAACATTCGTTCTTGAAATTGATTGCGACATTAGCTTCAAAATATCAAAATATATCAATTACATCTATTTGGACTCAATTTGGACAAGGTTGCACAAAAATAGAGTGATCGAAAGCAGTGATGCACATTTTGAGCTGAAATTAACCCAATTTGATGCCGACTTGAACTAAACGGCCTCCGATCATGAAACGGACTACGCTGTTACATTCAGAATATTGGAATAACCTTGAATCAACATATATATTGACCCTATGTTAATTTTAGCATAAAATTCATATCAAGCTTAACTAAACACTTAAGAAATTAATTTAAAATTCCTATTTAATCTTAATAACTCAAATTAAGCTAAAAAAAAAACAGTGAGCTTCATTCCAAGGGTTCGCTTTTCCTCAATCATAAGCTTGTTCACCCTCAAAACTACTCCTCTCCACATTCAACTTGCTCAACTGTTCCTCCTAGCAAGAACTACTCAGCCTCTTGTTAGTGGCTTAACCGCAAGAAAAAAAATACAAGCCAAGTTCTACCCATTCCGTCTCTCCCTCTATTGGTGCATCCTGCAGGATGCACGTAAGCCGAGACTCTCTCCCATCTTCATCTCACCATCCATAAAAAACCCTCTACTTCTCCACTGTCTATAGCTCGTGGAATTCTACTCTTGGCAATAATGCTCATTAAATTCACATCCCTCCCTCCTAATGGCTTCTTCTATCCAGTTAGACCAGAGAGGCCTCTTATGTGCTCTCATCTTCCATGATCTTACCATTGAAGAAGGCAATGACTACCATTGCTGCTTCTCCTTGGTTGCCTCATCTTCATCCATCAATGCATTAGCTCCAAGGATGGATGAGTTGTGAATGTTAACGAAATGGATTTGCACCTTTGCTTCTTCAATCTACTCACAAGTCTTGAAATATCCCTCCCCGTCCTCATCTTTGTAGTGGCCCTCGCCAAGATTTTCATGGGAGGAATCACTAAAGAGTTGGAGGAGGACGTGCTGAAGGAGTATTTTGAGAAGTATGCGGATGTTATATAAGTCATGGTGGTAAAGGATAGGGTGACGGGAAATGTGAAGGGATACAATTTTATTGAATTCATTGATGGGGAGGCTACATGAGGGTCACAAGAAGGAGGCGATCTTGGGATATTTAGAAACCGGCCAATCTCATATTTTAAGTTGATCTTCTGATAAGAAGATTTGACAGTAAAGAAAGAGGATTTGGATGTGCTTTACTCTGAAAGCAAAGAAGTTGAATAAAGTTGTGAGGAAAACATGTAGAAGTTAAGAGAGCTAAATCAAGATCAGCAGAGTGGAGACAGCTTCAATCTGCTTGCCATGGAAGTTCAGTTCAAAGTACTAACAACACTAATGATGATAATTGATGGAGGTGGGTGTTCTTTCTTTTGATGAGATTGAGAGAACATGGGAATTGGAGGTGAAGGAAGAGGATATGTTGGATAACTAGCGCTCCCACCAAGGATTGCCAAGGATTGGCTACCAAGCTCTCAAACCACAAGAATAACTCAAAATTTTGTAATCACCAAAAGATCCCTTTCATTCTAGTAAGAGGGGCTATTTATAGCCATTACAAGCATCTTTCAAAAGAAAAGAATTCAAAATATGGAGGGAAAGGGTGGCCACATTAATGTGAAGCATTAAATTGCTCATTATTTTATGCCATCCACCCATTTCACATGCTATTATTTTATGTGGATTCAACCACCTCACATGTCATGCTTTGAATTTTTAAATGCAAAATTTCAAACATGGAGTTTCTAGAAGAAAATTAAAATTACATAAATAAAAAAGATGAAATCATAAAATGGGCCTTAGCAGGCTAATGGGCTAAGCCTTCTTCTTTCTTGAATTTTCTTGGGCTTTAGCTTGAGATCTTGTAAGTGGACCTTGAGCTCTAATATTTGGATCCTCATGATGTTCTACATCAACTCCCCTGGACTCAATTGAACTTTTCTCCATAGAGTTGAAATCTAAGAAGTCTTTTACTAATTGTGGGGCTAAAGTCTCCAAATCAGTATGGGTCTACCATGTGTCTTCAGCTGGTGGCTTATTCTTCCAACGAACTAGAAAATAATGTTCAGAAGCTAGATTAATGGGTGCTTCCTCGGTGATAATATAGTCAACTTCAAAGGAAGAGGGCTTCTACTAGTACGGTGCTATATCTCCTGCTAAAGAGTTAGACTGAGCAAGTGAAGGTTTTCTAATTCCTTTATATGATAAAATATCTTCAATATTTATAACTGGATGAATGAGCATATCAGCAGAAAAATCAAGCTGATAAGCATTAGTTCTAATTTTCTTGAGAATTTTAAATTGACCACAAGGCCATGCATGTAATTTCTTATATCTAGTAGTTTGATAACGCTCAGGTCGAATGCGAATCATTACATAATCACCTTCTTTATATTCTTTTGTTGAACGATTATGAATTGCCTTAGAAGCATAGTTATCATTACTTACAAAATGCTACATCAGAAAATACATGAGATGGTAGGTTTGCTACATCTATTGGTTGTCGTGGATTTTGACCATAGACTATCTCAAATGGTGATTTTTTTGTATTTCTAGATATAGTACTATTATAGGCAAATTCCGAGGTTGGTAAATGTAAATCCAAATTTCTTAAACTTTTACCTACTAAACATCTAAGCAAATTTCCTAAGGTGTGATTAACTACATCTGTTTGACCATCAGTTTGTGGGTGAAAGGCAGAAGAAAATTTTAATTTGATACCTAATAATTTCCATAATGTTTTCCAAAAATATGAGACAAACTTAACATCTCTGTCAGAAATAATGGTTAAAGGGAGACCATGGTGTCACATTATTTTCTTAAAAAATAATTTGGCTATATAAGAAGCATCGTTTGTTTTTGAACAAGGTAAGAAATGAGCCATTATTGAGAACCTATTCACTACAACAAAAATATTAGATAATCCAAGAATAAAATCCATTGATAGGTCTTCCCAAGGCCTATAAGGAACATGTAAAGCAGTGTATTGTCCAGACCTTTGTTTGATAGTTTTAGCTTGTTTACAAATTAAACATTGAGCCACCAATTTTTGAACATCTCATTTTAATGAAGGCCAATAAAATCTATTTTCTAATAAACATATGGTCTTATCCTTTCCAAAATGACCAGCTACACCCCCAGCATGTAGCTCAGTGATAAGAATTCTCTAAGAGAAGATCGAGGAATGCATAATTATTTTCCTTTATATAAATATCCATTTGTTATCAAGAATGTCCCTTATAAAGTTATTGGTTTATCTAGGTGTTTAAGATAAATTAGGTGAAAATCAGGGCACACAATATAACCATCTTTAATTCTATCAAATCCAGGATTCTCAATTCTAAAGAGGAAATCATTAGGTTTACCCTGGATAAAGCATCAGCAGGCTTATTCTCAATTCTAAGCTTATGCTTTAGAACAAAAGAGTAGTCTTGTAAAAATTCAACCCATTTTGCATGCCTATGACTTAATTTTTGTTGAGTATTAATGAATTTTAAGGCATGATGATCAGAATTAAGTATAAATTCTTTATGTAAGAGATAGTGTCGCCAATGCCTTAAGGATTGAATTACAGCATAAAACTCTCTATCATAAGTGGAATATTGTTGTTTAGCTTCATTTAACTTTTTACTAAAGAATGCTATAGGATGATTCTCTTGACTTAAAATTCCACCTATCCTAATTCTCAAAGCATCACATGTTACTTCAAAGGCTTTAGAAAAATCAGGAAGCCTAAGGATTGGTGCAGAAGTGATAAGAACTTTAATTTGCTCTAAGGCCTTTTGTGCATTAGAAGTCCAACAAAATTTATCTAATTTTAGTATATCGCTTATCGAGCAACAATGGTACTAAAATTCTTAATAAATCTTCTAAAAAGTGGCTAAACCATGGAAGCTTCTAACTTTAGTAAAACTTTTAGGTGATGGCAATCTAAGATTGCTTTCACTTTAGAAGGATCGTTTAAGTCCAAGTGGATATAATAAAGCCTAAAAGATTACCTCGACTTGCAAAAGAAACACTTTTAAATTAATGTATAATTTCTCTTGTCTAAGTAGTTCAAAGACTTTTGTAGGTGTTGTAGATGTTCATTTTCACTTGGACTAAAATCAGAATATCATCAAAATACACCACAAAAATTTACCTATATATGGTTTAAGAATAGTATTCATTAATCTCATAAATGTGCTAGGAGCATTTGAAAGCCCAAAAGGCATGACAAGCCATTCATAAAGTCCATCAGGTCTTAAAGCTATCTTCCACTCATCTCACGATCTAATCGAATTTGATGATATCCACTTTTTAGATCAATCTTTGAAAAAAAATTTGCTCTTGAGATTAAATCTAACATATCATCTAATCGGAATAGGAAACTATATTTGATAGTAATTTTATTTATTTTGACTATCATCACACATTCGCCATGTTCCATCTTTCTTTGGAGTTAATAATCAGAGGCACTGGGCTAAGACTCTCTTGAATAAAACCCTTTTTAATAATTCCTCAACTTGTCTTTTAATCTCAACATGCTCGGTAGGGTTCATCCTATAATGTGGAAGATTAGGAAGTTGAGAACCAGGTAAGAACTCAATAGCATGTTGAATGTCTCTTAGAGGAGGTAGCTCATCGAAGCTCATGGGTGCAATATCATTAAAATCGAGAAGAAGAGAAGAGACCACATGGTGTGTGAGTCTCATTAGTGGTATGACTTCTTTTACATGTAATATGTGAAGAAGAAATGGATCAGAAAATTCTTTTTAGAAAGCTCTAAAACCTATTATTTCTATCTTTTGGGGTCAAGGAAAGAGTAGGTAAGTATTGAAAGATTTTCTAATAATAAAATTGCATTTCAAGTTAGAAGTTGTTGTGTGGTGTTATGGAGGTGTTTTTCTCTTTATTGGTAGAGTTTAATAGTCTTATTATTGTTTAAAATATAAGTATTTTCCCTACCATAGTGAATAACATTCATATCATATAGTCAAGTCCCAAGAGAATATGAGCAATGTCCATAGGAGAACATCACACCAAATTTGATCCTCATAGCTTCTATTTTAATAGAACTAAACACCGGTGATGGGAAGAGATGTATGATTTACCCTAACATGAAATGGTTGGGTGAGGTTCAAATTTAGGTTGGCTCGAGTTAAGGTGTGTTGAAATGACATTCATAGCACTCCCTCCATCTATAACTAACTACATCTCTTTTCATTACACAAAACATACATGCTAAAAATGTTATTTCTCCTCCAATCTTCTGTCTCATTTTTATTATAGTAAGACATCTCATCACATTAACATGAGGGTCATCAGTTAATTCTAATTCTTCATCAGATAATGGGGTGTCATCATAAACTTCTTCTAGATTATCATCTATTGGATTTTCAACTTCTTCTAAAATAAGATTTGAGCTTTACATTGATTTTGCATATGACCCTTTTATGACATTTAAAATATATTACTTCCTAATGTTCTTAGAGCTTCCTTCAATTGAAGTTTTAGGAAAAGGGGCCATTTGGATGGTGAAGAGATCTATGGGATGAAATGGAAGGTACTTGACTTTTAGTTTTAGAGAGAGGCGATTTCTTTTGTTGTTCAACCAATAATGCATAATGAAATGCTTCCTCTAAAGATTATGGGTCAAATAATTCAACTTCATTTCTAATGTCAGTCCTAAGTCCAATAACAAATTTATTGGTTAGTTGCCAACCATTATCAGCACAATTAGTTCTAGAAACTAGATCTTCAAAAGTATTCAAATATTCAGTAAAAAAAATTTCTTATGTCAAAGTTAATAATTGACTATGTAGCTTCTTATCATGATGCCTAGGACATTACTTTACTCTTAACATTTCTTTCTTTTTTTATCTAAGTGAGGTTTGTCCTTCCTAATCTTTATTCTTTAACTAAAGTATTTATTCAATAAATTTTAGCATGCCCTATCAATTTCATTTTAGCAAAAGTAACCCTTTGGTAATCATCCATTTTATACCAATCAAAGAAGTCATCCATTTAAACTAACCAATCGAGACATTTATTTGGGTCATGTATACCATCATAAGTTAGGGCTTCTACTTTAACTCTTTGAGATGGATCATTAGAGTCTTCTATAGTCTTAAAATAATTTTCTCCCCTTCCACCATTTCTAGCAATTGATGCTCTTCTAAGTGGTTGATTTTCTCTATGGTTTGGATATGAATCTTCTTCATCTATTCCTATTGGCACAATTTGAGCAGGTATTGGAGGAGGAGTTGGTACTCTATTATTTTGTAGATGATCTATAAGAGTTTGCATTTGTTGTTTAAGTTCTTGCACTTGATTCTTACTTTCTTCTAATATTTGTTTAGTTTTTAATTCATTATCTTGGATCCTAAGATCTAAGGCATCAACTAATCTAGTCAAATTTTCAACTTGATCTTGAGAGATAGATTTTGGTGCCATGAGATTTTTTTTAAAGGAAAAAAGATATATGAAAAGGGATCAATGAAAAAGAAATGAAAAAAAACAAGTATAATATAATTGTGCAATCAAAGTGAAATATTAGGCTAAGAGAACTTCTAGGTGAGGAGGGGTACAATACCACTTAAATCCCAAGCTCCTGACAGCTTTAAGTCTTTTGACAAAGTTCTTTAGCTTCCAAAATCACTATGTTTAACACACTTATATTATTATGCATGCATATTTTTTATTTTTTTTAATGCAATGAAAAAAAATGCTCAAATTTATCAAGCTTATTTTTTTTTCTTAAGAAAACAAGTTATCATAAGTCAATTAAAGAAACTTCTAAAATTAACCATAAAAAATAACAAAGATAATAAAGCAAGAAATTAGATTTTGATTTGCACTAATGGCTAGGTTGTTTTAGGTGAAGAACTACCTCACTAAGGTGCTCTCTTAATTTTTTTCTTTTTTTTTGGAGGGGGAGGGGGTGCACAAGTTCACACAATTGGAAAATGGATAATATATAATGGAGCTTACTAATTGAAATTTTATGCTATCACCATAAACTTGCAAGCAATATATATCTTTTCAAGCTACTAATATGTATTTAAACTATCATATAAAAGAAAATTAATTAACCTCATAAGTCCAAGAAAAACTCGCAAGTTTGAAGACAAGTCCAAAGACTTGAGATGCTCCTTTGTTGAAGCAAACTTTTGACCAAATTTGCTCCTTCCAGGCTTCGCTCTAATACCAAATTTGATGGAGGTGGGCGTTCTTTCTTTTGATGAGATTGAGAGAACATGAGCATTGGAGGTGAAGGAGGAGGATATGTTGGATAACTACCACTCCCACCAAGGATTGTCAAGGTTTGGCCACCAAGCTCTCAAATCACAAGAATAACTCAAAATTTTGTAATTACCAAAAGATCCCTTTCATTTTAGTAAGAGGAACTATTTATAGCCATTACAAGCATCTTTTAAAAGAAAAGAATTCAAAATATGGAAGAAAAGGTGGGTGGCCACATTAATGTGAAGAATTAAATTGCCTCATTATTTTATGTCATCCACCCATTTCACATGCTATTATTTTATGTGGATTCAACCACCTCACATGTCATGTTTTGAATTTTTAAATGTAAAATTTCAAACATGGAGTTTCTAGAAGAAAATTAAAAATTACATAAATAAAAAAGATGAAATCATAAAATGGGCCTTAACAGGCTAATGGGCTAAGCTTTCTTCTTTCTTGAATTTTCTTGGGCTTTAGCTTGAGATCTTGTAAATGGACCTTGACCACTAATTTCTGGATCCTCATGATGTTCTACATCAATAATAATATTAACTCCAGAAAGATTTCTGTAGGAGGATTGCCATCTAATATCACTGAAGATGAGTTTAGGAGCTACTTTGAGAAATTTGGTTCAATGAATGATGTGGATGAATGATAGTGAAACACATTGGCCAAGAGTCTTTGGCTTTATAACCTTTGATTCAAAAGAGGTGGCACAGACTACGATGCAAAAGAGATTCATGAGCTGAATAAAAAAGTTGTAGAGGTTAAAATAGCAGATCCTAAGGATAATCACCACTCTTCTAGCAGTAGCTATATCAACATGAATGATAATTTTATCCTAGGTTGGGAGAGGCTAAATTCTTATGTTAATTATAGTCCTTGGGGATATCCACCTTATGGTCCTAAATATGGGTGTTATTATGGTTATGAATCACAACTTGTTCCTGGTTATGGGTTCGACCAGGCTATGATGGAGGATATACATATGAGGACTACGGTGCAACTGGTTATGGGACTAGTGGTTATATGAGGAAGGCTAGTGGAGGATATCATGGTGCTAAGTGGCTTGGCAAGGGAAAGTTAAATCAAACTTGCATGAATCAGCATATGAACGAGCTTGCCAATACAGTCTCTTTAGAGCTTGAGAATGTCAAGGTTGATGATGCTGAATAATCTCTTGGCTAGTTTGAAGACCTTGTCATGATCATTAGGGCATGATGAGATGAAATTTGGTATCGCAAAAACACCGCTTCTACGCCATCGTGGCATACCGAGTAAGCAAAACGTAGATGTGACACCCCTATGCCAAAATCTGAAATTTAAACTATTTAATATATATATATATATATATATATATATATATATATATATATATATATATATATATATATATGCCTTTATGTGTGATTGAAGGTGTCGTTATGCTCATCAGGGCATAATGGGATTGAAGGTCGGCCGAGGTGCTTCAAAACACCAACCGTCATGCTCATCATGGCGACGCAGCGTAAGACACTCCTCGATGCACTATGGGGATGACACGAGGTCGCCGAGATTTTGCTGAATTTTTTAACTTAACAAAACAAATATAAAAAATATAAAGTCCTAAAGAAATGGAGTGAAAGTTAAATATAAATAATCTTGAAATGAATTTGAAAGAGACTTGAGTACAAATAAAATTAAAAATCATATTTCAAATAAGAAATTAGGGCTCAAACTCAAGTGAACCTATAAAATTTGAAATAAATTTGAATTCTTTTGATATACATCACATATGACTTAAAATTAATTTGAAGTTTAATTTTCAAAAAATTAGAAAATTTAATATGAAGTTAAGAATGAATCTAAATTGGGTCTACTCTTGTTGTAAAAAATGTGAAAAGTCCTTATATGATAAAATTAGAGAGACTTGAAACTTTCTTTCGGGTGAACTTCATACATATAAATTTATATGAATACAATTGTATGAAGTATGTCCTTGCACATATCTTATAGCAGTCACTCCTTTGGGTCTAATATTCCAAAATACATGCAAATGCTTGAATGAAAATAAATTCATTACTCATATCTAAAATGAATATATTTTTATTCAAAGCTTATGCAAACTTTCAAATACTCACCACCGGATCTGCAATTCTTTATACAGGCAGACAAAAGGAGACACTAAATTAAATGTTGCACGAATGAAGGAACTTTCCTTCAATTTAAAAATAAAAGAAGTTTAATTCTAATTATGATTTTTAATGTCAGTCATTTTATTAATTAGATGAAATTATCTAAGCTATAAAAACTCACATGGGCCCCGACACTATGCTGAATGTTTAGATTCAAGTGTTTGAGGATGCTGGGTTGCTTCCAGGTTTAGTCTTAGGACTGGGTTTGGGTTAACAAAGCCTAAAAATCTATTATAATGAGTCTAAGTTAGTGGAATATCTGAGAAGTTGATTATGTCATATGGCAGTAGATCTAATCTTTTGATAAGAGCTAAAATAGAGTTGACAGGATCTAAAGCAAGTAATATTTTAAACTACAATCTAAATCAAAATATCTTCTTCACCACTAGATCTGTAACTCTTTGTACAAGTAGATAGAAGGCGATACTAAATCTAATTCTATAAAAATCATAGGGCGTCCTTTGATAAAAAATTAAGGAATTTCATTCTAATTATGATTTTCAAAATCAATGATTTCATTAATTAGATGAAATTATCTAAGTTATAAATTCCTGCATGTGCTTGGACTTAGAGATTTCAAGTGCAAATTTTAATGTCTAAAAAGACTGCACAGGCTAAATTAGAATGTATTAAATATTAATCTGGAAAATCTAATAAGATATTAGTACAATTTATAATGCCTTCTTCAGCTTCGAATATGCAACTCTTTGTACAAGTAGACAAAAGGCGATACTAAATTTAATTCTACAAAAATCATGGAGCTTTCCTTCGAAACAAAAAATTAAGGAATTTCATTCTAATTATGATTTTCAAAATCAATGAAGTCACTAATTTGGTGAAATTATCTAAGTTATAAACACGTGCATGTGCTCGGACATAGAGATTTCAAGTGCGAATTTAATGTCTGAAAAGGATGCGTAGGCTAAGTTAGAATTAAATGAAAAATATGAAATCAATCTCATAATTCAAATACAAAATTACCAAAAATTATTATACACTCGCATGTGCCCCGACACTTAAATTCAAGTATCTCAAGATGCTGCGTGGGTTGCTTCCCAGTTTAATCTTAGGAATGAGTCTGGGTTAACAAAACTTAAAAACCTACAATAAGAGTTTCAAATTAGAGAAATATCTAAAAAACTGGTTCTGTCAAGTGATAGTAGATCTAATCCTCTATTAGAAGCTAAATAGAGTCGACAGGATCTAAAGCTTTTAAACATATTCAAATTAATCAACTTTTTAAATCAAATTAAGTAGCAATCTAAAATCGATCTCATAACTCAGAAATAAAAACTACATAAGGTCTTAAATACACCTGCATGTGCCCCGACACTGCACTGAATGTTTAAATTTAAGTGTCTGAAGATGCTGTGCGGGTTGCTTCCTAGTTTAGTCTTAAGACTGCATCTGAGTTAACAAAACCTAAAAACCTATAATTAAAGTTTCAAATTAGTTAAATCTTTGAGAAACTGATTCTGTCAGGTGATAGTAGATCTAATCCTTTATTAGCAGCTAAATAAAGTTGTCAGGATCTAAAGCTCTTAAATATATTTAAATGAATCAATTTTTTAAATCAAATTAACTCAAAATTGGGTGTCAATATAAAAATCATCTAAATGAAATTCTATCATTAAAAACTTAAATCAAACTCAATCTATCCATCTCCTGTAACTATTTATTGAGGGTGATAAATTAAGAAAACTCTAATTCACAAAGGAGTCAATGTCAAATCAAGTGTTCTGCTATGTTCACTCTCAATAAATCTCTTACCAGTAAGAACGTGGCCCGTGTCTTCTGACTGCATGGCTTAGCTAATAGGCTCCACAGATGAAGCAATTATGACCAGAGTCCTCTGATCGGGTGGTTTGGCCAGTCCGGCTCTATTATATTACGATCACGACCATAGCCCGTATGCTCCTCAATGGCTCTGCCCTTTGAGTTGTGAATCATAGGGTGTACTTGATAGGGCAAACAACCCTCTGTCAGCTAAGGTAGACTTAAGCCCATCTCTTTAGACAAACACCACCCTATGTTTATAAGGATTTTTTGGATGACGTAACCCATGTGTTGCTAATGAGGATCCTTCTATCAGGTTGGGTCGACTACCTCCTCTGACTAAGTGGACTAGGGACCACGACTGCCCGGGATGACAGAACCATGGGATCTAGATCGAGCACATCATCATTCCCCAAACCATCTGGTTTAAGCTGAAATGATAAATTTCATAATCTAAATTCTAAAACTCTATATGCTGCTACTCTATGCTATGAATTTAGCGATCTAACAACTAGCCTTAATCGAAAGTTCTCTCTCACTTATTGGAAGGGGTAATTAACTATAGGGCCTTGTGCCTATAGGAAACCTATAACCATATCTAAAGTCCTCACCAAATGAGGATGAAATCTCTAGGTTGTGTCTTATCTTCTATCTCATCTGCCTTCTAAAAATTACACCGACACTTCAAATTACTCTCTTCAATATTGAATATTAAAGATTATCGAGGGGTTGGTGGAGAATTTTTGGAGGGCATGATAAGGGAATGCTTGACCTTTGAGGGCATCCTTTATAGTGAAGAACACCTCCTCATACTAATTTCATCATGCATTTAAGCATAATTGTCCTAAGCCTTTGTCCAAATGAATGTGTCAAAATGATATAAAGAAGTGTAAAATTTTGCATTTAGTGTAAGTTATGTCTTCTTGCAAATCATGATCTAGTCTCTTAGGGAGTGAGTTTAGGGCTCTAGTCTCCTTCCTAACTATACAATAGCCTAGCTATCTTGCACTTACATAAGACTAGCCTACATGATTTTGAAGCATACGAGGTGTTAGCTGGTGGCCACTCTTAGTGGTTGTAAGTCAAGAAGAGTTGGGATGGGTTTATCCTCTCTTATGGAGATAAATCATTATGTCCCATTTTTCAATTAAATTTGGTCACGCTTTTAGCTTGTGCTAAAGAATCTTAGATCTAGGATCCGAGGTTGCTTATTTCCTTCAAGCTATGAGTATAAGTCCTAACCTCTTAGGCATTTCTATAATCTTATGTTGATGGACTATAAGCACTAACATTCTAATAAAATTTCAACTCAAGAAAACTAAACCCTCTCTTTTAAACATATAAAACCTCACTATAGGGTAGACTAGCATGCTCACTAGGCTTTCTAGTATCATGAGTACTCTCTACTTATCTTCTTTTGGAATCTGAAATAAGTCTTCTGAATCAAACTTTCCCACTTGATTTAAAAAAATACATAATTCTTTGATAGTATAACCTTAAAATATTTAGAGATATTTATTGATTACTTTAATTGAGAGTTTTCTTGGGATGTAATTAACTATGGAAGCTTGCTTCCATAGGGAACTAAATAACCTGACATAAAATACACTCAGCTTTACTTTTCCATGAAAAGTTGGGAAAAGAGCTCTAGTTTATATGATGACCCATCTAACTTAGGAGTCCTTATTTGTTGATTAGGTCCATTGTAGAGTGATGTTTCTATCACTTGAGATAGTACATCATACCATAATGTCATACCCGATCATCGATAAATACCTCCTAAGATCTACGTGGTGTCCCAACGATCCCAAATTTAAGTACCATTGATTTTTCTATCGACTCCGTTGGGCATAGTTCTTCCTTCCATCTTTAGTAGTTAATCATTATCTCCAAGAATTGATAGTGGACTTATATTTTATATAAGTCCAAGATTATTATTCTTTTTATTGGACACCTTGCTTATTTCATCCTAAGCAAGGGTGGCCAACATCCTTTAGGTTTTAAGACCTCACTTCAAAGTAGGTGTTAAAACCCCTATTGGACCTCCAATAGAAAAAAAATAAAATCAACTAAAGAAATCACCCAAAAATAAGTCAAACAAAATCAAGAACCTCTTACCACTAGCTTGGTAAAGTAAATTTCATCCAACATTTTCCAATATTCTAATGAAGTTCAAAAGTGAAGCAGAAAATTCCTCCAAAGTTTCAAATCTCTACAATATACACATGAACCACATTTAATATAATCAAATTTGTTAGATGAGGGTTCCAATTCAAAGTCAAAAATAAAACAACAATAACCAAATCAAAAGTTTAATCCTATGTCATTCTCTTTTCCAACAATGAAGCAAAAACCCCAGTCCTCTCTTCCTTCAAGCAACTAAGCATCATATCTTCTAGAAAGTTCATATTTTCCTTTGCCTTTGGTGTGGATTTGTCCATCGATCAGGCCATACTCACCTCGGCCCCAATAATCATGTTTGGCTTAGGCTTTGAGCATTTCAAAGTCACCTGCGAGGGACCTACCCTCACCACTGTCAGTCGAGAGGAGGTGGTCGATAAGAAGCCACTTCTACTATTTGACCTCCATTCGAATACTGAGTTTCCATCATTAAAGAGAAAGGCCTTGGAGGTTCCCCTGCTATGAGTGTGATCTATACTTACCAAAGCTTTAGTTAGGACTAATATAACCTCTACATCATCCCAGTCTTTAAGGGAAATCTGTGCTAGCTTCTGACATAGTCTCCCCCATGTTTGAGGTTAGTTCTAGCTCCCATCCTGTGCCATTGACCAAGACCTAGCATCATAATAAGAACAAAAAAAATCAAGAGGCATTATGAGTGCATGGCTAAAGAGGTTGAGGAAGCCTCCTATGTAGTTGAGGAGAGATCTACCCGTGAGACCTCTCTCCTTCTTGGCAGTAGTAGGTTCCACACCCTTTTAGTTGTAGAGGGAGAGGAGGATGCTAGAAAGATTGCAACATCACCCCGTAATCCATGGAGTATGAGACACCAGAGAATGAGAGTAGGAAACTCTATGCTAGTTTGAGGTCCATCCTTAGGAGAGTTGGGAGAGTCTACGGATGCTCTGAGTTCCCTACCTTGCATGATTTGAGGAGAGTGATCTATAGGAGTGTTAGGGATTAGATCCATAGAGAAAGGTCCATGGAGGCCAAAGTTTCTGCCCAAGAGGACAAGAGAGACAGAAAAAGGTTTGCTAGATGGTCGAAAACCTCAGCTTTGATTGACCATTATGATCAGTGAGCTGATAGAGCCGTTCATTTGGACATGATAGTACTCAACAGTTCCATCTGATGGAGGAGATCTTAATGGAGAGGTAGCCAATGCCATCACCATTACACCGCTCCACTCATTGACCACCATCACCCATCCATCTTCCATCATCTGAAGTGCCTACCAAGTACCATAAGTAAGTATTTGGAGAGAGAGCATCCCCCTTGGTGATATGATTAAGTCCCAAGGGCCACCCTTCATCTACTTCACCTGTTGAGGTGAGGCCGAGTGCTCCCGCTCGACCTTCCATCCCAACAGTGGAGAAGGAGTGGCGGCCTAAGAGCGTCACAATCACTCCGCCACCATAGTCATAAGAGAAGGAAGGAGGGGATATTGGGTTGACCCTTATGATTGTTGAGCTAATTAGAGACAACACTCCCCTATCTAGACCATCTAATGCATCACCTCATCTGAGCATAGTCTAGTTGTGAGTCACCACTCAGCATACATCCTAGTAGTGCCAGTGAGAGTGGATGAGAGATCAATGGTTAAAATTTTGGAGGACTATCATGCCACGGTGAGGTAGATAGTTGGAGACGATCAACCCGATCAAGAAGAGGGAATGGTATATTTCAATGCCAATGAAGATGACCTTTTGGATGATGTTGTCAAAGTTCATATGGTGGATACCTGAAGATCCTTGCATAGGGAACAACCTAGTTAGAAAGCCCAAGGCATTGTAGTTGAGGAAGGAGAGGCACCAGACTCAACTCAATGCCTCCTCCAACAAATCAAACTAAAACATGATTAGATTGACAGGATGGGGAGCAGGGTAGATGAGTTGATGACAGTGATCTTAGCATTGTAAACCAACCACCCATCTCACAACCCACTCCTATGGAGGCCAACATACCTGAGATAGTGGACATTCTAGATCGTCCCAAGAGTACTACTTCAATGGATGAAGATGCTGGTAGTTTGTATAGGAAGATAATCGATAGCACCACCATGCATTAAAAAGATATCAAGCATATGGTGGAGCAACGAGTAAAGGAAGCATTGGCCCAAGCCCAAGGGAGGTTATTGGTTTTAAGGGTTGACCCTACCTAGAGGAATTCAATGTGGTTCAATACCCCAAGGGTTTTGTGCTACCATCCTTCAAAGTATTTGATGATATTGGGAACCTTAGGCAACATATAGCACACTTTAGAGCTAGTTGTTGCAATGCTGGTGGTAGTGACACCTTACTATTTTGGCAGTTTGTTAGTTGCCTTTATAGAGTCACATTTGATTGGTACGCGAAACTGCCTAATGATTCAGTGAAGTCCTTTTGTATAGTTAGAGCAGCTCTACATCAAGAGATTAACAAAGAGTAACTGTAGGGGATCTCTTTGTGGAAAAGTAAAACTTAATGAGGATCTTTTTGATTATATTCTCAGATGGCTTAACCTAAGCATGAATTATGAACCACAATTGCAAGAGTAGCATACCAATGAGATTCTTCTTAAGAATATCTATGGCTTAATCTCCTTCATACTCAAGGGCTTTACCACTAAGACATTTGAGAATGTAATCAGCAAGACATCTAACCTACAAGAGGAAGCCAAATAGTTACCCTTCTCAGACCAGTCATCTAAGCCCAAGCCTCAGAAGATATTTTAGAAGAAGCCAGGGATAGTAGTTGTAGTAGATAAGGGGAAGCATCAAATGAGAGCACAGTTTGAGAGGCCTAGAGTTCTACAACCTCCACTCTCACCTCCTCTTCCACTACCCCGGCTGCCACAACGGTCACCATAGTAGCCTACACAGTAGCACTATTAATATCCACCTATAGGTAGTTATTTTCCAGCTACTCTTGTTGACAAACTCAACAAGCCATACTCATTCAAGAGGGAGGTAGTCAGGAAGATCTTCAAGAACTTTATTGAGAAATCTAATTTCCAGCTACCCAAGCCTAGAAAGCCAGAGGAAATGGGTAGGAGTGATGATCCTAACTATTGCCCCTTCTACCCATGCTAGACCATGTTATAGAGAATTACTTTACCTTTAATGATTGGCTTGAGCATAGCTACAAGTTAGGAGCCATAGTAGTCCCAAAAGAATACTTAGCAGAAAAACCTTCTGGTTTTATTAAAGTAATCTTTGGAGATATATTCGATCCTCTCAAGGAAAAAGAAGGTTGGGACATCTCTTTATCCGGTACCTCTAAAAAGTAATTTCTAAAAACATTAAACTTTCTTTGTAGGTGTTTAATTTAGCTCAGACATCCAACACCAAGGAAAGTCTACTAGTTATGAGGGACAACTCAGGGAGGGTAGAAACCAAGCCGCAGTAGCAGCCTTCACATGCCCAAGATAGTTCCATAATGCAACCACCATCCGAGTCTAACATTCCTCCTTCCACAGTTGCAGGTACCACACCTACCAACTCCACCACCACCAGCAAGAGCATTACATCCATGAATGAGTGCACCAAGTGACTCACAATGCTCACTTTACTTGATTTTTATTATTTACCACACCTAAAATTAAGGAAATCAATGAAGAAGAATGATTCAGCTTACATCATGTATACCTTTGATGATCATAGTGATTTTATTCCTATTGATAGCACTCCAAGTCATAACAATAATAATCTAACTAATTTTGACCAATCCCACTATGATTCAAAAATAGATTTCACTTTTCTAAATCATCAGAGTTCACCACTTGATATTCATTTAGAGTCGTCGAACTCCGATGATCCTTTAGGAGAAGCTGTAGGTATACCCGATGAGCAAGTAGAACTTTCCACAAGCTCCTCATCACAAAAAGTCACAGAAGTCAACCTCTATTGTGGTAAAGTTCTATCTCCTAGGGTAGCACGCTAAGATAAGGGTAAACAGATCATTGGTTCTAGTGAGCAGATAACCCCTCCACAAGATGCTCCACCCTTGGATATGCTAGTGGAGGACAAATCCAAAGTAGACTATAATGTACTGGAACATCATAGAAAGTTGTCAGATAAGCTAAGCATATATGATGCCCTTGTCTTATCCAAAGAGATGAGGAAACCACTAGTCAAACCATTGCTTAACCTTAAGATATGCTTAGCTCAGTTGGTTGGTACTAATACAACTGGAGAGGAGACATGTTTCTTAAAGGAAGACATAAGAGTCACAGTCTCAGATGAAGACCTACTTCTAGAGATAATATAGCATAACCGTCCCATCTACATCATTGTGGATGTTGTCAAGTTCAGGCTATCCAAAGTTTTGGTTGATCTAGGTGCATTAGTCAATATTATGAGTCTAAGAGCCCTAACCTACTTGAATATTGACATCTCTAAACTCCAAGTGGAGAAGATGATGTTGAAAGGATTCAATGAACAAGGTGAGAGGGCCTTAGGCTCCATAATGTTACCTTTTGGAGATAGATGATTGTAAGATAGAAGCAAAGTTTCACATAATAGATTCTGATACATCTTTCAATGCTTTTCTAGGAAAATCTTGGATACATGAGAACAACATGGTTCCATCATCTCTAAATCAGTGCATCAAGCTCATCAAGTGTCTAATCGAGTATTGTGTCAAAGGAGATCTCAAGCCATTTTCAGTTCATGAGGTCAAGATTTTCGAGGATGAGGCCTATTACCTCCCCAAGAAAAAAAATGTCTTTTCTTGTGAACTTCATCAAAATGAAAAAGAAAAAGTAAAAGAAAAAAAAAGAAAGAAAAGAAAAAGAAAAAGAAAAAGAAAAGAAAAGGGAACGAGAAGAAGATCTTTGCCAGGATATATGGCCTGAGATTAGATTCCACCCATAGTTCATTACTCCATTCAAATAAGTGGGAAGGATGACGACCTTCACCAGGACAAGGAAGAGGAAAGTCTAGAGGGAGTCCTAGAGGTGGAATACCTCCATACCTACCTCATACCAGGAGATTTCTCCCAGCATCTAGGAGTACACCTATTATCTACATAGACTTAAAATCCAGTTCAAAGGATAAGTTCCATATAGTTAGCATGCCAGCTAGATCTTATCATCAGCAGATCCTATTGGAGGTGACACTAGAGCCCGACAGTGATGAAGAACAGGTCCCTAAGCAAAGCATGAGTGTATCTAAATTTTCCTTATATTGAACTCTCAGATAGTAGATGGTACCGTAGCTCTAACCCCACTTTTCTCATAAAAAGTTGAGGGATTGGTAGTTAAGGAAGCCCCCAAAGCATGTGGAAATACTAAAATCCAAAGATTTTATCTAGGAGCAACATCCTCAAGTTAAGAAGTTGATATAGAACTTGAGGATGAATCATTCAAAGAGTTAATAAAACTACCTTTTGATTAGTATTCGCCTTGTGTCCTTATCTTAGCAACAAAAGGTCTAATTCCATAAACATGGTCTAAGCATAGGTCAAAATATTTTGAAAGGTTATGGGACAACAAATGTAAGAAATCTCAATCAAAACCAAGACTAGGCTTCAGTATAGTGGGCCTAATTGATGATGATGATTATTGTCTAGTCATCACCAATCATTTAGAATCTGATAGGTTCTTCTCAAAACATCAACTCATATGAGGAGGTGTGCTTAGAAATTTTAGATGATCTAGATGATCCATATGATCTCCAAGTCAATGATGCACCCCCAAAATTTGAAGAAGAAATCAATTCAACCATCGACGAGCTCAAAGAAATTAACTTGGGACTAAAGACAATCCGTGCCCGATGTACATCAATTTCTTACCAATCTAAAACCAATGACTTAGTTAGGCTACTTAGTAAGTTTAAGGACTGCTTTCTATAGAGTTATGAAGAAATGCTAGGATTAGCTTCTGAAATAATGGTTCATAAGCTAGCGATACATTTGATTTTATTGATTAGACATTGAATAACAGATCATTTTTGAAGTCAAGAAACTAATTGATGATGGTTTCATTTAGGAAAAATACTCTATCTAGTTGGTTAGCAGTGTTCCTTTTAAGAAGAAGAATGACCAAATTCACATATACGTCAATTTTAGGGATCTTAATAAGGCATGTCCAAAAAATGAATTTCCACTATCAATACTAGAACTGATGGTGGGCATTGCCTCATCTCATATAGTATTCTCTTTTATGGATGGTTCATCTAGATATAACCAAATAAAGATGACACTTGAAGATGAAAGGAACACTGCTTTTAGAACCTCGATCAGAATATATTGTCATAAGGTCATGCCTTTCGGTCTTAAATATGCTGACATGACCTACCAGTAGGCCATGACTTGAATCTTCGGTGAACTCATTCATCACCAAGTCTAATGCTATGTTGATGATCTCGTGGTCAAAAGTTAAGAAAAGGAAGGCCTCTTTGACTTGAGAGTAGTTTTCGAGTGGTTAAAGCAATACAATCTCAAATTGAACCCTTTGAAATACACATTTGGAGTATTTTCAAAGAAGTTTCTTGAGTTCATTGTCTGACATCCGTATAATTGAAATTGACCTAGAGAATATAAAAGTGATATTGGAAATTCCACCCCCTAAAAGTCTAACCCAACTCAGATCATTCCAAGAGAGGTTGGCATATCTAAGATATTTTATTTTCAACCTATAAGGAAAATGCCAACCATTCTCAGTGCTAGTCAAGAAGGACACCAAATTCAAGTGGGATGACAAGTGCTAATATGCATTTGAGATCATCAAACAATACCTTATGATGCCATTAGTCTTAGCTTCCCCTATCCTAGGAAAACCTCTGATAATCTACACTATTGCATTAGATGACTCTCTTGGCACTTTGTTGGCCTAAGCTAATGATGAGGGGAAAGAGTGCACATTCTCCTATCTCAGCCATCATCTAATACCTGTTGATGCAAATTACCCATTGAGAAGCATTGCCTAGCTTTAATCTTTGCAGCCCATAAGCTAAGGCCGAATCTTAGAAGCATACCTGCTCTCTTATAAAGTAAACTTGATTTCTAGAATCAATCCACTATAATATCTCATGACATGGCCGACGCTATCTGGATGGTTGGCATGATGGTCCATAATTTTATCACAATTTGACATCACATTCGTACCCCTATGTGCGATCAAAGGATAATAACTAGAATTTCTTACCAACACATCCACTTCCAGTGGATTCCCCACTCAGTGATGATCTCCCCAATGAACAAATCATGAACTTAGGGGATTCAAGCATTCACCATTGGGAGATGTATTTTGATGGTGCGGCTTCCTGTCAAAGAGGGGAAGAACCACAATCCATTCTCCCAGGTAAGGCAGGGGTAGGGATAGTCCTCCTAATGGTAGACCATGATATGATGAGATTTTCATACCATCTATATGAACATTGCACCAATAATGAAGCTAAATATAAGGCTCTAATCATCGATCTGGAGTTAGCCATCTAGTTAGGCATCCAGAATATCAACACATTTGGGGATTCATAGCTAGTTGTCAACTAGATCATTGGGTCCTATAAGGTCTTGAAACCCAAAATCCACCACTACCAGAAGTACACCATGGAGTTGCTAACTCAAATCCTAGAGGTCATAATATACAAGATTCCTCAAGGAGAAAATGTTATAGATGATGCCTTAGCTAAGCTAGCTAAAGAGTTAGCATGCTTGGAAGATGAGTCCATATCAATAGATTTCCATAATAGACAAGTATTGCCTCTTATCGATGTTGATCTCATACTCTCTTGAAGGGGTTGTTGCTGTTGTCAAAAAAGGACAAAGAACTGGATTGGAGGAAACCCTTCATTGATTACCAAAATAAAGGCAAACTACCTCGAGAGAAGTCTCAAGCACATTAGGTGAAGCAAAGGGCACTCTCTTACACTATCTAGAACCTCCAAAAAAATCATTTCTAAGATAAAAGAATTACCTTTCTAGGTGCCTGAAGTAGCTCATACCTCCAACTCTAAGGAAAGTTTACAAGTTACTGAGGACAACATCAAAGAGGTGACAACCCAACAACAGCAGTCCACCTTACTTGCCCGGGATAGCATAGTAGCGCAACCATCGTCCAAGTCCAGCACTCCATCCACCATTGCAGCTACTACTTCTTCTTCCACTAGCTCCTCTTCTACTAGCAGGAGCATTGTATTAGTGGACAAGGGCATTAAATCCCTTACCCCACTTACTTTATTAGATTTCTATCATGTACCTCTACTTAAAATGAAATCAATGAAGAAAGATTTCACTTATATCTTGTCCACTTCTGATACTCTAGATTTTATTCCTCTTAAAAACTCTCCAAGTCTACAAAATAATAATGATAACTCTAGTTCTAATCATTTATCTTCTGATTTAGAAATATATTTTCCATTCCTAAATCATTTGGGTTCTCCCATTGAGATTGATTTGGAGTCATCTGACTCCGATGGTCCCATAGGAGAAGCTATAGCTGAACCTGATGAGCAGGTAGAACTTTCCACTAAATCATCTCATGAAGTCACTGAAGTCAACCTCCGTAGTGGTAAAGTTCTACCTCCTAGGGTAGCACCTCAAGATAAGGATATATATAAGTCATTGGTTCTAGTGATCAAGAAGCCCCTCCATAAGATGCTCCACCTATGGATATGGTTGTGGAGGACCAGCCTAGAGTTGACTACAATGTCCTCGCTCACTTAAAAAAATTGCCAGCTAAATTAAGCATATATGATACCCTTGTCTTATCCAAAGAGATGAGGGAATCATTGATCAAAGCCCTTCTTGATCCAGAAATATGCTTAGCTTTGCTAACTGCTATTGGAGAGGAGGCGTGTTATTTAAGAGAAGCTCGTGGAGTTACATTCAATAATGAAGACCTTCTTTTGGGGATAATAGAGCATAACCATCCCCTCTACATCACAATGGATATGAGAAGATTTAGACTCTCCAGGGTGTTAGTTAATACAGGTGCATTAGTAAATATTATGAGTCTAAAGACCCTTACCTACTTAAGAATTGACATCTCTGAACTCCGAGGAGGTCGGATGATGTTAAGAGGATACAATGAACAATGTGAGAGGGCTTTAGGCTCTATAGTGTTTCCATTAGAGATAGATGATTGGAAGATAGAACCCTAGTTCTATATAATCGATTCAAATACATCTTTTACTGCTTTGCTCGGTAGGCCTTGGATACATGAAAATAACACAGTTCCATCCTCTTTATATCAGTGCATCAAATTTTAAAGAGGTGAATTAAGTATTATGTTAAAGGAGACTTGAAGCCATTCTCAGTTAAAGAGGTCTAGATATATGAGGAGGCAACCTACTATCTTCCTCCAAATCAAAAAGTCTATTCTCGTGAACTTGGTGAAAGTTCAAAAATAAAAGAAAAATAAACAAAAGAGAAAGAAATAAAAGAAAAAGAAGAAAAGAAAAAGAAGAATAAAAAGAAAAGAAAAAGAAAATACAAGTGAGTGAGAATCAAACACCTAGGAAGAAGGAGAGCCAGATATTAGATTTTGACCATAGTTCATTCCTCCATATGAACACATGGGTAGGATGACTCTACCCCCACCAAGTAGAGATAGAGGCAGATCTAGAGGCAGTTCTAGAGGTGGAAGACCTAGTCTCAATTGGCCACCGAATAGGAGCTATGTTTTGACTCACAAGAGTACCCCCACTATCCTCATAGATTTAGAATCCAGTTCGAAGGATGAGTCTCATGTGGTTAGAAAGCTGACCAACCCCTCTCAATGGGTCCCTTTGGAGGTGGCATTTGAGCTAGAAAATGATGAAGATCAGGCATCCAAGCAAAGCATGAATGCATCTGAATCACTATTATGTAGAACAGTCAGACAACAGTTGAGAACTTTAGCTCTAACCTCACTTTCTTCCTAGAAAGTTGAAGGTTTAGTAGTTAAGAAAGCCCCCAAGTCACCACAGATGTCAAGCCAAAAATACTTTTGTTGGGAGCATCATCCTCAAGTCAAGAAGCCGATGTAGAACTTAAGGATGATTCATATAAATATTTAATATAATTGCCTTTTGATGGTATTCGCCTTGTGTTCTTAACTTAGTATAGAAGGGATTAATCCGGTATACTTGGTCTAAACATAGGTCAGATTACTTTGAGATGTTATGGGATAACCAAAGTAGATATTCTCAATTGAGACTAAGACTAGGATTTAACACATTGGCTCCAGTCGACGATGACAACCATTGTTTAGTCATCACCACTCATTTGGGGTATAATAGGTTCTTTTCAAATCATGCTAAATTTTATGATAAGGTATGTTTAGAAACTTCAGATGACCCAAATGAGCCTGAAGTCAGAAATGCACCACCAGAGTTCGAAGAAGAGATTAGATCAACCATCAATGAGCTCAAAGAAATCAACTTGGGAATCGAAGATAATCCATGTCTGAAATACATCAGTTTCTTATCGAATGAAGAAGAAACCAATGACTTAGTTAGGCTATTAGTTGAGTTTAAGGATTACTTCACTTGGAGTTATGAAGAATTGCCCAGTTTATCTCTTGACATAGTAGTCTACAAACTAGCAATCAAACCTAATGCTAACCCTATCAGACAAGCTCCTAGATGCATGTGATTAGACATTAAACAATAGATCACTTTTAAAATCAAGAAATTGATCGATGCTGGCTTTGTCATGGAAGAAAAATATCCTACCTTGCTAGCTAGTGTCATCCCAGTTAAGAAAAAGAATGGACATTGCCTCATCTCATGCAGTATTCTCTTTCATGGATGGCTCATATGGCTATAATCAAATCAAAATGGCCCCCGAGGATAAAAGAAACATTGCTTTTCAAACCCCAATTAGAATCTATTATTATAGGGTCATGCCTTTCTTCCTTAAAAATGTCGGTGCTACCTACCAGTGGGCCCTGACTCGGATCTTCAATGAACTCATTCATCATCAAGTTGAATGCTATGTTGATGATAGTAGTCAAAAACAAAAAAAAGGAAGACCATCTCTTCGACTTGAGAGTAGTTTTCGAACAGTTAAGAAAATTTAACCTCAAAATGAATCCCCTATAGTGTGCATTTGGAGTAACTTCAGGGAAATTTCTTGAGTTTGTTGTCTGACACGAGAGAATTGAAATCGATCCAGAGAAGATCAAGACTATCTTAAAAATGCCACCCCTAAAATTCTAACTCAACTCAGATCATTCCAAGGGAGGTTGGCGTATCTAAGATGCATCATAGCCAACCTATCAGAAAGATTCTAACCATTCTCAACACTTATCAAAAAGGATGCCAAGTTCAAGTGGGATGATAAGTGTCAGCATGCCATCGAAGACATCAAGCACTACCTGATGACACCGCTAGTTCTAGCAGCCCCTATTCCAGGCAAGCAGGTGATCCTTTACACTGCTGCATTAGATGACTCCCTTGGCACTTTGTTGGCTCAATCCAATGACGAAGAGAAAGAAAATGCTCTCTACTACCTTGATCATCATCTAATCCCTGTTGAGGCAAATTACCCACCTTTGAAAAGCATTACCTAGCTTTAATCTTTACATCCCAAAAGCTACAACACTACGTACTTTCTCATAAGGTGAGTATGATCTCCAAGATCAATCCACATCAATATCTCATGACACGATTGAGGCTATCTGAACGGTTGGCATGGTGGTCCATGATTTTATCATAGTTTGACATCACTTTCATACCCCTTCGTGTGGTGAAAGGATAGGCACTAACAGATTTCTTAGTAGCACACCCACTTCCTGCTGATTCTCTGCTTAGTGATGACCTCCCCGATGAACAAATCATGAACTTATGGGACACTAGCATTCACCACTGGGAGATGTATTTTGATGGTACAACTTCCTTTCAAAGAGGAGAAGAGCCCCGATATACTCTTCCAGGAAAGGCAAGGTTAGGAATTATTCTTCTAACTCTGGACCATGATGTGATGAGATTCTCATATCAATTGTCCAATCCATGCACCAACAATGAAGCCAAATATGAGGCTTTGATTACTAGTCTGTAGTTAGTCATTGCAGTATGTGTCCAAAGCATCAACATCATCGGGGATTCTCATCTCGTCATCAACCAAATTGCTGGGTCCTACAAGGTTTTAAAGCCTAAGCTCCATCATTACCAAAAGTATACCATGGAGTTGTTGGCCCAAATATCAGAGGTCACTATCTACAAGATTCTTCGAGGAGATAACATAGTAGCAGATGAATTGGCCATGCTTGCCAAAGAGTTGGTATGTCTAGAAGACTAGTCCATTCCAATAAGGGTCCAAAATAGACATGTCTTATCCCTTATTGACACTGAAATTATCAAGAAACTCTCTCTTAAAGGGGATGTTCCTGTTGCCAAAAAGTACGAGGAGTCATATTGGAGGCAACCATTCATGGATTATCTAAATATAGGCAAACTACCTCAAGAGAAGTCACTAGCACATCAGGTGAAGCAGAGAGCCCTTTCCTACACTCTCGTGAATGACACTTTATACCGATGGTCTTTCGATCATATGTGGTTACATTGTGTAGACAAACATGAAGCCCATAGGATCATGATCGAGGTACACTCAGGTTTGTGTGGAGCTCATCAATCCGGTCTGCAGATGAAAGCCAAGATCAAGAGATTAGGATAGTACTAGCCTTTGATGATCACAGACTGCATGGATGTAGCTAGAATATGCCACCAATGTCAGGTGCACGGTGTGATCCTACATCAACCACCCAACATTCTATATCCTACATTGGCCTCATGGCCATTCGAGTGTTTGGGTACCAACATAGTGGGTTTGATTGATCCTCCTTCTTCCAAGAGTCATCGGTTCATTCTAGCTGCCACCGACTACTTTTCTAAGTGGGCAGAGGAAATCCCACTTAGAGAGGTCACAGGTCAGCATGTGCTCTAGTTTTGCAGGAACCATGTCATATTTAGGTTCAGGGTTCCTCGACAAGTTATATCTGATAATGGTACTGCATTCAAGAGCACTAAAATCAATAGCTTTGCCCAGAGACACAACATTGATTGGAGATATTCCACCATATACTACCCGAGGGTAAACGGTTTAGCAGAAGCATTCAATAAGACTCTCATCCAAATATTAAAGAAGACACTCGACAAAAAGTGATAGTGGCATAAGTAGTTGGTTGAAGCCTTGTGGGCCTACCGCATGACATACAAAACTTCAACTCAGTCTACCCCTTTCTCCTTTGTGTATGCATCCGAAGCTGTTCTACCATTAGAAGTCCAACTCCCATCACTAAGGATATGTGTGGATAGCAAACTCACCATGGAGCAGAATGCCAAGTTGTGGTTAGAAGAGCTCAAAGGTTTGGTGGAGAGACGCCTCCGAGCATGCCAGAACCTGAGTTGTACAAAGCTAAAATGATTCAAGCTCATAAAAAGTTGGTTCGCCCTAGAGATTTTCAAGTAGGAGAGCTTATTGTAGTTCTAAGGAGATCAATTATTGCTCGTCAAAAGATGGGAGGAAAATTTGAACAAACTTGGGAAGGGCATTTTGTCATAGAGAGAAAGCCTACCAAAGAGGATCTTATCAGCTTATAAATTATATGGGAGAGCACCTAATTCTTCCAATCAATGAGCTCTACTTAAAGAAATATTATCCATAAAATCTTATTTGAAAATAATCATCAATAAACTTCTTTTCATATCAAATTCCATCCCTTATGTGTTAAAATTATCTTTCGCTTATAAAATCTGCCATGATGTGTTTAGGGTAGGTGTAAGAGAACCCAAGCAATAAGCATCATCCTTTCCCTCCACAACACAAACACAAACTACACGTGATCCTCTGGTGCTACTAGATTAGGTGTAAGAGAACCCAAGAGGCATCTTATTTTGATTAGTACAACTAAGTTAGGTGTAAAAGAACCCGAACGACATCCTTTCTTGGTGGAGTCACAATTTCCCCTATGGCATCATTTCATCTATTTCTACGTATTTAGGGTAGGTGTAAGAGAACCTGAGTGACATCCTATTCTCTCTTTCACAACAAAAATGAACACATAACTTTTATCTTGAGCTATTTTGATGTGGGAACAAGCCCCCATGACACTCACTCATTAGGTGCTTTAGGTTGGACTGATATGCTACATTATTAGTATGTCACCCCAGTGGTCACTCGTCTGGTAGATGTGAGTCCCTATGCTTTCTTCCTGACTTGACCATTACAAACCAATGAGGACCTTATTAGTTTGGTAGGCCTTATTGCGCAGTTGTTAAGCTACCCCATGTTGACTTTGTTTAAGAGGATGTAAGCCTACACGCTTTCTTCTTGGACTAGCCATCATGCACTGACTAGGTCGAGTATGTTTGAGGTTCAGGGTAAGTCCCCCAGAGGCTCCTTTCCTCCTGACTAGTTCAAGCTTGGGTCTAGTCCTTACATAGGACTCCTCGCTTAGTAGTCGCCCTAGGTTGGATTACCCTTGTTGAGTTGAAGATAGACTATCCTGATGATTAGTTCCACTTTAGAGAGATGTAAGCCTACATGTTTTCTTTCTAGATTGATTATCATAAACCAATGGGCACCTTAGGTTGGTTGGTTATTGCCATGCTGATGGTGACCCACCCGGTATATATACCACTCTTGGTAGATGTGAGTCCCCGTGCTTTCTCCTTGAGTTGGCCACCGTATACCTATAGGCTTTCTTTTATAAGGTTTTGGATAACTTTCCTAGCGACACTTTCCCTGTGGGAACTCCATTTAGATCATGTCCTTAGCGACCCCATTTAGATACTACTCGGGTTACTTTTAGATTGGACAATCCCCCTTTCCTAGTAGCCACCCCCGTGGTTAGAGAATTTGTCTCTGGATATGTAGATTCTCTCTTGGTCCAGTAAGTCTGAGATAGGACTTGGCTGATATGAGCTCCTTCTCAGTATGGTCCCTCGCAAACCAACAGGGTCCATGACTTAAAACAACTAAAATATATCTTCACTTATAGATTAGGAATTCAAGCCCCTGGTGGCCCCATTCCCAAGCAAGCATCCTATCTTTAAGATAGTGTTTGCAAAACTCCCTATAGTAATTGCCTGACTATTTTTAAGTTGAGATAAGTCCCCAAGTTGGCACTCTCTCATTAGTCACCTTAGGTTGAGTTCGATTTATTGCACAAGCAATCGATCACCTAGTGGTTCCTTGTGTAGGACGATGTGAGTCTCCACACTTTCTTCCAAACTTGACCATTGCACACTGAAAGGCACCCCCTAGGTTGGTTAGCTCTACCCCGTGGTCGGTAGACTATCCCTTTAGATTTGTAAATCTAAGACAAGTCTAGGCTGATATTAGCCCCTTCTTAGTGGATCCATTGCACACCGACGGGATCCATTGAATTAAAATAAATGAAATTAATATATATGTAATTCAATCAAATGATATTATCTTGACTACTTTCGAGTTGATATAAGTCCTCCAAAAGCATTCACTCAGTAGTCGCCTTAGGTCCTGTTCGATTTGTTGTGCAAACAATCGATCACCCCAGTGGTTCCTTGTGTAGGAAGATGTGAGTCCCCATGCTCTCTTCCTAACTTGACTATTGCACAATGAAAGATAACCCTTAACTTGGTTAACTCTACCCCATGGCCGGTAGACTATCCCTTTGGATTTGTAAATCTAAGATAGGTCTAGGCTGATACTAGCCCCTTCTTAGTGGATCCATCACACACCGATAAGGTCAATCTCATCGAATTCATCATCCTCCCTCTAGTGAAGTCTAAATTAAATCTATCTTATCCTTAGTAGATCCGAGCACACATCTCCAGCAGGTGCGTGCTTAAAGTCAAATTCTTATCCTCCCCTTAGATAGTCTGAATATGCTTCCCCATTAGAAGGTTGATTCAAACTATCCCCAACAGATCCGAGATCATATCTCCAATAGATGTGTACTCAAAACCAAATCATTCCCTCCCAAGTGGAGCTTCAAATCATAAATCAATAAATCAAATCAAACTTTCATCCCCTAGTGGATTCCCACCAATTTACTCAATTCAAATTTCTCCCCAGTGAGATGCAAATCAAATCAAACCTCTATCCCCAACGGGTTATACATTTTGATCCTCAATGGATACTCAACTCAAATCATATCTTGCATTCCAATCTAGACCACTTATCCCTAGTGGATAACCTGGGCCTACTTACCTAGTGGAAGTTTCACATGCTTGATCCCTCAGTGGATCATTTCTTCCTCTCTTATGCCCTTAGCATAAGTTCAGTTGTATTGCACTAAGATTTTGATTCCTTCTACACCTCAGGTTTAGGGATAGATCATCTCTGTTAGTGTTTGCAATCCTTCAGATGTTGTTGATCGTCTCAGTTAACACCAATACGTGGGGTGTGCCTTGTCAGTCACACCACGCCTATTGGGTGCCTTTTGTTGATCTCACTTTTGGAGTGAGCCCTCAACTTCTTCACCATAGATCTAGGACTTTTATAGACACTAAGAGTTCCTTAGTCTTAAGATACTTCTAGTGATTAGATAAATACTTAACCTAACCTTAGAGACTTAGAAGAGTTAGCCATAGGAATAAGTTGTGCCATAGGGATTTAGGAGGACTTGCCTACCCTATATCCTAAACCCAATCCTTGCTTTCTTCTTTCAAACCAAACCTCAAATTCAAATCCAAATTCCAAAATCAAATCCAACTATCAAATGATTGAAACCCATGATTGAATGCAAATTTCAAATCCCTTTCTAAGCCCTTTGATTTTATCTTATGGACTTAGCCTTAAACAAATTCAAACCAACCTCAATCCAATTGATTTTCTCAATTATCAAATTCAATCTCAAATCAAATTCCAAATCATAAATCAATTCCAAACTCCAAATATTGAAACCCAAATCAAATCAAATTCCTAATTTTAGCCCTTTAAGCCAAATTATTGAACTTAGCTAGTGTTACCGAAATAAATTCAAAACTCATGAATTTCTTCAGAATTCAATTATTCATACAATCATTGACCTAAATATAAACATAAACCATCATTGCCAAACCAAATCCAAGCTAACCCAAGTCAAACCCAAGTTAGCCCTTTTGGCTTGAAATTATCATATGAACCAAAACCCATTTTGCTCTAAATCACATGCAATTGGATTTATATTTCAATCCTAGGCTCATGTCTGAGTTCATCTAAACTTGAATCAAGCCTTGATCAAGCCAATTAACCCATTTAGGCTCACTTGACCCAAAGTGGCCTAAAAGACCTTTTTGAGCCAAGTTCTAATCCAACCCAAATTGGATTGAACTAAGCCCATCCAAAACTCACAACATGATCAACAATCATCCTATGTTAATCAATTATCTTGAATTGGGTCAAACCAAGCCAACCTAGCCTGTTGACCAAGTCAACACTTAGCTCAAATGAAACCCAAACTAGCCAAAATACCCCATAAGCTAAATTGATTGAAATCATTGATTCAAACTGACTCATAATCAAAGATTGAACATGGACAGACCTTCACTTGAGCCAAACTAAGACTAATTGGCCATTTGACCCAAATTGGCCTAAAAAGCCAAAATAGGTCAAATCATGATTTAATCCAAATTGATTGCAACCAATGGCTCAAGTTTATTCCAAATCACTTGTTAAATGACCAAATCCATAATTGAGCCCAAGTTGACTAATTGGTCAATTTGACATAACTTAGCCCAAGTTGACCTAAAGGGTTAAATTAGCTAAAATCTAAATTAAATCCAAATTAAACCAAACCAAGGCCTACAATCATTTTCAATTGGCCAATTTCACTTGACTCAACACTTAACCCAACCTAATTTGTTCAAATTGGTCAAATTGGTCAAATTGCTCAACATGACCCATTTGACCTATATGAATCCAAATGAACCATAATCAAATCCAAAGGAAATTAAACCAAAACAATGACACCAATACACTCCAATTGGTCATGTGAACTTGACTCAACCCTTGGTTTGACCCAATTTGACCAAATGGTCAACTTGACCCAACCTGACCCAATTTGACCTAAATATGTCAAATCTAGTAAACTCCAAATTACTTGAAATTTGGTCTAACCCACTTTTAACCCATTATAAATTTGCCCAAATCAAACCCATAGCCAAATGACCATTTTTCCCTTGGGTTTAGGGCATCTCATGGGATAAAACACATGCCCATTGAGTCATTTTCTTCTTCTAGCCACTGGACACCCTATCATAAGTCCACCTAGGCACCTTGGACCATGGCTAACTTGACCCAATAGTGGTTGGGTTGGCCATGATGCATGGGGAGGTGAAATCACCTCACTATACCCATTGGAGCTTTCCAAACCACCAAGGACAAGCTCCTCCTCCCTTGGCAGCCACTCTCACACCCTCCTCCACTCAAGGGAAGCCAACTATCATGATTCCTTGCACAAATCGAGCTCCCATGGTGACCACTTGATCAAAAATTCCAAACCAGCCATGACCGTTCAATCCAAGGAATGAGGCTGTATACTCCCATCATTCTTACTCAAACTCATGCACACACACTCGATTGAACCCTAGTAGCCAGAGAAAGGAATCCCAGAGCCATTTCTAAAGTTTTCCAAGCTCCCCAAAATCTCTATTTTTGGTTTTGCGTGAAATCAAAATAGGGGAGCAAACCACTGATTCCCATTTCTCAATTTTGCAACCAAAGTGTATTTACCTTTGCACACACCTTCCTTGGAGTAAATTGAGCAAGAATGAATCCTTTCCCAAGCTTCTCGACTGTCAGAGGGTGGAGTTCGATCAAGCCTGATCACCTTCATCTAGCACTTTGGTCTTTCGAGCAGACCACACCAAATCAAAGCTCGTGCGGATCAACAGAGCTTCATTTCTACCAAACAAAGCTTTCTCAATTGTTGGAACTGCCAATCACAAGCTCCAGTGAGGTATGCCATTGAAACGAATCCTTGAATGAAAATAGGTTGGTCTTTTGTGAAAGAAATTTCCATTTCATGTGTTTTCCACCATTGGATTTGATTGTCATGCTTTCCCAAAGGTGTGAGATCATTTTCATCTTCATCTGAGCTCAGGTGAGTTTGGATCGAGCAGTCATTGATGGACGATAGCCATCCTTCATCGCCAGGGAGAAGATAGATCATGGACCGTCCATCCTATGTGATTGGGATGGACGATCCTGATCAGATCACACTTAGCGCCATTGATTAATCCCTCAAATCTATAATTTTGATCATGGTCGTCCGATCTTAGATCAGATGGTCCGTAGAGATACTGCGTGCACCTCCATCCGAGTCAGCACTTAGATGTGACAACTTAAATAGTGAATCCCATCATGCCATATGGAAAGTAAGCTATGTCAACCGCCACATGGCCCGATAGGATTAAGGCTCTAAATAGGTAAATTGGTTTCTAATCTTAAAACTTCCTAAATTCATAACTAATTCTAGAAAAATCCAAAAAAAAAAAAAACAAACTCAAGCTCATGTTAAAGATATTTTAGAGTAGAATCTAAGAAAATTATTATTAATTAATTTTGAACAGTGAATTTGGCTTAATTAAGGTTTAATTGGAAAGGTAATTAGCCTAATTACTCCCCAATTAACCATCCAATTAATCTTAAGCTTCTTATGCATGTTTAGGGGGATGACTTCTGCCTCCTCTATTTTTCTGGGATATTATTGCCTGCTTAATTGGGAAAATCAATGAATTAAGCCTTAATCATTTTCATAATATCATTAGTGATAATTAAGAAACTGAACAATAAATTAATCAATCAATCAAGCTTATTAACCTCTATTAATGATGATGAGGTCTAGGAACTCTTCCAATCTTTTCTTTAAGCCTTCTCTAATCCCTCTTAAGTAATTAATTAATTAACACCTCTTAATTAATTAATCAACAAAATTAATCAAAATCCAAATCATACTTGAACCTTAATCAATTAATTGAGTGGATTTAGCAATTCAGACTTGGTCTCCTTTCTTTGCCTCTTTCTCTAAGCCCATCTCACTTTAGTTGATTAAGGCTAATTAAGGTTTAATTAATTAATTAATTAATTAATAAACTTAATAATTCAATTGAATCTATTTCTCTAACCTAATCTTGGGTAGCTCTTTGGGTGTTCAATAAGCCAAAGAGGGAGATAATGAAATTATGGTTAGCTCATATGTGTGAGAAAACCATAAAAGTAGTTAGGTGAGATCCCTTAAGCTTAATTAACTATTAATCATGAGCCAATTGCATTAGGCCCCTGTCATTTCTTAGGATCATTGCAAATTTACTTTCTATGTGGTTGCATAACAGGTTGGCTCATTATTAATTACTTAATTAATTTAAGGTGATGTAGGTAAGGGTTAATTAATTCATTTAATTCATACCCTAACCTAATTAAGTCATAAAATCAACTTAATTATTTCTTCCTTAAACCAAAATTAACTCACACATGGGGAATGGGATTAATACTAGCGAACCCCTTTCACATTTCCTAAATGAAATCAAACTTAAAATGAAACGAAATTAAAGAAACTTTGATTTATTTTAAGTGGCTTTATTTAATATGATTGTCCTAAGGACTTAATTGGATTTGAATGAAATCACATGCTTGTATCATTTCATTTCTTTCCATCCATTTTAAATATTTCGTACTATATGTAATCATGCATTCATTTGTTTCAAAATTTATTAAATGAAATGGTTTATTTTATGTCAAATTGCATGTTGATTTAAATTAAATAGGTGTGTCTATTATGACTATTAAATCAAAAATTATTTTCAAAAGCCTACAAATCAATTATAATATATGGAGTGATGTTAATTACAAATAACTATGAGCTTACATGTGTTGATAATATATGATATACAATGTGAAGTTCTCTTTCCTTACCTTACATGGATTCATATAGGATTCACAAATGTATAGTTCATTTGAAAAGAACACAACAGTTGCCTAAATCCACTCCTATGCATTTCCATGTTAAGACTTAGGAAGAATTTCATATCACATACGTAAATCACATTACCAAATCAAATATAATTTCTTATTCTTGTGGTTTTTTTGTACATTCATATGTATTTGAGAAAAAGTGGTATATCAGTTTGGACATCTTGAGGCTGTGAGGCTTTAAGTAGACCTAAGTAGGTCTTATACCTTATGCTCCTGGTGTAGAAAATAATGGCACTGTACTCACTTAAAACTCTTATACATGTGTATATTTGATGTGGCCAATAAATAAGAATCATCAATCATATAATCAAATCAAACATAATTTCTTGCATGACTTCTTATTCTCGTGGTGCTTTTTGTACATTCATATGTATTTGAGAAAAGTGATATATTAGTCTGATAATCCTGGGGCTGCGAGGCTTTAAGTAGCCCTAAGTAGGTCTTGTACCTTGTGCCTTTAGTGTAGAAAATAATGGCACCGTAATCACTTAAAACTATTATGCATGTGTATGTGTGATGTAGCCAATAAATAAGAATCATCAATCATATAATCAAATCAAACATAATTTCTTGCATGACCTCTTATTCTTGTGGTTCTTTTTATACATTCATATGTATTTGAGAAAAGTGGTATATTAGTCTGGACATCCCGAGGCTGTGAGGATTTAAGTAGCCCTAAGTAGGTCTTGTACCTTATGCCCCTGGTGTAGAAAATAATGATGTCGTACTCACTTAAAACTCTTATACATATGCATGTATGATGTGGCCAATGAATAAGAATCACAAAATAAGTAAATCAAATATAACTTTTGCATGGGTTTTCCTATCCTTATAGTTGCTTGTACATCTACATGTATCTAAGAAAGTGGTATAGTAGTTTGGACACCCTGGAACTGCGAGGTTTTATATAGCCCTAAGTAGGTCTTGTACCTTACGCCCATGGTGCAGAAAATAATGGCGACATACTCACTTAAAACTTTTATACATGTGAATGTGTATTTAGCTAATGGATGAAAAACCCATATTTTCTATAAGAAAAGGCATGCATTCATAATTCAATTAAATTAAATATTTGAATTCCAAACATACTTCTTTGCATTCATCATTAAAGCATGCTAAGATTTACATGGCATGTATAAGTACGCTTAAGATTATTCATATGCATGATATACATGATGGAAAGAAGTAAATGAACATGTGTTATGTGATAGTAATTCATTGTAATTAATCATAAGATGTCTTTCTTATTGAATAGGGTCATTTAGAACCTAAACTTAGGATTAATTAAGACATATAATAAGCTATTCATTAAAGAAAATTAATCAATTTACTTGCTTTAGAAATGACTTAAGGTAGGGATGAAAAAGAGATTCCCTCTCTTTCTTCTCTTTATAAAACTTAGATGTTAAGTGTAGGCTATATGAAACAATAGGAAAACATTAAGTGAAATCTTCAAATCATTTAAGTCACTTAAAGAGAAATCAACCTTTTATAAATTAAATCCCTCACACTTAGAAAATTACAACTCTAAAGCCTAGTTAGGACATACCACAAGCTCTAATGCACATACATTAGACTAAGTCACCATTTCTAGCTTTATATTAGGGTGGTGCATGATTTGGTATATGCTTATTTTGTGATGTATGGTTTTTAGACTGGATGTTAAGGTGTATGTGTGTAGTCTGGATGTTAGGTCGATATTAGCCTCATTATGCTTTCTGTAGGGGGTTGTCCTTAAGGGGCCATTAAATAAAAATATAAATTTCTTTTTGTTGTGCAGGTTGATGAACCTCTAAGCATAACTCAAGTTAGGATAGGTGGGCTTGGTTACCTATGTGTGGTGTGCTAAGTCCAAATTATTCATATAACTGCTTGGGTTGTATGGTGTGTTTAGCTAACATTTATTTTTTAGGTGTAGCTAGATTTACTTTCATTCTTTTAATGTAATTTTGTATTAGGATTAGAATGAATGTTATGGGGGGATTAGGATGATCATTGGTTATAAAACCACGTCTTATGTACCATGTGATGCCTTTGGAGCAACCATATTCAAATCAAGCTAAAAGGAAGAAAGAAATGAAGAAAATCAAAATGAAGAAATCAAAATGAAGAAATGAAGAATGAATAATGAAGAATGAAGACCTCCCATAACGTTCATCATTTGTAATTATTCTTTTGTAATCTGGGTTGTATAAGGGTAGGGCTAGGCTACCCACATTTTTTTCGGGTTGTATGGCAGTACTCGACTGCATCAGCTATTTATTCTTCTACGATAGCTTTATAAAACTATTTGATATTTTGTTTAGCTTGTGCATTAGAAAAAGTATGCCTTTTCATAGTTTATTTATGATTGGTGATTGTTATATGGCCTGGATGCAATTAGGCTCTTAGGATAAAAATAAATTTTCTATCCCACTAACAAACTCATAACTAAACTTTTAAAATAACTCATAACCTCACCTAAAGCTTATGAATTAAATTAAGATAATAAAATATTTAGTAACCCCATAGCTGGATGTTATATATTTAACAATACGCATATCATATTATTTCACTCATGATTATAGAGGGCTTCCATCTATGCTAGATAGAATGGGCTTAACCTTAAAGAGCCTATGATGGAAGAACACATCTTTCTCTTTTAATTTGGCCCATAATCAACTTCTCATGCATTTATACATGCAAAATCCCGTAACTCGTGTCAAAATAAAATGTCCAAAATTAAATAAAATTTGATAAAATTTGATAAAATTTGCTTTAGATTTAAGTCATTATTCATACCCTCATGCTCTTGTCTCTTAAGGAGTGGGTTTAAAAATTTAGTTTCTTTTCTAAATAATAATAACCTAGCCATCTTGCAAAAGCATAAGACTTGCCTACATGGATTTAAAGCGTAGGAGGAGTTAGCTGGCTAGTACTCTAGGTGGTTATAAGTCCAGTAGTCAGGTGGTTTATCTTCTCTTGTGGAGGTAAACCATATACTCATTTTGCCTTAGATTTAGGTCATGCTTTGGCACTCACCAAAGCTCCCTGAATTTAAGATCCAAGGTTGCTTTTTCTCTTTGGGGCTACAAGTATAAATCCTCACCTCTTAGGCATTTCCACAATCTAATATTGTGGAATTATAAGTCCTAGATTTCTAATAAAATTATAACTTAAATAAATAAATCCCCTTAATTTCAAATATATAAAGCACAACCATAGGATAGATTAGAGTGCTCACTAGGCTTCCTAGTATCATGAACACTTCCTACTCATCTTCTTTGGTTTCGATAATAACTTTTCCCTTTTGATCTCACCCACTTGATTTTCTAAATTACAACCAATTTATTGATAGTCTTATCTTTAAATTCTTTGGAGACAATAATTATTTACTTTAATCAAGAGTATTCTTAAGGGATCCATTCTTCTTAAGATGTAATTAACTATGGGGGCTTGCTCCCATAGGAAACTTTATTAACCAGTTTAAGTAAACCCTACTTATTCATCAATGTAAAGTAGGGAAAAAATCTCTGATATATTCGAAGACCCATCATGCCTTAGGAGTCCTTATTAGGTGATTAGGTCCATTGTAGGGTAGTGACTTCTATATTTTGAGATAGTATATTATTCTTTAATGTCGTACCCGATCACCTCAATAAGTACACCCCCAGATCTGTGTGGTCTCCTCCTATCAATGAAATGAACTCCAAAAATAAACTCCACAAGCCATTATTAGCCTAATAATATTTTTTATAGGGGATTATGCTAAAGGGGCGGCTGAAATAATAAATATATATAAATGCTTTTGCTTGCAGGTTGCTTATTCCCCTTTATAAAATCCATATTAGGAGAAGTGGACTTGGTTACCCATGTACAGGGTGCTAAGTCCAAATTTATAGAATATAAATACTTTATTTGAATAATTGTCTAGCAAACATCTATTTTGTAAAAGTAGTTAGATTTTATTTTCCATAAACATGTAGTTTGTAATAGGAATTAGGCTTAGTGTTATGGGATTTAGGATGAGCATTGGCTAGAAGGCAAAAGACTTGGGAGGCTTTGTGAAGCTTGGAGCAAATCCAAATTAAAAAGGAGGAAAGGAAGAGCAAAGAATGAAGACCCATATAACATCCATTCAATTATAATTGTAATATTCTTTTATGATCCATGTTGTATAAAGGTAGAGCTCGGCTACCCAACTTCTTTTATTTTTCCGGGGTGTATGACTGTATGTGGTCACACTGGTGTTTTATTCTTTTACAAAATTTTGAATAATTTATTATCATGTTTAACTTATGCAATAGAAATAACATTTTTTTCATAAGTTTCTTAAGTTTAATGATTGAATGTGTATCCTGGATGCGGTATGCTCTTTAGGATAAAAATTAATATTTCCACCCTCACTAACAACTCATAACTAAATTTTAAATATAACTCATAATCTCATTTAAAGCCTAGGTTATAATCAATATAGTTAAAAGATTTAGCAACCCCTGTGCTGAATGTTGAATGTTCTGATATCATTCATATCATCTTGTCTCGCTCTTGAATTGGGAGGGTCTCCATTCTTGCATGATTGAGGAATGGTTGTCTTTAAGGGCATCCCTTGTGGTGGACAACACCTCCTCCCATTGATTTAGCCTATAATCAAATTTCATCATGCATTTAGCTATAATTATCCAAAGCTTTTGTCCAAATGAATGTGTCAAAATGATGTAAAGAATTGTAAAATTTTGCATTTAATCTTAATCATGTCTTCATGCCAATCATGATCTAGTCTATGAGGGAGTGAGTTTAGGGCTCTAGTTTCCTTGTTAATTATATAATAGCCTAGCTATCTTGCACTTACATAAGACTAGCCTACATGGTTTTGAAGTATAGGAGGTGTTAGCTGGCGACCACTCCAGAAGGTTGTAAGTGCAGAAGAGTCAGGATGGGTTTATCCTCCCTTGTGGAGATAAACCATTATGTCCCATTTTTCAATTAGACTTAGTTCATGCTTTTAGCTTGTGCTAAAGCAACTTAGATCTAGGATCCGATATTGCTTATTTCCTTTGGGCTATGAGTATAAGTTCTCACCTTTTAGGCATTTCCATAATCTTGTGTTGATGGACTATAAGCCTTAGCATTCTAATAAAATTTTAACTCAAGAAAAATAAACTATCTCTTTCAAATAAATAATGCCTCACTATAGGGTAGACTGGAGTGCTCACTAGGCTTCCAAGTATCATGAGTAATCCCTACTTATCTTCTTTGGGAATCTAAAAAAATGTCTTTCAAATTGAACTTTCCCACTTGATTTTCAAAAAATTCCTAATTCTTTGATAGTCTAAACTTGAAATCTTTGGAGATATTTATTGACTAGTTTAATCAAGAGTTTTCTTTAGAAATTTTCATTTTCTAGGATGTAATTAACTATGAAAACTTGCTTCCATAGGGAACTAAAGAACCCATCATAAAATAAACCCTACCTTACTTTTCCATTTAAAATGAAGGAAATGTCTCTGGTATATACAAAGACTCATCTGCCTTAGGAGTCCTTATTAGGTGATTAAGTCCATTGTAGGATGATGTTTTCATCTCTCGAGATAGTACATCATATCTTAATATCGTACTCGATCAGTTCAATAAGTACCCCCTAAGATCCACATGGTTTCCCAATGATTCCAAATTAAATCATAACATACAATAAGTGGTCTCCTAAGAATTAAAATGTGCTCTCTAACTTGAAAGCTCTCAGGCGGGCTAACTTATTATGAGATTAAACCATCCTTACTTTATATAACTCAAGGTTCTGTTACATCCGAGGTGTCTCTCTTTAAGACCTTTGAGTTCTTCCAACCATAACTTAGTGTTTTATTCTGTTGTGATTTTACTGTTCACTGATGGGAGTTGGACCAAGAGGGAGAATAACATTATTCATACATTTCTTAAATTAAATCATATCTTGTTGAAATTTCATTTGGCTTGCTGAAATCATTATTCATACTTGAAGAAAAGAGGTTTTAGTGTGAAATAAAACATTTATACATTGTTATGTTAAATCAACCATTAAATTTAAAATCAACCTTTGTTGAAATTTACTTTGTTGGATAATGGACCTTTCTCTATTCAGGTAAAAATCTTTTTTGCATTAGTTTAGTATTTGCATTCAATTAAACAATTTGCTAAAACTATTTATAAAAGAAAAAAAGAATAACTTGTCATTTCTCATAAAGTTAAGTGATCCATTTTATTTAGTTAAATTTCTTACAAGTTGATAATTTGTAAGGTGATCATTTTGAGTTGTAAGATTACCATTACTAAATATTTTGGGATTCGATTGTGTCAAAATTTATAGTTATTATATTTTTTTATGGTTTAAAATTTTTCTTTTATTGGGGTTGTACTCACCCCATTGTAAGAGAATAGCTGATTGTTATTGGGGTTGAACTTGTCATGTTATAAGAGAGTATGTCTTGTAATTAATTTTTGAATGGGATATTAAAATCCTAGTTGAGGTGGCTAGGAGTGGATGTTCGCCATTTTGGATTTTTAGCTGATTCACATAAAAATCTAGTGCATGCTACCTCTCTCTTTATTTTTTTGTACTTTATTTTACTCTCTATGATTCTTGGTTAATAAATATTATAAATTACAAATTAAATTTTATTCTAAAATAAATTTTATATTAAAAATAAAATTTTAATTTGCTCAATTTACCTCTTTCTTCGGTGCCATAGTCACTCACAATTTGGTATCAAAGCTTGGTCTTTATTAATGGGTTAACATTCAAGAGTAGGTCATTTTTTCACAACAGCATAAGGTTTTCCTAAGGTTTCACTACCTGAGGGATATTTGACTAACATGCCTCCACATCTTGATGGTGTACCATTTGATTATTGGAATAATAAAATTAGTATATTTTTAAGAAGTTAGTAGGCTTGTATGTGATATGTGTTGACACTAGTATCACACACCCATAATAGAAGTAAAAGGCATGAAAGTAGAAAAACATTTTAAGGAATGGACAATAGCTGACAAAAAACTTAATGAATTGAATGCTAAGGCATGCAATAGATTAAATTATGCTTTATTACCAAATAACTATATGAGAACTTCTATGTTTAGCACAAAATAAGAGATCTCTGACAAAATTATTGAATCCATAAGTAATAATTCTATAACCTTAGATAAAGTTTTTAAATAGAAGGATTGAAACACAATTTAATTTCAATTACTCAATTTTATGATAAAAGTTTTAAACGTATCATTTCATGCACAATATTGTGTTATTAGAAATGATGAAAATATTTTATTTGTAGAACATAAACATATAAATAGTTATTTGATTGATTTAAATAATCCTTATTACACGAATTTAAATTGGCTATATTTTTACAGTATTCATGATGATATTTGACAATGGCATAAGAGATAATGTCATATTAATATGCATACACCCAACAAAATTGCAAAATTTTATTTACATTTGGTTCTCTTAAATTGAATTTTCATTCAAATTATATTTGTGATGCATGTGTTCATCGTAAGCATTCTAAAAATTTTTTTAATCAAGAAAATATTGTTTCCACATCTAGACTATTAGAGTTGTTACAATTGTATTTCTTTATGATTGTGGAAGACTTTTGAGAAATATTCGAGTTTGTTCTTAGTTAATAAGGATGATATTTGTTGACCTCACTTTTAATAAGATTAACACCTATCCTATTTAGATATAGGCTTCCATCTTAGTACTAAGACTTCCTCACTTAGGGTTAAGACAATGCTGGTGATTAAGGGGATGCACGATCTCAAAGCTAAAACTTAGTCAACCTTAGGGTTAATTCATTGGACTAGTGGAGCTCACCTTGCTTGACAAACCCAAACCCCTACATGTCAAACTAATTTTATTCTAAATCATTCTTAATTCAAATACAATCTAAATTGAACAAGATGAAAACACAAGTGGTTTCAAATGAGATAACTAACTCATTTAGCATAAATTGGCCCATTTGGCCCATTTAGGTTACATTGATTTTAACCAATTGATCACATGACACCCAAAATACTAATTATACTCAAATTTTACCCAATTGAGATCCAATTTAACCAATCATCTCAATTGACCTAACTTGACCTATTTGGGCCTAAAGAGGCTAAACCCAAAATTAACCCCAATCATTTGAAATTGAACCTACCCAAATCATTTAAAATTTTAATTGAACTTGTTTAAATCTTAATTAGAACCTAATTGGGCTAATTGGCTCATTTAGCTTAAGAGAGCCTAATTGGACCTAATAGGGCCAAAATATATTTCAATATGAATCTAATATAAATTGAGCTAATCCAAGTATTCCAAAATACTTCAAATTAAGTTTTGAACATAACTCAATGAACAATTGAACTCAATTTAGTCAATTTGGCCAAATTAGCTAATTTACCCAACTTAGCCCAATTTGATCCATGTGAATTACTTTAAGCCTAAATCTAGCTTAACCTAAATTGAATTAAACTAATTACTCCTACATATTTTAAATTATCATTTGAATACACTTAATTCTTTTAGTTTAATTTGGCCAATATATATCCTCACCAATAAAATAGTGAATTTAAATTGACTCAATTAGATCAATTTAAGTCAAACCTAAAATAAACCCAAATTAATTATAATCAATCAGAACCAATCACTCTAAATAGCTCATTAAAGATGATTGAAGCCTAATCTAAACTCAAATTGGTTAAACTAACCCATTGGACTTAACCCAACCCATTTGGTTTTAATTAGGTCAAGTTGGATTTAAGTCAACCCAAACCTAACCCAAATAAAATCCAATTATAATCAAGTCAAATTGAACTCCCTCAAAATCTTAAAATCATTGTGTAAACTTATTCACAATTAATCCAAGCCTAATTTAAGCCTAATTTAACTAATTGAGTTGTTTGACCCAAATTAAGCCATATAGCCCCCACTAAGCCCAACTTGAATCTAATCAAAGTCATGTCAAATTAAACTAGCTTAAAGGCATAAAATTATTATATCAACTCATTCAAAATTAGTTCAAGCTCAAATTGAGCTTAATTTTGTTATTGAACCTAATTAAACCCATCTTTATCAATTCAGCTATTTAACTCAATTTGACTTATTTTAGGTCAAATTGAGTTATCTTAGGATTAAGTTAAATTAAGTCAAGTTAATTAATCATAACTGATGTAAATTATTGATTTACCATAATTTAAACTTAATTTTAAATCAATTTGGTATATAAGACTCACTTGACTCAATCTAACTAAATTTAGGTTAAGTTGAGTGAACTCAAATTTTGACCCAAAATGAATCTCTCACTTCCCCATACCCCAAATCCAATTAAAATTTAGTTATGATACAAGAATATACATGCTAAACATAATATAATAAAAAAGAGGGAGGCAAGTATCAGAAAGAAATATACATCTTTTCATATGGGAGGCATAAAAAAATTGTTCTTACACGCCTCTTCTTTTTTCTTTCTTAACACACTCAACCACTCCCCACAATAAATATTAGCACCCCCTCTCCCTCTCCCCCTCCTCCCCACCATCAATAGTCACACCTCATCCATCATCTTTCGTGGGGATTTTTTGCCAGATAGAGAAAAGGGAAGAAAATAGGCTTAACATCTCTTATTTTTGGTATTCAACACCTCTCTGCCTCCAAAGAAGTAAGACCAAACCATACCCCTACTTTCACACCCATAACAACATCAAATCAAGTATATTTTAGTGAATTAAAATTATGGTCAGCAGTGAGGATGATCCAAAAGAAGGCACAGAAAGAAAATCGTGTGAAATCTTTGCCCCAAGGCAAGGATCAAGTTCAACACAAGAAGTCCACACAACATTGGTTTGAGCGAGGCAATGTTTAAAAAAACTTTAGGCAAGCCATATGTCCTAATGTTTAATAAAAAAGTAATGTAATTCTAGAATTTTCTCATAGATTCCAATTGCACTTTTTATTTTAAACATCCCCAATAGTAAATAAAGAGATTTCTTACAACGGTCTCTTAGAAATCACAAAATCCAATGGTTTTATGGTGGATTCCATCCACCACTCTCTCTTTGGTCCACCTCCCATGAGGAAGACAACCTCTTGGATGTTCATTCTACTTAATTAAAGTAGTGACAATGATTAGATCCTCATTTTTGATATATTCCATTAGATTTGACCCAAAATTTTAAAAAATCATAATAAATAAATTAATTAACCAAAAAATGAAAATAAGCTCTCAATAGATTTGTATTTGCAGAGAAATCAAATGAACCCAAAATTCTCAAATTTGGTTGCATATTTGCAAGTAATTTGAGTTTAACTAAAAATTATATTTCTTTAATTACTCCTAAAATTTTAATCCAATCAAGTTGAAATTTTTAGTGGCTAAACTTAATGTCATTCCTTACCTACTATAAAATCTTCAAATCAAATAGGTTGCTGGTTCAAGAGTTATTAATTTTTTAAATTAATTAGCTAATGTTGAATAAATAATTAATTAAGAATTATAAAAATTATGAAAATTTATTATAATATGTCAAATCATTTTAATAAACATCAAAGAAATAAAATTAATTAGACTATTTGATTTTGATTAAAAAACAAAAGTAATTAAATTAAGGTTTAATTAAGCACTAATTAATTAACTTAATTAGCTAAAACTTCAAAAATACATATAAAATCAATAAAAAATTTAAAAAAGCAATTGGTGGCTTGGTAGAAAGCTTAACTAAAGGAGAATAAGAGAATTATAAAAGCCATAAATTTTAATAAATAGACAGAGATTAGTTAGGGTTTGAATATTTTCATTAATGCTAAAATTAAACACTAATTACTAGGCCAAATGACTTGAAATTTTTTATGAATATTCCATTGGTTGACCTCTACCTCCCATAACTATGTCAAGCCAATTGGGTGAGTTGATTGGGAGATGTGTATTTTCAAACCATAATTAGCCATTATGGCTATTTGTTAAATTAATAAATCATGATCATTATAAAAATTAATTTTTATGCCTAGATATGTTGGTTTAACCCATTGATGATTAGATAAAATTATTAAGACCACTTCTCGTAATTAAATTTTAAAGTCATTATGAAGTGGATTTTATTAATTAAATAATTAACTAATTTCTCTAAGACATAGAAAATTCATAACTATTTATGTATATCTCCAAAAAATTATGATCAACTCCTTTTTCTGCTTAGCTAATCGAGAGGTTTTCAATGAAATTACAATATCCAATTGGTTTAGGGTATTTTGAGTGTAATTGATGATTTGGAGTTCTCCTAATTTATTTAATTAAGCATAAAATATAAGCTTAACTGTATTAGAACTTTGAGATATATTTTATTTGATAATAGTGCATGATCTACAATTTTTCCAAAATATTTGGGATTATATTTGATGTCTAATTAAATTTTAGGGCTGCTTTTGGGCTTAATTGGCTTAATTAATCATTTAATTATAGAACAAATATTTAATTAACTTTTAAATTGCTTTATGAATAGAGAGGGATATGAGATAATTTTATAATATTTGTTCTTCTCTAATAAGCCTAACTAACTTTAATATTAGTATATTAATTAAGAAAGCTTCACTAGGTTTAAATGGTCTTATTCTTATACAATTAGCCTTAGGATTAATAATTTAAGTTACTTTGTGGCTTTACTTACTATGCTCTATCAACTTGTAAATCTATACTTAAGTTATATTCATTTGCACTCATATTTAAAATCACAAATATTTAACAAAAAATCATATTAATCATTTTATTATAATTAATAAATCATATATATATATATATATATATATATATATATATATATATATATATATATGTTTTAAATTAATAAAAGTAAGAAAAATATACTAGCCATATGTATTCTTAGTATACTCTTAAGGTATATAGTCTGGACACCCGGGGGCAAAGGGCCACTAGTTTGACAAAGGTTTTTGATACCTTGAGTTCTTGGTTTAACAATAGCACATACCTAAAGATTTGTAAACTAAAATGTATATCTAACCTTAATGTTGCCTCCTCTTTTACAAGATACATATGCATCCATTGATTGGCATTTTCTTTTAAATTCAAATGTATGTGTTATATCAGGTAATATAAAATGAGTAGAGTATCATTCCAATGTGGATTAAGAAAAATTTTTTATATTAATTTTATATTAAGTTAAATACTAATATTTTTAAAACTTGATTTCTCTTCAATGAAATATAGAGTGCTTAAGTCATATAACTATTTACTTTTTTATCAAGAAAATATTTTTATTAATAAGACTAATTTTTATATTTTATAGCAAATATACGTGTTGTTCTTAATTTTATAAATAATACTCTAAATTTATAAAATTTTTAGATTATGTTTTAGTAAATTAAGTGTCAATTAGAAAAATATGCTCTTGTATAGACAAGTATAACCAAATCAATCCCTTTATCTAATTTTTTTGTATAGTGCCAAGTAAATTTTGATTGGTTACATTACCCATATTTCTCTTGAAATGATTGGAATCCTAAAATTAGACATATGTTTAATGGCTGTCAAGCACTTTAGGACTATTTAGCACATTGATGACTATTTATTACAACTGTTTGCCTTTTCCCTAATTATTCTTCTAAGACTCTGTCGATATATCTAGATCACACTTATTTTAAACTTTGTAATTAGCCAGATCACAAGCAAATAAAGCATAGAGAAAAGAAAAACACTAATTTTATAAAATGCATGAATAATTTTTTTTTATATTAATCCACAAACATAGTTTAATATAATACACAACATAAAAAAACTTGCATGAATTCAGAGCACTTTATAAGATTAATGCTGCATAGTAAAGAAGAAGAAAATCTCATTAAACATTGTAAAATCTAACATATGATAACCATGGAAGAAATAAAAGAATGCATCGAGTAAGTTTCCTTAGCCCACTCTTCGTGATCCTCTACTTTCTCATGAAAACAGCTAGCAACCCCATTAAAATTTTTTTGTTTTGATCTCCTTCTTCACCACATGCTTAAGAAGAACATAATACCATACTACCCACATAATACTCTAACAACACTTGAGTGTAACTCTCCAAGAGCTTTACAAAACTCACACACACTTACACTACACTCCACCACTTGTCAAAAACTCTTAAAAAGCTCTTGAACAATTAGAAAAGCCCCCTATTTTAATAGCTTCATAGAAGCACTTATCAGTTATTCATTGGCTTCTATCAAAATTGCCTCAAAAACTATTGAAAATAGTCACAAAATTGACACAAATCTATTCTGTTAGTTGTAGATCTATAGTGTGTTGATGCGACATTAAAAGTGGCATGGTGGCACTATGTATGCTACCATTGGTTCATAATTTTTGCCTTTGATATAACATTACGACATTGCTGATGTGGTGCATAGGCACTGAGCTTACTGTCAAAATCTCCCAAAATGAGCCTAATCCAGTGCCACAGAGCTATTGTTATATTGCATAGGAACTGACCTTGCTGTCGATTTGGTCTTATAGAGGCCATTTTCATCAACGAGCAGTGCTGCTTTGGAAATGCTATGACACCATGCCTAAATTTCTTCTTTTTTATATTTTGAGAATTTTCCTATTTCAATATAAAATATATTAAAAATTAACATATTTTAACATATAAAACTATAGCAAAGGCATGAAATTTTCATAATTTTAACACTTATCATCCATGTAGTTGTATGTGCATGTACACTATTTATGTAAATCATTAATTAAGGTCAATATAAAATAAAAATACACATACATGAATACATGGTTGAATTAAACATAAAAAATTAATATATAAATTAAATCAAGTATTTTAAAATAATGAATTAATAACATTTGAAAAAAAACAAGAAAAATTATATTAAAGAGAGGGAGACGTTAAGTAATGTCATTAGGTGAACTTTAACTAAAACTTATTAATCTTAAGATGTTTTCTATGCGATTATAATTTTATTTAAACCAATTTAGATTTAAAACTAAATTAAAAATCTAATGCTTCACTAAGATGATCAAAAGTCATAAAATTCATCTATCTAAATTTAACCTTAGGAGTAAGATGTTGAAGTGGGATGGGTTCCACCTTAAATGGGATTCATCACCATTTCCACATTATTGAAATTGTTGATTCCAAGTTTAAGCCTATGTATAATTTATAATATAAAATTAACATTTAAAATTATAATTACTTAAATTGAAACCACCTCTTGGTTAATAAATTAAACTCTTTATTTAATCAAGGACTTAAACATTAAAGCCTAGTCTTATCACATCACACAAGCCTTTGCACACACTTTAGAATTTTAAGCCACCAAGCTTATAATTAGGTTGTCTAGGGTTTTTGTATGGATTGATTATTTCTATTTTGTGGTGTACTATTTTAGATTGAATATTAGGATTGCTTGTGCATAATTTCTAATGACAAAATGATATTTTTTAGTGTAATATTATTTTCTACAAGAGATTATGCTTGGTAAAAAATGGGCCACCATAATAAAAATTGATAAAAATATTTTTGCTTATAAGTGTTGCTTTTAAGTGAAGTTCTTAAGTGCCCTATAAAGGAAAGCCCTTATAGTTAATTACATCTTAGGAAAAGTAACATTCTAAGAATGCTCTCGATTAAAGTGAGTGGCTAATATCACTATTGATTTTAAGGTTTAATATCAAAGGATTGGTAATTTTGGAAGTAAGTAGGAAAGCTCAAATACAAAGAGTTATTGATAAAGTCCAAAGTAAGATAACTAGGAAGATCTCATGATATTAGGATGCTAAGTGAGCACTTTTGTCTATCTTATGATGAAGCTTTATTTTTTTTTGAAATTGGGAATTATGATTATTTAAGTTAGCATTATATTAGAGAGTTAAGACTTATATTCTAATAATATAAGATTATAAAAAAATATCTAAGAGGTGAGAATTTATACTCATAGCAAAAGAGAAGAAAGCTACCTTCGAACCTATGTCTAAAGTGCTCTAGCACAAGCTAAGAGCTTGACTTAATTCAACTTGGGGAAAAATAAGATTTGTTAATTCACTTTCACTAGAGAGAGTAAACTTATCTCAACTCTTATATACTTAAAATCACCTAAAGTGGTTGCTAGCTAACACCTCATACATTTTAAAATCATGTGGCTATGTCTTATGAATACAAGATAGCTAATTTATTATTTATTTATGAAAAAGAATCTAAGAGTTTAAACTTACTCCTTAATAGCCTAGGTCATGATGGGTATGAAATCGTGTCTTAAACTAATGTAATAAAATTACATATTTTATTCATTTTGACTCATCGATTTACCTCAAGTTTTGGTGACTACACCTATATGCATGATGAAATAAGGTTATAAGCTAAATTAGTGAGAAGGGTATTCTTCACTCAAAGGGTTACTATTAATGATTCTACACTCCCCTTATTGTGTAATTTGTGAATATCATTTATCTTTAAAGATGGAGAGTTATATGCATGCATGGTGTTATCCACATTCATCATAGACTTAATAATTTCTAAATATTTTAGTTGATTAATGCATAAGCCTTAAGATGAGCTTACAACATATATTATTTTTAGTTAAAGTTGATTTTAAGTTGTGGTAGAAAATTAGATCATAAAGAACCTGATGAAATTCAGACCAATACAACAATCATAATACTTTATGATACATAAGAAATGTGTTCCATTTTTATTACAAAAATAAAGTAAACACATCAATCAATTAATCAAATTAAAAAATAATACTGCGGATCCACTAAATATAAGCTCAACCCTTCTACAACCTAGATTATAACTATATGAATAAAATTAAACCAAGACATGGGGGAACTCATCTCCATTTGTTCTTCCAAGATCCATAGATCCTCCTAAGCAACCTCTAACCTGTCTTAACCTATACTAATATAATATTATGAAATATTTATGCATATTTAAATTTGCAAAATAATGATTACTTATAACACACAAACACACCAAGAGGTTATATATTGAGCACAAAATGAAGTAAGCCAAAAACAAATTTTTATTAAAAGTGCAAGTAGCCTACAAGCAGTATATTATTATTTTTATTATTATAGTCCCTACCAATATTAATATCTATCCAGTCTTGTGCATCTACCTGTCTCCATAAAATAGAAAATTTAGAACATTACCTAAATCTGTGGCCTATCATCCTACCATCCAAGGCCATGAGATGAAGTTAGCTATAGTGTTTGAGTTATGGATTGGATGATAAGTTCAAAAATTTAAGCAAAAAGATGGTTTTGGTTCAAATGATTAGTGATTTAAGAGTGAAGTTTTAATTTACAAATTTAATTTTATTTGAATTAGACTTAGTGTTTTAGAGAATGAAAATTCATAAGCATCACTTTGGGTAAAACTTATTCCTTTTCAAAATCTTACCTTAAGGTTAGATCTAAAGGTGTATTTTATGATTTTCAATTTCTCTTAAGGAAGTTTTAATATTTTCTTATTAATTTCAAAAATTATATTAAGCTTAAATGCAATTTCAAGCATAAGAAAGACACTTTGAAATCAACATGGATAAGTAATGGGCTACATAATGATATCCTTCAACTCCTTATCACTTTGATACTTCATCTTTAAAATATTTATTTTCTCACTTTTAATATCTCATTTTAAAATAATTATGTACTTATTTTATTACTTTGATATTCTATTTGAAAATAATTATGCATTTTTATTATCATTTTAATAATTTTTTAAAATAATTGTGTATTTATTTTATCATCTTTAAAATTTTATTTTTTTAAATAATTGGGTGTTTTTTCATCATTTTAAATTTTTATTTTTTAAAAACATATTACTCTAAAATCATATATTTTTTTTAGTTATATATTTATTTTATCATTTTAATAATTCATTTCTTTAAAATAACAAGTATTTTTATGCATAAATACAAACATGAATATGGATGAAATAAATTTTGAAGTCCTTATGATATATGGTCTAAAAATAAATTATATTTTCACATGTATTTTTCTATTCCACTTCTTAGGTATGTGCCATTATTAAACTAGGTGAGGATGTATTTAAGACCTCCTTCGGACTAGTAGCCCTATGCCATAGGTGTCTAGACTATATACCTTCAAAGAGTATATATTATACACGTGAATTATATATATGGGGTTTTATTCACTTTTATTAACTAGATTTATAAATATATTTTTGTGTGATAAAAATATTATTATTATTTATATATTTGTTTTAATTTAATAGCCACATTATTTATATATATCATTCACTTAAGGACTTTAATTTTAAACATAAGTTGAATGATGAATGAATTAATTGCACATTTATAAGTGAATAAGGAGTATCAAATGGACATCAAAAAATAATCTACTTAGGCTATCAAACTCTATGGTCATTCATATGAAAATGATGACACTTAAGCTTAATCAAAATTTCTTAATTAATACATTTTAATTGCAGCTAATTAGATCAATTTTGGAGTGACCAAATAATAAAATTATCCCACATATGCCCTTTGGTTATTAATGAGATTTAAGAGTAAAAATGTGATTTTTATGAAATAAATATATTTCATAATTATTTAATTCAATTAATACTCAGGAGACATCAGAAATTATCTAAAATTATAAAAATAATTAATGAACATGCAAAATAAGATGAAAAATAAACATAAAAAAATTAAAATATTTGGGCTAATATTCTATAATTAATTTATTAAATAGGAAAAACTTTAAATAAGCAATTACTCTTAAAATACCTAAAATCATAGGAGCATTTTAATTTCATTGATTAACCCTCTATTAGTTGAGCATAAAGAAGGTATATTTATAGTTTTTTGAGATTTATGAAATTAATTGTGAAATTTCTCAATTTTATTTAAATTAATGCATTTTTAAGTAATCAAAATCACTTAATGGTGATTTTGTGAAATAATCAAAACCAGAGCTCCTAATAAATTTCTCTTATCACCATTACCCACTAATACAAGTTTAATTACTCATGATAATTTTCATAATTCAATTTATTTATTGAATAGACATTATTAAGTAAGACTTGAAAATATGAATTTTCTAATTTACTCATCTAATTGACTTGAAATAATTATGGGTGGCAGAGGTCATTTTGTTGAAATGTTCACTAAAAATCCCAAGTAAATTTTCCAAATAATTAAGATATAATTACATTTTTAAGAAAAATATTCATACCCTAATTGTCTCTATTTATTTAATAAAATTTGATGATTTTAATTTTTATATGTTATCCTCTATCTAAGCTTTCTAAGGTGTATTCATTTGTATTTTTGGATTTTCTTATAATTAGTTATAATTTTTTGAAGTTTTGGCTATTTAAATTTTTTAAAACCTTAATTAAAATTTTTACATAGTTAGCACTAATGTAGTCACGCTTTACGCATGGTGTCATGAAATTGATTATTAAATCAATTTTCTACTGCAACCAACTCGGATGGCAGGGGTCATAGATTCATCCAACATCATTTGATAAAAAATTGAATGACATTGATTAATTATGCAATTTTAAAAGAATTACATTCAAATTTCTAATATGAATTAATCACGACCATCCATTCTAATCATGCAAGATGGATGACCCGAGATTCGTTATCTTCCTCTAGAGAGAGATGAATGTTGTTCTTCTTTTATTACTCGATCTAATCTAGAAGGCTCATTTCATGGCAAAAATAACTCTAAAATGATCACAAAGTGAAAGTTTAAGGATTCATTCATCTTGATCAAGTCAAATTACCCAAAATTTTCATAAAAGACTAACACTTAGGAGATTTTATATAGTATTTAGAAATTTAACTCGTTAAAGCAAAGATCAGTGGTGAAATCAACTATGGTATCTTCACTTTAAAGCAAAGCCCTACTGCTGAAGTCACCCCTACCTCCTTATTGTTTGCTCCTAAGACTAAGCGCTACCATGAGTTCACCGAAGCATGATTAATATCTTATCTTTAGAGATCAAATTCAGTGTTTCTCGATTCATTCTTGCTTATCAGAGTGTGAGGAAGGTATGAAAGAGTTAATTAGACTTTGGAGAAGGTTTGGTGAGGTTGGGTGTTTGGAACGTTCAGGTAGAGAGTGAACTTAGTGTCATCAATGATGGGGTGTTTGAGAGGCTCTCTCTTGGGATGCTCTCATGGTGTGTCTGAAGTTTGAATGGGTGAGGTAGTGTATACCCTCATCCCCATATGAACAATCCATTTTGGTGGGTTCAGTCCATGGCAGCCATCGTGGCAGTGGGAAAGGTTAGAATTGGCTTTGGAGTGGTGAGGGTGACCTCCTCTAATGGGTAGAGAAGTTTGGTGGCCAATGGTGAACTGGATAGTGCATGGTTAGTGAACCATGGGCTGGCCATGGTGAAGGTGACCTTTCCTTGGTCAATAGCTAGACCAAATAGTGTTAGGTCAATTTTGGTTAGTTGGAGATAGCTCAAGACATGCTAAAGTGGTTGTTTAGCAAAAGAGTGGGGTTGGACTTCGCTTATTTCGAATTTTGTCCTATTTAGAATGTTGGGTCACTTGGTTTAGGCTGAACCAGGTTCATCTTAGGTTGGGTCCACTTGGGCAGGTCGAGGGACATGTGAGGATAAGTCATGCCAAATTTTGTTGGGTTTGAGCTTGATTTAATTAGGTCTGGGTCAGTTCAACTTATATAGGTTAATTTGGATCTATTTATATCAAGTTGATCAATTGACCAAATTGGGCCAAAGGGGCAATTGAGCTATGTTCAAATGATGATTTGAAACACATTGGTGCAATTGGTTTGATTAAATTTAAGTAGATTTGAATTTGGCTCATATGGGCCAAATGGGTCAAGGTGATGAATTTGGTCAAATTGGCCAAATTGGGTGTAATTGAGAGTTGAATCATCTTTAATTGTTCATTTGGAGTTGATTATATACTTTGATTTTGGTTTTGGCCAATTAGATTAGGTTAATTAACTTAACTTCAGTTGGCCATTAAGAAGTGTTCAATAATCAATTTGGAACTAATTGCAAGTGTCAATTCAATCAATTTAAATGAGTTCAAGAGTTCATTCAATTTGACCTTTAGGTTAAATTAGATCAAGTTGGGTCAATTAATTGAATTGACTTAATTGGGCTCAATTTGGTGTTGGGTGGTGATCAATAATTATTTTGAGATTTATTTCAACCAATGATTTAACCCAATTTGAGTTGGATCAAGATATGGCTCAATTAGACCCTTTAGGTCAAATTAGGTTAAATAAGGTTAAGTGGGTCAATTAGCCAAATTGACTTGGCTTGAATTGGATGTGAGAATATAGTCAATAATAATTTTGAAAGTGACTGTAGAGATTGGTTTGATTTGATTTAGGCTAAAATGGAGTTTGGATTAATTTGACCCTTAAAGTCAAATTAGGTTAAGTTGAGTCAAGTTGGCAAATTGACCAAATTGGATTACAATTGATCAAGAGGGATGCCCAAGCATGTAATTAGAATGATTATGAATCTTTGGATTGGCCCAATTTGGTTAGGATCAAATTGAATTTTATTTTGGCCCTATAGGGTTTAATTAGGTCAACTTGGGTTAAGTGAGCCAAATGGCCAAATTGAATCCTAATGAGGCTCAAATCAAGTTCAAATAGTATTTTAAGGAATTTTGGGTAAGTTCAATTTCAAATTATTTGGATGAATTTTGGGTATAGCCTTTTTTAGACCCAAATGTGTGAAATTGGGTCAACTTGGCCATATGACCAAATTGAACTTCGAGAGGGTATGTGTTGGATAGGTTTGGGGCTTTGAGTGCAATATGGTCTATTGGGTTTAGCATGTGGGGTTTGGTTTGAAGTCGAGGTCATTGGGCCTCATCTAGTCCAAGTCAAGATATAGCTCATGAGTTGAACCTTATAAGTTTTCTAGGCCTTGGGCCAGTGTCCCCTAGCCATTAGAAGTGTCTTAGCTCTAGGTGAAGAAACCTTAGTACCTAGATCGAGTCCTAGGTCTAATAAGTGATAAGTGTCAACCTCATTAAAGTTATGACGATAGCAAGACTAGAGACTATTAGGTTGTTCCTTGCATATGCTTGTTATAAGAATTTTAAACTCTTTTGGATGGCTGTCAAGGGTGTGTCCCTAAATGAGTTTTGTTGATCAAGATGTCTTATTAAAGCAACTCTAACATTTAAGAGCCTTGATTATCCTAATGTTTCTTTTTCATGTACTATGGAGTTATAAAGTGTAAAATAGATATCAAACTATTTTTTAAGTACATAGGTGATGATTTGATTATGATATAAGTATATATAAATGACATATTATTTGGAAGTATCACTGAATCTTTTTGTCATGATATCTCCCATGAGCTTGAAAGGTTTGGGAAGAAGAAAATAAAATCTACTAAAACTCCCATGAGCCCATCTAAAAAATTGGATTTAGATGAACCAAAAATATTTGTAGATTAAAAGCTTTATATGAGTATGATAGGTTCACTTTTATATTTTGCAAATAGTAGACTTAATATTATATTTATTTTTACATTTGGGAGCTCACTTTCAGGCTAGTTTGAAAGAATCATATTTAATTATAGTTAAGTGCTCTTTAGGTATTTGATAGACTCGTTTAGATTAAGCTTATGGTATTTTTAAAACTTCTTTTTTTTGTAATTTAGTTGCTTATTTTAATGATGACTTTATTCAATGCAAAATAGATTAATAAAAAGTCAAGCACATATTCGTTTATAGGGCCATCACTCGTGTCTTGTTTCTCTAAGAAATAAAATTATATGGCATTATCCATTGTTGAAGCTAAGTAAATAACTGTAAGTAGTTTTGTTGCTCATGTTCTTTGACTGAAATAATAATTAGAAGACTTTCAATTAAGCTAGATCACATCGTAATAAATTGTGAGAATACTAATGCCATTAGTTTAACTAAAACCTATATAGGACTCACAGACAAAGCATCTAGAAATCTGACACTATTTGTTTAGGGATCACATTCTTAGAAGCGATGTTAAATTTGATTTTATTAATATTGGTTTACAAATTGTTAATATTTTTTATATAATTCTATGTGATGAATTTTTTTGTACTTAAAGACACATTATTGGTATGGTATATTTAAATGTTTAAATTACATCATATTTCATTTTATATTGTTCTTATTTTTTTATGTTGATAAAAGGTTATGAAGTAAGTATGTTAGGTTCTTAAAATTTCTTTTTACATGCTTATACTTATAGGGAGCATATAAATATTTTTTATAAATTTGATTTAAAAAGTATGATGTAAGGTCTCTTTGTTCTTTCATCTACACACATTACAAACATAGGTTTGTCATTATAAAAAAAGGGGGAGAGTACTTATTCCATTTTCTTATGGAATCATAAATTTGATTTTATTGGTAACAAACATAAGTGTAGAATTACTAATGATTTATTTTGAGCATTTTAGAAAATTTATCAAACTCAACAAGATTCAACAAATGATAATATTAATTATATCCTCATGTCATGCTACTAATGTAAATTTATATATTTTTTCAAACTCTTTTTCTTTTAATTGATAAAATCTATTGAAACTATTCACATCATAATTCTTACAACTACTATACACTTTATTCAATTTATTTTTAAAGACATTTTTCTTTACTATATCTCTAGTTAGTAAGTGTTGTACTTTTTTCAAAACAACATTGTTAACAAATTCATTTAATTTCTCATGTATGCCCACAATCAAAAATTAGTTCTCTAATACTTTATTTACCTTACTTGGTTCCACTAACAAAATAACTATTTTATGAAACTCAATCTAGTATACCTAGCGCAATCATCTACTATAAAAAATTCATAAGATTTTCTCCTAAAGTGATAGTACTATGATAGATCTTTCTGAATTGTCTTTAGAGGTCAACATCTGGTAACCATCTTTGTAGTGTGAAATGATGATATAACAAATTCTTTTTAAGTAAAATGTATTACATGGATGATCAGTAGTGTACTCTAATATTATAATTATTTAACTAAGTATAGTTATGTGATTTTTTTAATATGCATGCTAGCATGATATCAGTTTTTATACCAAAATCAAGACTCATCTAATATATCTTTGTGGTGTTTTAATTTGGAGTTGTAGGGACACCACACAGATCTTAGAGTGAACTTATTGAAGTGATCAGGTGTGACATTAAGGTATGATGCACTATCTCAAAAGATAGAAACCTCATCCTACAACAAACCAAATCACCAAATAAAAGCTCTTAAGGCAGATAGGTCCACATATGTACCAGAGATCTTTCCCCTACTTTATATGGATAAGTAAAGTAGAATTTATTTTATGTTAGGTTCTTTAGTTCCCTATGGAAGCAAGCTTCCATAGTTAATTAGATCTTTGGAAATGAGAATTTTCTAAGAATATATTCAATTAAAGTAGTCAATAAATATCTCCAAAGATTTTAAAGCTAGGCTATCAAAGGGTTTGGTACTTTTAGAAATCAAGTGGGAAAAGAGCAAATGAGATGACTTATTTATAGATTTTATAGGAAGACAGGTAGGGAGCATCCAAGATACTAAGGAGCTTAGTGGGTGCTCCGATCTATCCTATAATGAGGCTTTATATTTTTGAAAGAGAAATTTTACTTTTATTTAAGTTCAGATCTTATTAAAATGCTAGGGCTTATAGTCTAATAACACAAGATTATGAAAATGATTAAGAGGTGAGGACTTATACTCGTAGAAAAAGAGAAATGAGCCACCTTGAAACCTAAATCAAGAGTGCTCTAGCACAAGCTTAGAGCTCGACTTAATTCTAATCGGGGAGAATGAGATATAATGTTTCATCTCCATAAGAGAGAATGAACACACCCCAACTCTTCTAAACTTACAACCACCTAGGTGGCTGCTAGATAACATCTCCTATGCTTTAAAATCATGTAGGCTGATCTTATATATATAAAAGATAGTTAGGATATTATTTAATTTGGAAGGAAGCTAGAATCCTAAACTCACTTCGTAAGAGACTAGATAATATTTGGTATGCAATTAGACTAATTTTAAAAATTTACAAGTTTTTGAATCATTTTGACACATTCATTTTAGATTAAAGCTTATGATAGTTATATTTAAATGCATGATGACATTGAGTTGTGAGTTAAATCTGTGAGAAGAGGTGTTCTCCACTACAAGGGACCACTCTCAAAGGTGAAGCTTGTCCCCTATCATGCAAGAGTGGGGATCCTTTCTATTCAAGAGTAAGATAATATGATATGCATATTGTCATAGCATACAATTTAGCTAAGGGGCTTTTAAACCTTTTATTATCTTTTTTATACACCTAGGCTTTAGTGTGAGATAATGAATTTCTTTAAAATTTAGTTATGAGTTATTTAATGAAGATTAAAATTTAACTTTTATCTTAAAGAGCCTATCACATCCAGGCCACACATCAAATCATCACACTTTTAGAAACCTATGAAAAACATGCCATTTTTATTGCACAATCTAAACATAATAATCAAATATTTGAATTTCATAAAAGAACAAAAGGTTAATGTGATCTGATGCCACTGTACACCCTGAAAAAAAGAAAAGCATTTGGTAGTCGAGCTCTACCCTTATACAACTCAGATTATAATTGAAAGTTACAATTAAAATAAATATTATGGGGGTCTTCAATCTTTTATTCTTCTTTTCTTTCCTTGGATCTATTTGCTATAGGCTTCAAAGGGCCTCCTAAGCCTTTGCCTTCTAGCAACTACTCATTCTAAACCCCATAACACTAATCCTAATCCTATTACAAAAATTACATTTTCATGAAAAATGAAATCTATCTACACTTTCAAAAAAGATTTTAGCTAAATAATCATACAAATAAAGTAGGTATATTTCATATATTTAGATTTAACACCCTGCACTTTGATAAGCAAGCCACATTTATTAATTGAATCATGCTTAGGGGGCATAAGCAGTACCTGCAAGTAAAAATATTCATTTATTATTACAACTTTCCCTTAAGCATAATCCCTTGCATAAAATATCATTAGACTAATGATGGCCTAACATCCAATCTATGCACAGAAAATCCTAACATCTAGTCAAGAACATTACATCTTGAAATAAAACACATCAATATAACATGCACTAGCTTAGCTTTGTATTAGATTTGGTGATATAACATTTTAATATGTGTGCTAAGGCTTGGTGTGGTATGTCTTGGTTAAGCTTTGAAAGTATGGTTGTCTAAAGTTTTAGAATTATTTAAATTAGTCATTAAGGATGGTTTCACTTTAAGTCTTTTAGTAGTTTGATTAGATTTTTAACTTGCATATTTTCATTTCATTCAATACTTAGCTTTCAACTATTATAAAGAGAAGAAAGAGGCTTAGCCCCTTCATCCCTAAATTAGGTTATTTTCTAAAGGTAGATTATTATAGCTTTGGTTTTCTTAATGAGCCTCTTATGAGTATTTATTGAGACTAAGTTTAGATTAGTTTTAAGAAATCTTATTCAAACATGGAAGGCATCTTAGGATTAATGAAAAGTCACCATCATATGAATAATATTTCACTACCTTCTTTCATTATTAATAATATTCAGATTTATTCATTTTCTATTTTCTTAATATTTGATTTAATGCATACATACACATGCAATATACCAATAATTATTTTCACACACTTAATGAATGTTAATGCATGAATTTGATACAAAACATAGATTTCATCTCATGGCTAAGAATATGCAAATATGTATTAGAAATTTGAGCAAGTATGTGTCGTTGTTAAACCAGGGAAGTGAGAATCTATAACATCTCCTTGGGGATACTTAAAGCCTAATATTCTCGAGATGTCCAAACTATATACTTTCTAATTCAAATACATGCATATATTTAGATGAGCATAGAAACAAAACCAAGCAAAGGTTATATAAAATCTTTTATCTATGTACAGTTTAATGGTATGAAGAAAGAGGTTTTACTTTATATTCTAGCATATGCATACATATAAATGAAATTAAGCAAGTGCATGCCATTGTTAAACCAGGGAAGTGAGATTATCTAAAACCTCCTTGGGGCTACTTAAAGCCTCATGTTCCCAAGATGTCCATACTATGTACTTGCTAATTCAAATACATGTTAAATATAAGCATGAAATATAAAGATAAAATAATCCATTACCATCTTTAAGTTTCAATTAAATGGAAATTTCATTAAGTACTTGCAACAAACATTGATTTAAATTTCACATGATTTGATTCATCACTAACATATAATTTTAAAATAATTTGAGATTTATTACTAAAAATAACCACACCATATAATAACATTTTTCTAGTTCATGTGATTTGAATGCAATCATATGCTTTTAATTTCCTTTCTAAAACATGAACATATGAAACAAATCACATGCACATTTATAATAATCGAATGAAAGTAATTAAATGTTACCACATAACTTAATTTCATTGAATCCTAAGGAAAATCAAGTTAAATAAACAATCCTTAACACTAACCAAAGCTTCTATAAGATTTAATTTTAATATTAAAGTTATTAAAAGCTAAAGAGGAGAAATGATACTTAGGATTCACCACATCCCATCTTGGTTATTTCATATATTTAAGGAATGAAATTAAATATGTTTTATGAGTTGATTAGGTTCAAAACATTAATCACATCAATTTGATTGCCCTTCCCCAAGCTTATTTAATTTAATTAACCACTTGATCATGAGACTTCAATGATATGCTTTGGAAAAATAAAATCAGCAATGCACCTAAAGAAGTCTAATGCAATTAGGCTCATGCTTAAGAGTTAATTAAATTAAAGGAGAGGAATATTTAAGTTAACTACTCTTTTAATTTTCCCACACCAATGAGATAATCAGAATTTGTTTAATGACTTTATGTTTTTAAACACGTAAAGAAATTAATGGGTTGTACTTATGTTATTTGAATCAATTTCAATTTTTTTATCATTAATTTTTACTTAACTTTTTTTAATAATTAAACACATTAATTAAACCCTCTTAAGGGAATACACTTAAAAAAATAATCAGGAAAGGGGTCCTAATTAATTCTCTTATCATCCCCATTATTTAAATCAATTAATTAACACTAATTGTATAATTTTTACTATTCATTAATTTTGATAATTATTTAATTAATTAAAGAAGATAATTAGGGTTTAAAATCTAAACACTTCAAACCACATGGCAGAGGACATCCCATAGAATCATCCCACCAAAATTAGAATTAATTAGCCAAGTAATTTGGCCTTAATTAAGATAATTAATTTGTGCTTCAAACTTTAATTAAGTACTATTTATTAGTTATTAACTAGAAATTTTATTTTTATTAAATTTTCCTCTATCTAAGCTTTCCAAAATAGGTTTATTTGTATTTTTTGAATTTTTCTACAATTAATTATGAGTTTTTAAAGCTTTTGCTATTTAATTACTGTTTTAAACCTTAATTAATCATTTTAAACTATCGGGACCATGTGGACATTAGCGCGGTAGCGCTTTCCATGTGGTGCTGCGGCATTGGCTACTTAAATCGCCTGACGTGGCAACTGATTCAGCGACGACAGACTTAGTCATATCAGCCATCTAATTTTAATCGAACAATCGAGATTAATCCCATGATTTTGAAGGGATTAAATCAAGATTTCTAATGTGATTAATCATTTTCTTTCACTCTAATCATGCAAATCAAATGATCGATGATCCGTCATCCCATAAAGTCTAGAAGACAGACATCGTCCACCTTCTGCTGCTTCAAACGAGCATGCTGGAGATGAAAAAATCAACTCCAAAATGATCAGTGAAGATATCTAACGAGATCCTATTGTGGAGATCACATGAAAATGACAATTCTCTTCAAAAAAGGATCAACACTTAATGGCCAAAACTATGATTGATGATTTTTTACCTTATTAGAGCTATAGACCGATGGTCAAATGATTGAGGTCGCTTCATCTTGAAGAGATGAATCCTTGTTGAGAAGATCTTGAGATGTCTCCCTTTCAATCGATCTGTGGACCAAATGTCATTATAAAGCTCACTGGAGTTGGTCTAGGGATGACTTTCGGTGGTCAAATTTCTTGGGAAATGATTCATTTTGGATCATCGAAGTGTGGTGAAGATTTAGGGAAAGTTAATTTGGCTTTAGTGGAGATTTGGTGAGGTTGGAAGGATGGGGCTCTCAGGTTTGAAGGGAGCTTGGTCTCATCGGTGATAGATGAAGAGCTCGGGGAATGCTCAAAATGCTTTGAGGAAGGTCTTTGTTTAGTTCGAATGGATGGGGAGGAGTATACTCTCCTACCCACTTGAATCAAGGGTTGATATCAGCTCAGCCTTTGGTAGTCGTCTGGCCAGAGTTGGTTGTCAGAGGTGGCAGAGGACTGTTGAGGTGGATGTGTGTGAGAGGTTGAGGGGGTGAAGTGGGATGCCATGATGTGTACACTCCTCCTTAGCTGGACCAATGGTTTCCCATGAGTGATCTGACCCTCTCTTGGCTAAAGGTTGAACCCACAACCTTGGGTTAGGTTTGGTCAGTGGTCCCTTCTCCAAGAAGTGCAAAAGGTGGCTACCGGGGGGGGGGGGAGTTGGAGAACCTATCCAAATGGATATTTTGTCTCATTTAGATGGGTTAGTTCAATGAGTTTCACCCAACCCAGGTTGGATCCACTTGGGTAGGTCCATGGTGACCTAAGGATAAGTCATGCCTAGTTTGGTTGGGATTGGACTTGGCTTGGTTGGGTTTGGCTCAATTTGACTCATGTAGTTCAAATGGGTTGGGTTGAGCTAAGTTGACCATTTTTACTAAATTAGGTAAAAGTGAGAGTTTGGGTAAGTTTAGTTATTCATTTGGAATGAGTTAGTGCAATTGATTTGATTCAATTTGGGTTATATTTGGATTTGGTTCATATGATTCAATTTTAGCTAAATGGGTTATATTGGACAATTTGACTAAATTGGTCAAATTGGCTTGAGCATGTGTTAAGTTTATGTTTAATTGATCATTGGTGATTGATTGAAAGACTTGATTTGAATTGATTTAAATTAGGGAATGATTTGATCAAGGTCAAATTGGCTAGGTAGGTCAATTGGGTTGGGTTGACCCAATTGGGTCCAATTGAAGGTTGGATCATGCCCTATATTGAATTGGTGACTAATTGGAAGCATTAGTTTCAATCAATATCATATAGGATTTGATTTGGTTCAATTTGACCCTTTCGATCAAATTAGGTCAACTTTGTTCTAAGGGCCAAATTGGCTTGATTAGGTTCAATTGATTGTAGTGGAGAGTTCAATAGTGATCTACAATCATCAATGAAGAGATTGGATGGCTTGGTTTGATCAAATGGGAGTTTGATTGGAGTTTAGCTTAATTAGTTCTTTTAGGTCACTTTGGGTCAAGTGGCTTAATCAAGTCAACTTGGACCAATTGAAGTTATGGATGGTTGGAATGTGTTCAATGATGAATTTGAAGTTGATTGGTGGCTTTGATTGCAATTAACTTAGGCTTGGTTGGGTTTTGGCTCATTTGAACCTTTTAAGTAAAATGGGCTAACTTGGGTTGATCAAATTTACTTGTTTCAATTGGCTTGATTGCAAGTGTTGGAGTAGCTTCAAATGATCTATTGAATAATTAAAGTGATTGAGAAAATCAAATTAAATTTAATTTGCCTGAGTTGGTTTGAACAGTGTTATAGGATTGTGGTGACTTAACTTGGGTTAAGGCCCAAGTTAATTTGGCTTGGAGTTTGGATTGAAAAACCAAATCCAATTAAGATTAATTGAAAAGCTTGAGTTGGTTTAGCTCCAATCATATGAGCTTAAGTTTGGATGAGTTGATGGGCATGTGTCTTAGTTTAGGCCTTAGAGAAAGTGAAACCTTCTTGGCCTAAGGTAAACTCTAGGTTTAAGGTTATGCCCTATATGCCTCTAACCATAGGTTTAGTGTTCCTTTATTCACTAGAAGTGTCCTAGCACTAAGAAATTCTAATTGTCTAAAAGGCTCTTGAATCTGAGATGGGAGGGATCAATTCTCACTGCAAAAGTGAGATCAACAATCTTTAATATAATAAGTTTTCACTATACTCACTCATACTATAATATCTAACATATATATAATATTTATATTATGTCCTTTTAGAATAAAGATTTTGCTAAATTTTAATAAGGAAGTTCTAGATGAACATTTAAGTTCATAATATTTATCACATGGTTAATTTACATGTAGTATATTATACTTTAAATAATTAATTAAAAGAAAATTTCCAATTTTGAAGTGATTTCTCTTTCTAATGTCTCCAATGTTAATCACCATCTTTGTAGTGTTATTCTAGATACTAACTTAACCACTTACCGTAAACCTAGATGTATTATAAATTTTGTTTTATCAATAGTCGAACATCTTGAACATCCATTACCTAAGTGTTACATGCTTGCTCTTATCCAATTATGAATGAGGATCTACCAAAATATGTAACTTATTAGTTTTTGGTATCCAAACCATCATTGGTTCTTTGATGAATAAAGAAGTGAGTTATGATATTAAATCTTAACATTAGGAATCCATTTATATATAGTGTTTATGCAATTCCTATGAGTGTAGATGTAAGCTAGGTGCTAGCTAGGTGTTCAAATGAATCATATGTAAGGCACTTGATGCTAAGTATGAAATGCAAGTATTACTATTGACATCACTTTTTAAAGTGAGGATTATCCTTTCTCATCTTAGACTTAGGAACCTTCTAGGCACTTGAATTTCCTTTGTGATATGACACTTCTAGTAACTAAGGACACTAAACCCAAGCATAGAGACTTATGAGGCATACCCTAAGCCTACGATAGGCCTTAGGACAAATAGGTCCTACCTATTCTATGGATTAAACCAAGACCCATGCCTATCCACTCATCCAAACCTAAACTCCTATAAATGAGGAACAACCAACCTCAATCCTATTCAATTAAACTCACCTAAATTTGGTTTCTAATCCAAGCTCTAAGCCAGATTTACTTAGAACTTACCCTAAGTTAACTCCACCATGATCCTATGAACCCAACCCAAACCCATTCAAGCAAACTAAATCCAATTTGATTTTTTTCAATCACCCTAATCATTCAATATATCATTTCAAACTCCTCCAATACTTGCAATTAAACCAATCGAATCAAGTGAATTTGATCAGCTGAAGTTAGCTGACCCAAAAAGTACAACTGAGCTAAAACCTAATCAAGCCCTAGTCAATTATAATCAAGACCACTAATCAACTCTAAATCCATCATTGAAACCCTCTCAACACCTAATTGACACTAGCTCTACCCAATCAACCTAATTAGTTCACTTAACCTAATGTGACCAAAATGACCAAATTGATTCAAAATTCAATCAAACCAAAATTGGATTAAATCAACTCCTCCAATCCCTTCCATAGTGATTGTTGGGTCATCTTTGATTACCCAATTGCAATCAATTGGGTCAAATCAAACCAATCTGATCTCTTAACCCAATTTGACCTAATTGACCTAAAGGGTCAAATTGGGCCAAATCTCATTTCAATCCAAAATGATTGCAATCAATGCCTCTAATCAATCATAAATTGATTATTAAACACCCTACAATCATCAATTGAAGCTAATTTGACTAACCCAACCAAATTGACATACTTAGCCCAAATTAACCTAAAAGATACAATTGAGCTAAATCATTCTCTAATCCAAATAAATTCAAACCAACACTTACAATCATTCCCAAATGATGAATTAAACATAAACCTAACTCATACTCAAGAAAATTTGACCAATTTGGTCAAATTGGTTAACATGACCTATTGACCCAAATTGAACCATATGAGCCAAATTCAAATCCAACCCAAATTGAATCAAACCAATTGCACCAATTCATTCCAAATGATAAATTGAACTCACCAAAACCATTAGTTTTACTCAATTTGGTCAAATTGGTCAACTTAACATATTTTAACCCATTTGACCCATATGAGTCAAATTGAGCCAAACCAAGCCCAAACAAAACCAAACCTGACATGACTCATCCTTAGGTCACCATGGGCTTGCCCAAGTAACACAACCCATGGTGAACCTAGTTTGGGTCAAACCCATTGAACCAAGCCACCAAAATGGGACAAAATCCTTATTCCAGTGGGTTCTCCAACTCCCCACCCTATGGCAGCCACCTTTGGCTCATCCATTGCAATAAATTAGTCCACCTAAGGAAGGTTGTACACCCCATGCTAGACCACTACACTCCCTCAACCTCTCACCCTTAGCCACCTCAACAGTCCCCTACCACCTTGGACCACCTACCCTGACCGGATGGCTGCCAAAGGTTGAACCAATCTCAACCCTTGGTTTAGCTTCCCCAAAGATTCAAACTTCATAGACACCTTCCTCAGAGCATTCTGTATAGTCCGAGACCCTCCCCCAACCTCCTCGGGCATTCCACCACCAGCAAGACCAACCTACGAGTGAATTAGAGAGCCTCATCCGTCCAAGCTTCCAAAATCTCCACCAAATCAAATTAACTCTTCCTACACCTTCACCTCACTTTGATGAGTCAAAATGAATCATTTCCTAAACAATTCGATCACCGAAAGGATCCCTAAACCAACTTCAATGCGCTTTATGATGACGTTAGGTCCATAGAGTAATCGGTGGGGATGCAACTCATGATCTTCTCAACAGGGCTTCATCTCTTCAAGATGAAGCTACCTCTATCAATAGACTACTAGTCTCTAGCTTCGACTATAAAAATTAGAAACCATAGTTTTTCCCCCTAGGTCTTGGTCTTTCTTAAAGTGATGTGTGATTTCATGCAATTTCCACCATAGGATATCTTTAAATTCTCTCTCTAATAATTTTGGAGTTAGTTTCACTATCGAATGAGCTTTAATGAGTTAGATCGAGCAGCAGAAGGTGGATAATGTCCTTTTGGTGCTCGTGGGATGACGAATCATCAATTGTTCATTTTGCATGAGTAGAACAGACAGTTGTGATTAATTGTGCTAGAGTTGTTGATTTAATCTTTTCAAAATCACGAGATTAATCTTAGCTATCAAATATGAGATCAGATGACCGGATGAAAGCGTCATGGTCGGTCATGGCGTTAAATAACCAATACCACAAGGCCACATGGAAAGCACTACCGCATTAGCGTCCATGTGGTGCCGATGGTTTAAATGATTAATTAGGCTTTAAAAATGTAATTAAATGACCAGAACTTCAAATAATTATAACTTATAATAGAAAAATCCAAAAAAATAAATAAATAAACCTATTTTGGAAAGGTCAGATAGAAGTGAATCTAAGAAAAATAAAATCCATAATTTTTTATTTAGTGAATAATGCTTAATTAAGGTTTGAAGCTTGGTCTAATTACCTTAATTAAGTCTTACTTACTTGGCTAATTAATTCCAAATTTGGTAGGATTATTTTATGGGATGTCCTAATAATTTCAATCCTAAATTTCTTAGAATTATTGGCCATGTAATTTAAAAAATTTGAAATTTTAATCTTAACTACCCTCATTAATTAATTTAATACATATTAAAGTTGCTAAATAATAAAAATTAATTAATTTATGATAATTAATCACTGTAAATAGTGGGAAGAATGAGGAGAAATAATTAGGACCTCTTTTATAATTATTCTTCTAAATGCATTTCCTTAGGAGGGTTAGTTAACATATATAATAATTAGGAATTACATAGGAAAATTAGCGATAAGATAAAAATCAAATTAAACTAATGATTCGTCCACATAATTCATGGGTTTCTCTTTGTGTGTTCAATAACATTAAGTCATTAAGGAGTTTATGGTTGACCCATTGGCGTGGGAAAACCATAAAAGTACTTAGCTTAGATTCTTTCCTTCTTTAATACAATTAACTTTTAAGCATGAGCCTAATTGCATTTGGTTCCTTCAGGTGCATTGCAAATTTTTTAATTTCTCATAAGCATATTATTGAAGGCTCATGATCAAGTAGTTAATTAAATTGAAGAAGCTTAGGGAAGGGTAATTAAATTAATTGCTTATTGACTTGAACCTAATCAATTCATAAAATATACTTAATTGCTTTCCTTAAATATATTAAGTCACTAATGTGGGATGAGGCAAACACTAAGTGTTATCTCTCCTCTTTAGGTTTTAATAATTCAAGCACCAAAAATCAAATTTCATAAAACTTTTGGTTGATCTTAAAGAATATTCATTTGACTTGATTGTCCTTAGGAATTAATGTAATTGTATGTATTATGTGGAAATGTTTAGTCATTCCTTCTCAATCATTATAAATTTGCATGCCATTTGTGTCATATATTCATGTTTTCAAAAAGAATTAAAAGAATATGGTTACATCTATGTTGCATGTGTTGGATAGATATTACTATATGGTGTGACTATTATCACTAATAAATCTCAAATTATTTTCATAGTTATAAGCTTATGATGAAAATCTACATTAATGTTGGACATAAATATTCAATTAAATTTACATTTACTTATAATTTAAACATGTTAAAGGACTGTTCTATTTTCATGATGCATGTGTATGTTTACAGATGTTTGGAGTTAATAAGAATATAGTATAGACTTCTTAGGATCACGAGGCTTTAAGTAGTCCCAAGGAGGTCTTAGATAATCTCACCTCCCTTATTTAACAATGGCACATACTTGCTTAATATCATTCTTGTATATGCATGTGCTAGAATTTGGGAAAGAAATTTACTTTACATGAATAAAAGATTTGCTATTATAAAATTTTTGCATGATTTTCATCCCCATGCTTGTGTATATGTTTACTTGTATTTAAGTTAGCAGGTATATAGTCTGGAAATCTCAGGAACATGAGGCTTAAAGTAGCTCTAAAGAGGTCTTAGATAATCTCACTTCTTTGGTTTAACAATGACACATACTTGATTAAATCTCTAATACATGTGTATATATGCTTAACTAAGGGATGAAGTCTTCATTTTTCTTCCAAAATAGATGCATTAATGATCATTCAAGTGTGTTAAAATGCAAATATATATTACATGTATAGATATGTGTATTAAATCAAATACCATGAATAATAAAAATGAAGATATGTGCATGCTATTGATGATGAAGAGGAGTAGTGGAATGTCATCAATGTGATAGTGATTCAAATTTATTAATCCTAAGATGCCTTTCATGTTTGGATAGATTCTTTAAGACTAACCCAAACTTAGGTTTAATATAATATTTAATAAATGATTCATTAAAAAAATCAAAGTCATAACAACAAACTTTTAGAAAACAACTTAAGATAGGGATTAAGGGGGTCAAACCTCTTTCCTCTTTTTATAATAACTAGATGTTAAGTAGGCATCAAATGAAATAAAAGAAATGTAAATTAAAATTAACTAATCCTTTCAATGATTTGTAGTGAAACCTCCCCTATTATTGAACTTAAACATTTTATACTTTAGATAATTATACTTCAAAAAGCCTAACTAAAACATACCACACTAAACCTTAGCACACACATTATAATACTAAGTCACTAATTCTAACCTTTAGGTTAGGCTGGTGTATGTTGGGGTGTTATGTTTTATTTTGTGATGTAATATTTTAGACTAGATGTTAGGATTGTTCATGCGTAGACTAGATGTTAGGTCCTTAATAGCATAATGATATTTTCGATAAAGGATTATGCTAAAGGGGCCACTGTAATAATAAGTAAATGTAAATGTTCTTACTTGTAGGTTGCTTATGCCCCTAAACATAATCCAATTAGGACAGGTGGGCATGGTTACCCATGCGTAGGGTGCTAAGTCCAAATATGTGAAATATAATTGCTAAGCTTTTATGCTTGTTTAGCTAACATCTATTTTACAGATGCAGTTAGATTTCATTTTTCATAAACACGTAATTTTTATAATAAGAATCAGGATTAGTGCTATGTAGTTTAGAATGAGCAGTGGTTAGAAGGCAAAGACTTGGGAGGCCTTGTGAAGCCTGGAGCAAACTAGTCCAAAATAGAAAAGGAAAGGTAAAAGATTATAGTCCCCCATAGCATTCATTATAATTATAATATTCAATTATGATCTAAGTTATATAGGCATAGAGCTCGACTACCAAAGTTCTTTCTTTTCTAGGGTGTATGATGGTACCCGGCCACCATGATCTTTATTATTTTTAGAAAGTTCATATATTTTATTGTTGTGTTTAGTTTGTCCAATAAAAATGTCATACTTTGCATATGTTTCTTTAAGTGTGATGATTTGATGTGTGGCCTAGATGCGGTTGGCTATTTAAGATAAAATTAAATTTTGTTATCCTCACTAAATAACTCATAACTAAATTTTAATACAACTCATAATCTCATCTTAAAGCCTAAGTTCATAATCAAGATAAATAAAAGATTTAGTAACTCCTTAGCTAGATGTTATATGTTATCACTCCATGCATGTCATATTATACCAATCTTGAATATGGAGGGTCTCCATTCTTGCACAATAGGGGATACGCTTGACCATTGAGGCAGATCCCTTGTAGTGGAGAACTCCTCTTCTCCCTGATTTAGCCCAAAACTCTATTTCATCATGCATATATGAATAATTGTCTGAAGCCTTAGTCTAAAATGATTATGTCAAAATGGTGTAAAAAGAATATAAATTTTTGTATTATACTATGTCATGTTTTCATACCAATCATGATCTTATCTCTTAGGGAGTGAGTGTAGGACTCTAGCATCCTCCCTAATTAAATTATAGCCTAGCTATCTTGCATCAATATAAGATTGTCCTACATAATTTTAAAGCATTGGAGGTTTTAGTTAACGACCACTCTTGGCAGAGAAGAGTCGGGATGTGTCTATCCTCCCTCATCGAGGTAAATCATTATGTCCCATTTTTCAGATTAGACTTAGGTCATGCTTTTTTGCTTGCTAAATCATCTTAGATTTAGGTTCTGAGGCTACTTATTTCCTTAAGGCTATTAGTATAAGTCCTCACCTCTTAGGCATTTCCACAATCTTGTGTTGATGGACTATAAGCCTTAGCATTCTAATAAGATTCCAACTTAAATAAAAAGTAAATTCTCTCTTTCAAATATGTAAAGTCTCACTATAGGGTAGACTGGAGCACTCATTAGGCTTCCTAGTATCATGGGTTCTCCCTACTTATCCTCATTTAAAATCCGTAAATAAGTCTTCCTATTTGAGCTCCCCAATTGGATTTTCATAAATACCTAATCCTTTGATAGTCTGACCTTGAATTCTTTAGAGACACTTATTTTCTACTTTAATCAAGAGTGTTCTTAAGAAATTTTTAGTTCATAAGATGTAATTAACTATGAAAGCTTGCTTCCATAAGGAACTAAAGAACTCAGCATAAAATAAACCCTGATTTACTTCTCCATGTAAAGTAAGAGAAAAATCTCTGGTATATGCGTAGATCCATCTACCTTAGGACTCCTTATTAAAAGATTAGGTCCATTGTAGGTTGATATTTCCATCTTTTGAGATGATATATCATACCTTAATGTAGTACCCGATCACATTAATAAGTACCCCATAAGATATGTGTAGTGTCCCTATGACTCCAAATTAAAACACCACACTTAGCTATCTTAAACTTTTTTTCTATGAACTGAAGTAGATACAACATGAAATGTTTGACTATATTATGCATTCTAATGCACTAAAGTGCTAGAAAATGATAATAACTTATTAATTCATATTCTAATTAGAACTAGTAAGTGAAGTTGCTTAATATGTAGTGCATGTTTTAATTTATTTATCTTGATAATTTTTTCTTTGATGACATTATATTTTCATAAGTTTTATCCAGAAAAGTACTTCTTAAAATTCTTTTGTTAATCTATTATAACTTACACTGCAAGAAGCTTTTTGTTTATTTCTAAACATGCAAAGTTCTCTTCGATAATGGAATATTTTTATTTCAAGAAAATTTAAATTACTATGTAATTTTTTTCCACTAAATCAATTGATTATAATAAAGATTATATACCTAGTATAAGTTTAATTTTACTTATTCACTTTAAGAAATTTAATATTAATCATTAACTTTCTCTTTAGGTTAAATATTAGATGTCTCCATATCTATTTTGATCTAAAAAGTTCTGAAGTGACAATTTTTGACATTTCGACATCATTTTTGTCTTTTAATTTTTTTAATAGAGATTTATGAGTTTATTAATTCGTTTGATATATTCTAAATTTTTGCACTCAAAATAAATTATGTTAGTATTAGTCTTTTTAGACTTTCTGAGGTTGCCTTCTCCCTTTAATTATGCCAACATTTTTTTCTTATACCCTTCTTTTTTCTTTCAAACTTCTCATTTTATTTTAAATAAATGAATTGAACTTTCTTATTTAGAAGTTATTTTCTCGTTGCTAAAATTAGTTATCTTAATATTATTAGATTCTTCAACTTTCAAAGCAATTTGCTTCCCATTTTTCATTTCAGATGTGTCCATAAATCTCTCACTATTTCCTATTTATAAGCTATAAGAAAATCTAGTGGGTCAATAGAATTAGCTACAAGAGAATCAAGTAGAAGGACAATACAATTAATAGATAGAACTTTATATTTATAGATAGTTATGGCCATTGCATCCCAAAACTCAAGTAAACACCTAGAATTTTATTCTATTATTTTACTTAGAATTTTTTGGTATGATGATTATACAATCTAATAATTTTATTATTTAATGGAATATATATGATAGTAATAATTTTAATTAATTGTATACAAAATAGTTCATAGTCATGCATAAAAATTTTAATGTGAGATTACCTTACCATATTTGTACCATCAAATGTAAGACAAATTTTGTCTTATACTTTATTTACAATTTTACAAATAAGGATGCACATGTAAGCATCAAATTTTAAAGCATGAAAAAGGTAATTCAAGTATTTTTAATTAGGATATGCTAATTTATACTTCCCTTATTTTTATTCTTCAAAGAGAATATTTATATGTTTTTATTTTCAATTTTGTGGCTAAAAATGTTTAGCCTACGTAAACTAATTTTCACATGAAATGATCAATGGATTGTATGAATATTTCATGTTGATTTTACAAAAGTTAAAATTGTTATTTATATAGTAAAGTACCTTATCACAGTTCTTTTACCATTTAAAAGCATTATGTTGATCTACTTTAAGTGAAAAAAACTCAAAATAAAATAAAATAATAAACAACTCTCACTTTAATACTAACTGAATTGTATGTATACCCAAGAGAAGGGTGAATTTGTGGTTGTTTTAAAAATAATTGCTAAATTAATATTAAAATAATTTTTTTATTTAAAAAAGTAATGTTATGAGAAATATAAGTTTTAAAAAACTTTCCTCTAAATTCAATGAAGAAGTTAAACATGTAAAGGACATCTAAAGTAATGATGTAAATGGTTGATGATTTCTTATTTTCTTGGCCATGTTTAACTAGGTATCACACAATACACTCTTGTAATCAAAAGTAATTATAATAATAAACTAATCATTTTTCTTAACAAAAGCAATATTTAGAACAATGCATTCTTTACAATATCATAACATGGTAAAAACAAACAAAATAAAGTAAAGATAATACTAAAAAAAGTAAAGAGTAAAGATATCCAAATTAATATATCGTGGTAAATACTAATGCCTATGTCCATGACTTAGGTCATCCACTCAAAATTTTCACTTATTTGTCCATTTTCTATGGTAAGTTAGAAAAACCACTCTTCATAATTGATAAAAGAAAAACCTTAAACTCTTTTACTATTATCAAGAAGACTATTACCCTAACCATCTGGCTAGTGATATTATAATCGTCTGAATGTTTAAGATTAAGAGACCTAAGAAATCATAAATCTTTAGCTCTTATAATAACCATATTTTAAAATTGAAGGTTTATAACATAGATAGAGAAAGATGAGATTTTCTTTATGAACACACATATGAAAAACTCTCCTTCACGATTAAAGGGTGTTTCTCTTAAAAAATTTATGTCCAAGTTCTCTCATTGATTATCATAGACTATCACATTCAAGGTTTGGAAATTAAATTTATATAAAGTTCATTAAGCTTAAAACTCTGAGTTTGTAATTTAATAAAGTACTAATTGATTATATTGTGTGATATTAAATCTTAAGTTTGTTCTCTCATGCCTAAGATGTTCCACCATTAAATGCAATGTAAATTCATATAATATTAGAACATTTTTGTAATCTTCTTATATGTCTACATTAGGTTTTGCTCTATGGATTAAAGCTTTTGGGGGACTACTGAAGTTGTGGGACTCAGAGATAGCACTTTATTATTAAAGTTATACATCAATAATAGAAAAGACATCATCATCATACTTAAATCCTAAAGAAGGAGGCAAAATATGGTTGAACAACCAGTTAAGGGATCGAATTTTTAATGTTCATAAAGTTAAGAGAAACCTACATTCTAATGTTTCTTAGCCAATCCCTAGCTCTTAACTCTAAATTTTTTTTTTTATGTTTTTGAAGGAAGCTAAAAGACTCACTCTAGAAGAATTAGACGATCTTCCAAATTAATGTTGAGGGATCTAATTAGTAAATATTGATTTCATACTAAAACACACATCTTTTATAATAATTTTAGTTAGAATATTGTCCTTTATTTTGTTTATTTCAATTAATTAATTTTAGATAATTGTCATTGATCTATAAAAATTATTATTAATGGATCCAATTTATTTGCAAAGAAATGCTTAGTAACACAATAGGTTAAATTTATTTAACACTATAAATGTTGCATTAATGCAATCTAGTTTCATTTAAAAAGAAATAAAGAGCTTTGATTGTGCAAACTTATATGGAGAAGCTTGACATTTTCTTCATATATTTTGGTTCATTTTCTCCCTAATCAAATATTTTGACATTTACTGAGTTCAAGGCTAGCATCACCTTTGATTCTAAATTCTTTTAACAATTTCCACTCTACTAGTTCTCAACTAAAACCCTATAACCAAACCTAAACTATTTAGAACCACTAGTAATAGCTCTTACATATTCCCTCATAATTATATTCTCTATAAATATTCTAAATCTTTTCTTAACACCTAACCCCAACCCCACTTTAACAAGTTTAAACTATTGTTATTCTTATGTTTTCCAATACAAGTTATTTTCCATTAATCACTAGACAATCCACACTATCTTCAATAAGCTTTATAACCTTCTTGCTCGACTTCATACTTTTAATCCTAACCATGACAAGCTCAACATAGCCTCCATAACCCCACACCCCACATATTAACATAAAGCTTAATTTATAGTCTTTTATAAAGTCTTCATCATTTTGAGCACCTTCTCTCCAACACACACCCAAGCAAAAAGCTATTTTTTTTCAAGATCCATTTAGCACCTATATTTAGGAATCTTAATCACATGGTCAATGCTACATTAATAATTACTTCCATGAACTTTTCATATAATTTTGCAACTGTCGAATTATGGTTTCTACATCTTATATGGCCTTGAGTTATTAGCTCTAGACTAATTCCATTTCAACTAAATTATGTTAACAATCACCTTATAAAATTCTGTTCGATTTTTCATTAGTAAACACAATTAAATCTTAAAATTTATGAAGTTTAGTAGACCATGGTAGAGCTCTCTAAATTATGTAATCCTTACCAGCTTCATAGTTTATTGGAAGAATAATAAAAGGCAAGCCTAGTCATTATCCATGTTGGAGACATCAGGTTTAAATGACGCAATAATTCTTGTTAATTGACTTGGCTCAGGAAGGTAGTTATTTGACTAGCCATTATTATTATGGAAGGGGAAGTGCCCATTTATGGTTTATAATTTATATGAATAGAATGTAATACGTAGAATGTTTAGAATTTTGTGGACCGAATCTAATATAGATTGAAATTAGATTCATTATAATATTGGTTAAACCTAGTTTTAGGATAATAGCTTAAGCTTATTAATGAGGGATAATTACTATATATTTGTACACTAAATAAATTTTAACACCATTATTATTATTATTATTATTATTATTATTATTATTATTATTATTTTGGATTAAAATAAAGTGGGATCAAATTTAAGAGCACTATTTTTTTACCTAGATGGAGCATGATACCATTAAAGACAAGGGTTGTCTCAATCTAAAGAGGCATTGATTATAAAATATCATGTTTTGCATGATTTGAGACCTCCATATAAATTTGGACATAACATAATAACGACTTTTAGATGGTATATAATATCTATAGCTGTATATTACGATTGCAATCCTATCAAACAAAATGTACGTGGAACTATAAGGAACTTTTCATAGTTTTTGCGTCTGATCAAATAAGTATCTGAATAGAAGAAATCTACTATTTTCTAAGAGTCACTTCATGTCATTCCAAGAGTATACTGTGCATGTAATCAGAAGTTTATTCTTAGGCATAATGACAATCATTGGCGTAATATTTAGATGTGTGCATTTTATAACGTGGTTTTAATATAAGAATAATTTAGATAAATAATTGGACTGATTCTGAGATAAATGTCGTAACAATATTGTAAAATAATTCAAATGGCCTTATTTATAAGCCAAATTCAACAAATTTTAAAAGAAAGTTAACGACTTTTTATATCATGCATGGAGATAACAAAAGGATTTTTACGTGTCAGAATTTACATGAATGGTTTCTTCGGTTTTTTGAGGTTCTGCTAGTTGGGTAGAAAGAGCCAAGTGACCTAAAACTCTTTGGTGTTACGTGAATTTAGAAAGACAGGATAGAATTTGGTGATAGGAAGATTTTTGTAGGTTGAATTGGGCACCATGATTATTCCCCGGATCAGGGCCCAAATATGGAAGCCCAATTATGAGGGAATATTGAATATTTTGAGAGAATTGGTTGTTGATGATTTATAGAATTAAATTAGTTGAGGAAAGAAATATACATGGCTAAATTTATCTTTGGAAACGTGGAAGAAGAAACTATTCAAAACACATTATAAGCATGCTAAAACGTAAATATGGCTCAATTTTTTATTGGTGAAGTATTACATGTTTTAATGGTGGTGGTAATTGCAATTTGGCTAGAATTGTATGCCTAAGTTTAATGATTTGGCTGAATTTTTTTTCATCGGGATAAGTGGTTATGTGATATTGGTAATAAGAGTTTAAGATTAATCAAAAACCTATTCTAATATTAATTGATCGAAATCATTAGGAATGTTTCATTGTGAATCTATTTAGGGGACAACTTGGGAAAATAATATAAAGTTTGTAAAGCTAATGGATAAGTAAACAGTTGTTTTCATTATTTATAAGGGAAAGTGTTTATTTTACTAAACACATAAGTTTATCATAAAACTTACCATTATATGATAAATTCATTTTTTCTAGCAAATTTTCTTATAAATATACTATTGCATATTAAAGTTCATTTAATTTATACATTTGGATAAAGGTGAGTCAATTAGATAAACTTTGATACATCAAATGAAATAAAGTTGTGCCACATTAGGTTGTTTTATTACATTTTCGATGTTGGAAATGATATTACATCATGAGATGATTGCTTTAGCTTGGGCTTTTAGTCAGCATGCCATTGATAACTAGTAAATCTTAGTAGTAAGCTAAATGTGGGATGTGCAATGCTTTCTAGTTGGTTTCACAGAGCCAGTTACTTCATCGGGCAATGAAAGCTATTCTTACCTAGTATGTTATTCAATAGCTATTGAAGGATTTATGTTCTCTTTGATGAGACTAAAAAATCAAAATCTCTTTCTCCGTTGGCAAGTTATCCTCTACTTTTAAAATTTACTTTCCTAAATATAGCTAAGAGAGTTTTAATTAAAGCTAGTTATGTATTTAAACTTATTGTTCATTTTTAAGATGCCCTCCACTCTTCTCTTTCTTTGATTAACATTTTTACTCCTAAGAATATTCTTAAAAAGATTTTTTTTCTTTATTTATAGATTATTTCATAAATCAGTGACAACTTACCTTGGTAATAAAATAAAAAAATGTGAGATATTTAACATTGAACAAATGAACTTGAAAGTTAGTAAATTTATGATATTTGATCATAGATTTTTGTTGTTGTCCAAGTATGTTAGGCATAAAAACACAAAGATAAAATTGCACATATATAGCATTAATAAGATTTGTCTCGAAAATATTAAAGGACTCACCTAAATTTTAATTCATAAAGAAGAAAAAAATTATATCCAGTCAACAATAGTAAGCAAACAAAAATTGAAATATAAATAAATAATAATTAGTAATAAAAATGTCAAAAGTGATTTGAAATACTAAAATTGATAATAAAAGGAAATTGTGGTGTTTTAATTTGGAGTCATAAGGATACCATGCAGATCTTAAGAAATACTTATTGAAGTGATTGAGTGCGACATTGAGATATGATGTACTATCATAAAAATAGAAAACATCACACTACAATGGACTTAATCACCTAATAAGGACTCCTAAGGTAGATGGGTTTTAATATAAACTAGAGATTTTTCCCCCACTTTACATGGATAAAGTAGAGTGGGGTTTATTTTAAGATGAATTCTTTAGTTCCCTATGGAAGCAAGCTTCCATAGTTAATTACATTCTAGGAAATGAGAAATTTTTAAAGAATACTTTCAATTAATGTAGTCAATAAATATCTCCAAAGATTTCAAGGCTAAACTATCAAAGGATTGGTTATTTTGGAAATCAACTGGGAAGAGCACAAATGGGAAGACTTATTTATGGATTCCATAGGAGGATAAGTAAGGAATATCTAAGAAACTAGGAAGCTTAGTGAATACTCCAATCTACCCTTTGAAGAGGCCTTATATTTTCATAGAGGAGGATTTATTTTTGTTTAAGTTAAAATTTTATTAGAATGCTAAGACTTATGTCCCAACAACACAAGGTTGTGGGAATTCCTAAGAGATGATGACTTATACTTATAGCAAAAGAGAAATAAGCTACCTCAGAACCTAAGTCTAAAATGCTTTAGCATAGGCTAGAAACATGACTTAAAATCTAATTAGGGAGAATGGGATATAGTTGTTCACCTCCACATGAGAGAGTGAACCCATCCTGACTCTTCTAGACTTACAACTACCTAGCATGGCTGTCAACTAACACCTCTTATGCTTTAAAATCATGTATGCCAGTATTATGTAGATGCAAGATAGTTAGGTTGTTATTTAATTAGGAAGGAAGCTAGAATTCTAAACTTATTTCATAAGACACTAGATAATATTTTGTATGCAAACATGACATAATTTAATGCTAAAAATTTACAAGTTTCTTGGTCACTTTGACACATTTATTTTGGACCAAGGCTTAGGATAAATATGCCTACATGCATGATGAAGTTCAGTTATGGGCTAAATCAGCTAGAAGAAGTGTTCTCCACTACAAGAGACTGCCCTCAAAGACCAAGCTTGTCCCTTGTCGTGTAAGAGTGAAAATCCTCAATATTCAAGAATGAAGCAATATGACATGCATGTTGTTATAACATACATCCATTCAACTATGGATTTTATATATGTTTTGTTATCTTGTTTATATACCTAGGCTTTAGAGTGAGGTTGTGAGTTATATTAGAGTTTTGTTATGAGTTATTTAGTGAGGATAGAAATTTTAATTTTATCCTAAAGAGCCTTCCACGTCTAGGCCACACATCAAACATACATACTTTAAGAAACTTATAAAAGCATTTCATTTCTATTGCATAATCTAAACATAACAATCAAACATTTAGATTTTTGTAAAAGAATAAAAGGCCAGCTCTGCCAAGTACCGTCGTACACCCCAGAAAAAAAAATTTGAGTAGCCGAGCTCTGCCATTATACAACTTGGATTATAATTATAATAAAAGCAAAAGCTATGGGGGTCTTCAATTCTTCTCTATCCTCACTTCTTAGATTTGAATACTCTAGGCTTCACAGGGCCTCCCAAGTCTTTACCTTCTAGCTACTACTCATCCTAAACCCCATAACACTAATCCTAATCCTATTAAAAAAATTACATCTTTCCTGAAAAAAAAGAAAATCTAGCTATGTCTGCAAAATAAATATTGCTAAACAAACATACGAACAAAGCATTTATATTTCACATATTCAGACATAGCACCCTTCGCTTGGGTAACCAAGCCCACCTGCCTTAATTATATTATGCTTAGGGACATAAGTAATGCTTGCAAGCAAAAGCATTTTTATATGATTTATTATTATAGCGGTCCCTCAAACACAATCCCCTACATTAAATATTGTGAGGCTAATAACAAACTAACATTTAGTCTATGCATAAACAATCTTAACATCCAATCTAAAACATTATACCACAAAATAAAATATATCACCACAACATAACCAGCCTAACCTAATACTAAGATTAGTGACTTAGTATTCTAATGTGTGTGATAATGCTTAGTATGATATGTCTTAATTGGGCTTTAGAATTAGGATTTTCTAAAGTTTAAGATTGTTTAAATTACCCATTAAGGGTAGTTTCACTTTAAGTCTTTTAGTAACTTGATTGAGTTTTAACTTATATATTTATTTTGTTCACTTCTTACTTAAGATATAATCATTATAAACAGAAGAAATAGACTTAACTCTTTCATCCCTAACCTAAGTTGATTTCCAAAGATAGATTATTATTGCTTTAACTTTCTTAATATACTATTTATGTTTTATATTTTAGCCTATGTTTAGTTTAGTCTTAATGAATCTTATCCAGACATAAAAGGCATCTTAGTACCAATGAAATTAAGCCACCATCACATGAATAATACTCCAGTACTTCCTTTCATTATCAATAACATCTACATCCTTTCTTTTTTTAGTTTCTTTAATATTTGATTTAGTATATACATATATATATATATATATATATATATATACACACGCAATGTACTCATATTTTTTTTGCACACTTAATGAATGTTGATGCATGGATTTGATAGAAAAAAAGGGATTTAGTCTCATATTTAAGCATATGCAAACATGTTTAAGGAATTTAAGCAAGTACTGTCATTGTTAAACCAAGAAAGTGAGATTATCTAAGATCTCATTGGGGCTACTTAAAGCCTCATGTTCCCGAGATGTCCAGACTATATACTTTCTAATTCAAATATACATAAACATATACTTAAACATAGAAATAAAATCATGAAATGAGTTGTATATAAATATCTTTTACTTATGTATAGCTTAATGGCAAAAAGAGGATTTCACTTTATCTTCTAATATATGCATGCACATAAATGAAATTTAGCAAGTACGTGCCATTGTTAAATTAGGAAAGTGAGATTATCTAAGACTACTTTGGGGCTACTTAAAGCCTCGTATTCCCAGGATGTCCAAACTATTTACTTGCCAATTCAAATACATGAATACATAAGAATAAACATTGGAATAAAACCATCAATTGCCATCTTTGGATTACAAGTAAATGAACATTTCATTTTCATATAATTAATTATTCATAATAAGCATTGAATTAAAATTTATAATTAACATATAGTTTCAAAATAATTTGAGATTTACTAATGATAATAGCCACACCATATGATAATATTTATCCAACTCATGCAATTTAAATGCAATCATATTCAATTAAATTTAAAACATAAATACTTGAAGTACATGGCATGCACATTTATAATAATTGAAAGAAAATAATTGAATACCACCACACAACATATTTGATTTCATTAGAACCTAAGGAAAATAAAGTTAGATAAATATCCCTTAAATCTAATCAAAGTTTCTTTAATGTTTAATTTTAATATTTAATTTGTTGAAACCTAAAGAGGAGAAACAATAGTTAGTGTTCAACCCATATCCATATTTGTTTGTTAATAAATTTAAAAAGAATTTAAGTGGATTTTATAAATAAATTTTGCCCCATTAATAATCCATTTAATTACCCTCTCAAAAATATCTTAAGTGGATTAATTATTAAGCAAGAGCTCACAAATCATGATGATATGTGTTGAACTCACTTTTAGAGTGAGAAATAACCTTTCTTATCTTAGACTTAGGAACCTTCTAAACACTTGGATTTCCTTAGTGGCAGGACACTTCTAGTGATTAAGGGGACACTAAAACTTGAGCTTAGAGACTTAGAAGGTGTGACCCTAAGCTCCAAGTCCACCTTAGGACAAATAGGTTTCATCCATCCTATGGCCTGAATCAAGACTCATACCTCTTCACTCATCCAAACTCAATCTCATGTAGATGAAGCTAAACCAACTCTAACCCATTCAATTAATCTTATTTGAATTTGGTTTTCTAACCAAGCTCCAAGCCAAATTAACTTAATCCTTAACCCAAGTTAACCCCACAACCATCCTATAACTCAACTCAAGCCCATTCAAGCAAACTGAATCCAAATTAATTTTCTCAATCACTCTAATTATCCAATAGATCATTTCAAATCATTCAAATATTTGCAATCAAGCAAATTGAACCAAAGGAAGGTGACCAACTGAAGTTAGCCCATTTGACCAAAAGGTTTCTAATGAGCCAAAACCTAATTGAACTCAAATCAATTACAATCAAAGCCATCAATCAATTTCAAATTTATCATTGAACACACCCCAACCATCCTTAGCCATAATTGGTCCAAGTTGACTTGACCAAGTCACTTGACCCAAAGTGACCAAAAAAGGGTAATTGAACCAAACTCCAATTAAACTCCCATTGGATACAACAACAACAACAACAACAACAACAAGCCTTAATCCCACTAGGTGGGGTCGGCTACATAAATCCTTCGTCTCCATTGTGTCCTATTATGTGTCAAATTCTCATCTAATTCAAGTATACTAAGATCATTATTTATACATCTATACCAAGTCTTTTTAGGTCTACCTCTACCTTTCTTAACATAAGGCAAATCTAATGCATCTACTCTCCTAATCGTCATCTGGACGCCGACGCTTTATGTGGCCAAACCATCTAAGGCGACTCTCCCTAATCTTATCTACCACCGAGCTACTCCAACTTTTTCCCGAACATACTCATTTTGCATTCTATCTCTAAGAGAAAAGCCACTCATCCACCTAAGCATCCTCATCTCTGTAACACTTAACTTAGTCTTATGCTTCTCTTTATTGGCCAACATTCTCGCACCATAAGTCATTGCGTCTTACCACCATCTTATAAAATTTTCCCTTAAGTTTAAGTGGAACTTTTCTATCACATAATAGGCCGATGCATTCCTCCACTTCAACCATCCAACTTGAATTCTACTAATAACATCTCCATCTATTTCACCATCATTTTGGACAATAGAGCCTAAATATCTCAATCGCCACTCTTATTAATGACTTGATCACCTAAAGTCACAACACTATCACTAAAACTTCTACAACTAAAATTACACTCCATATATTCAGTTTTAGATCTACTTAAATGAAAACCTTTAGACTTTAAAGTTGACCTCCATAATTCAAGTTTCGTTGGACTCCTCTCTAGTCTTATCAACAAGAAGAATGTCATCAGCAAAAAGCATACACCAAGGTACATCTTCTTGTAAATGCCTCGCAAGAACATCCATAACTAAAGTAAAAAAGATAAGGGCTTAATGTTGATCCTTGATGTAATCCAACTAAATTAGGAAAATATTTTGTCAATCCTCCTTGTGTTTGGACACAAGTAACAGGTCTAGTATACATATCCTTAATGACTTGAATATAACCAATATTAACTCTTCGCTCTAGAACTCTCCAAAGAACATCTCTTGAGACTTTATCATAAGCTCTTCTCTAAATCAATAAATATCATATGTAGATCATTCTTACTTTCTCTATGCTTCTCTATCAACCCTCTTAACAAATGTATAGCATCCATAGTAGATCTACCTGGCATGAAACCAAACTGATTGTCAAAACTTATCACATCGTAACCTATGCTCAATTACTCTCCCATAATTTTATTGTATGGCACATTAACTTAATTCCTCTATAATTTGCACACTCTTGTGCATCACCTTTATTCTTAAATATAGGAACCAATAGACTCTTTCTCCACTCATCCGCATCTTTTTAGTCTTTAAAATAATATTAAAAGATTTGTAAGCCAAGAAATTCCTTGATCTCCTAAACATTTCCACACATCTATTGGAATATTATCCGTCCTACGCTTTTCCACATTTCATTTTCTTTAAAGCTTCACTAACTTCAGATTTACTAATACGACGATAGAAATGAAATTCTCTATTATTATTTAGGGTATTAAGGTTGCTAAAATCAATCGTACTTTCTGATCCTTCATTGAAAAGTTTATCAAAATATCTCATCCACCTATTTTCAATATCTTTTTCTAAGAAAAGCACTTTATTATTTTCATCCTTAATACCCACTTGAACTATGTCTTTACTTCTCCTATCTCTTTGCTTGGCTAACTTATACATACATCTTTGACCTTCTTTGGAATCTAATCTATTGTATAAATCACTAAAAGCTAAATTTTTTGCAACATATATTGCTTTCTTAGAATCTCTACATGCCACTTTATATCTTTCCCAATTCAATTTTACATCTAAACCAAGTTTTATAACAATGTTTCTTATTTTATCTTTTCTTGCACACTCTGACTCCACCATCAACTATTCTTATTAAAAGAAGCTTTTCCTTTTGATTCTCTAAGCACATCTTTAGCAACTTGCTTAATTTCACTTGATATTTTTTCCCACATAACGTTAGCATTTTTATGAACACCCCAAATTCTAATATCTTGTAGCTTGCTCTTAAAAATATTTTTATTTGTGTTCTTTAAGTGTCCCCATCTAATCCTAGGACAATAATTTAATTTATTTTTCTCTTACAACCTTTCATCTTAAAATCTAAAACTAATAACATGTTGGGTACTTAAAATTTCACTTGGTATGACCTTACAATCTTTACAATTTAAATGATCTATTTTTCTTATCAGAAAATAATCAATCTGTGTTTTACTAGATCCATTTTTATAAGTAATAATATGTTCATCTCTTTTCTTAAAAAAAGTATTAGCAACTACAAAATCATAAGCTAAAGCAAAATCTAATATAGTCTTACCTTCTTCATTAGTAACTCCAAATCCATAACCACCATGAATACTTTTAAAATCTTCTACTACTCTACCAACATGTCCATTTAAATCTCCTCCAATAAATACTTTTCTTCAAGAGGTATCTTGTATTAATCCCTCTAATTCATTCCAAAATTTTTCTTTTACGCTTACCTCCAAGCCTACTTGAGGAGCATAGACACTTATAACATTGATAATCTTAGTATCAACAATAATCTTTAAAGCTATAATTCTATCTCCACATCTATTAATACTTATAACATTATCCTTCAAACTTTTATCTATAATCACACCTACACCATTTCTAGTTCGACTTTTACCCAATACCAAAGTTTAAAACCTAAACTATCAATCTCCTTGGCCTTCTCACCAACCCATTTAGTTTCTTGAACACATAAAATATTTATCTTTCTATGAACCATAATATCTATTAATTCCATTAATTTACCTGTAAGAGTACCTATATTCCAAGATCCTAACCTAATTCTAGTTTCATGGACTAACTTCTTTGCCCGCATTCATCCAAAATGTGGGAACCCTTGCTTATTTAATAAGACCTGGCCGATGCGTTCTAGCACATTTTTTCATCAGATTGCCATACAAGGCTGCCTGTGGGACGCCTCTAGCATTAACACAATGATTTAAAGGATTCATGTCATGATTATTTCGACAAATTTTACGCTGGCTGTCAACTACCTAACGCAACCCTCCACTTTTTGCATCCGGACTTGGGACCGGCAATGGTAGTGTTTAAACTCCCATTGGATCAAATAAACAAATCCAATCCCTTCATTAATTGTAGATCATTATTGAATACTCCACTACAATCAATTGGACCTAATCAAGCCAATTGGCTATTTGACCCATGTTTACCCAATTTGGCCTAAAGGGTCATATTGAACCAAATCAAATCATAAACCAAATTGATTGAAACCAATGTTCCAACCAATCACTAATTCAATATTAAACATAATCCAACCTTTAATTAGATCCAATTTGGCCAACCTAACCTAATTAGCCAACTTAGCCTAATTTGACCTAAAGGGTCAAATTAAACCAATTCACTGCATAATCTAAATTAAGTCAAATCAACTCTTCCAATCAATCACCAATTATCAATTGAACATAGACCTAACCCATGCCTAAGCTAATTTGGCCAATTTAGTTAAATTGGTCAACATTACCGTTTTGGCCCAAATTGAACCATATGAGCCAAATTCAAATCTAACCCAATTTTAATCAAACCAATTACACTCATTCACTCCAAGTGACCAATTGAACTCACCCAAATCATTACTTTGGCCCAATTTGGTAAAGTGGTCAACTTAACCCAATTGAATCCATTTGACTTATATAGGATAAATTGAGCCAAACCCAACCAAACCAAGCCCAAAAATAAGCAAACTTGGGATAACTCATCCTTGGGTCACCATGGGCCTGCCTAAGTAGGTCCAACCCATAGTGAACCCAGTCTGGGTCAAACCCATTGAACCAACCCACCTAAATAGGATAAAATTCCCATTTAGATGGGCTATCCACCTTCTTACCCTATGGAAGCCACCTTTGGCTCTTCTTGGACAAGAGGACCACTGACCCAACCTAACTTAAAACTATTGGGCTCAGCCTTTTGCCAAGAAAGAGTGAGTTCACTAATGGAAACTAGTTGGTCCACTTAAGGGAGAGGGCACACCTCATGCTAGCCCACTACACTCCCTCAACCTCTCACCCTCAACCATCTCATCAGCCCCCTGCCATCTCCAGCCACATACATGGGCCGAAAAGCTGCCAAAAGTAGAAGCAATACCAGCCCTTGGTTTAGCTGGGGAGGAGAGTATACTCTTCCCCATAGATTCAAACCAAGCACACACCATCCTTAGACCATTCCATATAGTCCCCTACCCTCTCCTGAGCTCTTCATACACTCCACCACCAGCAAGACTAGCTCCTGATCAAACCAGAGAGCTCCATCCATCCAAGTTTCAAAAATCTCCACAAAACCCAAATTTATTGTTCCCACACCTTCACCTAACTCCGGCGAATCAAAACAATCTTTTATCTAGTGATTTGACCACTGGAAGGTGTCTCAAGACCAACCCCAGTGGGCTTTGTGGTCGCGTTTGGTCCATGAGAGATTGATAGGGAGACAGCTCGTGATCTTCTCAATAGGGTCGGTGGATTGTTGGTCTATAGTTATTGTGAGATAAAAATCTAGCAATCGTAGTTTTGGCCCCTAGGTGTTGGTCTCTTTTAAAGTGAATCGTGTTTTCATTTGATTTCCAATGTTGGACCCCTTTGGATTCATTCCCAAATCCTTTTGGAGTTAATTTCTCGATCAAATGAGCTCCGGTGAGCTCAGATCGAGCGACGAATGGCGGATGGTGTCCATTGTTTTGACACTAGTGGGATGATGAATCACTAGCATTCCATTCTATGTGATTAGAATGAACGAATGTGATTAATTTCATTAGAAATTTTGATTTAACTCCTTTGGAATCACAGGATTAATCTCAATTATCCGATCCGATTGGAAAATGAGACCAAACCATGTCGCCAAGTAGTCGACATGTTAGAAATAACCAATACCGCAGGTTACATGGAAAGCGTTGCCAGTCCCAATACCAACCGCTTAACGGGTTAATTAGGCTTTAAAAATGTAATTAAATGACCAGAACTTCAAAAAAATTAAAATTGATTGTAAAAAATTGAAAAAATGTAAATAAATCCATTTTGGAAAGGTTAAATAGAGGTGAATTTACAAAAAATAAAATTCCTAATTTATGTTTAATGAATAGTGCTTAATTAAGATTTGAAGCTTAGGCTAATTACCTTAATTAAGGACTAATTAATTATCTAATTAATCCCAAATTGGGTGGGATGATTCCATGGGGTGTCCTTTGCCTCCCATAATTATCTTGGAATTATTTGTCATGTAATTTAAAGAATTTGGAATTTCAATCCTAATTACCCTCATTAATTAATTTAATAAATAGTAAAAATCATAAATAGTGAGAATTAAATAAATAATGATAATTATTCATTATGAACAGTGGGAATAGTGAGGACAAGTAATTAAGACCCCTCTCCTAATTTTTTTAAATGTATTTCCTTAAGAAGGTTAATTAACATATGTAATAATTAGGGATTAATTATGAAAATTAATGATAAAAATGGAAATAAAAAAAAATTAATGATTGGTTCAAATAATTCAATTATAATCCATTAATTTCCCTTTATGTGTTGAATAATATAAAGTTATTAAAGAAATTATAGTTAACCCATTGGTATGGGAAAATCATAAGAGTACATAACTTAGTTTCTTTCCTTTTTTTTAATGTAATTAAGTCTTAAACATGAATCTAATTGCATTACATTCCTTTAGGTGCATTGAAAATTTTACTTTCTAAAAGAACATCATTGAAGGCTCGTGATCAAGTAGCTAATTAAATTAAAGAAGCTTAGTGAAGGGTAATTAAATTGATGTGCTTAATGGCTTGAACCTAATTAACTCATAAAATCCATTTTATTGCTTTATTTAAATATATATCAATTCCCCAACATGGGATGGGGTAAATACTATCTATCATTTCTCCTAATCAAGTTTTAATAATTCAAACATCAAAATTAAATCACAAAAGAATTTTGGTTAGTCTTAAAGAATATTTATTTAGCTTAATTATCCTTAGGACTTAATGTAATTGAATATGATATGTGGCAATGTTTAATTACTTCTTTCCAATCATCATAATTGTGCATGCCATTTATTTCATGTTCATGTTTTCAAGCAAAAAAAAAAGAGAATCAAAAGAACATGGTTGCATTTAAGTTGCACGTGTTAGATAAGTATTATATGGTGTGGTTATTATTATTAATAAATCCTAAATTACTTTCAAAACTATAAGCTAATGATATAAAATTTAAGCTAATGTTAACTATAAATGTTCAATAAAGTTTATATTTAATTATAATATAAATATGGTAAAAGATGGTTTTATTTTCATGGTTCATGTGTATGTTTACATATGTTTGGAGTTGGAAAGTATATAGTTTGGACATCTTGGGAACATGAGGCTTTAAGTATCCCTAATGAAGTCTTAGATAATCTCACTTCTCTAGTTTAACAATGACACATACTTGCTTGATCTCATTCATGTATATGCATATGGTAGAATTTGGGATTAAACTTTGATTTACATGAATAAAAGATTTTCTTTTATATACCCTTTGCATGATTTTCATTTCCATATTTGTGTATATGTTTACATGTATTTAAGTTAACAAGTATATAGTCTGGACATCTCAAGAACATGAGGCTTTAAGTAGCCCCAAGAAGGTCTTAGATAGTCTCACTTCCCTGGTTTAACAATATCATGTACTTGCTTAAATCTCTAATACATGTCTACATATACTTTAGTTTAGAATGGAAACTTTCTTTTCTACCAAATTTATGCATTAATTATCATTAAGTGTGCAAAAATATAAATATATGTTGTGTGTATAAGTATGTGTATTAAATCAAATATCATGAACAATAAAGATGAAGAAGTGTGTATGTTATTGATGATGGAAATAAGTCGTGGAATGTAATCCATGTGATAGTGATTCAGTTTTATTAATCTTAAGATGCATTTTATGTTTGAAAAAGGTTGCATAAGACTAACCTAAACTTAGGCCTAATAAAAATATTTAATAAATGGTCCACCAAAGAAACCAAAGTCATAATAATATACTCTTAGAAAATAACTTAGGATAGGGATGAAAGGGGTCAAACCCCTTTCTTCTCTTCATAATAATTAAATATTAAGTAGGCATCAAATGAAACAAGAAAGTGTAAGCTCAAATTAATCAATTCATTCAAAGACTTGAAGTGAAACCTCCCTTAATGTTTAACTTAAACTATTCTGAACTTTAGATAATCACACTTATAAAGCTTAGTTAAGACACACCACACTAAACTTTATCACACACATTATAATGCTAAGTCAAAAATTCTAGCCTTAGGTTAGGTCAGTGTATGTTGTGGTGTTATATTTTATTTTATGATATAATATTTTAGACTATATGTTAGGATTGTTTGTGTATAGACTAGATGTTAGGTCATTGATAGTCTAATGATATTTTCTATAAGGGATTATGCTAAAAGGGTTGCTGTAATAATATGTAAATATGAATTTTCTTGCTTGTAGATGTTGCTTATGCCCCTAAGAAAATTCCAATTAGGACATGTGGGCTTGGCTACTCAAGTGTAGGGTGCTAAGTCCAAATATGTAAACTTAGCTTGTATGTTCATTTAATTAACGTCTATTTTGCAGGTGTAATTAGATTGCATTTTTCATAAATATGTAATTTTTGAAATAAGATTACGATTAGTGCTATGGGGTTTAGGATGAGCAGTAATTAGAAGGCAAAGACCTAGGAGGCCTTATAAAGCTCGGAGCAAACTAATCCAAAAGAAGAAAAGAAGGACAAAAGATTAAAGATCCCTATAAGATTTATTTTTAATTGTAATATTCAATTATAATCCTACTTGTAAAATGTTAGAGCTCAGCTACCCAATTTCTTTTACTTTCTAGGGTGTACGGCGGTACTCGACCGCACCAGCCTCTTATTCTTTTACGAAATTCATATGTTTGATTATTGTGTTTAGATTATGCAATAGAAATGACATGCTTTTTATAAGTTTCTTAAAGTGTGATGGTTTGATGTGTGGCATGGATACGAAAGGCTTTTTAGGATAAAATTAAATTTCCTACCATCACTAAAAAAATAACTAAACCCTAATGCAACTCATAACCTCATTTTAAAGCCTAGGCACTTAATCAAGATAAATAAAAGATTTAGAAACCCCTTAGCTGAATGTTGTATGTTATCACACCATGCATGTCATATTATTTTGCTCTTGAATAAAGAAGGTCTCCACTCTTGTATGATAGGGGATATGCTTGACCTTTGAGGGCATCCTTTGTAGGGTAGAACCCTTCTTCTTGCTAATTTAACCCATAACTCTACTTCAGCATGGCATAATTGTCCCAAGCCTTGGCCTAAAATGAATGTGTCAAAAATGGTTTAAAGTTATAATTTTTGCATTATTCTAAGCCATATTTTCATACCAATCACATTCTAGTCTCTTAGGTAGTGAGTTTAGGATTCTAGCTCTTTTTCTAATTAAATAATATCCTAGCGATCTTGCATCTACATAAGAATGGCCTACATGGTTTTAAATAATTGAACATGTTAGCTGGCAGCCACTCTAGGCTATTATAAGTCCATAAGAGTCAGGGTGTGATCATTCTCCCTTGTGGAGGTGAACCATTATATCCCAACTTTGTCGATTAGACTTAGGTCGTGCTTTTAGCTTGTGCTCAATCATTTTAGATTTAGGCTCTGAGGCTACTTATTTTCTTCAGGCTATGAGTATAAGTCCTCACATATTAAGTATTTCCACAATCTTGTGTTGTTGGACTATAAGCCCTAGCATTCTAAAAAGAGTTCAACTTAAATAAAAGTAAATTCTCTCTCTCAAATATATAAAGCCTCACTATATGGTAGGCCGAAGCACTCACTGGGCTTCCTAGTATTGTGGGCGCTTCCTACTTGTTCTCTTTTAGAATCCACAAATAAGTCTTTCTATTTGAACCCTCTCATTTTATTTCCATAAATACCTAATCCTTTGATAGTCTAGCTTTGAAATCTTTGAAGATACTTATTGACTACTTTAATCAATAATGTTCTTATGAGACTTCCATATCCTAAGATGTCATGGAATCTTTCTTCTACAGGGAACTAAAGAACTCAGTATAAAATAAACATTTCATTACTTCTCCATGTAAAGTAGGGGAAACATCTCTGGTATATACGAAGACCCATTTTCCTTAGGAGTCCTTGATTAGGTCCATTGTAGGGTGACATTTCCATCTACCGAGATGGTACATCATACCTTAATATCGCACCCAATCACTTCAATAAGTATCCCTTAAGATCTGCGTGGTGTACCTTGGCTTTAAATTAAAACACCATAGTATGCTTGAATTTTTTTCTTTTTTTTGCAATGTCCTAAGGATTCTAATGCTAGTAAGCCATGTTTAATAAATAATTAAATTAAGGAGATAGCTAATTACTTTATAATTTTGCACACCAATGAAGAATCATAAAAGATCCTTATACTAGCTAAGCATGTATGGAGGGTCAATTAAATATATTTTTATTCAATGAGTTAATTATGATGGTTTCATTTTTAAATTTCATCTAACCATTTAATTAATTAATTAAGCACCTTAAGGGTAATCTTAAAAAATAATTAGGAAGAGGGGTCCTAATTAATTTTTTATTATTCTTACTATTATAATAATTAATTACCACCTTTTAATCAATTTCATAATTTATTTAATATTAATAATTACTTAATTGTATAAAGGAGATAATTTGGGTTTATAATTTTAATTCTTTTAATCTACATGAAAAATTAGCCTAAGAAAATTATAGGAGGCAGAGGTCATCCCATATATTCAACATGTTAAATCTCAAGTTAATTAACTAAGTGATTAGGGCTTAATTAAGTAATTAATTAAACTTTTAAACCCTAATTAGTCACTATTCATTGGATGAAACCTAGGGATTTTATTTTTCTTAGATTCTCCTCTATTAAGCTTTCCACAGAGGGTTTATTTGCATTTTTTAATTTTTGTGCAATTAGTTATGATTTTTTAAAGTTTTGTGTAATTAAAGTAATTAATTAATGCCTAATTAAAACCTAATTTTATTACTTTTGTAATTTAGTGTGATCTAGAAGGTCTAATTATTTTTTATGATATATGATATTTATTAAAGTTATTTAAATTATTTTGGTGAATTTTCATAATTTTTATATTTTTAATTAATTATTTATTTAAAAATAGCTAATTTCCTTAAACATTTAATAACTCTTAAATGAGAAAGCTAATTAACTTGAAATTTTTTTTTGATATGTAGGGAAGAACATGACGTTTCTTTTTGAAATTTTTAGGTTGATTCGCTTAGTATTTTAAGAGTAAGTAAAAAAATAAATATTTCACTAAAACTCAAATTACTCCTAAGATATACATCCAATTTTGGGGTTTTTAGGTTCATTTGATTCCTCTTGAAAAGATAAATCCATAAACCCTTTATTAGTATTTTTGGGTTTAGTATTTTATTTTTTATGATTTTTTGGAAGTTTCAGGTTAGATCTCATAGAACAAATCAAAGATGAGATCTAACCGTAGCCATCCATTCTATCGAAGTAAGATGGACACCCAGAGGTTGTCTCCTACATGGGAGGTAGACTAAATGGGGTTAGATTGATGGGATCTATCATAAACATCATCAGATCTCACAATCTTTCGACGATCTTAACGTGGAAGTCACTTTATGTTGGGGAGTTGAAAGAAATAAAGTGCAATGGGATATAATGGAAAAAATCCTAGATTCATGGAAATTTTTTAGCAAACGCAAACACCTATGGTTGATCTAAAGTTTAGGAAAGTTACCTCACTGAAGTGCATGTTCGGTGGATGCTAGAAGATGTCGAATCTCTTCTTTTGCCTCCTTGTGGAATGCTCTGGCCGCCGTGCACCACCACTGATTGCTAAAAAAATTGGTGGCTCTTGGACATAGAGAGCACAATAGGTGGGGGGATGAGTTTTCTTCTGGTTGGAAGAAGATGTGTGTGTGTGTTTTATTTTTTTAGTGTGTTAAGAATAAAAGAAATGAGGAGTGTAGAAAAACCTTCTTTTTTTCTATGCATCTTACCCACCCCCCAATGTAAAGAAAGAAATATATATATATTTTCTCCTCATGCTCACCTCCCTCTTTTTTTATTTCCTTGTGTAAAGCATGCTATTTTCTTTATTAAAGTTGAAATTTTGCTGAGTTTGATGTATGGGGAGGTGAGTGGACTCATTTTGGGATAAGATTTGGGTTGACTCATCTTAACCCAAATTGAGTTAGGTTGAGTCAAGTGAGTCTTTTTTGCCCAATTAATTTAGGATTAAATTTAAATTATATTAAATTAATTATTTATAATACCTATGATTAATTAATGTAATTTAACTTAAGCCTAAATTAACTCAATTTAACATAAATAAATCAAATTGGGCCAATTTGGGTTCACATGGGTCCATGGGCCAAATTAACCAAATTAGATAAATTGGACTCAAATGAGAATCAAATTGAGTTTAATTACATTTTAAAAGTTATTTATAATTAATTTGATTTGATTTTAGTTTATTTTTATTTTTGCTTGATATGCTCATATAGGTCAATTTAGATCAATTTGAGTTAGATTGACTAATTGAACAAATTCGCTAAATTGGGTGCCATTGAGTTGATTCATATTCAATAATCAATTTAAGAATAATTTTAAGCATTGATTTGGTTTAATTTGGGCCGAGTTCAGTTTTGATGTAAACCCATTTTTTATCCAAATTGGGCTTAATGGGTCAATTAGGGTTCACGTGGGTTAAATGACCAATATGAGGAAAATTGAAGTGTGTTCAAGCTTCAATTATATTTGATTGAGTATTTGAAATAATTTAGAGTAATTAATTTTAATTAATTTATATTTGATCTTGATTTAAACCTATTTTGGGCAAATTTGGGCTTAATGAGTTAAATCAGGGATTACTTAGGCCAAATGACTAATTTGGTCAATTCAAACCCAGAAAAAGTTTAAATTATGTTCAAATATAAATTTAAAGTATTTTTGAACATTTAATTTAAGTTTATTTTATTTTATTTTGAGTTTACATTCAATAGGGTCAGTTTAGGTTCATTTAGACTATGTGATCCAATTAGGCCATTTGAGTCATCACTAGATTAAGAATTAATTAGTTTAGTGCTCTGTTATATTAATTTGATAACTGTAAGTTTTTAAGATGACTTAAATTGATCAAATTTTGATTAATTTATTTTTTAGGTTGGTTGGGCCCACATGGGTCAACTCTAGGTTAGACGACCTGATTGACCACTTTGAACCCCTTTTATATTTATTTTTTGGGTTCATTTATACTTTTGTTTTAATTCTGTGCATTTTGTTTGGTTTGGTTTAATTTGATTTAGTTTTGATTTTATAGGATTTTTTTGAATTTAGCTGATTTAGAACCCAAATGGTTTAATTAATTTAATCAAACTTAATTACCTTAATCTAGGTTCAGTTGAATTTAGATTTCATTTTAATTTATTATTTTAATTTTTACTTTAGTTGAGGTTGTGTACTTAGCCAATAATTGTAGCATCCTAAGTGTCTAATTTGAAAGCTCCTAGTATAAGGTCGGAGATCTTAATTTACTGAGATTATGATGTTAATAACCTCACTTGAGGTTAACAGAATCTTAGTGCCTAGATTAAATCCTAGGTCTAAGAGGAGGGTTGTCAACCTCACTAAAAGTGATTTCAACACTCATCATAAAGGGTACTTAACAATAAAGGCTACTAGAATAAGTATACTCGATGGAAAGGTATCTAAAATGGAGAATCAACTTGAGCCAATAAGTCGAGGACCTAAAAAATAATGACTTTGAGAACAAATCATGAATAAACTCACAGGCAATGGGAAAAATACTTAAAAGTGCAAGAAGGCTACTCCTCTCATCTTAGTCCTTACTCGTGCACTCGTATGATAAGAGGCTACTTGCCCCTAGTGTCCACCAGATCTATACCCACTCACATGTATATCCACCGCGAGCCTATGTGGACATCCACTTATACTCGATTTACCTTATATGTACTTTCTATATATAATAACCCCCTAGTAATATAACATGGGAACTCTTCTTTTATGAGGATACATTTTTTTTTCTCTTTAGGCCCTTAATCTTTGTATTCAAATTTTAAAGAATAAAATTTATTATTTAACTTGCATTTCTCTACTTTCTTATATTTTTGTTTGTAATATTTTTTTTCTAATCCTATTTCTTAGGTATTTCAGAAAGTTCTAACAATTTTGAGTTCAACATCCTTTAGGTGTAGTGAGTGTAGATGAGGTTAAGAACCATAAGCCAAATACAAAGCAAAGAGGGACCCTCAACATGAGATCACTCAATAGAAATGGATCATAATGTCCAACAATTCATAACACAGTAAGATTGGTAAGACATAGAAGATAGAATCACTCGTCTTGTACAGGCGGCCATAGGAAAACTACAACATGAAGAACTCAGAGCAAAAGAGAACAAAGGATCCATGGCATGAACTACTCACTAAGCTCATCAAGGAAGAAGAGATGTAGCAAAGATTCACAGTTCTAATGCTAAATCTTATGACACATGATAAAAAAAGATGAACAAAGAAAGCAACTACAACTTAGTAATGCTTTCTCTATGAAGATCATCTAAACTCGCCCTCCTCATAGGTTCAAGATCTTTCATCTTGAATCATGCAAAGGTCGAATAGATTTTTCCTATCATATAGCATATTTTGAATCAGCACATCATTATTGGAGTTGGATGATGTGATGAACTACTAAATTTTCTTCACCACTTTCAAAGAGTCTGCCCTCAAATGGTTCTCATGCCTTCCTCTAATTTGATAATTTTATAATGATGTTTATCACATATTTTACTAGTGCTCAAAAGCCACTAAAGAGTTCCCAAGCTCTCTTACAGATGAGGTAGGAACCTAGTGAGTCTTTAAGAAAGTTCATTACTCACTTCTAGCAAAGAACTTGAAAGTTAAAGACCTAGATCCCATAGTTGCCCAAGAAGAACTCACTTAAAGCTTGAAAGAGAGGCCCTTCAAATATGCCTTAGAGCTCCAAAAACCTAAGATTCTTGGTGAATTACTAGAGTAAGCAAATAACCATGTAAATACTAAAGAGTACAATGAAGTTGTCCACCTAGCATCAATAACTAGAACTAAAGACTTGTTGAAATGATTTTCAAAGTGATTTCTCAAGGATAGATATCAAAGGTGAAGAATGGATAAGAGGAGATGACCAAAAAAGTTCAAACTAAATAAGAAGTAGATAGAGAAATACTCACAAGGATAATGGTAACCTTGCTAAAGAGAAATTAGAGAGAAACATTCAGGGTGTGACCACGCAACCTTGCCTTGGCCTCCTCCTCCTCATCACTTAGCATGCCATGATTGCTCACCATGGTGAAGTGCAACCACGGAGGGAAGGATATCATAGTGGATGTGGAGAAAAATATGCTTTAATGTTCTTCCACTCACCAAAGTGGAAGAGAGATGAGATCTTTCACTCACAAAAGTGGAAGAAGTTTGAAGTTCTACTCACCAAAGTAGAATGATACCGAGAAATTACCGAATCTCTTAGACATCCAACCGCCAAGCTCCAACAAAAGAGTTTTTATTTCAAGTTTCATACGAAAGCCAAAAGTATATCATTAGGTTAGAATAGACATTTACATAAGCATAATACTTTAAAGGATGTGTCCCTTAGGGAGAAAACTACCAAAAACTGAACAAAAAGTCAGAACAGTCATTTTGAAGCACTGTGGCACAATGAACCAGTGTCATAGCACCACATTCCAACACTGAGGCACTAGCTTCTTGGTCCCTAAATGCTAAAACCTACAGAATGCAATGAGGAGGAGCTAGACCACATGACCTCATATATTTTCAATCGCAAATCTAATACACCATTCACATATGATTAGATACAACCATGAATACATAATACAAAATATAAGATATAAATCCATAACATATAAAATATACTAAAATTCTTCATACGTTCAAGCTTTGGTTTGAGACTTTATGATAAGTTCTTTCCTCCTTGATGTGCTCAATCAACTCTCTCATGCCTCAAAGAACTCTTCTCAGAAGAGCAATGATTCTGAAGGTCTTCAAGAAATTTAGGGCTAGAGCTTTATAGTTCATCCAAAGTCATCCATGTATCCTCACTAGGTGGCTTGTCTTTCCACCTTACTAAGAATCTTTGACTAGTACTATCATCTATGGGTGTCTCAGCTGTGATGATGTTCAACACTTCAAAGAATATTAGTTGGATAGGTACCTACAAATAATTTATATCTCATTTTCCAAAAATATCATCCTATAAATTTGGAGGTTAGGTAACTTCTTTAGAAGATATTAGATCTTCCACATAAATAATAGGGCTACTAAACATGTGAGGGTAAATTAAAGAATATAAGCATTAATTCCAAAATTTTTAATAATTTTAAATGACCCACATGCTCTCACTTGCATCTTTTATATTTGATGGAAGGAAATCTCTCTGGATGGGTACGAACCAATGCATAATCACCTACCTCATATTCCTTAAATGTTTTCCCTTAAGCTATTATTTAACATATTTAGCATTTTGTATTTTCAATTGTTTCTTTGTCTTCATGGAGACTATAAAAATCACATGCAAATGTATATGCTAAATCAAAAAATCCATGAGTAGGTGTATTAGCTAAGTCAATAAGCATTTTGAAGTTATATCGATAAATTATCTCAAAAAGTGATTTGTGGGTTGTCCTCAAAATAGAACATATACAAATTCAAATGTAGGTAATATTAAATCTCAATTTCTTAAATTTTTTTCAACTATATACCTTAGTAGATTTCTTAATGTCTTATTGACTACTTTCATCTATCTATCTATTTGTGAATGAAATCCAGAGGAGAATTTTAATTATGTTCCCATTAGTTTTCATAAGATTTTTCAAAAATAAGATATAAATTTGACGTCCCTATCATAAACTATAGTGAACAGGACTCCATGCAATCTAATAATTTCTTTAAGGAACAATCTTGCTATGTGAGTTGCATCATTTCATTTTGAACATGGTATGAAATATGCAATCTAAAAAAAATGATTTATAATAATGAATATACTATCCTGTTAATGAGGTATTTTAGGTAAACTTAACATGAAATCTATGGATAAGTCTTCCCCTAATCTAGAAGGAATAGGTAATGAAGTATAACGATGCCCTATTGACTACTTTCATCTATTTATCTATTTGTGAATGAAATGCGAAGAACTTTTATTTGTTCCCATTAGGTTTCATAAGATTTTTCAAAAATAGGATATACATTTGACATTTCTATAAGAAACTTTAGTGAATAGGACTCTGTGTAATTTGATAATTTCTATAAATAATAATCTTACTATGTGAGATGCATCATTTCATTTTGAACATGGTATGAAATGTGCAATCTTAGATATTTGATCTATAATAATGAATATACTATCATGTTAATGAGGTATTCTAGGTAAACCTAACATGAAATCTATGGATAAGTCTTCCTCTGATCTAGAAGGAATAGGTAGTGAAGTGTAATGACCCCCTCTTTATTTGATAGTTTTAGCTTAACCACAAGTGTAACATTAGGCTACTATACACTCGTCATGTTTTCTTAGGGAAGCATAATAAAACCTTTGCTCAACTACTGTCAGGGTATTTAATTTACCAAAATATCTTGATATACATCATGAATGTAATCCAAAGATAAGAAATTCCTTGAGAAATACTTTAGGAATACATAATTTTTACCTTTGTAAAGATATCCATCTAGAATGATAAAAGAACTATCAAAATTCAAGAGCTTAGATTCGTGTTATAAGTACATCATATAAAAATTAGGGTAAAGTTTGTAATCTTCTTTTAAGGTTTTAAATCCAAGAATTTAAATATCAAAGGATGAAACCATAAGAGACAATAAGAGATGCTTTGGATAGAGCATCTATTGATTTATTTTATAGCCTAGGTTTATGTTTAAGCACAAAAGAAAAGTCTTGAAGGAATTCTACCAACTTAGCGTGTCTATGATTTAGCTTCTTTAATGAGTTAATAAATTTTGAGCTTGATGATCAATATTTAAAATAAACTTTTTATGTAACAAATAAATCCTTTAATAATTAAGAGTTTGAATAGTCATATAAAACTCTCAATCATAAGTGAAATATTTTTTCTTGGTATTATTTAATTTCTCATTGAAGAAAGCAATGAGATGGTTTTTTGACTTATTATTCCACCTATTCCAATACTTGATGCATCACAAGTCACATAAAAAATTTTATTGAAGTAAAGAAGTCTTAAGAGAGGTGAGAAAGCCATAAGAGTTTTAATTCATTGCATGGCTTTTTCAACTTCTATGGTACACATCAATTTATATATCTTTAGAATGTCCATGATAAGGGATACAACAATACTAATTTTTTTACAAATCTCCTATAAAACGTTGCTTATCCATATAAACTTTTAATATCTATAAATATGTTGGAGTTCTTAATTCTAAAATAGATTTGATTTTTTTTATGACTTAGCCTTAAATCCATCAACAAATATAATGAACCCTAAGAAAATGACTTCATGTTGATATAAAAAATATTTCTTAAGGTTTACATATAATTTTATTAACCTTAATTTTTATGAGACAATTTCTAAATGATATAGATGTGAATTCTCATATGGGCTATAAATAAGAATATCATCAAATTAAACTATAAAGAATTGACTAATAAAAGGTTTCAATAGAGTGTTCATTAGTGTCATGAATGTGGTAGGTTTGTTTCAAAGACCAAATGATATGACTAACCATTTATAACGACCATCGAGAGTTTTGAATGATGTCTTCCATTCATCATCTAGTATAATCTTTATCTAATGGTATCCACTTCTCAAATCAATTTTAGAGAATAATGATGAGCCTGAAATAAAATCTAACATGTCATCCAATCTAGGTATAAAAAACTTCTATTTTATTGTGATCTTATTTACTACTTTGCTATCAATACACGTCCCCTAAGTTTCATCTTTCTTAAGAGTTAAAAGAGCACATACAACATAAGGACTAAGAATTTCTTGGATAAAACCTTTCTTTAGAAGTTTATTTACTTATTATTTTAACTTTGCATGCTCTATTAGATTCATCCTATAATAAGGTAAGTTAAGTATTTATAAACTAATAATTAGACCAATAGGATGTTCTATATCTTTTAATTGAAGTCATCAAGAATCAAATCAATGACTTTAGATAATAGATATAAGACAATAGCATTTACATTATGATCTTTAGTATCAACATAAATTTTTTTGAAGGTGCAAGATAAAAAATAGAAGTAGGGTCATTGAACTCTCTAACCAAGCATCTAAACCCTAAAGTTATAATTTAAATTCTAGGAGATTCATACATATTAGGATGTATATCAAAAGTATTCTCCCTATCATTTGATGGTGATATCACTATCAACTGAAGTTTCACGTTTCTCCTTTGACTAGATTTGGATAGTAGTTCAGAATTGGGTTTGCGAGAAGGTGTAGGAAGAATTCTATGAGGGGGTGTAATTGACCACTTTTCATTATAGGGAACACCTTGATTCTTTTCTCATTATGTTTGAATATGTAAGTGTTTTCACACCTATAATGGATCACATTCAAGTAATAAAGCCATGGCCTTCTTAATAGGATATGTTTTATTTCCATTGGAAGAATATCACACCAAATTTGATCATTATGACTAACTATTTTAATTAATATAAGACATTCATTAGTGGTAGGTAGGGATGTGTGATTTACCCAACTAAATAAGAATGATTTTAGGTGAGGTTTGGTTGTAAGATTTTCTCTAGTGATATAATGGGTTGATATAACATTCATAAGTACCTCCATCAATTAATAGCTTACACCTCTTCTCCTTACATAGAATATACATAAAGAAAATATTCCTTTCTTTCCATTCTTCTTCTTTAGAAGCTATCATACACCTCATAACTGACATTATATTATCTATATTTAGATTTACTTCTTCATCAGATTGGCTGTATCATCACATATCTCTTTAATATCTTATACTTCTCTTAAATCTTCCAATTCATGTAAAAACATGATTTTTCTCATACATTAGATTTGCAGATGAGCCTTCTTATGATATTTATAGCAAACTATCTTTGTTGTACTTTTAGAAGTAGTTTCATTGGGGTTCATTTTAGAAGGGTTGTTCGATGTGGAGGATTAGGTCAAACAATAGCATTTTCATATTGAGATATAGGTGGATATTTAGAAGATATTTGAGCCATCATTTTAGATATATGCACCTCTTGATCAATGCATTGAGTTCTAGAGATTAAGTTCTTAAAAGTGATCATATATTCCACTACAGACATAGTCCCTTGCTGAAGAGTTGTAAATTATTTGAAGAGCCTTTTTATCATGAATTCTAGGATAATACTTAGCCCAAAATATTTCTTTCATTTCTTCTTATGTCATGTTGGTTCTACCAAGTCCCTCTTTTTTTTTTTTAGCTAAAATGTTATTCCAATAAATTATAACATGATCTATTAGTTTCATTTTAGCAAATATTCTCTGTTGATAATCATCCATATGATACTAATCAAAAAAATTATCCATTTAGGTTAACAAATCTAAAATATGATTGGGTTCATGAATACTTCATACATTGGAGCTCCTATCTTTTTATTTCGTTGATTAATGTAATATTTCTTGGACCCTAAGATGGTCTTATCTAAGGGTATTCCTTAGGTTTGGCCTTCTAGTAGGATATTCATATCTAGGAAGTTTTAGGTTTTCACATCCTATGGGTTCTAAGTCATTTGGACATGGAATAATCAATGGGGTTTAATGTCTAGTACTCAAGGTTTGAATTTGTGCAGTGAGGTTCATAAGTAGGTATTCTACTAGGGAATTTATCTTTAGTTCTCATAGAAATCTCATCAAATCTTCAAGTTAAATCCTCTAATTAGTTCAAACTAATGGATTTAAGTTGCATGATGTAAATAAAATGATGCAATATGACATTCAAAATAATAATTTTAAATGTATGATAAGTGAACTAAACTTAACATAAATGAGATATGCAGATTTTAAAATTGAGTAGCATTCAATAAACATAAAATAACATGTTAAAACTATAAAATATTACACACACTTAAAAAAAGAAATAAACATAAAATTTTTAAGGATATGATTTTGGTTTTTATGTAAGGTTAGTATCTAGGTTAGGCTATTCAATGAACTCTCCCTTACTCAAGTTGTCACTTAAGTATGATGGCTTGTAATTAGGTTAAGTAGGGAAAGGATAAGCTTTACCCTCCAAATCATGGGCTATAATACAAAAAAGTTGGTGAAACATGATCATGGAGGGAAGGATGTCACAACGGGTGTGGAGAAAGAGATGCTCTAATGTTCTTCCACACCAAAGAGGAAGAAAGATAAAGATCTTCCACTCACCAAAGTGGAAGAAGTATGAAGTTTTACTCACCCGAGTAAAACTGTAGCGAGAGATCACCAAATCTTCTGGATAGCTGGCCATTAAGCTCTACCCAAAGAGTTTTCACTCCAAATTTCATACAAAAATCAAAAGTCCTTTATTAGGTCAGAATTGGTATTTAAATAAGTGTAATACTCCAAGGGATGTGTCCCTTGGAAAGAAAATGTCAAAAATTGAATAAGAAGTCAAAACAAAAATTTTGCATTGCCATGGTGCCACGAACCAGCATCGCAATGCTACAGTCCAGCACCGTGGTGGCATATCATAGCACAAGGTGCTAGCTTCTCAGTCATTAAATCCTAAAACCTATAAAGAGTAGTGCCTAGGTGTTAGACCCATACATATGAAATTGAACACATGAACTCACATATTTTCTACCACAACTATAATACAACACTTACACATGTTTAGATACAACTATGAGTATATATTACACCATATGAGAGATAAATCCACAACAAATAAAATCTAATAAAAGTCCTCCTGAGTTTAAGCTTTAGTTTGAGACATTATAATAGTAATAGGTCATTTCCTCTTTTGATATGCTACATCATCCTTACTCACCAAGTAAGGGTGACGAACAATCAACCTTGGCCATGGTGATGAACTCTTTAAAAAAAGAAGTTATGAGCGCCACTTCTGCACTTTATTTTGTAAAATATGAATCTTTAGCAAAGTCACTCAAAGTTGCATGATTCTATCTTGGTGACCCTTCATCATGAATGTTGTATAAAAGAGGTTTAAACTCCATTAGATGCCTTCTTCTCACAAGAACAAGATGAAGGTGGTAATATTTGCCACCAAGTTGGGGAGAATCTTCGAGCTAAGAAGAAATCTAGAATGTCCACACACAACTCATGGATTCTAATCGAGTTCAAATGCTCACTCCTCTGAGCCACTCACATAATAAAATTAGGGTTTCCATCATAGTAATCATAAAATATAAGGTTCATAGAGGAACAGTCTAATTCTAAGATTTCCTTGATCTTAGCTTGATGGAAAGTTGAAGCAGACTTCTTCAACAAAGCCATGGTTTCTTGCAACAAAAGGTAAATGGGATCAACTAGCTAAAAAGGAGTTTTATTTGTTCATTATAAAGAAGCAATAAAGTCTCAACTACTATAGTAAGAAGGAATTCATAGATGTGGTAAGTACAGTGTAGTAACACAGATGCCACAATAAGTATTAATTGAAGAAATGATTACTCAAATCCTTTGAATATCTCAAGTGATAGAAACTTCTAAAAACATTATTAATTCCTAATATTGTAACAAACTAAAAGTAGTATTGACAAGCATAGAAATTACAAAATATTTTTTTATTTTCATAAAATGGGTGAAATTGCAACACACTCGCCACAACCCTTATACATCACTTTTTCAATAATTTAATTATGAGGTTTGAGTGCTATTTTTAGCAAGTTTTTCTTCCTCACACATATAATTATATAAACAAATTGTACCAAAAAAGAGAATGGAAGTATTCTACAACTTGACTAAGTGTTGAAGTAATGTTATCTTAGCACTCATGGTTGCAAAATTACGCTGATATTCCACCTCCAAGGAATGGCATTGTTGTAACTCTAGCTCTAATAGAGATTGTAGCTAGCTTATGTATCACTAGGATGAGTCTAGGCCTTCCTTCAGAATGGTGACTTCTCTTAGTAGAGTGGCATCTTTGGATGAGTTAACGAATATCTATTGTTATTTCTCCACATCATCTCTCAGTCACCTTGTAGACTCTCTCTTCATAAACTTATCTCTATCTCTTTGAGTAGGAGAAGGAAAACCAAATGTTATCTTCCTAATGTTAGTCAAGGTTAAGCTAGTCACTGAAGTGGGAGCTTTGATAGCCACTCCTTACTAGTGTGAACTCTTTGTTAATTCCATTCGTGGTGTCGACAACTCAAGCTTCAACAAAATTGGAGTCACCACTTTTCGATGAGAAATGAATTTATTAAAAATCAAAAGAGGAATTTTGAAGAGGGTATTAGCTATAGGTCCAATCATTTGGAATGGATGCCATCTATTGAGTAAGTGGAATTCTTTTTTACTTGATTTATAGCATAGTAAATCACCTATGGAAAAATAAAGTGAGTTAGTAAGGCTACCTGGATTTTCAAGAGATATCAAATGAAGGGCTTGCGAGTGCCCCTCACATCTTCTGCTAATGCTTGAATGTTAATTGTGCTCAACTATGATCAATGGAAAAATTCTTGAATATCGATAAAGAAACTCACAATGTAAAATAAAAGGAGAGTCTCACCTCAGCAAAGCAATCTTCTATAACTGCATTTGTGGAAGCTGATCCAACAATCTGGCTCACCAGTACCTTCCTATGTCTGATCAAAGGTTCATCCTCTCCTCCCTTATATTCCTTATAGGTGCTTGCAAGTCACATTGGATGATAACTCACCTCAATAACTGGCCTTTCAACAAGCTGAGTGCCAACATGATTGCCTTATGCATAAGAATTTCAGTGATCTCTTCCAACTTCTTGGCTCTCTTAGCCTTTTCTTAAAGACTTTCCCATAGAGTTGCATGATCAATGTCACTGCGAGGTGTATTGGCATCCATAGCAGTTATTTTTTTATAGTTTTGTAGACTCAGCCCCTAAACAATAAAAACTCTAATCGAGCAAGTAACTGAAGAAATGTTGAATGCACTAAAGAAGGATAAAAGCATTTATTTATAGCCTTTAGTGCATTAGAAAACTAGATTCGGTCAAAAGGTGATGTAACATCTCATCATTGCATAAATTTTTTAATTTGTATAGTTCATTAAATGCTTATAGCTAATCATATTTTCTTTCTTCTATCCATTTTATGAGGTACATCTACTAAGAATAGAAAATCAAAGAGCAAAATGTATACCCAAATTACCATATAAGCTTAAATGTTTGCATAAAAAAGAGAAAAAATAAAGCATTTTGGCATAGAGCACCTCGACACTGAAATCACGATGCCTAGGCACTATCACCATTTTAATAAATATAAAATAACTCCCAACTACCTCCTCACTGGCAATAACTACCCAAAAGGAGAGAGAGGCCCACCAACAGTTATTCACTATCAGATCCAAAGGAGGAGTGAGAGTGGTTAGGGGAGCTACTCCTTACGAAAAAGGGGTTACGTACTCAATCAAGGGGCTCTCACTTTCAACTACAAATTGGGAATTTTTTACACTCTCTTCATTGTATATCCTTTTTATGCTCTCCTACACTTGATTCAGTCTTTTTTCACACAAAATTATTGAAGTAAAAGGGACAGAATCATTGCAAACACTTTAGATTTCAAATTTGAAGGCCTCCATCATTGAACTTGGTTTCATCATAAGAAGAGCATCCTCCATTTGTTGATCTTGGACCCTAAATAAGGGAGAATAACAAGTGTGAATTCTAACACTGCTAGAAAACTCAAGAAGTTTTGTACGATATGTGCATTTTTGTCTCACAATGCTATGACGCCAAGGCCTAGTGTTGAGGAGCTTCGCTCTCATGAATGATGTCCTTAGCACTCTACCTCATAGTGTCGAGACACCGAATACTTAGCATTGAGGCGCTATGCTCTTGGGTTTCATCTACTTAACACACTGCCACAATTCCATGCTTGATCAACAAATCATCAAAGTGGAAGATGCTCAACAACCATCAAAATGGGAATTCTACTTTGATGGGACTTCATCAGTAAAGCTAGCTAAACTGCCTGGTTTACTCACAATACATGTCAAAATTGGCTTAATATTTGTAACATTACAAGGTAGTATTCTCTGATATTCATATAGACTGATGGAACCTCGAGCCAATAATAAGACTAAATATGAAGCATTAATTGTGGATCTAGAGATAGTAATTAAGATGAAAATTAAGAAACTTCATGTTTATGGAGATTCTCAACTCATAATCCAGCAAATAATTAGGATTTTCAAGATAAATAACTTGAGTTGGCACTTTATCATAATCATATTTTGGATCTTCTAAAAAAATCCCTGAAGTGATAATTACAATGGTGTCACATTGAGATAATGACAAAGCTGATGCATTAGCCAAATTAGCTAAAGAAATGACAGACACTAAGGGAGAGATAATTACAATAATAGTCAAAAGCATGATGCATTGGATCAAACCCTCCTACAAGCTTTTGAAGCTAAAGAAAGCTAAGAAATCTTTACGATAATAGAAGAAGGAGACGAGTGAGAACCATTCATCACTTATCTTAAAGGAGGTGGATTGCCAAAGGATAAATCAGAAGCTTATCAAATTTTATAAAGAGCATTGTGATATGCTCTAATGATTGATATATTATATCGATGCTCATTCAAGAAAATGTGACTGCAATGCCTAGGACGAGAAGAAGCTTAGGAAATAATGGTTGAAGTCCATGAAGGATTATGTGGTGCACACCAATCTAGGCATAAAATGAAAATCAAAATTAAATGAATGGGATATTACTACCCAGCATGGTTCAAGACTGCATTGAACATGCTAAATAGTGTCATCAATGTCAAATACATGTAGACACATTGCATCGGCCACCTAATGCCTTACACTCAATAGTAGCATCCTAGCCATTGGAAAGTTGGGGGATTGATATAATTGCCCAGATAGATCCTCCATCATCTAGAGTGCATCACTTCATTATGGCCACTATTGATTACTTCTCAAAATGGCCAGAAGTGATCCCATTTGGAGAAGTAAAATAGACAATGTAGTAAAATTCATCCAAGATCACATCATCTACTAATTCAAGAAACCTCAAAGAATTATATCAAATAATAGCATAGCCTTCAAAAATGCCAAAATCTATCACTTCATTGAGAAATATAAGATAGATTGGTGATATTCCTCAATATACAATCTATGAGCCTATGGTCTTTTAGAAGTAATCAATAAAATGTTGGTTAAACTTGTCAAGAAATTCTCTCTAAAAATAAAAAGAGTGGCACAATAAATTGATGGAAGCATTGTGGACATACCACACTATATACAAAACTTCTACACAAGCAACACCATACTCTTTAATCTTCGAAGAAGATAAAATATTTCCTCTTGAAGTGGAGTTACCTTCACTCTGCATAGTAGTTCAAAATGAGCTTACAATGGAGGAAAATATCCAAATATGAATCAAAGAGCTTAAAGCTCTAGATGAAGTGTGACTACAAGCCCAACAAAATCTAGAAGCATATAAAGTAAGAATGACCCAAGCTCATGACCATATGGTTCACCCAAAAAGCTTCAAGCAGGTGAACTAGTAGTGGTACGAAGAAACCCATCATTCCATATCAATGAGTTGGTGCAAAATTCAATCCAAATTGGGATAGACCTTAAATTATTGAATAAGTATACGAAGGTGGAGCTTATTAACCTATCGATGCAATAGGCATCGGACCTATGCCCACTATAAATGGATAATATCTCAAAAGATATTATGCATAACTATGAAGCAAATATTCTCATTTCAATGAGAAATTCCCCTATTAACAAGGGATCATTTTATATATCTTGCAAACCAAAATATCCCTTCAAAAGGAAATGATGTCCTATCAAGTAAATTTAAATTAGGTCTATCATGCCCAAAAAGGCTGGGTCTAAATTTATAATTAAAATCAATCATGCCCAAAGGGAATGAATCAGATTCATCATACCCAAAGAGGCTAGATCTAAAGTTTAAATTAGGATCCATCATGCCCAAAGGGGCCAGATCAAATTTATAACTAAAATCCATCATGCCCAAAGGGACTAGATCGAAAGTTATAATCAAAATTCATCATGCTTAAAGAGGCCATACTAAATTGATTATGACCTAAGACTGAATCTGAATTTAAGCTAATCCATCATGCCCAAAGAAATCAAATTTAAACCTAAATTTAGATTCCATCATGCCAAAACGGGCTAGATTTAAACACCCAAATACACTCAACATACCCAAAAGAGCAGAATCTAAATATAAATAAATAAATAAACCAATGAATGCATCATGTTCAATTGCATGATACATTTTTTGGGAGATAATTTTTTTGCATACAAAAAAAATATAAAATAAAGCATTTTTACCTAGCACGCCACAATGCAAAAATTACATGGCCTAGGCGTTGTTGCCATTTTAATGACTCTAAATATACTCGAAACTACCTCCCCACTGGAAATAACTACCCAAAAGGAGGGAACTGCCCACCAACAATTATTCCTTATCAAATAACTATTTAAAGGTGGAGCGGGAGAAGTTAAGGGAGTTACTCCTTATAATAAGGGGGATGCTTACTCAATCAAGAAGCTCTCACATTTACAACAAATTGGGCTTTTTTTTTCCCACTCTCTTCACTGTATAGACTTTCTATGCTCTCCTGGACTTGCTCCACTTTTTTTTCATGTGAAATGATTGAAGTAAAAGGAAGAGAATCATTGCAAACATTGCTAATTTCAAATTTTAAGGCATTCTCCATTGAACTTGGTTCCAGAGTGAGAAGAACACCCTTCCTTTATTGATCTTGGATTTGGGACAAAGTAAAAGAGTGCTTTTGCACTAACATGTGTGAATTCTAGTACTGCTAAATTGTTATGCTACCAAAATCTTAAGAAATTGATAAATTTCTCCTAAGAAAACTATCCAAAAATGGTATTCCTGATACATAGCACCTCAACACTTAGAGATAGTACTACAATGCTAAGCTTTCAAGAATTTAAACATATGATGTCCCATATCATAGTGCCACTGCACCTTATGTGGCACCAAGGTGCTAAACACATCATTGTAGTGTTTCAACCTTAGCGCCTAGGAATTGCCCTCTCAGGTTTTGTAAAGTTAAAACATCTATATATAGCGCCATAAAACTATCTTTGAAGTGTTGCAACACTGTATTAATTTTATAACCTTATTTCTACCACTCAAAACACTGACCTTTTTAAATATAAAGTCTAACTCTTATCTACTCAGCACCAAGGCGCTGCCTACTGGGCATCATAGTGCTATCAAATAGGCACCGAAGTGCTATCCTCTAGGATGATAAATCAAAAGTTCTCTTTATTAGAGTGTCATAATGCTGACTATGGAGCACTGGAACACCACCATCTCAGGTTAGATGACAAAATATTTTTAATACATAGAGCCACAACACTACCTATCGAACATCACAACACTTTCTTCTTGGGTAATAAGCTAAAAATCTCTATCTTTTAGCACCACAATACTACATATGTAGCATCACAGCATGACCTTCTTAAATTATAAAAATAAAATCAAAATCAAAATTACTTATCTTATGGTGCCACTGTGCTAACCTCCTAGCACCACGACATGGATGCTTCGAAACCGAGATGATATTCTCGTGAAATTACCAATGTTTGAGTTGAAAATTATTATTTAATTCAATTATAATTTTAATTCTTGGAGTATTTAAATGATAATAAATTTGATAAATGCCTAAGACGATATGTCAAAGCACACATGGGCCCCAACACAGTAATAATTGCCTAATTCCATTTCCTGAGGATACTTTGCAAGTTAATAAATAAAAATTATGAATCTAAATCACCCATATGTGCTTTTACATATGCATTAAAATTCAAATAAAATATCTGAGGATGCTGCACAAGTTAAAATTCTCAGTTGGTACTTATGATTGGATCTGGGTTAACAAAACTTATTCCCCAATGATGGACATGTTGATTGTAAAATTCAACTAGAGGGGGTATTTTAAATTGGATGAAGTTCATCATTCAAAATAACTTAAGCAAATAAACATCCACCCATCCATCATTATTTGCTAAGGATGAAAAGCCAAGAAAACCTTTGTTGATAAATAACTAATGTTAAATTAAATATAACTATGTTCATACTCAAATAATCTCATGCTAGTAAGGACGTTGCCTATGTCCTTTGTCTGTGTAGTTTTGTCATCAAATGACACCACATAAAATGCAAATAGAGCTAGAACCCTCTTTCCGGGTGGCTTGCCCTCTATATGGCTCTATGATATTTAGTCATGGCAATAGCCTATATGTTCTATAATTATTTTATTATTTAAGCCATGAATTATAGAATATATTTAATAGGCAAAAAGCCTTCTATTAGCTAAGGTTGACTTAAATTTATCAACTTAGACAATATCTCCCTAAGTCTATAAGGACACCTTGAACTACGCAACCCATGGCTGCTGATAAGGATTCTTTCGTTAGAAACTATTTCCTCTAGCTAAGTAAACTAGGGACAATGATAGCCCGTGATGATAGAACCATGGGATCTTAATCGAACATGGCATCATCTCCCCTAATATACACTTTAAGTTAAATAACAATCACTTATGCCATAGGATGCACAGATAGATACCAATTCAAATCAGATAAGATATATTTATTTTCCAACTTTAATTGAGAGTGCTCTCTTAATACAGTAAGAGGGGTAATTAGCTAAGAAGGACTACATTCATAAGAGTGGAACCCAAATATAAATAAACTCTAACATAATGTTAAGGGAAATATGGTTGAATATATATCAATCTACCTTACAAAAAAATATACTCGTACCCATCTCAATAAAGATAGTGAAGAGCATCCTCAAAGTTATTTTTTCTAAGTAGTCATTAAACAACCTAATGGGTCAGTTACCTAGACAAATATTCTTACCATAAAGGGTACACAACAACAAAAGCTACCAGAATAAGTATATTCATTGGAAATGGTATCCTACAATGGAGAATCAACTTGAGCTAGTGATTCCAGGACATAGAGAATACGTCATGAATAAACTCATTGGAAGTGGAAAAATACTCAAAGGAATAAGATCTGCTCTTTGTCAGCTCAGTCCTTACTCACGTACTCACAAGACCATGGGCTATTCACCCATACTATCCACCAAATCTATACCTGCTCACACATATACTCCCCGCCAACCTAGCCGGGCATCTACTTGTATTAAATTTATCTTATATGTACTTTCTATGTATAATCACCGAATGATATTACAAAAGGAGAACTTCTCTTTTATAAGGGAACCTTTCTTTCTTTTGGTCTAAGCCCCTAGTCTTTGTACTCCAATTTTAAGAATAAAATTTACTATTTCTCTTGCACTTCTCTACTTTCTTGTCTTTCTATTTGTAGTATTTTTGTCTAAACACTTTTTCCCAAGTATCTCTAAAGGTTCCACCTCCATCCATAGATAAATTTGGATTCAACAATGACCTATGTTAAACTTTCCATTAAACATTGCAATCATTCCATATCATTAAAAATATCCAAGAAAATTAAATAACATTCCAGTAATAAAAGAGAAATAAGCCGCCTAAGAACCTAAGTCTAAATGCTTTAGAACAAACTATAAGCATGAACAAAGACTAATTGAGGAGAATGAGATATAATGGTTCACTTCTACAAGAGAGATTGAACATATCTCGACTCTTCTGAACTTACAACTGCATGGAGTGCCTACTACCTATCACCTCCTATACTTTAAAATCATGTAGGCTAGTCTTATGTAGATGGAAGATAGTTAGGCTGCTATTTAATTAGGAAGAAAACTAGGCTCTTAAACACACTCTCTAAGATACTAGATAATGTTTGGTATGCGAACATGACTTAGACTAATATAAAAAAGTTACAAGTTTTTGGATCATTTTAATACATTTATTTTCGTCCAAGCTTTAGGATAATTATGCCTACATGCATGTTAAAGTTCAATTATGGGCTAAATCGGCTAGAATTGGTGTTCTCTACTATAAGGGACCACTCTCAAAGGCCAAGTTTGTCCCCTATCATGCAAGAGTGGAGATCCTATATTTTTGAGAAATGAACTAATATGATATGCATGTTAGTATAGAATACAACCATTCAACTAAAGGGTTTCTAAATCTTTTATTATCTTATTTATATACTTAGGCTTGAGAGTGAGATTATGAGTTGCATTAGAACATAGTTATGAGTTATTTAGTGAGAGTAAAAAAATTATTTTTATCTTAAATACCCTACCACATCCAAACCACACATAAAAAATACACACTTTAAGAAACCTATGAAAAGCATGTCATTTCTATTACACAATCTAAACATAACAATCAAACATTTAGATTTTTATAAAATAATAGAAGGATGGTGCAACTGGCTACTGTCATACACCCAAAAAAAATGAAAATTGAGTAGCCGAGCTCTACCCTTATACAACCCGGATTACAATTAAATTTTACAAATAAAATAAATTCTATGGGGGTATTCAATTCTTATTTTCCTTTCTTTATTTAGATTAGCTTGCTCTAGGCTTTATAGGGCCTCTAAGGTCTTTGTTTTCTAACCAATGCTCATCCTAAACTCCATAGTACAAATCCTAATCCTAGTACAAAAATTACATTGTTATGAAAAATAAAATCTAACTACACCTCTAAAATAAATGTTCGCTAAAATAAACATACAAACCAAGTAGTTATATTTCATATATTTGGACTTAGTACATTGCACTTGGATAACCAAGCCCACCTATCCTAATTGGATTATGCTCAGGGACATCAACAGTACTTGCAAGCAAGAGAATTTATATTCATATGTTATTATAGTGGCCTCTTAAGCACAATCCCCTACATAAATCATTGTTACATTAATAATGACCTAATATCCAAACTACACATAAATAATCTTAACAATCAATCAAAAATATTACATCACTAAAAATATATATCACCACAACATACAAAGGCCTACCCTAATACTAAGATCAGTGACTTAGTATTCTAATGTGTGTACTAAGGCTTTATGTGTTATGTCTTGATTGAGCTTTAAAATTAGGATTTTCTAAGTTTAGGATTATTTAAATTACCCATTGAAGGTGGTTTCACTTTAAGTGTTTTAGTAGCTTTATTTAGTTTTAACTTATGCATTTTTTATTGCTCACTTCTTACATAAGATCTAATCATTATGACTAGAAGAAAGAGACTTAACTCTTTCATCCCTAACCTAAGATGATTTTCAAAGAAAGATTATTATTTCTTTAACATCCTTAAGAGATCATTTATGAATTTTATTTTTAGCCTAAGTTTAGATTAGCTTTTAAAAATCTTATTCAAACATGAAAGGCATCTTTAGACTAATGAAATTGTGTCACCATCATATGATTAATACTCTACTACTTCTTTTCATTATCAATAATATCCATATTCTTCCCCCTTTTTTTTAGCTTCTTCCATGTTTGATTTAGTATATATAAACATCCAATGTACTCATATTTTTGCACATTTAATAAATTTGGATGCATGGATTTGATAGAAAAATGAGATTTCATCTCATATTTAAGCATATGCAAACATGTATAAGGAGTTTAAGCGAGTACGTGCCATTGTTAAACTAGGAAAATGAGATTATCTAAGACCTCTTAGGGCTACTTAAAAGCTTGTGTTCCTGAGATGTCCAGATTATATACTCGTCAATTCAAATACATATAAGCATATACATAAACATAGAAATATAATCATAAAAAGGTTGTGTATGAATATCTTTTACTTATGTAGAGCTTAATGGCAAAAAGTAAAGGGTTTTACTTTATCTTCTAATATATGCATACACATAAATAAAATTAGGCAAGTACATGCCATTGTTAAACCAGAGAAGTGAGATTATCTAAGACCTCCTTGGGGCTACTTAAAGCCTTATATTCCTAAGATGTCCAGACTATATACTTGCCAACTCAAATACATGAATATATAAGTATGAACATAGGAGTAAAACCATCAATTGTCATCTTTTGATCATAAGTAAATGAACATTTAATTTTTGCATAGTTAACTATCATTATCATTTATTTAAGCTTCACATTATTTAATTCATTACTAACACATAAGTTCAAAATAGTTTGAGATTTACTAATGATAATAGCCACACCATATTATAACATTTGTCCAACCCATGTAATTTAAATACAATCATATTCTTTTAATTTTAAAACATGAATACATGAAGCACATGGTAAGCACATTTATGATAATTTTAAAGGAAGTAATTGAATAACACCACACAACATACTTGATTTCATTAGAATCTAAATACAATCAAGTTAGATAAGCATCTCTTAAGTCTAATCAAAGTTTTTTTTTAATGTTTGACTTTAATATTCAAGTTGTTGAAACCTAAGGAGAAGAAAGCAATACTTAGAGTTCACTCCATCCCATGTCGATTATTTAATATGTTAAAAGAAAGAAATTAGATGTATTTTATGAATTAATTAAGATCAATATTAATTATATCAATTTAATCACCCTCCCCAAGCTTTGTTAATTTAATTAACTACCTAAATATGAGCCTTCAATGATATACTTTGACAAAATAAAATTTGCAATGCATCTAAAGAGATATAATCCAATAAGGATCATGTTTAAAAATCAATTAAATTACGAAGGAAAAGATTTAAGATATATTCTCCTTTGATTTTCTCATACCAATAAAAAGATCATAATTTTTTAACGATTTTATATTATTAAACACATAAAGGGATTAATGGGTTGCACTTGAGTTACTAAAATTGATTTCATTCGTATGTCATTATTAATTTTCTTTAATTTATCCTTAATTATTAAACATTTTACTTAAACCCTTTAAGACAATATATTTGTAAACCATTAGGAGAAGGGATCTTAATTAATCCCCATATTATCCCCACTATTTATATTATTTACTCAACATGAATTACTTAATCTCACTATTCAATAATTTTAATAATGTTAAATCATATAAAGAGGTTAATTGGGATTGAAATTTTAGATTTTTCCAAACCACTTTGCAAATAATTTCAAGAAAAATATGGGAAGTAGAGGACATCCCATAGAATAAACATGCTAAAGTTGGAGTTAATTAGCCAAATAATTTGGCCTTAATTAGGGTATTTAGGCTGAGCTTCAAACCTTAATTAAGCAATGTTCATTAAATATTAATTAAGGGTTTTATTTTTATTAAATTCTCTTTTATCTGAGCTTTCCAAAATGGGTTTATTTGCATTTTTTTGAATTTTTTTATAATTAGTTATGATTTTTTGAAGTTATGGCTATTTAATTACATTTTAAAACCTAATTAAGTCATTTTAACCCGTTGGTGCCACATGGATGTTGACGCGGCAACGCTTTGCATGTGGCATTATGATATTAGTTATTTAAAATGTCTCATGCGGCAGCAATGGTGAGATCTATTTCATCCTTGCCATTTGATCTTGGATCAGATGGTCAAGATTAATCTTGTGATTAAGAAGTGATTTAATTGAGATTTCTTGTGCGATTAAACATGGCTGTATGTTCTAATCACGCAGAACGGATGTCCAATGATTTGTCATCCTCAAAGATGGACATCATCTGCCTCAGAGCCCATCGAAGCTCATTTCATGGAAAAATCAACTCTAAAATGATTAGGGAAGAGATCTAAGGAGATCCTGTGATGGAAATCACATAAAATCACATTTTATTTGAAAAAGACCAACACTTAATGGCCAAATCTACGGTTGTCAAATTTTTACCTCTTTGAAATTAGAGACTAGCGATCTGTCGATAGATATAGCTTCATTTTGAATAGATGAGGCCTTATTGAGAAGGTGTCTAGCTGTCTCCTTGTCAATCGATCTATGGACCAAGCACCATCGTAGAAGTCGCAAGAGCTAGTCTAGGGATTCCTTTCGGTGGTCAAATCAATCTAGAATTGATTCATTTACATTCACCATAGTATGGTGATGGCATGGAGAAAGTTAATTTGGTTTTAGTAGAGATTTGGTGAGGTTGGATAGATAGAGCTCTCGGGTGTAAGTGGAGCTTGGTCTTTCTAGTGATGGGGTGCACGGGGAACTCATGTGAATCTTGGGGACTACTCAAAATGATTTGGAGAATGTGTTTAGTGAGTTTGAATGAATGGGGAGGAGTATACTCTCCTCCCCAATTGAAGAAAGGGCTGAGATTGGCTCAACCTTTGGCAGTCATTTGGCTAGAATAGGTGGTCAGAGAGGGCAGGGAACTGGTGATGTGGATGTGTGTGAGAGGCTGAGGTAATGTAGTGGGCTACCATAGAGTGCACACTCCTCCTTAGGTGAAATAATGGTTGCTCATGGGTAAACTCACCCTCTCTTAGTCAAAGGCTGAACCTAATAGCCTTGGGTTAGGTTGGGTTGTGGTCCTCTATCCAAGAAGGGCCAAAGATGTCTACCACAGAGTGGGGAGATGGAGAACCCTTCAAAATGATGATTTTGTCTTATTTGTAAGGATTGATTCAATGGGTTTAACCCAACCCAGGTTCACCATGGTTGGGCCCACTTAGGCAGGCCCATGGTGACCCAAGGATGAGTCATGCCAAGTTTTGTTTGTTTAGATTTGATTTGATTGGGTTTGACTAAATTTTATTCATGTAGGTCAAATGGGATCAATTGGGATAAGTTGACTATTTTGACCAAATTATGTCAAAGTGGGACTTTGGTTAAGTTTAATATGTCATTTGAAATGAGTTACTATAATTGGTTTGGTTCAATTTGGGTAAAATGGGTCATGTTGATCAATTTGACTAAATTGGCCAAATTGGCTTGAGCATGGGTTAGCTCCATGTTCAATTGATGGTTGACAAGGAGTGGGGAGGTGGAAAACCCTTCCAAATGAGAATTTTATCTTATTTGGAGGGCTTGGTTCAATGGGTTTGACCCAACCCGGGTTCACCATGGGTTGGGCCAACTTAGGCAGGCACATGGTAACCCAAGGATGAGTCATGCCAAGTTTTGTTGGGTTTAGGTTTGATTTGATTGGGTTTGGCTCAATTTGATTATGTAGGTCAAAGGGGCTCAATTAGGCTAAGTTGACCATTTTGACCAAATTCTGTCAAAGTCAGACTTTGGTTAAGTTTATTTGGTCATTTGAAATGAGTTACTACAATTGGTTTGGTTTAATTTGGGTCAAATGGGTCATGTTGATCAATTTGACCAAATTGGCCAAATTGACTTGAGCATGGGTTAGCCCCATGTTCAATTGATTATTAGTGATTGATTGGAAGAGTTGATTTTAGGGAGTGATTTGGTTCAATTTGACCTTTTAGGTCAAATTGGGCTAAGTAGGTCAATTGGGCTGAGTTGACCAAATTTGGTCCAATCAAAGGTTGTATCATGTCCAACATCCAATTGGTGATTGATTAGAAGTATTGGTTTCAACTAATTTGGTTTAGGATTTTATTTGGCCTAATTTGGCCTTTTAGGCCAAATTAGGTCAACTTGGGTCAAAAAGTCAAATTGGCTTGGTTATGTTCAGTTTTCTTAAATTGGTGGTTGAGTCATGTTCAATATTCAATTTGTGATTGATTAGTGTCATTGGTTGTAATTAAATTGGCTTAGAACATGATTTTATCCAATTTTCCCTTTAGGTCACTTTGGGTCAAGTTAGATTAAGTGGTCATTTTGGCTTGGTTAGGTTCAATTGATTGTAGTGGAGTGTTCAATTGTGACCTACATTCATCAATGGAGAGATTGGATAGCTTGATTTGATTCAATGGGAGTTTGATTGAAGTTTGGTCTAATTGGACCTTTTAGGTCACTTTGGGTTAAGTGGTTTAGTAAAGTCAATTTAGAATAATTGAGACTATAGATGGTTGGAATATATTCAATGATGAATTTGAAGTTGATTAGTGGCTTTGACTTCAATTGATTTTGGTTTGAATGGGTTTTGGCTTATTTGAACATTTTAGGTCAAATGGGCTAACTTGGGCTAATTAAGTCTATTTAATTTAATTAGCTTAATTGCAAGTGTTGGAATATTTTAAAATGATCCATTAGATAATTAGAATGATTGAGAGAATTGAATTGAGTTTGGCTTACTGAATTGGTTTGAATGGAGTTCTAGGATTGGAGTGGGTTAACTTGGGTTAAGATTCAAGTTAATTTGGCTTGGAGCTTGGATTGAAAACTAAATTCAATCAAGGTCAATTGATTAGCTTGGGGTTGAGGTTTCAATCATTTGGTTTAGGTTTAAATTAATTGATGGGCATGAGTGTCAGTTTAGGCCTTACGGTAGGTGAAGCCCACTTGTCCTAAGATAAGCTCTAAACCTGGTCATACACCTTCTCTAAGTTTCTAGAAGTTTACGATAGAAGTGAGAAATCCTCACTCCAAAAGTGAGGTCAAGACATTCCAAAATCCAATGATGAAAATATTATAAGAAGGCAAACAAAGTATAAGTAAATTAAAGAATCAATGATGTGAAATTCATAAAGACCCAATGAACAACAAAAAAAATTTTCTTGATAGTACAAATAGTTGATCTTTCTAGGGATATCATGCTAGAAATTTGATTTCCCACTTCTAGTACATATTATAAAGAAATGATGATTAGAAATATCATGGTTAGCTGAACATATATCTTTATGAATAATATTAATTTTTTAAATTTAACAGTAATATGTCATAATCAATAACAATAGTGTCATACTCATGAGATTTTTTATCCAATTATAAGACTTTAGCCATCATGTCTTCGATTTAAAGTCCAAGATTTTAACTACATAAAAAAAATCAAGAAATTATTAAACTTAAAACCAAATAAGATAACTCCACATAGAAGTAGGAATGTGATCATATACAAAATTATAAATTCTTTTTGAATGGAAGATATCAAAGCTAGACTAAATTATTTTTTTACCATAAGAGCAAATATTGAGTTTATATATATATATATATATATATATATATATATATATATATATATATATATATATATATATATATATATATATATATATATATATATATATATATATATATATCATTGAAGTAGTTTAACTCAATGAAAGATTAGGGGTTAACAAAAACAACATCACCATTGCTAATAACATTTATAGTAATAATTATGCCAATTTTTGTCAAATAATTGCATAATAATGATTCAAGGATATCCATAATATACTTTAATAAAGTTCAAGGATCATAGTAATGATAAAATTAGATGTTATGATAGAGTTAGAAACTTAAAAACTTCATAATTTTTATAGATGTCACTTGCATGACTTTCCAAAGGGTAGATACTTCATTCTTAATTTTTTGGGTGTCCCTTGATTTTCCTCCAAATCAAACCATAATAGTAAAGTCTTTAGTCAATAAAATAAGAATATGTATTATATAATCTCTAGTTCATTTTGTATTTACATGAAGTGTTCACAATATTAAAATAAAGAATCATAAGACTAATTTTCTTCTTAAGTACTGGACCAAGAGATAGTTATCATTTTATTACACTACACATTGTGATGCATGAAAATGGCAAAGAGATAAAAAATATATTCATCACACCCTCAAGGAATAGCATATCCTAGTAGAGAAAATAATTTGACCTAAAAGATATAATATTTTGAATTCTATCATCAAATGATAAGTGAATTTATTTCCAATCATTATGCTATTGCATAAGTCTTTTGGAATGAAAAGTCAATCAATGAATTTTAGTCTAGTGGAACTAATGGTAACCATTAAATAATTTTAAGGAAGAAGACTTCATCGAACACCTTAAAGAATGCAAAATAGTTGAGTACATTAAACTTCTATATCTTTGAAGAAATTAAGAATACCTACAAATATTTGTTCTCACCCCAATAATAAAATATACAAAATTCTAAGAGCTTATATAAGGCAATGTTATGTTGAAGGATTAATTAAGCAAAATATTAAAACATTACTTAGATAAATAAGATGGGATATGGAGAAGCTATTATAAGTGGCAGTGTTAATGTTCCCTTAGTTGCAATAATACTATCTATATAATGACATCTAGAAATAATGCAAATAAGAAAAATAAAATAGTAGGCAACTTTATCTCACTCGATTAGAGGCCCTAATATATTCTAAAGCTAAAAATTGATTATTACTTCTATGGAACTAATTCAATAATTTATACAAGTTACTATGATTTTGAGGATCAAATTTTTTATAGTAATTGAGATAATACAGTGTTGTTAATGCACTCAAATGCTTCTTTAAAATCTAGTTTGATATATCATTACTTAAGAGAAGTAGAAATTTTAAAGAAGAAAGATTTTTTTAAAAATTTATTTGAATGGAACTACATATGATATTGTAAATAGTATTATATAAAGATATTGGATGAAAAATTATTAACTTTGAACTAAAAGTAGTGAGAATATTTTACTATATTAGGGTTCCTACTAATGTATAAAAAAATTGAATAGTAACAACATATCACAAACAATATCATCTTATCAATCCTTAAATATTCACAAGTGTAGTACATCAAGACTTGTGTTTTTGTCTTCACTAATATTAGAAAAGGAATTTCTCACATCTTACTTTGTGTTGCAGATAATGATAATTCTCTAGTAAGAAGAGGAGAGATTTTTTCCCACTAGAATTTTTTTAATATCATATTTAAAAAGTGATTTTGTTACTAAGACTATTAAAAGAAGAAATAATAAAAATACTAATCTTATTTTAGCTAGTTCTCTAACCAAAGAAGATTTTAATATTTTATTTTCATAACAATATTATGATATCACATTTCTTTACTTTTCTTTATAAAGTAACATAGGTTTTTTGCTCCACTTTATTAATCTAAAAACATAAATTTGATATAATATTAAATCAATTTCATTCCAAAAACTAGATTCTTGAATAATGTTTTTTATAAATTCTTTAAAGTGGTAAATCATTATTAAGGGGATTTGTTTTAAGGTGGCCATAAAAAACCTTACTCAATCTTAGGAGAAAAATAATATAGCAATATAAATATAATTGTTACACTTATACACTTTTTATTTTGTATAAATATTTTTAAGTACATTAAGTAAAATAAAATCAACCCCCATTCCATTGATATTTTACATTGGAGTGAAAAAATTATGGGTGAGTGAAGAATAAAATAATATTTATCTTTAGTTTTATAATGATAGGTGATTTTCTTGAAGAGAGAAGTGCAATAAATTTATGATAAGTGTTTAATAAGGCTAGAAGTAATACAAAGTTTCTTTCTAATAACCATCTAATCAATTCTCTAATTAATGACTTAACTAGTTATACAAAGGAATATTGTTCATAAGCAACTTTAATTGCAAATTAAAAACATAGTTGTTGAAGTGAAAAGATTTTTCAAGATTAAATGGTTTATCACTATAGGAAAAGTAGATATTATTAGAGAAATTTCTGTACAAATTTTTCATTGGAAATTATCAACAAAATTTTTGAAGGATTTTCAATTGAAATTTTTTTTTCTGATATGAATTTCCACTGAAATAATGTCGTTGTAGAATTCACTTAAAGTTGGTAGAATTATTTATAGAATTTCTTGCTAAAATTTTACTAGGAAACTATAATAAATTCCCTATGTCAGACGAATAATTAGACCATTTATCCTTTCTTTCTTGTGGGAAAGTCTCTTGGGAAATAATAGAACTAGAGCTAGGGCATGCCAGATCTTGGTCCAAATGTGAAGTTTTTTCCAATTGTTTTTGTAGAATCAAAGCTAAACTACTTCATTTAGCTTTTATAGCTGTTTATTTGTGATTACATCTATTCTATCTTATGAAATATAGATTTGATGTTTATAGAGAAATTTTCAAATTATTGCTTATATCTTCTTAGAATTTATTTAAAATCCATATATCTCACACATACTGTCTTATTTAGAGTTAGAGCTATGACTGTTTAGCTTATGGTTTGCATTATAGTTGAAATCTAGATTTGGGATTTTTGGTAATGTATTTTGCAATTATGTTTATATGTTTTATTACTCCTATTGTGATTTAAAATTTTTGCAATATATATATGTATCAATAATTTTGCATTTTACACTGACATTTAATATAAGCCTTGTAGAATGATTTTGATATATTGAAAAAGAAAACAGATTGCATTGTTCAAAAAATTTAATATAGGATAATACGACGAAGTCTTTTAAAAGAAGTTAAAAGATAAAAATTTTAATTTCTTGAAATTACATCTATACTGATAATTGCTCTTATTTTGAACTAATCCTTCTATATTTGTGTTAAAAAGTTATAAATTTTGATTGGAAATCATTGTAATCCCATGGCGCATAGCATTCACACTTTATAACCAAGTTGCCCCTTCCAATTCTTTTTCGATCTCCCTTACAAGCCTTATGCAGGCAAACTAATATTCTTAATTAGTTATTAAAAAGCTATGAGATTATTTTGACCTAATCATGCTAGGATTGATCCTTGAATGGAAGGTACTTATAAGCTTAGTGCATTATATCAATTACTTATTGTTGACCTCACTTCTAGAGTGAGAATTAACCTTTCTCATCTTAGACTTAGGAACCTTCTAGACACTTAGATTTTCTTAGTGCTAAGACACATCTAGTAATTAAGGAAACACTAAACCTAATCTTAGAGACATAGAGAATATAACCCTAAGCTAAGAGTTTTCCTTAGGATAATTATGTTACACCTACCTTAAGGCCTAAATTAAAACTCATACCCATTCACTCACTCAAATTTAAGCTCATGTAATTGAAACACAACCAACATCAGACCTATTCAATTGATCTCACTTGAATTTGTTTTCTAATCCATGCTCCAACCCAAATTGACTTAGGCCTTAACCCAAGTTAACTCCACCATGATTCTATGACCCAACCCAAACCCATTCAAGTAAACAAAATTCAATCAGGTTTTCTCAATCACTATAATTATTCATTAAATCATTTCAAGCCATTTCAATACTTACAATCAAGCCAATTGAACCAAAGAAAGATGACCAACTCAAGTTAGCCCATTTGACCTAAAATGTTCAAACAAGCCAAAACCTAACTGAGCCCAAATAAATTACAATCAAAGCCACTAATCAACTCTAAATCTATCATTGAATCCCTCTCAAAACTTACTTGACACGAGCTCAATCTAATTTAACCCAATCAACCCAATTTTGTTTACCTGACCCAATGAGACTTAAATGATCAATTTGATTCAAACTCCAATCCAACCCAAATTATATTAAATCAACTCATCCAATCCCTTCCATAACAATTGTTGGTCATCTTTGATTGCCCAATTACAATGAATTGGGTCAAAGCAAGCCAATTTGACCACTTAACCCAAGTTGACCTAGTGACCTAAAGGGATAAATTGGGCCAAATCTCATTCAATCTGAAATGATTGCAACCAATGCCTCCAATCAATCATAAATTGATTATTGAACACCCTACAATCATCAATTGAAGCCAATTTGTCTAAGCCAACCCAATTGACCTACTTAGCCCAAATTGACCTAAAAGATCAAATTAAATCAAAACTTAATCTAATCCAAATCAATTCAAATGAGCATATACAATCATTCCTAAATGATCCATCAAACATAGATCAACCCTTCATTCAATCCAATTTGACCAATTTGGTCAAATTGGTCAACATAACCCATTTAACCCAAATTGAACCATATGAGCCAAATTCAAATCCAACTCAAATTAAATCAAACCAATTGCACCAATGCATTCCAAATAACCAATTGAACTCACCCAAATCATTAGTTTGACCCAATTTGGTCAAATTGGTCAACTTAACCCAATTGAATCCGTTTGAATCATATGAGTCAAATTGAGCCAGACCCAACCAAACTAAGTCCAAACCCAATGAAACTTGGCATGACTCATCCTTGGGTAACCATGGGCCTACCTAAGTGGGCCCAACCCATGGTGAACCTAGTTTGGGTCAAACCCATTGAACCAAGCCCTCCAAATGGGATAAAATCCTCATTTGGATGGATTCTCCAACTCCCCACCCTATGGCTACCACCTTTGCCTCTTCTTGGACAAGAGCCCACTGACCCAACCTAACCCAAAGCTATTGGGGTTAGCCTTTGGCCAAGAAAGAGTGAGTTCACCCATGCCCTCTATCTCCCATAATTTTCTTGGAATTATTGGCCATATAATTTAAAGAATTTAGAATTTCAATCCTAATTACCATCTATATTTAATTTAATATTTATTTAATTTATTAAATAGTAAAAATTAAATAATTTATGATAATTAATCATTGTGAACTATGGCAATAGTGAGGAGAAATAATTAGGACCTTTTTCCTAATTATTTTTCTAAATGTATTGCCTTAGGTGGGTTATTTAGCACATGTAATAATTAGGGATTAATTAAGAAAGTTAATGATAAAATGGAAGTTAAAAAAATTAATGATTGGTTCAGATAATTCAAGAAATTCATCAAATTTTCCCTTCATGTGTTCAGTAACATGAAGATATTAAGGAAATTATAGTTGACCCATTGGTCAAGAAAAATCATAAGAATAGTTAACCTAGATTATTTCCTTCTTTAATCCAATTAACTCTTAAGCATGATCCTGATTGCATTAGATCCCTTTAAGTGCACTGCAAATTTTACTTTCCTAAAAGCATATCATTGAAGGCTCATGATCAAGTAGTTAATTAAATTAAAGGAGGTTAGGAAAGGGTAATCAAATCAATGTTCTTAATAGTTTAAACCTAATCAAGTCATAAAAATCTATTTAATTGCTCTCCTTAAACATATTAAACCACCAACATGGGATAGGGTAAATACTAAGTATCATCTCTCCTCTTTAGGTCTTAATAATTCAAACACCAAAATCAAATTTCATAATAATTTTGGTTAGTCTTAAGAAAAATTTGTTTGGCTTGATTGTCCTGTAGGACTTAATCTAATTGAATATATTATGTGGTAATGTTTAGTTACTTCTTTTCAAGCATCACAAATATGCATGCTATTTTTGTCATATGGTCATACTTTCAAAACAAAAGATAATCAAAAGAACATGATTATATCTAAGTTGCATGTATTGGATAAATATTACTATAAGGTGTGGCTATTATCACTAATAAATCCTAAATTATTTTCAAAACTATAAGCAATTGATTAAAATATAAGTTAATATTGGTTATAAATATTCAATAAAGTTCACATTTAAATTATAATTTCAAAATAATGAGGGTTTTTTTTATCTTTATGTTTCATGCACATGTTTACATACATTTGAATTGGTAAGTATATAGTCTGGACATCTTAGGAACACGAGACTTTAAATAGCCCCACTTCGTCACTAAGTTTTGCATGAATAAAAGGATTTGCTGTTAAATAATCTCTGCATGATTTTTGTCCATAAGCTTGCGTATATATTTATATCTATTTAATTTGGCAAGTATATAGTCTGGACATCACATGAACACACAGGTTTAAGTATCCCCAAGAAGGTCCTAGATAATCTCACTTCCCTAGTTTAACAACGGCACGTACTTGCCTAAATCTCTAATACATGTTTACATTGCTTAACTAAGGGATGGAATTGTTCTTTTCTACCAAAATATATACATTAATGATCATTCAAGTGTGTAACAATGCAAAAATATATGTATATTTCATGCATATATTGCATGTATAAATACTTGTATTAAATAAAATATCATGAAGAATAAGAACGAAGAAATGTGTATGATATTAATGATGAAAAGAAGTGGTGGAATGTTAACCATATATTTTTGATTCAATTTTATTAACTTTGAGATGCCTTTTATTTTTGAATAAGATCCCTTAAGATAACCCAAACTTAAGATTAATAAAATATTTAATAAATGATTCATTAAAGATACTAGAGTCAAAATGATATACCTTTAGAAAATAACTTAGGGAAGGGGTGAAGGGGGTCAAACCCCTTTCCTCTCTTTATAATAAGTAGATATTAAGTATGCATCAAATGAAACAAAACCAAAATGTAAACTAAAATTAAGCAATTCATTCAAAGATTTCAAGTGGAACCTCCCATAATATTTAACTTAAATAATTCAAAACTTTAGATAGCTATACCTCTAAAGCCTAACTAAGACATACCACACTAAATCTCAGCACATACATTAGAATACTAAGTCACCAATTCTAGCCTTTAGGATAAGCCAATGTATGCTATAGTGTTATGTTTTGTTCTATGATGTAACATTTTAGACTGGATATTAGGATTGTTTATGCATAGACTAGATATTAGGTCATTAATACGCTAATGATATTTTCTGTAGGGGATTATGCTAAAAGGGTCACTATAATAATAAGTAAATATAAATGTTATTGCTTACATATGCCACTCATTCCCCTAAGCATAATCCAATTAAGATAGGTGGGCTTGGCTACCCAAATGTACGGTGCTAAGCCCAAATATGTGAAATATAATTGCTTGGCTTGTATGTTTGTTTAGCTAACTTTTATTTTACAAGTGTAGTTTGATTTCATTTTTTAAAATATGTAATTTTTTGCAATAGGAGTAGGATTAGTGCTATAGGGTTTAAGATGAGTAGTGGCTAGAAGACAAAGACCTGGGAGGCCTTGTGAAGCATAAAGAAAACCAATCCAAAAGAAGAAAAGAAAGACAATAGATTGAAGACTTCTATAGTATTCATTATAATTATAATATTTTATTATAATTCGAGTTATATAAGGGTAGAGCTCGGCTACCCTTTTTTTTCTTTTCTGTGGTATATGGTGGTACCCAACCGCACTGGCCTCTTATTCTTTTACAAAATTTATATGTTTGAATATTATGTTTAGATCGTATAGAAATTGCATGCTTTTTATAGGTTTCTTAAAGTATGATGATTTGATGTGTAGCCTTAATGTAGTAGGCTCTTTAAGATAAAATTAAATTTTCTATCCTCAATAAATAACTCATAACTAAATTTTAATATAACACACAATCTCATCTTAAAGCCTAGGTTCATAATCAAGATAAGTAAAAGATTTAGTAACCTCTTAGCTGAATGTTGTATACTATCACACCATGCATATCATTTTGTGTCACTCTTGAATAAAGAGGGTCTCCATTCTCACATGATGAGGGATATGCTTGACCTCTGAGGGTGATCCCTTATAGTGGAGAACACCTCCCGCCATTGATTTTGCCCAAAACTTTATTTCATCATACATATAGGCATAATTATCTTAAGCCTTAATCCAAAATGAATGTGTGAAAATAGTGTCAAAGATTGTAAATTTTTGCATTAGTCTAAGTCATATTTTTGTACCAGTCATTATCTAGTCTCTTAGGGAGTGAGTTTAGGATTATAGCTTCCTTCTTAATTAAATAATAGCTAGCTATCTTGCGCCTACATAAGACTAGTCTACATTATTTTAAAGCATAGAAAGTGTTAGCTAGCGACCCCTCCAGGCGGTTGTAAGTCCAAAAGAGTCCGAATGTTTCTATCCTCTCTTGTGGAGATAAACCATTATGTCCCTTTTTGTGATTAGACTTAGGTTGTGATTTTAGTTTGTGCTAAAATATCTTAGATTTAGGTTCTAAGGCTACTTGTTTTCTTCGGGCTACGAGTATAAGTCTTCACCTCTTAGGCATTTCTACAATATTGTGTTGATGGACTATAAGCCCTAATGTTCTAATAAGATTCCAACTTAAGCAAAAATAAATTCTCTCATTCAAATATGTAAAGCCTCACTATAGGGTAGATTGAATCACTCACTAAGATTCTTAGTATCATGGGTGCTTTCTACTTATTCTCCTTTAGGATATGTAAATAAGTCTTCCTGTTTGAACATTCCCATTTTATTTCCATGAATACCTAATCCTATGATAGTCTAGCTTTAAAATCTTTGGAGATACTTGTTGACTACTTTAATCGAGAGTGTTCTTAGGAAATTCCTATTTCTAAGATGTAATTAACCACAGAAGCTTGCTTCCATGGGGAACTAAATGACAAGGAATAAAATAAACTTTAGTTTACTTCTCCATGTAAAGTAGGGGAAAATCTCTGGTATATACATAGACCCATCTATCTTAGCAGTCCTTATTAGGTGATTAGGTCCATTGTACAATGATGCTTCCATATTTTAAGTTGGTACATCATACCTTAATGTCATACACGATCACTTCAATAAGTATCCCCTAAGATCTGTGTAGTATCCCTATGGCTCCAAATTAAAACACCACACTTACAAATAAAAAAATGACATACTTAAGCAGTTAGGTCATAATAGTCATTGATTATTTAGAAATACTTAATTCTAGAATATGCATAAGAGATGAACCACCCCTCACATTTCTTAATTTCTATAGCATATGGATATTTACAGTGAACAATCATGTATGTACAATAAATTGCATTTATAAAAAGAAAAGGATTAACTAACAAATTCTTAAATGATGTTGAACACTTTGTGCACTTGGCATCTCAACTTTCTAATTATCTTTCTGAAGAGAGGTTTTGATGTCCATGCATGATACATAAGAATCAGGTCTACTTAACACTAGTTGATGTTAATCTAGACTTGTATCATAGGGTTTCAGCAAAATTATTGATTTTGGACTTCACATGACGAGTGTAAGAAACATATTGATGTTGATGATAGTGCCTTGATGAGTTATGCATGTTCAACTAAACATGACTTAAGAGTCTATAAAGAATTGGCCTCTAATTCAGCATGAGCTTAGGCTTCAGAAGTATTGGAAGAGGAACCACCTAAAGAAGAAACTCAAGAGTTCTATGACCCACTAGATGTTGTAGAGTGACTACTGTGAGAAGGTTGCATGAACCACAGCAAATTATTGATGGCTGTAAGAATGCTAAGCATTAAAATTTAATAAGCCCTGTGAATGCTTTAATCAATTTGCAATGTTACTTAAGAAGACTAACCTACAACAAACATAGCTCTAGAGGATCTATATAAAATAAAGAAATTAATATCAAAATTAGGTAGAACCAAGAAAATATTAACTATTATGTTAATGATTGTATGTTGTACTTCAAGGATAACTCAATGGATGTTGAATGCAAATTGTGTAGAGCACCTAGATTTAATCCTTATAATAGAAAATAATGCAAATAGAAGAATGTTCCCCACAAGTGATTATTCTACTTACCATAAAATTCACATCTTTAAAGACTATGAACATTTATACATTTAGCTAAGCACATGTAATGGCACCGTAGCGGAGCAAGTGCACTAACTATTTTGAGTCATCCATCAGATGGGGAATCTTGAAAGCATTTCAATCATTCCTATCATAATTTTGTAGCTAAGCCACATAACATCACACTTAGTTTTTGTGTTGATGGCTTTACACTACACAATCAGTCTGCATCATCTTTGTGGTATTTTTATTTAGTCATAGAGACACAACACAAATTATTGGGGGTACTTATTAAAATGATCAAGTGTGCATTAAGGTATGATATACTATATTGAAAGTTAGAAACACCATCCTATAATGGACTCACTCTTCTGATAAAGACTCCTAAGACAGATGGGTCTATATATATACCAGAGATCTTTCCCCTAGTTTACATGGATAGGTAAGGTAGGATTTATTTTATGATGGATTCTTTAGTTCCCTACAGAAGCAAGCTTTCATTATTAATTACATCTTAAGAAATGAGAATTTTTTAAGAACACTCTTGATTAAAGTAGTTAATTAATATCTCCAAAGATTTAAAAGCTAGACTGTCAAATGATTGGTTGTCATTGGAAATCAAATGGGATTATTCAAATTAGAAGACTTCTGCATGAATTCTAAGGGAGAATAAGTAAGAAGCAATTAAGATACTAGGAAGCCTAGTGGATGCTTCAGCTTACCCTATGATGAGGCTTTGCATTTTCGAAAGAGAAAAGTTACTTTCATTTGAGTTGAAATTTTATTAGAAAGTTAGGACTCAGATTCGAACAACATAAGATTATGAAAATGCTTAAGAGGTGATGAATTAACTTGTAGCAACAGAGAAACAAGCTACCTCAGATATTAGATCTAAAGTGCTCTAGCATAAGCTAAGAGCTCGGCCTAATTCTACTCAGGGGAATGTGATATATTGATTCACTTTCACTAGGGAGAGTGGATCGATCTTGACTCTTCTAGACTTACAAATTCCTAGAGTGGTTTTCAGTTAATATCTCCTATAATTTGAAACTATGTCAGATAGTCATATGTTGATGAAATGTAGCTAGGCCATTATAAATTAGGAAAGACTCTAAAATCCAAAACTCTTTCCCTAAGAGACAAGATCAAGATTGGTGTGCAAATTATGACCTGAGCTAACGCAATAAAATTTAGATATCTTTATTTCATTTTTGACTCATCATTTTGGACTCATGGTTGGGAGGATTTATGCCTAAATGCGTGATGATAGTAGATTATGGGATATTTTAAATAGAATGGGTGTTCTCCACTACATGGGACTACCCTCACAAGTTAAACCTGTCCCCTATCGTTCATAAGTGGAGATCCCCTACTTTTAAGAGTAAAATAATATGATATGCAAGATGTGATAACATACATCCATCTAGTTAAGGTGTCATTAAATCTTCTATTATTCTTGATTATAAACCTAAGCTTTAAACTGAAGTTATGAGTTGATTAAGATTTTAGTTATGATCTATTAATGAGGGTAGAAAAAACATTTTATCCCAAAGAACCTAACGTATCCAGGCCACACATCAAACATACATACTTTAAGAAATCTATACAAATATGACATTTTTATTATGCATTGTAAACACAATAATCAAACATTTAAATTTTATAAAAGAATAAAAGATCAGTGTGATCGGGTACCACCGTACACCCCAAAAAAAGAAAAGAAATTAGGTAACCGAGCTCTACCATTATACAACTGGGATTACAATTTGAATTACATTTAAAGCAAAAAGCTATGGGTGTCTTCAATTCTTCATCATCATCACTTCTTGGGTTTGAATACTCTAAGCTTCACAAGGTATCCCAGGTTTATGCCTTCTGGCCACTGCTTATCCAAAACCCCATAGCTTTGGTCCTAATCCTATAGCAAAAAATACATTTTTATGGAAAATTAAATCTAACTACACCTGCAAAACAAAGTTTAGCTGAACAAGCATGCAAACCATATAGTTATATTTCATACATTTAGACTTAGCACCTTAAGCATGGGTAATCAAGCCCACCTGATCATCCTTAAGTACTTTAAGCGGCACTTGTAGGAAAAGTTATTTATAATTTTATTATTACAATAGTTCCTTAAACACAATCCCCTGCATAAAGCATCATTAGTCTAATAAATAACGCCCTACCATCTATATGAACATTCAAATAATCCTAACATGCAGTCTAAAATATTACATCACAACAACACATCGACCTAACCTAAGTATAGGATCAGTGGCCTAATACTCTAGTGTGTGAGAGAGGGGGCCTGTTTGATATGACTTTACTATTCATTCTTATGTTTAGGTTTTAGTTTCATTTCAAGATTTGTTTAATTTACCATTGGGTGGTTCCACTTTAAATGGTTTAGTTAATTTATGATTTAATTCCAATTCAAGGTTTACTTATTGTTAAAGTTGAATTTGGATTTTAAAGAATGGAGAATAAAATAAATTCTACTTTAGGTAGAACTTATTCTTATTCAACACCATAATGCTAATAGAATGAAACTTTCCACCCTAAGGTGAAAATTCATTCTAAGAGTTAAACTAGAACCTACATATCTTAATTAATCCATTCGAACTTATTTGAATGATTTGATTTGATTAATATTTATTTAATTTTGTTTATATTTCAAGGCTTGAGTTTGCTTAACATCATGTATTTTGATTGATTGATTTTGGATTTAGTAGACTTTAGTTTGATTTGATTAGATTTTTCATAATTCAATATCCTTTGAATTAATATATGATTCCTTTCTTTCGGGTTTTAATTTTAATTATATATGACTAGTATTGTTTATGTTATTTCAATATTGTTTAGGTTTATTATATTCATTTGAACTCTATTTAGAGCGGTGAATGTATTTCAATTTGATTAATTTGTGAGCTGATTGATGCTTAATGTGATCTTTTATTTGAATTCTAATTAAGAGTTTAATCATTTAGCTTATTGAATTTAGCTATTTGATTTGTAGATTGATTTTAGTTAGATAATTATATATTTCAATTTGATTCTTATGATTTAATTTAATTAATTTTTTTTGCTTGCATTTTATGTTGATTGATTCATTCTAATGTTGTTTGTAATTGATATGATTTAATGACTTTTATATTTAACTTTGTTTTTATTTGATTTGATTAAGGTTTAGAATAAATTTACTAGGATTATTTGATGTCATGTGTTTTAGATTGATTATTTTATTTATTCTTTCTACTAGATTTAATTTGAGTATTTATTAGATTTAAATATTTTAAGTTCCCTCGTTTAGTTTATTTATTTATTGGTTCAGTTGTATTGAGTGAATTAAATTTTTTGCTTTCATTTCAATCAAGTTTGATTATTTATAATTATAGTTTCATTCAACCTCATTCATCTATTATGTTTATTGAAATTTAGTTAATACTTAATTAGAAGTCCATGTTTGATTTGATTACTAAACTTACATATATTATGGCTATATATTTAATTGAATTGACTATAGTTTATTTTAATTTGATTTGATTTAATTAATGTTCAACTATTAATGTATGATCAATTTAACTCTTACTAGTCAATCAAGGTTCAATTTAGATTGGCTTATTGAATTTTAGTTTTTTTTATGTTGTAGAGATCTAATGCTTGATTAAAGTTTAATTAGGTTAATATAGTGAATAAACTTGATTGGATGATTCATAATTGACTTGATCATTTTATTCATTTGTTCAAGGTTTAGTTTAGATGTTTGATCTGATTAAAGTTTAGTTATGACTCTTTGTCATTTTGATTAAACAAATTAAGTACATATTTTAATTAAAAGTTTAATTAATTTTTAATTAAGTTTAAATCACTAATTCAAATAAGGTTCAATGATTAGTTAAGGTAGGTTTAGTTGGTTATTAGTTTGAATAGCCAAATTAATAATTGATCAGTATTTAATTGAATCAACTTGATGATATAATTATCTTAGTTAAGATTGGGTTAAAGATTATTATATGTCTTAGTTAATTGGGTCACATGATCTATCTAACTAGGGTTTAGCTCCTAATGATTTAGATTTGTTATAACCCACATGATTAGAATGTTCATTATTATCTTGTTCAATTAGTTTAGACAAACAAGGTTTGGTTAATGGCTACTTAGTTCATTCTATTTAAATTTTTTTACTCAAATTGAGTTTATCTTAGTCAAGTATTTGATTGTCTTAAATTGATTAGGGGTAATTTAAGTTTAACATGATTAATTTGATCTAATCATTAATTTTGTTAAAGAGTTTGACTAATTTGATTAAAAAGTTTAATTAATTTGATCAAAGAGTTTAATTAATTTAATTAAAGAGTTCGATTAAAGAGTTTAATTAATTTGATCAAAGATTTAGTTGATTTAATTAAAGAGTTTAATTAATTTAATTAAAGTGTTTCATCTGTTTGATTAAAGAGTTTATTAGTTTGATTAAAGAATTCGATTAAATTGATTAAAGAGTTTAATTAGTTAATTAATTATCAATTAATGATGTAATTAATCATTATTTGTTAAATTCTTTGATAAATATTTATAATTAAGCGTTCAATTTAGATTAAGGTTGATTTAAAGACCATTTTAGTATAACCTATTCAATTTAGTTTAGCTTAATTAAGTGATTGATTTATTTATTTAAATAAACAATATTTTTGTTCTAAGATTGATTAAGGGTTGGTCTTTATTAGAGGTTGATAGTTTAATTATATTTGATGAATTAATTTTGATTAATATTAGATTGATGATTAGTTAAGCCATTAATTTGTTAAATATTTAGTTGACTAAGAATTTAATGATCAATTGATTTGATTAATCAATATTTTATTGGAATTAGATTAACAATCAATCAAGTTTTGTTTCTAATTAAATGATTTCATTTAGTCGGACAATGGGTATTAAGCTTGACTAAAGATTACTTGAATGATTTCTTAAAAGATCCATTAATTCACTTATGATTAGTTTAATCAAAGTGTAATTATAAGCTAACCACAGTCTCTTATTAAGTTAATTAAAGTCTAATTTTGGTTAATTAGTTGTTGAATCTTCTAAATCAATTTTATATATTTAATTTAATAGTGTAGTTAATGATTTGATGATTTAGGTTCATTTAATCGAGTTGAAATTTAGTTAATAATTATATAAGTCTTATTAGTTAATTTAAGCTCAAGTTTATGTTGAATTTAAGTTTTAATTTAGTTTAAGTGGATGATTATGTGATATTTGCTTTATTTAATTTAGGATTTGATTAATGAGAGTCTAAATGTATTTTATTTATGATTACGCTTGATTCTTTAATTTTTATAATTTAGCTCTAATATATTTAATTAATGTTAATTTTAATGATTTATTAAACCCTAATTTTAAGTAATTTTAGATTTATTAAGCTTCAGAGGATTACATTATTTTCTTAAGGTTCTTTGATGTTAATTAGAGTGATTTAAACTATTTTTAATGATTTCTCTGATTTTTAAGATTTTTTTTAAATTAACTATTTCATAAAATTAGACATTTGAACTTTGAAATTTGATAACTTAAAATTCATTCATCATTTGATTACATTGGGTTCTATTCTAATTTAATCTCTCAAAAGTTTCATTGTGTAACTTGGGGGGTAATTAAGGTTTTGATTTTTTTTTTCAATAAAAAACAAATTAAACTCAATACATTAGAAATTAATTAGAAATTTTACATTTTCTTGATCCAGATCTGAAAGATAAATTCAAAGAGAGTTTATTTGAAATTTTTAGTGTTTTACTTTATTTATTATGATTTTTCAAAGTTCAAGTGAGTTAATTGATTTATTTAATTCCACTAATCTCTTAATTAGGTCATTTTGAGATTTAACGAGTTTTAGAAGATTTTAATATTTTTATGAGGTTCACTAAAATCATTTATAATGGTTTGAATTATTTTGATCAATTTTTATAATTTTCTTGAAATTTAATTAATTATTTCACAAAAATAAGTTTTTGAACTTTGAAATTCAAGAACATTTAGTATACACATCATTTGGACTTGACATTTTAATGATAGGTGTGTTTTAACTTAAATTTAGTCTCCTAATAATTCAAATCATTTTCATCATTATTTTAGAATTAATTAAAGAAATTTGATTTTCACTTAAACCTAAATTAAGTTCAAAATATCCAATGAAATTAGGGTTTTTAGGTTAATTAGATTTTCCTTAAAAAGATGAATTGAACGATCCCTTATTTATAATTTTTATGAGTATTTTATTCTTTATGATTTTTTGAAGTTTCATGTGATTTTAACTATTTTTAAATCCATAAAATCTTTGATTTTCTTACTTAACCTAGTCAAAGCTGAGTGCAGCCGTTTGCACGTGTCATAGCCCAAATAGGCCACGCAGGCACTGACGGGTGAATGAGTGAGAAAATGCATTTGGAAGGGATACATCTGAATCATCCATTCTATGATCAGATGGTCCGGATCATACCCATCGATTTAATGGAGGAAATCAAGACTAAGACATGTTTTAATCTGGGCCATACATCTCATATGTAGGGAATCAAATGACTAAGAGGCATTCTTCCTCCCAGTCGATGGGAGGAGGCTAAATGGATGAGATTTTCCATTCAGGAAGCTCATTCATGCCTCATTTTCTAGCGATCTTCATAAAAAATTGGGGTATTTCATATGGGGAGGATTATAGATAAAAGATGCAAGGATTTTCTAATGAAAATTCCTAAAACTACTTGAATATTTGAACAAACAAGAAACATATGGGTTTTCTAAAGTTTTGGAGAAACTACCTCGCCGGAGCTGACGTCCGACAGATTTTTTGATCTGAATATGCTCCTAAGCACAAGAGAAAGCTTTGGAAGGAATATGCCCACTTGTGTCCTCACCAATTTCCTTATCTGTCAATGGTTGCAACCTCTTTGCCAAAATTTGGCTGGAATTCATTATTTTATGTGTGGAAAAGGAGGGGGATGACGTGGTTTTGTTCAGAGGAGCTCCAGGGACTATTTTTAGCCAAGCAAGAGAGAACCAAGGTTCTTTTTCCCCCTCCTTTTAATGGTGGCCAAAAATCACCATTAATAGTGGTTGGGGAGGTGATGACTAGCTGGGAAGATGATTGGAGAAGTCAAATTTGATGGTTTAGCTAATGAAGAACCTACTAGTTGACAGTCAAGTGGAGATATGACTTTTTTTAAGTGGATCTTGGATTTTGGCACCTTGCCATTGATTCATTTCTCTCCCATAGCTTCCATTGTTGACTTGAAGCTCCATTCCACATGGGCTGAAGTTTTAGGCTCCATGTAATAGGTTTTAGATGTGGTTTGAGTCCACTTAAGTTTGGTTGGGTTGGTTTAAACCTCCCTTGACTCATTTGGCTTAAATGAGTCAAATTGGATTCAATGTATTAACTTAACTCAATTGAGTTCATATTGAGTTATAATTATGTTTTGTTTAATATTTTGAATGGTTTAAAGTAATTGATTTCGATTGATTTGGAGTTGGTTTTGATTCGAATACGTTTCAACTCAAATTGGGTTGAATGAGCTAGATTGAGTTCGTTCAAATCAAACGATCAATATGATTCAAATTGAAGTGTGTTTAAGATTGAATTATATTTTATTAAGTATTTGAAGTGATTTGGAGCACTTGATTTTCATTTTTTGGATTTAATTTTGATTTAGGCCCATTTTGGCCTAAATTGGGCCAATTGGCCGATTTGACCAAATTAAGCTTAAGGAATAGTCAAATTATGTTCACTATGATTTTAAAGTGTTTTAGAATGCTTAATTTAAATTAATTTTAATTTATCTCGAGTTTAGGCTCAATAGGGTCTATTTGGGATAAGTTAGACTATGGGACCCAATTAGGCTATTTGAGTCGTCATTAGGTTTAGATTTATTTAGTTTTATGTTCTATCATATTAATTTAATGTATTTGAGCATTTAGAATGACTTCGATCGATTAAATTTGATTTGTTTGACTCTTGACTTGGTGGAGCTCATGTGGGTCAACTCTAAGTTAGATGACCTGATTGACCATTTTGAACCCCATCTGGATTTATTTTTGGCTTCATTTATACTCATGTATTAATCCTATGCTTTTGGTTTAGTTTGATTTAATTTAGTTTAGATTTTACATGATTTTCTTGAATTGAGATGCCTTTAAGCCCAAATGGGTTAATTGAGTTAATCAAAATCAATTACTTTAATTCAAGTTTAATTGAATTCAAATTTTATTTTTATTTTTTATTTTCAATTCCTGCTTTATTTGAGGTTGTGCAGTTAGTCAATAATCGCAATACCTTAAGTTCCTAATTAGGAAGCTCTTTAATCTAAGGTTGGAGATCTTAATTTATTGAGGTTATGGTGATTATTAACTTCACGTGACGTTAATAGAATTCTAGTGTTTAGATTAAATCCTACGTCTAAGAAGAGAGATATCAACCTCACTAAAAGTGAGGTTGACAGTCTTATTTATTTTGATCAATGATAGTTACATTCTATAATTTACCTCTAAAGACGTGTATGACCACACTTTTTATATTTCTTTCTCTAATCATACCTAGGCTACATAACCTTAAAGAAAAATTTAATGTCATCTTGTAGCCAATGATTAATGAGCTGAAAATATTATGATATAATGGTATACTCACATATGATATTGCTACAAAGCAGAACTTTCAAATGAAGGTAGCACTTATGTGGATTACTAAAAATATTTTAGCATATGAAATGTTGTCAAGGTGGAACACTATTAAAAAAATAATCTATTTATACTGCATGGATTTCTCAAAGGTATTTACATTTTAAAATGGTCAAAATAGTTATTAGTTTGATTATCATTGTATGTTCCAATTTGTGACCACCCATTCAAAATAAATAACGATGCATTTATCAAAAAATTTAGTTGAGAAATCCAAGCCACCATCAAGATTAAGTGGGGATGACTTATCACAAATTGTTAGTTCAATTTTAACATTAACTTATTCTCCTATGTTATTTAGTAGTCACCTTTCGGGTTATGGTGTAAATCATAATTAGATGAAATGAGTACTTTTTTGGAATCTACCTTACTAGAAGGCTAATCTGATTTGGTATAATCTTGAAGTGATTAATATAAAAAATTATTTTGACAACATATTCAATACTCTGATGGATGCCAAGAAAAAAAATAAAGATAACGTGAAGGGTAAATTAAAAAAAAAAGAAATATTGCAGGAGAAAAGAGTTAGAGTTAAAAGGGACTACATTTTTCATAGAGCCATACATAAAATAATAGACGTAATAAGGAACAAATTTGAAGCTCCTTATGTATCATAGAAGAAAGTTCCAATTAAAGTGTGCGACATATGGTTTAGAGAATTTGATGTATTATTGTAGCTCTTTACATATATTTGTGAGTCACTAGTGAATTGTGTATTATTAAAAAATTTAAAAGTTAAATTTAAATTTTTTCTTTTATTACAAATTTAATTTTTGATTTTATAATGACAAGATGTAATTCTTAATGCAGTAAAAAATTAAGTACACTAAAGGAAAGAGGGATAATAGGCATACAATTTTTACATGATTCAGTCAAACTCCAAAACTGACTTACGTCCACGCCTAGCCACTCCTAGCTAGGAATCCACTAAATGTAAAATAACTTACAAACCAGACTCTCCTATAGTAGGCCGAGTATAACACCTACAATAACATGTACTCTCCTACAAAAGGGCGAGTACAATCTCAATAAAAATTTTACAACATGAAAAGAAATATATAAAATAATAAATTTTGATAAAATATATCTTTCACAAATACACCAATCTATCCAATTCAAAAAGTGATCTTATTACTTATAAATGATCACTTAACAACTTACAATTTTAACAAGATAGAATACTCACTTAATTTTGATAAGAAATAATAAATTAAATATCTTAAATTGAACTTACTAAGATGTTTATATTATTATAATTTGTAGACTAATATAAAAAATAATTTCAAAATAAATTCACAATAGTCTATTGCAGAGTAAAATAAATTTCAATAATGAACAATTTTAAGTTTAAGAGAAACTATAACTAGTATGTATATAATAGTATAAGAATGATTAACTCTCCACTAAACTTCTTTTTTCTTAATTATTAAACAATAAAAATAGCAAGCTTTACTAAATTTCAGTAAGATACAATTATTTAAACAAAGGATAGTAGTTGGAATAAAATGATAAGTGACAAATAACATAATTTAACTTTTATAAATTTCATTTTGATAAGGAAACTTGATATATAATATATCTTGCATATACTCTAAAATTCTAGCAATAATTTATTTTATTTCAGCCAAAATGATGCTTTGAATTAATGCAAATGATCACAAAATACTTTAATAAAATTACTATATGATAGATCTAAGTAAACTAGTAAACTTTTAATTAAAAAGAGAGATCTAGCAAATATGAAAGTATTTTTAGCACAATAAATCAATTTTAGATCCTTAAAATATACTTCTAAAATAGATTCAAAGGATAAATAATCTTTCAAATAATACTAATGAAATATTTCAAGAAATCAAAAGAAATTTGTATGAAGATAAAAATTTTAGTAAGATGAAATAAATCCTACAAACTATCATAAGAGTTTTTCACAAAAAAAATGATTGAAAAAACTTTGATGTAAAAGACTTAAATTTTGACGTATAAAGACTAATCTGTCAAAAAGTAAAAATTTAAAAGAACAAATAGATGGTGAAAATAGCATGAACAACTAAAAGAGATTAAGGTCAAGAAAAATAAACTCAAATAATTTGAGAAAGCTTGCTTAATTGAAGATGTCGGAGCTTCCAAGTCAAAGATTTGATCTTCCAATATTTGGAGAACACTTGGAAGGAAAATTTAAGAAGTTTTCATTTAGATTTGCTGAAGAGATTTTGAAATTGAATGAGCAACCCTTTCATGAACAGAATGAGAGTTATTTATAAACAAGAATATCATTTTGAATTATTTCAAAGAAATACATTATTCTAATAGCATTTTATTATATAATAACATAATATTCAATAAAATATGATTTATATTAAATAAATATTAAATTCAAATAGCCAAAAAAATGGCTAGTCACATGAGTAAGTAAAAAATAATCAAATATGACTATTAATATATTCAAAACATGTAGCATGCATTCATTATTAAAATCAGCTAATGTTTAAAAAATTATGATAACTTCAATTTTAATCAAATATGGATCATGTGACCTATCAAATTAAAAGATAAGAATCCAAGGAATCCATTTGAGATGAAATCAGATTTAAATTACTTGATTATAAATTGACTTTGGCAAAAAAAATACTAAATTTCCTGTATTTTTGTTAATTTTGAAATATGACATTTAAAAATTATGATATAATTTAGATAACATTCAATTAATCTTTTCAAAAGCACTTTCCCGGTCCTCCGAACCAATGACTTATTTTCCTCTATCTTGAGGTGCTGCCCTAGGAGGTAGAACTTTGCCACTACGGAGGTTGACTTCGGTGATCTCTTATGGCAGGGTAATGGAAGATCATACTTGCACGACAGGCTCACCTACAGCTTCTCCTATGGGACCCTCGGAATTGGATGATTCCAAGTCTATCTCAAGAGGCGAACTCGTAGTATTCAGAGAAAGAAAATTCAACTCTGAATCAGAAAGAGGAAGATCGAAATTGTTATAGTTGCTGTTTAGACTTGAAAAGTTATCATTAAGAATAGATTTAGACAACCCATCATAAGTGACGCATATATAATTTAAGCTAGCTTTATTCTTGAATTTCTTGGATTTGATAGGAGGTAGATAGTAGAAATCAAGTAGAGTAAGAGGGGTGATGAATTTGATGCCCTCATCCGCCAATACAAGATATCTACCAGAACAAGAAGAAGAGCTAGCTAAAGTAGAGGTAGTCACTGATGTAGTAGCTGTAATGGTGGAATGGAGGGCTGTACTATAGTGGTTGCTCTTGGGCTATCCGGTGCAGCACAGGCTAGCTGTTCTTGAACTCCCCTTTTACGTTAGCAACTTGCAAACCTTTCTTGATGTTGGAGGTTTGAGCTGCCTCACGTAGCTTCAAGAAAATTTTCTTGATTTTTGAGATAATTTTCTTAGAGATTTTGGATAAAGAGATATCCCAACCTTCTTTGGTTTTGGAAGGATAGAAGGTATCCCCAAGGATTACGCTAATAGAGCTGGATGGTTGTTCTACAAGGTATTCCTTTGGGATGACTATAGCACCGATCTTGAAGTTATGACCAGTTGACTATAACTGTATCAGTTAAAAATCTTACCAAATTTTACAATCAAGACCCTTAAGTAATATATGAATTTCATATAGATCATTTCATATATTAACAAAAATGATTATGTTTAGATATTATGTGCATCTCAAAATATTATGTGCATCTCAAAATATTTATTTTTCTTATAAATACTAATCTTTTATTTGAGATTTATTTTGTAATATTTTTGTACTGCTACACTACCTTTGTCATCATCATCTTCATTATTAATCTTATGCCAACTATTTGGAGTTAGCGATTGTATTATTATTGTCTATATGAAATAAAATTATCATATTGTCATATTCATGGACAAGCTCCTCCATACATGTTTTCCATCTTCACATAAAGCCACAGAGAAAGTGTGAATACAAGTTTGAAATTGAAACAAATTTTAATAAAATAGTATAATTGATAAAAAAAATATGCTTAACAATCTTATCCTTCTGATATACATAAAAAAATTATATAATTGAAACTTATAAAATATGGTTGGAACTAACAGTAAATCTAGAAATAATAACTCAAAACCTGATGAAACTAGAATCACCGAAGAGTGGATTAATCAGCCAAAATCATATTACTATAACGCTGAAATAAAAGATTAATTATCATTTATTATTTTGATAATTTAAATGTTATGTATGAAGCATATAATTAAATGTTAATTAGATAAAGATTATTTATTTATATAAATTAATCTCATTATTATTTTTTTAAATAAATAAAAATAATAAGTTAAGTTGTGACAAATTAATTTATGTCAATGAACTCATATGAACCTCTAAGATAATTCTAAATTCATAATAATCTAAAATATTATATCTTGAGCTTCAATGTATCCATTTTGATCAATCTTTCATTCTTTCATATTTGCAATTGCATCAAACATATTGTGAGATGTATTAGATATGTAATTAGCAATTTGTGCAACTTCAAGATCAATATATCTGAAGCACTTAAAAACATACATTAAAACATTCAAGCATATGTTTATTATCAACAAAATTAATATGATTGAACATGAGGCTCATAAAGCTAATAATATTTAATATAATAGATTATGTTAAAGGTCACATGATTATCATTAATGAGCTTTATGCAACAAAAAAATTTTAAATAGTTGCGAGAGCACAACAAGAACATTAAAAGAAATTTTGAGTCTAGAGGTGCAGCCAATTTACATGATATGTTCACATACATATGCAAGTCTGGGCAGAGACTACTTTGGGTTGGGGATGATGTGTGGGCTAAGCTCTATAGAGCCTAAGTCTCCACATATTATGATTGTAGAAGGGAGCAATCTAAGAAAAAAATCGAGCATTTGATTGCGAAGGCATGGGCAACTTTCTATGCATAAGAGGCTTAGTTCCACACACTAAGTATCGGAGATGGATGAAAAGTCATTCACTACTTATAGTATTGAAATTTATAATCACACTCAATTAATTTTATTGGTATGTTTACAAGCAAAGGTTCTTGGAAGGGACCTCACCACTATCAAATTACATAGCAGAACTCATTAGCATAATGTGGGCCAGCAATGGGTAAGACTTTTTTTGCAAGTGAAGTAAAATAAATCATCACCATCACAAGGGAAAGGAAAAAAAATCATAGTACAACTCATTTTCGATTAATCATACAATTAAAATCTAAGTTCCTATTCCTTTTAAGAAATTGAAGCCTAACCAAGATTTGTGTACCCACTTCAGAATTGAAATCATTTCCAGGTATTATTTGTATTATGAGATTTAGCAATAGCTTGTGAAAAATGTTGTGACTTCTGTTACAAATGTTAATAGATTATTTTAACCAAAAGATGTTATTAAAAGCACAAAACAAATAGAAAAAAAAGTACAATGCCCAATCATCATCAAAATTTTGATGGATAATCTTTATATTTCATTAGCTATCTTCTAAAATTACAACAAATTTAACAAGAGAAAAGCATTTTATCTAATCATCATGAAGTTCATAAAATGAAATGTGCTTATTATAGACAATGTTGTATATTTATGTTAATAACATATAACATAAAATGAATTACTACTTAATAATTTGAACGCTGCCTATCATTAATAAAGCTTTTTGTTTGCTACCCATCTGCCCTTTTCTATGTTTTATTCAATTCTTCATTTTATGAGAATGCCATTAGAGCATCAGTGGAACTACATCGATAATGATTTTAAATTAGTTTCAAAACTGAAGTATGTTGCTCAAATGAACGTTTAAGCAAAAAAAATATTTTTCGAGATTAGCATTTACATAAAATACATATTATGCATAATGTAATACATTTAAATTTGAATTGTGGATAAACATTTATGTAATATTCATCGCTATGCCAATTCCATGAAGATAATTTTTATAGGAGTTGTACCACTATTAACTTCTTTATTTTCTTGGCACACACGAGCACATATGGAAATACTTCAGGGCAACTTGAGAAATTTTTTTAATTTAATAATATTTTGATTTAAAATAAAATATTTTTAATACATTTTTAATTTTATGTCCAAAGCGAATTCAGTTATTAAGATCAACAAATCTTGAACTTTTCTTGTTTAGTTATTATTGGTTAGGTTGTGATTGGACAAGGGAAATCTAGTGCCAAGGTTACCATTATTTACCACGCTGAACTAGGTATCATTAGATTAGCACTGATTTTATTAGTTTTTTAATGAAAAGCTGCCTCTCTTGAATTGGAGGAAGAAGGAAATAAATAATAATATTAGAAAAAATATAAAAAAATATAAAAAAAAATAAGATTTAGTAATTTGACTTTATATATATATATATATATATATATATATATATATATATATATATATATATATATATATATGAAGAGAGAGAGAGAGAGATATCCAAACAAAATATTAAGGGATATTTTTATTTTTACTTTTATGCTATTTTAAAAAACATATTTATTTAGTATGTTTTTTTTAAATATTTTTATTTTATATTTTAGAAAATAAATAATATTATTTTTAAAAACACTAAAAAAATTTATTTTAGATATTTTCAGAATTTTAAAAACAACAATTACCATCCAATATGTTTTAATTTGAAATAAACATACAACAACAACAACAACAACAAGAAGCCTTTATCCCACTATGTGAGGTCAACTTCATGAATCATTCTTCTCTATGTCCTATTATGTGTTAAATTCTAATTTAATTTAAGTATACTAAGGTCATTTTTTATACATTTTAACCAAGTCTTTTTACGTCTACCTCTATCTTTCTTAACATAAGGCAAATATAATATATCTACTCTCCTAACTAGGTCATCATCAGACGCTTTATGTGGCCAAACCATCTAAGCCTACTCTCTCTAATCTTATCTGCACTAGAGCTATTCCAACTTTTTCACGAACATACTAATTTCACATTTTATCTCTAAGAGTAAAGTCACTCATCCACCTAAGCATCCTCATCTCTGCAACACTTAACTTAGTCTTATGCTTCTCTTTTATTGGCCAACATTCTACACCACAAATCATTATAGGTCTTATCACCATCTTATAAAATTTTTCCTTAAGTTTAAGCTGTACTTTTCTATCACACAATAGGCTAGGTGTATTCCTCCACTTCAATCATCCAACTTGAATTCTACTGATAACATCTCCATCTATTTCACCATCATTTTGAACAATAGAGCCTAGATATCTGAGTTGTTCTCTCTTTTTAATGACTTATTCACCTAATATCACAACACTACTACTAGAACTTTTACAACTAAACTTACACTTCATATATTCGATTTTAGATCTACTCAAACAAAAACTTTTAGACTCTAAGGTTGACCCTTATAGTTCTAATTTTTCTTGAACTCTCTCTATAGTCTTATCAACAAGAAGAATATCATCAGCACAAAGCATACACTAAGGTACATCTTTCTGTAAATGCCTAGTAAGAACATCAATTACTAAAGCAAAAAAGATAAGAGCTTAAAGCCGATCCTTGATGTAATCCAATTGAAATAGGAAAATATTTTGTCAATCCTCCTTGTGTTTGGACAGAAGTAACAGCTCTAGTATACATATCCTTAATTACTTAAGTATAACCAGTATTAACTCCTTTCTATTCTAAAACTCTCCAAAGAACATCTCTAGAAACTTTATCATAAGCTTTCTCTAAATCAACAAATATCATATGTAGATCCTCTTTGCTTTCTCTATACTTCTCCATCAAGCCTCTTAATAAATGTATATCATCTAATAGTAGATCTACCTATCATAAAACCAAACTGATTTTGAGAAACTTTTGTATCATATTGTAACCTATGCATAATTACTCTCTCCCATAATTTTAATGCTTGGCATATTAACTTAATCCCTCTATAATTTGCACACTCTTATGCATCACCTTTATTCTTAAATATAGGAACCAACAAATTCTTTCTCCACTCTCATCTCACATCTTTTTAGTCTTTAAAATAAAAATAAAAAGTTTATAAGCTAATAAATTCTTTGATCTCCTAAACATTTTCACACTCCTAATTTACTAATACAACAATAAAAATAAAATTCTCTATTTTTGTTTAGTGTATTAAGGTTCGAAAAATCAATTGTACTATTAGATCTTTCATTGAAAAGTTTATCAAAATACCTCATCCACTAATTTTCAATATCCTTTTCTAAGAGAAGCACTTTATGATTTTCATCCTACACCTGACTTGAACTAGATCTTTACTTCTCCTATTTCTTTGATTGGCTAACTTATAGATACATCTTTTACCTTCGTTGGTATTTAATCTATTGTATAAATCACTAAAAGCTAAATTTTTTGCATCATATATTGCTCTCTTAGCATCTCTACGGACCGCTTTATATCTTCCTCAATTCTATGAGTTTTTACATCTAAACCAAGTTTTATAATAATGCTTCTTATTTTTTATCTTTTTTTGCACATTCTGACTCTACTATCAACTATTTTTATTAGAAGAAGTTTTTTCTTTTGATTATTCAAGCACCTTTTTTGCAGCTTGCTTAATTTCACTTGCTATTTTTTCTCACATAGCATTAGCTTCTTTATGAGCATCCCAAAATCTAAGCTCTTGTACCTTACTCTTAAAAGTTTTTTTATTAGTATTTTTTAAGTGTCATCATCTAATCCTAGGGCAATAATTTAATTTATTTTTCATTTTTCAATCATTCATCTTAAAATCTAAAACTAACTGTCAATGTTGGGTACTTAAACTTTCACTCGTAATGAACTTATAATCTTTATAATCTAAATGATCTATTTTTCTTATCGAAAAATAATCATTGTGTTTTACTAAATCCATTTTTATAAGTAATAATATGCTCATCTGTTTTCTTAAATAAAGTATTAGCAACTACAAAATTAAAAGCTAAAGCAAAATCTAATATAGTTCTACATTCTTCATTAGTCACTTTAAATCCATTGTCACTATGAATACTTCTAAAATCTTCTACCACTCCACCAACATGTCCATTTAAATCTCTTCTAATAAATATTTTTTCTTCAAGAGGTATCTTTTTGTATTAATCCTTCTAATTCATTCCAAAAATTTAAATTTAATTTAAAACAAATATAAAGAAAATAAAATAAAATTATTAAACAAAAAATAAAAAAGAAACAAAAGTGATTCCAAATGATCCCTAAATGTTATGAATACATCATTTGCAAAAATCAAAAGGCGTGAAAGAATAACAGGATTTCTAGGAAAAAAATATTCCATGAAGTCTTCAGAAGTATGCTAAATACTGCCGAAAATTAATGGCATTTTATACGGTTCCATAAAACAAAGAGGAACCGAACTAACAGGCAACCGATAGAGAAGATTAAATCATAAATTATATGTCTAAACTAGCTTCATAAGCAGAAATATGAGGAACCAAACTATTATTAATATAATGCAGAGCATAACTTATATATATGTAGTCCAAATGTAATTTGAATATTTTTAAAACGAAACATTATAGATCTCAATGTATATAATTTTTCTTCTTTTTTTTGCATCAATAACTAAAAAAAATTATAGCTCTAATTTTGTTTGGAATACAAAATTAGTAAGAGCTATACTTTTCACAAGTACTATTAAAATTATACCTATAATAATTTTTGGAATAGAAAAAAATAGACCTATAATTTAATGGAACCTGCTGTAAGCTAAGAAATTGTTCCACAGGTACATTGTTTGATTCATATGGAGGCACCTCAACAGGAATAAGAAAAAAGCCATAATTTAGACAGGAAAGGACATGTATCCTGTCACATGTATCCTGTCACACTAAATGGATGGATTGGCCTGGAGCTTTCCTGCATTGGATTCATTGAATAATTGATCATCGATCAGATCTACTGGAACCTTCAAGAAGCAGCTTACGGTGCTAAAATTCAGGCCCGGCATGTTTTTACTGAATAAGGTTTAGAATAGATATATTTTAAGAATTTTGTATGATATAATAATGATTGGTTTAGATTTAGATTTTATATTTTATTTGAGTTTCATGAAGTCATTTTATGCCTATTTTTCATAATTTAACGTGTATTGGATAGAATTATCAGCTAAATGTAATAATAAAATCTAATGAAAACTGAAAGAATAAGAGAAATATCTTGCAAGAACGAAATCCTCAAGAGAGACGAAACGTTATAACAGCTTGCTATTCTTTAATTTCTTTTTTCTGGAAATAATACTCCATTAACGCTTCACTAAAATAGTTCTATTTTTCATTAGTCTAACTTCTCTTGAAGATGTTTACTATTTATAATTGAAAATAACTATTTAAAAAGTAAAAAAACATTTAAAATAGCCATAATTTTCTTTCAAAACCATTCGGGCTACTTTATAAGCCATTACATGTGATTGCACAGTTACTAGGTGATTACTAATATATCACGACTAAGGTAGGTTTAAGTTGCAGTGCCTTCAATGTTCTTGGATAGACACTAAGGTAGCATTAATATAAATATTAAGACGCTTTGTTTTATTGAGAACAACACAACCATAGAGTAATAGCATATTAAATATGAAAGTATAGCTAAATAATTCAATGAATCTAATGTAAATAAAATTGAGTCTAAATTGATTGTGCATAAGATAAATTTCTAAGTAATAACAAATATTAAAAAAGAGATAATAACTAATACATTTTGACAAATATCATGAAATTAATGAAACATGTAGAGCCAAGAAAATAATTTAAAATAAAAATTATATAATAATTAAATTTTTTAAAAATTATCATTATGCTTGTTTTGTTTATTTTTGAGATTAATGGTGTAATTGATATATAAAAATATTATTAAATAAATTTATGAATATAATGAAAATTTAGGATCAAGTAAATTTGCTAAGAAATTAAATAAAATCAATCCATGATCATATTAAGTGAAAAATTATGTACATAACAATTAAAAGAGGAACTAATTAATTCTAATTTAGAAATAAATTGATTATTTTATAGGAACTCTAAAATGTATTTAGAATACTACTAAATAAAATTTAATGAATCTTATTTATGTCTCCATTATTTTTTGACCCTATGAAAAGATATAATTAATCAAATTATACAAAAAAAATAACTAAAGATATACACTAGGCTATATCATTCTTAGAATGTTGAAACTTCTCTCGAATCTTCATATTTTTGTAAAGTTGAGCTCATCCACTAAGTGCTGAACTATAAAAAAAAGTACAAATATGTGATCTTCATCTTAATAGTTGCTATAAAATGAATAAACTCAGATAAAATAGTTCATAACTCATTCGATGACATCAAACAAGATCTTGGGTTTAAGAGTTTATATAATTATGTTGTTTTTATGATTAATAAAATAATTTTTGACGAATACAAAAATTTCTTACAAGTGGTATTAGAGTCCAATTTGAGAACTTATGATTTTTTGTTTAAGATACTTTTATCCAAGATGACTTTTAATTTCACATGTAAAAGCACTTTGTTATATCATTATCAAATGTATTGTTTTCACTGCATTAACTTCGTCTTTCCAACTGATGAATTCAGTTTCGCATTTTCACATTATTTCCTATTGTGAATTTATATTTTGGGATAAACGTAATAAATAAATAAATTACTTTTGTGTGTTGTGTGTTGAATTTTTTTTTTCAAGAATGATCTCTAAACTATTAAGATAATAAATTAAATTTTATTTAGTATTCAAATGATGTAATATTTTATTTATTGTTTCGAATCAAGAAACATTACAGTTATTTCATTCAAAAGACTTGTCAATTTAATTGCATACTTAGTTTTCTTTGTAATCAAGGAATGTTACTTATTTTACTACAAACGAACCCATCAATCAATATAAATATATATATATATATATATATATATATATATATATATATATATATATATATATATTTAAATGAAATCTGGAAAGTATAAAGGCCATTAAAGCTTTTGTTGTTAATTCTGAATTAAGGTATTATGCATGTGGATTAACATTCAGAATGAAAATAAAACTTAATTAAATCTATACAATACTTAATTGTTGTTATATAGTTGATGTTATTTATAGATTTAATTGACTGAATAGTTAATTAGATTTTACATTTGTTAAATAACAGCAAGAAGGTTAAGCATTATATATATATATATATATATATATATATATATATATATATATATATATATATATATATATATATATATATATATATATATATATATATATATATATATCAGAAAAGGATAAATTAAATTTAAACTAATTATTACACAATTTTTTTGTATTTCATTCAATTGAAATAAATATTGTCATCATTATTTAATTTGATATTTACATCATGCATAATTTGTTAATCACCAAAGTGATTGAATTAGAAAGTTTTTGTAAATGTCAAATTAAATTTATTTAATTACTCATGACCATGTGATGCTAATAATAAAATGACATAATGAATTTTTATAAAGTAATTAAAGTTCAATGATTGTAAATTATTAAAGGATCGTCCAAAGGTTGATTAGTCGATTTGTAACCATGAATATAATTGTGGTTAATTAATATACTTGGCTAGATGTGTCTAGCATATCCAAAGATAGCAAACATATTTAGTTAAAGTATGTATAATTGCCAATTATGTGAAATTGATATTTATTATCAATTATATTTATTATTATATATTGTAGTATCACCCATAGGAGAACTTCAATGTGCATTTATGTGATTATATGAATATTATTTGAATTTATTCGATGTGTTTGTATTTATGACTCAAACATTAATATGAGAGCATTTAATATTTTGTAGCATCTACTTCTGTTACTCTTTATTTGCAAGCTTCATCTATTATAAAGTTCAATGGGCATAATTTTAGTGAACGTAGTGAACAAATTCAGTTCCATTTAGGTGTCTTGAATCTTGATTTATTAACACTTCTTAATGATAAGCCCATTGCTATTATTGCTTCTAGTAGTAATGAACAAAAGTCTTTCTATGTTGTTTGGGAAAGATCAAATAGACTTAGCTTGATGTTTATATGAATGACTGTAGCAGAAATCATTAAGCCAATAATTCTCAAAACTGATAATGCATAGGAATTTATGAAGTTTGTAAAAGATTTATCTCAATCTGAGTATGACAATAAGTCACGTACTGGGACATTAATGGGTATGCTCACTACCATAAAGTTTGATGGTTTGAGTACCATGCATGAGCAGATCAGTAAAATGTCAAATATTGCAGCAAGATTAAATACCATGAAAATGATTGTGAGTGAAAGTTTTCTTGTACAATTTATTGTTAATTCATTGCCTCCTAAATATGGTCTATTCCAAATAAACTACAATATTATTAAAGATAAATAAAATGTGGCTGAATTACAATGTATAATTATTCAGGAGGAAACAAGGCATAAGAAACAAGGAATTCACTCAATTAATCTCATGGGATAGTTAGAAATTAAAAAAAAAACTAATTAAGAGGAATGTTATGGATAATAAAGGACACTTGAAGGCTAATGTGCCATCTACTTAAATCCAAAAGAAGTTTTATAAGCACGATAGATGTCATTTCTGTCACAAGCATGGACACTATTAGAATGATTGCCAGAAACGTAAAGCTTGGTTTGAAAATAAATGTAAGCGAAGTGCTTTTGTATGTTTCGAATCAAATTTGGCAGAAGTTCCTTATAATACTTGGTGGATTGATTCTGGTTATACCACAAATATTTCAAATGTGATGCAGGGATTCTTTACGATCCAAACCATAAAGCCAAATGAAAAGTTTGTCTTCATGGGTAATCAAGTCAAAGCTCCAATTGAAGTCATTAGAATGTATCACTTAATTTTAGATATTGAACATCATCTATTTCTAGAAACTTGGTTTCATTGTCTAAACTTGATATAGCTGGATATTATTTTAAGTTTGGAAATGGATGTTTTAGTTTATTTAAGCATAATCATTTTATTAGTTCTAGTGTTCTTTGTGATGGTTTATATAAATTGAAGCTTGATAATTTATTTGCTGAAACTTTATTGACCATGCAACATAATATTGAAATGAAACATGGTTTGATTGATGAAAGATCAGCTTATTTGTGACATAAACATTTGCTTTATATATCTAAAGAAAAAAAAATACAAAGATTAGTAAAGAATAAAATTATTCTTGATTTAGATTTCACTGATATTGGTATATGTGTAGATTGTATTAAAGATAAATCTATAAAACACACAATTAAGAAAGTGGCCACAAGAAACACACAACTTTTACAGAATGTACACACTTAGGTTTGTGGACCTTTTTATATTCAAACTTTTGGTAGAGAAAAGTATTTTATCACCTTTTTTGATGATTTTTCATGTTATGGCTATGTCTATTTGTTGCATGAAAAATCTCAATCAATAAATGCCTTAGAGGCATTTATTAATTAGTTGAGAGACATTCAAATGGAAAAGTCAAAATTATAAGATCTGATAAAGGTGGTGAATATTATGGAAAGCGTGATGAATCAAGATAATACCCTAGTCCATTTACTAAATTTCTTGAGAAGTATAGCATTTGTGCTCAATACATAATGCTAGGAACTCCACAACAAACTTGTGCTGCAGAAAAGTGTAATCATACTTTAATGGATATGGTTAGAAGTATGTTAAGTTATCATTCTTTACCTTTATCATTGTGGATGTATGCTTTAAAAACTACTGTATATTTATTAAACAAAGTTTCTAATAAGACAATTTCAAAAAATCCTTTTGAACTATGAACAGGAAAGAAGCCCATTTTAAAACACTTTCATTTTTAGGGTTACCCAACAGAATTAGGAATTTATAATCCACATGAGAAAAAATGGATTCAAGAACAATCATTGGATATTTCATTAGTTATCCAGAAATGTCTAAAGGGTATATTTTATTGTCCTAATCACAGTATAAAAATTATTGAAACTAAAATGCTAAGTTCATTGAAAATGGTGATATTAGTGGAAGTACAGAACTACGAAATCTGAAAATTGAAGAAGCTAAAATGAAAATTTCTTTATCAATTACTTCTTCTAATGTTGTTGTTCATATAGTTGTTGAACAATTTGATATTTTACAAGAGCAACAAATGAATGAACATACACCACAAAATGAAGTTATCATCAATGAACATATAGTTGATGAACCACAAGAAATAACATTAAGACATTCTCAAAGAGAAAGAAAATCTACTATTTCGGATGTTTATTTATCTTATTTACAAAAGTTATAATTTGACTTAGGAATTGATGCTCATTTAGTTTCATTTTCACTAGCCATTGAAAGTATTAATTTTGAAAAGTAGTTAGATGCCATGAAAGAAGAGTTGAAATCAATGGATCATAATAATGTCTGGGATCTCATTGAATTGCCTAAAGGTTTTAAAAGAGTTGGATGTAAATATCTTTTAGACCAAATACCACTCTAATGGCAATATAGAATGATATAAAGTTAGACTTGTTGCTAAAGGTTTCACTCACAAAGATGGTACTGACTATAAAGAGACTTTTTCTCTTATTTTCAAAAAGGACTCATTAAGAATTATTATGGCATTAATGGCTCATTATTATTTAGAGCTATATCAGATGGATGTGAAAACTGCCTTTCTAAATGGAAATTTAGAGGAAGAAGTTTATATGGATCAACCTAAAGGCTTTTTAATTAAAGGAAAGGAACACATGGTGTGTAAACTTATTAAATCAATATACAAACTTAATCAAGCTTCTCGACAATGGTATCTTAAGTTCAATGAAACTATTACTACCTTTGGATTTAAAGAAAATATTATTGATTGATGTATATATCTAAAGGTCAATGGGAGTAAGTTTATATTTTTTGATTTTATAGGTTGATGATATTTTTCTTGCAACTAATGATCCTAGATTATTGTATGAGACCAAGAAATGTCTTCAAAGAACTTTGAAATGAAAGATATGGGTGAGGCATCCTATGTGATAAGAATTGAAATATCTCATGATAGATCACAAGGATTGTTAAGATTTTATAAGAAAGCATATATCAATAATGTTTTAGAGAGATTTAAGATGAAAAAGTGTTCTACAAGTATTGTTCCAATTCAAAAAGGAAAAAAATCCAACCTTATCCAATGCTTAAAGAATGAATTGGAACATAAGAAAATTGAAAACGTTTCTTATGCATTTATTGTTGGAAGTCTGATGTACGCTCAGACTTGTACAAGGCCAAATATCAATTTTGTTGTGGGAATGTTGGGTAGATATCAAAGTAATATAGGAATTAATCATTAGAAGGCTGCAAAGAAAGTTTTGCAATATTTTCAAAGAATGAAATAACATATTCTCACTTATAGGAGATCTGATCATCTTGAGGTGATTGGATATTGAGATTCAAATTTTACTGGATGTGTGAAGACTAGAAAATCCACATTTGACTATTTGTTCCTATTGACTAGAGGAGCTATCTCATGGAAGATTGGGAAGCAGTCTATCATTATTGCATCCACTATGGAAGCTGAGTTTGTGGCATGTTTTGAAGCCACAATTTATGGGTTATGGTTACAAAATTTTATTTTAGGACTTGGAGTTATTGACAGTATTGCCAAGCCATTGAAATTTTATTATGATAATGCTGCAGCGGTCTTCTTTTCTAAGGATGGCATGTATTCAAAGGGTGCTAAACATATGAAATTGAAATACTTTGTCATTAAAGAAGAAGTTCATAAACAAAGAGTGTCATTTGAGCACATTAGCACTAATCTTATGACCGTTGATCTTTTAACTAAAGGATTGCCACCTAAACTATTTAATGAACATGTTAAAAAGATGGGTATTACTAAAAAGCATTATTGAATTTATATTTTATTTTATGCTTTTTATCTATTTGGCTCTCTAAGCACTTTATTGTACTATTTCTAACATATTATCACATCTTGTTTCATAATATTTGAATGTATATACATGAAAGAATTGTGTGAATGTTAACAGGATGTCTTTTATATGGATATTATGATACATGGAAGGAAATATCTTGCACTGATGATGTATAACCACCATGATGCCTATTAATCTTTTCCTTAATAATGAATTATAATTTGACCAAATTAAGAAAAATATTTGGCATGTAATGCACATTATGTTTATGTATATAATTATTAAATCTCTAAATTGAATAATATTATATGGGCTAAGTGAGAGAATGTAAGAATTATGTAATTAATTCTAAAGTGTTGTCCACATTAATAATTATTTAGATTATTAATAATAATTAATTATGTACTTAACTCTCATTGGTCAAGAGAGAGTTTAATCAAATAAAGTATCTCTTCATAGAGAAAACTACCAGTCCTCTTTCTACCCTTTAATGTGTAAGTGTCTCTCTATTAAAATGAATACATGAAGATAACTTGGGTGAAGGAAGAGAAACCCTAGCTTCACAAATTAAAAAGACTCATGACAAATAATAGTATGTGGTTTATTTATCAATTGTTGTTTTGTGAATATCCCTTTGTTCAAGATCTTGGGTTTAAGAGTTTATACAATTATGTTGTTTGTATGATTAAAAAATAAATTTTGACGAATACAAAAATTTCTTACAACCCCTAGATAGACCATCTAAATATTATAAATTTAAGTCACCTTAGACATCCATAAAAAAATGCAAGGTTAGGTAAGTTTATTATTATTTATGATAAGGATTTATGAACATTTCCAATATAGTAAGAATAATTTAATTATATAAGGTATAAAGTATATAAGACAAATTTTAATTTTACTTTTTATTACTACATGTGACATAGCATTTATCTGATCATGGGACTCATGAAGCATGTATATAGTCTCCATAGATTGAAAGTATATGTTAATATTAAAATAAGATGTCTATTATGTGTGATATAATTAGCTAAACTACTATCAATATGGCCATAGATAAACAAAAAAAAAAGTTATTTATTTCAAAATCTTTTCCTAAAGAGAAGCCATATATTAAGTTTCTTATGAAACCTAAATTTAATGAATAATTTTAAGTTACTCACATAACAAGATAATAAATTAGCCCTTAAGACCATATTAAGATTCTAGGCCAATCACAATATACAAATAAAATGGAAATTATACTACAGGAAAATGGCCATTTTCTGATGAAAATTTCCATTGGAAAATGGTGGATTTCCATTAAAAAAGAAGATTTCTAGCAATTTTCCCGTTTAAGTTAATCTATCAAAAATTTATTGTTTGAAAATATATTCCAACAACAATAAATTTGTTGGAAAATATTTTCATCTGCTTTTTGACAGAAATTCCTTCAAAAATTTGCCTAGATGAACCGATGGACATATACATCAAAAGTTTTGCCATAAGTGAGAAATTCTATTGGAAAATTTATGACAGCTTTTTCGTCAAAATTTTCATCATAAATTTCAAGTAAAAATTTCACCAAAAAATTATCTTAATTTTTTCGATGAATTTTTCTCTGTAATATTTATATCGAGCTTAGCAATAAAAAAATTGCTTCTAAATCCATCAAAAAAACTTTTATAGAAGAATATATATATATATATATATATATATATATGTGTGTGTGTGTGTGTGTGTGTGTGTATATATTGTATATATATATATATATATATATATATATATGTGTGTGTGTGTGTGTGTCTATTCTCATTTTTACACTTGCAACTACAATATATAGTAAATAAATTTCACATTCTTGTAAAAATTTGAAATTCATTATCATGAGATCATAAAACCAAACTAAGAACGCATATACATATAAAAAACTTCCAATCAAACATATTGTGTGATTGTTCAAAAAATATTAACATTATATATATTGTTCAATAAATGTAGGAGTACATAAATATTAACATGATAAAAATAAAAAATAATCATCGTCAGTCTCTTCATCATGTTCTTCCTCATGTTCTTTTTCCCCCCTATCTCTTTTCCCTTTCATTTGTCTTTGTACATCTTTTTCATTCTTACTTTATAGTAGCCATTCAAGCTTCTATTTGACCAGTCAATTGAACCTCAATATCTTCAACATATATAGTGACACTTATTCTAACTAGCTCATCAATTGAATTTGTGATGTCTCTAGAGAGATAATATTGTGCATTGTATGCTAAACCTTGTGAACCTAAGCTGTATATTCTTCCCTTATTTTACCTCCAGTAACTTCTCTTCATATGTCAAATTCAAACTACTCAAACTATCAAGTTGAACTTCATACATCAGTAAAATTTTGACTTTACACATCTTGTAGCCTCATGTACTCATCTTATAAAGAATTTTGATGGTATTGAAACATAATACATTTTTAATTAGATTGTAATTCAGAAGTAAATATTTTACTTGCTCTTTATGACCTGACATTAACTTACTCGTGGTCCGCATGGTGTTGATGTGTAATACAGTGCAAATCTACAATTATTGATTCTCTTCCAAGTACTTATTTCTACAAACATATTAATAAAGTTAGTTGATAGTGTTTATAAAATTTATTAGCATATGTTTCCTATGATTTACCAGTCTTCTCATATACTCAATATGAGAAATTGAGCCTCTAATATATAGAAGGTGTCCATGCCCTCACAGTTAGATGACTAATTTTATTTAGCTTGCTTCCTTTTACGAACATAATCACGAGAGGCCTATGCTCTACATTGCTTAGTCCATACTTTCTCTCCAATCTAAAGAGTCTTTTTCTGGACATGCAAATGTCTATTAATATATCACATATATGAGCATAACCTCTTACCTTAAAATTCCTTCTAATATTTTGGCTATGTTTTAACAACCACAAAATTATTTTGAAAACATAACCATTACATTAAAATTGAAGTTTTCTTTATAGTAATATCATATGTAAGTACACCACTATCCCCTAAGATTTAACAAATCTATCAAAGGCTATATATATATATATATATATATATATATATATATATATATAGATATATATATATATATATATATATATATATATATATCAATTTTACCTTTAGGACTATGTGGCTCAAGTATAATTAGTGTGAGGAACATAAATTGTGTGATCATGCAAATCTTTAGAGATATATTATATGGTGTAAATATCACATTCCAACATAAATAAGGCAACATAGATTGACTATATAGTGTCAAGCCATCATAACATAAACCAAGTTTGATGTTGTATGGCTCAGTAGGAAAGTTAGGATAAATATTGTTGAAATGTTTCTATGCTTCTCTATTTGATGGATGACTTAAGAAATTTAATACACTTTCTCTCATAGTGCCATCTCAGTAGACTGTATAGTTGTATGGTCTTTCAAGATGTAAAATAAGTTGCAAGTAGAACACATGTTTGCATGGAACTACCATTTGTTTGCATTATTTTTACTTGATGACTTCAATCTGTGTGCTCCACAAAATTTACATTCAACTCTATTACATTACCTTTGTAGTACAACAACAACCATTAACATAATAATAAAATTTTTATGAGCTCAAATCTAGTATGGACAATTTTTTTTATTCTAGATCCTTTGGAACTAAATTTTCTCTTGGGTTAATCTATTTAAGTAGACATACAAACTGATTAAAATATTCTTGTAACATATTGTACTTAGTTATGATGCTTAGCTTTCTTAAAATTATAGATAGTTCATAGTGATTCATGCAAGTTTCCCATAGTGGACGTTGTGTTGTATTCAATAGGTTGTAGAATTTATAAGCTTCAATATTTAATTGTTTCTCTTCTATTACTCTTGCAAATTGAACTTTTGTTGCACCACATATTAATTTTGTTTAATATCATTTAGAATTATATTTAGCGAAACATCCATAGATCATTGAAGCACTAGTATAAATATCAATATGTAGCTCATACTCACCATGTGAAGTCCTGAATTTGGTTAGACTAGCTATGTAAATCCATTCTAACATCATCTAGCAATAAGTAAGCCTAATTCTTTGCCTTGCACATGGACTTTAAAACTTTCTCTTTGAAAGGTAAATAAGAAGTTGAGATACCAAGTGCATTAAGTACTCTAAACCATTCAAGAATTTATTTAGTTAATCTTTTCTTGTTTGGATGTAACCTATTATACATGTATGATCTTTGATTATGAATATTCATATATTTTATGAGGATAAAAATAATTTAGAATCATTAAACTTAATTTTTTTTTCTCAATTTATACTTCATTATTCTCAGTCATATTTAATTACACATTACTTAAATTTAAATATATGTTAAGGTTGTAAACCCTCAAGAGAGAAATCAAAGAAGTACATGGATTCCGAACTTTCAACAAAAATGTGAGAAAGATATTTCTATGTTATATAAATTATAGAAATTAATTTGATAATTAAGCCTTAATATGGCATAAGTGCCTAAGTGTCCAATTTTTTACTTATAAATAGTCAAAGTAACATACTAAGCTTACAAGTAGCTCATGTACATGGTTCCTTTTATAAAATTCAATTAAATAATATTTTTCATTAGAAGGATCACTTTTCTATAAACAATTTCATTTTTTATAAGAATTGTGAGATTAAGCCACATTCCTACTCAAAACATTGCAATAATCTATTACAAATTTTCTAATAATTACCAAAAGTTTGTTAAATTTATTTTCACATAATTAGTATTGTTCATATATTAAATGCCTCATGATTTGAACCTAAATGCATGAAATTATGGGATAAAGATATATATATATATATATATATATGTGTGTGTGTGTGTGTGTGTGTGTGTGTGTGTGTGTGTGTGTGTGTGTGTGTACACACATGATTCCTAAACCCTAAGCAAAGTAATCTAACTCTAAATAATAAAATAGTGTGAGATACATGAATTCTAAATAAAACTCAAGAAGATTTCACCACAGAAATATTGCTATATTCTGACGGTGTTTTTGACGGATTTTTCCATTGGAAATTATCAATTGAATAACCATCCGGGTTGACCATCATAAAATTTTTCGACTGATTTTTTAGCTAAAAATGTAGTCAGGCTCGATTCACCAAAACTTGACTGAATAGCCGATGGTTTAAGCCATCATAACAGTTTTTGATGGATAATATGCTAGAAACCTGTTAACTTCACTTTTGGAGTAGGATTCAATCTTCCCATCTTAGACCTAGGAGTCTTCTAGACATTAGGATCTTATTAGTCATAAGATACTTCTAGTGACTAAGTGGAAACTTAACCCAACCTTAGAGACTTAGGAGAACTTGCCATATGTTTAGGCTATGACTTTGGAATAAAGGAAGCCAACTTATCCTATGGCCTAACACATGACTCATGCCTATCCAATCATGCAAAACAAAACCTCAAATTATTCGAACCAAAACCCAATTGAATTCTAATTCATATCCAAATTCCAAGCCAAATGATTGAAACCCATAACCTAAACCCAATCCTACAATCATTCAATCCTATGGACTTAACTTAAATTCTTTCAATCAAACCTAATTCAATTGATTTTCACAAAAGCACTCTAATCATTCAAACCCTCATTCCAAACTCTACCAAAAGCTACAATCAAGCTAATTAACCAAAATCAATTTAATTGACCCAAGCTAGCCCTTTGAACCCAAAATGTTTAAATGAGCCAAAATCTAATTAAACCCAAATCAATTGCAATCAAAGCCATAAATCAATCCCAAATAAATTATCAAAGTCAATTCAGCCTGATTCAACACAAAACCAAGTCAATTGACCCATTAGGTTCACTTGACCCAAAGTGACCTAAAGGACCCATTTGAACCAAACTCCAATCAAACCCAAATTGGATTGAGCCAAACTATTCAAAACCTTCTTTATTGATTATTGATCATCCTTGATTGATCAATTACAATTAATTGAGTCAAACCAAGCCAATTTGGTCACTTGATCCAAGTTGACCCAATTAGCCTACATGAACCATAATAAACCAAATCCCAGTACAATTCACATCAAATGAAACCAATGATCCCTACTAACTCAAAATTGATCCTTGAATATGACTTGACCATCAATTGAGCCAAACTAAATCCAATTGGTCCATTGGCCAAAGTTGACCCAATTTGAATTGATTGAAATCAATTACTCAAATCCATCACAAATTGATTATTAAACATGATGAAGCCCTTGGTTGAACTCAATTTGACCAAGTCAACCAAATTGACCCATTTAGCCCAAATTGACCTAAATGGTCAAATTGGTCTAAATCATTTCTAAATCAAAATTGATTGAAATCAAAACCTATAATCATCTTCAAATAATCACTAAACCTAAACCGACTCCTAACCCAAGCTAAATTGGCCAATTTAACCAAATTGGCCAACTTAGCCCATTTGACTCGTATGAACTCATATGAGTCAAATTCAAATCTACAGAAAATAAAATTAAACCAATTAAACCCAAACATCCCAAATCATCTCTTGTACTTGTCTCAACCCATGGTTTGACCCAATTTGACCAATTGGTTAACCTAACCCAACTTAGCCCAATTTGACCTACATTGGTCAAATTGAGCCAAACCCAACCAAACCAAGCCCAAACCCATTCAAACATGACATGACCCATCCTTGGGTCACCATGGGCCAACCCAAATCAAGCCTAACCCAAAATAAACCCGAATTGACCAATTACCCATTGGGTAAAGCACTCTACACAAGACAAAATCCTTTGTTTGGGTGGTCGAACTCCTCCTTTGCACTTGGCAGCCGCCCTTAGCTTAGTTTGGACCCTTAACCCTATGGCTAACCTAACCCAAAGCTAGTTGGATTATCCATAGGTCAAGGGAGGTGAGATAACCCACCTCCTCCCATTGGCACACCTAGGAAAGCAAGGACACTCCACCTTAGCCCTTGGCTGCCCACCTCAGACCCACACCCACTCAACCAGCCACATCAAGACTTCTCGGCGTCTTGGCCTACACATCAAATATCACAAGTGCCAATTCTATCTGTCAGATTAGAGAGGGAGGAGAGCATACTCCTACACATTCCACTCTCACACACATTAAAGCATTCCTAGAGCTTGTGAGAGTTAAAATGAACTCCCCTGAGCTTTCCCCAAGTTCCCTTAGCCTCCCCGTCACTTATGATGATGAACAAAGGCCTAGTTCTATCCAACCTCACCTACACTCTATCAATCTTAAATTAACTTCCCCACACCTTCCCCTAGCTCTGATGACCAAGAATGAACCAATTTTTGATCAATTTGAGCACTAGAGACCATCCCAAGACCAACTCCAGCAAGGATTCTAGTGATGCTTGGTCCACAGAGCCAACGTCGAGGAATCAAGGCATGAATCAAGGTAAGAGCTTCTCAACAGGGCTTCGTCTCTTCAAGATGAAGCTACCTCGATCAAAAATTGTCGGTCCTAAGCTCCGATGAGGTAAACTATAGTAAATGATAGAAAAAGCCTTAGGAGTTGGTCTTTTTGAAGCATTTTGTCATTTTGTGTGATTCCCACCATTAGATATACCTTTTGAACATTTTAGAGTAGACCCTGAGGCCTCACGAGCTCCAGTGAGCTCAGATCGAACGGAGGAGGGTGGACGGTGTCCGTCTTCCATCGCTCGGGGGATGAGGGATCATTCAATGTCAATTTCACATGATTTTAATAGACGACTGTGATTAATCTGCTAGATTATTCAATTTAATTTTTGTAAGAACTGCGTGATTAATCCCCAACATCAGATCTTAGATTGAACGGTAGGACAAAAGCACATCCATCACCACTGACTCAGCTGCCACATCAGATGATTTAAGTGTTCAATCTTGTGACGCCATGTGGAAAGCACTACCACATCAGTCTCCTGCATGGTGTTGATGAGATTAGAGATTAATTAGGGTTTAAAATATGATTAATTGCTTAGCAACTTTATGAAATTATAACTAATTGTAAAAAAAATCTAAAAATTACAAATAAATACATTTTGGATTGGTTAAGCACAAGATAATTTAATAAAAATAATTTCATTATGTTTTGAATACTGATTAGAGCATAATTATCATTTGAGTGTGTTTTTAATTAGATTAATTAAGCCTTACTTACTTGGGAAATTAATCCCAAATTTGGTATGTTGATTTAATGCGATGGCCTCTGTCTCTCATAATTTTATTGGCATTTATTGGCTATATTATTAGGAAATTTAAATTTTAAACCTTAATTACCCTCTTAACTAATTTAATGATTATTTAAAGCTCTAAATAATAAAATTTAATTAATTTAACTTCATTAATCACTAATTAATAATGAGATGATGAGGGGAAGTGATTAAGACTTCTTTCCTATTTACTTTTCCAAATTTATTTCATTAAAGAGAGTTAATTAATGTGATGTTTAATAAAGACATTAATTAATTAATTAATAATGAAACTAAATCAAATTAAATTAGCAATCATATCTGATAATTAACATTCAAATCAAGGGTTTCTCTTTATGTATTCAATAATATAGAAACCTTTAAGAAATTTATGATTAGTACATAAGTGTGGAAAAATCATAAAAGTACCTAATTAGATTCTTTAATATAATTAATCTCTAATCATGAGCCAATTGCATTAGGTCCTTGAAGAGCATTGTAGTTTTATTTTCCTCATGTGCATATCATTTATGGCTCATGATTAAATTGTTAATTAAATTAAAGAAGCATAGGAAAGGATAATTAAATAAATTATTTAATGATTCAACCTAACTAAATTATAAAAATCACTTAATTGACTTTCCTTAAATAAATTAAAATTACTAACATGGGAATGGGATGGAAAACAATAAATGATCTCTCCTCTTTATGTTTAATCAAAATCCAAATTCAAATTAATAAGAAGCATTGGTTTTTCTTATGTAATTTTATTTGATGTGATTGTCTTTAGAAATTAATGTAGTTGAATGAATTATGTGAAAATGTTTGGCTACTCATTTTCAATCACTTTAAATGTTGTATGTCATGTGATATCCTGCATTCATATTTTCAAAATCAAATGAAATTTAATTATGTAGAATTGCATGTGTCGGCTTAATATTATTATATATGTGGCTATTATCACTAATAAATTTCAAAATTATTTTTAGAAATTTATAAATTAATAATAACATTTGGAGTGATAGTAGTTATGAATACATATATGATTTGCATGTGTTTATAGCTTAAGCATGTGAAGGTAGTGCTTTCTTTCCTATATTTATGTATGGATTTACATTTGTTTGAATGATGATAAATATATAGTTTAGAAATCCTAGGAATATGAGATTTTAAGTAGCCCTAAGGAGGTCATTTGATTATCTCACTTTCCTAGTTAATAAAGATACGTACTTATTTAATTTCATTCCTATATATATTTTTCTTAGAATTTGGATAGAGCTTTACTTTACATGTATAAATAATTCAACCAAAAATATAATCTTTTGCATGATTTTCATTCTTAAAGTTGTATATACATTCATAAGTATTTAAGATAGAAAGTATATAGTCTAGACATCTCGAGAATATGAGGCTTTAAGTATCCCCTACAAGGTCATTTGATTATCTCACTTCCCTAGTTTAAACAATGACACGTACTTGCTTACATCTTTTATATATGTGTATGTGTATGTGATTAGAAAATGAAAGTCTTTAAGTGTGCCAAAATATATTGCATGTATAGGTATACTGTGTGTTAAGTCATATGCATGTTATGGTTAATGGAAAGAAATGTTTCAACATATTCTATATGATGGTAATTTAAAGAAACTATAAAGCGGTCTTTTAGAAACAACTTAAGGTAGGGATGAAGGAGGTTAAGCCTTTTTCTTCTTTTTATAACATTTAAATGCTAAGTGTAAATCAAATGAAACAAAATAAAATAAAATTTAAAATTTTCAAACCTCTAAACAACTTAAAATTAAACCATCAATAATGTTAACTTAAGTAATTTCAAAACTTATAAAATCATAATCTGAAGACCTAGCTAAGACATTCCACATAAATCCTAAGCACACACATTGGAATGCTAAGTCACCACTTCTAGCTTTAGGTTAGAACAATGTATGTGATGATGATGTGTTTTATTTTATGATGTTGTTTTAGACTGGATGTTAGGAATGTGGATCGTAGACTGGATGTTAGGACATTAATAGCCTAAAATTATTTCTACAGGGGATTATGCTTAAGGGGCTGCTCAAAAAAAAAATATAAATGCTTTGCTTGCAGGTTGCTTATGCCCCTAAGCATAATCTATATTAGGTCAGGTGGGCTTAGTTTCCCATGTGTAGGGTACTAAGCCTAAATTTTGAAATATAGCTGTTTGGGATTGTATGTATGTTTAGCAAACCTCTATTTTGTAGGTGTAGTTAGATTTGCTTTTTCCATAAAAAATATAATTTTATAATAGGAATTAGGATTAATGCTATGGGGATTAGGGTGAGCAATAGCTAGAAGGCTTAGTCTTGGAGTTCCCTACGATACTTTGAATGAAATAAAATCAAAAGAAGGAAGAAAGAAGAAAGAAGAAGAAATGAAGAATGAAAACCCCTATAACATGTATTCAATTTCAATTGTAATTATTCTTTTGTAATCCTGGTTGTATAAGGATAGAGCTCAACAACCTAATTTTCTCTTTTACAGGGTGTACGACGGTACTTGGCTGTACCGACCTCTTATTCTTTCACGATAGTCTATAAAATGATTGTTGTTGTGTTTATTTTGCCCACTAGAGCTGTATGATTTTCATAGTTTCTTAATGATTGATGTTTGAACGTGTGGCCTAGATGCGATAGGCTAATAAAAAAAATAATTTTTTACCCAATTAATAACTCATAACTAAAGTTTAAAATAACTTTTAACCTCACTTTAAAGCATAGGTTGTAATCAAAATAATTAAAAGATTTAGCAACCCCTTAGTTATATATTGTATGTTTAACATTATGCATATCATATTATACCACTCTTGCAAAAATGAAGGCCTCAATTTCAACACTTTTAGGGACCACTTGACCTAAGAGAGCAACCCCTTATGATGGAGCTTCACCCTCTTTCTCTTTTTATTTGGCTAATAACCAAATTTCATCATGCATTTAGGCATAAAATTTCCTAAAGCCTTTTAATTAGGACTTAATTAATCTAATTAAGAACACACTCAAATGATAATTAAGCTCTAATCACTATTTAAAATATAATGAAATTATTTTTATTAAATTATCTTATGCTTAGCCTTTTCTAAAATGTATTTATTTGTATTTATATATATATTTTTAAGAACCTCTTACCACTAGCTTGGTAAAGTAAGGTTCATCTAATAATCAAAAAAATTTTAATTAAATCTAAATCAAAAATAAAGGAAAATCTTTTCCAAAAATTTTTGAAATCTTTTCAAACAAACTCCATTTAACATAAGAAAATTTGTTAAATGAATTCAAAATCAAAATCAATCAAACAACAATAACAAAAAAAACACAAACCAGAATCCCTTCTACAAAAACAAAAATTCAAAACATTTTCAAACAAAATTAACCAACTCCATTTAACATAACCAAATTTGTTAAATGAGAGTTCCCCTATCAAAATCAAATCAAAATCAAATACCAACAATCACAAACAAAAGTCTCTTCTCAAAATGTCCAAAATTTCTCCAAAATAATTGAACCCCATTTAACATAACCAAATTTGTTGAATAAGGGTTTCAATTCAAAATCATCGAAAATAAATCCAACAATAATCTAAAGAAAAAAAAAATCTCTCCTTCAAAATCTCCAAATCTCACCAACATGAATTGAACCCCATTTAACATAACTAAATTTGTTGAATGAGGGTTCCAATTCCAAAATAAAAATCAATAATTCAATTCAACAACAATCAAAGTAGAGTCTAATCTTGTTCTCTTTCAACAATGCAATAGAGATTCCAGCCACATCTTGTTCTTCCTCCTTCAGTTAGCTTCCCACAATTTCTTTCAATAAGTTCATCTTTTTCTTCTCATCGGGTGTGAATTTGGCCCTGAATCATGCCATACTCACCAATGTCTCAGAGATCAAGTTTTGTCTTGGCTTTGAGTACTTCAAAGTCACTTATGAAATACTAGGTCTCGCCACTATCAATAGAGAGGAGGTAGAAGGCAAGAAGTCACTCCTATAGTTTGACGTGCAATTCGACTCTGAGTTCACCTCATTGAAGAGGAAGGCAGTTGAAGTTCCCCTGCCAGTTCAATCAATTGGTCCTGCTGTAGTCTTAGCATGGGCTAGTACCGCCTTTGTGATTGCCCCTACTTTGAAGGGGAAGGCTATCTTAGCATCTGAGATAGTCTCTCCCACATTTGAGGTCAATTTTAGTTCTCGTCTTGCTCGAGTTACCAAAACCCAGCACCATAATAAGAACAGAAAGATAAAGATACATTACGACTCGTGAGACCTCTCCACTCTTAGGTGGCAGTAGGTTTCACCCCCTTTCAGCTTCATAAAAAGAGTAAGACTATGAGAGAATAGCTTCATTACCCCCACCGACTATAGAGTAATAGATAATGGCTAGGGAGAGCAGGAGGCCTTATATTGGTCTACTGTCTATACTTCGTAGAGTTGGTTGAGCCTTCAGACGCTCAGATTTTGGCACTTTACATGACCTAAGGAGACTGATTCCTAGAAGTGTTATGGATCAGATTCACCGAGAGAGAGCCACTGAGTCCATGGTAGTATCCCAAGTATGTAAGAGAGAGATGAGGAGGCTCACCATGCAATCAGCGGCCTCCACTTTGGCTAATTTTCCTATCAGCAAGATGTCAAAACTAATCATTCTAACTGTATTATCCTTACCGGTACCACTTGTTGCAGGAGGAGATCTCCAGTGAAGATGCAGCTGGTGTTCTCACTATTACACCACTCCGCTTGTTAACCACCTTCACCAGTTCAAGTTCCATCATCTGCTATCCCCACCAAGTTCCATAAGCTCCCATCTAGAGATAGAGCTTTTCTTTTGGTGACCCGGTTATGGCCCAAGGATCCCACTCCATCTACTCCACCCATTGAGGTGAGGCCAATCTCCACTGCTCGACCTTCCATCTTAATAGTGGTGAAAAAGGAGTGGCGACCCAAGAGTGTCATGGTCGCTCCACCACAATAGTTGGAGGAGGAGAGGGGAAGGGATATCAAGGTAATCCTAATGATTGTCGAGTCGTTCGAGAGAGTACTCCACTAGTGTGGAGTATTCAGTGCATAGCTCCACAGATCTCATTCCAGTAGTCAATCATCAGTCAGCATATGTTCCAGTAGAGTAGGGTTGAGTAGATTAAGGATCTTTAGATGACATTTTGGAGGACTATCATGTTGTGGTGAGGCAGATAATTAGGGATGACTAGTCTGACTAGGAGGAGGGAATGCTAGTTTTCGATGCTGATGAGGATGACATGTTAGATGATCTAGCAGAAGTCTACATGGTCGATACCCAAGGATCCCTACATAGGGAGCAGCCTAGCTAGGAAGGTGTTGTAGTTGAGGAGGATGAGGCATCAGACTCAACTCAGTGCCTCCACCAACAAATCAAACAAAAAGATGTTCATATTGACAGGATGGAGTGAAGGGTAGAGGAGTTGATGGCAATAGTCCTAGCTTTGCATAACCAATCCCCAATTTCATAACCTTCCCCCATGGAGGATAATCAGCTTGAGCTAGTTCATACCTTAGATCATTTTAAGTGCACTACCATGGATGATGATGCTACTAGCTTGCATAAGAAGGCCACCGATAGCACCTCCATGCATGAAAAGGACATCAAACAAATGGTGGAGTAATAGGTGAAGGAAGCATTGGCACAAGCCCGAGGGAGCTCATATGTTCCAAAGGGTAGACCCTACCCGAAGAAATTTAATGTAGTTCAATACCCCAAGGATTTTGTGCCACCATCCTTCAATGTTTTTGATGGAAGTGGGAACCCAAGGTAGCACATAGCTCACTTTAGAGCTAGTTAGTGTCAAAGTTAGGCCTGAGCTAAAAAAAAAAAACTGACTATTGTGTGAATGATTGTATGTTGTATTACAAGGATGATGAACAAAATATTGAATGCAAATTTTGTAGAGCGTTGAAGTTTAAGCCACATAATAGGAAGTAGTGCAAGCAGAAGGATGTCCTGCACAAGCATCTGTTCTACTTGCTGCAAACTCCACATTTGCAGAGACTCTATGCTCCCATGTGTTTAGCCCAGCACATGCATTGGCTTCACATCTGACAAGTGCATCATATATCTTGAGCCATCCATAAGTTGGAGAAGCGTGGAACATTTCAATCGTACTTATCAAAATTTTGCAACTGAGCCATGAAACATTAAACTTGGCCTTTTTGCTAATGGTTTCACACCATTCAATCAGTCCACATGTCCTTATTCATGTTGGCTAGTGCTAGTTACACAATATAATTTATCACCAAAGATGTTCATGATAACTTCTTATATGTTATTAACTTTGATCATTCCTGAGCCACACAATCCTAAGGCGAAGATTGATATATACCTGCCACAATTTGTAGATGAGCTCAAGATTCTATGGGATGTTAGTGTATTGACATATGACATAGATCCAAAGAAAAACTTTTAGCTGAAAGGAGCACTTATGTGGACTATCAATGATTTTCTTGCATATGAAATATTGTCAGGTGAAGCATAGTTGGGAAATTAGCTTTTCCATAATGCATTGATCTATGAAAGGCATTCACTCTTAAAAATAGTAAAAAAATTTTGGGTTGACTATCATCGTATGTTCCCCCTATTGATAATCCATTCAGAAGAAATAAGCATGCACTCATAAAAAATTGAGTTGAGAAGGTAAAGTCACCTCTAAGATTGAGTGGGGATAATTTATGGCATATTGTTAGTTCTATCTCGACAATAGTTGATTCTCCTATATTAGTTGAAGGTCATATAATGGGTTATGATGTGATACATAACTAGACAAAGATGAGTATTTTTTAGGATCTACCATACTGAAAGTCTAATATGATAAGGCATAATCCTGATGTGATGTATATAGAAAAAAAATTATTATGATAATGTTTTCAACATAGTGATGGATGTTAAGGGGAAAATAGAGATAATGTTAAAACTAGGTTGGACTTGAAAGAATATTACCATATAAGGGATTTAGAGCTAAGAGAGAAAATAGCCAGTCCATTTCACAAGCCTAAAGCTAAATACTACGTCACATTGAAACAACAAAGAACAGGATATGAGTGGGTACAGTCATTGAAGTTATCATATGGATATGCATTCAACTTGATCAGATGTATTAATTTAAGAATGGGAAGATTATTTAGAATGAAGAGTCATGATTGCCACATTTTCTTAAAGTGCTTAAGTTGCATTCAATGCTTTTCTAGAGAAATTATTAAATCAATTGATCGAGATTAGTTTATTCTTTAAGGAACTATCCTCAACTCGATTAAATGTAGAAGCTATAAAATAACAAGAAGTAAATATTTCAGTCATTATTTATAAACTCAAAAAGATATTCCCCTAGGCTTTTCTTTTAACTTCAATGACCATCTGCCAATACATCTACCGTTTAAAGCTAGAGTGGGAGGTCCTATGCAATATAATTGGTTGTACCCATTTGAGAGCTACCTTTTTATTGATAGCATAAAAATCAATTATTATTCAGTATACGACTGATTATTGTACAATTTTTGGGCACACCCCGAAGGAAATAGGACCTCGAAGGCAATAAAGCACACCCCGAAGGCAATATGTCAAGCTTACTTAGATTAGGAGACTAAAATTTTTTGCTCATACTATTTTGAGCCACACACATATTCAGATAATATGAATAATGTTAGATCTTCATAGTGTCTTATCTATTTTTCAACCATTTGAAAAAGCATTGGGTAGAAGCACTCATAAAATTTGATTGATAAGGAGCTTAACATAATGACATTTACTATTTTGATAAACTATGATGACATTCAACCTTTTCTTGAGTAAAAACACAATATCTCAGTTTAATATTTAATCAAACATAGTAATTATCTAATTATGTCAATTTATTTTTGAGTTTAGGTTATTCAAGAACTTATTAAACTTGGTTGGTGCTACTAGTATTAATAAAAAAAGTCGAAGATGAATTCCTTGCATGGTTTATATAACATGTGAGCAAACATCATTAACACAATAATATATTTTCTATGTTAATAATTTATTTAGTTGACTCTTCTGAATGTTATAGGTTCTTGATTGGAGAAGTAAAGTGCATAATTAGGACCTTCACAATCTAGCTTAGGGTCCAAAGAGAATTGTAAATACATGGTAGATTTATGATGTCAATGGTTATAAATTTCACACAAGTTCTTAGTCTGAAGGAAAGAAAATATATAACTTAGGTATTTGTATTCGAAGAGACATGCACTGAGATGATGAGATTGACTATTATTGAGTTCTACAAGAAGTTGTCAAGGTACAATATCCTAGACTAAATGAGAGGAATACCATTCTATTTAATTATGATTGGTTTGATCTTGTGTGTAATAGACGGATAAAAAAGCATAAGTCATATGAAATCACTAAGGTGAAGTTGTCATAAAAATATGCTAAATATGACCCATTTATCGTTGCAAATCAAGCAACATAAATGTATTACCTAACATATCCACAAAGAATAAGAGAGAAAATGGAATAGGCTGTGGTTGTTAAAATCAAACTCATAGAAAAAGTGGAAGTTGATAATACCATTGAAGTTACACATCAGGAGGAAGAGATGATAGGTTTTGAACTTCTAGTTGATGATGTTGAAGCAAATCTAAGCTTGATTGATACTAATGTTGATTATGAAAATGTTTATCAATCAGAAGATGAGAGAAATGAGAATGACGATGAAGATGACACTATGAAATTAACTTCTAGTAAATCATCAAATTAGAAGACCTCACAATTGCATTGAAGATACTTGCACATTTATTTTTTACATATATGCATTAGGAACAGAAGTGTAGAGCTACACTATATTTTTTGTCCATATTTTAATTGCTAAATAATTTGTCTCAAATGCTGCACATGTCCACTTTTACATGCTTTTCTACATATTGTACTTGCATATACATGCATAGTATAATTTACTTCTATACTTAATTTCTACATGCATCTTTTACATAATTTTTCACATGACCTTTTTTATATATTGAAGATTAAATGTGTAATACTTTTTATAATTTTATACTATCTCTATTTTCTCTATAAGAAATTTTATTTATGATTGGTCTAATCATTTTATTTTTTTGTTTTTTATAGATGGCATCACGTGGTGGTGATGATGCTCCAAGATGATCGTTTGCTAGCATCTTTACAAGGAAGAAGAAGGTTGTGTCCCAACCCACTATTCAAGCTACCACTATAATTACTACCTTGACCTCCATTATGATTTTGCCACCTTGGGCTTCTAGATTAGCCAACACACATGTCTACCATTCTTTAGATCATGTAGACACCACTTCGTTCTACTCATATTAGCCACCCATAATTTTTATAGAGCCCAAGTTTCAGCCTACAATTTTTTATCAGCTCATTATATCTATGCTCTCTAAGCTATCGATGACACATTTTTATTGAGCGGAGGATGACACGTAAGCATATTTTATGATGTTATAATGTTTAGCATATTATGTTTCTAATATGAATTACAATTTGTATGTTCAATCCATCCAAGAAAGCTACTCATAAAATCAGGAACATAATCATGAGTAAGTATGATGCTCCATATGTATCTTGGAAGAAGATCCCAATTGAGGTTCATGACATGTGATTAAGGGAGTTTGACATATTGCCCAAACTATTTACAAATATTTTAATGTAGTTATTAACTTTGAATAATTAATAATTAGCATTTTTTTATTTCATATTATAGAAGGATTTCAGCTAATTGTTAGAGCACAACTAGAAGATCAAACGAAACTTTGAGTCTAGAGGTGCTACTTGCTTACGCAAGTCTTGGAAATTATGTATTTGTATTGGAAAGAATGTGTAGGCTAACCTCTATAAAGTATGGCCCCCCTAGAGTATGTTTGTAAGTGGGAGTAGGCGAAGCATAATCACACTTCTGATTGTAGAGGTATGGGCACCTCTCTGCACACTAGAGGTTCAATATTTCACACCGTGTACCGATAAATGATGATTAGTCATTTGTTAGTTTTATTAATTGAACCTATTATTATGGCTAATGAATTTCAATTGTACACTTTACAGGCTAAAGTTCTTGGCCGGGAGGCTACTGCTATAGAATTGCATAATAGAACACATAAGCATCAAACTAACCAATATTAGGTTGATATTCATTCATGGAGAGCATACGTAAGTTAACATCAAAATTTAAAAATATAATTAAGTTAATAATCTATTATGGTTAGCTAACATTCTAGTTGCTTATAGGATGATTACATGCACCTGATGGAAGTTAGTAGTTAGGGCTCCATTGCTGCATGTAGTTCTAGTGGTAGTTCGACCAGTCAGAATATGATATATGGAAGGAGGCTATTGGGGGGAAGAAAAAAAGGAGGATTTATGGTGTGGGCTCATAGCAAGTAGCATATAATGTACACAATTGATTCTCTAGCATGAGTAGTCAATCAATTAATGATATTATTCAGATGTGGGTTACTATGATGGCTGAACAGATAAAAGCCAAGATGACTTCAGGCCTGAATGAAGAAGATGCACAACGATAGCCATAAGCGGAAGAGGCCAGTGGTAGAGATGGATGAGGAGGCTAATGAGGAGTGGGCTTCATTTTCACTTTATTTACATATGTAAATAGCTCGTTTAGATTATCATAATTTAGACTTTCATTTAAATATTTTGAAACTAATAGTTCATTGTAATGATTTAAAAAAAATACTAAAACTTATGAATAAATTCTTGAGATTAGCAATTTGCTAGTCATATGTTGTTGTCAAGGGTATTGTTGTGATTAAGTATTAATAAATCTTTTACAAATGCAAAAAAATCAGAGCATGAGTGAAGCTCTATTTTTTTTATTTATCTATAGGTTTCTAGTGGACTGCTGACAGATTTTTTGTCAGAAACTTTGATATGAGGCATCGGCAAACAAAAATCCATCAAAATTTTTCTAACTAGATAATTTCTAATGATTTTTCCAAAGATTATCTCCACCATAAATTTTTGATAGTTAGATTTGTTGGTATTACCGTCGAAAACAAACAATGGGAAATTTTCCAACAGTTTATTGTTCTGATAATAATATTCAGTAGGTATGTCCATCGGTTCTTCATGATAATAGTTTCGATGAATAGGCCATCGAAATTTTGACACTAAACTATTTTTGTCTATTTTTTAGTTCGTCAAAAAGAATTTCCAACCAAGGTTTTATCGGTTCACCAATAGCCATCATAAATTCACCAGAAAAGTTCATTACTGATGGATTTTTTTTTTTATCATTGAATTTGTCCATTGGAAATATACAATATTCATGTAGTGGGATTTATGGCTTGGACTCTATGGAGTAGCATATGATGCATGGAATTCGTTCTCTAGAGCGAGTAGTTAGTCAATTGATGATATTCTTCAAAGGAGATTTTTTATGATGGTTGAGGAGATGGAAGCTAGGATGACTGCATAGATGGAATCCAGAATAGCTAAAATGGAGATGAGAATGAAGAACATGCATAGAGATAACCACAAAGGGAAGGAGCTAGTGGTGGAGATAGATCAGGAGGACTAGGTGGAGCAGGAGGATGAGGAAATGGGTGAGGAGTAGGTCTCATTTCCATTATATTTACATGTGTAAAATTTTGTTCCGATTTTCATAATTTAGACTTTCATTTAAATGTTTTGAAAGTAATAGTTCAATCAAATGGTTTTGAAAATACTATAAGTTATGAATAAATGCTTGAGATTATTTGTTTCTTAGTTGTATGTTGATGTTGAGTGTATTCTTATAAATTGTTGTTTGTAAATCTTCTACAGTGTAAAAAATTAGAGCATGAGTGAAGCTCTAATTTTTTTCATTTTTGTACAGGTTTTTGGTGGATTGCCAATGAATTTTTTATCAGAAACCTTGAGATGAGGCATTGGCAAACAAAAATCAACTAAAAATTTTCAACTAAACTGTTTCTGACCATTTTTTGATGAATTAACCCTGTCGAAATTTCTAATGGTCGGATCTACCAGCATTACTGCCAACAATAAATAGTTAGAAATTTTTTGGTGGTTTATTATTCTAGCAATAATTTCCACCTTGTATGTCCGCCCATTCTTCCTAATAAGTTTCAGTCGGTATCTCAGTTGGACAGGCTACTGGAATTCTAATGGTGAACTATTTTTGTCAAATTTTTAGTTCATCGAAAAGCATTTCCAACCAGGGTTTACCGGCTGACCAATATTCATCGAAAATCCATTGGAAAAGTTCACTACCAATGGATTTCCTATTTATTACACATGGATTATTTCATCAAAAATAAACAATATTTCTATTGTGTTTATGCTATAAATTGAAATTATTTTTAGTAGCTTCAAATCCGCATCTCACAAAAATAAATGGATGAATAAATAAATACTTTTAGATGCTAATGGCATAGTTTTACATTTGATTCTACAGTGAAATTAAATAAATCAGAGTTCTTCATGAAGAATGGAAGCACTAGGGCATGTCGAGTTGATATCCACTTGAGAAAAAGCAAAGGAAGAAGGAAGAATTGGGAGAAGGGTCAAGCATTAGTTTGAATATAAATAGGTTTTTAATAGATTTTCTAATGAAAATTTTGTCAAAAAAATTATCAATAGAATTTTCACTGGATAATCCATTGGAAATAATTAAAATATTAAGTGATGGTTTTTTTGTAGACAATTCTATCAAAAATGTTTCTAATAAAAAGTCTGTTAGTTATTACTGACATATTAATCTATGAAAATTCCACTAATTATGGGTGATTTTTGTGTAGTGTTAATGATTATTTGGAAAGATGCTAAGGAAATTATTCATATTAGATGATTAGTGTTGACTTCCATGTGTGATACATTAGTCAAGTCGAGCTCAAAACCCAAACTCAAGACCTTTGATGTAATATCGGACAAATTAGAGCTGAGATGCACAAAACAATGATGCAAAAATCAATCAAAATAATCTATAATCAAAGAACGGACTTCACCATCATGTTCAAAATGTCAGAATTAGTTAGAATATAAATATTACACAATCTAATGATCAACCGATTAGACGATTAAGCTGTCAATGTGCTAACACATATATCGAGAAAGAGAAACTGTGATAATATCTAAATGACCTTTGTTCATGAAATTGGTTGCACCATTGGCTTTGAAATTCTAAAATCTATCAAATGAGACTATCCACAATCAATTCAGGTGAGTCTACATGAATGTCTAATAATCAAAAGTGATAGTGCACAAATCGAGGCTATAGTACACTCAACGGTGCAAAAATTAATCAAAATAATCTCTAATCGATAAATGGACATTGCCATCAGGTTTAGAACATCAAAATTAGTTAGAATATAAATATTATAATCTAACGATCAATCAATCAAGCGATCGAGCTATCAATGTGCTAACATGCATATTAGAGTTGGGAAGCAGCAACGCTACCCAAACGACCCCCGTTAGTAAAATTGATTACGCTGTTAGTTTTAAAATATAAAAATCTATTAAGTGAGACTATTCACACTCAATTCAAACAAGTCTATATAAATGTCAAGCGATTGGGAGCGATGATACACATTTTAAGCTGAAATTTATCCAATTTGATGCCGACTTGAATCAAAGGGCCTCCGATCGTGAAACGGATAGCGCCGTTGCATCCTGAACATTAGAATAACCTAAGATTAACATATACTATATATATAATTTTTTCAGTGTAAAATTTATTTTAAGATCCCTAATCACTATTCTTGCTACCTTTCTAATCCTCCCGCCTGACGAACCTCTCCTCTATCATTTCTTCTGCTCAATTCTCCCCTCTTCACATGCACAACCTCACCCTTTTCACTCATTATCTACTGTATGCCCTACACAAGATTGTTTGATACTCCCAACCACACAAACTACTCTCACTCAGCTCTCCCCCTTCAAACACACGAACTGCTCCTACCTCCTCCCTCCTCCTTCAAAATTGAAGGGTTCTACAATCAAGTTCTCTCTCTCTCTCTCATTTTTCATCTCCGATTAAAACTGTAACAGAGTTTCTTCAACTTATTTTGTAATTTCTCTCTTTCCCTCTTGAACATCCTTAGTAAAACTAAAATCCTTCGACTCCTCATCCTCCTTATTAAAATTCCTACATCCCTCATTCTCCTTGGTCAAAATCCTCCTTCCTCATCCTTGTCAAAATCCTCCTACTCTCCTCATTCTCCCTAGGTCAAATTCCTCCTAACCAACTACCCCTTTGTCAAATTCAACCTTAACCGACTTCCCCTTTTTACAACTAAGGGTAGCTGAGAGGAAACTCCATCATCAGGCAGGTTTCTCTCGATATACCTCCTCAATTTCTCCTCTAATCAAGTGCATGGATGTTGAATTACTCTTCCAACCTTTCTTTTTATCACAGACAAAGGGGAACACTGTCATCAGGCGGGTTCTTCTTTAAATTTTTGGCATTTCCATCATTCCTTCCACTTTACCTATGCTTGTTGATCACTGCACTATTCATTGTAAATAAAAAAATGAGTTTGGATGTGTATGAATAAATGTATGGGAATGATTGTATGTATATGCATATGCTTTTATCTTTTTGCAGGTTTAAAGGCCTCGTCATGTTTATCAGGGCATGATGAGATGGAAATTGGCTGGGGTGTTACAAAACACCGACCGTCACGCTCATTAGGGCATGATGGGAAGGCCTCCAAAACTGTTAGATGCGACCCCCTATGTCAGAATGCTGGTGAAATTTCATCAAATTTTTTGACTTTGAAAAAAAAAGAAAAGAATCATAATTCATTAAAAAAAAGAGAAACAGACAAATAATGAAACAATATAGAATTAAAATTGAATTAAATGAGTCATGTTAATATGGAAAATAAATATAAATGTGAGCATAAAAAAGAGAGGGAGGGGGGGGGGGGGATTACTTATAAAGTCTCTTCTTTATATTTAAGAACTCACAAGAAATATTAAATAATTTCTCCACTTCCTTTACCAATGCTAAAGAGATAATTTATGACTTGAAGAATTAAATGAAATCTGGAAGAAAAACTCTCTTAAATCCTTTCAATTTATAAGAGGAGAGTAAACCCTTTTAAAGGTTCATATTCAATTTATTAAATCTTAAGTGGTATGACATGTGTAAAACATGTCACTGCTTTATTTCAAATTGATTCCTAAGTTAGGTGCAAGTATGATTGGAGGAGAGCTATTAAGAGTTTTCTTTAAACTAATTGGAAGATAAACTCTCAAATATGAAAGAATTTGAATTAGATTCTAAAGTGAGTCCGTCAAAAAGATTAATTGCCTACTCATAAATGAATTTAAAAGCCTGGAGAATGAAAATATATAATTTGAAGTATATTTGAAGACCACTCATAAATAAAGATTTGATTTTATGAGGTTCATAATTAATCAATTTCAAATAAATTCTTAAGCTCATGATTTGAAATTGAAATGATTTTCAAGATGAATATGAGATGAATTTAGAGGAGAATAAATAATTCATAAATGAATTTGAATGGGGATAAATCCATATTGTATTCGAAGTCTTTTTGCATGAACAAAGCTTCTCTATGGATATTCAAAGTGTTAAATTCATGAACAAGTAATCAATGTGAATAATACACTTGAATAATCACATTTGATGTCAAAGGAAATAAGGATCTCAGTTGAATATCAAAGGACAAATGATTGGTGGTAAATTTGAATGTTCAATTTCAAATTAAGAACAACATTGTGTAAGTAATTTGGTAACTTTCTTACAAGCATAAGTTCAATTAGGCAACTCATGAGTTACGATGAATGTAGCATTTAAGAAAAAAATCATTTGGAGCTTGCATTTAAAGTTGAATTTGAAGCAATAGTGATATATCTATTGCTTATCTTCTAAATTAATGAAATCCACAAAATGACTTATAAAGTGGCTTTCCAATTAATAAGTGAATTATGTTCTAATTCATATTGAATAAATTGGAAATAAAATTGGAGAAATATAAATAAGAGTCATAACAAATTGGGAAGCTCGCCAATAAACTATCTTATTGAATGCATATATTATAGTATCTCGATTCAAATGAATTGAAGAAGGCTTCAATTGAATTTAAGGTTATAGCATATGGGATCTACATTATGTCTGAATGTCTACTTTCAAGTAAGAGTAGAACTCAAATGCAACATTCGCAACACCTAGTCAAAAGATTAGGATTTGAATATAGTGGTGGATTGAGCCGCTCACACCTCACTCCATGCTTAACTTTTGACTTCACTTCTGCTTCCACCTTCTAATGCCACCGGATCTGCAACTCTTTATACAAGCAGACAGAAGATGATACTAAATTAAATTCTACAATAATTATGGAGCTTATTTCAATCCAAAAATTAAGAAATTTCATTCTAATTATTATTTTTAAAAATCAATGATTTCATTAATTAGATGAAATTGTCTTAGCTATAAACACCTACATGTGCTCGAACATAGAGATTTGAAGTGTAAATTTTAATGTCTAGAAGGGCTACATAGGTTAAGTTGGAATTAAATAAAAATCTGATAGCAATCTCATAATTCAAAAACAAAAATTATCTAAATTACTAAACACCTGCATGGGCCCTAACATTTTGCTAAATGATTAAATTTAGTGTCTAAAGATGTTGCGTGGGTTGCTTCCCGGTTTGGTCTTAGGATCACATCCGGGTTAACAAAACCTAAAAATCTAATTACTATAAAATTTTTTACTTATTAAAATTTTAATAAGCTAATTTTATCAAGTGATAATAGATCTGATCCTCTATTATTAAATTAATAGAGACAACATGATCAAGAAAACTCATAAACCCCGATGATGGCTATGTTCAATGGTGATTTCAACTGGAAGGGATACTTCCATCAAAATGTGATTCTAATTTCAAATCAAATTCACTCAAACTATGTATCAATCTAAAAACTACTTGAATGAAATTTAATCCTTAAAAGCTTGAAGAAAAATCCATTCAATTCACCTTTCTCAATAATTTTTTGAAGGTGACAAATTAAGAAAACTCTAGCTCACAAAGGAGCTAATGTTAAATCAAGTGTTAAACTATGTTCGCTCTCAATCAATCTTATGCTAGGACGCGGTTTAGCCAAGAGCTCCACATGATGTAGTTACAACCGAGTCCTCGACGTGATTCCGCCAAATGGAACCATTATATTATGATCACGACCGTATCCCGTATGCTCCCCAATGGCTCTGCCCTTTGAGTTGTAAATCATAGGGTATACTTGATAGAAAAAAAAGCCCTCTATCATCTAAGGTAGCCTTAAGATTGTCTTCTTAGATAAACACCACCCCAAGTCTATAAGAATTTCTTGGATGATGTAACCCATGTGTTGTTGATAAGAATCCTTTGTTCAGGTTGGGTCGACTACCTCTTCTAACTAAGTAGACTAGGGACCACGACAGCCCAGGATGACAGAACCATGAGATATAGATCGAGCACATTATCATCCCCCAACCATCTACTTTAAGTTAAAATGATGAATTTCATAAAATCTAAATTCTAAAACTCCACATGCTACTACTATATGCTATGCATTAAGTGATCTAACAACTAGCTTTAATTGAAAGTTTTCTCTCACATATTAGGAGGGGTAATTAACTATAGGTGCTTGCACTTATAGGAAACTTGGAACCAAATCTAAAATCCTCACAAAAGGAGGGCAAAATCTTTTGGGTAGTGTCTTATCTACTATACTATCTGCCTTTTAAAAATTACACCGATATTTCAAATCATACTCTCTTCATTCAATTGCGAGAGATCAGTGATGAATTTTTGGAGCCCATAGATTTTTGGTGACTTCGCTCGGGATATGATTCTCTCTCTGTCTTTGGCTAGTCATATACATGCTACAGTAGCAACAAAATAATAGAAGGTTCTAAAATAAAAAAATGGTGATTTAAATGTATAATAAATTCAAATTTCTAATGTATGAGACTCTATGTCAAATGAATTATTCTATAGAGTATATTTTTACTACACTATTATTTTGTTTTGTAATACATCTACATTTAGAAAGTATGGGGTGAAATAATAATTACTAATTACTAATCCCCATCTTTCACTTTAGTAGAATGAATCTATAGATCACTCCTTTCACTGTTCAGCTAGGATGTGGTGCAAACATTTGCTTAGCTAATGTTGTCATCAACATAGGAGATGTTGGAGCTACCATTCAATTTGGTAGCTTGAATTTCCCAGCTATCATAGCTGCAACTCTTGAAGCACCCACATGTGGTGCACTCATTCGAGGCCATGCTGGAAGGCCTTAGGTTACTGAAGCTCGTACTCATCATGCTCGCCAACCAGTTCAACAACCAACCGCTGTTAAATATTTCTCTTGATAGAGAACTTCAATTTTTAAAAGATTGTCAATCTGAAGCTCCCATGATGAAAGAACTGTTAGTTGGAAAGCTGTGTCTTTAATGCCTCATGTTATAGTTGCTTCGCCAACTGAAATGTTTGTACCTGGAGGACATGACTTTGAAGCTTCCTCATTAGGAAGCAAATTAACTAGAAGATGAAAAAGAAGAAGAAGAAATGTTGAGCTGAGGGCTCAGCAAATCCTACCTGAACAACCCAATGAGTAAATAACATTGCCACCAGAAGTGAGTATTCCTACCCATAACAACTTTGATAATTGAAAATGGGTAAAAAAGAATAGCTCTACTGGTGAGGTGAAGCAGTCTTTCTAGACTCAACAACAACAAGCTCCACCACCGTAGAGGAGACAACCAGAAACATTATCTATTAAAATACACAATGTTCATAAAGTGGGCAAGGGAAGATTCTTAATGAAAAGAAATTTTCAGAGGCCTATAGTGATTGGAAATATTGAAGCCCCACCAAAGCGATTTCCATCTCTTATGACAACTTATCATTAAGCCAAGTATGCTTCCCATGGTGGGTATCAGAGCGTGACACTTGGATCACGTATCCAAGGATCTACTGCCAAGAGGTCCCAACGAAAGGGTAAGCAGGTGTGGTGGCCAAGGCCCCGTGATAAAATTCTGAAGAAAGAAAAAGGTGTGACATTTGATACATATATTCAGAAATCCACCTCAAAAATAGCTTATCAAAAGTGGATACCTAAATGAAGGGATATCACTGATGAAAGACATGATGGTCGACACCCTAGAGAATCCTTAGGGGATCCCATCATCGATCAAATTCACCCCCAAAACCCCACAAGAGAAGGTTGACTTTGATCACAATCCTTTAATGGAAGAAGTGTTTGTTCTGTACACAGAACCAGAGATCTAGTAGAAACATCGATCAGAAATTCATGTGTAAAAAGAAGGTGATGAAGAGGATGCTATGGAAGTGGAAGTCATCTATATGGTCAAAGATATAGATGAACTTTTCACTCAGCACCATTAGCAATAACATGGATCAAGAGAACCTGAACCTGAATTCGATGTTTATGAAGAAGAGTCTTCACAAAAGTAAGTAGATGATGGATTTTCAATCTCCACTGAAGAAGAAGAAGAAAAAGATCAAAATGAGAAAGAGATCATGAGTGTTGAAGTTGTTTATATGGTTGAACTAGGAAATGATCAGCCTAGTACATGCTTTTATAATCAGTGTCATCGTTCAGCCCAAGCAACAATTGTCCCTACAAATGAACAAGGAGAAGGACAGTCAAGTTCTTCACCTAAAGATGAGTAGAGAGTAGAACAATAATAAGAAATAGAGGAAGAAGAATAGCTTATACTTGTTGATGTCATGGCACTAGCTAGAGAGCAAAGACAAATGCAGCATCAAAAGAAAGTCAAAGATAAGAAAATTGCACAACTTAGTACCAAGATGAATGGCATGATGATACAAATTAATATCATGATGGATATGTTGCAGAGGAATATCACATTAAATGTAGCACCTGCTTTGTCTACTAATCAACAGATAGCTAATAATACAACTTTTATACCACCAATCGCTCTAGTACCTCAAGCTTCTACAGTACATGCTACACCTGAAGCTAGGAATGAAGTTAACCAACTATCTCTTCAGCCAAAAATTTAAAATGTGGCTAACACACCTAGAACTGTAATAGATGCTTAGCTAGAAATGATAATTAATGAAATGATAAAAGCAGTTATAGCTTTTGAGCAAGCTAAAAAGTTGGTGGGTAAGGGTCACCCTTACCTAATTGAATATGATCAAGTATTGTACCCAAAAGATTACTTAGTGCCAAAATTTAATACTTTGAGTAGCTTGGTAACATAGGAGGGAATGACGCGCTGCTTTTTCGTCAGTTCGTCAGCAGCCTGACCTCGCTACTTTTGAGTGGTATGCAAAATTACCGAATAATTTGGTTAAAACCTTTGTTGAGTTAGAGACAACATTCGTGAAGAGATTTTCTAATACAATCGAGAAGATAACGATCGTTGACCTTGCCTTACTAAAAAGGATAAAAGATGAGTTAGTGATAAAATTTGTAACTCGTTGGCTTAACTTAAGCATGAAATGTGAACAATAATTGGAAAAAGAACATGCGATCTAATTATTAATGGGCAATATGGATGATAAAATGGCACCATGTTCATATATGGCATCAATTACAACATTCTAAGACTTACTTGATAGGGTTGCCAATTTTGAAAAGCTGAATCGCCCTACGTATGAAATCTATACAGAAAAATCAAAGAAAAATAAGCCTTTAGACTCAAGAAGAAATGAAACTCATGCCACTTCCTATAGCTCAAGTGGTGAAAGTGGGTAATCTATAATGTAGACAAAGGAAAATAACCAATGTATAATGATGATAAGGGAAAGAAGCTCGTTCATCCTAATTCACAGCCAAAATTAGTATTGGGAGGCAATGATAAACCTCAGACTTTTCTTAGTGATGGAGAGCATCCAAAATAAGCAATAAGAGATGATGAGTGAATGCGGCCATCTCTTAAGAAAAAGATGATCAAAGAATATTCCTTTAGAAGGGACAAAGTGGCTAAATTATTTTGGCAAGCAGTCAAAGCTGGTTTATAATTACCAAAATTAAAAGGCCTAAAGAAGCTGATCAAGTTAGTAATCCAAATTACTGTCCCTATCATCGGATGATCAGTCATCCTATTGATGGTTATTATGTCTTCAAAGATTGGCTAGTAAGGAAGTATCGATGAGGAGAATTTACATTATCTGATTGTGTCCTAGTCAACCCAAAAAGAGTGTTTATAAGGATGATTACATCCTCTTTTGTATCATTCATTAAAGACAAAAAGAAAAAAAATCAATTCAAACTGAAGAATGAGAAACTGTAGTCTCTAAAAAGATCGTGAAAATGTTGAAGTAGCTAAAAGGTGTCCCTAGTGTTAAGTGGTAATCACCACTTGAACTTATATTGAACTTAAAAGAGATGCATAAACCAAGTATTTGGGCTTTTTAGTGGAATTTTGATAAGGTTACTTCATCACAGCATGAGGAGCAGTCTACTAAATACATGCCTTATAAATCAAAGAAGTTGGCTAAGAAAAAGAAGAGCAAGAAGAATACTATAACTTGATTATTAACAATTTTGAGGAGTATCACTTGCCGACAAGATAACCATTTAGGCTTGCACACTCTATGCCTAAACTTCGTATTGTTGAATCTGATGAAGAAGATAATGGTGAATCTCATCTAGTAGAGACAAACCAAATCATTTATGTGATATTAGATGTCTTTCAGCATCAATTACTCCAAAATGACAAGGGTAGTTAGACAGTCTCGACCAACCCATAAAAATTCTTATGAGGAAAACAAGAAGAGTCTGAGTAGTTCACATCTGAATTTTGTTTAATGACTCAACAAAAAGATAATAGTTTAGATGAAGATTTATGTTTTCCCGATGGAGAAGAGTCAGACTCATCGATATCATCACGTATGAAATGTATGAAGTTGAAAAATGAGTCTATCCCTTTTGGTCAATCATCTAGAATAAGAAGTGAATTTGAAGAAACAACCTCTTTAGAAGAATCTGAGCAAGATAATGTGATTCAAGTTTAGTTGAGAAGTGGTAAAGTTTTACCATCAACATCAAAAAAAAGGAAATGTAAATAAATACAAAGGTAAAAAAATCAAAGTCAATGAAGATATCATTCCCAAAAGTCTTAAACTAAAGTCTAAATCAACTGAAAAGATAGTATAATATTCTATCACATACAAGAAATATCCCTCCATAATTAAGTGTGTATGAGGCTCTCTTAATGTCAAAAGACCTTTGAGAAACTTTGTTACATGCTCTCAAAGATCTAGAAAATTATGAAGCTTATTGCCTAAAAAATGTATGACTGAATCATTGCAAACTCAAGATCTCCTAGTAATTATATTTTTTAAAGAAGATCTTATGTTAGGAACAATGGATCATAACCATCCTCTATATGTTATCGCAGAAAGTGATGGTATCTTAATTAACTGAATACTAATTGATCTAAGTTCTTATATCAACCTTATGAGTCTAAAAGCATTAAGAGGATTATCACTTGATATCTAACATCTTGGGAGAGATAAGTTGATTGTTTATAGTTTCAATGAGAAAGGATTAAAAAAACCTTGGATTCCTTTATTCTCCCACTCAAGTTTTGGGATTTATATACAAAAGCCAGGTTTCATGTAATCGATGCTGATACATTATTTAGTTCTCTCTTGGGTCGACCGTGGCTTCATGAGTATGGCATGGTCCCATCAACTATACATCAGTGTATAGAGTACCTAAAAGATGGAGAAGAGTTCAAAATTCCTAGCAACCTACAACCATTCTCCGTCCATGAAGTAAAGATCTATGAGGATGCAAAATATTTCATCCCTAAAGAGCCTAAGCCAACAGAACCTCTTGAAGCGATAACATCCACTTCAAGAACTAAAAGGTAACTTCATAAGGTGAAAGAGCAAAAGCAAAGAGGAAGAAAGAATGCCATGCCAACTTTCCCTAAAGCACTTGATTCTACTTCTAAATCAAGAAGATTGATTCCTCATTTGGAAGTGACACACAAGAAGAAGAAAATATTCTTGTCAAACCTAAGAGAACTTAAAAACTTTCAAGAAAGGCAAAGTATGAAATAAGTTATTCTGATTCAGACTATGATTTTAAATCTACTTATGAAAATAGAGTTCAGATGGTTGCATCAAGAAGGATAGCTCATTTGGCAGTGTTAGAGGACTCCTTCAAAATTATACCCATCCCTTAACAATACTTCAAAGAAATCACTCTATTATAGGTTCATAACATTGAAGAATTGATAACATTCTATATGCTACCATTGAGTAGGAGTGGCAGAATAGGAACTCTATTTTATAAATCTAAAGAGTTTCAGCCTCATAATTTTGATCAGCCTACTCAACATGAAGATTCTGATGAGATAATGATAATAAGAATACCAATTTACTATCCACAGAAATTGTGAAGAATGATGGAATTCATATTAGAATTACTAAAAATAGAACTCAAATCTTTAGCAAGATGTTGGTCTTCAAATATTATGAAGAAGTGATAAGTTTATCACTAAAGGTCTTGGGTTCATCCCCAAATCTCATAAAAATAAAGTTTGTTATATTATAATAGAAATTGAGATCGAAACTAATAATAAAGAAGAAGATGATCTCCATGAAATTTTTCTTACAAATGATGAAGAAGTAAAAGCCAAGCCTGTGCCTGAAGAACTCAAAGATGGTGGAAAAATAGCTATAGTGGATGAACTCAAATAAATCAACCTAGGAGCTAAGGATGATCCACATCCAACTTTCATTAGTGTCATTCTACCTAATAAGAAAGTTGAAGAACTAAAAAATGCTACTTTGTGAATTCAGGGATTGCTTTACGTGAACATATTCTAAAATGTCAGGCTTATCCTCTGATGTAACAGTTCATAAACTTTTCATTAAACCAGATGCGATGCCTATTAAGCAAGCTCCTAGGTGAATGGGATTGGAGATCAAAAAATAGGTAATTATAGAAACTAAGAAGTTCATCAAAGTAGACTTCATTCGGGAGGAGAAGTATGCAGATTGGATAGCCAACATTATCCCAGTTAGGAAGAAGAACGACCAAATCCATGTCTGCATTGACTTCCGAGACCTAAATAAGACGTGTCCAAAAGATGATTTTTTGCTTCCAATATCGAAACTACTAGTGGATAATACTTCCAACTACGACATGTTCTCATTCATGGATGGATCATCGGCATATAATCAAATCAAGATGGAACCTAAAGATGAAAGACATACATCATTCAGAACACCTATTGGCATTTATTGGTACATAATCATGCCCTTCGGATTGAAATATACTGGAGCTAAATACCAAAGAGCCAGGACACATATTTTTATGAGTTGATTCACTAGAAGGTGGAATGTTATGTTGATGATTTGGTGGTGAAGAGCTTAAATCATGAGAGTCACTTTGAAGACTTGAGAATTGCATTGGAGAGAATCAAAAAATGTGATCTCAAGATGATTCCTCTAAAATGTGCATTTAGGGTATCCTCCAAAAAATTCCTTGGGTATATTATACGTCAGAGAGGAATTGGAATTGATCCTGTTAAAATTAAGGCAATTGTGGAGATGCCTCCACCAAAGAGCTTGTGTCAGCTCTGTTCTTTATAAGGACAGCTTATATATGTCAATTTATATCAAACCTATTAGGATGTTGTTAACTATTTACAAAGTTGATGAAGAAGGTTGCTCCATTCAAATGGGATAAGGAGTGCTAAGAAGCCTTCAATAGCATTAAAAGATACTTGTTAAATCCACCAATCCTTATAGCACCTACTCCTGGGAAGCCTCTCGTTCTATACATAGCTGCATTAGAAGAGTATCTTAGAGCATTATTGGCAAAACATGATGAAGAAAGTAAAGAGAATGCTCTTTATTATATCAGTCAGAGATTAATAGGAGCATAAATGAGATACTCTCTGATAGGGAAGCACTGTTTGGCATTAATCTTTGCAGTCTAAAAGCTCCATCATTATATGTTATCTTACAAGATTACCCTCATCTTAAGGATCGATCCGCTGAAGTACTTGATGATAAGACTAGCATTGATAGCTCACTTGGCAAGATGGGCAGTATTGCTTTTACAATTTGATATCACATATGTTCCACTGAAAGTTGTGAGGGACAAGTCTTAGCAGATTTTCTTGCTGCACATCCCATCCCCATGGATTCTTCTCTTAGTGATGATTTGCCTAATGAGAAAATTATGCTCATTCATGAAAGAGAAAAATTACAAATTTAAGAAATTTACTTTGATGGAGCCTCATCGATCAAACAAGTCCAACCTCTAAATTTTGCAAGGGCAAGAGCAGGAATCAACATCATCTTCATAACACCGAAAGGTGGGATAATAAGATGGTCATATGGGTTGACCGAGCTAAGAACTAATAATGAAGCTAGTATGAAGAATTAGTGTTAAGACTTAAAGAAGTTATTTTCATAGGCATTCAAAACTTGCATATTTGCGGTGATACTCATCTTATTATAAATCAAGTACATGGCATCTATAAAATCAACAAGCTTGAGTTAGCTCTCTGTCACAAGCAAGTTCTTGAGCTTATGAAGAAAATACCAAATATCACATTAACTCAAGTCTCTTGATCTGAGACTAGCAAAGCAGATTGCTTAGAAAAATTAGTTAAGGAAATGGTAAGTATGAATGGTGATTATGTCATGATTGGGATATTTACTCGATGAATTCCAGAGCTAGCAAAGTACCACTCATCACAAGTAGAGGGGTTATCAAATTCGACACAGCAGGATGTAACTCAGGTTGCTCCTCATTCTCCCTGAAACCAACAAGGAGTTATAACAAGAATAGCTAAGCATGATATTGCCTCAAAAAAGCAGTGTGAAGCCTTTATTGTAGAGGAGCCACATGATTGGAGGCAACCCTTCATCGACTACTTTAAAGAAAGAAAATTACCAAATAATAAATCACTAGCAGCTCAAATTGAGAAGAGAATGTTGCATTATGCTTTCATCAACAACATTTTATATCGTATATCCTTTAAACAAATGTGGCCATGATGCCTAAATACAGATGAAGGTGAAAAGTGATGATTGAAGTTCATGAAGGACTTTATAGTGCACATCAGTTAAGCCCTACGATGGCAGTAAAGATAAAAAAGATGGGCTATTATTGGCCATCTATGGTGAGAGACTGTATCAATCATGCTAAGAGGTGTCATGAATGTCAAGTACATGGGAATATAATCCATCAACTTTTAAATTCACTACACTTAACAATAATATCCTGGCTATTTGAATGTTGGGGCACAGATGCAATTGGACTGATTGATCCACCGTCATTAGCTAGACACTACTTCATCCTAGCTGTGACTGATTATTTCTCTAAGTGGGTTGAAGCTACCCTATTTAAAGAAGTTACTGTTGATCAAGTGATTAATTTCTTCATGCATAATATAGTCTATAGATTTGGAGTGCCACATCAAATAATTTTTTTAATGGCACAACTTTCAAAAATATTAAGTTTATATATTCGTCGATCGACATAAAATTAATTAGCAATATTCTTTAATATATAATCCAAGGGAAAATGGTTTGGCAGAAGCTTTCAACATGATATTAGTTAAGCTGCTCAAGAAGATCCTCACTAAAAATAAGAGAGAATGACATACCAAACTGATAGAGGCATTATGGGCTTATCGAACTACCTATAAGGCGTCGACTAAAGCCACTCCTTATTCATTAGTATTTGGAACTGAGACAGTTCTTTCACTTGAAGTTGAGTTGCCATCACTTGGAATAGCAATCCAATACAACCTAACTGGAGATCAAAATGCTCATTTTAGAATAGAGAAACTCGATGCAGTTAATGGAGTTAGATTGCAAGCTCATCAAAATCTAGAAGTTTATCAAGCAAAGATGTCCAGGGCTTTTGACCATATGGTGCAACCTCGAACATTCTAAAAAGGGGAATTGGTCTTAGTGCTGAGAAGACCAATTATTCTTAATTGAAAATTTTGTGCCAAATTTGAGCCTAATTGGTAGGGCCCTTTTGTCATTGAAAAAGTGTATCAAGGAGGAGCATACAACTCATTGACCTAAAGGGTGAAAGGCCAATGCTGCCAATTAATGGTAGATAACCAATGCTGCCAATTAATGGTCGATACCTGAAAAGTATTATACATAATAAATACATTCTTGAGGTATAATAGAAATTCCCCTACAAGATAGAGGCAATTTTTTTAGTATATTTATTTGGGTTGACATCGTGTTTCATGCCGACATCCCTAAATAAATATGCTTACTCAAGAAAACAATTGCCTAAAAATCCCCTTATTCCTCAGGGGGCATTCTTTTTAGATTTGTATACACAGATGAAATCAATGTTGTATGTTAAAACCCTTCTAAGATCAAATGTATCAACTCATACATTGATATATTTTTATAAATTATTTTAGAGCTTTTCCAAAGTGCTTTAGAATTTCCCCTGCAAGATAGGGGGCATTTATATATATTTAGCTGAGTTGAAATCGTGCTATAAGATGAGATCCTCGAATATATTCTAATTTAGTTTGACATTGAGCTTTACACCAAAGTCCTTGAATATATCTAAAATTATTATTGTTAAGTTGCAGGTTCTCACAGGAACAAAAAGAATTTATTTCTATGTATGAAAAGATAGCCCTAAATATCAAAATTTTATCCCCCATATTTGTCAAATCTTGAAGATCAATTTAGAAGAACTCCCAATTTTGGAAGCATTAATCAACTGAGTTGGAAAAATATCAACCTCTACATCCTAAAGTCTAGGATATGGGTGGATTCTAAAGGTTGAACTCAACATGCCCACAAATGGCTGAGATACTGATGCTCTTTTCACTCAATAAGCCACAGGAAAAGGCCATAGTGAAAGAGCCCCCATTCATCAATCTGATGACAAAACCACCAACCCATCACAACTTAAGTCAAAGACTCAAGTAGTTTCTATAGGTCAAACTCAACAAGCCTAAAAATGGTTGAGATACTGACATTCTCCTCACTCAACAAGCTGTAAGAAAAGGCTGCAGTGAAAGAGCCCCTGTTCATCTATCTAATGATGATAAATGTTCAATCTCAAGCCAGATTCAGCTTAAAGATTACAAGCAATAAGAACCCAATAGATTTTTCAACCTGATTGATAGACCAAGATAATCTGAGAAAACTCTCAATTCATGGCTACCTCAAATCAATCTATATATTTTTTGTAGGGTGATATTTTAATCTATTCTCAAATAATCTAATCAAGCACAAAGCACAGATCAAAGCCAATCTCCTCATCAAGTCCATTATAGTAAAAAGCATAGAACCGAAGGAACAATTTCATAGTTCATACAAAGCTGATGGCTGAACTAAAAGAATTTTATAGTTATTTAGTCTGTTAAAGCACACATTGCTAGGTTTATAACTCAAAATTATAGACCTAATATAAGCTGGAAGGCTAGGTCATCTATACGTTTCTTTCAACGAGTCCATCAAAGTAGCAAGCATAGGGTTGAAGATATACGTACACTTCCTGACAAGTCAATATGGAAAAATCTAGTCAATCCTTCATCAAGTCTGTCAAGCTTAAGGCTAGGATAAAAGAAATTCAAATCTCAAAATAAGCAAACCAATTCCTCCATCAAACCCAACCTAGCACGAAGCTAGGGTCGGGGGAAACCCAAATATGCAATAATATAGAAGAAAGAGATCCTTAGCAAACCCATCGAAGTAGAGAGTAGATGTTAGAAGAAGCTCTTAATCTGACAAGTCAATCAGAACAAATTGAGCAATCCCACTATTTAGCTCATCTAAATAGAAGGCATCACACTAGTGATGAATTCTGTCAAAACCCCATAAGCTATTGAAATTGAACATGAAGTGATCCATGATCTGTGGCTAGCTCAAAGGGTCAACTAGTTTTCACCAAATACGATGTACTCCATGCACGAATCACATTTGTTTAGGGGCTTTATTGACCTTCATGTGTGATACATCGAGCGTCAAAATCCAAATTTGACAAACCTTTGATGTAAAATCTCACAAATCGGAGCTGGGATCACCAAAAAATAATGCAAAAATTCATCAAAACTATCTCTGATCAATGAACGGACTTCTCCATCATATTCAACACATCAAAATTGGTCAGAATATAAATATTGCATAATTTAATGATCAAGCGATCGAGCTATCAATGTGTCAACATGCATGTCGGGGAAGGGAAACTATGAAGATTTTCAAACGACCTTCATTCATGAAATTGGTTGTGCCATTGGCTTAAAAAAACCAAAGCCTTCTAAATGAGACTGTCCATGCTCAATTCAGATGAGTCTACTGAATGTTGAATGATCAGAAGTGATAGTACATAAATCGAAGTGGGAGTACACTCAACGGTGCAAAATATAATCGAAATAACCTCCTATCGATGAATGGACTTTGTTATCACATTTAGAACATTGAAATTGGTCAAAATATAAAATTGCATAATCTAACGATCAACCGATCAAGTGATCGAGCTATCAATGTGCTAATGCACATATCAGAGTCGGGAAGCTGCGACGATGCCCAAATGACTTCTGTTCATGAAATTGATTGTATTGTTAGTTTTAAAACATCCAAATCTATTAAGTAAGATTAGTCACACTCAATTTGAATAAGTTTGCATGAATGTCGAGTGATTGGAAGTGGTGACACAAATTTTTAAGCTAAAATCTATCCGATTTGGCACCGACTTGAACCAAATGGCCTCCGATCATGAAACAAACCACGTCATTGCATCCGGAACATCAAAATAATATAAGATTGATATATATATATATATATATATATATATATATATATATATATATATATATTTTATTATAAAATTTATTTTGAGATTGATTAAGTGTTTAAAAAAATTAACTAAAGCCTTTTTATAGCTAAATCCCTAACCGACCCATCTTACCGTTCGGCCTAATCCCTCATCCGACCTGACCTGACACCTCTCCTCTCTCATTTCTTCTACTATGTTCTCCCCTTTTCACATGTACGAGCTCACCCCTTCCGCTCATTTTCTTCCGTCTGCCCTACATAAGCTCCTTTGACACTCCCCATCTAACTCACTTCCTCTCTCCTTCAACTGAAGTTCATCAATCAAACCATCTCTCTCTCATTTCCTCATCTAATTAAAACATAAACAAGCGTGGCTTTCTTCCTTCCTTCTCCCTTTTCCTTAACCTTCCTTGGTAAAATTTCCCTTTCCTCTTGAACCTCCCTTGGAAAAATTTGAAAATCCTTCCTACTCCCCTCATCCTCCCTTGGCTGAAATCCTCCCTACCTCCCTCATTCTCCCTTGGACAAAATCCTCTCTACCTCCCTCTTTCTCCCTTGGCCGAATTCCTCCTAGCCGAACTTCCCCTTTGCCGAATTCATCCTTAGTCGACTTCCCCTTTTTACAATTGAGGGTAACCAAGGGGAAACTCCATCATCAGGCGGGTTCCTCTTGGTATACCTCCTCAATTCCTCCTCTAATCGAGTGCATAGTCACTAAATTACTCTTCCCACCTTTCTTTTCGCTGCAGCCAAAGAGGAACACCGTCATCAAGTGGGTTCTGCTCTAGGTTTCCAGTATTTCCATCATTCCTTCCACTTTACTTGTGCTTGTTGATCACTAAGCTATTCATTTCAAATAAAAAAAAGGAGTTTAGATGTGTTAGAATAAATGTGTGGAAATGATTGTACGTATATGCATATGCATTTATCTTTTTACAGGTTTGAAGGCCTCGTCATACTCATAAGGGCATGATGAGATGGAAATTGGCCGAGGTGTTTCAAAACACCGATCTTCACGCTCTTCAGGGCGTGATGGGATGGCCTCCAAAACTATAAGATGTGACCCCCTATGCTGGAATGCTGCCAAAATTTTGTCAAATTTTTAGACTTAGAAAAGAAAAGAAAAGAATCAAAATTCATTAAAGAAAGAGAAACAAACAAATAATGAAACAATATGGAATTAAAATTGAATTAAATAAGTCAAGTAATATGCAAAATAAAGATAAATGTGAGCAGCATTACTTATAAAGTCTCTTCTTTATATTTCAAAAAACTCACAAGCAATATTAAATAATTTTTCCACTTCGTTTACCAATGCTCAAAAGATAATTTATGACTTGAAGAATTAAATGAGATGTGGAAGAAAAACTCACCGAAATCCTTTCAACTTATAAGAGGAGAGTAAACTCTTCTAAAGGTTCATATTCAATTTATGAAATCTTAAGTGGTATGACATGTGTAAAACATGTCGCCTCTTTATTCCATATTGATTCCTAAGTTAGGTGTAGGTATGATTGGGGAGAGCTATTAAGAGTTTGCTTTAAGATAATTGGAAGATAAACTCTCTAATATGAAAGAATTTGAATTAGATTCTAAAGTGAGTCCATCAAAAAGATTAATTGCTCATAAATTTGAAATCTTGGAGAATGAAATGAAGTATAGTATATTTGAAAACCACTCATAAATAAAGATTGAATTCCAAATATGAATTTATGAGGTTCATAATAAATCAATTTCAAATAAATTCTTAAGCTCACGATTTGGAATTGAAATGATTTTCAAGATGAATATGAGATGAATTTAGAGGAGATTAATTAATTCATAAATGAATTTGAATGAGGGTAAATCCATATTGGATTCGAAGTCTTTTTGCATGAATAAAGTTTCTCTTTGGATATTCAAAGTGTTAAATTCATGAACAAGAAATCAATGTGAATAATACACTTGAATAATAACATTTGATGTCAAAGGAAATAAGGATCTCAGTTGAATATCAAAGGACAAATGATTGGTGGTAAATTTGAATGTTCAATTTCAAATTAAGAATAACAATGTGTAAGTAATTTGGTTGCTTTCTTATAAGCACAAGCTCAATAAGGCAACTCATGAGTAGCCATGAATGTAGCCTTTAAAACAAATCATTTGTAGCTTGCATTTAATGTTTAATTTGAAGCACTTGTGATATATCTATTGCTTGTCTTCAAAATTAATGAAATCCATAAAATGACTTATAAAATGGCTTTCCAATTAACAAGTGAATTATGTTTTAATTCATATTGAATAAATTTGAAATCAAATTATAGAAATATAAATAAGGCTCATAAAAAATTGAGAAGCTCACCAATAAACTGTCTTATTGAATGCATATATTATAGTATCTCTATTCAAATGAATTGAAGAATGCTTCAATTTAATTTAAAGTTGTAGTTTATAGGATCTACAATATGTCAGAATGTCTACTTTCAAGTAAGAGTAAAACCCAAATGCAACCTTTGCAACACCTACTCACAAGATTAGGATGTGAATATAGTGGTGGATCGAGCCGCTCACACCTCACTTCATTCTTAACTTTTAATTTTCTTCTACTTCCAGCTTCTAATGCCACCGGATCTGCAACTCTTTATACAAGCAGATAGAAGGCAAAACTAAATAAAATTCTACACTAATTATGGAGCTTCTTTCAATCATAAAATTAAGAAATTTAATTCTAATTATGATTTTCAAAAATTAATGATTTCATTACAACAACAACAACAACAAGCCTTAATCCCACTAGTGTGGCTACATGAATCTTTCTCCATTGTGTCCTATTATGTCAAATTCTCATCTAATTCAAGTAGACTAAGATCATTATTTATACATCTTAACCAAGTCTTTTAGGTACCTACCTTTCTTAACATAAAAAATCTAATGCATCTACTCTCCTAATCTCATTAGACGCTTTATGTGGCCAAACCATCTAATTACTCTCCTAATCTTATCTAAAGCTATAACTATAAAATTATCTAAACTATAAATGCTTGCATATGCTCGGACATAGAGATTTGAAGTGAAAATTTTGATGTCTGAAAAGGCTACGCAAGCTAAGTTTAAATTAAATAAATGAAATCAATCTTATAATTCAGAAATAAAAACTACTTAAATTAGTAAACACCCGCATGGGCCCCGACACTACGCTGAATGCTTAAATTTAGTGTTTAAGGATACTGTGTGGGTTATTTTTCAGTTCGGTCTTAGGACTAGGTTTGGGTTAACTAAACCTAAAATTCTAATTATTATAAAAATTTCAACTTATAAAATATATGAGAAGATAATTATTTCATGTGATAATAGATTTGATCCTCTATTATGAAACTAATAGAGTCGATATGATCAAGCAAACTCATAAATCCTGATGATGGCTGCATTGAATGGTGATTTCAATTGGAGGGGATACTTCCATCAAAATATGATCCTAATTTCAAATTAAATTAACTCAAACTAATTATCAATCTAAAAATTGCTTAAATAAAATTTAATCTTTAAAAGCTTAAAGCAAACTCCAGTCAACCCACCTTCCATAATAGTTTATTGAGGGTGACAAATTAAGAAAATGCTAGCTCACAAAGGAGCCTATGTCAAATCAAGTGTATGTTCACTCTCAATCAATCTCATGCCAGTAAGGATGTGGCCTGTGTCCTCTAATTGTGTGGTTTATCTAGTAGGCTCCACATATGATGCAGTTATGACCAGAGTTCTCTGATCGGGTGATTGCCGCCAAATGGAACCATTATATTACAATCACGACCGTAGCCCATATGCTCCCCAATAGCTCTACGCTTTGAGTTGTGAATCATAGGGTATACTTGATTAGGTAAAAAGCCTTCTGTCAGCTAAGATAGACTTAAGATTATCTCCTTAGACAAACACCACTCCAGGTCTATAAAGATTTCTTGGATGACGTAACCCATGTGTTATTGATAAAGATTCTTTGGTCAGGTTGGGTTGACTACCTCTTCTAACTAATTAGACTAGGGACTATGATAGCCCGGGATGATGAAACCATGGGATCTAGATCGGGCACGTCATTATTCCCCAACCATCTACTTTAGGTTAAAATGATGAATTTCATAAATTCTAAATTTTAAAACTCCACATGCTGCTACTATACACTACTTATTAAGCAACCTAACATAGCCATAATTGAAAGTTCTCTCTCACTTATTGGGAGGGGTAATTAACTATAAGTGCTTGCGCCTATAGGATACCTAGAACCATATCTAAAGTCCTCGCAATATGAGGGCGAAATCTCTAGGTAGTGCCTTATCTGCTATTCCATCTATCTTTTGAAAATTACACCAACATTTCAAATCATACTCTATTCATTCAATTGCGAGAGGTCGGTGGCAAATTTTTGGATCCCATAATTAGTTTAATATTAATAATATCTAATACAAATGAGTCATGTAATATACCTTAGTAAAATAAAATAGAATTTATTATTTCAATCAAGTTAATATTTTTTTTTAAAATGGAACTAAACCATGCATATATACAAAAACATCATATTATAAATAAATAAATAAAAATTTGATCATACTTATTTCCCATTTTGATGGGCCACTACATTCAAATTTATGAATTGAAATTCTAGTGAAATAAAGAGACTTCGCATAAAATTACTTTTTCTTTCTTCCATGATGATTCAAAATGGGTTTGGAATAGTTTGAATTATTTATAGGAAAATTATCTTTTGATTTGACGTTATTAGATATAAAGTGAGAAATAGTTGATTAGTAGGTGATACATTCTCTACATGCAAGAGATTACAATGTGGGGGGAAGGAGAAAATGTGTGGAAAGATAACTTCTAGTCTAAAGTTCTTCTTAATTAATACTTGATATCCTAATATAATATTAAGGAGTAGTACTAAAATTGTTTTTACCAAAATGATTCCTAAAAAGCATTGAGCTTTCTGTAATTAGGTTAAAATTTTCATCTCAAACTTGAGTAGGTAGTGGATCTATAATTGTCTAGACTAAAATGGTGAATGCAAGAGCACATGCTATTCAAATTATACAATGATGAGTTGAGTATCATTCCTAAGAGAATCTTTTATAAAATTTTTGTTAATTTAATTAATAATCTTACACTTGTTTTCATCTAACCAAATTAAAATATTAAAATTTAAAATTATTTAAAATTATAATAAATTATTTTGAAATAAGTTTTCAAATTATTCTTTATAAATTATATTATGAATTTATGATATCTTGATTGCTTTTTTGAAAATATGATTATGAATTTAAATTGGGTAGTTGCTGATAATGCTCATTATTAACTTTTCATTTATACATAGATCAAATATACCAAATTACTATAATTAATTAGTTATATTTATATATACTAATTAAAACAAGTTATTGCATTATTTTTATCTCCTATGTGATTACAAATCCTTAAATATTATATACATACACATATTTAGAAGATTGTTTTTATTTTATCAAATTATTCTACTAGGACCCTTCTCATATCTCCAGATCATACTAGGTTTTAACTTTGTAATTGGCTAGATTACAATTAAAAGCATAGAATGAAAACTTCAAACTCCACATCAAATTACCATAAAAAATAACACAAGATTTCATAAATCTAGAGCACTATTAATTTAGTCATTTATAAAAGAAAGAGCGATATTATTGTGCCATAAACATAGAAGAACATCTAAGACAATCAAAAGTAAGGAAAGATATAATTAAGTAAACATTTCTAAGTCTTTCTTAATCCCATCCTTTGCCTTCCAATCCGAATCTCCCTCTTATGGATCTTCTCCTTCTTTAATCCTTACACAATCAACATATAAATGACACAACACTATAAACATAAACACAAGTTCACTTATCTCCATGTGAAACTACACTAACATACACTATGGCATACATACATTTTGTCAAAATCCTTTTTTATTCTATTTATAAGTGTATCATCATTTGATTAAGTTCTCCAGGACCACTTCAATAACTCCCATGAACCACCTCTACAACTCCCCAAACCGATCATTGAAACTGCTCAAAACTAATCTGTGGAGCTGTTGCACTCAAATGCTATAAGTGCACCACCAAGGCACTAATTTCACTATGTTTTGGCATCACAACACTAGTCTTTCAGTGCACAAGTCCTTTGCTTACTGTCTTCAAATAGAAAATTTTGATGGCACCAACTCCTAGGCACTATAGTATTAGTGCTACCATATTTTTAATGGATGTTAGTGTTTAGGTACTCTTTTCTCTATGTTCAAGCACTTTTAGGCTCTTTTGAAGACCTTAAAGCACTATTGCACAACACCTAAGAGTTGTGTTCTCTTTCTTGAGGTCTAAATATTGGCCATTATAACATCGCAACACTTGTATCCACCACCTAGGCACTGCCTTATTAATAAGTATTAAAATTATGAAAATTTTATTTAATTATAATGCTTTTACCATATTTTTTACATGTTAAAATATGTTTATTTTAAATATATTTCTTGTAATAAAAAATTTTTAAAAAACAAAAAGAAGAAATTTAGGCCCAATGTTTAGTCGTTATAAAAGTATAGTCATGGTATTGAAAATGGTCTAAATTGGGGCAATTTTATAGTATGGCCAACGCCATGACACTAGATCAAACACATTTTAAGATAATTTTATAGTGAACTCAGCACCTAGGCATTGCATAAGCAGCATTGTGGCATTATACCGGAGGAAAAATATGAAGCAGAGGTAATAAACAAGTGCCATAATGTGGGATCAGCAATGTCGCAGTGCTACATAAGCAACACCATAGTGCTATAAACTGACATAATATATTCATGATGGTTTAACAATAGTTTTGAACAATTTTTAAGGTAGTTTTGGTTAGAACATCAGGGAAACCAACCAGGGGTGTTTCTCGGCTATATATAGGGGGCATTTTAAGGAAAAATAACTTTTTTTTTTAAATCTGAGCATAAGAGTGTAAGTGTGTGTGAATATTTGTGAAGCACTTAGAGAGTGACACTCCAGAAGCTGTGAGAGTGTTGTGAGGGTAGTGTAGAAGAGAATTTTTCTTAAGCAAGAGGTAAATAAGGAGATCAATAATCAAGACTTTTCAGCTGGGGATGCTGGATATTTCCACGAGGAAGTAGTAGAGGATCATGAAAGGTGGACTTAAAAAGGTTTATTTGGTGTGCTCTTTCCTTTCTTTTCTAGTTATCCTACATTTTGATCTAAAATATTAAATGAGATTTCTTTCTTCTTCTCTACTATAAAGCACTAATTTATGAAGTGCCCTAAATTTACATGAACTTTTTGGATGTTTGTATTATATTAAACTATATTTTATGAATTAATATAAGAAAATTATTCATGTTTTTAATGAATGTGGTGTTTTCTTTTGTCCATGCTTCATTTACTTGTGATTTGGCAAATTGCAAAGTTTAAATCAAGTGTAATATATAAATAATGATAGAGTCCTAGAAGAACAATTATAGAAAAGACAAATAAATGTATTGAATAATTATTAATATGCTAGATAGACAAAAGTGCTAAATAGCCATTAACCATATGATTATTTTTAGGAATCACAATTATTTAAAAAGAAATATGGGTAGCACAACCAATTAAAATTTACTTGGCATTAGGGAGAAAAATAGATAAAGGGATTGATTTGGTTATACTTGTTTAAACATAGAGGGTATATTATTTTTGCTCCTCGTTGACACTACAAACTTAAAATTAATTCCACCACTTAGTTTAATATAATATATAATCTAAAATTTTTATAAATTCATAGTACTACTTTTAAAATTAAGAAAAGTACCTATATTTTTTTATGAAAAAATATAAATATATTAAAATGAGTCTTTTTAATATATTGCAAAATAGTAGATAGTCATTTTAATTAAGCATTTTATATTTTTTTTGGATAAAAATCAAGTTTTAAAAGATTAGTACTTAACTTAATATAAAATTAATATATAATTTTGTTCTAAGCCTCATCGGAATAATACTATATTCATTCTATATTACTTGATTTACCAAGTGCACTTGCGTATAAGATAAAATAGATAAATCAAATTTTTGGCACCATTGTTGGGGATTAAAAATAAAATAGTAATTTATATTAAATTAATAATAGTCTTACTGAACTATTTTTAATTCAACATTTTTGTTATGTGTAATGTGTTAGGCATTATGTGTGAAATATCTTTTAAATACAAACCTAACACTTATTTAGTATATTGTTGTTTTAGTTTTGAGTCAAAGTTATGATTTCTAAACTTGGCATGTGTAGAGACAAAATAATAGAAATATATGTATAAAATAAAAAACAACAAATTTAAATTTAACTTACACAATCCATTAGAAATCTAAAATGAACTACAAGAGAGAGAGAGAGAGAGAGAGAGAGAGAGAGAGAGAGAGAGAGAGAGAGAGATTAAACCAAGTCTAAACATCAAATAAAATTTGTTCAAAATTAAATCAAAGTAATTAACTATAAGAAAATGCAATATATAAAATATATCAACCATTAAATCAAAATAATTAATTTATCAAATTATACATATATGTTATAATCAACAATTATTAATCATAATTAAAATTATCTTATTTTATACACAACTTATAAATTTTCATTCAATTATTTAATAAAGTTATTAAAATTGTATAAAATTTTTAAAATCATTTATAAAAAAATTAGGTTTCACCAAGTTGGAAAAATTAAATAAGAAGAAACTATTAAAGCCACCTACTCATTGCTAATTTATGTGATGATGACATCACATAAAAAATATCGAAAGAAAGAAATAAAATGAGTTGTGAAAAGTGCAAGACACCTTAGCCTAGTGGTTGAGGGTTTTATCTTTCAACCAAGAGGTTTTAAGTTCAAGTTCTTGCACATATGTTATGTGTGTAAATTTGCGATTAAATTCGTTCAAATATCTGAAAAAAAAGAAAGAAATAAAATGAGGAGAGAACGTGAGAGAGGTTCGGGCATGTAGGACAAAGCTGGCATTTCTCTCTCTCTCTCTCTCTCTCTATCTTTATCCTTCTCTCTTGCATACAGAGCCTCCCATCTCTTAAAAAAAATAGCAGCCACTTGACTGGCCAAAACTCCGTTTCTCCATTTCTGCTCAAGAAGAAACAAAAAGACCTACATACTTTCTTTCCGTCATACAAGTTGTCCGAGCTCGTCTCCAAGATTCTTCTAGATTGAGCTTATTTTTTTTCCTCGCTAGTAACCACTAGCACAAGAAAAACATAGGCCATTCCTTCTATTTTTCCTGAAGGCCGAGGCTCCATTACAACCCATGGCTTAATGCACATCCCCTCATCCTCAACTGTATGCTCCTTTGATCAGCCTTACACGTAAGGAGAACTCCTCCAGCATGTGGCCTCTCGTCCAATAGTCACTTCAAAACTAAAACAACTAGCAGCTACTTCAAACTTACCTCCTCCCATTTACATGCACTCCTTGTTCTCAGCTTCACTAGAGTTTGCCTAATTCTTCAGAACTTTTCCCTATGGGTTGAACCGAACTCCTAACAGTAGCCACTTTGAGTTTCCATGATGATAAACCCATACTGAAGCATTTAATTTATCCTTGTTCTGACTTTCCTTTTTTCCAAGAGTTTTAGGAGTTGAGAAGGAACACTTATGTTACCTCTTGGTTTGATCAAATTCAACGAATCGTAATGGTGAATCGACTGTTAGACTATTTGGCTAGGAGGCACCCAACAAGCATCTCAACAAGGATTTATTTCTTCCAAACAAAGCTACCTCTTGGTTGGAATCCACCGAACATTTGCTCCGGTGACGTATACTTCTCAAGCTCTTCAGAAAACCTTAGTGATCTTGCGCTTGATGAATTGAATGTGAGAGTGTCGTTAGGATCCAACCTTTGTACCCCATGCACTTTAATTTTTTTGAATCCTCTTGACAAAAATTTAAAGACAAAATCGTGACTACTTATTCTGAGCGTTTAGAATGAATAGTTTTGACTAGGTTGAATGGCATAGTGATTTGATTCCACCAATCAAGCCATGATTAACTCGTCAGACATTTTATTTTTGATAGAATGATCATGATTAATCCAATATTATTTTTATTACTAAATTCAATCGAATCTAAAAAAAGGGAGTTAATCAATCGTTAGAATTCCAAACTAAAAAAAAAAGAAATATTATGTGATCAAAACAAAATCCAAGAAAATGTGTAAATTAAGTTACCATAAAATGTGAGTAAAACTTACTATAAAAAATTAACTAAATCAATAATATTATAAATATTATAATCAAATAAAACAAGTTGTTTGAACATAATTTATGAAAGTAAGTTATAAAATCAATTTAATCCTTAATTGTTATATGTTGATCCTAAAGGCCAAAAAGAAAATTTAGTTATGTGACATATCTTTACTTATAATTACTTTAACTATTAATTACAATCAACTAAGCTTTATTTGATTATATTTCATATAAAATTTTAAAGGAATTCATAATTAAATCACATTTTAAAAGTAAAAAGAAATTAAACTCAAATATGTTAGGACATAGACAGTTGAAGTCAAGAAAAAAATATGAGCAAACTTGAATATTTCATATTCTAAATATTATAATCAAATAGTTTAAAATAATCAATCAAATGTATATGAAATCAAATTTAAATCTAAATGGTTCATAAATTTCATCAATAAATTTAGAATTCAATGAGAATCCTGTAAAAAAAAAAAAATTTAATTTCATATATATTTTGAAAGTAATATGTTAACACTTATGATATAATATCATTAACCATATTTTTGGTAGTTTATTAAAAGTTTATGGGATATTACTAAAATTATCTCTAATAGAAAAAAAATATTTTGTGACAATAAAAAATGATTTTATCATTTAATTGAATCTTAGATGTTAAAGTTATGTTTTTTTAAAATAATATAAAGTTTATTAATACTTTGACTTGAAAGTCCAATATCAATCAACTACATTTAGAAATGAACCACTAAGACATGATTGAAAAACCTAAAAATGATAACAATAAAATTATATATTTTTTAAATAACAAAAAATTCTGCATATTGCAAATTTTAATTAAATCAAGTAAAATAATAATAATTTTCAAACAACACAAAAATTTCTATGGGATTTGTTGGGATCTCATTCATAATCCTTTTACAAACTTTTTTTTTGTTGACTTTAATATATATATATATATAGGTAATATTTAGAATATAAAATAACATACTAAAAATAACAATTTAAAGTTTTCTCAAATTTTTATACAACATTTTCCAACTTTAGAGAATATCTCCATGATTTTGGAGATATTTTATTATCAATGTGGAATTTTATTTAATCATTTAACTAATAATAAAATAATAATTAATTATTTAAAATTTTCTCAATGAACATATTATAAAAATATACCTAAGTGTGTTCTCTAACCTTGAGATATAACACATAAAATTTGTGAATCCATTTGGATTTAAATCATAATTAGACTTAATTAAAATTCATAGTTTGGTTGATAATTAAAGCAAAACATCAATAATTAAAGTGATTAAAACTTATTAAATGCAATTAGTTTAAACTCTTAGGGTGAATCTTCATGTTTTTAATAAAGTGTTCATTCTATTAGGACTAGGGTGTAAGGAAAGCGGGCCTTGCCCTAAGCGAGGCCCACCATTCTTCACACTCTTCAATACATAAATCCAACCCCAACTTAAACTGAATTAAAATTCAAAATCTCTCTTTAAGTCATTAATCATTTAAAATAAAATCATCTATTTGTAGTAAATTAAATCCTCTTTTTCCAAATTACAATTCAAATGTTAAAGCCTAGCTCTGTCACACCACACTAGCCTTAGCACACAGATTAGAATGATAAGTCACAAAATCTAGTGTTAAGTTAGGCTGGTGTATGTTTTCCTGATGTGTTTTATTTTATGATGTAATATTTAGACTGCTTGTTAGAATTATTTGTGTGAACACTTGATGTTAGGTCATTAGTAGCATAACGTATTTTATGTATATGATTGTGCTTAAGGGGTTACTGTAATGATGAATGAATATAAATGTTCTTGCTCCCAGGTGATCCTTATGCCCCTGAGCATAATCTAATTAGGACAGGTGGGCTTGGCTACCCAAATGTACGGTGTTAAGTCCAAATATGTAAAATATAATTGCTTGGCTTGTATAGTTAATTAACTAACATTTGTTTTGCAAGTGTAGTTATATTTTATTATTTTCATAAATAAGTAAATTTTGTAATGGGATTAGGATTACTATTATAAGGTTTAGGATGAGCAGCGACTAGAAGGCAAAGACCTGAGAGCCCCTGTGAAGCATGGAGTAACTATATCTAAAAAAGAAAAGAAGGAATAAGGATTGAAGACCCCATAATATTTATTTCATTTATAAAATTTAATTGTAATTTAAGTTGTATAAAGGTAGAGCTCAGCTACTCAACTCTTTCTCTTTTCCAGGGTGTATGATGGTACCCGATCGCATTGACCTTTTATTCTTCTATTAAATTCTAATGTTTGATTATTATGTTCAGTTTGTGCAAAAGAAATGACATGCTTTTCATAGGTTTCTTAAAATAGTGATGATTTTATGTGTGTCCTAGATGCGGTAGTCTCTTTAGGATAAAATTAAATTTTCTATCTTCACTAAATAACTCATATCTAAATTTTAATACAACTCATAACCTCATTTTAAAGCTTAGGATCTTAACTAATATAATAAAAGATTTAGCAACCCATTAATTGAATATTATATGTTATCACACCATGCATATCATATTGTGGCACTCTTGAATAGGGAGGGTCTCCATTCTTGCATGATAGGAGATATGCTTGACCTTTGAGAGTTATCCCTTGTAGTAGAGAACACCTCTTCTAATTGATTTAACACATAACTTAATTTCACCATGCATATAAGCATAATTTTCCTAAGCCTTGGTCCAAAATGAATGTGTCAAAATAGTCCAAAATTTATAAATTTTTTAACTTTAGTCTAAGGCATGCTTGCATACCAAACATTATCTAGTCTCTTAGGGAGTGAGTTTAGGACTTTAGCTTCCTTCTAATTAAATAATAGCCTAGCAACCTTGCATCTATGTAAGATTGGCCTACATGATTTTAAAATGAAGGAGGTTTTAGCTGGAGGCCACTCCAGGCTATTGTTAGTCCAAAAGAGTTAGGATGCATCTATTCTATCTTATGGAGCTAAACTATTATATTCCATTTTTTATTAGACTTAAATTATGCTTCTTGCTTGTGCTTAAATATTTTAGATTTAGGTTTCAAGTCTACTTATTTCCTTCAGGCTACTAGTATAAGTCCACACCTCTTAGGCATTTCCACAATCTTGTGTTGTTGGACTATAAGCCCTAGCATTCTAATGAGATTTCAACTAAAAATAAAGTAAATTCTTTCTCTAAAAAATATAAAGCCTTATCCTAGGGTAAATTAGAGCACTCTCTAGGCTTTCTAGTATCCGGAGTGCTCCCTACTTATCTTCCTATGGAATCTAAAAATAAGTCTTTCCATCCCACTTGATTTTTGACAAGTACCAAATCCTTTGATAGTCTAGCTTTGAAATCTTTAGTGATACTTATTGACTACTTTAATCGAGTGTGTTCTTAAGAAATTTTCATTATTTAAGATGTAATTAAGTATGGGAGCTTACTTTTATAGGGAATTAAAGAACTTGATATAAAGTAAACCTTGCTTTACTTCTCCATTTAAAGTATGGAAAAGATCTCTGGTAACATAGACCCATCTACCGTAGGAGTTCTTATTAAGTGATTAGGTCCATTATAAGCTAATATTTCTATCTTTTAAGATAATACATCATGCTCTAATTCTGCATCCAACCATTTCAATAAGTATTGCCTAATATCTAGGTGGTGTCCCTATGACTCTAGATTAAAATACTACAGATTTTTTTGGCAACTCTTCTGGGGAAAGTTTCTCTCTCCATCTTTAATAGTCAATCATTATCTCTAAATATTGGTAGTATGCTTATACCACTCATAGGCTCAGACTACCATTCATTCTGTTGGATATATTGCCCATTTCTTCATTGGGAAAGTGTTGTCAACATCTTTGTCCTTAGTTCTAGAACCTCTTGTTCAACATTAAGTAACGAGTAAGTTCTAGAACCCTTATTGGATCCCCCAATGGGTCCATCTTCTCTTAATTAAAAAAATTTTAAATTAATATTTTTATAAATCAACTAAAGTATTTTATGATGAAATGACCAAAATTCTATTCTCATAATCCATCTTCTCTATATTTAAAGTCTTTAATCAAAGTTCTCAACTTTAAAAAAAATCCTAAACTTTTGATCCTACTATAATATTAAAATTTAAAAAGTAAGGTTCCAAAATTTCTTAATCCTAGTCAATGCTCTCAACATACAACCATATCAAAATTTGACTAAAGATATTCCAAAGAAATTTTCTTCAAAATCTCTCTAAATCAAAATATAAATATTTGAACCCCATTTATCATAATTTATCATTGTTGGTGTGGGTCCAAATGTCTTAAATCAGCCTACTTCCATATGCTAATTTGATAAGTTAGGTTTTTTTTTAATTTTTTTTTTTTTTTTATTTATTTTTATTTTTATAAGTTAGGTTTAAAATAAAGGCTTCAATTTAAAATCAAATTATTTGAACCCTTTTGTCATATTTGGATTTGAAAAGTGTGGGTCCAAATTCTCTAAATCTATCAAGAATGTCTAAATCAAATTCAACATAGAGCTTGAGAATCTTAAGATGACTTATTGTGGTTCAATATTCATAATTATGGGTCATAAAATTATGGCTATTAAGAAGTTTATGATGGAATTCAACTTAAAACAAAAATGTGAATTCTCACCCTAAAGAAGAAAAGCCATAGTGGTTCTTTCAAGAGCAAAGAATGAAATTGACAAGGATTTTGAGTACGTCTTATCTATTTCAGATATGTATGACTCAAATGACTTGAATTTTAATTCCCAAAAAAAAGACAACTCTCAAAATTACAATCACAATAATGATCGTAATCCATAAAATAGTAGTTCTAATGGACTTAATGTCTTTATTGATTCTAACTAAGGTAAAGATAACCCCATTCTAAACTTTCATGGAATCACTATCGAGAAAGAGTTGGGACCATCAAATTTTGAAGGATGATAGGAGAAACTTTGGGCACCATAAAAGAGTAGGCTGATATCATTTATATACCTCTTTTTCAAAAGATATCACATAAATCAATTATTGTAGTGGCAGAGTCCTACCACTTTGATCAACACCATAGGAAGAAGCAAACCAATCATTGAAAATAATCTAATTCTAAATCATTCTTAAGATATACCTCACAATCCAAAATAAAGGCATCAAAGTGTTCTAAAGGTTAATCTTAAGGTCCCAAACTATCTTGGAAGGTTGCCCACTAAGCTAAATAGTAAGTGCAGCCTCACCTTCTCTAAAGAGATAGAAAAGTGTTTGATTGAAACATAACCTGATTCTTCTTTGCTTAGTTAGTGGCAACCTCCTGAAGTCATACTTAACATAGAATATCCTATGGAAAAGAAAGACAAGCAAACTCCTCTAAATAACACAATATAAACAAAGTCTCAAAGAGAGAGAGAGAGAGAGAGAGAGAAAAAAATAAAATGAAATTAAAAAAGATTCAAAAGAGCAAAAAAATGATAAAAAAAAGAGAAAGAGAAGAAGAAAAAAAAGAAAAAGTTAAGCACCAATAATACACATTTATTTGGAATCCAAAGGCTGAATCTTGTGCACGAGGTGTAAATTCAAGAAAAAGGAGAGAAAAGAATATACAAAATAAAATTTGAGTAAATTTTTGACAAGTCTCTCGAGTTTGATAGCAAAAAAGAAGTCCTAAAAGGATGATCCATGTATGATATGACTAGAAGCTTAGTAGGTATGTGAGCTCATTGACTCCAATTCTGCTATCTCATGATATTATTATATGATTGGAAGTTAAAAGTTGCTCCTAACCTCTAACTATAAAAAAAAAATTATGAGATTTCAAATTTCCACTTCATCTCATTCTTCAAGCTTGAAAAAGGATTCAATGCTTATAGATAAACCTTCAAATGAAATAATAATATCATCTTTTGCCTAGTCTACCTACTTTGCTCAAAGAATTTTAAAGACTTAGAAGTAAAGGATGCAATCCCTGAAGTTGATGAGGAAATTAGATCATTAACCAATAAGTTTCAAGAAATTAACCTCAGAACATAAAGAGAGTCCTCCCAGCCACCCATCATCCATATATGATAAGTCAGAAGAAAAATTCTAATGACTTATTAGGTTACTTTTGTAGTTTAAATACTACTTTACCTAAGACCATAATAAAGTGTCTAATATATCTCCAAAGGTAACAGTCTACAAAATTAAAATTAAACTTATTGCAATTCCTATTTTACTAACTTTTTATGTGAACATTTGCACCAAGAAGAGGATCAAAGTTTGAAGTTAACCTTATTGAAGAAGAAAGATACTATCATAATTACCCAACATTATTCCCAATCAAAAGGAAGGGAATTCAAATCTGTACATGAGTCAGCTTTGAAGATCAAATTTAGGCATGTCTTGAAGATGAATTCACATTGACTATATCAAATTTAATAGTGGACATAACCTTTTAAATGCAATCTCCTCATTCAAGGATGGGTCAAATGATGCTGGAGGATGAGAAGTCATTTGCATTCATACTTTCCATCAAAATTTACTGCTATAAGGTCATGTCATTTTTCCTTTAAAATGTTGGTGCCATAAACTAGTGAGCCATGTCTCTGAATTTTGATAAACTCATTCCCAACTAATAATAATGTTATGTTGATGATCTGGTCATCAAGAGTGAAGAAAAAGGAAGACCATATTTACAGTCTTAGTAGTTGTCTTTGATTAGTTGTGACACTACAACCTAAAGATGAATTCCCTAAAGTATATAATTAGGAAGACTTTAGGGAAGTTTCTAGGGCTTTTAAAGCATCATGAGATAACAAAAAATTATCTAAAAGAGAATAAAGAAATATTAGAGATGCAATCTCCAAAAAAAGGAAGAAAAAGAAAAGAAGAGAAAAAAAAGAGGAAGAGAAGAAAAAAAGAGCTCAACATAAGTAAAATAATTTCAAGGAAGGTCGTCATATCTAAGATGCTTAATCTCTCATATTTTTGGTAAGTGTCAATCATTCACTACTTTGACAAAGAAAGGAGATCGAGTTTTGAAGGATGGTAAGTTTAAGTACTCATTCAAAAGAATAAGGTATTATTTCATGACACCTCAAATATTGGCCACTCCATTTGCCTTAGGCCACTAGTTTAAGGCTCTCTCCATTTAAGGTACAACTCTTCTTATTAAATTTTATCATCAATAATCAAACTACAAAACTCTATGCATTGATTGCAAACCTTGATGGTCTTGCAAATAAAAAAAGAGAAAAAATGAGAAAAAGAGAGACCTTAATTAGCATTGAATATAGATGGTTTTAGCTCCTTCAAAGTTAGTTTATCTCAAAACTCTCTAAATCAAGATTTTTCTATTGATAATTAAAAGGCCTACTTTGGCACTTCAAAGAATGGGATATAGTTTAAAATAATATGATAGGAGAGTGTCTTGTATTTCTAGTCAACAAACATTACCTCAAAAGACATTACCCTCAAAATAAAAATCCAAATTTGGAGAATAATTCAAGTAATTGGAATGAAAAATTTCTTTCATTAAAATGCAAATTAGAGTATAATACTTGAGAATCCTAGGTGAATTTCTTTCACTCTGGATGTTCAAGTTACTTTGATTAGGTTCCAAGGAATTTCGGGAAAGAACACTACTCTCAGATGTTCTTGTTCCATTTGCACACACCTAAAGAATTTAGAAAAATAATCAAAATCAATTCTTTAGAAAATTATGTTTTCACGACTACATTGGTTGGGTCCAAATTAAGAAAAAACTATTGATCTATAATCACCATTCAAAATTCTCATCAATCTAAATATTCTTTCAAACTTTCATCCAAAACTTAATATTTATCTTCAATGCTATTAGGATAGGTGTAAGAGAACCTAAGAGATATCTAATTTTGACTAGCACAACTAAGTTAGGTATAAGAAACCCAAATTACATCCCTTTTTAGTGGAGTCACAATGCCCCTCATGGCACCATTCCATCCATTCTTCAATGTGATTAGGATAGATGTGAGAGAACTTAAGTGGCATCTTATTCTGGTTAGCACAACACAAACATAAATATCAAACATAAAATAAATAAATATAGATCCAATTACTTAAGACTACTTTAAGCTGAGATAAGACCCCAATGGCCTTCATTTAGTAATCGCTTTAAGTCAGGTTGGATTCACTACTTGGCTAGTGGGTCTCCTTAGTTGTCAATTTTTCTTAGGAAGATATGAGCCCTCGTGCTTTTTTCTTAGCTTGACCACTACAAATTGATGGGTGCCTTGTTAGTTCGGTATGTTTTATTGCATGGACAATAAGCTACCCCTATGGTTGGCTTTGCTTAAGAAGATGTGAGTCTTCGAGCTTTCTTCTTGAGCTAGCCATCATGCACTTACCGGGTCCAAAAATATATTAGAGGATTAGGGGAAAGACCCCTAGTGGCTCCTCTTCCTCTTGACTACTTCAAGCTTGGGTTCAGTCCTCCTTTGTGACTCCCTACTTGGTAGTTGCCTTAGGTTGGATTGTAGATGTCTAACCAATGATAGATTATCCCAATGATCAGTTCCACTTTGGAAGATGTGAGCTCTTGATGCTTTCTACCTAGATTGATCATCGTAAATCGACGGGAACCTTAGGTTGATTAGTGTTCGCCTTACTGATGGCAATCCACCTGGTGGATAACACCACTCAAGTAGCTATGAGTCCCCATGCTTTCTCCCTGAGTCGACCACCGTATACCTATAAGCTTTATATATTTCAGGGATTAGGATAATGCCCATAGAGGCACCTTCCCTGTGGGGATTCTATTTGGATTACGTCTTTATGACCCCATCTAAACATAACCTAGGTTACTATCAGATTGGACAGTTTCTCTTTCCTAGTAGCCACCCCTTTGGTTGGAAGCTCCGTATTATGAATGTACATATTCTCTCTTGGGATAATAACTTTGAGATAGGCCAAAGGCTCCATGGCATCTTCTTAGTGTGGTCTATTGTAAACCAACAAGGTCCACACCAAATAAAAAAAACAAATAAACAAATAAAATAAAATCTCTGGTGGATTAGGATAAGACCCCCAGTGGCACCTCTTCCCAAATGGGGGCATCCTATATGTTTGGGCAGTGTTAGTAAAGCTCTCTATAAGATTCTCATTGACTACTTCAACCTGCCATAACATCTCAAGCAGCTCTCACTTAGTAGTTGCTCTAGGTCAGGTTCAACTTGCTACACGATCATCAAGTTACCTCAGTGGTTGATTTCTCTTTGGAAGATGTGAGTTCTCGAGCTTTCTTCCTAGTTCAACCATCAAAAACTGATGGGAAATCCTTAGGTTGGATAGTCTCTACTGTACGGTCGATACACTATTCCTTTGTGTCAGTAAATCTAAGGTAAGTCCAGGCTTTCATAGCCCATCCTTAATGTGATTCATCGCACACTAATTTGGTCCATTTGCATATATATAGGGTTATGATCATGCCCTTGAGGCCCCTTTCCCTAATAACTATTTTAGGTTTGGATCAAGCCATTATGACCCCTCTCATAGTAGTTTCCCCTTTAAGTTGGGTAGCATCGTTCTACGGATAAGCGGGCTACTCCTTTGGGCTAGTAAATCTAAGGCAAGTCTAGGCTCTTATAGCTCCTCCTTAGTGTCATCCATTGCAAAGTGATAGGGTCCGCACTCATTCAACTAATCAATATAAAATCAAAATCAATACAAATCACCAAAATCAAATAAAATTAATCAACATAATCAAGCTAAATCAAACATAAGTTCAATCAAATCTCATCAATTCCTAACAAATTCCCATTCATCTCCTTGGCATGAATCAATCTATAATCCAACCAAATTCATGTACAATCTCTAGCAGATCCCTCTTCGTGTCTTTGGCATGAAACCAATTCTGAACAAACCAAACCAAATCTACTTAACCCTCTCTTTATGCCCGTGGTTTGAAACAAAATAAATTTATCAAATAAAACATTGATATTCTCTTCTATTAGGGGCTTTGTCCTCATTCACGATTCTCTCCAAATCCATAACTTATAATAAGTATCTTGGACACTTGCTTTAGAACTCTCGACATTCGGATGTTCTGATCTCTCAAATGAATTCAGTTGGTGGCTTCCATCGAATCCACTCGTCCCCCCATTTTAGGTGCAAACATCATTTGTTCGCTACCTTTGGACATGTTTTGCTAGTTAGGTCAACATCAGTACATGCGATGTGCCTTATTAGTCACACCACACCTATTAGTGGGGTCATTTTATTGTCCTCACTTTTGGTGAGGTTGACAATCACCTCTTTAGATCTAGGATCCAATCTAGGCACTAAAGCTCTCTTAGAAATAAGACACTTCTAGTGGTTATGTGGACACCAACCCTATGTCTAGAATACTCATAGAGCTCAACCCTATGGTTAGATCTTGACTTAGGAGACATGTGGGAGCTACCTACCCCAAGTTTGAATAAACTCTTATACCCAAACCAAATCAATCCTAATTCCAAATATAATCAAATTTGATTATCAAAACTAATTTTATTAGCCTAGTGAGTTAGTGGACCACACTATGCATGATCAACGAATTGCTAGATTAAAACTAAGGATCTAGCGAGCTCATCTAACCTAGTTTTAACCAAGAGGTGAACCAAATTGAAGTAAAACTAAATTATGCCTAAAGAGAATCAAAACACATTATAACAAAATGAACAAATCAAGATGAACCAAACAATCAAAGCCATCAAGTTAATTATCCATATTAGAATTCAAATTAAAATGGAATTTAATATTTAAGTTGTATTCTGTCAATGCCAATATGTACATTATACTTTATTAGTCCACCACTCATATTGGGGTCCATTTGTTGACCTCATTTTTGAATTGAGGTCAAGAAATTATATGATTTATAGCTCTAATGAATTATTCAAATTTAAGTCTTATCAAATTAATTTACTGATCGATACTAACAAATCATGACATAATTCAACTCAAATAAAACATATTAGAGCTATCTTAAATTATAATACATTAAAATTAAAGTTCAAGTTTGGTCAAAAGTTCATTCATAACTTTAATAAATTATTTAAATCAAATGCAATTTTAATCAAGTTTAAGCCTAAATTAAATCAAATAATGATTTGAATGTTAATTCACTATATATATATATATATATATATATATATATATATATATATATATATATATATATATATATATATATATATCTGTGTGTGTGTGTGTGTGTGTGTGTAAAATAACAAACAACAAATTTTAATTTAACTTACACAATCCATTTGAAATATAAAATGAACTACAAAAGAGAGAGAGAGAGAGAGAGAGAGAGAGAGAGAGAGAGAGAGAGAGAGAGAGAGAGAGAGAGGAGAGAGATAAATTAAACCAAGTTTAAACATCAAACAGAATTTGTTCAAAATTAAATCAAATTAATTAACTATAAGCCAATCTTATATATCAAATATATTAACTATTAAATCAAAATAATTAGTTTATCAAATTTTAAATCTATGTTATAATCAATAATTATTAATCATAATTAAAATTATTTTATTTTATATACATCTTATAAATTTATATTCAATTATTTACTAAAGTTATTAAAATGGTATAAAATTTTTAAAATCATTTATAAAAGAAATCAGATTTTACCGAGTAGGAAAAAAAAGAAAAAAAAAGACAAAATTATTAAAGCCAACTACTCATTGCTAATTTATGTGATCATGACAGCACATAAAAAACAAAAGAAATAAATAAAATGAGGAGAGAGCGTGAGAGAGGTTCACACATGTAGGACAAAACTGACATCTCTCTCTCTCTCTCCCCCTTTATTTTCTCCTTCTTAGTATATTTTGCGATTTGGAATGTGAGATAAAACAAATGCTGAGATTTTAATTTTTTTTGGTGTTTGATTTAAAGTAAAGTAAATTTCTAATATAATATAATGTATTCCAAATACATTACAAATGTTATTTTTGGTGTATTTGGAATACGCCCGATTTGGGTGAATTCCAAATACGCCGCCAATGTTGATGACATCATTGTCCTCCTCTCCACGGCCGCTCTCAATGTACACCTACGCCACCGCCCACCACCGAACCACCGCCGCTTCACAGTAGTCAGCCACGTTGTCCAAAACCTTCAAAATATTTTACATTATATTTTTTTCAACCAAACAGAAAAATCCAAAGTAATGAATTTGCAAAACGTTCAACCAAACAACTGTAAAGTAATCCTTTTATAATGAATTCCTTTTACACTGCGTTCCTTTTGCACGGTGCAAAAATTTTTTTAGCCAACCAAACAGTCCCTGGGGGATTTACATACATACCACACAATTCTTATGTATTTACATATCTAACACCTAAAGTTAGATATTTACTTATCTAACACTTTTCTATGTTTAAAAAAGTGCATTTCACTTTTAAAAAGTGAATAAAGTGGTATTTTTGATGTAATATTGAAGATTAGGATGATATATATGTAAAAATTGAAGTTTAGGTATTAGATATGTAAATACATAGGAATTGTGTGGTATGTATGTAGATACATAGCCACCCATCTCTTTCTTAAAAAAAAACAATAGCAGCTACTTGACTGGCGGAAACTCCTTTTTCCACTTCTGCTCAGGCCGAAATAAAAAGACCTACATTCTTTCCTCCTTCATACAAGTTGTCCGACATCTTCTCCATGATTCTTCCAGATGGAGCTTATCTTTGCCTCGCTAGCAGTCACTAACTCAAGAAAAACAAATGCCATTTCATCCTCTAACAGCAATAACCCCTCTTTCCTCAAGAACTCCAAGCAAGAGCAGCCCTCCTACTTAACTTGCCAATCACTCCCTCCCAAGTGGTAGCCATAGGTCTCACCATCTACTCTCACACATGGATGCTAAAAAAGGAGGACCGTGAGCTTCACTCAACTGGCTAGGAACTGAGATCCAGCCTCCTTTACTTAGAATACCTCAAACCATCAAAGCATAGACCTTGCATTCGAATCATTCCCGTTGCCATACACCATTTCACTCAAAGAAATATAATCTCTCTCATTATATTATATTATATATATATATATATATATATATATATATATATATATATATATTAATTTTCTTCTATTTTTCCTTGAAGGCCGAGACTCCATTACAACCCATGGAGAAAATATAACGTATAGAGTCCGCACGTAGCTTTATGTACAGACTCCAATCCTGGCTCGACGCGTGTCCAATGATTTTTTTCCCAGACTTAACGCTGAATCGACGACAGAACCACATCGCTTTATCCCGGGCCCGGCCTCACCTGCTCAAAAAAGTGAGAGAAGAAGCATCGTTTGAATGAGCAGGAGAAATTTAAAAGAAATATATATCTAGATTTAAGGTTTAGGGGTGTATTTTTTCTTGCAAACTGAGCTTAGAGAGAGAAAGAGATTTTCTCGTTTCCTTTTTATGAAAGAAACATGAAGATGGAGAACGAAGGCCTTGAGGAAATAGCTGAGGATGTATTAAATAAAAATTCATCGGTAATTTTTCTCAACCGTTGTATACGTACAATTTTTTTACGGTTTATTAGTGTTATTCTTTGAAAATTTTTTATTTAGTGTATATTTCCTACACTGTTTGGAGTTCTTTGCAAGATGAGTTTGCTTATTTTGAGGGTTTTTTGCATCTGTACTCTCTGTACTCTCATGAGAGTGCAGATGATTTTCTGAATATTTTTGTAATTTATTTTGCCTGGATGGAGAGAATATGGTCATTACATTCCATTAGAAGCAATTTTGTAGTTGTTTGGTTAATCTTTATGAGAGATTTCCATATGTACTCTCTATACTCTCTGTACTCTCTTGAGAGTACAGAGCAATTTGGACATTTTTTTCTTGTTTCTTTGGTCTGTTTGGGGAAAATTTGTTCATTGCAATCCATCAGGGTCTGTTTGGGGAAAATTTGTTCATTGCAATCCATCAGGAATAATTTGGAGACTGTTTGGTTATTTTTTAGTGTTATTTTGCATCTGTACTCTCTATACTCTCTTGAGAGTACAGATGATTTTGTGGACATTTTTCTAGTTTCTTTGGCCTAGTTGTTCAAATTATGTTCATTACATTACATTGGAAGCAATTTGGTGGGATGCTTGGATGGTTTCTAGAAGATTTTTACATCCGTACTCTCTGTACTATCTGTACTCTCCTGAGAGTACAAATCATTTTGGGTTATTTTTTTCACTTTCTATGGCCTGTTTGGAGGGAATATGTTCATTACAATCTATGAGGATTAATTTGGCGACTATTTGGTTATTTTTTTGTATTATTTTGCTTCTGTAGAGCACAGATGATTTTTGGTCATTTTCTCCAGTTTCTTCAGACTGGTTGTTGAGATTATTTTCATTATATTTGTACTCTATGTTCTCTCTGTACTTCTCTGTACTCTCTTGAGGGTACAGAGCATTTTGGTCATTTTTTGTCTGTTTCTTTGGCCTATTTGGAGGAAATATGTTCATTAGGCACAATTTGGAGGCTGTTTGGTTGATTTGTTAGTGTTTTCTTGCATCTGTACTCTCTGTACTCTCATGAGAGTACATATAATTTTTGGTCATGTTGTCCAATTTCTTTAGCCTGGTTGTTGAGAGTATATTCTGTTGGAAGCAATTTGGCAGCTGTTTGGATGGTTTTAGGTTTATGCCCATCTCAGTACTCTCAGACTGCTATAAAGACTCTTTGGTAATGAAGTCATTGACATTTTGGAGGCTTTATCTGCATCAATTCATTAGACTCATGAAATTCAACAAGACTCAACCATGACCTCAATCTGTCTTGTTGGGACATGAAGCAAGCTTTCCAAGGTGCATTCCTTTCACCCCCAATGAAGTTGCAGTAATTGTAGGGATGCTAAATAGAGGGGAGAAGGTCTTATGGAATAGAGGTAATGTGCTATCTTTGAGGTCAGCACTTTCAGTGAGAAAGCCCTTAAAGAGCATCTTGAAGGTAAAAAACACAAATCAAAAGAAGCTTTACAGAAAGCAAAAGAAGCCTTAAAGAGCATCACCCTCGATGAAGTTGCAGTCATAATAGGAATGCCAAATAGAGGGGAGGTCTTATGGCATAGAGGGAATGTGCTATCTGTGAGGTTAGCACTTCCAGCGAGGAAGGCCTTAAAGGGCATATTGAAGGTAAAAAATATAAAGAAAAAGTAGCCTTACAGAGCAAGAAGACCCCCTCCAGACTGTACTCCTCACTCTATACTCTATATACCTCTCTTTCTCAACTCATGGGTAACTTGATATAATACTATTAATGTTTCTATGATGATTTCTTTACTTGTTTGGAGGCTGTTTGGTTAGTTTTTTAGTGTTATTTTGCATCTGTACTCTCTGTACTCTCTTGAGAGTACAGATGATTTCATGGATATTTTTTCTAATTTCTTTGGATGTGTTGTTCTGATTATATTCATCACATTCCATTGGAAGAAATTTGGTCGAATGTTTGGATAATTTTTGCATATGTACTCTTTGAATTTAGCTATTTTTTCCCCTTCTTTGGCTTATTTGGAGGGAATATGTTTATTTATGGAGCTATTTTACATGTCACATTTATGTGGAGCTGTCTTGGCAAGTGAATACGGTCAATGAGCAGTGAGATGATAAAGTCGTGATGTTTAATGAAACAAATTTTGGAAAACTTTTTGGCACCCCTATTCAGAATGAAATGGAGGCGTATGCACTGTACTGTGACTACGTACATCAAACTAGCTTCAGTGTTCTGAAGGACCATACTAGTTATTGGCCAAACACCAAGAAATTAAAATCAAAAGATTTTTTATGTGCAAAAGTAGGTTGGAAGAAATCTGCCAGTCTAAATGGCTTAGCAAAATCAAAACTAATAGGACTTGTCCGCCATGATTAGATTCTCTGTTGACTTGGATGGGAACTTGATGGTTAAAAAAATATATAGAAAGTCATAATCATTCATTGGCAAAGCCTGCTGACCTACATCTTCTCAGATCACATAGATGCATTAGCGATGAAAAGGCTTTCGTGTTGAAGATAATAACAAAGGCCGAAATTAGTGCAACTGATGCATTCAGCTATCTAAGTGAGGAGGTTGGCAGTGTAGAGAATATTGGATTCACAAAAAGAGATACTTTTTATTTTATCCAAAAAGAGAAAAGATTGAGGATTACGAATGGTGACAGTAATGCATTAATACAGCTGTTCAAGGAAAGGCAAGCAGCGGATGAGATGTTTGCATGGGATGTACAAGTTGATAAGTCAGATTACTTAGTAAGTTTTATTTTTTTGGAGCAATGGCATGTCTAGGATAAAATATGACTATTTTGGTGATGTGATAATTTTTTATACAAGCTATCGACTCAATAAATATAATCTTGTTTGTGCCCCTCTTGTTGGAGTTAATCATCACTAGCAAAATGTGTTATTTAGAGTAGCCTTTTTATCAGAAGAGATGATTGAGTCATTCTCATGGCTATTCTAGACATTTCTTCGGTTGATGGGTGACAGACATCCTACAACAATATTCACTGATCAAGATCAAAGCAGACGAAGATTGTAGTACCGCATACTAGTCATAGGTTGTGCCAATGGCATATTTCAAAGAAAGCTCCTTCCAAGGTTCACTACTTTAATAGTAATAAGAGGGTACAAGGGCTATTTTATGCATGCATGAGCAAATGTGACTCAGAGGAAGAGTTTGAAGAAGCTTGGTCTACCATGCTAGAAGAAGGAAATTTGCATGATCATCCTTGGCTGTCTGAGCTTTATAAAATTAGATTCAAGTGGTCCACTGCATTCAACAAAGACTCATTCTGCATGGGCATCTTGTCAACGTAACATAGTGAGTCAATGAACAACGTATGTCACAAAATCTCTAAACCAACAAGTTCACTCACAGATTGTTCTTGGGTTTGGAAAAGGTTATGGAGACATGGCACCAGAATGAACATGATGAAGACTTCAAGTGTAACCAATCATGGGTTGTTCCTGTTGTTAAGACCAGTCTAATTCTAAAATAAGCTGCTATGTTTTATACAAGAAAGCTGTATACTATGTTTGAGAAAGAATTTTTGCATGGAGTTGGAGGCCTATTAGTAACTGTGTCAGATGACAGCCCCATGGAGTATTTGGTGAGAAACTTAAAGAATAAAAATTCATCTAAAACATTGATTTTCCATTTCGATGGGACTACCCTAGATGTAACTTGTACTTGTAAGAATTTTGAAATGATGGGATTACTTTGTGCCCATTGTATCAGAGTTCTTAGACAGGAAGATGTAGTGCGCATTCCAGATAAGTATGTTCTCAAGCGATGGTCTACCAGAGCAAAGAAGAATATTTACATCGATAGTGCATATAGAAAATTAAGAGATGTCGAAGGCACGGATGAAAATGCTACTGGCATTATTTTTTAGAACCATGTTAGTCGATATGCATATCAAATAACTGTCAGGGCATAGGGTAATAATAGAGCTAAGGACTATATGCTTCAATCCATAAAAAAACTATGCGATGATGTCGACTCTATACTAAGTGGGAATTCTCTTCCAACTGATAGAGCAGCTAAGAAGAAGAAGTTAGCTACAGCAGACAAGGGAAAAGACATCTTGAATGATCTAGTTAAGCAACATCCAAACGGTGTTTCCAATGCAAGGCTTAAGGGATATTGGGAGAGATCCAAGAAAGCCAAGAGTAATTCTCTATTTGCCTCTTAATTTGTAGTATTTAAAACATTAATGCTAATCTTCAAGCCATCATATTTTCATTGTTACAGAAACCAAAGTTCAAACTGATAGTGTCATAGAATGTATTTTGTCACCACTTGCAACACCTTTCTTTGTTATGCCAGAGTATTTTTAGAGGTACGCACAGAATAACACACATCGATGCTGTTAAAAATCATTAACTGATATGATGTTCTACCTCAAGAATTCAACTCGAGCTCAACAATCAGTTAGTCGGCTGAAGGGTACACTAAGTTGATGATGGATATTATTACAGGAAAACATTTCAGTGCATGATATCATTTAGTTATGTGTTCTTCGACTGTGCAATCATTTCTACAAAGCTTTAGAGTCTCAAAGATGACTTTTTTTTACTTAACAGGCACACCAGCAGTCTCACCTACGAGATTCGGTTAGGAAGACTGACTCAGAGTTACGGCATTAGGATGACCTTCTCATGCTCCATACTATGCAATCATTTCTTTGTCAGGATGACTTTCTTCTTTTGAGTAGCTTTATTCTGAAATGTACTATTATTATAAAAAAAACCCAGAAAGCTCTGTACTCGTAGGAGAGTATAAAGAGTACAGAGAGTATAGAGGGTACATAACTTTGTAATCCTTAGACTATGCCAACTAAATCTTTCATATTTTACCAAATTGTAGTATTTGATTGATGAGTCTACCTTGCTTACGAGAATGAGCTGATTTCTATTGCAGGCATTACATAGTTTGATATATGTACTCTATAAAGTACTCTACAATTTATGAAAAAGAAAAGAAAATCTGTGATGATGATTATATTAGTACGATTTATATAGTTAGTAATTATTTATAAATTTATCAATGATATTAATTTATCAGATGATACTTTCAGTTATTACATTATTTGAAAAAAATTCATCAACTTAAAATATATAATTTTCTCCACACTACCTTCAAAATTTATATTTGTGAATAAGACATTGCTAAGTCGCATCATTGATAGTATATTTGTCTATTTTATGCACATGTTTCAGTAGAAAGTAGGTTTTAAGAAGCATGATTTCGACTGGTAGAAAATAATCGTACCCACTTGTATTACGTTCACATGCTAAGTAGTTGATATTTCTTCTCCTGCATACTTTCAGATTGAGGTATTTAGAATGTGGCTGAGTATAACGTAAATTTTAGATAATGTAAATTTTAGCTTCACCTTTTTAGTTGATCTTAATTTAAAATATGATATAAATATAGAGAGTACAGAGAGTATACACATGCAAAACTGCACAGAAAACTCATAAAAAGGCAACCTAGAGCATCCAACTTGCTTTAAAGTTATACTGAACAATTCCTCTTCGTCCTGCAAAGCAAAAGTTGACATGGAAAAAAATAGATTGCTAAAAAAAATAGTGAGTACAGAGAGTACAGAGAGTATAGAGAGCACAGATAGCATAAACAACACAGAGAGTACAGACGAAACACATCTCAGTAGAGCAGCCAAGCTTCAAACAAATTGCTGCAGATGTTCTTTGCTAATCATAATTTATCCAAAACTGCCAAGAAAAATTAAAGAAAAATAGATGAAATACTGTGTACTCCCAATTAAAGATCCAAACTGCCCAATAATATTGAAAGAAAATGAAATACCCTATACAATTATTTCTTACTTATCAAACTTTAAATATACAGTTTCTTAGCTTGGCTTTTTCATTCCCAAACAAAAGATAGGGTAAGTGAACTCGGCCCTAAAGTAATTCATCTTCTTAGGCCAATCTTGGTGGTCAGCCCAGTTAAGTGGGGATTTCCTAATTGCTGCCTCCATATACTTGCAGACAAACATCCTGCAGTCAACACTTTAATCTTAGATAGGCAGCCCACTCACCATTTTGATTGGCCATTTTGTGGGATCGCTCACAAAAGACTGAACATCATCTTCAACAAGTAATTTGATCTGAATAGCAAGAATTATAGTCAATAAAGGGGCTAAAAAAACCAGTTTATGAAAATAAAATTGAAAATAACTCTTATAATCTCTAGAAGAATGGCCTTATGGGTTAGTTTTGGTAATGAGTCATAAAAATACTAGGCCCATAGCTTAATATGCCCAACCAGGAGTGTCCAGTGCTGATTATCTATAATTGGAAGTAAGAGTAGCTCAGCCCTTGACACACTGTTTGTAGAAACATGTTGGATGAACATTTTGCTTTCCTTATGTAGGCCATATTTTGCTTAGCTCTGTAAGAAAAGAAGAGAATATTTATAAATTATAGTGTCCATCTATACAAATAATGATTGAATTATAATACCCTGCATATTTGTGGTGTAACTTACCTAGTGCAAGCATGAGATGTACAAATAGGGGACATACAGTCCCAGACAGAGCGAGTACTCCTCGACCAATAAGAAGGCGAAGGCATCAACATGTGCATCTGAGAGATATTGATCTATCAATAACTCATCGATCTGCCCTCGTGCAATAATGATATTCCCAGCCGTGAATACTGTATCACCCTTGCAAGTGATAAATATTTTAAAGTGAGCTTAATTAAACGAATAGGTTATTTTATGTATGAAGGAGCTGATTGAAGATTGACTTACTTGTCCTCAAATTGGGAGCATGATGTGTCAATAAGATGGAGCATCGGCTTAGGCAGAATAGCTCTGGATGAGAACTCAACAAAATGATGTGCCTCTGCTGGCTACAATAAAGTTATTGATGATGAAAGTTAGTGATGAAGAGCTAGATTCACTATGAATTAAGGATCGATCTACTGAGATGATTCATACCTCTGACTGATGCTCCTCTACCATAATGATAGCAATCTGTGGGTCATCGACCTTTATTGGCTCATCTTTGTGAACCTATAAAAAAATTTAGTGAAATCTATTTCTATTATCTCAAATTTAAAAGAAAGTAACTTAATACCTCTAATGCCGGCTTCTCATCTTGAGTGGAGGCCACCACATCACTTATTCTTGCTCGACTTCTGTGTGTGTGAAGGGGAACTAACAACTTTCCTCTTCCTTATCCGCTTTCACACCATGCTGTCGAAAGTCTTCGAAGCATCTTCATGTGCATTGGAGGCCTCCACAATAGCTTCCCCTATGGTGGACTCAACAGGGGCTTCCCTAGTGGAGGCTACCTTAGGGGCTTCCCAAGTGGAAGTATCCACAAGGGCAGCAGCTGTAGTTTCCTCCACAAGAGACTCCCTTATGCTAGCCTCCACAAGGGAAGCTCCTCTGGTAGCCTCCATAGGTGCTGCCCCTATGACTGCCTCCTCAAGAGTTCCCCCTGTGGTGACCTCCACAGGAGCTTCCCCAATAGTAGGGATGGTAGGACCGCCGAAAGAACCTCCTCGATAGCAGAACATAAATCAATCACATCCATTCTCTCTGAATTATTGCTTGAAAAGAAGATATTATATCTTTCAAATCCCTAAAACTCAAGTATCCTCTCCAAAAAGCCTGGGGTAGTAGAGGGCGAGATGCACCTGGATGGGGAGAATATCAAGGAGAGACATATGGAGATTTAATGGGGGTTGAACTCAGTGAACTTAGAATGGGACTGCTATCGGGCTCAACATGTATTGCATGTTGGGCAGGAGAAAATGATTCAAGGAGCCAGGTCTCCTCTTCTAATATGTCCTCGAATGAAAGGCAGACCTGTGTTAAACCGATAAGAAAATGCGATGACTACAACATAAATAAATACATAATTATAAGAACTAAGTGATATTATTATATGTCACCTGGTGTCCTCCTAAGCCAGTGAAGGCTTCATCTGGAAACTTTATTTTCGGCCATTGCAACATACAAGGCTTTGCAAATGGAGATGGCGGCCTCATGATGCTTATGTGCTCAGTGGCCTAGATCTACAATTAATATTTATGTAAGTTAACTTCAATGCATCAAATAATACATAATCGAAGATATAAAACATACCATAAGATGAGTGACAAATCCACTCATGTACCCGTGTCCTGGTATGAATCTTTGATGTAATACCATCAAATTGTGAAACTATGAAAGATGGCCTGCCCCGATTGTATTCAACAAATTTATCTATATCATCGGCATAGGCAATCAATTCTAATGTCACCCTATAGTTGTGATATACAAAAAAAAGATTTGACAGTAGAAAATGTATGTAAAACTGTACAAATTATTCCACAGGCAACGAGCTATCCGCATACTCAAGCATAGTCTTATAGTCCACCGAATCAACTACGATAGGGATTTCGCCATAAGACCTTCTCCCTCTGTTTGGCATCTCTATAATACCGCAACTTCATGGGGTGAAAGGAATGAACCGCCCACCCAAAAGAAAGCTTGCTTCTATCTCCCAAAGACATGGTAATTGAGGTAATGGCTATTGAGTCTTCTTAATGGAGTCTAATGAATCGATGAAACCTCTTTAAAATGTCAATGACTTCATCAATAAATCATGATATATTATCGAACACCGTTTTAGCAGGCTCGTGATCTTAAAGTTATCCTTTTCCCCATTGTAAACTTTGAAAATCATCCATACTCTCAAGAGAGTACATAGAGTACAGATGCAAGATAACACTAAAAAATTAACTAAACAGCCTCCAAATTATTCTTGATGGATTACAATGAACATATTTCCCCCAAACAGGCCAAAGAAAAAGGAAAACAAATGACCAAAATGCTCTGTACTCTCATGAGAGTAGAGTACAAATATAGGATTCCCCCAGAAACCATCCAAATAGCCACCAAATTGCATCCACTGGAATATATTAAAAGTAATCAATAACTGTGACAAAGAAATACAAAATCATCGTACTCTTGAGAGTGAGAGTAGATGCAAAAATTCCCCAGAAACTATCCAAATATCTCACCAAATTGCTTCCAATGCAATGTAATAAACATAATCTGAACAACCAGGCTAAAGAAACTGGAAAAAATGTCCAAAAAATTATCTGTACTCTCAAGAAAGTACAGAGAGTACAGATGTAAGATAACACTAAAAAACCAATCAAATAGCCTCCAAATTGTTCCTGATGGATTGCAATGAACATATTTCTCCCAAACAAGCCAAAGAAATAGGAAAAGAATGACCAAAATACTCTGTACTCTACAGAGAGTACAGATGCAAAAATCCCTCAGAAACCATCCAAACAGCCACCAAATTGCTTCCACTAGAATGTATTAAAAATAATTTGAACAACATGGCCAAAGAAACTGGAAAAAATGTCCACAAAATCATCTGTATTCTCTTGAGAGTACAGAGAGTACAGATGCAAAAATCTCATAGAAACCATACAAACATCCCACCAAATTGCTTCCAATGTAATATAATGAACATAATCTGAACAACCAGGCCAAATAAACTAAAAAAAATGTCCACAAAATCATCTGTACTCTCAAGAGAGTACAGAGAGTATAGATGCAAAATAACATTAAAAATCAACCAAACAGCCCTCCAAATTGTTCCTGATGGATTGCAATGAACAGATTTCCTCCAAACAAGCCAAAGAAATAGGAAAAAATGTCCAAAATGCTCTGTACTCTCAAGAGAGTATAGAGAGTACAGTTGCAAAATAACACTACTAAACCAACCAAACATCCCACCAAATTGCTACCACTGGAATGTAATGAACATAATCTGAACAACCAGGCCAAATAAACTGGAAAAAATATTCACAAAATCATTTGTACTCACTTAAGTGTACAGAGAGTACAGGTACAAAAATCCTCAAAAACCATCCAAACATCCCACCACATTGCTTCCAATGTAATGTAATGAACATAATCTGAACAACCAGACCAAAGAAACTGGAAAAAATATCCACAAAATTATCTGTACTCTCAAGAGAGTACATAGAGTACATATGCAAAATAACACTAAAAAACCAACAAAATAGCCTACAAATTGTTCCTGATGGATTGCAATGAACAAATTTCCTCCAAACAGGCTAAAGAAATAGGAAAATAATTTCCAAAATACTCTGTACTACATATGCAAAATAACACTACTAATCCAACTAAACATCCCACCAAATTGCTTCCACTGGAATGTAATAAAAATAATCTGAATAACCAGGTCAAAGAAACTGGAAAAAAATATCCAAAAAATTATCTGTACTCTCTTGAGAGTACTGAGAGTATAGATGCAAAAATCTCCCAGAAACCATCCAAACATCCCACCAAATTGCTTCCAATGTAATGTGATGAACATAATCTGAACAACCAGGCCAAAGAAACTGGAAAAAATGTCCACAAAATCATCTATACTCTCAAGAGAGTACAGAGAGTACAGATGCAAAATAATACTAAAAAAACCAAACAGCCTCCAAATTATTCCTGATGGATTGCAATGAACATATTTCCTCCAAATAAGCCAAAGAAATAGGAAAAAAATGACCAAAATGCTCTGTACTCTCATGAGAGTATAGAGAGTCCAAATGCAGAAATCAAGCCACAAAATTTTAATTCCGTCGACTGAACATACTATCATCCCTAATCAGGCCACATAATTTATCTTGAAACATGACCAAACATCCTACCATGTGATATACTAAACATTTCACAAGGCTAATCAGTTCAAAATTTGAAAATAACGATGTACCATCTTGACAAGATGAGAGTACACATGCAAAATATTTTCAAAAACTACTAAAATACATCCTGTTCATTTAAAGAACTCAAATGTTCTAAAATGTTCACATACTGGACGGTGCGAAGAATAGAGAAAACCCTAAATTCATTAATGTTCAGAAACACAAGTGTAAATATCTCATGTAGTCACCTACAATACCTCAATGGAAGTTATTTGCAAGACTAGTTCAAACCATCGAAGGGCGTTAGATCGAGAGCGGGAGAGGAGAAAGCCCTAAACTATCATAATGGAATGTCGAACGACACGCCTCATTTTTCTTCTCAATTTGAATGAGGCGGTGGCCAGATAAATGGCGGTCGCGTCCATCGATTATACCGCCTAAAACGGAAAAACTACTGGACATGCGTGACGATTAGTCCGCGACTAACGGATGTAATATTTTCTCCAACCCATGGCTGAATACACATCCCCACATCCTTAACTATCTGCTCCTTCGATCAGCCTTACACGTAAGGAGAACTCCTCCAGCCGATGTCCTCTTTTCCATTTGTCACTCCAAAACTGAGACAACCAGCAGCTACTTGAAACTTACCTCCTCCCATTTACACATGCACTCCTAGCTCTTAGCTTCACTGGAGTTTGTCTAATTCTTCCCAACTTTTCTATATGGGCTGAACTGAACTCTAACAACAGCCACTTTGACTTTCCATGATGAGAAACTCATACCGAAGCCTTTAATTTATCCTTGTTCTTGATTTCCTTTCTCCCAAGAGTTTTAGGAGTTGAGAAGGAACACTCTCATCTCTTCTCAAGTTCTCAAACATGGTGTTCGATCAAATTCGATGATCGTAATGGTGACTCGATCTTTGGAGTATGGCTAGGAGGCACCCAACAAGCATCTCAACAAGGTTTCGTTTCTTCCAAATGAAGCCACCTCTCCATCAGAATCCACGGGACATTAGCTCCGGTGAGGTATACTTGTCAACCTCTTAAGAAAACCTTAGCGATCTTGTGTTTGATGAATTGAATGCAACAGTGTCATTAGGATCCAATCATTAGACCCCATGCACTTTACTTTTTATAATCCTTTTGACGAAAGTTTAAAGACAATCGAGACTATTTATTCTGAGCATTTAGAATGAAAATTTTTGATAAGATCAAATGACATAGTGGTTTGATTCCACCAATCAAGTCATGATTAACTCGTGTGCCATTTGATTTTTGATCGAATGATCATGATTAATCAAATATTTTATTTATTACTGAATTCAATCGAATCTAACTAAAGTGAGTTAATCAATCTTTAGAATTTCAAATAAAAAAAGAAATAATATGTGATCGAATAAAATAAAAAAAAATGTGCAAATTAAATTACCATAAAATCTAAGTAAAACTTAATATAAAAAAATTAACTAAATCAATAATATTATAAATATTATAATCAAATATAACTAGTTGTTTGAACATAATTTATGAAAGTCAATTATAAAATCAATTTAATCCCTAATTATTATATGTTGATCGTAAAGGTCAAAAAGAAAATTCAGTTATGTGACATATCCCAAATTATAATTAATTTAACTATTAATTACAATAGACTAAGCTTTATTTAATTCGTTATTCATATAAAATTTTGGCAAAATTCATAACTAATTTAACTCATGTTTTAAAACAAAAAATATTATAAACTCAATTCCCTTTGGACATAGACAATTGAAGTCAGGAAAAATTATGAGCAAACTTGTATAATTCATATTCTAAATATCATAATCAAATCATTTAAATAAATCAATCAAATGTATATGAAATCCAAATTAAATCTAAATGGTTCATAAATTTCATGAATAAATTTAGAATTCAATGAAGAAGCCTATATAAAAAAAAAATTTAAATTTAATTTCATATATATTTTGAAAGTAATATGTTAACGCTTAAGATATAATATCGTTAAAAATAATTTTGGTAATTTATTAAAAGTTTATGGGATATTACTAAAATTCTCTTTAACATAAAAAAATATTTTGTAACAATAAAAAAATGATTATATCATTTAATTGAATCTTGGATGATAAAGTTAAGTTATTTAAAATAACATATAGTTAATTAATTCTTGACTTGAAAGTCCAATGTAAATCAACTAGATTTAGAAATGAACAACTAAGACATGATCGATAAAACCTAAAAATTATAATAATAAAATTATTTTTTTAAATAATAAAATATTTTACATATTGCAAATTTTAGTTAAATCAAGTAAGTAATAATAATAATTTTCAAATGACAAAAAATTTTCTATGGGATTTGTTGGGATCTCATTCATAATCATTTTACAAACTTTTTGTTATATATATATATATAATTTAGGTAATATTTAGAATATAAGATAATATACTAAAAATAATAATTTAAAGTTATCTCAAATTTTTATACAACATTTCCCAACTTTAGAGAATATCTCCATGATTTTGGAGATATTTTACTTAATCATTTAACTAATAATAAAATAGTAATTAATAATTTAAAATTTTCTTAATGAACATATTATAAAATTATTCCTAAGTGTGATCTCTAACCATGAGATATAACATGTAAAATTTGTGAAACCATTTGTATTTAAATCATAATTAGAATTAATTAATATTAATTAAAATTCATAGTTTTGTTGGTAATTAAAGCAAAACATTGATAATTTAAATAATTAAAACTCATAAAATGCAATTAGTTTAAACTATTAGGGTGAATCTTCATCTTTATAATGAAGTGTTCAATCTATTAGGACTAAGGTGTAAGGAAAAGCGGGCCTCGCCCTAAGGGAGGCTCACCATTCTTCACACTCTTCAAAACATAAATCCAATTAGGATAAGTGGGCTTGGCTACCCAAGTGTAGCGTGCTAAGTCCAAATATGTAAAATATAATTACTTGGCTTTTATATTTGATTAACTAATGTATATTTTGTAGGTGCAGTTAATTTCATTTTTTTATAAATATGTAATTTTTGTTATGGGATTAAGATTAGGGTTATGGGGTTAATGATGCGTAGTGGCTAGAAGGTATGGATTGGGAGGCCCTGTAAGATTAGAGCAAATGTATCTAAAGAAGAAAAAAAATGAACAAGGATTGAAGACCCCCAAAAAATTCATTTCATTTGTAAATATCAATTGTAATCCGAGTTGTACAAGGATAGAGCTCAGCTACCCAACTCATAACTAAATTTTAATATAACTCATAAACTCATTTTAAAGCCTAGGTTTTTAACCAAGTTAATAAAAGATTTAGTAACCTCTTAGTTAAATATTGTATGTTATCACATCATGCATATCATATTTTACCACTCTTGAATAGGGAGGGTCTCCAGTCTTGCATAATAAGGGATATGCTTGACCTTTGAGAGCAATCCCTTATAGTGGAGAACACCTCTTATAATTGATTTAGCTCATAACTTAATTTCACCATGCATATAGGAATAATTTTCCTAAGCCTTGGTCCAAAATGAATGTGTCAAAATAATCCAAAATTTATAGATTTTTAAACTTTAGTTTAAGGTATGTTTGCATACCAAACATTATCTAGTCTCTGAGGGAGTGAATTTAGGACTTTAGCTTCCTTCCTAATTAAATAATAGCCTAGTTATCTTGCAAATACATAAGACCAGCCAATATGATTTTAAAGCGTAGGAGGTGTTAGCTGGTATCCACTCTAGGCAGTTGTAAGTTGAGAAGAGTCAAGATGCATCTATTCTCTCTTATGGGGGTAAACCATTATATCATATTTTTTCTGATTAAACTTAAATTGTGCTTCTAGCTTGTATTAAAGAATTTTAGATTTAGGTTTTGAGGCTACTTATTTCCTTTGGGCTATGAGTATAAATCTTCACCTCTTAGGCATTTCATCAATCTTGTGTTGTTAGACTATAAGCCCTAACATTTTAATGAGATTTCAACTCAAACAAAAGTAAATTCTCACTTTCAAAAATATAAAGCCTCATCTTAGGGTAGATCGGAGCACTCACTAAGCTTCCTAGTATCATGGATGCTCCCTATTTATCTTCCTATGGAATCTAAAACAAGTCTTTCCATTTGAACTTTCTCACTTGATTTCCAACAAGTACCTAATCCTTCAATAGTCTAGCTTTAAAATATTTGGAGATACTTATTGATTACTTTAATCGAGAGTGTTCTTAAGAAATTCCAATTTCCTAAGTTATAATTAACTATTAGAGCTTACTTCCATATGGAATTAAAGAGCTCGACATAAATAAACCCTACTTTACTTCTCCATGTAAACTAAGGGAAAGATCTCTGGTATATACGTAGATCCATCTTCCTTAAAAATTCTTATTAGGTGATTAGGTCCATTGTAGAGTAATTTTTTTATCTTTTGAGATATTACATCATTCCTTAATGCTGCACCCAACCACTTCAATAAGTACCCTGTAAGATTTGCGTGGTGTCCCTACGACTCCAAATTAAAACACCACAGGCGGTCTGATCGATGATCAGATGGCTCCGATTAATTCATAGTTTTTCTTAAGGGATTTAATCAAAATATTTGCCTAAATTAGAGTCATACATTGCTAATAGAAAGAATTGATGATGAATATTATCTCTCCATCGATGAAGATGAACGGCAAGAGCCGTCCATCGATTCGTACCAAATTTTGTTGATTCAACCATTGAAATCACTCAATTTTGGTTTCAAAACCATTAGTGAATGAAATTAAATGGATGTATATGGTTCGATCTACTTTAGTTCAAACTTCTTTCAAAAAGTCCCAAAATTGAAAGCTTAAGAGGAGGCTTTAATAGCATACCTCAAGTCTAGCAATCTCTGGCAATTGGATTAACTCCAACCACTCCGGAATGATATGCCAAGGTTATGAGAACAAGGAATTAGATCATCTCTTTGTTGATTACTTCTTAGATCAAGCTCAACCACCTTTTCATTAGCTTTGGTCATTCTCCAGCCTCCCAATGATGAGGGGATCAGGGGAAGATTGCAATCGACTTTATGTGAAGTGGGAAAGATGATGGAATGGTTAATTTGGCTCGAGAGTGTGTCTATTGTGTTTCATCATTAGAGGCTAAGAGCCTCTTATTGTATTTTTTTTCTCTCCTTAGTCGGCCATGGCTAATTGATGTCCTTGGAGGCTATCTCCAAAGATCATAAACTGTTTAACAATTGTCTAAGGCTTGAAGAGGTCGGATGCTAAAGGAATGAGGGATTAGGCAACATGGATTTGGCTTCATGCAATCCCTCTTTTCCATGGCATATTCCATCATTTTGGCTTATCTTGGATTTAATTAGGCTGCTTAAAATTCATTTTAAGATGGGCTTGAGTGCAATCTAAGGGATTGGGTTTGAACTTTGGTTCAATTGTGCCATTTAAGGAATTTTTGATTTAGTTTAATATAACTTAGTCCATTGAATGCATTAACATTAGATTAATGCTTCAATTACATCAATTAAACTCTTTTTTGATGTTCCCAAATAAAGGATTACATAGAATTTGCAAATATTTTATCTCCATTATAGTTCAAGTGAACTTGGATTGGATTGGATTGAATCAAATGCCTTATTTGTCACAATTACAATGTATTTTCTTTTCCATTATGTTGATCCAAGGATTTGGAATGCATTGGATCAATTAATTTTATTTATTAAGGTGTTAAACCCAATTTGGTCCATCTTGGTCTTATGAGTTAAGCTTGGGTTCTATTAGAATTTGATTGACTTAAATGACCAACTTTGACCCAATTAAATTATGTTTGGACTTCAATCATGCTTAAGCACATGTGTGAGATGATTTGGAGCAATTTATTTTAATTAGTTTGAATTTAATTTCAAATTTGACCTATTTGGCTCACATTGGACTTAATGGGTTAAATTTGGGTTCATTTGAGTCAAATGATTAAATTGGTCAAATTGGACCCAACGATGGGTTGAATTATTTTTTATTAAAATTTCCAAATAATTTTGGACAATTACTTTGGGTTAGTTTTGGATTAATTTGGATTTGAATCCCATATGGTCCATGTAGGCCCATTTTGGTCAAATTCCCCATTTAGCCTAATTAATGCCTTATTGGATATATATTATCTTAAATTCAAGTTTAAACATGAATATATTATCATTTAGATCATTTGGGGTGATTTTATTTGGTCAAATTTTGGTGAGTTGAACGTTAACTTGGTGGGACCCACATAAGTCAAACCTATGTTAAATGGGTTGACCACTTTTTGACCTTAGTTGGGATTTGGAAATATTTATTCTTTTAATTTGATTTGATGGTTTTATTTTATTTTTATTTGCAATTGTTTTAATTTAGTTTGAATTTCTTTAAGTTTAAATAATTTTAGGACAAAAGAAGGTAATTATGTTAATTATCCTATTCACATTAATCTAAGTTCAAATACATTTTAGATTCCAATTATTTTGGGTTTGGGTTTGGGTTTGGTCTAGGTCTATCCAATTTTGTTTAATTAGATACTAGAAAGGTTTATTAGGTCACTAAGTGAAATGTCCTAAGTATCTAATTAGGAGATTCCTAATCTAGGATTAGGTATCTTAATTAGTAGTTTTGGAAGTAATGTTAACCTCATCCACAAATGTGGTCAATAATCATAAATAATTTTATAGAACAAAAATGGAAAATAATGATGAATGAATATGAAGACCTTCAATTATGCCCAATCAATTTAAAGAAAAATTTAAACCATTAGAAATGTTTATAGAAAGAAAAAATTATAAACCATCTATAATACATGACTAGAACTAAAGTTAAAACCATTACCAAATCATTTGCTACATGCTTACTTAGGAAAGAATCAACATTAGCGATAAATGTTTTAGCTGATTTAGAAGAAAATCAAGAAGATAAAGTAACTGAAATTCTTAAAGGACATTGCAGGTTGTGACAACACATAGAATTTAAGAATGTCTTATTTGGATGATAAAATGCATCATTAAAAAATAAACACATTATCCTGAAAGATAAAAATGTTATCCTATAATCAATTGATCTTTTAATAAAAGATTTTTAAAGCTAATAGGTCCTTAATATACATGGGAGTTTTCCCCTTACTACATAAGAAAGCAATACAAGGTTTATTTTAAATTAGGTTCATGGTTCCCTATGAGGGTATGCCTTTATAATTAATTACATCTTAGGAACGAAATATCTCTTCATAAGACTACTCTTGATTAAAAAAATAAACAATTATTTTTATAGATTTCAAAGATGGTTTTCAAAGGTTTCCAAATTTAGAAAAGATGGCATACTTCCCCAAGAAGGCAATCATCCTCAAAGGTCAGATGCCTCTTATGTGCATTGGGTGAAGCTCCCAATTGGCAGAGTTAAAGCAATATGTTAGCATGATTTACAAAAGCTAGTTGTTTCTAGTTGATTTTAAGTTATTGTTGGGGCTTTAATTAATATGAAGTTTCAAATTTCTTTATTTTTTATTTAAGTTATTTAGATTTATGTTGGGTAGAAAATTTAGTTTTTCTAAGAGCCTACCATCAAAGCATTCGTCATAGAAAGAAAAGAGTAGAAAGAAACCTAGAAAAATAAGTTCACTCTATTATGCACCCAAAGTAAATCAAGTCAATTTAAATTAAAGAATAGGCCATTGTGTTCGGTTACTGTTCTACACCTTGGGAGAAAGAGAAAAATGTGCAGCCAAGCTCTGCCTATATACAGCCTAGCCTAGAACTACAAGTCTAGATCTATGGGTCTTCCTCCAGGATTATCTCCTTCTTTAGGTACCTCAATTGGGCTTCACATGGGACCTCTACACCCATCTGCTGGTAGGGTCAGCTCGTATTATTCCTAGACCCCATAGATCCTAACTTAATTTTAAGCTCAAATTATATTCAAAATTCATAAACAAATTCATAAACCCTACAAAACAAATGTTAGGAAATGCAAATAGCACACCATCAGTTATATTTGCAAACATATGGACTTACCATTACTTGCTTACCAAGCCCACCTATCCTATTGGGCTATGCTTACGGACTTGGGCATACATACATAAAATCAATTTATTACGGTGGTCCCTTTTAGCACAACCCCCCCCCCCCCCCCCCCCCAATAAGAAGACATCATTAATTTTAGAACGAATGTCTTACCATCTAATCTAACGGGTAGATAACCCTAGACATCTAGTCTAAAATAGCACACTACAAAATAAGAAAAATATCACATCACATCATAGATCGACCTAACATATGTCTAAGGTCTGTGATCTAATAATTTAGTGTGTGAAAGAAATGAGTTTTTATGGCAAGACTTTGCTAGGCCTTTTTAAGTTCAAGTTTTAATTTTGGTTTCCAATAATTAATTTAATTTAATTTAATTTTGAGACTTTTTAATATTCATAATTTTGCTTCATAGGTATATTTCATTATTATATGAGAGATTCGAGATATCAAGACCTTCTTCAAACCAGTAGCCCTGTGACCTCAGTTGTCCAAACTATATACCATATACTAGTAATTATGAAAGTTTTTATTTTCATTCTTTTAGTCTTAAAATTGGTTTAATTTGCCATGAATGGTTCCAATCTAAGTGATTTAATTATTTATACTTTCATTTTCATTTTAGGTGCATTTTATGTTAAAATAAAATTAACATTTCAAGAATTAAGAATATATTAAGTTCCATTTTTGGTGGAACCCATTTTATTCAACATCTTAAGTCCTAATATAAAGAAATTTTCACCCTAAATTGAGGATTCATTCTAAGGGGTTTATTTAAGATTTTGACATCTTAATTAACTTCTTTTAGATTCCTTTAAATGATTTATTTTGAGTTGAGTTTAATTTAATGAATACTTTAATTTTGTTTTGAATTCTTCTTTTGAATTCTTCTTTTAATTTTCATCTTTTTGTTACATCTTGATTTAGTTTGTTTCTTTAAGGCATGTTTCTTCAATCATATTCAATTAAGGTTCCTTTATTATAATTTGATTTGACTTAGTTTTCACTTTAAGTCTAATTCATTAGTTATAGTTGAGTTTTATAATTTGATTTTGTTTAATTCATTTGATTAGATTCATTTCATTTATTTTATTTGTATTATTCATTTAAATTAGATTAATTAGGTTTATTAATTACATTAGTATTTATGTTATTGTAATTAACTTTGATTTAATTTTCATTTTGATTTCCTTACATAGTATGTTTAGTTTATTTAGATTAATTATATTATTCTTATTATGGCTTTTATTTTATATCTTTATTTTAATTTAATTCCTTATTCATTTAAGTTTGATTTTTGGTTAATTTTATTTGTTGGCTAATGTTTATTATATGTTTGTTTTATATTTATGTTTTGTTTAATCCATGTTCATTGTATATTTTCTTTATGTTTATGTTAGGTTTAGTAATTTAGATTAATGTTTTACATTTTATTTTAATTTCATAATGCATTGACTTATATTTTTTCAAATAAATATTTATTTAATTTTAATTGCATTCATATAATCATATCATCAGCATTACATTATGAAGTTTGGATTAGTTTTATTGCTTCAGCTTATCATTCCATTTATTGGTTTAGGTTAGTTATTTAAAACTTATGGGTTTAATTTTCTAAGTTTCAAATTATGTAAGTATAATTAACTTATTTTATTATATTTGTTAATGGTTTAGAATTATATGGTTCACTCAAGTTGAATGAGTTGAGAGGGTTTATATTTCCATGAAGGTCATATTTAGATCTTAAATTTATTGGATTTCCTAAATTGGTTATTTAGGTTTTGATCAAATTGCATATTCTTAATTGTTTCATTAGACTCTAACGCATAATTAGTTGAATTACCTAACTTCATATGCTTAGAAAATTTTTTTAAAGTGTTCTGATGTTAATTGAAAATTTCCAAGTTGATTTCATGTAAATTGACCTGAGGATTTAAAAATTCAATAACATCCACTCTAGGGGTCAGTTAGCCTTGAGATTTTTATGGCAAATGGGGTTATTATCCAATTTAATTTTCCTAAAATTTCATCTTGATCAGATGAACAATTTAGGTTTAAATAAAGTTTTAATAATTTTACTAAAAGTTAAATAAAGCCTAAATTATGTAAAAATTAATTAGGGATTTCAATTTCATCCATATAAGGTTTAAAGATATTTTTTTGGAAATTTGGTTGATTTATTATTATTTTTCTAAATTCAAGTTCATTATTTGGAATAATTAATTCAATTAATCATTAAATTAAGTGAATTTATATTTTATTGGGTTTTAGAGAGTTTTAATAGTTTGTTTAAGTTCATTGGGATTTTCTATAATGATTTAGGTTATTTTTATAATTTTTGATAATTTTCTTTAATTAATATTTATTTATTTTTTTCATTAAAATTTAGTTTTGGAATTAAAAATTCATCATCTTTAAATTTATTTTGAAATAAATCATCAAAAATTTATCTGAAGTGTATTTTAACCTTAATTTCAATTTACCAAAATTTTAAACCATTAGGATTAATGATTAGTTTTAATTTAGGTTTGATTATTTACATTTAATGCCAAATTAATTGAAAATTACCTAATAAAAATTGAGATTTTGGATTTAATTGATTCCTCTCACTGAGAGAAATCCAAAGAGCCCTTGTTTGGATTTTTTTGTCTTAATATTTGAATTATTATGATTTTTTGAAGTTTTTACAATTTTTGTAATTTTTAAATTCAAAAATTCCAAAATTTCAATCTTAACCACCACAGTGCCATGTGGTGCCACGCCATTCATCCACGTGGGATCCATGTGGATCCCACATTAAAATAGCGGTGGAACGTGATTTATCAAAGGTCAAATGGCTTTAATCAATTGATGATCTCATGTCAGAATTTGATAATATGGTTCTTCTAAATCTCAGTCGTCCATTCCTAATGAAAGGAACGGACGACAGATATATCACCTCTCTCGGTGACGGTAAAAATTGAGAACCGTCCACCAATTTGAGTTGATTTCTAGCGATCCAACCATTGAAATTGCTCGATTTTACTTCTAAACCCATAAATACCTCACATGGATCATATATATGGCTTGATCTCCCTTGAGATCAAGTTTCTTTCATAAAGGGCTAAAACCAAAATTAAAGGAGATCAGTTTTGGTGCGTACCTCACCGACGATGATCTCAGGTGAAAAGGTTAACTTGGTTAGCTTCAGAATAGTGCGACAAGCCTTTGAGAAGAAGAAATTGAGTTGTCTACCCTTAGATCAGTCTATGTACCAAAGCATGGATGAATTTTGATGAGCTTGGTCATTTTCAGGCTTGCCAGTGGCGTGGGGGTTGGGGAAAGGTTGCACTTAAGTTTGTTTCACTCGTGGAAGGTGATGGAATGCTCAAGTTGGCATAAGATGATCCATCTTTCCTTTTTCCATTAGAGTTTGAAAGCCTCTTTATGCATTTCTTTTCTCTCTTGGTAAGCAACGATGATTTCCACCCTTAGAGGCTAGCTCCAAGGGCGATCAGCTGCTTTACATCAGTTTAGAGGTGCTGAGATGGAAGAATAAGGAGAGGGAATGGATTGGGGGAGGAATCCTTGTATTCTTGCATCTCCTTCTTACCATGTCATATCTTTTTATTTTAGATTGAATTAATTATGCTGCTTAAGATTGTTTGATAATCACCCTTAACCCATCTTAGGATGGGTTTAGATGAGTTCCATGGCATTTGGTTCAAGCTTGGGTCAAAAGGTGCCAATTTTGAAAATTCTTTTGTGTAGGTTGACTTGGCTTTGTCCATTTGATTGATTAATATTAATTGATATTTTGATTAGATCAATTTTACCATTTAAGATGTAGTTAATTAAATATTTTAATGGGATTTGAAGATTATGATTTGCTTACCTCATGTTTAACCCATTATTGGCTTATGTAGGTTGGGTTGAATTGAATTGAGTAAAATGGTGTGCTTGGCTCAATTACAATGCATTTTCTTTTCAATTATGGTGATCCAAGCATTTAGGAATGGATAGGATCATTCAATTCCATTTACATAGGGTTTAGAACCCAATTTGTCCCATTTAGCCATAATGGGTTAGGTTTGGGTTCATTTAGGTCAAATGCCTATGTTGGATAAATTGAGCATAATGATTAGTTGATTTATATTTATTAATTATTCCTAAGTGATTTTATACAATTAATTTGAGTTAATTTTGGTTTGATTTGAATTTGAATCCAATAGGGTCTATTTAGGCCCATTTAGCTCAAATGACCTATTTATCCTAATTAAAGCCTTATTGGATTCATATTCGTTTAAATTCATGTTTAAACATGAATATATTATCATATAAAATATTTGGAATGATTTCATTTTGTCAAATTTTGATGGGTTGATCCTTGACTTGGTGGGACCCACATAAGTCAAACCCTTTTCCAAAAAGATTGACTATTATTTGACCTTGATTTGGATTTTGTTTCATTTATGTTCATATTATGATTTCATGCTTTTCATTTAACTTGATTTGGATTTATTTTGATTTAATTTGAACTTTTTGGGTTATTGTGATTTTTAGCTTAAATAGAGTAATTAGCTTTAATTTCCTAAATTAAACCTTAACCTAAGCTTAATTAAATTTAGATTTCAAGTGGTGTATGTTTTCATTTAGAGTTTATTTTTTTGTTTAAGGTTTGGATTGAGTTCACTTAAGCCCTTTAAGTTAAACTAAACCCCAAAAAAGATGCACTAGGTTAGTAGGTGTAGTATCCTTAGTGCCTAGTTAGGTGATTCTTAATTTAGGAATAAGTATCCTAAGTAGTGATTTCAAAAATGATGTTAAGCTCATCTAAAAATGAGATCAACAAACATGTAAAAGTATTTGGATGGATAATAGCATATATTAAAAGAATTAGTCCTTCAATGTGTGTGCATAAAAATCTAATGAAAGAAAATAGTAAACTATTCATAGATAGCTGAAGGAGATTAAATCCTATCATGAAAGTAGTAGTAAAAAAATAAATCTTAAAGTGATTGGATGTAGGAAGTTTATATCCTATATTTGTTAGAACATGTCTAAGTTCAATCCATTGTGTGCTTAAGAAAGGAGGAATGATGATTGTTACTAATGTAAATAATAAAATCATTCCCATTAGAACAGTCACAAGTTGAAGGATTTGTATTGATTATAAGAAGTTAAACAAAGAAACTAGAAGAGTTCATTTTCCTTTTCCTTTCATTAATTAAATGTTAGATGAGTTAGTAGGCCATTCGTTAGATGTGTATTCTAGATATAACCAAATTGGCATAACACTTGAGGATCAATAGAAAATAACATTCACTTGTCCTTATGACATTTTTGTTTTTAAAAGAATGCCCTTTTACTTATGTAACACACCTATAACTTTATAATTTTGTATGATGGCTATATTTTTTTATTTAACTGAAAATTGCATTAAAATATTTATGGATGATTTTTCAATTTTTGGCCTGACATTTGAACATTGCTTAGAAAACCTATAAATAATTCTTAAGAGATATGAAGAGAAAAAATTAGTAGTTAATTGAGAAAAATGGAATTTTATGGTTAGAGAAGGAATAATCATTAAAAAGGAATAGAAGTGGATAAAGCAAATGTGCAATTTATATTCACCACCAACTAATGTTAAAGGAGTTAGAAGTTTTCTAGAACATTCTAGATTTTATAGGAGATTTATCAAAACTTTTCAGAAATATCAAAACCATTGTGCAACTTATTAGAGAAAGATGCACTCTTTGTTTTAACAAAGGAATTTCAAGTAGCTTTTGATCCATTTAAATTCAAATTAAGTTCAACTCTGATTATTATAACATTTGATTGGAAATTACCATTTGAAATGATGTGTGATGCAAGTAATTTTCCAATAAGGGTAGTCTTAGGACAAAGAAAAGATAAAATTTTTCCTGTGATATACTATGCTAGAAAAACTCTAATGAAAATCAATTAAACTATTCAACAACTTAAGAAGAATTACTAGTTCTTATCTTTGCCTTTAATTAATTTAGATTATAAGTAGATGGAACAAAATTTAAGTATATACTGATCATGCAAAATTTAAATATCTATTAGTAATGATAAGCAAAATCTAGATTAATTAGATGGATCTTAATGTTGCAAGAGTTTGATCTATAAATAAAGATAAAATGGTTCTGAAAATCAACTAACTGATCACTTATATAGATTAATAGCTGATGAAGAATTTAAAGTTAGTGGATATATTAAGCAAGAATTCGTAGATGAATAATTACTTTCGTTTATGCATGAAGTTATTTTATGGTATATAAATATTATAAATTATATAGTAACTGAAATCATTCCTTATGAAATCAATTATAATCAAAAGTGATAATTTTTACATGACATAAACTTAAATTTTTGGGATGAACCTTATGTCTATAAGAAGTGTCCAGAGATTCTAAGAAGATTCATACATGATAATGAAATTTTAAAAATTATAAGATCATGTCACGATTCAATATGAATGACATTTTGAAAGCAATAAAATAATTGCTAAAATATTACAAAGTAGATTTCATTGGTAACTTTATCTAGAGATGTACATGAATTTGTTAAAAAATTTGATAAATTCCAAAGAGTTGAAAATATCTCTAAGCATCAAGAAATGCCCTTAAATTATATTTTATAGGTAGAAATCTTTGATGAGGGGAATATATTTTATGGGACAATTTGTTTCTTCATATTGAAATAAATATATCTTAGTGGGTATTTATTATGGTTCCAAATGGATAGAAGTAGTAGCAACAATAAAAAATAATTCTAAGGTAACTATAAAATTTTTAAACAAAAATATTTTTACAAAATTTAAAACACAGAATCATTATTAGTGATGAAAGTATTCATTTCTGTAATAAATATGCAAAATATTTTTAAAGAAAATATGGAGTACAATATAGAGTAACTACTACCTATCATCCCTAAACTAGTAGCCAAGTTGAAATTTCAAATAGGGAGATAAAGAGAATTTTAGAAAATACTATAAGGCCTACTAGAATAGATTGATTACTATAATTAGATGATGCATTATGGGCTTACAGGACTGCATACAAAACTCTTATTGGGATGTCTCTTTATAGATTAGTATTTAGAAAGGCTTGTCACTTACCATTAGAGTTAGAGCACAAAGCTTTTGGGCAATTAAGAAATTCAATTTTGATATGAAAACAAGTGTTGAAAAGCAACTCATAAATCTTAATGAGTTGGAAGAAATAAGATTGGGCCCATATGAAAATTTGAGGGTATATAAAAAATGGCACTAAAGAAAGATCATTAAGAAATAGTTTATGCCTCGACAATAATTATTATTATTTAGTTCAAAATAAAAATTATTTTAAGGAAAACTAAAATCAAGATGGTCGTGACCTTAGTTATTAAAGTTTATGCACATAGTGCTGTAGATATTAATGACCTAAAGATGAATGAAATTTTTAAGGTGAATGTTCAATGAATTAAGACATATTATGGAAGAAATTGGACTCAATTTCAAGAATCCATTAATTTAATTGAAGACCTTAAAAATTAGAAAACCAACATCATGCTGAGGACATCAACATAAGCGCTTATTGAGAGGCAACCTAATATACATGTTTGATATTTATTAGTAGTAAATTTAGTGTTTGTTGAAAAGGATTAGAAGTTGTAGATCCATTAGACAAAGATTGAATTATTGCAAAGTTTAAGAATTGGATTAAGAGCAAAGCTCTTTCCCTTCTTTTGAGTTTCTAGAATGGTCTACACAATCAAGCCTACAAATGTTCCCTTATTCTAAATGAAAAAATGTATAAAAATATTATATATAGGCCCAATGCTTAAGCATTGCATAAGTAGCATCACAATATTATTGTAGTATAGTAAAAAAAGGAAAAAAAATGAAGAAAAGTAGGTTGACTGGTTGACCAGTGCCTAGGTTCTGTTAAAGTTGTAGTGCTAGTTAAAAAGATAGTTCAAAAGATTGGCAGTTGGACATACTCATTTAACATAAAAGACAAAAAATCTAGTAGCATCGTAGCACTATACCTAGCACCTAGGCACTACATAAATGCCTGAAAATTCTTTTGAATAATGTTTGTTACATAATAATGATCATAAATGTACCTTTTGATGAAAATAAGAATTGCCTTGACCAATTGACTAGCGCCTAAGCACTGCATACAGAGTGTTGTGGTGTTATAACTCACATACTAAAACAGAAAGGCTAGCACCTAGTCACTGCTGTAACACTAGATCTTTTCTATAAGTAGGACCAATAGGCAACCAAACCTTTCATTCGTAGAATTATTCTTTAGATCCTCTTGCACTTTTTTTTAGCATTTCCCCACTCTCTAAAATCAAAATGCTAGTCAAGTACATTAAAAAGAATAAGAAGAGAGCGACCACGAATGACTCCAATCGCTTTATTGGTGTTGAGGCAGAAGAGAGATACTATCTTACTCTCATCCACAAACATCTTATTTTTGAGAGGGGAATCTATAATCTTGATGGGAGTGTGGAAAGAATTATCAACAAGAGAGATTGAGAAAAATTTTCCTTTGATAATAAAGCATGCATCATTTCTGTGGTATGGTAGTTCTTCACCAATGCGAAGGAGCATCAGAACAATAAAATTTTTATGAGAAAAAATGAGTAAGTTTTAATAGTATTTTCATTAATGCATATTGTAAATTATAATATTATGCATTCTATGAATATCTTTCCTATTATAGTAGTCATCTGGATTTTGATAAAATTCTTAAATTCATCTCTATTAAAAATGCTAATGTTCAATAGAAATATTAGGAGGAAAAGATTATCAATTTTTTTGTCACCAGCATGACCACCAAGGCTAAAGCTTAACATCAGGTTATTTCTGCCAAGTTGATGTCCGCTGGTAATATCAGTGACGTAATTAGGGATAGGGTCATTTTGAATAATAGGGTAGGTTTTTCTATAAATATATAGAAGATAATTTGTAGTTTAATATATAATATAATTAAGGATAGTAGAATAGTGATTTTTCATCACCCCTCTCTTATTTATGATTTATGTCTTTTGGCTGATGCGGCTAGGGAGCCGGATGAGGAGGTTCTTATATAAAGAGTTCCCCTCATTAAAAGGATAATTGACGAATTTAGATAAAAATTGGAAGTAGGAGAAAACTTACGCACTCCACAATTCATATCTCGATCCTTCAAATCAATAAATGAGCAAATTCAAGAAATTGTAGGAGCAGGCTTTGATATAAGAAAAAGGGTTAGCGAAAATAGTTGGCGGCAACATAAATTACAAAGAAAATTTAAACATCATAGCAGTAGTTTTCTTATATGGTTTAGTATAACTTAGTGCTTGTTTGCCTATTTGAAAATTGTAATTTTATTGTTGGCCCAAACTAAATTCCCTATCCAGTAGCAACATAATACGAACCTTATGTTAGCACTTAGCCAGAGCTAAAAGAAGAAGATGAAGAAGAAGAAGATAAGGAGCAGGAAGAAGATTACAAGAAAAATTATTATTTTTATGTAATTTTTTTGTGTATTTTTATGTTTATTTTTTGTTGTAGTTTTTAATTTTGTGCATTTATATTTGTACTTATTCAGGTAAAAATTCAATGTTAAATGTTCATTTCCCACAGGTGTTGTATTTATATATGATGTTTACATAATGTTAGTTAGTAACACCAAACTTTAATTATTATACTTTTCGAGACTGATATATTTGCAATTTAAAACTGGAGGTTAGTTTGAAATATATTAGAAACTTATTGGAAGCTAAAATTAATTACATAAAATTTCAATTGAAAAATAGTAATTTATATTTAAGGTTTTATTTAATCATTAAATTACTTTCAAACTAATAATAATCAAATATTTTAAAAAAATTAGTAATTTTTGCTAAGTTAAAAGTATTTTATTAAGCACACACATGACATATAGAGATTTTTAATGAATTGTTATTAAATAAATAAATAATTTCTAATAAAAAATAACACAATTTAAATTATTATTAATTATAACTTATGAACATTGTTGAGTAAATAAAATCATAATGAATTGAGTCAAGATTATAGCATATTTTTCATGGGTTACAAAGAAAATATGGTGTACTTCTAAATAAATATATATACCATAAAAAAGAGAAAAGAAGAGTAATTAGAAGGTGTCACTTGAGTGTGAGTATCATGATTGAACTTTAAAAATATTGCAATCTAAACTAACTTATTGAAATTATTAAACAACAATTATTATAATTTCAATTGAGAATGTAAAAGTATGCTTATTTATTTGGTTAACTATTTATTAAAAGTTAATTCATTCATCTTCATTTGAATTATCTATGATAATATGCACTATGAAAAATTAACTTAAGAAAATATTAGTAAATAATTAAAATTTGTGATATTATAATTTGGAATGATGAAATGAAAGAATAAATATTAAAATGTAAGCTATATTTTTTGATAAAAAATTTTATTTAATTTCATTATACTTCAAAAAATTTATATTATCAACTAACTCAAAACAACATTATATGGACAAATGTATTAAATTACTTGAGAATAAATAATAGTTCAAGTTTTGGGGTATTTGATAAATGTTAAAATTATAAAAATATCATGTAATTACAATGTATTTATCATGTTTTTATATGTTGAAATGTATTTGTTTTAAGCATATTTTTTTTATAATTGGAAAATTATCAAAAAAAAAAGAAGAAATTTAGGCCTAGTACCATAGCGTTGAATATGGCCTAAATTGGGGTAATTTTACAACAAAGCTAGCATTGTGGTGCTAGATCAAACTCATTTTGGGAAAACTTTATAGTAAGCTTAGCGCCACGACACTACACTAGAGGAAAAATATGAAGTAGAGGCATCAAGCATAATGCCACAACATTGGATCAGCAGTGCAATGGTAGCACTTTTAGTGCCACAGTGCTAAATCAATTGCATCATAGTGCTATGGCTATATAAAATAGATTCATAATAGTTCAATGATGGTTTTGAGCAGTTTTCATTGCAGTTTTGGCAATAGAGTCAAGAAAACTGACCAGGGCTCTTTCGAGGCTATATATAAGGGACATTTCTAAGGGGATGAAGCCTTTTTTTTTTCCTTTTTTCAGATTTCTTGATAAGAGGGTCATGTGTGTGATTTATTTTGTGAAGCACTTGTTGAGTGACACTCCAAGTGATGTGAGATTGTTTGTGTGAAAGAGTATTTTTATTAAGCAAGAGGTGGATAAAGAGATCAACAATTAAGAAGTTTCAAGGGGGCATGCTAGATATTTCATGAGAAATCAGTAGAGGATCGCGAAAGGTCAACTAAGAAGACTTATTCGGTGTGCTCATTCCTTTCTTCTCTGGTTATCATACATCTTCTTTTAAAATGTTAAATGGGATTTTCTTTTTCTTCTTTACTATGAAGCACTAATCTATAAAGTGTTCTAAATTTATATGAACTTTATGGATGTTTGTATTATATTAGACTAAATTTTCTTAATTATATAAGAAAATTATTCACACTTGTAATAAATATGGCTTTTTTATTTTCTTCATGCTTCATTTACTTGTGATTTGGCCAATTGTAAAGTTAAAATCAAGTGTGATCTAAAGATATAAATGGAGTCCTCAAAGAATAATTAGGAAAAAAAAGGGAAAATAAATGTACTAAATAATTATTAATTTGCTAGATAGTCTAGAAGTGTTAATAGCTATTAAACATATGAATATTTTTAGAATTCACTATCATTTAAAAGGAAATATAGGTAATACAACTAATCAAAATTTACTTGGCATTACAGAGAGAATTAGGTAAAGGGATTGATTTGGTTATACTTGTCTAGATATAGAGGGTATAATATTTTTGCTCTTGGTTTACATTATAAGCTTAAAAATAATTCCACTACTTAGTTTAATATAATAGATAATCTAAAAATTTCATAAATTTAGAGTACTACTTTTAAAATTAAGAAAAATAGCTATATTTTTATATAAAAACATAAAAAATATAAAAAATTAGTCTTTTTAATATCTTGGAAAATGGTAGATAGACATTTTAATTAAGTAATTCATATTTTGTTGGATGAAAATCAAGTATTAAATTTTTAGTACTTAACTTAATATAAAAATCAATTTAAAAATTTACTCTAATTTTCATAAGAATGATAGCCTACTGATTCTATATTACTTTATTCAACATGAGTACTTGTGTAAAGGGTAAAATAAACCAATCACTTATCTATTTCTCTTTTATTACAATGATGTAGTGTTGTCATCTATGGTGCTTATTTGTTTGTCCTCAAAACTTGAGTTTTACTTTTCTTACTACTCCAAATGAGAATTTTCTATCAAAAATGCTAAAAACATTAAACATAATCAACAACTTAAATTAATTAGATATAATTATACAATTTTAAATACATAAAATTCAATGAGTTTTTATGCTTATCAAATAAATTTAATTTATTACTTGTGCCCAAAAATCTAATGCATTCTTATAAACCCTTTAAGTAATTTGATAGCAAAACTTTTAGGATTGAAAATTATTTAATATAATTTTAATCCAATCATAGTTTTGTATTATTATTATTAAATATAAAAATTAACCAAGCTATGACAAACTAAATTCTTATTTAAACTATTATTTTTTGAGTAAGTCATTTTTATTCTTAATTATAACAAGTTTTAGCCAATTGATAGCTAAAAAATGTTAACACATTATTTTTAGAATCAAAGTATAAATTTATCTTAAACTCAACACATTCAATTACTTTAGTAAATTTATTGATTTGAATCAATTAGAGGAGAATTTTAGTTATTATTATTGTATAATAATTAGTCTTAAGTATTCTCTTCTCTCTTCTTTATTTTTCTCTTCTCTTCTTTTTTTTCTTTTTCATTTTTATTTAAGAAGATCACTTTATTAATGTCATTGATTTTCCCTTTAGAAGCCTTATGTGTGTAGATGTAGGAGCATCAATCTGTAGTGGTTTACCAAATAAAGGCATTAGGGTAAAAAAAACTCTTTGATTGAAAGAAAGAAAAAATTTAGATGCCAAAGAGACAAGACTAGAGTTTTGGGGAACTCATTGAATAAATTAGTGTCATGAGACCACTTGTATAATCTCATGTAGAAGCCAACAATCTTAATTCTTTGACATAAAAATATAGTTGTGTAATCTTCAATCCTATCAAACTTTAGACAAATGTTCTTGGTGTTTAACAATGAGATAAAGAATAGATTACTAGAGTAATGAGTTAACATGAATTGTTTGATAGGATCTTAAGGAGGCCTGATACTAAAAAATTAACCAATAAGATAAAGGTAATAAAAAGAAATTGATTAGATAAAACACTATTAGTGAAAACCAATGCAGGCAAATTCTCCTAAGAAGATAGTAGAAAAGGCTAACCATTAGCTTGAAAAAAGAGGAGCAACTAGGTACTTTACCAACTAGAGAAGATGTAGACAATGAAGCCACACCAATCAATAATGTAAGACTTAATTAGAGGAGAAGTTAGAAAACATGAAGAACCAAGTGTACATTTACCTTCAAAATATGTAAGGCTTAATGATGTTTTACTACCTAAAGAGCTTCTAGTGTTCCTAAGAAATTAAGGGAGCAGTAACTAAGGCACAAAGAAGGCCACAACAAACTGATGAAGATATTAAAAAGATTGTTGCAACTGAATTAGTGGAGGATATGGATCTAGTGTTGATGCTTGTGTGAGAGCGACTTGAGTGAAGGGAGTGATGGTTAGAGCTCGAGATTAGTATCTTTTCAATCTACTTAATATGGAAAAGATAAATATGGATAAATATAACCATTTATATATAATATATGCACCTTAATCATTTATGTCTCATATGCTTGCAAGGAATTATTATATTAGAATATATATATATATATATATATATATATATATATATATATATAATTTAAATTAAGCTTATATAAGGATAAAAAAATGTTTATATAAGGGCATTATTTATCAATAGAAATCTTCTTCAAAATTTCAATTTTTTAGGACATAATATATGGTAAGCAAGCATTGATATTTTTAATAATTTAAGAACCTAAAAAAAGATATATTTTTCTATGTAAATATAATTATAATAAAACTACATGTTTGTCTATTAATGCATCTTATAATCAAACAAAAAGAAAAAAAATGCAATCCAAATTACTCTTTAACCTAAAGATGACTATGAGTGTGCCTATCCCAACATCAAGTCTACTACAATTCAGTATAGATGGTGTTGGTTTTTAAAAATGTAGTAGGATATCATGCAGATCTTAAGGGGTCCTTATTTAGATGATCGAGTATGACTGTTGACCTCAATTTTGGGAGTGAGGTTGGCTACCACCTTTTTAGACCTTGGATTCATCTAGGTACAAACACATCCCTAGTGCTAAGACACTCTTAGTAATTAGGAGAACACTAACCTAAAGCTTAAATACTCATATGGTTTAAACCTAATACTAGACTTCAGCTTAAGATAGATAAAACACCACCTACCCTAAACTCAATTAAACTCTATATCAAACCAATCACTTAAACCTAAACCAAATGATTATAATAGAAACTTCAACCAACATCAACCTACCCTATGTTCAATGTGATCCATCATGGTTTAATTCAGTTAAGTAACCAAGTTGACATAGCTTAGCCCATTTAGATTCAAGAGTGCCAAAACCCAATTCTACTTGATTCAAGCCAAATTGATTTCATATGAACCTCAAGATTGTTCCAAACATCCAATTAAAATTTCAATTCATTCCAGCCCATCCAATCAGGCCAATTAGTTCAATTAACCCATTTGACTTAAAGGGTTAAAATGAGTCAAAATTTAATTTTACTTAAATTGATCACAATCAAGCCATTAATCAACTCTAAATTCATCATTGAACACCTCTCAACATCTAATTAACATCAATTTGACCCAATCAACCTAATTGGTTCACTTAGTTCAACTTGACCTAAAAGACCAATTGGGTTCAAAAATCAATTCATTTCAAATTGAACCAAATCAATCAATCGAATTTCTCTAAAATGATTGTTGATCATCATTGATCACCCAATTGCAATCAATTAAGCCTAGTTGAGTCACTTGACCACTTAACCCAAGTTGACCTAATTTAACCTAAAGGGCCATTTTGGGCCAAACCTTATTCCAATAAAAATTGGCTGCATCCAATGCCTTCAATCAATCATAAATTTATTATTGAACACACTTCAACCACCAATCGAAGCTAATTTGATCAAACCAACCCAATTGACCCATTTAGCCAAAATTGACCTAAGGGATCAAGTTGAACCAAATCTTATTCTAACCTGAATCAATTCAAGCCAACACCTATAGCCATTCTCAAATGATCAATCAAACATAAATCAACCCTTCATTCAATCCAATTTGACTAATTTGGTCAACTTGATCAATTTAGGCTAAATGAACCCATTTGAACCAAATCTAAATCCACTTCAAATTGAGTCAAACCAATTACACCAATGCATTCCAAATGATCAATTGAACATAACCCAAGTGCTCTCTTTATCTAATTTGTCCAATTGGTCAACCTAAACCATTTGAACACAAATTGACCTATATGGGTCAAATTGGGCTAAACCCAACCAAACCAAGTTCAAATTGAATCAAACTTGGCAAGACTTACCATTAGGTCCTCATTGACCTACCCAAGTGGACCCAACCAAAGGTGAACTCAGGTTAACCCAAACCAAGTGAACCAAGGGTTCTAAAGAGGACAAAAGCACAAAATAAGATGGTCCAACCCCTCCCTTTGCCTTAGGCAGCCACGTTGGCATGCCTTGAGCTCTCCCACACTGACTAGACTTGACCCAAAGTTTTTGGGTTCAACCATTGACCAAGGTGAGGTCCTTCTCACCTTGGCTGACCCTTGGTTTAACCCAAGGGACTTGTCCCTATCACCACTAGCCACCAATCTTTCATATCCTCTAGGGAACCTCCACCTCATCAAGCTTATGCCATTTTTGAGTGCCATTTATACAACATGAAACAACCTCTTTGTTTGGTTCACATGGGTAGGTGGGTTCACACCTCCTCTCCAATTCAAACTCATCATAGACCTTCTTTAGAGAGCCCCGAGCAATCCCAAAGCCTTCTTAGAGTTTCTCGTGCCCTCAATCGCCAAAAATGATCAATGTTTCTCTCAATCTGAGTCCTCAGTCCATCCAACTCTACTAAAACTAAATCAAACATCCCACACCATCCCCTAGCTCCAGCAAACTAAAATGAATCAATTCTCAATTGATTTGACCACCAGAAGATCAAGTTCAATAAACTCTGATGAGCTTCACAGTGGTGTTTGGTCTAGAGGATGATTGATGAGGAAGAAATTTATGAGCTTCTCAAGAGGGTTTAGCCTCTTCAAGGTGAAGCTACCTTAGTCAACAGATCATTAGTATTGAGCTATAGTAAGATAATTTTTGATCAACCATATAAAATCATAGGATTGTTGATCTTTTGTGAAATAAATTTGTATTATGCGCAAATCCCTTCATAGGATCTCCCTAGAACTCTCCCATGATCATTTTGGAGTTGAATTTGCTATCGAACAGGCTTCGGTGAGCTCAGATTGAATGGAAAGGATAACAGTGTCTGTCTTTTGTAGTGGGTTAAGGGAAGATCATTGACCATCTGTTCCATATGATTAGAATGGATGACCATGATTAATCACATTAGAATTTCCTAATTTTCTCTTTATAATTATAGAATTTATTTCCACCATTCAATCTATGATTAGACGACTAAGATGAAAGCTCATTCACCACCACTGAGTTAGCAACTGTATCGAATGATTTAAGTGACCAATCTCATGGTGCCACATGGAAAGCACTATCACATTAGCCATTGAGTGATCCTGTCTATTTAAATGGATTAGTTAGGGTTAAAATGTGAATTAATTAATCAGAACTTCAGAAATTCATAATAAATTATAAAAAAATTAGAAAATACAAATAAAACTATTTTGTAAAGCTTAAATAAAGGAGATTTATGTAAAAATAAAATCATAAAATTTTATTCAAAGAATAGTGACTAATTAGTGTTTGATATTTTACCTAGTAATCTTAATTTGTCCTAATTACTTAGCTAGGTAACTTGATGTTTTGTGTGATTTATCCTTGGGATGACATGTCTCCCATAATTTTCTTAGGTTAATTATTCAAGTGGAGTAGGAGAATCAATTTTTTTTCAAATCCCAATTGGTCATTTTATGCTTATAATAATTATAAAAATTAAGAAAATTATAAAATTAATTAGAGATGTTTAATTAATAATTAAAATAATAAGAATGGTCAGAAAAAAATGGTTAGAGCTTAATTGATCTAAGAATTAGAAAAATTACATTACTTATTTTAATTAATCAAATTTTCTATCCAACACTCTTTATGTGCTTAGCTGACATAAAGATTCCCTAATGAAATCAAGACTCCCCATTGGTGTGGAGGATTTTAAGAGTAATTAATTAATTTATTTGATCTTTCTTAATTTAGTTAATTATTAATTATGAGCCTAATTACATTAGAATCTTTAGGGCATTGCTAAACTTTTCATTATGGTTTGAAAGGTCATAATTACGAATTAATCAAATTAAGAGGCTCTTTAGGAATTTAAATGGTTAAGTAATTAATTGAAAGTTAATTAAGCTATAAAAATTATCTAAGTTTTCTTTAAACCAATTAATGAACAAAGATGGGTAAGTGTATCCTAAATCATTTAATATCCCTTTAGGTCTAGGTAATTCAAACTCTTAATTCTAAAATTAATGAATTTGATAAAGTTCAGAGCATTCATGTGGATATATTTGTCCTTAAGATTTAATGAATCCAAGTATGATATTTGGTGAAGCTTTATTTATTTTTCTTAGTTTATTTATAAAGTTACATATCCCATGTGTACATGCATTCATATTTTTGAAATAAAAAATCATGTAAATGAAATTATTCCAATTGCATGCATTTGAAAGAAATAGTGTGGCTATTATCATTAATGAATCTTAAATTATTTTCTCTAAATAAAAATCATATAAGAAAATTATGTTAATTGGATGCATTTGAAGTAAATAGTGTGGTTATTATATCAAGTAAATTTCAAGTTTTTTTCCCTAAAATAATCAAAAGATAATCAATCCTTTGTATACAAATGAATTGAAGTGTTGATCTTAATTCCATACATGTAGAAATCTTAAGTTAAAAAGGTATATAATTTGGACATCCCGGGAACACGAGATTTTAAGAAGTCCCAAGAGGGTCTCTGATTACCTCACTTTCCTGGTTCAACAATGGCACATACCTTGAGATTTGAAATAAATTATGTGATCAAAATAAATTAGCTTCATTAATTAAATTCAAGAGAAAATTTTCAAGTTCATTCTTTATGTTTATGTGTGTGTACATGTATGTATGAGTTAGCAAGTGTATAGTCTGGACATCCCCGAAACACGAGACTTTAAGTAATCCCAAGGGGGTCAATATTCAATGTATATATATGTGCACATATGTTGATATAAAGAAAAAAACCATGTAAATAAAAGATATTATCTTCTTTCAAAATCAAATACGTGTATCATGTGATCCCAACATACACTAACTAATTAAAAATCAAATGATATCTTTTCAAGAATGCATTAAGCATAATATAAATAGATATAACTTATACATATGTTAAAAGCAATGGTGCTTTCTAACCAAATTCATCTTAGGTTTAGTAATCTTATGTTGACTTGTGCTATTCAAAATGAATTCTCTAAGTTGAGTGCAAACATAAGTACATAAGAAAAACAAATTAGAAGTCATAAGATTTACTTTTTAGATCCAACCTAAGGGTAGAGATGAAAGGAATCTCACTCTTTCTTTCTTATCTTTATAATACTAAATCCCAAACGAATGAAAGATAAAATTTGCTTCTAAAATTTATCCCATAAAAATAATCATGTAAAGTATAACCACCAATAATAAAGAATTCAAAAGATCCAACATTAGAAGAACTCATAAATTTAAAGGCCACTAAAGGCACACTACACTAAGCCTCACATACACTCTAGAATATTAGGTCACAAACCTTAGTCTTAAGTTAGGATGATGTTTATTATGGTGATGTTATATTTTATTTTATGATGTATTATTATAGATTATATGTTAGGAATGCTTGTGAGTAGATTGGATGTTAGGACAATATTAAACAAATGATATTTTCTACAAGGGATTGTGCTTAAGGATCATTGTAATAATAATAAAAATATAAATACTTCTTGCTTGCAGGTGTTATTAAGTCTCTAAGCATAATTCATTAGGAAAGGTGTGTTTGGCTACCCAAGGTAGGGTGCTAAGTCTGAATGTGTGAAATAAAAACTTCTTGGTTTACATGTATGTTGCACTAACTTCTATTTTGTAAGTGTAGATTGATTTTTCATTTACAAAAATATAATTTTTGTAATAGGAATAGGATTAGTGCTATGGATAAGTAGTGGCTAGAAGGCATAGACCTAGGAGGCACTATAAAGCATGGAGTGTTCCAATCTAAGGAGAGGAGGTGAAGATGATGAATTGAAGACCCCCATAGCTTTCTTTTATTTATAATTTAAGTGTAATCTGTGCTACATTAGGGTAGAGCTCGATTGCCTAATTTCTATTTATTTTTTGGAGTGTATGGTGGTACCCGACAGCACTGGCCTTCTATTCTTCTAGGTGATTTATGTTTGATTATTATGTTTATATTGATTATGCAATAGAAATGGCATGCTTTTTTTAGATTTCTTAAAGTGTGTATATTTGATGTGTGGCTTAGATGCAGCAGACTCTTTAAGAAAAATTTAATTTTCTACCCTAACTTAATAACTTTAATTAAACTTTAAACAATTCATAACCTCACCATAAAGACTAAACTTTTTAATCAAGAATTAAAAGATTTAGTTTCACCTTTGTTGTATTGCTATATATTATAAAAACATGCATGCATATTATTTCACTCTTTTAAATAGGGTGTCTCTACTCTTACATGATAAGGGACAAGCTTGACTTGTAAGAGCAGACTTTTGTTATGGAGAACACCTCTTCTCTCTAATTTAACCCATAATCTATTTTCATCATTCATTTAAGAAAAGCCTTAGTCTAAATTTGATGAGTCAAATAAAAATGAAATAAAAAACATAAATTTTATCGTATTAGTTTAAGTTTCATACCAATCATGATCTAATCTCTTAGGGAGTGAGTTTAAGGCTTTAGATCCTTTCCTAAATTAATAACAACCCAATTAAGTTACATTTACATATGATCGACCATATGGTTTTAAATCATAAGAGGTGTTACTTGGCAGCCACTCCAGGCGGTTGGAAGTCCAGGAGAGTCTGGATCAGATCGCTCTCTCTAATGAAAGTGAACCAATATATCCCATTTTCTCTAAGTGGAATTAGGTTGAGCTCTTAGCTTATGTTAAAGCACATTAGATATATGTTTGAATCTGCTTGTTTCTACATTACTACGAGCATAAGTCCTCACCTCAGGAATTTTCACAATCTTATGTTATTGTACTCTAAGTTATAGCATTCTAATGAAAATTTTAACTCAAAATAAATTTAGTTTTATTTTGTCAATAATATAAAGTCTCACTATAAGGTAGGTTGGAGTACTCACTAGGCCTTCTAATATCTTGAGTGCCTCCTAATTATTCTCCCTTAGAATAAAAAAAGAAGTCTTCCCATTTATGAACCTTCCCAATTGATTGCTAAAGATTACCAATCCTTTGCTAGCAAATTTTGAAATCTTTGGAGACATGAATTAACTACTTTATGCAAGAGTGTTCTCCTGAAATGCCCATTTCCTAGGATGTAATTAATTATGGAAGCTTACTTCCATAAAAAATTAAAGAACCTGGTTTAAAATAAACCACACATTACTTATCCATATAAAGTGGGGGAAATATCTCTAGTATATATGTAGACTCATCTGCCATAGGAGTCCTTATTAGGTAATTGAGTCCATTGTATGGTGATGTTTTTCTATCCTTCGAGATTGAACAACATCCTTTAATGTTGTACTTGATCATTTTAATACATACACCCTAAGATTTGAATGGTGTCCTTACAACTCCAAATTAAAAATACCATAGATTTTTTGGAGACTTTGCTAGGGGATCGTTACCCATCATTAGGGTAGACCTTATCAACTCTACCAATTTTCTTATAGAGCATCAGGTCTACAATTTATATTTATGAATTTAAATTTGATACCTTTTAACATCAATATTTTTTTAGAGATCTTATGAAAGTGAGAAAATTATAATAACATTATCGTGTTTTGTTAGCCTGGACTCAATCATAAGACCCAACCTAAATAAACAGTAGTATCCCTATTTTAAATTTATAGGCATTCATAATTATTTTCAATTCAAAAATTATAATATTAGGAGAATAATACCTCGTTGTTAGAATATTAGCACCATTGGCCCTAAGAGGCAAGTATTGTGGCACCATAGGATAATGGCTTAGGATTTTTTATAACTTGAGAAGGTTTCACTATAGTGCTAGATATGCAGGGTTGTGGCATTATAAGATAGAGATTTTTGACTTATTACCTCAGAAGGTAGCACTGTAGTGCCTTTTAGGTAGCGCTATGATGCTATATATTATAAACATTTTGTTATCTAACCCAAGAGTGTGGTGCTGTGGCACTCGATGGTTAGTGTTACAGTGCTCGATGGTTAGTGTTACAGTGCTCGATGGTCAATGTTGTGGTGCTCTAATATAGTGACATTTTAGTTTATCACCTGAGAGGATAGCACTTTAATGCCTATTTGGTAGCACTCTAGCGCTATAAGTTAGAAAACTCTAGGTCCTAACTAGAGAGGTTAGCATTGTGGTGGCTAATAGGCGGTACCTTGCACTGAGTGAATAGGTGTTAGACTTTAGATTTAGAAAAGTTAGTGTTTTAAATGCTAGAAATAAGGTTATGAAATTAATGCAGTGCTTTATAGACAATGCTGCAATGCTATAACTGAATTTTTCAACCTTACAAAACTTGAGAGGGCAGTGCTTAGGCATTGAAGATGTGGCATTGTGGTGCCATGATGCAGAACACCATATGTTTAAATTCTCGAGAGCTTTGCACTATGGCATTATCTCCCATCGTCGATGTTCTATGAGTTGGGAACCCCAAATTTGGCTACTTTTCTTGGGAGAATTTAATGATTTTTTAAGATATTTTGATAGCATAATGGCTTATCAATGCTAGATTCTTTAATATTTTTGTGTAAAATCACTTTTCTCCCTTATTTTGGATCCAAGATCGATTGAGGGAGTGTATTTTTCTCATACTGAAACCAAGCTCGATGGCAAAGATCATCAGATTTCAATATTTTTTGAATTTTAGGTTTTTGGCCATCATTTCTTATTATAAATTGAAGATCAATAGAGATATGCCTTTTTGTTTCTCACCAGATCCAAGATCAATAGTGAAAATCTTTAAAAAACTTCTTTTAGAAGGATAAATTACATAAAAGAACATTTTCAAGAACTTTTACCTGGAGTTTGGCAGTCATCTTCAATCATATCTCATGTGAGAGAAAGAAACTCTCATATAGTTTAGAGAACATTTGGTGGAGAGAAAAAATCATTAGAAGATGCTTAGGAGAGTATGTGGTGAAGAGTGTGAGTGAGTGTTCCCCAAAAAATAAGTACGTAGACCCCCTCTTTTATAAGGAATAATTTCTCTATCTCTCGCTCTCCTAACCATTCCCGCTCTTTCTTTAAATAATTATTTGATAGGGAATAATTGTTGGTGAGCCGCTCTCTCCATGAACAATTATTATTCATAGGGAGGACTATGCAGTGGTTAGTGTTTCTAGAATTTGAAAAGAGGCAGCGATAACACTTTGGCGCTACAATTATAACGCCGTGATGCTATAGCCAAAAAATGCTTTTTCTTCTTTTTTTTCTATGATAAAAAATTGCCCCCCAATGAATGTATCATGTCGATAAGACATGGTGCATTCATTACTTTTTTCTTATCATCATTTCAACATTTCAATTGTGAGATTTAATTTTAAGCAAAAGGAGTCAATGTTTCTACGTATCTTTTCAATTTTTCAAAGGTGGATGGCTCAAGTTCATTCTTTCATGCTTGTATTTGTTCTTCATCACTATCTGACTCTAATGAAATTTCAAATTTTAGTAAGAAATCCTTCTGATTGGAATCTTTGTCAGAAATAGATTCCAAATCAATTTGTATTATTTGAGCTTCTTTTTATTTCTCATTTTCTTTTTTTTTCCCTAATTCTCTTTTTTTTTTCCTTTGTTTTTTTCATTTGTCTGAGTTTCTTCTTTTGTTTTTTTAGATGCCTTGATAGTATTAATTTTATAGAATACACACTTGCCTTTTGGGCATATAATAGGCAACATCTTTATAAAGCTCAATCTCATGAATAGAGAATGGTTGTATGTCACCTTTTATAGTGTCTTCTATTCCATCCCTAGTGTATTTAATACACTAGTGGAGTGATCTATATTCATTAATCCATAAGAGAGAAAGGATGTTTCTGAGTTAATGATATGAAATTTTACTTCAGTTTTCAAATGTTATATTTCCAATAATAGAGTGATTGAATCTAAAGCTTTATCACCTATTTCATTAAATTATCTCAATAACATCTTATCAGAGCTAAGCCTCCTTGTATCAATCCTTAGATGTGATAGTGTTTTAAAGTTCATAATATTTACTAAGGCACCAAGATCAATAATGACTCCCGATAATAAAATATTCTCCACTTTGATAGAAATGTAAATGGTTCAATTGTGATTTATGGCTTCTAGAAGTAAATCTTCATCGGAGAAGATAACCCCAGGAATCTCTTTTGAGTAGCAAGCCTCATCTAAGGAAGTTGGTGCTAGCCGGGTCAAACATATCTCTGGGTCAAGTAATGTTTAAACTAATAACTTACTCATTTCTTCAGATAGAACAAGGGCATCATAACTGCTTAATCAAGTAAGAAGTTTCTTAAATGGTCTAAAACATTGTAGTTGACTTTGGGAACAGCTGGCTCGACTAGTAAATATTTTTGCAAAGAGTTTAGATTTTGATCAACAATTTATTTACCTTTATCTTTGGGAGGAGGCAAATGAGGTGGCAAATCCTTCCCACTATGAAGATTAATCTCAGTGATATCTATAGGGGTTGTGTCAACCTATCCCTCATCACTAGTATCATATTCCAAAGATTATTCATAATCTGATAATTTTATCTCTATACTAATAGGGTTGCATAACAAATCATCCACAAAACCTTCACTATTTGACCCTGATTCACAAAACACATTATAATCAGCATTAGAACTTTCTTTTTCATCTTCTTATTTTTCTTTACTTTCAACATGTTCATCAGAAATTGTAAATGTCAGAAATGCTTTTAGAGGTGAGATTTTTATTCATATTTTGGAATGAGTACATAAAGATAAAAGAATGTAAGACCCAGTGTGGTGTTTTAACTTAGAGTCGTAAAGACACTACACAAATCTTAGTGGGTACTTATTGAAATGATCAAGTATGACATCTAAGGAATAATGAACTATCTCAAAAGATTAAAACACCATCCTATAATAGTCTCAATCACCTAATAAAGACTCCTATGGTATATGGGTCTACATATATACCAGAGATCTTTCCCCTACTTTACATGGATAAGTAAAGTAGGGTTTTATTTATTCTGAGTTCTTTAGTTCCCAATGGAAATAAGCTTCCATAGTTAATCACATCCTATGAAATGGGGAATTTTAAGAACATTCTCGATTAAAGTAGTCAATTAATGTCTCCAAAGATTTTAAAATTAAACTATCAAAGGATTGGTTGTTATTAGAAATAAAATGAGAAGAATTTAAATAAGAAGACTTATTTACAGATTCCACAGTAAGATAAATAAGGAGCATCCAAGATACTAGGAAGTCTAGTGAATGCTCCAATCTACCCTATGATGAGTCTTTATATTTTTATAGATGCCTAAGAATTATTTAAATTAAAATTATATTAGAGTGATAGGACTTACAACCCAACAACACAAGATTATGTAAATGCCTAAGAAGTGAGGATTTATATTAGTAGCAAAAGAAAAACAAGCTACCTCAGAACCTAAGTCCAAAATGCTTTAGCACAAGCTAAAACCATGACCTAAGTCTAATCAGGGAGAATGGGATATAGTGGTTCACCTCCACAAGATAGAATGAACACATCCTGACTCTTTTGGACTTACAACTGCATAGAGTGGTTACCAGCTAATACCTCATATGCTATAAAACCATGTAGGTCAGTCTTATGTAGATACAAGATAGTTAGGTTGTTATTTAATTAAAAAGGAAGCTAGAATCCTAAACTCACTCCCTAAGAGACTAGATAATATTTGATATGCAATCATGACTTAGATTATTATTAAAACTTTATAAGTTTTTTGATCAGACACATTTATCTTGGACCAAGACTTAGAACAATTATTCCTACATGCATGATGAAATTTAATTATGGGCTAAATTAGCTAGAAAAGGTGTTCTCCATTATAAGGGACAATTCTCAAAGGTCAAGCTTGTCCATTTTTGTGCAAGAGTGGATATCCTCTATATTCAAGAATTAAATAATATGACATGGATGTTGTTATAGCATACAATCACTTAACTAAGGGGTTTCTAAATCTTTTATTATCTTGTATATATACTAATGCTTTATAGTAAGGTTGTGAGTTATATTAGAATTCAGTTATGAGTTATTTAGAGAGGAAAGAAAATTTTAATTCATTTTATAGAGCCTATCACATCTAGGCCACACATTGAACATACACACTTTAAGAAACCTACAAAAAGCATGTCATTTCTATTGCATAATATAAATATAACAATCGAACAATTAGTTTTCATAAAATAATAAAAAGGCTAGTGTGGCTAGGCACCATTGTATGCCCCAAAATAGAAAAAAAGAGTTGGGTAGCTCTACCTTTATACAGTGTAGATTACAATCAAATCCTATAAATAAAATAAATGCTATTACCATCTTCAATTCTTATTCTTCTTGCCTTCTTTGTATTAGCTTGCATTAGGCTTCACAAAGGTCTTAGCCTTCTAGCTATTGCTCATCTTAAACCCCATAGAACTAATCCTAATCCTATTACAAAAGTTACATCTTTATGAAAAATAAAATCTAACTACACATGAAAAATACATATTAGCTAAACAAACATACAAACTAAGCTGTTATATTTTTCATATTTCAACTTAGCACCCTACACTTAGGTAACTAAGCCCACCTACCCTAATTGGATTATTCTTAGGGACATAAGTAGCACTTGCAAGTAAAAGAATTTTATACTCATTTATTATTACACCTATCCCTCAAGCACAATCCCCTACATAAAATATTGTTAAGCTAATAATGACCTAACATCCAGTTTACGCATAAATAATCCTAACATCCAGTCTAAAATATTACATCACCAAACAAAACATATCACCATAACACACAACATTGTAACCTAATATTAAGATCAGTGACTTGATATTCTAATGTGTGTGCTAAGACTTAGTGTGGTATGTCTTGACTGGGCTTTAGAATTAGGAATTTCTAAAGTTTAGGATTGTTTAAATTACCCATTAAGGGTGGTTTGACTTTAAGTCTTTAGTAACTTGATTGACTTTTAACTTATGCATTTTTATTTTGTTCACTTCTTACTCAAGATCTAACCATCATGAAGAGAATAAAGAGACTTGACTCTTTCATCCTTAGTTTAAGTTAATTTTCAAAGATAGATCATTATTGCTTTAACTTTTTTAGTAGAACATTTATGAATTTTATTTTAGCCTAAGTTTAGATTAGTTTTAATGAATCTTATTAAAACATGAAAGGCATCTTAAGACCAATGAAATTAAGTGACCATTACATGAATAATACTATATTACTTCCTTTCATTATCAGCCACATTCTTTCCTTTTAGTTTTTTTTTTAATTGTTGATTTAGTATATATATACATGCAATGCACTCTTATTTTTGCACACTTAATGAATATTGATTTATGAATTTGATAGAAAAAGATATTTCATCTCATATTTGAGCATATGCAAATATGTATAAGGAATTTAAGCAAGTATGTGCTATTGTTAAACTAGGAAAGTAAAATTATCTAAGACCTCCTTGGGGCTACTTAAAGTCTCGTATTCTTAGGATGTCCCGACTATATACTTACCAATTCAAATACACATAATCATATAGATAAACATAGAAATAAAATCATGAAAAGGTTGTGTATAAATATCTTTTACTTGTGAAAACCTTAATGCGAAGAAAAGGGGGTTTCATTTTGTATTCTAAAATATGCATACACATAAATAAAGTTAAGCAAGTATGTGCCATTGTTAAACATGGGAAGTGAGATTATCTAATACCTCCTTGGGGCTACTTAAAGCCACATATTCCCTGGATGTCCAAACTATTTACTTATTAATTCAAATACATGAATACATAAGTATGAATATAAGAATAAATCATCAATTACCATGTTTTTATTACATGTAAATGAACATTTCATTTTTACATAATTAATTATTTATAATAAGCATTTATTTAAGCTTCAAATTATTTAATTTATAATTATCAAATAGTTTCAAAATAGTTTGAGATTTACTAATCATAATAGCCGCACCATATAATGACATTTATCTAACTCATATAATTTAAATGCAATCATATTCTTTTAACTTTAAAACATGAATACATGAAGCACATGCCATGCATAATTATGACAATTGAAAAGAATTAATTGAATATCTCCACACAACATACTTGATTTTATTATAACCTAAGCACAATCAAGTTAGATAAACATCCCTGAAATCTAATAAAAGTTTCATTAAATAATAATTTTAATATCCAAGTTGTTGAAACCTAAAGAGGTGAAACAATACTTAGAATTCACCCCATCCCATGGTGGTTATTTAATATGTTAAAGGAAGGAAATTAAATATATGTTATGAATTAATTAAGTTCAATCTATTAATTATATCAATTTAATCACCCTTCCCAAGCTTCTTTAATTTAATTAATCACTTAAACATGAGCCTTCAATGATATGCTTAGGAAAAATAAAATTTGCAATGCACTGAAAGAAATCTAATGCAATTAGTCTCATGCTTAGAAATTAATTAAGTTAAAGAGGAAAAAGATTTAAGATAAATACTCTTATGATTTTTCCACACCAATAAGAAAATCATAATTTCCTTAATGACTTTATGTTATTAAACACATAAAGGGATTGTTGGGTTGCACTTGAGTTGCATAAATTGATTTCATTTAAATTTCATTATTAATTTTTCTTAATTCACCTTTAATTATTAAACATATTAATTAAACTTTTTAAGAGAATACATCTAAAAATAATTAAGAAAAGAGGTCTTAATTAATTTCTATGTTATCTCCACTATTTACATTAATTAATTAATATTAATTACTTAAGTTTACTATTCATTAATTTTATTAATTATTAAATCATTCAAAGAGGGCAATTTGGATTGAAAATTTGGATCAAAAATTCCCAATGGACATGGTAGAGGACATGGCAAATATTTCCAACAAAATTACAACACGTAGAGGACATCCCATAGAATCAACATGCCAAATTTGAAATTAATTAGCCAAGTAATTTTTCCTTAATTAAAGTAATTACCTAGAGCTTTAAACCTTAATTAAGCATTATTCATTAATTATTGATTATGGATTTTATTTCTATTAAATTATCCTCTATCTATGATTCCCAAAATAGGTTTATTTGCATTTTTGGATTTTTTTTTCTATAATTAGTTATGATTTTTTAAGGTTCTGAATATTTAAATATATTTTTAAACTTATGTAAGTCCATTTAAACCATCGGCACCACTTGGACGCTGACACAACACTACTCTCTATATGGCACAATAATTTTGGCTATTTAAAATGTCTGACGTGGCTGCTGCCTCAGTGGTGGCAGATGTGGTTTCGTCTCAATCTTATTATCTCAGATTGGATAGTTGTGATTAATTCCATGTTTATGAAGAGATTAAATTAAAATTTCTAATAAAATTAATCACAGTTGCCCATTCTAATCACGTAAAATAGACAGCTTGCGATCCGTCATCCTATGAGCATTGAAAGATGACACTGTCCACCTTCTCCTGCTTGATCCAAGCTCTCCAGAGCTCATTTGATGGTGGAATCAAATCCAAACTGATCTATGAAAAAATTTAAGCAGATCTTATAATGAAAAACACATAAAATCACAATTCATTTTGAAAAAGACTAACACCTAATAGCCAAATCTATAATTACTGGATTTTTATTTCATCAGAGCTAAACACCAATGGTCCGTCAATAGAGGTAGCTTCATCTTGAAGAGAAGAAGCCCTATTGAGAAGTTCTCAAGCTGCCTCCCTGTCAATCGATCTATGGATTAAGCACTATCATGAAAGTTATCGAAGTTAGTCTAGGGATGCCTTCTGGTCGTCAAATTAACCAAAAATTGATTTATTTTCATTCATCGAGGCTTAGGGAATGTGTGAGAAGAGTTAATTTAAATTTGATGGAGTTTTGATGAGGTTGGACAGATAAGGCTCTTAAGTTTGGGTGGAGCTTGGTCTTGCCATTATAGGGTGCACTGGGAGCTCAAAAAATGCTTGGGGACTGTCTAGAATCATTTGGAGAAGGTCTTTGTTTAATTTGAATCGATGGGGAGGAGTATACTCTTCTCCCCAATTGAACCAAAGGTTGCAATTAGCTCAGCCTCTGGCAGCCATCCCGCTTGAGTGGGTGGTCGGAGGTGTCAGGGGACTACTGAGGTGGATATGTATGAAAGGTTGAGAGAGTGTAGTGAACTGCCATGAAGTAAACACTCCTCCTTAGGTGGACCAATGATTACCCATAGGTGAACTCACCCTCTCTTGGCCAAAGGTTGAACTCAACAACCTTGAGTTAGATTGGGTCAGTGGTCCTCTATCTTTGAAGGACCAAATATGGTTGCCAAAAAGTGGGGAGGAAGAAAACCCTTCTAAATGGGGATTTTGACCCATTTAGAGGATTTGGTTCAATGGGTTTGACCCAACTTAGGTTCACCATGGATTAATCTCACTCGGGCAAGCCCATGGAGACCTAAGGATAAGTAATGCCAAGTTTAGTTGGGTTTGGCTCAATTTGATTCATGTAGGTCAAATGGGTTCAATTGGGCTAAGTTGATAATTTTGACCAAATTTGGTCAAATTGAGAATTAGTTAAGTTTAAATGGTCATTTGGAATGAATTAGTGCAATTGGTTTGGTTCAATTTGGATTAGATAAATTTGGTTCATATGGTTCAATTTTGGTCAAATGAGTTATGTTTATGAATTTGTTCAAATTGGCCAAGTTGGCTTGAGCATGGGTTAGGTCCCTGTTCAATTGATCATTAGTGATTGATTGGAAGAGTTGATTTGTATTGATTTGAATTAAGAGGTGATTTGATTCAATTTGACCCTTTTAGGTCAAATTGGGCTAAACAATTGGGTTGGGTTGATAAAATTAGGTCCAATTGAAGTTTGGATCATGTCCAATATCAAATTGGTGATTGATTAGAAGCATTAGTTTTAATCAATTTTGTTTAGGATATGATTTGGCCTAATTTGGCCATGTAGGTCAAATAGGGTCAACTTGAATCAAAAGGAAAAATTTACTTGGTTAGGTGGAATTTCTAAATTTTTCATTAATTATTTTTTAGACGAATAGGATAAAGCAATATCCCATTTATTTGAAGGAGAAAAATAACAAGTGGAAGATTCACTTGTGATTACCTTAATGGACTCTTATCTATAGTCCACTAGGTATTCTGTGGGAATTACCACTAACCCACTCTTAAAGTTTCTTTCAAGCTAGTCCTTAAAAGTGAAGTAGTTTTCAATAGTGTGGTCCAACATTTGTTGATAAAGATAGTAATTTATAGTTTTCACTTTGTCAACTTCTTCTAGTATTTTTGCATCAGGTAGTTTGAAATTTGGCTTCTTTTTAAAGTTTTTGAAAATTTTCCTCACTGCCACTCTCTTGAAAGAATAAGTCTGGCTCATTCTCTCACTAGAAAGGCTAGTAGGATTCTTCTTAGGAGGTGGTGATAACTCCTACTATAATGGTCTGTAAGGTTGAGGCCACTTTGCATGAACTTGAATTGGGGCTTTTCCCTTATCTACTGAAGAGAGATTGCATGCCTTCTTTTCTAACACTTTCCTAAGTTTTGATGGTTCTACAGAAGATTGATCTCTTAAGAATGATATCCTAGGGGCTTCTTTATGCAAGCTAAAGGCTTTATTCAATAATTTCTCAAAAGTTTCAATGGTAAAGCCCTTCAATAGGAGGGCCAAGGAGCCATGGATGTTTCAAAGAAGTATTTCAATAGAGTGCTACTCTTCTAATTGAGGCTCGCACTTAAGACTAAAAATCCTCTATCTTAAGATATAATCGACAAAAGATTCCCCTGGATTTTGCTTTTCAACAACTAAATTACCCACAATGATGTGGTATTGCGTGCCGATGAATTACTTCATAAACATAATTTCTAGTTCAGTAAAAGTGCGCTCTAAACCATTTGGTATTTTTGAATACCAATAGAAGTCACCCTAAATTAACTATTGACAAATTGCATAAATAATAAGTATCACTTCCCCCAATATTACAATAGCTTGCCCAAAAATGTGCCAAATGTTGTTTGGGGCTACTCATCCCATCAAAAACTTTGAATGAATAAGGCACAAATCCCTTTGGGTATGGCACAAAATCATATTCCTCGGGGTAAAGTCTTCCCTTTGGAATTAGAATTACACCTCGAAACTATGCCAATGTCTCCTTTACCTATTGTGCCAATAAAGATTTTAGGTCAGTTTTAGGAGGTACTTCATATGTTGTTTTATATTGTTCTTGATGATGGTCTTCTAAACCGAACCTCTTCTCATCCATGGGATGAGATTCTTTTAAATGCTCTGAAGAATAAACTTGGGAAGAACTAGGAATCAAACTTTGGAGTGATTGCATGGTGGAAATCATCTCCTCCATCTTCACCATCCTCAAAATTTGATCATCCTTATTTTGCAATTGAAGAATCAGTTGCTTAGTGGGATCAGATACAGGACTCTCTTATGACTTATCTTGCTCTTTCTTTGATTCCCTTATGTCAACCATGAAAATGTTTGATAGTCATCTTCCAACATATCATCCTATTCTAAGTCAAATTGTACTTTAATTTTATTTATTTTTGTAATTTTCCTCATCCTGTCTTACAATAGTCTTCATCTCCTCTTTTGTCAAATGGAGTGGAACACTATTGTTATCAAGGATGATTTCAAACTCTTCTTCTAAGTCCATGTGTTTCACATCAAAAGCTTCTTTTTCATGATTTTCATAGATAGTGAGTGTTGACCTCATTTTTGGATGAGGTTAACATTTCTTCCAAAGATAATCTTGACGAGTTTTAATCCTAAATTAGAAAGTTTCCTAACTAAGCACTTAGGTCATCACACTTTATCATTTAGTGCACTCTCCTTGGACTAATCTAACTTAATGGGTTTAGTTAGATTCAACCAAAATCTTCAACCTAAACTTACACCACTCTAAATTTGAAATGGATTAAGCTTATATTAGGGTTTAATTAGGGAACTAAACCTAATTATCTTAATTAAGTTAATGACCATATAAACTTAAGAAAATTAAAATTAAATCCAAACCAAACCCAAATTAAATGAAATTAGAGAATAAAACCTTAATATAAAACTAAATGAATCCAAATCCAAACCAAAGGTCAAAGATTAGTCAACCCTTTACATATATTTGACTTATGTGGGTCCAACCAAGTTAAAGATGAACCCACCAAGATTTGACCAAATAAAATCATTCAAAATGGTTAGGATGCTGATATAAACATATGTAAACATGAATTTAAAAGAATATATGTCCAATGTGACGTGACCTTAATTTGGCTAATTAGGTCATTTGACCTAAATGGGCCTAAATGGGTCTTATTAGGTTTAAATCCAAATCTAACTAAACTAAACTCAAATCAATCGTTCAAAATCATTTGAATATGATTATTTAACATAAACCAATCCATCATTGGGCCCAATTTAGTCAATTTGGTCATTTGACCCAAATGAACCCAAACTTAACCCATTAAGCCCAACTTAGGTCAAATGACTTCAAAATAAAATAAAATTGGAATTGTTTATCCAATGCATTCCAAATTGCTTGGATTACCCCAATTGAAAATTAAACACATTATTATTAATCCAGATAAACTGGTTGACTTAATTAAAATCAATCTAAATCCAATTACATTAAAATGGACTAAACCTAAAGTAAGTACTCCATAAATTTTAAAATCACTAATGATTAAGTGGACACAATCCAAGCATTAATCTAAGGCTAATCCATCAAGTGAGGTAACATAGATCAAACTAATAAAAGAAATCATTAAATGGCATAATTCAAAAGGATCTCACCCCAAACATCAATTAATTCACTTAGGATGCACCAAATCATTCGTAAACATAATTAATGTCCATTCATAGCCAATATTAAGTCACTTAAGCAACTTTAGATAAATCCATAGCCAAGAAGATGCCATGGCAAGTCAAAGGCATGTAATGCTAATTCCAACCTTATAACCTCATTCCCATTCCAACTCTTTGGCTTAGGCAGGTGTTGGATGGCCAGTAAACCATGTAACTAATTTTCAAGGATTACAATTAGCCTAGCCGACCATGAGAAGAACAAAACCATGCTAAAGAGGCTCGGCTTCAATAGTATCTTCACTTAGAGCAATTCTCAAGTGAAATAGACCATCCCATCACCTTACTTACCTCGCACAAGGTTGAAACCCATCTTCCCCTGATCCCCTAACTGCTAAGAGGCTGGAGAATGAGCAAAGCCAATAGAATGCAAGCCAAGGTTGGTCTAAGAGGCAATCTGAGGCAACTCAATTCCTTTGGCACATAAGCTTCCCACACCATTCTGCAGCTATTAGAGTCAACCCCACCACTAGAGATCATTGGGACCGAGGTATGCCATTAACGACCTCCCTTAAGCTTTCGTGTTTGGTACTTTTCAAAAAGAATTTGATCTTAAGTGAGATCAAACAATTTAGATCTCCATATTTTTATCCACTAATGGATTTCACATCAAAATCATGCAGTTTCAATGGATGGATGGCAAAAAGTCACGTGAAAGGATGGATGACTCTCGGCCTCCGTCGTCACCATAGGAGACATAATCTCTGTCGTTCATTCCTTTTAAAAGGAATAAATGGTCTAGATCTAGCTGGATCAATGATTAAATCTGATAAAATGAACCACGAGTTGAATCAAGACCATCTGATCTTTGATCGGATGGTCCGTAATTAACCCACGTGTGCCACCTTTTAAACATGGATCCACATGGATCCCACATGGCGCAATCAAATGGTGCTGCATGGAAAGTGGCGCCACATCAGATCCACATGGATCCAAGATGCCTAAATGAAAAATTCAGGTATTTTGAATTAAAAATTTAAGAAATAAATTCTTTGAATGTCAAAAGATCATAGGAAATTAAATATAAATCCAAAATAACAAACATGTGCACTCTGGATTCATCTTGATGAGTGGAATTCATTAAAATTAAAATCTCCAATTTGGGTATTTTAGCTTTAATTTGGGGTTGAATGAAAATTTTCAAATACTACTTAATCCTAAACCAATAATCAAATTGAAATTAAACTTTGGGGAATTGAAATTGATGTTAAGACATACATTAGGTAAATTGTTCATAATTTATTGAGCAATAAATCTTAATATTTGAAATTTCAAACCCTAAACCTTCATTATCATAAAATAATTTAATAAAAAGTTAAATAAATGATGGAAATTGATCTAGTTAATTCAAAACACCATAATATATCTTAATGATCATAAATAAACCATTAAAACCCATGGGGATATAATAAATCAAAAAATGGCTTAATTAGGCCATTAATTCAAGTAATTAATTTGAACTTAAATAAATCACAATAAATTAACTAGAACCCTAAAAATTATGAATTAACCTTTTTGGATGCATATTCTACACGATAATCAAGGAAAAATAAAACTGCTAAATAATTTCTACAAAATTAAGCCTAATTTAGGTTTTAATGAAATGATTAAGATCTTAATTACACATCTCATCAAAGTGAAACTTTAAGGAAATCAAATAGGCATGGAACCCCACTTGCCATAAAAATTTCAAATCCAGTTGACCTTTGGATTGGGAGTATTTGAATTTTCAAGTCTCCAGGTCAATTTAAGGGAAATATTAAATCAAAAATTACAAAAATTATAAAATCTATAATATAAATTTAAGACATTATAATTGATATCAAATCACTTAAATAAAATGCCTAAGCTAACAAAAATTAATATAATCTAAATAATCCTATGTTAAAGATCATGATTAAAGAAAAATATGAAACCTAATCATATTTAACAATAATAATTCCATTTATAAATTGAAATATAAAGTTTAATGACCTCTAAAATTCAAAAGTTATCAATATATAAATACATTAAAACCATTTAGATTAAGGAATGAAATGGTATAAATTCAAATATGAAATAGTAAGTATAATTAAAACCTTAAGGTAGGTTGAATTAACTTAAGCTAGGTTGAATTAAACTTAAATTAACAAAGTAACATCAGGAAAATTTAAAACTCAAAGGGATAACCTTTCTCTAAATTCCTTAAGTCATGAAAAGAAAAAAAATTACATTAGGCTAAGTGTTCTTTCCAAATGACATAGTGATCATTCCTTTCAAATTAATTAAAGTAAATTAAACCATTCCATAATGTATGAAATATGCAATTTGAAATTAATCATCTAAGTCTAAATTCATTAACAAGCTTTAAAGAGTTTCATTGAATGAATAAATTAAAACAAGAAAGAATCATTAATGTGAATGAGTTATAGAATTGAAGAATAATAAATTGAATAATCTTAAACATAATAAATTGAATATAAATTTACTTAGGTTAATGAATATTAATGAAAATGAACAAATGAAATTAACTTGAATTGAATGAATGAAATACTTACACTTAAATATAACGAGTAAACTATATACATTTTAAAATTAAATAAGTGAAATGAAAATAAAATGAAACTATACCCTAAATCAAAATTAATAAAATAAAATAAACAAAAATGAATATTAAATCAATTAATATAAACATTAAAACTTAATCAATCTAAAGTTATACAAGTAAAATAAATTTAATATATAAGTAAAATAGGCTTAATAACTTAACAAGATATAAATCATCATAATCAAAAAAGCAAACATGTAAAATAAAAGTGAATCAAATTAAGAGAATAAATAATAAATATTAATATCAAGCCAAAAAATTAGAATATATTTAAAATAATAATAACAAGTGAATTAACTTAAAGAGAAAATTAAATTGAATCATAATGAATGAAAACCTCAAGTTAAATCTAATCATAACATTGTTGATAAAGAAATCAGAACATAAAAGATAAAATGAGAAAGAATAAAGAAATTTAAAACAAAATGAAATAAACTGAACTAATTCAGACATTCTAAATTTAGAGAAAAGTTCAATTAAAATACTTAGCATTTTAGTTAGAGTTTGTAGTTGAATCTTTACCTTAGAATAAAGATGTCATCCTATTAGGACTTAGGATGTTGAATGGAATGGGCTCCACCCAAAATGGAATCTATTGTATTCTTCATTCTTAAAAATATAATCCAATTTTAACATAATAAAATATACCCAAAATGAAGACAAAAATCACTATATTGTTAAATCATTTCAGTTTGAAATCATCCAAAGGTAAATAAACAAATACTCAAAACCTAAAAGCTTAGTAATGTCTTGGCACACAAACCCTCTTTCTGCACACACTAGAGTTATAGGTCCTAGGCCCTAGACTTAGGTTAGGCCATTCTATGATTTGCTATAATCTTTTGTGATGTTGTGACGAGATTTGCTTTTGTTGTTTTGTGGTGTACTATTTAAATTAGATTGCTAGGATTGATAATCATTAGTCTAGATGGTAGGACATTATTTCTAGAATTAATATTATCTTCTGCAGGTGGCTATGTTAAAGGGACTATTATCAAAAATTTAAAAATTCTAAAATTGTTGTTTGCATGTGGGCACTGAATAGTCCCTTAACATAGCCCATAAGATAGGTGGGTTTAGTAAGAAACTATTGCTATGCCTGTACATTTATAAAATATAACTATTATGTGTTGTTTGTATTTTCTTGACATTTGTTTTGTAGGGCTTAGGATTTATTTTTGATTTTGAAAATGTAAAATTGAACTTAGAATTAGATTAGAATCTATAGGGTCTAGGATAAGTAGGAGCTAACCCTACCAGCAGATGGTGCGGAGGTCCCCTCTGAAGCCTAATGGATGTCCCTAAAGAAGGAGATGATCTTGGAAAGAAGACCCACAAATCTAGACTTGTAGTTATAGGCCAGGATGTATAAGGGCAAAGCTCGATTGCTCATTTTCCTTTCTTTCGGGGTGTACAGTGGTACTCGACTACATTGGCCTATTTTATAAATTTAAACTGGTTTGATTTATTTTGGGTGCATAATAGAATTAAATTGATTTTCTATGTTTCTTTTTGTGCTGTGGTTTTCTATAATGAATGCCTGGACATAGGCTCATAGGAAAAAAATTAAATTTTCTACCCAATTAAATTTAATCAATTTAAACATAAATAATGTAATTCAAAACCTCATATAAATTTAAAGTCACAAGGAATAACTTAGAATAAAGTATAAACCAATTATATCTTGAAAATCATGCAATCTTATTGCATAAATCCTTGAATTGGGCAACTTCTCCCATTGCACCTAAGGAGCATCTCAGTTATGAGGATGATTGCTTTCTTGGGAAAGCCTGCCTTATATTATTTATTTGGCCCATGAGTTTTTTCTAATCACTTAGAAATTAGGCATAAATTGCATACCCAAGACCTTAAATGAATCATGAATCAAAACACATAAAAATTTGAAAAAATATGCATTAGTTTGATGTATTTCGTATCTTACATGATCTTATAGATTAGGGAGTGAGTTTAATATATTTAGATTTCTTTTCTAAAAATGTAGCAACCCAACCATCTTGCATTCATGAGACTTAGCATCATGGATTGAAATTGCACTTAGGTGGTGTTAGCTAGCAGTCCCTTCAAGCGAGTTGTAAGCCAAGAAGAGTCAGGGATAGGTTAGTTCTCTCAAGTGAGAGGAATGATTGATAATTCTCAAAATGAAATTAGGTCGAGCATCTGACATGTGTCAGAAGCACTTATTGACTAGGTTCTGAAGTACCCTTTGTAGAATAAGTCTTCAACCCTAGACATTTTCGCAGTCTTGTCCTACTAGAGTCAAAGTCTTAAATTTTTAAGAAAATATCAACTCAAAATATAAACTAAATTCTAAAATTCAAAGCCCAATGATAGGACAATTGAATTGAAGTTCCTATTAGACATCCCAATATCAATAGGCATTTCCTACTTCATTCTATTTAGCTTTCAAAAATAATTCTCTCCACTTTGGACCAATCCCAATTGAAATTCTAAGAATCAATCCTTTGAAAACCAACTTAAAAATCTTTATAAATAATGACTTCTTTCTTTAATTGAGAGTATTCCCATGAAAAGACCCTTCTTAAGATGTAATTAACTATAGGGGCTTGACTCTATAAGGAACCATGAACCTAGTTTAAAATAAACTCTATTTTATGCTTCCATGTAGTTCAGGGGAATAATCTTTGGTACACGAAAGACCTATTAGCCTTAGGAGTCCTTTATTAAATGATCAAATCCATTATAGGAAAATATGTTTATATTTTGAAATAATATGTTTATTTCTTAATGATGCATTTGATCATCCAAATAAGAAATTCCTAAACTCTATATGGTGTCAAATAATTGTTACTCATCAGTGAGGACTCCCTCTATAACTAGAGTGGCTCCTAGACTAAGGTGTCCTTCATCTAAGATCTTCATATTATAAGGAGGTAAATGAAGAAACTCCATCTCATTTTTAGAAGTATAGGATGAAGATAGCCTTCAGTGTGGGGCTTAAGTAAAGATGATGAAGGCCTTTTTTTAATAGGTCAGGTAACAAGCACTCTCTCAGGTGGTGGTGGTGGTGGTGGTGAAGGAATGTTTAGCTCAAGGGCCAATGGAACTTTTCTGATATAGACTTTTTTACTTTCTTTTCTCAAAAAAGTATTATCTATCCCTAAGCTAGCAGGTTGCTCCCTATGCCAGGTTAGTGACCTTCCCGGATAGTGATACCGATCTGGCCTAACGGCTATGGGTTGATAAGATCTTCTTTTATTAAGGAGGACCAGCTTCCCTTTCCCTTTATTTTGGGAAGTGGTAGGTCTCCCTAAGATTTTACTCTCAAGGCTTCTAGATACTTGATCCTTCAAGACCCTAAGTAATTCCTCTTTAGTGTAAGAGGAGAACCCAAGAGTTCTATGAAGAATCTATTGTAATCTACCACATGTTTTCATAATCACTAGCCTAAAATTTTTCTTGCTTTCATAAGTGAAAGGATGAGGTAGAGATATCACACTCTGGGACACATCCTTCTCTCCCTAGGCTGCAAAAAGAGAGTGGAATCTGCTACTTCTTAAGAGAGGAAAAATATTTGAAAGGGTATATCCATCCCTTGCCCTACCTAGTTAGATTTCTATCATTTCCTTTTATTTTCTATCTTTCAAGGCTTGCCTTCTAAGCCTCCACCCTCTATTATTTTTTTGACTTTTAGTTATTTGAGGGGCTCACAAGTAGACCTTATCTCAAAAGTGCTAGGAAAGAAAGAAACAGGTAGTGTCTCTACAATAGGAAATTTGATCTTTTTTGGCATAGGGCCCGTCTAGACCCTTTTAGTGACCTCAATAGTAACTTCCCTTCCAATGGCAGGGTACTGTAGGGTACACTAGAGAACTTCAAAATGGGTTGTTTATCTCTAACAACTACTTCACTCATAGGAGTAAGAGTTACTCCATTAGCTGTAATGTTAAAAATTTTAAATCCAGCTCCAAATTTGATGCAGAGCAATCAACTAATCTACTACTATTAATAGAGAAGCTAATGCTAGATGTTGCAGTAAAAATGAGTTTCCCAACCAATTTTTTTATTTGTAAACATTAAAATTGAATAAATTATAACTAATTTTAATTGATATAATGTAGTCAAAAGAAAAATATTTGACCCATTAGGAAATGTTTAATCATTTTTATCATGGCTAGAGTTTTTAAAAGTACAATTTTATTTTGAAAATGTAGATGTAGATGTTATATAACCTCTTTATTTAAGTTTAGAAAATAAGGAAGTTCTATACTCCATTTAATGGATGTTGAATATATTCTATCAAGAATGAAATGGAGAGATACCCAATGAAAAGATAGGTAATCTAGACCCATGAAAATACAGGTATAATGTCGATATATAGAAATAAAATATCTATTTCTAAAGATGGAGAGAAGAACTATTTCCCAGTGGAGTCGCTAGAAAAATTTGTTAGAATTTTAATTTTGGACACCATATAGATATTGGGGGTACTTATTTAGGTAATCAAATGTGTCATTAAGAGATAAATATTTTATCTTGAAAAATAAACATACTACCCTATAATGGATTCAATTACTTAAGAAGGTCTCCTGAGGATAATGGGTCATCGATGTATTAGAGATTCTTTTCCTGAACTACATGGATATGTAGAATAGAGTTCATAATTCTTTATAAAGGTAAGCCCTTATAGTTAATTATATCTTAAGAATAAAGGATCTCTTCTTAAAAATACTTTTGATTAAATTAATATATTTTGATTTCTATGGATTTCAAAGGTAATCTTAAAAGGATGAGAATTTAGAAATTCAATAGGAAACACTCTCAAAGAGGAAAGAAATCTTTTGGAGAATAATAAGATTAAGTAGAAAATGTATAAAAATATTATGATGCCCAATAGACATTTCAACTAACCTACCATTAGGCTTTACAAGTTTGAGATTGAATTTAATAGAGGTTGAAATGACATTTTATTAGAAATCTAAAGCTTAGATTCTAATAGCACAAGACTATAGAAATACCTAGTGTTGAAGAATTATTCCTATAATGCTTCAGAACCTAAGTATACAAGTGCTTCTGACATAAATTAGAGGCTAAAGTTAGTTTAACTTTTGAAAATTAATGGATCTTTCTCTCAATTGAGAAAATGAACCTGTCCCTAACTGTTCTAGACTTATCACCCTCCTAGAAGGGATGCTAGCTAGTACCACCTAAGCTCTTTTAAACCCATGAGTTCAATCTTCATGCTATACAAGATGGTTGGGATGTTGTATTTAAGAATAAGACTAAGTGCCTAAACTCAGTCTTTATCACTAAGATCATGTTAAGTATTATATGCACCTAACTAATGCAACAAATTTCATTTTTTATATTTTAACTCACAATTCATTTAGAGCCATGGATATGTAATTTATATGCACCTAACTAATGTTATTAGTAGAATTCAAGTTGGATGGTTGAAGTGGAGGAATGCATCTGACCTGTTGTGTGATAGAAAAGTTCCACTTAAACTAAAGGGAAAATTTTATAAGATGGTGGTAAGACCTACAATGACTTATGGTGCAGAATTTTGACCAATAAATGAGAAGCATAAGACTAAGTTAAGTGTTATGGAGATGAGGATGCTCAGGCAGAGAGTGGCTTTACTCTTAGAGATAAATGTGAAATAAGTATGTTCAGGAAAAAGTTGGAGTAGCTCTAGTAGCATATAAGATTAGAGAGAGTCACCTTAGATGGTTTGGCCATATAAAGCATCGGCCATCCGATGACCCAGTTAGGAGAGTAGACACATTAGATTTGCCTTATGTTAAGAAAGGTAGAAGTAGACCTAAAAGACTTGGTTAAGATGTATAAAAAATGACCTTAGTATACTTGAATTAAATGAGAATTTGACACATAATAGGACACAATGGAGACAAAGGATTCATGTAGCTGACCCCACTTAGTAGGATAAAGGCTTGTTGTTGTTGTTTTTGGTATGTAATTTATGCCTATAATGATATATAGTTAGAAGTAGTTATTGGTCAAACAAAAAAAAAGAGAAAGCACACTACCTAAAATTAGAAAGAGAAGGCACACTTCTCTCAAAGGTCAAATGCTCCCTTATGTGCAATTAGTAAAGCGTTCAATTCAAGAAGTACGAATAATATGCTATCATGTTTTACAAAAGATAATTATTTCTAGTTGCTTTTAAGTTATTCCTTTGGCTTTAATTAATTCCAAGTTTTGAGTTTATTTATTTTGTGTTAAAGTTATTTAAATTTATATTGGAGAAAAAATTTAGTTTTCCTAGGAGCTAATGTTCCAGGCATTTATCATAGAAATACATCATAGAAAGAAACCTAAAAAAGTAAGTTGTTTATAATGCACACCCAAAATAAATTGAACCAATTTAATTAAAATAGGCCAATGTGACTGGGTACTGCTGTACACCCCAGAAGAAAGAGAAAAATAGGCAGTCAAGCTCTGCCCTTCTATAGCCCGACCTAGAACTAAAAGTTTGATCTATGGTGGTCTTCTTCTAGGATTGTCACATTCTTTAAGGACCTCCACGGGCTTCATAGGGTCAACTGAGACATGCACTAGTAGGGTCAACTCCTACTATTCCTAGACCCCATAGATCCTAACATCATTTTATGCTAAAATTACCTTTAAATTTTTAAAAATAAATTTCTAAACATTGCAAAATATATGTTAGGAAATACAAACAATTCTCCAATAGTTATATTTGCAAACATGCAAGCTTAGCATTAGTTTCTTGCCAGGCCCACCTATTTTATTAGGCTATGCATAACGACTTAAGCATACCTGCACGTAAATAGTAATTATATTTTTTTTATAATAATGGTCCCTTTTATTTCAACCTCCTGTAGAAAATAGTGTTAGGCTAAAAAGAACATCCTACAATCCAGACTAATGGAAAACAATCTTAGCCATCTAGTCTAAAATAATACACATCAAAATAATAAAAACATCACATAATATTATAGATTGACCTAACCTAAGTCGAGGCTTGGTAACTTAATAATCTAACGTGTGAAAATAAATTTATGTGATATGACTGTATTGGGCATTTTAGGTTTGAGTTTTCATGTTTCATGGTTTATTTAATTTACCATTGGTGGATTCAACTTAAATAATTTAATTGATTTATAATTTTATTTCTATTTTTAAATCCAATTATGTTAAAGTGAAATTTAAGTTTTTCAAGAATGAAGAATAAAATAAATTCCACTTTGGGTGGAACCCATTTTATTCAACATCCTAAATCCTAGTAAGATGAGATCTTCATTCTAAGGTGAAGATTCATGCTATAGGTCAAACTAAGATCATAGGTATCTTAATTAACCTCTTTTTGATTCATTTGAGTGATTCATTTTAAGTTGAGTTTGATTTATGTTTTACTATTTCTCTTAAAGTTAAAGTTCTATGTTAATAATATTTGGGGATTTCAATTCTATTTCACCTATTTTGTTTTAATTATGTTGCTTTGGTTTCATTTATGATCTTTAGTTAAGATTTCAAATTCCATTTTAAGTTTAAATTCCATGTTACCATGATTTAGTTTGATTTTGGTTTTCAATTTAAATTTGATTTTATTCAATTATATTTGATGTTATTTAGTTTATATTATTTTTTTATAACTTAGCTTCATATTTAATCTTATGTTTCTTTTCATTTAATTAAATGTTCATTTGATCTTATTTGTTTTAATTATTTGTTTATTTGATTTGGATTGATCTAATTTTTTTATTTCACTAATGTTTTATGTTTATTTTTAATTAATGTTTATTAACTTATTTTAAGTAACTTACTTAAGTTAATATCATAATTCATACTTGGTTTTGATTTCATCATTTAAATGTTTTATTATGTTTTAATTTCATGATTTATTCATTTATGTATTCTTAATTTATCATTTAGGTTTATTTGATTTTATATATATATATATATATATATATATATATATATATATATATATATATATAAACTTAGATAAGTTAATTGAATTAGTTCCAATCAATCTTTGGAAAGCCTTAATTTTATCATTTAAGGAATTTATTATCTTATGTTTTATAATTTCTCATTTAAATTAAGCTTAATTTAACATTATGTGTTAAAGTTTCATTACTTGTTCTATTTTATTAAGATAGAGTCTTATGTACAAATCATAGCCTAAGAAGGCCAAGAAATGAACTACTGTGGGTTTCCAACTTAAATCTAAGCCATTTCAAGCATTTGATTAATTTGATTAATTACTTTCACTTATGTTGGTGATTATGTTGTTTATTAACCCAAATGGATTCAAAGGATTTAATGAATTTTCTATTTAGGTATAAAATTTAGAGATAAATTAATTTTACATTTCAATTGATTAATTAATTCATTATGAATTTAATAACTTATTAACCTAGGGTTTGATTAGATTTTTCATTCTTAATTATTTCAATTAACCCTAAGTATATGATTAATCAAATTCCATGACTTGAAAGGGTTGGAAAATTTTCCTTAAGCGTTCTGATGTTAATGAAAATATTTTAAGTTAATTTTATGAATTTTCATCATTTTTGTAATTTTATGATTTATTCTTTCAATTATATTGGCTTAGAGATTAGAAATTCAACAACATCAAATCTAAAGGTCATTTGACCTTGAAAGTTTTATGGCAAGTGGGGCTCCTTACTAATTTATGTTCCCTAAAGTTTCATCTTAATCAGCTGTGTAATTTCATATTAATTTAGATTTTAATTATTTTAATAGAATCTAAATTAAGCCTAAATTAAAAGAAATTAATTAGGAGTTCTATTTTTTTTAATTCTTTTCTTGAAGAAGAATCCATTCAGCACACATTTAGAATTTTTGAAATTTTGGTTAATTTATCATAAATTTTAAAGTTTAAATTAATTATTCAAATTAATTAATTATCAAATTATTAGATTTCAAGAGTTCTACTAACGTATTTTGGTTCATTAAGGTTTATTATCATAATTCAAATTAATTTTATAATTTTCCAAATTTACTATTAATTTATTTCATTAAATTAATAGTTAAAATTTACATATCCATTGATTTACTTGCCAATAAATCATGAAAACCTTATTTTTGATAGGTTTTAAACTTAATTTCAATTCCACAAAGTTTTCAATTAATTGGATTAATGGTTTAAGTTTAATTTGAGTTTTATTATTTTCATTTAAACTTAAATTATTCCAAAATTACCAAATAAAAATTAGGAATTTTGGGTTTAATGGATTCTCTTCATTAAGATGAATTCATAGAGCCCTTATTTGAATTTTTTTGGCTAAGTAATTTATTTTTTTTATGAATTTTCAAAAAAATTAGGATTTTCTGTGATCTTTAAAATCTAGAAAATCAAGAATTTCCATTTTAAATGGTTGGTGCCATATGGCATTGATGTAGCACTGTTTTCCACATGATACGATGCTATTGGCTAGATGGATCCACACAAATCTAGCTCAAAAAGTGGCGGCCATGTTAAATGATTTATGATCAACCGATCTTCAATTAGATAGTCATGATTTCACCTGCAAATCCTATATAAGATTTAATTGGATGTCCAACTATATCTTGATCTTCCATTCCTAATAGAAAGAACAGATGGCGGAGATTGCGTCTTTCTTATCGATGGTGAGATCCAGGCATCGTCCATTAAATTCAAGTTATTTCTAGTGATCTAGGTGGTGAAATCACTTGATTTCATTTGCAAATCAATCAATAGAGCATTTTGAATGCATCTATGTGGCTTAATCTCACTTGAGATCAATTTATTTTTTAAAAGGATGAAAACCAAATGCAAAAGTGGTCGGTTTAAAGCCATACCTTATCGACGATGATCTCCGGCCATGGGAATGATTCGAAAAGCTTTATGAGGATGTAGTGAAACGCCAAGAAGGAAGGATTGGATTGCCTTCTCACAGATTGGTGTATAAGCCAAGCTTTGCTAATTTTTTGAAGGGTCTGGTCAAACTCTGGCTTACTGGTAGTGTGGGGATCAGGGGAAAGATGCGCTTTTCTTTGTTTCACTTAAAGAAATGCTCTCTTCTCTTTTTCTATGGAAGGTTGAGAGTTATAAGGGAAGGGAAGCTACCCATGGAAGACCTAGGTGATTTCCTAGCCTCTAAGGGGTGGTCAGTTGATTGGGGTCAGTCCAAGGCAGCTAGGACAAAGAATGGAGGTGAGAAAATGGATTGGGGAAAGGATTTATATCCATGCTTTATTCTCTTTCTCCATGGCATATTCACTTTTGGATGAACTTGGACCTTCTTAGTTTACTTAATCTTGATTGCCAATTATCCTATACTTATCTTAGGATGAGTTTAGATACATTCCAAGGTGATTAGTTTAAGTTTTGAGTTCAAATACATTGATTTATGTCACTTAAGTATCTTTTTCTTTTGGCTTGGTCTAGTTTGCTTTATTTGATGAATTGATCCTAGCTTTGGACCTTAATTAAGTTTATTTAGTCATTTAAAATTTTTCCAATTAGTGGGTTTCATGAGATTTGGAAATGATTGTTTGTTTATTTCAATACTTAAACAATTATGGCTAAAATGAGTTAGATTGAATCCAATTGACTCAAATGACTATCTTAGCTCAATCAAAATGTATTTACCCTTCAATTATATTTAGCAAAGTATTAGGGATTATTTGGATCAAAGAATTTCAATTGTTCTGAATTTAAAACCCACTTTGACCCAATTTAGGTCTTAATATGTTAGCATTGGCTTAATTGGGTCAAATGACCATATTAATCAAATTAAACCTTATAATGGGTCAAATTATGTTTAATGATGATTTCCAAATTATTTTAGACAATTACTTTGAGTTTTTTTATTCAATTTTAGTTTGAGTCTAATAAGGTCCATTTAAGCTCATTTAGATCAGATGATCTAATTAGCCCATTTAAAGCCTTATTAGTTTTGTATTTATTTGGTTCATGTTTAAACATGTTTATTTAATGATTTTAAGCCATTAAAATGATTCAAATTGGTGAAATTATGGTGGGTTGACCTTTGACTTAGTGGGACTTACATAGGTCAACCCTATATTTAATGGTTGAATTTCATTTGGATTTGACTCCATTCATATTCATGTAATAGTTTTATGCATTTTGTTTGAGTTTCTTTATATTTCATTTGAATATCTTTAGATTTGATTAATGTTGAGCTTAAATAGAGTAATTGGGTTAATCTCATAAATTTCTTTAGTCTAAGCTAAACTGGATTTAGGTTTTCAATTTGAATGCATTTGATTCAATCATTTGATTATATTTAAGTTTGGTTTGGGTCCACATAACCTTATTGGGTTAAGTAAAATCCTAGGAGAATTCATTAGGACACTAAGCATAGTACCTTAAGTGTTTAATTAGGAGACTTCTAATTTAGGATTAGATGTCCTAATTATTAATTTAAGGATGATGTTAACTCAACCAAAAATGAGGTCAACGCCTCTTCTTTAAGATTTTTCATGTCATGTTGCAAATGGGTAATGTATTTTTCAGTTTAATTGGATTTCAAAGAGGTTACTTATACTCCTCTAACAGCAAATCATTCTTTGTGTTTTAGACTATGGTTTTTTGAATTTCTTTTTTTTTTAAATTTGTAGTGCTTTGATGAAGAAGACTGATTAAATTTTGGCTTCTTTTTATATTATATAAAAATTTCACCCTATTAAGGAAGAGGCTTTTTGGATCTATTTCTGGCTCTAAGGAATTCTTTCACTAGGTGCCTTCTATGGCTAAAAGAATGTTAATTATCCTTTTAGTTTTTTTTTTTTTTGAAATGAAGGTCTCCTAAATGCCTTCTTCTTCCTCTTGTGTTTATGAATTTTTTCTCTAATCATCATTTATGTTCTGAGTTCCAACTGGCTCTGTATTTTTGCTTTTTTCATTCTGGATTATGCATGCTATAATAACCTTCACCTTTTCTTTTTTAAGATATACAAGTATAGTGTATGATAAGATGAGTTCCCTATTTTGATAACTCTTATCTACCAAATCTTTGAAGGTAAAATAATCTTCGATTGGGTGACTTATAAGCCTATGAAATGGATAATAGTTAAGATCATCAACTTTGTCTACTTGGTCTAGCCGACCTAGCTTTGGTAATATTAATCCAAGTTTTAGGGCATGTTTAGAGATTTTAGCAGTACATTTTCTTTTGAATAAGTACTATTTAAACATCTTCCCTGGGAGGGACCCCTTTTTGTTATCCTCTGTCAACTTTACTGTTGGTCACGAGGTTGTTGCACCTCTATTTCCTTTTTGGTCAACTATGAATGTGAATGTTGTATTCATATCATTCTTCTTTGCATCATGCAATTTTGGCTATTTTTTCTTTTAAAAGAATTATTATTATAGTTGGCACCAAAGCTTTTTTGCTTGGGGAGCCTTTGAACTTGGCTACATGATCTAATAATTCTTGGAATGTATTAATCGTAGCCATTGCTAGATATGGAGCTATCTAATCATCAATATTCCCCATGAGGAGTTCTACTGCAAGCTCTTCTGTGAGATGTTAATCACATTTCATGCTTAAATTCCTCCATCTCATCAAGATTTATTATTGTTACTTTCTTGGTTGTACCTACAAATCTCTTGATGAAGAGTGTTATCAGCTTGGTGAAGGTTTTATTGAGTTATTGGGTAACTTAGCATACCATTCAAAAGCTGTATTAGTAAGATTCCTAAAAAATTATGGTAGCAATAAGGTGTCATTCCTTATGGTATTTCCATAAGTGGCTTTGAACTAGGCTAAATGTTATCATGGATTTTCTGTACCTAAAAAGGTGTTAAATTTTAGCACGTTGTATCCTTTAAGATAATGTACACAGTCATATTCACCCGAGAATGGTCGGCCTCTTCCACCTAGCAGTTTAGCAGTCTCTGAAGAAATGACTACTTTGAATATTTGGCTAATGAGGTCTTCCACTTGTGACTTAGTAATAACATCAGCTTCTTCAAAGGCATTTAATGTAACTTCTCTCGGAGGTTCTTGCCTTTGCGTTGAAGTTATTGGAAAGTTCGGAGTAGCATTTTTTGTAGCCCCATTTTCATATGTTGGATTGCATATCTCTGGAGGATTTTTCAGAGGTACTTTCTACATTGTAGTTGCTATGAGGTTAAGTTCACTAAATAGCTCTTTCATCAACCCGCTTATTTCATTGAGATGGTAGTTAAGTTGGCCGATTTCTTGGTCTCTTCATTAGAGTTGAGAATCCATTCATTGTAATCTTATTACAATGTCAGTTAGCTCTTCAGTTACCTCAACATGTACTTGAGCTTGACCTCCAAGTTTTTTATGGCATGGGTTCTCTTGATGTTCTTCTTTATTTTGTTATTTGAGTACCATGTTTCTACTTCATAAATGTGTATTGACCATACAGAAACTTCAACTTCCATGCCATCCATATCTTTATCATTTGGGAAGTCCAAAATTGGTTGCTTTTCATAAATTAGAAAATTATAATCTTTCCAAAAGAGTTGATTATCCAGTTCATCATTCGTTGGCTAACTTTTTCAAGTTGGCAATTTTAGTTGATGATAAGAGACATCTAGAGGGGCTAACTTTTATCAAGTTGTCTCATCATTGATGACTTGGTATTCTTTTGGTACACAAATTGATCAAGGCCTTCTAGTGTTGGATCTTTGAGAATGTATCTTGGATGTCACACCCTAGTTTTAACAAGATGGATGATATTCTCTTTTTTGTAGGTGTTGTTGGGACCTTTGTACAACTGACCACCTAGTACTTTCATACATAAGGGCTTATTGTCGGTGTTCACCAAACATTAAACCCCTAAGTTTTTTGTTTTTAACAGCCTTCATAGCTTTATAGATTTTGGAGGAGACAGTCTTATCCTTCTATGGTTGATTTTATGGTTTGGGAAGTGTATGTTTATCCAAGAAAGACTTCTTGATAACTCCTCTAGAGCTATTTCTCTTGACTCATGAGATCTAATCAAAGTTGTTATTAGTGGCTATCTTTGCTTCCACCAATGGTTCATATAATTATTCAGAATTAATGGGTAATCTGACAACTCTTCGACTAGCATTATACTTTCTTCAAGCTCTCCTGAACATTTTAGTGCCTGTGGAAGATGCTTCAGGGTCATCACTGCATGGAGTAAAATGGCTTCTTATGTGATACTTTGCTCTCCTGATGCACTACTAAGTGGATTGACCATAATAGGCTTCATCTTGGGCTTAACAACCATCCTATCCTTAGCAGAGATTGTCAGCATTGCCCTTAATAGCTTATCAAATATAGAACCCCTTTTGGAGGTTTAAGCTTTTGGCTTGGGTTCATTATGAATGATCACATTTAGTCTTCTTTCTTTATTGAAAGCCTTTGGCATTCAAATGCCTTTAATGATAGGTTCAGTTATAGGAATAGTAGGTAGAAACTGGATAACCACAAAAAAAAAATTTTAACTATAAAGTAACTCCAAAAGAATCAATTTTGATTACAGCCTTAGAGAATCTAATAGTGGGCCCTCTCCTGATTTGATAGTCATCATATTCATGAAGTTTTCCATTAGAGGTTTCAAACCTCATCGTATATTTTAAAATTTTAAAAGACTATAATGCAATAATTAAATCTATGATGACAACATATATTTTAATTTTTTCAACCAAAGATGGAGAGAGAACTAACCCCCAATAGAGTTGCCAGAAATCTGATCACATAGAAAAAATATCCTTTAGGAAACTCTCTGCCATCATTATTGAGATGGGTAGGAGTATATTTTTAATGAGGTAGATTAATATATATTTTTAATCAGATTTTCCCTAACCTTATATTAAGGTTGATTTAGATTTGGTTTTTACTTCCTGTGAATGCAAACCTTCAAAGATTCTTACTATAGTAAGAAAGCACTCTCAATTAAGGTTAGAAACAAATATATCTTTCTGATATGAATCAGTGCCTAGTGATGTTTGTGGTATGGCATAGATGACTGTCTAAGGTAAATAGGAGAAGGGTCTTAATCAAGATCACATGGTTTCAGCATCCTAAATCTACATTATTCTAGTCTACTAACATTAGAAGGCTAGCCGTAATATCCTAGGATTTTGATTAGCAATCATGGGTTCCCTCTCCTCAGATATCTCAAGCAAACTAAATTTTTAGTGAAGGGGCATTTACATGGAAAACATATAGGTTGTACTTATGTCCCTTGGAATGCTAGTAGGGCTTACATCCATAGGAATGTTAGATATATTTTAGGTTGTATCTGCATTGCAAGCATGGGTCAAACTTACATTGATTAGAAAGCCATTAGATTTGACTTACATCTTCTTAGAATTCCATTATGGTGTTCACATGGTAAACCAATAGATTAACTAGGCTTATATCCATTAGAATGCTAGGGTCTAGATTGTTCGCATGGTGAACATATATAGATTGGACTTACATCCCTTGGAAGGAAATTACGGTGTGGTGTTCTCATGGTGAATGATATAGATTGCTAACGTGTAACATATAGTAGTAGTGAGTGGAGTTAACATTTAACTTAAAGCATATGTTGGATGGAATGATAATGCAATCGATCAAGGTCTCATGGTTATGTCATCCTAGTCTATTGTGGTCCCTAGTCTACTTAGTCTAAGGAGGTAGTCGACCCAACATGATTGAAGAATCATTGTTAGCAACCCTGGGTTGTATCCTCCAAGGTGTCCTTATAAATCTAGGATGGTGTTGGTCTAACAGACAAATCTAAGTCAACCTTTGCTAAAAAAAGTCTTTATGCCTATCAAATATATCTTATGATTTATAACTTAAAGGGCTAAACAATTTGGGAACATATGGGCTACTACTGTGACCATAATACAGTGGAGCCATTTAGGGGCCAAACCACATAGTCAGAGGGTTCTGGTCAAAAATGTATTTCATGTGGTGTCATTTGGCAGAAAAACCACATAAATAGAGGACACGGGCCATATCCTTACTAGCATGAGATTATTTGAGTGTAAAAATACTGATATATTTAATTTTGACATTTGTCTCTTTTGTGAGCTAAAGTTTTCTTAGTTTGTCACTCTCGATAGATAGTTGTGGGTCGATTGTTGGATTGTTTACTTTAAGTTTTTAATAATAATGAACTTTGTTTAATTTGAAAAAAAATCCTCTGTAGATAAAATCTACAATCAACATGGTCATCATTTGGGTAGGCCTTGCCAACTTTGCCTGTTTGCTTACAAAGGATCAAGTTTATAATTTGTATTTCTGAATTTGAATTTGAAACCATTTAACATAAAAAATTCATAAAGATATTATCAAAGTGAGAAACTTATAATAATATTATTAGGTTTTGTCGACCAAACCTAGTTATACGACCCAACCTAGAAATTAATTTATGCAGCATCCTTATACACTGAGTTTAAGTATCTATTCCTATGTTTGGAGCCATGTAAGAAACATTCTTTATTTATTAAATTTATTGTAATTTGGCTAATAAAGGAGTTAAAATTAAGGTTGAATTAAATAATTATCTTTAACTCAAAATTTATAATGTAAGGACAATAGGACATTAGTGTATAAGGCTAGCTAGCATTGTGGAACCACAGGATAAGGGCTTTTATTTTTTTTAACACAAGAAGGTTGCATAAGATCGAGATTTTTGGCTTATTACTCAAGAAGACAGTGCTGCAGCATCCAATAGGAAGCACTGTGGTGTTATATGTTAAAAATATGTTGTCATCTAACCCAAAAGGGTGGCGTTGTAGTGCTCAATGGTTAACACTATGGTGCTCGATGGTTAGCATTGAGGTGTTCGATGGCCAGTGCTATGATGCTCTAATATAAAGACCATTTAGTTTATGACCTGAGAGGACAACTTCGGCGCTTATTTGGTAGCACTATGATGCTATAAGTTGAAAAATTTTAGATCCTTACCCAAGGGTTTAGTGCTATGGCACCCAATAGGCCCATTAATGCTGAGTAGACAAAAGTTAAGATTTAGATTTTGGAAAGTGAGTGTTTAAAGTTCTAGAATACAGTGCCTCGATGCTTCAAAGATTGTGTTGCAGCCATATAACTGAATGTTTCGACCCTACCAGACTCATGAGGCTAGCATTTAGGTGTTAAAGATATAGTGCCAAAGATGTCATATTTTTAAATTCTCAAGAGCTTAGCATCATAGACTATCTCCAAGAGCCAAAGTGCTTTGAGTTGGGAACTCCACTTTTAGGTAGTTTACTTGTGGGAATTTTGTGATTTTTTAGAAATTTCGATAGTATAATGGCTTAACAATGCTATATTATTTAAATTTTTAGTGTAAAAGTACTTTTCTCTATTATTTTGGATCCAAGATTGATATAGGAAGGGTACTTTTCTCACACCAAAACTAAGTTCGATGATAAAGGTCTTCAAATTTAGAATTTTTATAATTTTGAGTTTTGGGGTGTCCTTTCTTATTCTAGATCCAAGATCAATGGAGATGGGCCTATTTGTTTCTCACTGGATCCAAGATCGATGATGAAAATCTTTAAAATTCTTTTTTTAGAGAGAGAAATTATATAAAAGAACATTTTCAAGAACTTTTACCCGAAGTTTGGCAGCCTTCTTCGATCATATCTCATGTGAGAGAAAGAATGCAATGTAGAGAAAAATGTGCACTCGATGATGTTTGGGAGAGTATGCAATGAAGAGTGTGAGTGAGTGTCCCCAAGCGAGTGAGTAGGCAAACAACCTCTTTTTATATGGAATAACTCCCCTAACCACTCCTACTCTTCTAATTGTTCCACTATTCCTTTGAGCAGTTATCTAATAGGGCATAACTTCTAGTAAGCAACTCTCTCCTTGAGTAATTATTATTGATAGGGAGGACTATTCAGTGGTTAGTGTTTCTAGAATCTGTAAAGAGGCAGTGACAGCGCTACTGCATTCTAGACCAAAATAATGCTTTGTTTCTCTTTTCTTCTTCTTCTTTTTTGTATGCAAACAAAATGATCAAAGAAAATAAATTTTAAATTTAATAGTGATAATAGCTTAAGATAACAAATGTAGTTATTTACAATTTAAACATGAATGTAATTGAATAGATAACCCAACATACACATATAAACTGACAAAAAGTATAACTAAGTCTCATGATGATTTAATCCCCCTAATTCCAATGCTAAACACATGATCATATTACTATTAAACTAAATTAAGCTTACTTAAGGTATTCTTGATTAAAGTAATTAATAATAATATTGGATATTAGACACTCTAAGATTATCTCACAATCTCTCTCTATTTATTAAGTGATTTAAAAGTCCAAGACATAGATATAAAATTTATTAAGATTTAATGATTATTTGGTGCAATTAATCTCTAAAGGACTAAAACATTTAATCGAACATTATGTATAATCCCAAAAAATTATGGAAAACTTTGAAAACATGCATAAACATAAGTAAAACACATCCTAAATAATTTTATGCCATTTCGGCTTCTATTTTATGATTAATTAAAAAATATGGAAGATATCAAATAATTAATTACACTCAAAAGGCCCCAAACTAAATGGGCTTTTTATTTCATTGGAAATCTCTTTATTAGCTGAGCACAAAGAGGGTTTGATCACAATTTTTAGAGACCTACCCAATTAGTTATGAATTATTTTAAGTCCTATGCCACTTAATGATTAATTAATGGGTAATTAACCCAATTAGTTAGAATATTAGCATTTAATTAGGACAAGAGGTCCTAGTTATTTTATCTGGGTGTTATAATATTAAGCAAAAGTGCTTGAACACCAAAACACCCAATTTGACATTTTCATAATATTTAATATCAATAAATTGGGTTAATCACATCATTAAACTTTTAAAATACACATCCTCTAATCCACTCATCCAAATGACTTGAAATAATTATGGGAGGCATATAACATTAATGGGAATGTTCCCTAAAACTTTTATGTCATTTAAGTGCATGGTTTAAGTGTACTTTTAAAATATATAATTTAGTTAATCCTTAATTAATCTCTATTTAATAATAAAAAATTTGAGATTTTTTTAATTCTCCTCTATTCTGATTTTAGAGAGTATTTATTTAAACTTTTTGGAATTTTTTTATTATTAGTTATAATTTTTAAAGTCTAGCTTAGTTAAACCTAATTAAAACTTTTTAAATTAATTACATAGTCAGTATGTCAAGTCAACTACGCTTTACACATGATGGCACATAATTGCTTATTAAAATAATCCCTCGTGGAAGCTAACTGGGTAGTGGTGGATGACATTTTTCTCTATGATGTTTGATTGAAGATCAAACAAGTATGATTAAACCCATGATTATAAGGGATTAATTCAAATAATTTCTAGTGTGAATAAACATGACTGTCCATTCTAAAGGGAGGAGCTTAATTTATGCTAGGACTGATGAGATGGAGGTCTTTGAGTGGTTGTGGAGATTTGAGGCATTTGGGAGAAGTGGGTAGCCCATGGTTGGTGAACGAAAAGGGTTGTCCAAGGTGAAAGGGAGGGAACAACACCTTGGTAAATTTGTATACCAACTAGTTTGGGTCGGGTTGCGTGAGCTCAAAGCATGTTATGGGTGCTACCTTAGCCAAAGAGAGAAATTGGACTTAGCTATTATAATATTTTATCTTATTTGGAGCCATTGGTTCACTTAGTTTGGTCTAAACTAGGTTCACCTTGGGTTGGGTCCATTTGGGTAGGTGGGGAGTGGTCTATGAATAAGTCATGCCAACTTTGGCTAAGTTTGGACTTCATTGGTTCGATTATCTTCAACATGGCTCATGTAAGTTAATTTGGGTCAAATGCACCAACTTACCTAATTGGCCTCAAAGGGCTATTATGTCAAATTCAAACATCAACTTGAAACATGTAAAAGTAATTAGTTTGATTCAATTTTGGTTAGATTGGGTATTATCTTAATGTGGTTCATATGGGTTATTTTAGGCGAGGTAGGGTCAATTAGCAAAATTGGCCAAATTGGGTCTAAGAGATTATTGAGTTATGTTCAATAATCAACTTGAAATAGTTTGAAACACTCAATTTGGTTCAATTTGGATTGGATTTAATTTTAGTTTAATATGAATCAATTAGGCTTATTTGGGTTCAGCGAACCATTTGGCTAAATTAGATTGCAATTTGGGATAGGAGGTAACCCTAGATTTGGAGTGATTGTAAAACTTTAGGTTAGTTCAATTTAGTTTGGATTGGATTGAATTTGATATTGTCCCTATATAGTTTTATTGGGTTAACATGGGATAAATGAGTCAATTGACCAAAGTCTTAATTAAGCTTCAATCAAATTCAAAAAATGCTCTAAATGGTTTGAGTGAGTTCAATTTCAAATGGTTTGGGTGAATTTTGGATTTAGATCCTTTAGGCCTAAATGGGTAGAGTTGGTTAATTGAGCCAATTGATCAAATTGGACCTTAATTAAGTGTGGTTTAGATATAATTTATGTTTTAGATGTTAAGTGCTTAGTTGGTTAAATCAATTTGGACTAAGTTGAAATTTGGGTCAAAGTGATTATGTTTGAGGTCAAATGCATTAAATTAGGTTAAATAAGCAAATTAACCAATTTGCCCAAATAAGTTTTAGTTTGATTATGTTTGAGGTCAAGATTAGTTTGAAATCAATTTGGTTTAGTATACAGGGATTTTGGTTGGTTTCGGCTAAGTTGGGTTCACTATTCTAATGGGGCTATCCCTAGGGCTGAGTTCTATGAGTTATGAGTTTAAGTAACCTCTTAATTGTTAAAAGGTTCTTATAACATAGGTGAGAAAATCCTAGTGGTAAGATAGAAATCTTGAGACTAAGGGGGATGAACACTACAAGTGAGATCAATAACTAGACCCAAATAGGTGTATTGTATTGGTTAGAGTGCACTGTATATATTGGTGTTGATCGAACTAATCCAATAGATCCAAGGGATAGTAAGCAAGAACATTCATGCAACTCCAAAAATGCTAATGCATTTGATTTGAGGAAGATTGATAGATGATTCATTTTAGGAATTATGGATTTACTTCTAAATGTTGGGGATTCCATAATATATGTCATTTTTTTGGATATGAGTTGTAGGCTTTAAGATTCTTGCCTTGAATTTGCTAGAGCTTGAGTTTAGAAAGATAGGAAAATATTCTTTAATGATAGTTTGATTTGATTTAGTTTGAAAATATATTGATATTGAGTTAGGAGGCATTAAATTGATTTAATCCTACCTAAGTTGATTTATCAAACATGTTATGAAAATTATGTGAATGTGATGGAGAAAGAAGAGCTAAAGATGAGATCCCACCATAGGATATGTGAAGGGTATAAGTAGACCTTGTCGGTGTGTGATGGACTATATTAAGAAGGAGCCACGGGGGCCTTGACCTATTTTAGACTTATTATCTAAAGAGATGGCATGTTAACAATGAAATAGTTACTATTCAACCTGAGGGGTGACTACCAAGAGAGAGACCATGAGAGCGTTATCTAACTCTAAGATATTATAGGTCATACCAAAATAAGGCTGTACGGATATTATCCAAGTAAGATTTCAATTAGGAAAGAGGTCACAAAAACATTATCCAATCCATATATTATGTGTAAGATATATATGGACCCTATCATTATGTGATGGACTACACTAAGAAGGAGTCAGAGGGGCTTTTGGTTATCTTAAACCTAATAGAGAAAGGGATAGCTTGTTGTCAATAAAGAAATTACTATCCAATCTAAGGGTGCCCATTAGTATGTGATAGCTGATATAAAGAGGAACCATCAGGAAAGCTTGTTGTTAGTGGAACAGTTACTATCAATCCGACCTAAGGTGACTACTAACAAAGGGGCCACAAGGGCTTGATACTAACCTATGGTAATTTTTTATATGTGTTAACATCGATCTGTGGTGGCTAACTTAAGAAAAAAGCTATTGGGTAGCTTGTGGTCAACAAAGTAATTACCACCTGACCTAAGGGTGCTCATCAAAGTATGATGGTTGACCAATAGAGGAACCATTAGGATCACATGTTATTAAAAGAATTATTACATTTGACCTAGTGAGACCATTGGAAAATGGGTCATGAGGGCATGATCATATCCTATGGTAGTCTATTATATGTGTTCTCGTTGAAGTGTGATGGTTAATTTTAACTTAACCTAAAGGTGCTCATTGGTGTGCAATAGTTGACCAATGGATGAACCATTGGGATAGCCTATTATCAACATAATAGTTACTATCTAACCTAAGGTGACTACTAGGAAAGGTGTCATGAGTGCATGATCTTAACATATGGTAGTCTAATATGTGTGTTCCCATCAATGTGTGATAGCTAACTTAAGAAAAAAAACCTACTTGGGTAGCCTACTATTAGAGAAGCAGTTACCACGTGGCCTAAGGGTGCCCATCGGTGTGCAATGGTTGACCTATGTAGGAACCTCTATGCTAGCTTATTATTAGCAAAATAGTTATTATTTGAACTAAGGAGACTACTAGAAAAGGGGCTGCAAGGGTGTGTCCCTAACCTGTGGTAGTCTAATATATGCGTTCTTACCACTGTGTGATGGCTAATTTTTGAATAACCTGCCAGGGTAGCTTGCCATTGGTGGAACAATTATTATCCAACCTTTGAATACTACTAGGAAAGAGGTTGTAATGAGATGATCCTAACTTATGGTGGTTTCACCTCTGTGTTCCCATCAATTTTTTATGGGTAACTAGGAAGAAATCAACAGAAGTTACTATCGGCAGAGCAATTACCACTTGACCTAGGGTTCCTTTCAGTGTGTAATGGTTGAACTATGGAGGAAGCACCAGGATAGCTTACTATTAGTGAAATAGTTACTATCTAACTTAGGGGGGACTACTAGGAAAGGGGCCTTAAAGGCATGATCCTTACTAATGGTAGTCTAACCCCTGCTAAGAAACAATGTTTCTTATGTTCTTTTACATCTATCTTAGTTGTGGTAATCGAAATATGATGGCACTTGGATTCTTTTACACTTTTCTTAATAACACTAGAAATATATTTGAAGATACATTTTGGATTTTAGATAAGAGTTTGAATTTCTATGAGATCTTGAAGGGAGATCAATGATTGAAACTTTCTGAGGGCATGGACCCAATCAACATATGCACCAACTTGATATGAAAATAAAAATGTATTGATGAAAATTTGCTTTTAAATATAATCATATATAATATTTCTCAAAATTTACCTTATTTATAAGAAGCATTAGGCATTCACCTTTATGCTCAATCAATTTGTATGATCCTCCTTAGTAGGCCTTTTCTATAATAAAAGGACAATCCCATGTTAGTTTAAACTTGGCTCTCTTCTTGTCGCAGGCAATAATCAGTCTTTTAAGAACAAAAATTAGCTCTCTAACTCAAAACATTCTTGGATGAACCAACTTGTTATGAGCTTGAACCTATACATGCAATGTATAACTTAAGGTTTTGATGAGCTTGGAGATTGACTTCTCTTCTCAAGACCTTCGAGCTCTTCCAATCCTAGCTTGGCATTTGCTCTAGTGTGATTTTATTGCCAATGATAAGCCATAGTGAAGGGAGTTAAACCTTCAGGGGAAGGACATCGTCAGTCCCAAATGTAAAAAAAGAATGTACTAGAATTAATCAAAGCAATATATGGTATGATAAGCCCACAAAACTTCAACTAACTACTTGTGCCATTATTGTTTATTATCATCAAGTGTCATTATTAGGACTTGGATGAGAAGCTTGTTGAAGGCCTCAACTAGCTTGTCAGCCCAAGGAAAATATATAGTTGAATATTTCCAATTTATGTTGTGTTGCTTGGAGAAGTTATTGATTTTGCACTTCTAAAAGTAGTACTATTATTATATATGATTTATCAGGGTACACTTAATTTAAAAATGAAATGGTTCTTGAAGAACTATATAATGTGATGTGCTTTGATTTCTCTCAACCTAATCACCTCAACCTATTTAGAGAAATAATTTATAGTCTTTAGAATGAAGAGAAGACCCCTGAAAGAAGGAGAGTTAATTGGGTCAACTATGTCAGAGGCCTAACTCTTGAATAATCATATGACAATCATTTAGTGAAGGATGTAGGGTTGCTGATATAGGATCACACCATACACCTGACACTAGTGGTAGCGACTTGCCACATCTATGAAATTTGTATTCAATAAGGTAAGTAATATTTAAGTCTTTTAATCTTTATCTTCATCTTCAGACCATATTGATGTGTTCCATATAGTCTTAAATGTATCTCACTCATAATTTCTTGACTTTGTGTTTGTCTAATAAACACAACTAGATGTGATTAAAGGATTGATAGTATAGGGTGCCATTAATAAGAGCATAAGATACACATATTACTTTATTTGATGGGGTTGGGATTTCTCCTGAGGTAGTTTACATTCACATAGATAGTTAATGAAGGGCCATCTTCAATCAACATCCTCGTCATCTTTGGCAAAGATAACCTCCCTTTCAAGAGTTTATTTATTGATGCATTCTATGTGAATAAAAGATAGAAACTAGTAGTTATAAATCTTTATCAATATAAATTTATTATTTGGACAAACCATTTCTTTAGTGAGCTTTGCTAAGGTATCTACTATGTAATTTCCTCCTCCGAGAATTTATATAGGGTAACCTTTGGAATTTACCTTAATAACTTATTATGTACTTATTGTATCAATGAATCTTTATAAGTTCTGGAAATTTAGTTTATCACTAACTGTGAATCCCCAAAATATTGATATGTTTGATATCTAACAAAATGGCCAACTCTAATTAGACCTTTGTATTCAGCCTCACTGTTTGTGTAAGGCTTTTATAAGTGATATGAGAATCATAACATCTTTTAGTCATGAGTCAAGAAAACTAATCCAATCCCTACTTTTATTAAAAGAGTAGATTGGTTCATCTCCTTTTTGGGAGGAAGCCACACCATCAAATAATAATGGTTAATTGCATTCCCCAAGCACATGACATGTTCATTGGGGAGGTCATCATTTTAAAGGGAATCTACATGGAAAGGGTGTGATGCTAAGAAGTCAGCTTGTGCTTGTTCATTCATAGCACATGACACCACATAAGAGTTTTTTGAAAACCATGATTCTGATTTTATGTATGTATGATTTAGGAAAGAGTCTAAGAACCTAAACTAACTCCTTATCCTAAGGATAATATTTGGCATGTTATGCATCTAACAGTGCAACCAATTTCATCTTTTAGGTATTTTGACTCATGATTCATTTTAAGTCTTATGATATGTAATTCATGGCTATAATGATATGTAGTTCAAAGTGGTCATTAATCAAATTGAAATAGTAAGGCACACTTCTCGTAGGAAGGGTGATCATCCTTATAGGTCATAGCCCCCTTATATGCAATGGGCAAAGTGTGTAATTCAAAGAAAATGAACAATATGATCTCATGGTTTATAAAAGTTAATTATTTTTATTTGCTTTTAAGTTTGTTTTAGAGATTTAATTAATGTGAGGTTTTAAAATTTTATTTTTATGTTCAAGTTATTTAAATTTATGTGGGGTAGAAAAGTTAATTTTTCTAGAAGCCTACGTTCTAGACATTTTATCACAAAAAACACATCATAAAAAAAAACCTAGAAAAAGGTTATTGTTCTACTGCACACCCAAAAAAAAAATCACATCAAATTAAATTAATAAAATAGGCTAGTATAGCTAGGTATCACTATACACCTTGGAAGAAAGAGAAATTTGGTAGTCGGGCTCAGCCATTATAAAACCCGGCCTAGAATTAAAAGTTTTGATCTATGGGGGTCTTCCTCTAGGATCATCATCTTCTTCAGAGACTTCCACAGGCTTCACAAGAGACCACTAGCCAGTGAATTTAGCTCATGTTATTCCTAGACCCCATAGTTCCTAACCTAATTCGAGGATCAAATTATATTATAAATTTTAAAAATAAAATCCTAACCCCTGTAAAATAGATGTTAGGAAATACACACAATATACTAGCAGCTATATTCAAACATATGAGGTTATCATTAATTGCCTATCAAGCCTGCCTATCCTATTAAGCTATGCATAGGGACTTAAGTAGTACCTACAAGAAATCAATATTTATCATATTTTTATCTTAGTGGTCCTTTTTAGCATAGCCACTACAAAAAATAGCATTAGTATAAAAAGAATGCCCTAACATCCAGACTAGCAGATAAATAATCTTAGCCATCTAGTTAAAAATATTAAGCCATAAAATAAGAAAAATATCATATCACTTCATAGAACATCACAAATCATTAGTTTAACTTAATTCTATGGGCCTAATAGTCTAATGTGTAAAAGAAGGGCTTGTGTGGTATGACTGCATTAAGCCTTATTTTAATTTGAATTTGCTTTATGTTAAAAATTTATTTAATTTATGATTGGATGGTCATAGTTTAAGTAATTTAATTGATTTATGATTTTATTTCTATTTATAAGTTCATTTTATGTTAAAGTGGAATTGATGTTTTAAAAAATAAAGACTAAAATAAATTTCACTTTAGGCGGACCTCATTCTATTCAACATCCAAAATCCTAGTAGAATGAGATTTCATCTTAAGATAAAAGCCCATTCTAAAATTCAAACTAAGATCCTAAGTATCTTAACTATCCTCTTTTGAATTGATTTACATGGTTTATTCTAAGTATAGTTTGATTTTATTAATGTTTTAATTTTTATTTTAAGGTTTAGAATTTTTGTAATATAATCTTATTAAGATTTAAAGGCTTCATTCTTATTTCATTTCTTTTGCTTGATTAATGTTTCCTTAGTTTGATTTATTACCTTTAATTAAAATTTAAAATGTTATTTTAAATCTTAATTAAAAGACTATGTTATCATGATTATGTTTAATATTATTTTATTTTAGTTTGATTTCTTTTCAAATAATTTGTTTCATTTAAATTTTATGTTATTTAATGTTTTATATTATTTTCATAACTTAGCTTTATATTTAATCTTATGTTTCTTTTGATTTGATTAAGTGTTCATTTGATCTTATGTGTTTTAATTATTTGTTTAATTTAATTTGAATTGATCTCATTTATTCATTTCATTGATGATTTTTTTTATGAATTTAGATGAGTTAACTTAATTAGTTTCACCTAATCTTTAAGAAGTTCTAATTTCATCACTTAAGGAACACATTATAATTTAATATCATATATTAAATCAATTTATTAACATGCATATTTTAATTCAACATTTAGATTAATTTTAATGGAACATTATATGTTAAAATTTCATTATTTAATTTGACCTATTAAGATAAATTTTGGCTTGTCAATCATACCTAGGAAAGCTAAGAAATGAGCTACTTTGGGTATCCATTCTAAATCCAAGCCATTTTAATTTTCTAGGACATTTAAATTAAGTGATTTGATTATTCATTTTATTTATTTTCATTTTAAATTATCATTATTCATTAACATTAAAATGGACTTAATATTAATGAGTTTTTTTCTTTGGGTATAAAGTTCAGAGGTTCATTAATTTTACTTTTAATTAATTTAATTGATTTAATGTAAATTCATTAATTTAATGTTTTAGGATTTGATTAATTTTACACTTTATTAATCATTTCATTAATCCTAAGTATATAATTAACTAAAGTCTTTAACTTTAGAGGGTTAAAAAAATTTCTTAGGTGTTATGATATTATTAAAAAAATTTTACGTGGAATTTATGATTTTTATAATTTTTATAATTATTTATTTTTAATTTCATTTAAATGGACCTAGGGAATATAAATTATATAACTTATGATCTAGAGGTTATTTAGCTTTGAAATGTTTATGGCAAGTGGGGTTCCTTACCAATTTAAGTTTTCTAAAATTTCATCTTAGTCATATGCATATTTTAGGGCTAATTAATATTTTAATTATTTCAATAAAATTTATTTTAGGCACTAATCATTAGAATTAAATGGGGGTTTTAATTTTTTTTGATTCCCCTCTAGAAGATGAGTCTATAGAGGATTTATTTAGTTTTTTGTAATTTTGATTGGTTTATTATGATTTTTCAAAATTCAGACCAATTAATTGAATTAATTATTTCAATAAATTACCTAATTAGGTTATTGTAGGGATTATGTGGTTTTAGAGAGGTTTTATATTTTCCTAAATTGATGTGGATTATGATGTTTCAAACTAATTTTATAAATGTTACCATTTTTTTATTTTTTATTAGTTTATTTCTTTAAATAAAGGGGTTTAAGGTTGAAAATTTCATATATTTTGGTTTACTTACAAATAAATCCTAAAAAATTTATCTAAAGTGTGTGTTAACCTTAATTTTATTTTTCCAAAGTTTTAAATTAATTGGATTAATCTTTTGAGCATAGTTTGGGTTTGATTATTTTTAATTAAAATCAAATTAAACAAAAAATAACTGATAAAATTTGGGGATTTAGGGTTTAATAGATTCCTCTCATTGAGATGAATCCAAAGAGCCCATATTTGTATTTTTTTTAGATTAGTATTTCAGTTTTTATAAAATTTTGAAGTTATATACTTTTTTTTGCCTTTTTTAAATGAGAAAAATACTAAATTTCCATTAACACAATGAGCACCTATGCGGCACTGACGTGGCACTGTTTTCCATGTGGCACAATGCTATTAGACCAACTGGATCCACATGGATCTAGCTCAAAAGTGGTGGGGATTGTGGTTTATTTAAAAGATCAGACGATTAGGATTTAATCTTACATTTCTCAAGGGATTTAAATTAGATTGTGCAGCTAGATCAGAGCAGTCTATTCCGTATAGAAGGAATGAATGACACGATCTTATCCTTGTTCTCCTTAGCAAGAATCGTAAACCTTTGCTATTTAAGGGTCAAAATTTGACTATCTAGGCTAGGAGAATATTTCAAGGCATTTTGATTGCAAAATGATCAAGACTTACTTGAGATCAAAGTTCCTTCACAAAGGACCAAAACTTAAAGTAAAGGTGGTTAGGTTTTGATGCATACCTCACTGATTACAATCTTCAGTGGTGAGAATGCTTCAAACACGTGCATGGGGATATGGTGAACCTTCTAGGAGAGAGGAATTGAGTTGTCTCCTATATAAAAAAAATTTGTGACATCACATAAAGTTTAGTAATTTATTATTTTGATTATCAAATTCATAATTAAAGAGTCAACATATTATCTCAGAAGATAAACAAGTTATCCTATAATGGATTTAATAACTTAAACAAAGACTCCTAAGGCTAATGGGTCTTTTTAATGTTCCAGAGATTCTTCCCTTGAATTACAAAGAAAAGTAAGATAAGGTTTATTTTATATTGGGTCATAGTTCCCAATAAGAGAAAGCCCTTATAATTGAATTACATCTTACGAATAAGGATCTCTTCCTAAGAATACTCTCAATTAAAGAAATATGCTCTTATTTCTTTGGATTTCAATGTTAGTTTCAAAGGATAGTTAAATTAGAATTTCAAAAGGGAACACTTTGAAAGGAGAAGATTTCTTTTTGAGGCCAATCAAGATAAAATAAGAAATACTAAAGGCTAGGATACCAAGTAGGCATTTCAACTATCTTACTATTGGGCTTTATATTTTTGAGATAAAATTTATTAAGATTTGAATTAATATTTATTAATAAGAATCTAGAACTTATATTCTAACAACACAAGACTGTAGGAATGTCTAGTTTAAGACTTATTTCTAGAAGGATGACTCAGAACTTAAGTCTATAAATGCTTCTAACATAAGTCAGAGGCTCGACCTAGTTTAACTTTGGAGAATTATTGCCTCTTTTTCTCACTTGTAAAAAGAAACCTATCTCTGACTCTTTTGGACTTATAACTTGCCAACTAACACCACCTAAATGAATTTTTAAATCTATGATGCCAGTCTTTATATATTACAAGATGGCTGGGTTATTGCATTTTAGGAAAGTATCTAAAAACTTACACTCACTCCTTAATCCCTAAGATCATGTCAGGTATGATATATATCTAACAAGTGCGATAAATTTTAGGTTTTCAAAGTTTTGACTTATAATTCATTTAAGGATTTTGGGGTATGCAATTTATGCCTATAATGAGATACAGTTAGAAGTGGTCACGGACCAAATCAAAATAAGAATGCATACTTCCCCAAGAAGGTGGTCAACCTTAAAGGTTAGATGCCCCTTATTTGTAGTGGGGGAAGCACGCAATTCAAGAAGTTAGAACAATACGTTAGCATGGTTCACAAAAGCTAATTATTTTTAGTTGATTTTAAGTTGCACCTAAGGCTTTAATTTATGTAAGAAGTTAGGATTTATTTTCATTTAAATTATTTAGATTTATTTTAGGTAAAAAAATTTAGTTTTTCTAAGAGCTTAATGCCCACGCATTCATCACAGAAAACATAGCACAAAAAGAACCTAAAAAACCAGGTTGATTCTATTGGCATCTAGAATAAATCACACCAAATTTAATTTGAAAGAATAGGCCAATGCTGCCGGATACCATTGTACACCCTAAAAAAAAGAGACAAATGGGTAGCCAAGCTCTATCCTTGTACAACCCAGCCTAGAACCGAAAGTCTGAATCTATGGGTCTTTCTCTAGGATCATCATTTTCTTTAAGGACCTCCATGGGTTTCATAGGATACCTTCAGCTAGTAGGGTTAGCTCCTATTATTTCTAGACCCTATAGATCCTAACCTAATTTTAAGCTATATTTACATTCTAAATTTTAAAATAAATTCCCAAACCTTATAAAGTAGATGTTAATAAATACAAATAGCATTCTATTCATTATATTTATAGACATATAGGCTTAGCATTAGTTGTTTGCTAATCCCACCTATCCTACTGGGCTATTCTTAAGGACTTAACCATTCCTAAAAGAAAATAATATTTATTTATCTTTTTATTACAATAGTCCTTTCTAGCATAGCCCCCTACAGAAAATAGCGTTGGCCTAGAAAGAACATCCTATATCCAGACTAGTATGCAAATAATCCTAGCCATCCAAACTACAATAGTATGCCACAAAATAATCAAAACATTTCACATCTCAGCACATAGTATCATAGAACATTGACCTAACCTAAGTCTAAGGTCGGTGGCATAATAATCTAATGCATGAAGAAAAATGGGCTTGTGTGGTTCGACTTTATTAAGTATTTTAGGTTTCAGTTTTTATGTTTGAAGGTTTGTTCAATTTACATTGGGTGGTTTCAATTTAAATGATTTAAGTCGTTTGTGATTTTTGTTTTAATTTTTTAAATTCATTTTCTGTTGAAGTGATATTTAACTTTTCAAGAATGAAGAATAAAATAAGTTTCATTTTGGGTGGAACCCATTCTATTCAACATCCTAATTTCTAATAGAATGAGGTTTTTACCCTAAGGTGGATATTCATTCTAAGGGGGTCAAACTTAAGATCTTGAATATCTTACCATTTTTTGAAATTTTTTAAGTTGGATTTTTTTAAATAAAAAGAAGATGACTTTCCACCATGAAATGAAAGGAGTACAACCATAAGTCAAGCAAAGAAAAAAAAAAGAGAAAATTATAGTCTTCTTACATATGCAAACTTTAGTAAGTCACTTTTGAGCAAGAAGAGGATTTGAGGTATTAGTTGACATGAGAAGATTGACCTATCCACAAGAGAACTCATCTTTGCCAAAATGTTAGTAAGCTTGTTGGCCTCCCAATGAATGTGGCTGAATTTAACTTAAATTTTTTTACTCATCACCTTGATGTTTCTATAGATATAAGTAATATACCATGGGCTATTATTATTAGTGGAGATGTAATTGCATAGAAGAAATCAATTTCAATCTAGATTTTTCTAAAATGAAGGGAGACTGCTAACCTTAGAGCAGAGTGATAGGCTAGTGCTTTAGCATGTAGAGAATTCATTATAATGCAAGGGATGGAGAAGGGGGGGGGGGAGGGGATTTTGAATAAATTTACAACTTCAACTTTGATAAGATAGTTCTTCAATAATGACATTATATTCTTTACTCTTTCTTAGTGATTTCATGCTTGTTTGAGTTTCTTGTCATCTAAATGAACCAATCAATAATCAGTTGTATAATGTATACATGGTCTTTCCTGTTGTAGTGTTTGGAAAGGTTCTAGGCTTTGAAATAGCTTTGTATAGAGTCCTCTACTTCTAATTTATCAATTTAAAATTGTGCATGTATTTTATTCCAAATTTCTTTACTAATTGAGCAAGTGATAAAAACATGATGGATACTTTTCTCTTCCTTTCTACATAAGTGGAAAATATAAGGGATTTTAAGACCATTAAGCTTTAATATATCATCAGCGGAGGTTAGGTTATTCCATAGTTTCCAATAGAGAAAGGACATGGTTGATGGTAGCATGATAGAGATATGGTTGCCTCGTATGGGCTCCGATAGAGGTATAAGTGGCATGATAGATAGTCTTGGACATATACAATTTTATAGCATTACATTTTTGGATCAATTTGTCCTTGGTGTGTGGAATGAAGGGAATGTTGGATACTACCTTGAGGATATCATCAAGCAGGTATTCCTTCAGTTTAGATAAGTTCTAATTATCATCAATCCAAAAGGCAGAGACTAGAACCTGATCATGGATGTTGTTTGTTAGGTATTTGGATAGTAAGCCTTCAGGAAACCAATGATCATTTGATAAGCTGAGAACACCATGTCCCAACTAGTAAAAGATTAAATTTTTAGCTATATCTCTATGTTTTATGAAACTCTTTCAGAGTTGAGAGTCTGTCATCTGTAGTTGAGCTCTTGTTAGATGGACCATCCAAAAATACTTGCTTTGAAGAAAATTAGCACATAAAGAAGGTCAACCCTCCATTTTATCTTAATTTGATCCAAAATTTCATCTGATTGATATGAATAGAATCTTTTAAGGAATAGAAGGTCAGTCCTCCATCTTTTTTTGGTTTACAAAACTTTTTCCAGCTCATCTAGTGAATAGATGTATGCTTCCTACTCCATAGGAATCTATTAGATAAGTTTTCAATCTTGCTTTATGTTTGGTATGGCATCAACTTGGTTTGAAAGGAATAAAAAGGATTGAGTTGAGTATGCTTTACAACAAAGAAATCCTCACTCTGATAAGTAAGAAGGTATTCTCCCATGGTTGACTTTGTCATGGATGGAACTTATAACACCATCAAAATATTAGGTTTTTTGTCATCCTGTGTGAATATTGACTTCAAGGTACTTTAGTGGGAGATGTGAATGAGTAAAGCTTGTGTAATCCTTTATCCATTTCTAGTATGTTTTGCAATAATTGCTTAAAATATATAAACTCTTTGATTTGTGTTGAAGGTCATCCTTGAGATTGCTTCAAAAGTATTGAGAGAAATCACGATAATTTGGCTTGATTTCTTGGATCCATTACAATATAGTTATAAGTCATTAGAAAAGGCCTAGAGAGATACATTAATCTTCCTTTTGGAAGAATAGTTAGAATAGTTAATTGTCTGTTGGAATTGTGATTAGCTTCCAGCATTCTAGAAAGATAATCAAGTGTTAAAATGAAGAGAGATGGAGGTAAAGGGTCAACTTGTTTAATGTCTCTTGTTGCTTTGATAAAACCTTGTGCTTCACCATTAATGATGATGGAATAAAAGTTGTTTGAGAGTAGTCTATTTACCAAGGAGGAAATTTCCAATTGGAACCCTCTAGCTTGTAGAATTGACATGATAAACTTCTAGTTAATATTACTCAAACGATTTCTTTATATCAAGTTTTATAATGAGATTCTCTAGCCCCAAACACACCCCCCCCCCCCCCTTCTATATTTTTTATCAAGATCAAGGATGAGCTCTTGTGGTAATTGAATATTTTTAGCAATGCTTCTCCCTTGGACAAAAGTTGTTTGATTTTTGCAGATGAGGTTAGGGAGATGTGGCTGTGGACTTGAGGAAACAATCTTGTTGATGGTTTTGCTAATAACTAATGGGTCTAAAGTCCTCCAAACTATATTTTTTATTTGATTTGGGGAAGAGTGTGATGGATGTGGAGCTAAAGAACTTACGGATTTTGGAATTCTTAAAAAAGGCCTCAACAATAAAAAAAAATCCTCAAATATGATCTAATTTTATCCATGTGATGGCTTTGTACTCCCTCCTCTTTTTGATGTAGGCATGGTAATATTTAGTATTCCTATCATCTTCTTTGAAATTAGTCACAATAGCCTTCTGTGCTAAGAAGTCTTCTTCCATGGAAATAAGGTTCTTGAGAGCTAATTGGGTTTCTTTGAGACTAACCTAAAATTCCAATGATGAGACATTTATGCAGATATATTCAAGCTAGGACACAAGTTGTTCTTGTGTCTAAATTTTAAGATATATATCACAAAATATAGTCCAATTCCATTATTTGAAACTTTTGGTTAGGCTTTTATTTAAACTCCATAATCTTATCCATGGGCCAACTAAATCTGGAGTCCAAGCAATTTGAAGGCAATTGATAAATAAATCATGCTTTGTCTACAAGTTCCAAAATCTAAATATAGGTTTGGATGGTTTGTTGAGTTGGTCGACAGATAAGAGAATAGGGGCATGATTTGAACAAGTTCTATTGAAATGTCATACTACATAATGTTGGAAGAGACCAAACCAAAGGGAATTCAGAAGAGTTCTATCAAGCCTTTCAATGACTCTTCCCTGATTCTAAGTATAAGGTGATCAACTAAAGCCAGGGTCAATTAAGTGTGCATCTTCAATGAAAGTAGAAAATTCCCTCATAACCATTTAATTTAGCTTTATTCTACCTTTATTCTCATTTGAATTTGTTAACATGCTAAAGTCACTTCCAACCAACCAACCATGCTAGCAATTATGACTAATTGTAGTGAATTTTGTCCAAAGATCCCTTCTAGCATCCTTTGAGCAAGTTAAAAACAATGGTTGCTAGAATGGAATAATTACAACAACTAATGTGTATATGTAAAAACTAGGAGTCATCAAACAAGATGTCAATATGAAGAGGATTCCTCTAGAATAGAAGGATTTAATTGGTCTAGTTAGAAACTATGTTGAATTGCTAAAATTTTCTTTTGAACTTGTCAATGTTGTGAGGTTGAATGAGAGGCTCAAAGATGGAAAAAATTTGAAGGTTATAAATTCTTATAAGATTTTTTAGTTTATTAGAGGTTGAACAGTTGGCATTGCCCCTAATATTCCTGATCAGGAACTTAGTCATGTTTAGAGTACTTTGAGCCCCTAGATGCTCTAGTAGAAATTTTTATTATCTAGATTAGCTAAGATTCCTACTAAAGAGATATTTCTTATAAAGATTGAACCATTTGGATTAATATATCTTAATTCTATTATTCCTTTACGTTTATTTATTTTGAATTTATGTATCAGTCACTCTTCAAGATCATGGGTTCTGTGTTCCAGTTTCTTAGAATTGGCTTCTTGCTATGCAATTTCTTTGGAAAACACATCATCTTATTGTCTATATTCTATATTGCATTTGAAGGACTCTAAGAGTATACCCTCATGTTCTATTGATGCTCAGGTACCAAGATTGTATGAGTTTGTACCACATTCTTGTGTTGTCTAATTTGATTGGCATGAGTGGGTGGTTATTCTTCTACTAGCTCATCAATGTTGTCTCCATGAGGTATAGTATTTAGCCTATTAGTATCTAGCATTTCGTTGGGGTGTTCAGTGATTAATGTATGTTCAAATTGATTTATGGTAGTATCCAATTAGTCCTTAGTAGGCATATTTGGGTGCTCTCTAAGAGTTGTGTCCTGATATCCATCAACATTAAGCTTTCTTACTTCTAATTTTGGATGAGCAATGTAGTATTCTTCAAACATATGTCTAAATATTCTACACTTGGAGTAATAGTGTGGTTTTGCTTAATCACAACTTGTTGCCAATAACCATTGATAGAAGTTCCAATCTAGATTTCATCACCATAGGATGATGTTATATCCAATTCCACAAGAAGATGGGTTGTAGAAGATCTGGTGATATTGAAAGTGGGATGGTCAAGCTTTAATGGTTTTTTGAAATTTGCAATAAAGGAATAAAGAATTTGATTCTTAAATAGATGGAGTTTCAGATTTATAAATTAACTCCATATAAGGACTATTGGGGGTTCAATACTATAATCAAACTCTGAAGTCCACTTAAGGATCTTCATTAGTACATTATCAATATGATAAAGTTTTTTTTTTTTTTTAGAAGTGACAAACATAGTCTTCCTCCCTACCGAGTCGTATGGAAATTTGTCTTCCATGAAATAGACCAATATTCCAGCAACTAATGAGCTTGAGTTCATCAAAGTATTTTTGGATATTGTCCATTTTAGGATTCTTGTAAGTGAATTTCCCAACCAATGTGAACTTTAAAGGCTCAACTTGCTAAGCAGATTTAGAATCACATAGGAAACGTGCTAGTTTGCCATTTTTTTGGCTAGCCTTTTTAATGAATCCCATCTCATAGCCTTCACTAAACTTGTCATGAAATGGCTGAGTGAAGATAATTTTAATGGAGGGGTCTAAAGAGTCATTTGAAGAGAGGCTGTTTAAGAGAGCACCAACACAGGACGTGCCTTCCATGGGGAGAAAACCAATGGATAGTGACGTAGAGTGGAGGAAGTGTACCTGAGAGGGAGAAGATGGCCCCATTCTTCTTTTAAGTTGGATTTAGTTTAATTATCTTTTGATTTTGTTTTAGAATTTAATTAAGATGTATTCTTCTTTAATTTCTTTTAATTTGATTAAATATTTTTTTATTTGATTTACTTCAAATGATTTGATTCATTCAATGTTTTCGTTTCTATTTATTTTGATTAAATGTTCATTTAATTTCATGTGTTTGAATTATTTAATTTGTTTGATTTTAGTTGAATTAATTTCAGTCATTAATTTGATGTTTATTTTCTTCAAATGATTTGATTCAAGTGATTATATATATTTGACTTAATTATTTCATTAAGGTTTATGTCCATTAATGCTTGTGTTCATTTAATTTATTTTAATTTAACTTAATTCATTTAAATTGATATTTTTATTCATTCTTTGTTTAGGTTTTGATTTGATTGCATTAAGATTTCATTAATTAATTCAATCCCTTTAGATGAAATTTTGATTATAAATTGATAACTTAGGAGACTTAGGCTAGTTTAGGCATCAAACCTAACCTATGTCATTTCAAATTTCTAAGTTGTTTTAGATTTACTTGATTTAATTAATCACTTTTATTTATATTTGGAATTATTCCATTCATTAACTTAAATGGACTTAAGAAGTTTTTCTTATTTTAATGAATTCCATATTTTAATATGAAATTCAAAGGTTAATTAGTTCTGATTTCTAATTGATTAGTTGATTTATCATAAATTTAATAAGTTATTAAACTAAGGTTTCATTTTCTTTATTTCATTAAGCAATAATTTTATGATAAACTAAAGTCCTTAACTTCATATTGTTAGAAAAATTTCTTCAAGTGTTTTGATCTTAATGCAAATGTTTTAGATTGATTTTGAGAATTTTCATAATTTTCATGATTTTTTGATTTATTGTTTCAATTATATAGGCCTAAGGATTGGAAATTAAATAACTTCATATCTGATGGGGTTCTTTGCCAATTTAAATTCTCTAAAGTTTCATCATATTCAGATGTGTAATTTAGGACTAATTAAGGTTTAATTATTTTAATAAAATTTAAATTAAGCATAAATTAAGAGAAATTAATTAAGGGATTTATTTTTTATATGCTACTTTGGAAGATTCATCCATGAAAAGCTCATTCAAAATTTTTGGAGTTGTAGTTAATTTCTTATAATTTTTCTAAGTTGAGACCATTTAATTAAATTAATTAATTCAATTAATTAACAAATTAGACCATTTTATGGTTTATTGGATTTCAGAGAGTTTTAATGAAGTGTTTAGGCTCATTAAGGTTTATTATAATGATTTAAATTATTTTATAAATTTTCATGATTTATGTAATTTATTATTAATTTATTTCATTAAAATTAGGGTTTAAGGTTGAAAATTCCATTTTTTTTACTTTCCAATAAATTATGAAAATTTTACCTAATGTGTGTCTTAACCCTAATTACATTCCAAAGCTTCAAAATAATTGGATGAGTGGTTGGAGTAATTTAAGTTTGATTATTTTCATTTATACCCAAATTAACCAAAAATTACTCAAAATTAATTGGGGATATAGGGTTTAATGGATTCCTCTAAGTGAGATGAATCCATACAGGCTTTGTTTACATTTTTTTTGGTTGAGTATTTTATTGTTTGTGATTTTTTAAATTTTATACTATTTCTTACCGATTTTAAATTAGGAAAAATTGATAATTTCTCATTTTAATTGGCAACGCTGATGTGGTGCTGTTTTACACAGGGCGACGTCCGATTTGGCCAATTGGATCCATATAGATCAAACTCAGATGGCGGCGGGACCATAGGGTTCATCTCAACCATTGGACCTTCTATCAGATGGTCTAGATTTCACACAAGGATCATGAAGGGATTTTAATCAGATCGTGCGATAAGATCCTGACCGTCCATTCCTAAAAAAGGAATGGATGGCAGAGATTTCTCTCCTGTCCTTTCATAGAAGAAAGGAATGGATGGCCAAGATTTCTCTCTTGTCCTCCTGCCATAGAACCAAGAGTCATTATCTCTTTTGCCTTGATTGTCAGCGATCAGAGTGACAAAAGAGTGTAGTTTTGATTGCAAATTATCAAGGATTGATTTACAAGTGATACTTATGATTTGATCTCAATGAAGATTGACTTCCCTTCATAAAAGATCAAACCAAAATGCTTTGGAGATTGGTTTTGATGCATACCTCACTGATGTTGATCCTCGATGGCGGGGATGATTTGTACACCTTCATGGGGATGTGGCAAGGCTCTGGGAGAAGTTTCACGTGTTGTGTCCTTGTGGATCATCGTGGAGACCAAAGCTCATCATCTTGCCATCGGGTTTGATGGTTTTTTGACTTGTAGGTAGCGATGAACCTCGAGAAAGGTTCATTCAAGCTCATCTCTATCTCTAGAATGTCTAGGGACATCCAATTTGTGAGGAGGAATAGTGTTTCTCCATTTAGACCTTTTGGCCGAGAGCATGGCAACCTACTTTGGACAATTTTAGGCTTATCAGTGGTGAGAGGTCGGGTGAAGTCTTTGTTTCTCCTTCTCTTCACCTTAAGAGTGTGTGAGGATGTTAAGATGGCTTAGAGGAAGCTCCCTTTCACTCTTTCCATATTTGTCTAAAAGCCATATATAGAAGATTTTAGGTAGCTGGAATCTGTCCACCGATGGTGAGAGGGTCAGCCAAGGGATTGGTTAGGTCTCTCCTGCCCTTGGCAGTGTATTGAGATGAAATCCTTTAGGGTAGGAAGACTCTTTTTTTTCTTGTCTTGGCCATGAGAGATATCATGGAGGGAGAAGATTGAATTTTTGCTAGGGTGGGTGATGGCCACCCTTGGAGGCTAGCTCCAAAGGGGTGGTCAATTGATTGGAGAAAGTCTAAATCAGTGATGGTGAAGAGGTGGATCATGGAGGAGAGGAAATGAGATTTTACTTCTTTGTATGGATTCCCACCCTCTTCATGGCTACACCTCATCTCTTTATAACTTTACTTTACATGGAATTCTTTGCCATTTGGCATCACCACCATGTCACTTTGGTTAGTGTTGTTGGCCAAGTCAAACCAAGGTGAATCTTAGGTTAAACCCAAACCCATTTTAGTTGGATTTGAAGATTGGACCTAATTCATGCCATCTAGATTTGACTTAATTTAATGTGTTTTAATTGTGCTTCTTTTGATTTAAATTTGAATTTTAATATTTGTAATTATCTTATAGATAATTTGAAGTCAATTGTTCCATTCCATATGAGGATTAATGTGAATTAAGCTAGATTTGGTTCTTTTGACTTAAATTGGAAAAATTGAATTCTCTTGCTCAAATGGTTATTTAATATTTAAATTTAATTTTAATTATATTTATTTGATGATTTATGATGTTTTAAATTGATTGAATTCCTTGGATTTTAAATTAATTTTGATTTTATTTCAGCTTGACCCATTTTGACTTAAGTGCGCTAAGTTGATTTCAATTGAGTCAAATGACCAATTTGGCTTAATTAAGTTATGTTTGGAATCCAATAATGTTTAATTACATGTGTGAGATTACTTGGAGTAATTAATTCCATTTAATTTGGAATTGATTTCAATTTTAACCCATTTGACCCAAATTGAGCTTAATGGGTTAGGTTGGATTCATTTGGTTCAAATGAACAATTTGGTCTAACTAGACCAAATAATTGGTTAGATTGTATTTAATTATGATTTTCAAATAATTTTGACAATCAATTTGAATTTGAATTCAATAAAGTTCATTTAGGCCCGTTTAGATCAAATGATCTAATTAGTCTAAGTAAGTACTTAATGAATTTATATTTATTTAATTCATATTTAAATATGTTTATTTTATCACTTAACATATTTGGAATGATTTTATTTGGTCAATTTTTGGTGGGTTGACTTTTGAATTGGTGAGACCCACATAAGTCAAACCTATGTTAAAAGGGTTGCCAAGATTTGACCTTCATTTGGATTTGATGAAATTTATGTTCATGTTATGTTTTAATGGTTTCATTTGATTTTAATTTGGATTTATTTTGATCTAATTTGGATTTTATTTGGATTCAATTAATTGTGAACATGATTATGATAATTAGGTTAATCTCTTAAATTTCCTTAATTTAAGCTCAGATGGGTTCAAACTTCAGCTGGAATGTGTTTGGTTTACTTCTTTGTTTATGTTTGAGATTTAAGTTAAGCCCACCTAAAACCATTAGGTTAGACCAACCCTAGAAGGATGGACTAGGTTATCTAGATGTAGTGTCTTAAATGCTTAATTAAGAAGCTTTTATTCTAGGATTAGGTGACCTAAGGACAAATTTTAGAAATTATGTTAACCCCATCCAAAAATTATTTCAACATCCTCTCCAAGCACTAGAGAGGCTGAGCTCCAGTCATTCACCGATAGGTTTGGTCAAATTTTTGGCTTTTCTGTGGCAGGAGGTCCAAGAAAGGGTTGTTTCTTTCCTTTCTTCACCTTAAGAATATGTAAGGATGCTTAGATTAAAAATAGCTCCTTTCCTTGTTATTTCTCTATATGGCCGAAAGCTTCCTATAGGGAATTCAAAATGGATTTTCCTATAGTGATTATCATCCTTGGAAGCTAGTTCAAGAGGTAGTCAACTGATTAGGATTAGCCTTTGTCAACTTAGAATAAAGAGGTGGCTAAGGCATGGAGGGAAATGGGATTTTGCATTTTATGCTTTGATTTTTATTTCTTCCTTATATTATTTCATATCACCTATAACCCTATGGTTTTGGGCTATCTTCACCTCACTTGAACTAAAATATGATCAGTCCTAATCAATTTGAAAGTGGTCTTTGAGTTAGGCTAACTTAGTGTTGATTTTGGCTTCATGGTTGTAGTTAGTTTGATGCTAAAATGACTTAAATTGATTAAAGTAGTTATATTAAATTTCTTTTGATTAATTGACCTTTTTGGATTTCAATCAATTTTTATTATTCAATAGATAATTTGGAAGCCAATTGATCCATATTATATGAGCATTTAAGATGGTTTGAGCTATGTTTAGCTCAAATGTTCACATTTGGTACATTTTTGTTTAGGTTGATTTGGATTAGGTAAATTATGAGCAATATTCATTATTCATTCATTTGGATTAATAATTATTTATCCAAATCAAATTTAAGATGATTCTTGAGATAAACAAACTCATTTAAATTAGGTTTAGGCACAAACACCTGAAGTTAGTTTACTTAAGTATTTGTTCCTTTTGGTTTAGCTTAGTTTATTCCATTTGATAGATTGGATCTAAATTTAGGCTTTAATTCTATTTAGCCAAGTATTTAATATGATTTGGATCAATTATTTTCATTCAATTTGGGGTTAAATTTGAGTGGAAACCCACTTTAACCCAAATTGGACTTAATGGGTCAACATGACTTTAATTGGGTCAAATGATCAAATTGATTAAATCATAAGTGGTTGAATTATGTTTAATGATGATTTATAAATGATTTTGGATATTTAATTTGATTTGATTTTAATTTACTTTGAGTTTATATTCAATAGGGTCCATTTTAAACTATTTAAATCTATTGATCTAATTAACCCAATTAAAACTTTATTGGATTCAAATTTATTTAGATTCTTATTTGAACAAATTCATTTGATGATTTTAAGAATTTTGAATAATTTAGTTTGGTCAAATTTTGGTGGGTTGATCTTTGACCTAGTGAGACTCACATAAGCCAACTCTATATCAAATGGTTGACCATTTTTTACCTTTATTTGGATTTAGTTTTTGATTCATTCATGTTCATGTAGTGACTTCATACTTTTTTATTTGAGTTAATTTCTATTTGTTTTTATTTTATTTGAATTTAGGTGATTTTGAACTTAGGTAGGTTAATTAGGTTGACCACCTCAATTATCTTGGTCTAAGTTTAGTTGAATTTAGATTTCAATTAAAATAAATATAATTTATTCTTTTATTTAAATTTGAGTTTCATTTGGGTTCATTTTATTCAATTAGGTTAGGTCCCAGAGAGATTTATTTGGATAGCCTAAGCCTTAGGGTATTGATATTTTCTTTTAACTTTGATTTTGATTTATGTATACACTGGTCAATAAGTTTAGTGCCTTAAGTGCTTGAATAGGAAATCCTCAAGATTTTGACTAATATGTAGGAGTCACATGGACTTGGTTCCTGACTGAAGTAGTCTATAAGAATGAGGCTATAGAGTGGCTTATTTCCATTCATTTAAACTAGAAAAGGAGTCCTAAACTAGTGGAATATAGCTAACAAGCAGGGGCCTTCAATGGCTTAGTTCCAACCTAAATTGCTTGAAAGGAAAGAGGGTTAAGCTAACTTGATCATATCTTAATTTTCTCAAGAGGATGCCTAGTAAGGGACATACTCCTATATAATTAGCTATTAAGAAGGGCCCTTCAATGGCTTAAATCTTCTTAAATAGCAAAATGAGGAAGAGGGGCCTTGATGACTTAATCCTAAACCTCAAATTTTGACTCCTACGAAAGGAGTCTTGATGACTTAATTTTAACCCAGATAGTCTATTTGATAAGATGGGGTATTTAATTGCTTAATCCTATCTTTGTCTTTAGAAAAGATTCCTACAATGGGACTTACTCCTCTCTGATTAGTTATCAAGAAGGCCTAATTCCAACTTGAATAGATAAAAAGGAGGAAGGGGGTCTTGATGACTTAATCCTAATCCTTGTCATTTAAAATGATTTCTACTAAGAGACTTATTCTTATTTGGATAACTATTAAGAAGGAGCATTCAATAACTTAATTCCTTCTTAAATACCTACAATGCAGAAAAGAAGCCTTTAATGGCTTAACTCTAAACCTCAATTTTTTTTAATAGAAAATGGGACTTAATGACTTATTCCTAACCTTGTAGTATATTTTGACATAGAAATTAGGAATAATGTCCAAGGTCTTACTCCAAACCTAAGAGGTTTATAGCTTGCTCCCATCCTATATGAATGTAGAAGTTGTGCCCATAAGAGTTTCAAGAAATTTGTGAAGGTCTAAAGGACATTGCAAAAAATTTATAGATAAAAATGCAAATTTAAAAGAAATAATGTTCAGACCTGAATAAATTACAAAAATAGAGATAAATATAATTTTATTGACTATCATTTCTGAAATTGAAGTATAACTTATACATAATATTTCTTTAGATAACATCTGCTAATAGGCAGCATTGGATGTTCACAATTAGAAGTGAGTAGTTGATAAGAACCTCCTTCATAGATTTTCTTCACAACAAATGGTCCTTCCTATATTGGCTCAAATTTGCTGCCTATTTTGCGATGACCTAAAATTTGTCATTTAAGAACCAAGACCAAGTTTCCTACTTGGAAAGTTCTATTTTTTCATGAGCTTTAACCAACGATTAGTAAATTTCAAGGTCTTGGTGAGCTTCCAGACATTTTCTTTCAAGATTTTCAAGTTCTTCCAATCAAAGTTTATTATTTTGATATGCTATAATGTCATTATTAACTACTATCCTCAAAGAAGGTAATTGTACTTCCAACAAAAGAATTGCTTCAGCTCCATAAACCAAAGCATATGGTATGGATTGTGATAGTGTCCTATATGTGGTATGATAGGTCTATAAGGCTTCAACCAACTTTTCATACCATTGATGTTTATTTTCATCAAGTACCTTTCTTAGAATTCATAGAAGTGTTTTATTAAATGCTTTAGCCAATCTATTTGCCCTGAGATAATCGATACTTGAATATCTCCAATCAATGTTATGTTTAGCCACAAAGTAATTTATTTTAGTGGAATTAAATAACAAACAATTATCGGATATGATTCGGCAAGGAACGCCAAAATGATATAAGATATTTTTTGAAAGAATTTAAGTACATGGCATGCTTTCACCTCTTTTACTGGAATCATCTTGGCTCACTTAGAAAAGTAATCAGTTGCAGTTAATGTAAATGATGCCCTTTTGATTAAGAAGGATCAATAGGCCCTATGATGCCAATACCCCAACTCTTAAAGGGCTAAGAGGTCATCATTGAGTGTAGTACACTAGGAGGCTATTATAGTATTACACATTGTATTTGGCATTGATGACAATAACATGTAATTTCCATGCAGTCATTTAATATCAAATGCCAATAGTATTCGAGTCTTTTAATTTTCAATTTAATTTTAGGTCCAGATTGGAAAGCGCCACACAATCCAGAATGTACCACAATCACAATCTTATGGGCTTCCTTTTTATCCAAATAATGTAGCTACATTTTATCAAATGACCTAGAATAGAACACTTTTTTAACTAATGCATAAGATAAGGCACACTTTTTAATTTTATTTGCTAATGACATGTCCTTAGGAAGCCTCCCCTCACATAAATAGTCAATGAATGGTTTCCTCTAGTCGCGCTCTTCTTGACCTTTAGTATGGGTCGCTATCCTTTGCATTTCTATTTTTCTATTCATGTAATCTAGATCTATAGGAGAGAAGATTTGTTTATTTTGGACTTCTATATACATAGATTCTTTTTTTGTACATACAATTTCTTTAGCAAGCTTAGCTAAAGCATTGACTATTGAATTATCCTTGTGTGTTATTCTATATAGTGTTATAGAGGAATCTTTTCAGGCGATTTCATTATGTAGTTGTCATAATTGAAAGCTTTGGGTGTAAAACCTCATATTCCACTTACTTGGTTAATAACTAGTTGAGAATCTCTAAAGATTTTAATATTTTTAATATCCATAAGGATTGCTAACTCTAGCCCAGTTATAAAAGCCTTATATTCAGCTTCATTATTCATATTGGGCTAGAGAAATGATAGGAATACCACATCATTCCTTTGTTTCGAGTTATATAAAGCAACCCAATCCTTACCTTCCCTGGGATAGAAGAATTAGAATCTTTATTCTTATTTGATGATGTTGTGCCATTAAAGTACAACTCCCAAGTGGCATTAGGTTCATCCTTTAAAGTCGTGATATGTTCATCAGTATGATCATCATTCAAAGGAGAACCTTTGGGTAGAAGATGAGATGTTATGAAGTTAGTACAACTTTACCCTTTATAGCATGGAAAAAATAAATTTAATTTAAAATTAAAAAAAAAAATCTTTCACCAACATGTTTGGTGTCTAGACAACGTCAGATGGGTCATGAGATATTGTAAAGGATTAACTCTTAAAATTAAATTTACTTTATTTGAAAGCATGTAATTTCTTAATTTATGAGCGACAAAAATGAAGGATAAATAATACTTTTCAATAAGTGGATATATCATTTATGCTCGGAAGACTCTGTGGCTTAGATAATAAAGGGTATTATTTTTGCCTTATTCATTAACTCAAGCTTATAAAGCTCTAAGTGATTCATCTAAAATTGTAGTATACAAAATTAATAGCTTTCTTGGGATGGGAGCAGCTAAGATAAGAGGATTCATCAAATATTGTGTTAAATTTTTGAATGCACTTTAGCATTTTCCATTCCATATAAATTTGAAATATTTCTTCATCAATGCCAGAAAGACTTAGCATCTTTCAGATAGGTTTGATATAAATCTTCTTAAATATTCTAGCCTTCTTTAGAATAATCTTAACTATGTAAGGCTTCTAGGTAGTGGAATTTTCATGATAGCTTTTATCTTTTCACTATAAATCCTAAAAACTTTACTAAAGTTACTCCATAAACACAATTCAAAGGATTCATTTTTTCAGTTTTAATGGTGCAACCATTTGAAATAATCCATAAATCATATAAATGATTTTCACTTTCTTTACTTTTAATGACTAGATCGTTGATATAGCATTCAACTTGATTATGAATCAAATCATCAAATATTGTAGTCATTACTCTTTAATAGGTAGCCCTGACATTTTGAGACTGAATGTCATGAATGTGTAATAGAATATCCCAAAAGGGGTTCTGAATGTTGTATGCTTGTCATCATTTGGAGCCATCTTTATCTTATTATGCCTAGATGATCCATCCATGAGTGAAAATATTTCATGTGAGGCTATATCCACCATAAGTTCTAGTATTTGGAACTTGTCTTTATGATAAGACTTATTTAGGTTTATAAAATCTACACAAATATGTATTTGGCTATTCTTTTTCTTTATAGGATAATGCTTGCTAACCAAGAAGGGTATTATTCTGCTTGTATAAAATTGGCCTCAATTAATTTTTTAACTTCAGTATTCACTTGTTGCTCAATTTCTAGATGCATGCATCTAGAAGCTTGCTTTATTGGGATTACATTAGGTTTAATCTCTAGTTCGTGAACTATAACATCTGGAGATAAACCTAAAATTTCATCATAGTTCCACACAAAGTAATCTTAATATTCAGAAAGTAAGTTAATCAATTATTCATAATCTTTTAGACCCAATAATGAAGAAATCAAAGTTGGCTTTAGGTCTTCATGAATTCCAAGGTTAATTTCCTTTAATTCATCAACCATGGATTTGATCTCTTCTTCAAATTCTAGTAACTCATTTTGAATTAATCAATTCTCTTGATTATTTGATGTTTTAAAATAGAGTTTTAATGGGTTAGATACATCTCCAAAGAGTTGATCAGATTTCATATGATTGCTTTTCATTAAATAAAGTCCATAATTATCTAAAGGTTCAATGGTACCAAACCCAATGCCAGCTTTGGATTTCAAGTTTTTATTTTTAGTATTCCATATACTTTCCATGTGTTGAGCTATATCTTTGAGCCAAACATTAAAAATCAAATCAAATTTTATAGCATTTTAAATACAATTAGGATTCTAATCAAACGAGAGTTCTATTAGTTCATTGGCAAATGGATCTTCAAGGTTTACATCTCCTTCTGAACTTGAGGATCCAGGTATAGAATAAAACTTTAACAACTTTCTAACTTCCCCTAAATGGTTAGAGCTACTTTTACTTTTAACTGTGAGATTTAATTTTGAGAAAGAGGAGTTAAATCTAAAAGTGTCCACATGCCTTCTCAATTTTTCCTAAGTATATAGCTCAGGTTCATCCTTTGATGCTTGTATTTGTTCTTCATCACAATCTAATTCTAATGAAATCTCAAACTTTTTCAAGGCATCTTTTTGATTGGAATCTTCGTTGGTGCTAGATTCCAAATCAATTTACATTATTGAAGGTTCTTTATCTTTTACTTTTTCTTTTTCCTCCTTTTCTTTTCTTTCTTCTTTTTCATTTGTCTAAAATTCTTCTTTTGTTTTCTTGGAGGATTTGCTAATGTTTGATTTCATAGAATTTGACACTTGCCTTTTGGGCATATAATAGGCTACATCTTCATAAAATTCAATTTCATTAATAGAGAATGGTTGTATATCACCTTTTATGGTATATTCTACTTCATCTCTTGTGTATTTAATACACTGATGGAGTGATGAAGGAACCATTCTATACTCATGTGTCCATGGTCAACCTAAGAGGGCATTAAAGGATGTCTCTAAGTCAATATTATGGAAATTTACTTCAGTTTTTAAAATTTCTATTTCCAATAATAGAGTGATTGAACCTAAAATATTCTCACTCATTTCATTGAAACTCCTTTATAACATTTTATCTAAACTTAATCTTCATGTGTCAATTCTCAAAAATGATAAAGTCTTAGAGTTCATGATATTGATTGAAGTGCCAAGGTCAATAAGAACTCTTAGTAATCTAATGTTTTCTACCTTAATGGAAATGCAAAGTGGGCAATTATGATCTTTGGTTCCCAAAAGTAAATTTTCATCAAAGAAAGTACCCTAGGCATCTCTTTGAAGTAGCAAGCCTCATCTGAGGAGGTTTCTACTAGTTGAGCCAGGCAAATCTCTAGGTTGAGTAATGTCTAGACTAATGATTCCCTCTTTTCATTAGAAAGAACAAATGTGTCATAACTACTAAGTCTTGTAGGAAGTTTCCTTAGATAGGCTAAGATGTTGTAGTCAACCTTCAGAATAGGTGCCTTAGCTACTGAATCTTTCTATAATGGTTTTGTGTATTGTTCAGCAACTTGTTTGCCTTTATCTTTAAGAGGAGGTAGGAAAGGTGGTAAGATCTTCCAACTATAAAGATTAATTTTAGTTATATCTCATAGGGGTTGTGTCAACCAATCCCTCATCTGTGATGTCTTTTTCTAATGACTAATCAAAATCTGAAAGATCTACTTCTATAAGATTGCCTTGTAAATCATCCATAGAACTCTCACTCTCTGACCCTGATTCATAAAGTACATCACAATCAATACGAGAAGTTTCTTTTTTATCTTCTTGTTTTTCTTCATTCTCAACAATATCATCAGAAATAGTAGGAATATAAGAAATGCATTTGGTGGCAGATTGTCAATTTATATTTTTAAGATGATTACATAAAGATAAAGAAATGTAAGGCCTATCCTTTCCATCTTTATCATACAAAATGCTCTTTGATATAATAGACATCCCTCTCTCACCACTTTGTTCAAACATGTAGACTTCTGATGGTACTGAATGGGGTCAAGGAGGAATTGCTTCTGACTTTAGTAGATCAATCTAGATGATCTTTTTTAGGGTCTTCATCTGATCCTACATTAAATGTTTAAATTTCTTCATTTAATATTTTTTAGAAGAATGGGATAAAGCAATATCCCATTCATTTGAAGAAGATGTAGTAGAAGAGGTGGAAGATTCACCTATAAATACTTTAATGGACTCTTATCCATGGCCCATAAGGTACTTCTTGGGAATTTTCACTAACCCTTTCTTATAGTTTCTTTCAAGCCAGCCTTTGAAAGAAAAGCAATATTTAATGGTATGACCTAAAATATAATGGTATTGACTATAATTCAGGTCATTAAACTTGCTTGGCACCTTTTTAGATCAAACAGCATAAAATCTAGCTTCTTTTTAGATTTTTAAAGATCTTCCTCACTGCCTCTCTCTTGAAAGAATAAGTCTGATTTATTCTTTCACTGAAATGGATAATGGGAGCCTTCTTGGGTGGTGGTGATAAGTATTGTTGTGATGGCCTATGAGGTGAATACCAATTTACTTGGACTTGAATTGGGCCTTTTCCTATGTCCATAGTGGAGACATTGCCCACCTTTTTTTTCAACACTTTGCTAGGATTGGATGGTTCTGTATTAGAATGATCTCTTAAAAATGACATCCTTGGGGCTTTCTCCTATAGACTAGAGGCCATACTTAATAACTTATTAAAGGTTTTGATAGTAAAGCCTTTTAATGAAAAGGCTATAGGACCATGAATATTTATTAAAAATATTTCTACAATGTGTTGCTCTTGTAATTGAGGCTCACATTTCAAGTTAAGAATCCTCCACCATGAGAAATAATCAACTAAGGATTCATCTCCTTTATGCTTTTCAATAACTACATCACCTATAATAACGTGGTAGTGTGTGCTAGTGAATCGCTTCACAAAATTATTTTCTAGTTCAGTGAATGTATGCACTAAATCTTTCAGTATCTCTACATACCAATCAAAGGTAGCCCTAGTTAAACTACTGACAAATTACATAAACAATAAGTCATCACTCCCTCTAGAATTGTAGCAACTTGCCCAAAAATATCCCAAATGTTGCTTGGGATTGCCCATTGATGGAAGGAGGCACAAATCTCTTAGGATAGGGTACAAAATCATATTCCTCAAGGTAGGGTCTACCCTTTCAAATTAGAGTCATACCACAGGATTGTGCCAAATCTTCCTTCACTTGTTGTTCCACTAAGGACTTCAATTTAGTTTTGGGAGATATATCATCTATTGGTTTATGTTCTTGGTGATGCTCTCCTAAACTAAGCTTTGTCTCATTCATAGGATGGGACTCTTCTAGTCTTTCTAAAGAGTATGGCTAAGAAGAGGTGGGAATTAGTCTTTTGAGTGATTGCATAGTAGTAATATTCTCTTCCATATTTTTTTCCATCCTCGAGATTTGATCATCTTTATTTTGCAACTGAAGGATCAGTTGCTAAGTAGATCAAGTATAGGACCCTCATGTATTTCTTCTTGTTCTTTTTTAGATGTCCACATATCTATCATGAAACCATGTGCTATGGATAGCTTAGGGTCAGCATCTAATATGCCATCATAATCTATGTCAAAGTGTTTTTGAATCTTACTCATTTTTAAAATTTCTCTCATCCTCTCTTACAATAGTTTTCACTTCATGTTTGGTCAAAAGAAGAGGGATACCATTGCTGTGAAGGATAGCTTCAAATTCTTCTTCTATATCCATAGGTTTCACCTCAGATGTATCTCTCCCATGTTTTCTCTGAATGGTGGGGACTTCCTCTATCACTATAGTGGCTCCTTAAACAAGGTGTCCCTCATCCAAAATTTCTCTATTATAAGGTGATAGGTGATGTGACTCTATTCCCCTACTAGAAGTATGAGATAAGGATGACCCTTCAGTTCGAGGCCTAAGCAAAGCTGATGAAGGCTTTTCTTCAATAGGTTGGATGACATGTGTTCTTTATAGATGTGATGATGATTGAGTCTTCAGCTTAGGGGCTAATGGGACTTTCCTAACACATATCATTTTGGTTTCCTTTCTTAGGAAGATTCTATCTTTCCCTGAGCTGGTTGACTAATCCTTGTGTTAGGTTAGTGACCTCCCCAAATGATGGTATCGATCTAGTATAATAGGCATAAGTCGATAAGCTCTCTATCTATTAGGGAAGACTATCTTTCCCTTTCCTTTATTTTGAGTAGTCATAAATCTCCCTACGAATTCTCTCTCTCTCAAGCTCTTTAAAGACATGTCCCTTCATGATTCTAAGTAACTCTTTCTTAGTGTAGAAAAAGACCTAAGGGTTATACGAAGGATCTATTGCAATATACCATGGATTCTCTATTTACTAGTTTAAAGCTCTTTTATGTTTATAAATAAAAGGGCAAGGTGGAGAACACATGATTCTAGATATGTCTTCCTTTTCTTGGGCTATAGAAAGAGAATGGCATCTGATGCTTCCTAGAAGAGGAGAAATATCCATACCCCTCTATCACCCTAGCTTTTTTGATTTCTAACATTTCTTTTTCTTTTCTTTCTTTCAAGGCTTTTCTTCTAATCCTTCTACTTCTATTTTTATTTTAACTTTTATTCATTAATGAAAGCTTAGAAGTAGATCATATTTCAAAAATGCTGGAAAAGAAAGGAATAGGTGTCTCTTAGTGAGCAATTTTGCTTTTTTTATGTAGGGATTGTTTGAACCTTCTTAATGGCCTCCTTATTCACCCCTTGTTGATAGTAGGATTACTACGTGGCATTCTGATAGTCTATTGATAATGTTTAATATCCATATCATTAATAGGAGAAAAAGTATTTTATTAGCTATTGTTCAAATCTTCAAAATCAGCTCTAAACTTGATGACAAAGCCATTAGATAGTCTGCTACTATCAATGGAAAAAGCTAATCCTAGATGTAGTTGACAGATAAGCCTTCCAACCATTTTTTATTTTTCAAATAAGAAAATTGAACAAATTATAATAGGCTTTGATTAATATAATCAAGTCTTTAGAGAAAATTTAGCCATCATTATTATGGTTGGAGTTTTTAAAAGAAGTATATTTTTTGTTTTTCAAAATGTAGAGTTATGGAACCCTTTTATTTGATTTTAATAAATATGGAAATTTTATAAACTTAGATGTTAAGTATTCTCTACTAAGGATGAAATGGAGATGTACTCAATGGAACAAAAAGAAAGCTTGACCTGTGAAAGACACAAGTACATTACCGATATATAGAAAAAAAATTGATTTTTAAAGATGGAGAGAGAAACTATTCCCTAGAGGAGTCACTAAAAAATATCCCTGTAGTGAAAATTTTTAGTGACACCACATAGATTTTAGGAGTTCCTTATTTAGATAATCAAGTACTTCATTAAGGAATAAATATATTATCTTGGAAGATAAACATGCTATCCTCTAATGGATTTAATTGCCAAATAAAGACTCCTAAGGCTAATGTGCCTTTTAATATTCGAGATATTATTTCCTTAAACTACATGAGAAAGTAGGACAAGATTTATTTTATGCTGGGTTCATAATTCCATATAAAGGTAAGCCCATATAATTAATTACATCTTATGAATGAAGGATCCTTCCTAAGAATACTCTAGATTAACTAAAGAGACTTTTATTTCTATAGATTTTAAATATTGTTTTAAAAGGATGGTTAATTTTGAAATTCAATAGGAAACACTTTAAATTAGGAATAGTTCTTTCCAAAGGCTAATTAGGATTATGTTGAAAATGTTTTTAGATATTGGGATTCCTAGTAAGGATTTCATCTATCCTACCATTGGGCTTTACATTTTGAGATTGAATTTATTATGATTTGAATTGGCATTTTATTAGAAATTTAGGACTTAGATTCTAGTAGTCACAAGACTGCAAAACATGCCTAGTGATGGAAGACTCATTCCAATAAGATGCTTCCGAATCTAAATCTATAATGCTCCTGACATAAGTCAAAGAACTCAACTTAATGTAATTTCTAAAAATTATAGCATCTCTTTCTCATTTGCAAAATGAACATATCTTTAACTCTTTTGGACTTATTACCTACCTAAATGGGTTGCCACCTAACACCACCTAAGCTATTTTTAAAAATCATGATTCTGGCCTTATGTATGCAAGACAATTGGGCTATTTTATTTTAAGAATGAATATAAGAACCTAAACTCACTCCTTATCCCTAGGATAATGTTTGGCATGTTATGCGTCTAACTAATGCAACCAAATTCTTCTTTTATGTATTTTAGCTCATGATTCATTTGAAGGCTTGGGATATGTAGTTCATGTTGATAATGATATGCAATTCGAAGTGGTTGTGGGCCAAATCGAAATAAGATGCCACACTTTTCCTAAGAAGGGTGGTCATCCTTGAAGGTTAGAGCCCCCTGATTTGCAATGGGTGAAATGCCCAATTCAAGGAGAATGAACAATATGCTCTCTTGGTTCATAAAAGTTAATTATTTCTTATTTCTTTTAAGTGTTTTCTAGGGCTTTAATTAATGTGTGGTTTTAAATTTTTATTTTTATGTTCAAATTATTTAAATTTAAGTGGGGAAAAAAATTTAATTTTTCTATCATCATAAAAAGCAATCACTAGAAAGAAACCTATAAAAAACATGTTGTTCTATTGCATAACCCAAAATAAATCACACCAAATTAAATTAATAAAATAGGCTAATGTGGCTGGGTATCATTGTCCACCCTAGAAGAAAGAGAAAATGTGCACCCAAGCTTAACCATTATACAACCAAGCCTAGAACTAAAAGTTTTGATCTATGGGGGTCTTCCTCCATGACCGTCACCTTCGTTAGGGACTTCCATGGGCTTTACAAGAGACCACTAATTAGTGAATTCAGCTCCTATTATTCCTAGACCCCATGGATCCTACCCTAATTCCAGGGTTAAATTTTATTTTAAATTTTAAAAATAAAATTCTAAATCCTACAACATAAATATTAAAAAATACACACAAAACATACTAACAGTTATATTTCAAACATATAGGCTTAGTATTAGTTGCATGTCAATCCCACTAGTCTTATTGGGCTATGCTTAGGGACTTAAGCAACACTTACAAGCAAACAACATTTATTATATTTTTATAACAGTAGTCTTTTTTACCACAACCCCTATAGAAAATAACATTAGTCTAAAAAGAGCATCCAAACTCGTAGAAAAATAATCTTAGCTATCTAGTCTAAAATATTATGCCATAAAATAAGAAAAATATCACATCATATCATAGAACATTGCAGATTATCGGCCTAACTTAATTCTAGAGTCAGTGGCCTAATAGTCTAGTGTGTGAAGGAGATGTTTGTATGGTATGACTGTACTAGGCCTTGTTTTAATTTGAATCTGCTTTATGTTCAAAATTTATTTAATTTACCATTGGGTGATTTCATTTTAAGTGATTTAATTAATTTGTGATTTTATTTCCATGTATAGGTTCATTTTATGTTAAAGTGGAATTTAAGTTTTGAAGAATAAAGAATAAAATAAATTCCACTCTATGTGGAACCAATTCTATTCAACATACTAAGTCCTAGTAGAATGAGTTTTCATCTTAAGATAAAAATTCATTCTAAAGGTTAAACTAAGATTTTAAGTACCTTAATTAGCCTCTTTTGAATTGATTTAAATGATTTATTTTAAGTTGAGTTTGATTTGAGTAATGGTTTAATTTTCCTTTTAAGGTTTAGAGTTTATGTAATCTAATCTTATTAAAATTTGAAGACTTCATTCTTATTTCATTTCTTTTTCTTTGATTAATGTTTCTTTAGTTTGATTTATTACTTTTAATTAAAATTTAAAATATTTCTTTAAATCTTAATTAAAAGTCTATGGTATCATGATTAAGTTCAATGTAATTTTTATTTTAGTTTGATTTCCTTTCAAATGATTTGATTCGTTTATATTTTATGTTATTTAATGTTTTATATTGATTTCATAACATAACTTTATATTTAATCTTATGTTTCTTTTGATTTGATTAAGTGTTCATTTGATCTTATGTTTTAATTATTTGGTTTGTTTAATTTGAATTGATCTCATTTATTCATTTCATTAATGTTTATGTTTATGAATTTGGATTAGTTAACTTAATTAGTTTCAATTAATCTTTAAGAAGTTCTATTTTATCACTTAAGGAATTCATTATACTTTAATTTCATAATTTAATAGAATTTATAAATTTATGCAATTTTTAATTCATCATTTAAATTAATTTTAATAGAACATTATATGTTAAAATTTCATTATCTAGTTTAACCTATTAAGATGAACTTTGGCTTATCAATCATAACCTAGGAAAGCTAAGAAATGAGCTACTTTGGGTATCCAACATAAATCTAGGCCATTTTAAATTTCTAAATCATTTAAATTATGTGATTTGATTATTCTTTTTTTTATTTTCATTTAAAATTATCATTATTCATTAACATTAAAATGGACTTAAAAGTAATTTTAATATTAACGAGTTTCTTGATTTGTGTATAAAGTTCAAAGGTTGACTAATTTTAATTTTAATTAACTTAATTGATTTAATGTTAATTCATTTATTTAATGTTTTAGGATTTGATTAATTTTACACTTTCTTTCATTAATCCTAAGTATATAATTAATTAATGTCTTTAACTTTAGAGGGTTAAATTTTTTTTAAGTATTATGATATTAACAAAATTATTTTAAGTTGATTTTATAAATTTTATAATTTTTGAGTTTTAATTTCATTTAAATTGACTTAGGGATTAGAAATTATATAACTTCTTATCTAGAGGTTATTTAGCCTTGAAATGTCTTTGGCAAGTGGGTTCCTTGTCAATTTAAGTTTCCTAAAATTTTATCTTAATCATATGTATATTTTTGGACTAATTAAGATTTTAATTATTTCAATATAAGCTATTTAGGCCCTAATCATTTGAAATTAATTAGTGGTTTTACTTTTTCTTTTTCCCCTCTAGAAGATGAATCCATAGAGGTTTTTTTTGGAGTTTTGATTGATTTATTATGATATTTCAAATTTTAGACCAATGAACTAAATAAATTAATTCAATTAATTACATAATTAGGTTATTTTGGGGATTATGTAGGTTTAGAGAGGTTTTATATTTTTTTAAGGTCTACTCATATGGATTATGATGTTTTAAATTAATTTTATAAATGTTATAATTTTTAATTTATTATTAATTTATTCCATTAAATAAAGGGGTTTAGGATTGAAAATTTCATATCTTTGGGTTTACTTACCAATAAATCCTAAAACAATTATCTAAGTTGTGTTTTAACCTTATTTTATATTTCTAAAGTTTTAAATTCCTTGGATTGATGGTTTGAGCTTAGTTTGGGTTTGATTATGTTCAATTAAACTTAAATTTAGCTAAAACTACTCAATAAAATATAGGGATTTAGAGTTTAATAGATTCCTCTCATTGAGATGAATATATATATATATATATATATATCCCTTATTTGTATTTTTTGGTTGAATATTTTATTTTTATGAAGTTTTGAAGTTCTATGCATTTTTCTACATTTTTAAATGAGAAAATAGCTAATTTTTCAATTAATACAATCAATGCCTATGTGGATTTATTTGCCACATGGCGTGGTGCTATTGGACTAGTTGGATCCACATGGATCCAATTCAAAGTGGTAGGAACCATAAGCTTAGTTATGGTTGTCCAATCAAAGATCAGATGGTTAGGATTTAATCCATTGTTCCTTAAGACATTTAAATCAAAGTGTTTGGCTAGATCAGAGCCGTCTATTCCAAATAGAAGGAACGAACAATGCAAATTTCATCCCTATTCTCACCAATGAGAACCACAGACCGTCCACATTTAAGGGCCAAAATTTGGCGATCTATGGAGGTGATTTTAATGTATTTTTGATTGTGAAATGATCAAGGCTTTATTTTGAACACATCTATATGTTTTGATCTCACTTGAGATCAAACTTCTTTTGCAAATAGCTAAAACCAAAAGTAAAGGTGGTCGGGTTTGATATGTACCTCACCAGCGATGATCTTTTGTAATGTTGATGCTTCTAACACCTTTGTGGGTATATGGAAAACCTTTGGGAGAGAAAAATTGGGTTGTCTCCTCTCCAAGCACTGTAGGCGAGCTCCACTCGTTCGTCAACGAGTCTAGTCGAATTCTGGCTTGTTGATGGTGGGAGGTCTAAGGAAAGGGTCATTTCTTCTACTTTTTTTACCTCATGAATGTGTAAGGATGCTTTGATTGGTAATAGCTCTTCTCTTTGCTCTCTTTCTCTAAATGGCCAAAAGCATCCTATAGGGAATTCAAAATGGATTTTCCTATGGTGATTGCCATCCTTGGAGGCTAGCTCCAAGAGGTTGGTAATTGATTAGGATTAGCCTTTATTAGGTTAGAATGAAGAGGGAGCTAAGGCAAGGAGGAGGGAAATGGGATTTCACATCTTATGCTTTGATTTTTGTTTTCTTTCTTCCATTATTCCACATCAACTATAACCCTATGGTTTAACACTATCTTCACCTCACTTGAACTAAGGTATGATAAGTTTTATTTAATTTGAAAGTGGTCTTTGAGTTAAGCTAACTCAATGTTGATTTGGGTTTTATGGTTGTAGTTAGCTTGATGCTAAATTGATTTAAATTGATTAAAAGTTGTTTGATTAAATTTTTTTGATTAATTGACTTTCAAATTGGATTTCAATCATTACTGATTATTCAACAGACAATTTATAAGCCAATTGATCCATATTAGATGAGGGTTTGATATTGTTTGAGCTAGGTTTAGCTTAAATGTTCACATTTGGTCCATTTGGGTTTTGTTTAATTTGGATTACACTAAGTATGATCAATATTTATTATTCATTCAATTGGATTAATAATTTGCAATCCAAATCAAATTTAAGATGATTCATGAGTTAACATTTAAATTGGGTTTAGGCATTAACAGCTTAAAATAGTTCAATTAAGTATTTATTCCCTTTGGTTTAGCTTGGTTTGTTCAATTTGATGGATTAGATCTAAGTTTAGGCTTTAATTTTGTTTAGCCAAGTATTTAGGATGATTTGGATCAATGAATTTCATTGCATTTGAGACTAAATTTGAATGCAAACCCACTTTGACCCAAATTGGGCTTAATGGGTCAACATGGGTTTAATTCGGTCAAATAATCAAATTGATCAAATTAAACCCTATAATTAGTTGAATTATTTTTAATGATGATTTCCAAATAATTTTGGATATTTAATTTGAGTTGATTTTAATTTAATTTAAACTTAGGTTCAATAAGATCCATTTATGCCTATTTAGATCAAGTGATCTAATTAACTCAATTAAGACATTATTAGATTTAGATTTTTTTAGATTCATGTTTAGATAAGTTCATTTGATGATTTTGATCCTTTGAAATGATTTAACTTAGTCAAATTTTGATGGGTTGACCTTTGACCTAGTGGGACACATAAGTCAACTCTATGTCAAATGGTTGACCATTTTTTTACCTTTATTTGAGTTCATTCATGTTCATGTTGTGACTTCATGCTTTTCTATTTGATTTAATTTCCATTTCTTTTGATTTTATTTGAACGTTTTTGAATTTAGGTGGTTTTGAACTTAGGCAGGTTAATTAGGTTGGCCACGCTATTTATGTTGCTCTAAGCTTAATTGAATTTAGATTTCAAGTAAGATGTAGTTAATTTACGCATTTGTTTAAATTTGAGTTTGTCTTGGGTTCATTTTAATTCAATTGGGTTTGGTCCAATCTCAGAGAGATTCACTAGGATAGCCTAAGCTTTAGGGTATTGAGATTTGCTTTTAACTTTGGTTTTGATTTGTTTATATATCTGGTCATTAATTGTAGTGTCCTGAGTTCCTGAATAGAAAATCTCTAATTTAAGATTAGGTGTTCTAATCAATAGGATTGAAAATGATGTTAAACCTTATCCAAAAATGAGATCAACACACCCATCTTGACAATTAAGGTTGCTACTACAAGTTTTATTCCAACGATCAACTTTAGAGTCCTGAGAGCATGCAACATAAACCACAATTACTTGAAATGAGATGTTGTAACAGCTGACAAGCAAATGCAGGAATTGATCATAATCAGTCAAAATATCAACCTTACCTTTCCACCAAAAAAAAATAAAAAACCAATCTTGTTACATTAATTGTGATCCAATTAAAACCATCAAAACTTTTTGATATTATAGAAAAATTATTAAAATGAACCATGGCGTTTAAGGAAGCAAAGTTGTCTAGTGAATGGATTTTAATAAGTTTCTTCAACCTATTTGAGGCAATGAGCTTATTAATACCTCTAATGTTCTATGACATAAAGTTAGTCATTAAGCAATGGAGCCCTACCACTAGTGATCCTTGTAGGAAGCTTGTCATTATATGATGCCAATATTCTAGCTGATGAAGAGCTGTGAAGATTTACAACGTCAACAACTATGCTAACATAGTTAAGATCACACAGCCCTTTGTTTATGCTTCTTGATATTTTTGCACCATCCATTCCTCCTCCACCTCGTAGATCGTGGAATTAAGGATTTCTATATTAGTGAAATTAAAGACCTCATTGTTAATATTTTTCGTTTGTTTGCACACAATCCATTTTGCTCCTATCTACCACGCCCTTATATAGCTGCCATCATAATAGTATTACCCTTGTTATCCTAACCCAGATCACTCCTAACCATAAAGTGATGAGGTGGATCCTGATTGTGTTTTGCAGCCATCACGTCTTTTTTATTCTCAACATAACTATCACTAATAAGAAATAGGTTTGGTTGTTTTTTAGCTTAAAATTCTTTGGCAGGTTGCCACTGCAAAATACTTGGTACAGGATTTTCCACCTACTAATTGTTTGTCAACCATCTACAAATTCTTTATCTCAACTATTTTCTCTTCTTGTTTAGTCTTTAGTTGAGGGTGGGAAATGAAACAGTTTTCAAGATAGTGGTCGAAAGTTCTGCAATCATTACAATATAATAGTTTCTGCTCAATGACTACAGCTTGCCAATAACCATGGAAGGAGAGCCAATCCATACCTCCTAAGTATAACAGGTTTTTATATCCAACACCCTAACAACTGATGGTCTAGAAAAATTAAATGTTGGCAAATCTAGCTTTAACAATTTCTTAAATATTACGACAGGAGAGTAAAGGATCTTCTTGTTAAAGTGGTGTTTCTTAAAGTTCAAAGATTTAATCCAAAAAGTAAAAATGGGCGGTTAATCATCATATTCAAATGCCCTTGATCCATTTTAGGACTTTCACTGACACATTATCAATGTAATACAACTTCTTAAGAAAAATTCTGGCATAATCTTCATCTTTATTAAGTTTTACTGCATTATATCTTCTATCCAATAAACCAACACTCCATTCACCTAACAATTTCAATTCATCAAAATGCTTAAGGTAAATTTCCATATTAAAGTAATTTTCTTTATTAGAGTATACATAAGTAATTCAGATAGAAGCAAAGTTGCAACATCTGAAAGGATCAACACTGGTTTCCATTTTTACTGTTAATTCACTGTCAACTCCTTCAAATTTTTTATAATACATTTGAGAGAAAATTAATTTATTAACAATATAAGGTATATTCTCATTTACTGAGCTATTGTTAATGATAACTCCGACATAGGTTGAAGAATCCATTAAGGAACCAAACTGAAAGACTAGCATACCAGAAAATCAATAAAATAACTATGACAAACAAAAACATACCTCACGACTGCTCTCCGATTACGATTGCCTTTTTGTGAAGATTTTTTTCCACTGTTTAAGTAGGTTCATTTAAACATATGTTTTTCCCTTACTTAAAGTTGTATCAGAGTGAAAGAATTTAAGACTTCTCATCATAAGAAGAGATCCCCATGGAATCCTGTAGAAAAAATGCAGTGTTGAAAGATTACTACATCCTATGTCTACTACTCCTCTCTCTCTCTCCTCTCTCTATCTTTCTCTCTCTATATATATAGGTCTCTTTTTATATAATTTGATGATATTAGTATGTCACATTTCGCTGAAACTTACCATTCATCTCTCACTATGCCTTTAAATAACTTAACTAAATGATTTTTTATGTACATTAAAATTTGGGACGATTTACATACATAGAATATAATTCTTATGTATTTATATATTTAACACTTAAAATTTAAAATTTTCTAATATAACATTTTTTTCAAAGATTAAAATGATATATTTCACTTTAAAAAGTAAATAATGGTACTATTATTGATGTAATATTATAAATTTAGGTTCTATTTATATAAATATTAAAATTTAGGTGCTAGATATGTAAATATATAAGAATTATGTGTTATGTATATAATATGAATTTATGCCTAAGAGTGGCGCATCTAAAATTAGTTCATCAAATAAAATAAAATAAAAATCATGTGCACGCACAATCATGTAGCTCCTATAAAGTATAATGTCAGTAATTGAATAAATATACTGACTCACCGTTGTGACAGCAGTGCTAGATCAAAGGAAACACGTTGGCAAATTGTGCTTAAATGAGCCACGGATGGTGCAACTCTTAGTTGAGGGCTTAATCTTTACGGTAAATATAATTTTCAAAATTGTTATTAAGATTGAGGAAAAATTCAAATATGGAGGAGAAACTAGTATTGAAGGAGAAGAAATTAACAAAAAAAAAGGATAAATCTTAATAGCAACAATTGAAGTTTTAGGGGAACTATTTATCAACATATTATCAGTAACAATGATCAAAATTCTTGTTTATAACTTATAACACTAAATTCAAATAAAATAAAATTTATAAATAAAATCAAGAATTAATTATAATAATATACAAACTTGGTCTTTTTAAAAAGAAAAAGAAAATATCTGAATCGCAGGGTCTGAGTCTTCTGACTGCAAGCAGATTTTTCTAGGTCCCAGTAGATACGATGATCAATTATTTAGCGAATAAAATGTAGGAAGAGAGTGCTCGCAAGTAGCAAACAAATTCATCCATTAAGTGTAATAGCATCGATGTCCTTTACCTCTTATATCATGCTTGTTTACTTATTTTAAGTAAAGTGTCTCCAAATACATGGATCTTCTCCATCCCGGTGCTTGTTGCTTGCGGGGCTAGCTTCTTAGCTTGCATAACGTACTCTTCAATTTATAGCAGCTGTTGTTTATATGGAAAAGGAAGAAGAAACTAAGTACCTCTTGAGACATTTAGTTTTAAAAATATATAAATTAACTGTGATAATTATCTTAAAGAAGTTTGCCGGGCATTTATTTATAATGTTGGTTGCATAGGTGTGGTAAATAATTTTGAAAATTTTTTGAAAAAGTGAAAATTGTAATAACTTTGTTATTTAGGGGCTGTTTGGGATCAATTTTTATTTTGTGTTTTCTATTTTCTATTTTAAATTTTAAAAAAAATTATGTTTATTTTCTTGTTTAATGTTTTTATTTTTTATTTTTAAATAAGTTTATTTTTTGTTTTCAAAAATATTAAAAATAGATTAAATATGTTTTCTTGTGTTTTTAAAATACATATCTACTCTATCAACCCTCTTGCTATCTCACAACTTTTGCATGTGCCTCACAATACTATGGTGAGGCCCATAACTCTCTCGTGAACCCTAGCCTCTCTTTTTTTTTTAATTTGTTTAATTATTTCTTTTTTTTGAAATGATGTGAACCCTAGCCTCCTCTTCTTCTTCTTCACATCGTTTGTGAGGCCTCACGATTCTCCTCCCTTCCAATAATATCTCGCCATTTTCTCCTATTCATGCAATTTCTATCTCACCTTTTCTTTACTTCGTTACACGGATCTTTCCCTACGCTGCTTGCCGGAGTAGTGGAAGCCTTAAGATAGCTGCAAGTTCCTTAAGGAGGAATGATATTTTTAGTTTTCCTCCATTTAAGCTATTTGGTATGATCGAATCCTTGATTTGAAGGGACAATTTGGGGGGAAGGAGATTGCAACTAGTCCATAGAAAATTAGATCCTAGGGAGTTTTGTAGTAATAGAGTAAGCTTGCTATTTCTGTTATCTTCGACACTTCCGTTATCTCTTCTATGGAAAGAAACCTGTTATAGTTTATGGAAAGAAACTTGCGGTAGTTTGTCTTTGGCACTTCTACATGTATTATTGCGCTTTCACTCTAGTTTAGGAGAAAATATTACGTGCGGAGTCCGGACGTAGGTTTACGTCCGAACTCTAATAGCTGCACAACACCTGTCCAATATAAAAAAAAGGCATTTTTTCACTTAACGGTTGTAACTTGATTGCCTTTCGCCCGTTTATGTTACCCTGCACGCCCCATCATCGTTCAAATAGTGGGAGGAGAAAATATTACGCGCATCATTCTATATTCTTCGATGCAAATTTAGATTTCTTTTTTGCATAAATTTTTCTTTTCGACTCAGCTCTCTCGTGCTTCCGACCTTCCCTCAAAGATTTGCTAAATCTTGGGAATTAAAAATTGAGGTATTATAGGCAACTGCATGAGGTATTTCTTCCTGCATTCTTGAATATTAATGAATTTAGAGTTTTCTCTATTATTCTCACCGTCGAATAGGAGAACATTTGGAACATTTGAGCTCTTTAAAGAAAAGAGCATGTTTTACTAGTATTTGCAGATATTTTGTATGTGTACTCTCTGTACTCTCATGATGGTACACGCTATTATTTTAAAATTTTTGAACTATGGGGCTTATCATATGTTTAGTATATCCCATTGTAGGATGTTTGGTGTTGTTTCATGAAGAATTTGATAAAATCTGGGGCCTGTTTGGATATAATATGTTCAGTTGATGACATTATAATTTGTTTGTAGGTTGTTTGATGGCTGTTTGCTTCAGTTTTGCTTGTGTACTCTCTGTACTCTTAGGAGAGTACAACCCATTTTGTCATATTTTTTTTTAGATTTCTGACACTATTTGGATATAATATGTTCAGTACATGGCATTACAAGTATATTGAATGGTTATTGATTGGTTTCAAGTGCTATTTTGCATGTGTACTCTCTGTACTCGCTTGAAAGTATATCTCATTTTCTCATTTTTTTAGCTTTTGAACCATATTTGTAAATAATATGTTTATTAGATTCCATTAGAAGCAATTTAGAGGCTGATTGGTTATTTTTGGGGTTAGATTTGTATGTGTACTCTTTGTACTCTCATGAGAGTACAAAGCATTTTGTAATTTTTTTCTCATTTTTTTGGCCTGTTTGGAGAGAATATATTTATTAGATTCTATTAGAAGCAATTTGGAGGCTTATTGATTGATTTTGGGGTCAGAATTACATATGTACTCTCTTTGTACTCTTATGAGAGTATAGAGCACTTTGTCAATTTTTATCAGTTTCTTTAGCCTGTTTGGAGAGAATATATTTATTAGATTCTATTAGAAGCAATTTAGAGGCTGATTGGTTAGTTTTTAATAGAGATTTGCATCTATACTATCTGTACTCTCATGAGAGTACAATGCATTTTCTCATTTTTTTTCAATTTATTTGACCTGTTTGGAGAGAATATATTTATTAGATTCTATTAGAAGTAATTTGGAGATTGATTGGTTAGTTTTTAGTGGAGATTTGCATCTGTACTCTCTGTACTCTCATGAGAGTACAGAGCATTTTCTTATTTTTTTAGTTTCTTTGGATTATTCGAAGAGAATATGTTTATTAGATTCCATTAAAAGTAATTTGGAGGCTAGTTTTGGAGTCATATTTGCATGTATACTCTCTGTACTATCATGAGAGTACAGAGCATTTTCTCATTTTTTTTCTAGTTTCTTTGGCCTGTTTGGAGAGAATATATTTATTAGATTTTGTTAGAAAGAATTTAGAGGCTGATTGGTTAGTTTTTAGATTAGATTTGCATGTGTACTCTCTGGTTGACCATTGCATGAGAAGATACTTATCTGGAATGCGCACAATATCTTCCTAACTAAGAACTCGAATATAGTGGGCACAAAGCAATCCCATCATTTCAAATTTTTTACAACTACAAGTTATATTTAGGCATGTCTTGTCGAAATGGGCAGTCCATATTTTGGAAGTATATTTATTCTCTAAGTTTCTCACCAAATACTCCATGGGATTTTCATCTAATACATTTGCTGCTAATCCTCCAACTCCATGCAAAAATTCTTCCTCAAACATTGTATAAAGCTTTCTTGTGTAAAATATAGCGGCTTGTTTTAATTGAATTTGTAACAGAACAATTATTGTGTTGCACTTGAAATCTTCATCATCTTCATTCTGACGCCATGTGTCCATAACCTTCTCCAATCCCAAGAAATAATCTATGATTGAACTTGTTGGTTTAAAGATTCCATGACATACATTATTCGTAGACTCACTATATTGTGTTGATAAGATTCCCATACAGAATGAGTCTTTCCAGAATGCAGTGGACCACTTACATTTAATTTTATATAGCTCAGACAGTCAAGCATGATTGTGCAAATTACCCTCATCTAGCATAGTAGACCAAGCTTGCTCAAACTCTTCCTGTGAGTCACACTTGCTCATGTATGTATAGAATAAACTTTGCGCTATCATATTAGTATTAAAGCAATGTACCTTCGAAGGAGCTTTCTTCGAAATATGCCATTAGCACAACCTATGATGAGTATATGGTAATGCAATTTCGATAGCTCTCGCCATTTTCTGATCTTGATCAGTGAATATTGTTATAGGATGCCTATCACTCATTGAGAGAAATATTTTGAATAGCCATGTGAATGACTCAATTGTCTCTTCTGATAGAAAGGCTACTCTAAATAAGAAATTTTTCCAGTGATGATTCACTCCAATAGAAGGGGAACAGACAAGATTATATTTATTGAGTCGATAGCTTATATCAAAAATTATTTCATCCCAAAATAATCGTATTCTATCCTTAACATGTCATTGCTCTAAAAAAACAAACAAAGCAATCTAACTCATCAACTTGGACATCCCATGCAAACATCCCATCCTCCACTTGTCTTTCCTTGAATAGTTGTATTAATGCATTACTATCACCATTCACAATCCTCGATCTTCTCTCTCTTTGGATAAAGTTGAAAGCATCTCTTTTGTGAAGTCAATATTCTCCACGCTGCCAACTTCCTCACTTAGATAGCTAAACGCATCAGTTGCTCTAATTTTGACCTCTGTCATTGTCTTCAACACAGCTGTCTTCTCATCGTTGATGCCTCTGTATGATCTAAGAAGATGTAGGTCACCCGGCTTTGCCAATAAATGATTATGACTTTCTATATATTTTTTAACCTGCTAATTCTCAACTAAATCAATAAAAAATATAATCATGGATGGAAAACCACTCCTTGTAATTGTTTTCTGGAATTTGACTGCGCAGTTTAGATTGACAGCTTTCTTTTGACCTACTTTTGCACATAAAAAATCCTTTGATTTCAATTTTTTGAAGTTTGGCCAATAACTAGTATGATCTTTCCTAACACTGAACCCAATTTGATGTTCATAATCATAGTATAGTGCATAAGCCTCGTTTCATTATGAACAGTAGTACTAAGGAGTTTTCCCATATTTGGGTCATTAGACATCACGACTTCATCATCACACCGCTCATTTACAGCATTCACCTACACAAACACAAATATATCACATGCAAAAAAGCTTAAAAAAAGTGAGAAAATGGGGTGTACTCTCATGAGAGTATAGAGAGTACAGATGCAAAACACCACTAAAAATCAACCAATCAGCTTCCAAATTGTTTCTAATGAAATCTATTAAACATATTCTCTCCAAACAGGCCAAAACAGTTAGAAAAAAAAAAAAATTGGGTGTACTCTCATGAGAGTATAGAGAGTACAAATGCAAAACACCCCTAAAAATCAACCAATCAACCTCCAAATTACTTCTAATGGAATCTATTAAATATATTCTCTCCAAATATGCCAAAAAAGCTGAAAAAAAAATGAGAAAATAGGGTGCACTCTCATGAGAGTAGAGAGAGTACAGAGGTAAAATACCCCTTAATACTAACCAATCAACTTCCAAATTGCTTCTAATGGAATCTATTAAACATATTCTCTCCAAACAGGCCAAAAAAGCTAGAAAAAAAAATGAGAAAATGGGGTGTACTCTCATGAGAGTACAGAGAATACAGATGCAAAATATCCCTAAAATTAACTTATCAGCCTCCACATTGCATCTAATGTAATCTATTAAACATATTCTCTCCAAACAGGCCAATAAAACTGGAAAAAAATGAGAAAATTGGGTGTACTCTTATGAGAGTACAGAGAGTACACATGCAAATTTGCCTCCAAAAATAATCAATCAACCTCCAAATAGCTTCTAATTGAATCTAATAAATATATTATCTCCAAACAGGCCAAAATAATTAAAAAAAAGTGAGAAAAAGGGGTGTACTCTCTGAGAGTACAGAGAGTACAGATACAAAACACCTCTAAAAACCAACTAATCAGCCTCCACATTGCTTCTAATGGAATGTATTAAACATATTCTCTCAAAATAGGCCAAAAAAATAGGAAACAAATCAGAAAATGGTCTATACTCTCATGAGAGTACAGAGAGTATACATATCAATCTGCCTCCAAAACTAACCGATCAGCCTCCAAATTGCTTCTAATGGAATCTAATAAATATATTCTCTCCAAACAGGCCAAAGAAACTAGAAAAAAAAATGAGAAAATGCTCTATACTCTCATGAGAGTACAAAGAGTACACATACAAATCTGTCCCTAAAACCAACCAATTAGCCTCCTAATTACTTCTAATTGAATGTAATAAACATATTCTCTCCAATCAGGCCAAAGAAACTAAAAAAAATGAGAAAATACTTTATACTCTCATGAGAGTACAGAGAGTACATACCTAAAAACCAATCAGTCAACCTCTAAATTACTTTTAATATAATCTAATAACCAAACAGGCCAAAGAAACTGGAAAAAAAAAGAGAAAATAGAGTGTACTCTCATGAGAGTATAGAGAGTACACATGCAAAATACCTCTACAAATGAATCAATCAACCTCCATATTACTTTTAATGGAATCTATTAAACATAGTGTCTCCAAACAGCCAAAACACGAAAAAAATGAGAAAATGGGGTATACTCTCATGAGAGTACAGAGAGTACACATGCCAATCTATCTTCAAAACCAACCAATCAGCCTCCAAATTACTTCTAATAGAATCTAATAAACATATTCTCTCTAAATAGGCAAAAAATTTGGAAAAAAAAATATGGTGTTCTCTCATGAGAGTACAAAGAGTACACATGCAAAACACCCCCTACAAACCAATCAATCAACCTCCAAATTATTTTTAATGAAACCTATTAAACATATTCTCTCCAAACATGCTAAAAAATCTAAAAAAATGAGAAAATGGGGTGTACTCTCATGAGAGTACAGAGAGTACAGATGCAAAATACCTCTATAAATCAACCAATCAGTCTCCAAATTACTTCTAATGGAATCTATTAAACATATTCTCTCCAAACAGGCCAAAAAAATTGGAAAAAAATGAGAAAATGGGGTGTGCTCTCATGAGAGTATAGAGAATATAGATGCAAAACACTCCTAAAAATGAACCAATCAGCCTCCAAATTACTTCTAATGGAATTTATTAAACATTTTCTCTCTAAACAGACCAAAAAAGCTAAGAAAAAAAGAAAAAATGGGGTGTACTCTCATGAGAGTACAGATGCAAAATACTCCTAAAAACTAACCAAACAGCCTCCAAATTACTTTTAATGAAATTTATTAAACATATTCTCTCCAAACATACCAAAAAAGCTAAAAAAAATGAGAAACTAGGGTGTACTCTCATGAGAGTACAAAGAGTACATATGCAAAACACCCTTAAAAACCAACCAATCAGCCTCCAAATTGCTTTTAATAGAATGTGTTAAACACATTCTCTCCAAACAGACCAAAAAATCTGGAAAAAAAAAAGAGAAAATGGAGTGTACTCCCATGAGAGTACAGAGAGTACACATATAAATCTGCCCATAAAACTAACCAATCAACCTCAAAATTACTTCTAATAAAATCTATTAAACATATTCTCTCCAAACAGGCCAAAAAATCTGATAAAAATTGAGAAAATAATCTGTACTCTCATGAGAGTACAGAGAGTATGCATATAAATCTACCCTAAAAATTAATCAATCAACCTCCAAACAGCTTGTAATGCCATCTACTAAACATATTATATCCAAACAAGATTAAAAATTTGAAAAAAATAGACAAAATGGGCTCTACTCTCATGAGAGTACAGAGAGTACACATCCAAAATAGTTCCTAAAATAAGTAAAGTCCTCTTGCAAAGAACTCCTAACAATGTAGGAAATATACATTAAATAAAAGAATTTCAAAGAATATCACTAATAAATCCTAAAAAAATTATACATATAAAATGGTTCAGAAAATTTACCGATGTATTTTTATTTAATACATCATCCACTAAATTAGTTGCAATATCATCAAGGCCATAACTTCCAAATTCATTTTCCATCTTCACGGTTCTTCTTGAAAAACCAAATGATATTTTTTGTTTCTCTCTCTGAGCTCAGTTTGTCTGACCAAAAAGCATATTATGCCCTAAATCTTTATATATATATATATATATATATATATATATATATATATATATATATATATATATATATATATATATATATATATATATATATATTTCTTTAAATTTCTCCCATGCATTTGAACGCTGTTTCTCCCGCTGTTTAAATGAGTCGGGCTGGGCCAAGCCCGGTAACGTAAATGGCATCATTAAGTGCTGTCAAGTTATAGCGTTGTTAAGTGAAAATGCCTTTTTTAAATATTGTACAGGTGTTGTGTAGTTATTGGAGTCTGGACGTAAAGCTACGTCCGGACTCTGCACGTAATATTTTCTCCTAGTTTAGGTCTCAATTTTCTACTACATATAATTACTGCTTTTCCCATATTTGCTGTTGATCATACAAATTCATACAGAAAATGGACCATAATGGGTGTTGTGTTATTTTTGTTGATTTTTCTCCCATTTATAGAGTTTTAACTAACTGTTGTGAACCCCAACTTTCACATGTATTTTTGCATTAGGGGATTTAGTCGATTTAAAGAAACTAATTCATGTTACATCACTTCCCTTGCTTGCTGGTTCACTATAGATTTTGTCAATTTTAAGAAATGTGAGTCAAAGTTATTGTCCGTTTTCATGTAGCAGTGAAAATGTTCAAAAGAAAGGGTCTTGCAATTCTATCCAACTTTCTTATTTTCATTCAAATTTCAATTCTTACAACATTCAATCCACTCAAAACCATAAACAAAGTAATTTTAGTTCAGAATGAAGCTCTGGTAAAGTATAATGGTTGAATTCTTATACGTAGTACGTAATGCTTGATGATCCTGCTAATAAGGCATGGGATGGAGGTGAAAACTTCCAAGCATTATTCATTTAATTAGTGTAGCAGTTTCTACATTTTCATCAAGTCTGCTCCACTCTACATCAAGGCAGCTTATGAGCTAAGATAGATTTCGATGCATATGGAAAAATACTGCCTTTAGCTTCTTAAATTTTCATTTGTTTATTAAATTTTCATCTGCTCTTTAGTGTTATTACCCCTACAACCTTTATCACAATCTAAAGTAGTTTATCATGATATTATTGTTCTGAGTTATATTTAGAAAAAAACATTTGATGTAATGCTTCAGTCCATCCGAGATGGGCTTAAACATAAATCCTAATTCTAAAATTTTAAAAAGGTATTTGCTACACTTTTTTTTATTATTTTTATTATCTAGAGATTAATATTTGCCACTTTTTAGAAGCTAAGAGATGAATAAGATTATGTATGGAAGGCATCTTAATATGATGGTTGAGAGATTTAGTTTTCAATCAAGAAATTTTCAGTTTAAATTTTTGTATATATATGGGTGTGAGTTTAAGTCAATATTACTTGAGCTCAATTGTAGTGTATGACTCTCTTGCATGATCGTGTTGCAAGAGAACTATGAAGTCATGCACATGATTGCTAAGGAAAAACACATTTGAGGAAGCTCTCTATCATCTTTATTGGGATGGGTAGGAGTATATTTTTCATGAGACAGATTGATATATATTTCACCAAATTTCTCCAAACACTATATTAGGGTTTATTTAGATGTGGGTTCTACTTTCAATGAACACAAGCCTTCATAGTTAATTACCTCACTTATTACAAAAAGTGAACACTCTTGATTAAGGTTGAAAACAAACATATCTTTCTGATATGAATTAGTGTTTAGTGGTGTGTGTGGTATGACATAGATGACTGTCAAACGAAAAATAAGAGAATCATTTTGATCAAGTTTCGATAGTTTCATCATCTCAAAACTATATTATTCTAGTCTACCAACAGTAAAGGACTAGCCTTAATGTCTAAGTAGTCTGATCAGTAGTCATTGGTTGCCTCATCGTATATCTTGAGTAGACTAGAGTTTTAATGTAGGGGTATTTGCATGGTTAACATATAGATTGGACTTACATCTCTTGGAAAGACAGCAGGGTGTTCACATGGCAAAAGAATAGATTGGACTTACATCCCTTTAGAATGCCAGCATTATAGGGTCGTTTGTGTGGCAAACGAATAGATTAGACTTACATCCCTCTCTTTGGAATGCCAGGTTTATATAAATTGTTCGTATGGTGAATGCATAGATTAGACTTACATCCCTTTGGAACGACATTATGGTTTAAAAGTTCGCATGACGAATGAGTTGATTTTTAGGATATTCACATAGTGAATATTAATTTGGGGTTTTGAGGGGTAGTGTTTTGATGCTAGAAACATGGCGCCAAGGAACTATCATGGTAGCACCTTAGTGCTATTAAAATGGCATCTTAGAACATTGAGTAATTAGCACTATAGTACTATAAGTTGGGAATTTGTTTCTTAAATACTTGAGGGATCAGCGCCTCAGTGCTATAAGGTCTGTGTTGTGGCGATTAAGATAGTATGAGATTGGAATAATTTAATCATGTCGACCAGTTGATCGGCACCTTGGTTCTGGCTATTTGATGCACAACTCCAATCAAGGATCGGTTCAAAAAAGATTGCAGACAGATAGGCATTTTTAATTGAAATGGAAAAACTTTTTGATTAGCCCTATAGCTCTGCGTCAAAAAACCATGATGCTATATCAATGTTTAATACACTTTTTGGTTATGACCAGTTATGAAATTAATGGTAATAAATTGTAAGAAGTGCTCTTTCTGATAGGCACAGTAACTGTTTTGACTAGGTGACTAGGACCTTGGCACTGCATGTGGAGCACGGTGGTGCTAGTCTTAATCTCAAAAATTGAGAAGCGGGCAACTCGACGCTATCAATTCAATGCTGTAGTGCTAGGCTTAATCTATAAATAGGACCCCTAGGCTATGACTTTTTCATTCTAAATCCTAGTTCCCTTTTGGGAATCTTTGCTCTCTTCTTCTCTTAGCTTTTATTCATTTTTGGATAGCTAATTTGCCATGTCGGTGAAGTACAAAAATAAGGACAAGAGAAGGGTAGGTGATAGGACACTAAGAAGTTCGTTAGTGTAGAGGTAGAGGAGAGATATCAGCATGCTCGCATCCACAGGCATCTCATTCCAGAGAGCAGTTTCTACAATTCGAGTGAGAGCATAGAGAGAATCATCAATGAGCAAGGTCAGGAAAAGCTGGCCTACGACAACATATCTTGCGTCATCCCTTTGGTGTGGAAGTTCTTCACTAATGCGAATTAGCCCCTGAATAATAGAGTTTTCATCCAAGAAAAATTAGTAAGTTTTGATAGTAGTACTATGAGCACATATTATAATTTAGACAATGTAGTATACGATCAATATCTTTTAAATTATAATTATCATCCTAATTTTGATAAAATTCTTAGTTTTCTCTCTATTAGAAATTCTAATGTCTAGTGGAAAAGGCGGGAGGACAAAATTATTAATTCTTTTATCGTCGATCTCATTATTGAGGCCAAAGCTGAGCATGATTTCATTTCTTCCAAGTTAATATGCAGCAATATCAATGAGGTGGCTAGGGATAGAGCCCTTTTAAATCAGGATAGAGCCATTTTAAATTTTATAATTCAAAAGGGCTTTACAATAAAAATAGAGAAGATTATTTATAATTCTATTTGTAATATGCTTCAGGGTAGTACTATAGTTGAGTACAATCATTCTTTTGCAATATTAGTCTCAAATTTAAGGAAAAGGGTTAATAAAACCAGTCAATAGTAGTAGGAACTAAAGAGAAAATTTGACCATCACATGGTTCAAAGTAGCAACAGTTTTCATATATGGCTTAGTTTAACTCAACACTGGTTCATATATTTGAGAACTGCAGCTTTTATGTGGGCCTGGGCTAGGCTTCTTTTTTGTGGTGCCTCAACATCAACCTTATGTGAGCATCCTACTGAAAATTGAAAGAACACGAAGAGGAAGAGGATGACATCAACTAAAATTATTAACTTTTCCACTTTTTCTCTTTATTTTCTAATTTTTTTATTTTGTTGTAAAATATTTGTAATCAATTTTGATATTAATAAAGATATTTTCATTTCAATGCTCTATATTTCTATTGAATGCTCCAGGGTTTAAAAGTTTAATAATAAAATTTTAGTTCAAAATGAATAATATTAAGTGCCCAGCACCTCGGCGTTGTCAAACTAGTGTTTTGGTACCGTTAAGTTGAAAGATATAAGGTCAAAACTTGAGAGCTTTATTGGTATAGTAGCATTAGTAGCTATGGTGTTTGCATTAGTAGAGTTGTGGTGCTATAGGTGTGACTTTGGCTTAATGTTGGAGAGATCAGCACATTGGTGTTATGATATGAGCACCTTGGCATTAACAATTGGGTGCTTAAGACTTATTTTTTTAGAGCACATGGACTTGTCTTTGAGATATTAGTACCATGGTACTGGTATATGAGTATTATAGTTTAAATTTTCTTGAAAGTGCTGCACCTCGATGCCAAAACATTAACACCATGGCTCCATGGAATGCATGTTTAAGATTAATTTTTCTGAGAGCTTAGTGCCTCAGTGCTGAGATATCAGCGTAGTGGCACTGTTTCATCACTGCTTAAGATTTAATAGCTATATGGTGAACACCTTAGCAGTGCTAGATCTCACAATTTTTTGTGCATTAGCACCTTTCTCTCTTTTCCTAAATCCAAGATCAATGAGGGGAGGATTTATTTTACATCTAAACTAAGTTCGACACTATAATAGATTTCAGGGTATAGTGCCTCGGAGCTGAGAAAGTAGAACTATAATGCTACTTTAAAGAAGTGAAACCAGAATATGTAGCACTGCGACACTGAAATATAATTGTTGACCTCATTTTTAGAATGAGCTCTCAACCCCTCTATCTTAGACATAGGACTTCTCTTAGATTTTAAGAGTTCCTTAGTCTTAAGACATATCTAGTGATTAGGTGGACACTCAACCTAGCCCTAGAGACTTAGAAGAGTTAGCCATAAGAATAGGTCATGCCTTAGGGGTGTTAAGAAAATTTGCCTACCCTTAGCTCAAACCATTCCACACCTTCCTTCCTTCAAGTAAAACTCCAAATCAATCTTATTTGATTTTCTCCAAACTCCAATCAACTCCATGTGATTGAAATCCATGATTGAAACCCATGAATAAAAATTCCTAAGTCTAAATCTTCCCTAAGTCCTTAATCTCCTTTAAGGACTTAGCCTAAAATCATGATCTAAACCAATTCAAACTCACGAGATTTTCTCATAATTTATTTATATTCACATATATAAATGAAATATAAATTCAAACCAATCAAACTAAACTCAAAATTCAAAATCAATTCATAATTCCTAAGTCCTTTAAGCTTTCCTTCTTAAGGACTTATCCAAAATCATGATCAAATCAATTCAAACTCATGGGATTTTCTCATAACCCATTTATATTATCATTTATATTCACATATCTAAATGAAATATAAATATAAAACAATCAAATCAAATCCAAAAATTAAATTCCAAATTTAAAATCCTTCTTAAGTCCTTAATTTCCTTCTTAAGGACATAGCTTAAATCATGATCAAATCAATTCAAATTCATGGGATTTTCTCATAACTCATTTATATTCTCATTTATATTCACATATATAAATGAAATATAAATATAAATCAATCAAACCAAATTCAAAAAAAATTCAAACTCCAAACTCCAAAATTTCCTAAGTCCATCAAATTCCCTTTTAAAAGACTTAGCCTAAATCATGATCAAATCACTTCAAATCTTTGAAATTTTCTCATGATCCATTTATATTCTCATTTATATTCACATATATGAATGAAATATAAATTCAAACAATCAAAACCAATTCCAAAAATCAAACTCAAATCCACTTAAAATCTAACCTAAGCCTTTCAAGTCATAATCTTGAACTTAGCCAAATTAACTTCAAATCAAACCAAACCCTTGATTTTTTTTTTTCATGATTCAGTCAACCCTACAATCATGAATCTATATATAAATACAAACTTCAATCACCAACTCAAAAAATCAATTCCAAAATCAAACCCCAAATCCCTTCATATTCTTCTTTTGAATATGAAATTATCAAATGGATCAAAACCTAATTGACTTCAAATAACTTACAAATGGATTTATATTTCAATCATAAGTCCATATATAAGTTCAATAAAACTCAAATGAAGCTTTGAACAAGCCATTTGACCCACTTAGGCTCACTTGACCCAAAGTGACTTAAATTACTCTTATGAGCTAAATTCTAATCCTAACCAAATTCGATTGAATCAAACTCACCTATTCCTCTCATCATGATCAACAATCATCATAGGATGATCAATCAACTAAATTGGGTCAAACCAAGTCAAACCTAAGAGTTGACCAAGTCAACACTTAGCCCAAAATGAAACCTAACATAGCCAAAATCCACCATAGGCCAAATTGATTGAAACCAATGATCTAAGTTCATTCATGACCTATGTTTGAATTTGACCAAGTCAACATTTGAGCCTAACCTAGCCCAATTGGCCACTTGACCCAAGTTGACTCAACTTGACCTAAAAAGTCAAAATTTGTCAAAACTTGATCTAAGCCAAATTGATTGAAACCAATGGGTCAAGTTCATTCCAAATCACTTGATGAACTTGACCAAAGTCTTAATTGGCCAACTAGACCTAACCTAGCCCAATTGACCTTAGACCCAACTTGACCTAAAGGGGTCATGTTGAGCCAAAATCAAACTTAACCAAAATTGATTGGAAACAAAGCTACCAATCCACTCCATGTGACTAACCAAACCTAAACCTACCCTTGACCTAGATCAAATAGGTCAAATGGGTCAAATAGGTCAACTTGACCCATTTGACCTAAATGAAGTCATATGAGCCAAATTAAAAACTAAATCAAATTGAACCAAACCAAAGATGCCAAAGCATTTCAAATGGTCATATGAACTTGACCCAACCCTTGGTTTGATTCAATTTGACCAATTGGTCAACTTGACCCAAGTTGACCCATTTTGACCTAAATGGGTCAACATGAGCCAAACCTTATCAAATGAACTCCAAATCTCATGAAACTTAGCCAAACCTAGTTTCTCTACATACCCAACATATCCATATTGAAAAATCAACCAAATGACCATTCTACCCCTAGGCCATAAAACAAATTATGGACTAATCCATGGGTAATTTGGTCAAGCCCTCTTCATATCAACTTGATACCATCCTAATAGCTCAAGTGGACCCAATGAAGAATGGTGCACTGAACCCAATGGGTTTGGGTTAGCCCAAATGGACCCAAGGCCAAAATTGACCCCCTTGCTTAATTTGGCTAATTCAAAATCCTCCTTCCACCCAATTTGAAGCACATGGAAGGTAACTAATCCACTCAAGACCTCAAACTAACCATGTGCAAAGATCTAATAGCCTAAATAACCCCTCCCATGTGGTAAATTGGATCAAAATGGCAAGCTAAGGCTCGACCTTCTGATTGCTAAAGGGGGAGATATACTCCCCCTAATTCAATTTGAATTGATGATTCCCACATTCAATTGATCCCTAGTGAGTGTTAGGAAACATCAGAGAGCAATCCTAAGCTTTCTAAGAAGGACTTGAGATAGCCATTTCTCAATTTTCTTCCTTGGAAAATAGAGGAGCTCCATTGAATCCTCAACTTCCTCCACACTCAAAGCCACTCCAATTCCTCTTGCACACTCCCTCAGGGGATCTAGTCGAGTGCACCTAAGCATTCTCCCAAGTTCCCAAAGTAAGGAGGAGGTGAATTGGATCCGAAGCAAAGGGAGCAAGTGGTGTTGGTCCATAGGGAGATCTACTCAACCCCAAGGCTTGAAACTTTCAACAGGGCTTCGTCTCTACTAGAAGAAGCTACCTCATTGAGCTCGAGCACCGGTGATCACCTCTGGCGAGGTATGAAATTTTTTGAACACTTAGCTTAGGAGGTGTTGGTCTTCTGTGAATGCAATTTTCATGGCATGAGAAATCCACCATTGGATAGGCTTGTCCTTAGCTTTAAATGGTGTGGGTACAATCTCATTCCAATCTAAGCTCAATTGAACTTGGATCTTCCCTTAGATCATGGAAGATCTCTGTTGAGCCTCAGGAAAGAACTAGGGCGATCCTGGCCGTCCATCTGCGCATTTTGGATGGATCTTCCCTTAGATCATGGACGATCTATGTTGGATCAAAGCACGTCCCACTGCCGTGCCGCCAACCTGACATGATGTTTAAGTAAACCCCTCACGGTGTGACATGTGTAAAGCACGTTGACCGTCGCCGCCGCGTGTCGCGTTGTGAGCTAATGGGATTAGTTAGGGATTTAATTAAATTTAATTAATCTCTTAACCTACAAAAATTCATATCTACCTCAATAAAATTTAGAAAAATATGAGGTAAAATTCTATGGAAAGATAATTCAACCTAAAATATTTTAAAAATAATTTCATTTAATTTTGAATTATAATTTTCTCTGATTTTGGGTTTTAAAAGAAATCCCATTTTCCTAACTAATTCGTAATTAATCTTCTGATTAATCCCAAACTTCTTGGGTAGGTTTTAGGGGATGACCTCTATCTCCATTAATTTCTTGAGATTTATTTACGATTTATTTGGGGGAATTACAAATGTGTTTCCTAATTACTCCCTTAACTTAATTAAGGATAATTAAGGTTTGGATTAGTGTTTTAATCCCTCATTAGAGTTGATTAAGGTTAGATCCAGTGAATAGAGGCTTAGGGAATAATTTTGGAAAAAATTCCCCTAAGCTATTCCCTAAACCCCCCCTTTTTTCCCTTAATCCTCTCTTAATTAAGGGTTAATTCACTAATTATTCTCTTAATTAATTTCTAAAATATATAAATCTTCCAGAACTTAATTAATCTACTTTGGGTAGATGTTAGGTGTTAAATAGCCTAAGTTAAATTATGGAAATTAAAACCCAACTCATATGAGTGAGGGGTGCTTTGAAATTATTTAAGTTAAACCCCTTAGCTTAATTAACCATTAATCATGAGCCAAATTACATTAGGCCCTTTTCTTCCTAGGTGCATTGCCAATTTAAATTCCTTGTGAGGTTTTATGTCATCTCATTGGCTCATGATTACTTAGTTAACTATGCTAAGGTGGTATAGGTAAGGGTTAATTAACTCACTTAATTTATACTTTAACCTAATTAAAATTCAAAATGAATCTAGTCATCTAAAAATTAAACAAAAATGTCAAACACATGTGGGAATGGGTTAGGAACAACAAACTCAACTTACTTTTTCAAAACTAAATCAAACTTAATATCAAACAAAAATAATCTTAAATCAACTTTGATTTATTTTAAGCATTCTTATTTCATAAGATTATCTTTAGGATTTAATTAAAGTGAATGTGTTTACATGCTTTCATTGTTTTAGTTCTTTCCCCAACATGCTAAATGTGTATGTCATATGATTTCATGCACACATATTTTTCAAAATCAAATTTAAAATGAAAATGTTTACAAATGTTTGCATTCTTTCTTTTTCCATTCATTTCTTTTGTACACATGTTTGTATTTAGGAAAAAATGATATATTAGTATGGACAACCCCGAGGTTGCAAGGCTTTAAGTAGTCTTAAGTCATTCTTGTATCTTACACCTCTAGTTAACAATGACGCTATACTCACTTATGCCTTTCTTACTTTCATATATGCATGTGAAAATTGGATAAAAAACCCTTCTCTACTTAATAAAAATCATGCATATTAAACTTCTAAATTTCTTTAGATGAATTACTTAGCGTGCATCATAAAGTGTGTTAAATACTCTCATTTGTGTGTATAGATATGCTTAGGATTCATTCATATGCATGTTATACATGTTGGGAAAGAAATGAAGTGATGTATGTTTTGTGAATTTAGTATATTTTATTTAATCTTAAAATGCCTTTATTTTTGAATGGGTTTGTTTAGAGTTCATCTAAACTTAGGATTAATTAAAAGATTTAATAAAAATATATATTAAACAAAACTAAAAATGTGAATCTACTTTAGAAATTACTAAAGTTAGGGAAGGAAAGAGAAGTTGCCTTCTCTTTCCCTCTCTTTATAACTAAGTAATTAATTGTAGGATTCACTTGAACATAATCAAAACATGAAATAAAATCAATCCTAAATCAACTAAACAACTTAAATGAAACCCTCCTCCAAGTTGAACATGCTTCACACAAATTCTAAAGCCATAGCTAAGCATACCACATAAACCTCCAAAGCACGCACATTAGACTAAGTCACCACTTCCACCTTTAGGTTAGGGTGATAAGTCCAATATACATGCTTTGGATTTGGTGGTTTATTTAGCTAACTTTTGTTCTGCAGGTATTAGCTAGATTTACTTTTCCTTTTCATGTAAATTTTACAATTAAAACTCTGGAAAGATTGTTATGGGGATTAGGATGAGAATTGGTCATAAGATCCTATCTTATGCACCATGTGAAGCCTTGGAGCATCCACCTTCCAACCATCCAAAAGAAGGAACCAAATAAGAAAGAAGAAAAGAAGAAGAAAGAAGAAAAGAAGAAAGAAGAAATGAAGCTTGAAGACCCCCATAACAATGAATTCCTTGCATAATTATAATTTAATTCATTTGTAATCTAGGTTGTATAAGGGTAGAGCTTGGCTACCAAATTTGTTTTTGGGTTTGTATGGTGGTGCCCGACCACAACGGCCTCTTATCCTTTTTGTAATTAGCTTTATAAATTGATTGATGATTTGTTTAGCTTGTGCATTAAGTGGCATCCTTTTCCTAGTTTCTTCCTTACTTTATGTATGGCCTGGATGTGGATTAGGATCTTAGAGAAAAATAAATCTTTTACCAAATCTAACAACTCAAAACTAAAAAAATAAAGAATTCATAACCTCACCTAAAACTTAGGTTTAAAATCAAGATAAAATAATTAACAACCTCTTAGGATGAGTATTTTGTTTACAATATCATGCACAAATGCATCTTATTTCACTCTTGATTGGAGGGCTTCCACCTTCTCCAGAGAAACTTGGCTTGACCTTTGAGAGCCATGGTAGAAACACACCTCCTCCCTTCTTGCTGATTTTGGCCAATAACTTTTTTTCTTATGCATTAGGCATATGAATCCTATTAGCCTGAGTCAAAATAATTATCCAAAAATAAAAATAAAATGAAATTTGAATTGCATTAGATTTAGGTCATTTGAAGCATATCCCTACATGATCTAGTCTCTTTAGGGAGTGAGTTTAAGGACTTAGTCTCTTTCTAAATAAATAACAGCCTAGTTATCTTGCATAAAGTATAAGACTTGCCTACATGTATTTAAAATCATAGGAGGAGTTAGTTAGAAGCCACCACCAGGCAGTTGTAAGCCCAAATAGTTGGGTGGTTTGTCCTCTATTATGGAGGCAAATTAAATATCCATTTTTGTCTTAGATTTAGGTTGTGCTTTCGGCTCTTGCTAAATCTCCCTAGATTTAGGTTCTGAGGTTGCTTATCTCTTTTGTGGGTCATAAGAATAATTCCTCACCTCTTAGGCATTTCCTTAATCTTGTGTTAAGGAATCATAAGTCCTCAATTTCTAATGAAAAATTTAACTCAAACAAACTAAATCAATTTAAAAAATATAAAGCCCAACCATAAGATAGTTTGAGATGCTCACTAGGTTTTCTAGCATTGTGGGCATCTCCTACTTATCTTTCTTTTGGCTTCGATAATAACTCTCTCTCTTTGATCAATCCCATTAGATCTTTCAAAAATGAACTAATCAATTGATAGTCCTTTTCTAGTGAAATCTTTGAAGATAATGATCATTTACCTTAATAAAGAGTATTCCTAAGGGATCCCATCTCTTAGGATGTAATTAACTATGGGGCTTGCCCCTGTAGGGAACTTGATGAACCTAGTTTAAAATAAACTATGCTTTACTTTTCATGTAAAATAGGGAAAGAATCTCTGGTACATATGCAGACCCATCATCCTTAGGAGTCCTTATTGAGGTGATTAGGTCCATTTAAGGGTAGTGATCTATCTCTCGAGATAGTACACTATTCCTTAATGACGTACTCGATCACCTGAATAAGTACATCTATAGAACTACGTGACATCCTAAAAAATATGAATTTTTATATTCTTGCTCTCTTTCCACACAGATTAAAGGTGACCATATAGAAAATTTTTCTAACCAACAACAACATTGTAGCCCTATAAATGAGATACCAATGTAAGAGCTTAGCATCATGATGCTAGATGTTTGACTTGTTGGCATTGCAGGATGGAGTATTAAAGATTTCATTCTCGAGAGCTTAGCGCCTAGTATTGTGGCATAAAAAAGTGAGAAATCTATTTTTTGAACAAAGTTATTGCATAATTTTATAATTTTTATTAAAATTAAGTAGCATAACATTTTAACATTGCTATATTTTTTACTTATTTAATGCAAAATCACTCTTTTCCTTTATTCCAGATCCTAGATAAATGGAGAAAAGGTTTTTACTTCTCACATCATATCCAAGTTCAATGGCGAAAGTCTTCAGATTTCAGGATTCTAGAATTTTAGTCTTGGGGGCTTTCTTTTTATATCGAATCTAAGATCGATGGAGATAAGCCTCTTTATTTCTCATGAGATCTAAGATCGATGGTGTAAATCTTTTAAATTTTCTTTTTGAAGAGAAAAATATATAAAAAAGATATTTTCTTAATTTTTTTAGTTAGAGTTAAAACTAGTAGGCTTCGATCTTATCTCATGCACGATGAGAATACTCTGATGTATCATCAAAAAGTGCACTATCGGGAGTGCAGGAGACCATGAGCAATAATGGGATAGGTTGGATAGAGATAGAGTGAGGGAGAAAGAAGAAGAAGAAGGTAGGGGGACAGCTCCCTTCATTTAATAGAGTTTTTTAGGCAACTGTTCCCACCTTTTGGGTGGTTTTCACTCCCCCCCCGAACGCTTCACAAGAAGGTTAGTTTGCTTATTTTTAAAACTAAAAGCCATCATGAGAGTGTCTAGGCACCAGAATCACAACACCATAACACTATATTATTTAAGTAGGCATTTGTTGGGGGTGTTTGAGTTTCTAAATTTTATAAGGTGGTGGCAATGCGTAAGTGCTGCGATTATAGTGTCGTGATTGAGTTTCTAAATAATATGTGAAATATATGGAGTTTACAAGAATATTTTTAAGTAATGTTTTGAAACTATTCATTCATAAAAAATAGAACATGAAGCTTATATAAATTAGTTAAACATGAATGAAACATAACTAATTTAAGGAAATAAATATATGTATGGAAGGTATTAATGAACAATACAAAATACTTTACCTCATACCATTCTTTCTTTTATAACTTTGTAATTTAATTTTGCTTTTGTATACCTAAATTGATGGCTGGTCTTTACCGATCTGCCATGAAGTCAAACCTACAATATAATCTCATTTTCTAAATTTTGGTATCCAAGCAAGCTTTCATCCTTTAACATTAGTAGCATTATAAATACATGCATAAGTAGATGAGGGGTAATGCAAACTAGTTCACTTAGAAATCCAAATGTATGAAGATAAAGCATTTAATTGCATGGATCTCCTAAATGAACAAACATATGAAACATGACCTTACCTACAATAATAAGTACAAGTAACATTGGGAAAAACTTGCATAAATGAATTATAACTTCTATGATTAATTTTAGAGAATGAACTAACATGCTTATGAGATGCACAATTATTTAAAGCATGTGAATAACATGAATATTGGTTGCAAGACATGGATGGATTTGAATGTAAAACATGTGAGCAACTAGAAGTTATAGAAGATAAAGAAATGCCATTTAATTTATTTCTAATATTAGTATTCTCAACTTTTATATTTTCAATCTCAATGTGTAAATCATGTTCAACTTTACTTCTTGATAATAACTTTTTTGTAACACTTTATTTTCATCTTCAAAAAAATTTTTTTGGAAATAATCTCATCATGAAAATAGGATGTAGAGGTGCTAGATAAATAACTTAGTAAATCGCTTACTTTGATATTCAATGAGGATACTTCATTTTCAAAAAGAAAAAAAATTCATATCATGAGATTTTTGAGCATCTATTAAAAGTGTCACATTTTCTTTGATCAAAGCGACAAGATTTACTTTAAAACATATAGATTTTTTTTCTAGTGGAAATTATTAGCTTTATAAGCCTCATGTTCAATCCTATTAATTTTGATGATAACAAATGTATGCTTGGATGTTCTAATATATGTTTTATGTGTTTTAGATATATTGATTGCTAATTACATATCCAATACATCTCACAATATGTTTGATTAAATTGCAAGCATGGAAGAATGAAAGATAGATCAAAATGGATACCTTGAAGCCCAAGATATAATATTCTAGGTTATATGCATTTATAATAATCTTAGAGGTTCATATGAGTTCATTGACATGAATTAATTTACTCACATCTTAACATATTATATTATTTATTTAAAATTATGGTAATGAGGTTAATTTATAAAAATGTTTATCTAATTAACATTCAATGCTTTATACATAGCATTTAAATTATTAAAATAATAAATGATAATTAATTATAACTATTGAATGTAACTAGTTTATATACTTAATATAATTAAATATTTTCATTTAATTTAAAATTTATATGATAACTAACATATGTATGATTATATCTAAATTATATCAAAAATTTTAAATAATAAAATTCAAAATTAACAAAAATACATGATATTTAATATTTCATCCAAAGTCATTTTATAATCAAGACATTTAGATTTGATTTCATCTTTAACGAATTCCTTGGATGTTTTACTTTAATTTGATATGTTACATGACCCATGTTTGGATATAATTGAATTTATTATGATTTTTCAAATATTAGCTAATTTTAATAATGAATGTATGCTACATGCTTTGAATATGTTAAGAGTCATATTTGATTATGTTTTACTTTCCCATGTGACTAGATGATTTTTGGCTATTTGAATTTAATATTTATTTAATATAAATTATATTTTTAATGAATATTATATTATTATATGATAAAATTATGTTAGAATAATATATTTCTTTGAAATAATTCAAAATGACCTTCTAGCTTACATAAAAATGATTGTAGAAGAATCAATACATGTTATTTTTGATGAAAATTTAATCAATCCCATTAGAAATGAAGTGATTGATGAAGAAATTGATAATTTTAAGAAAATATATTTAGAAGATAATGTGGATGATTCATTGCCTAAAGAATGAAAATATAATAAAAATCATCCAAAGGAATTAATTATAGGAGATCCTTCAAAAGGAGTTTTGACTAGAAAACATAGTAGAAAGGTTGTAGATCATTTAGAATTTTTATTTAAGATTGAACCTAAAAATTTAGAAGAAGAATTAAAAGATAATTTTTGGATTATTGCTATGGAAGAGGAGTTGAATCAATCTATAAGAAATGATGTTTGAGAATTAGTCCCAAGACCCCAAGGTCAAAATGTGATTGGAACAAGATGGGTCTTTAGGAATAGGCTAGATGACTCAGGTTGTATTGCTAGAAATAAAGCAAGGTTAGTTGCACAAGGGTACACACAAGTTGAAGGGATAGATTTTGAAGAATCTTTTGCACTCGTAGCATGACTAGAGGTTATTAGGTTACTCCTTACTTATGCTTATTTTAGGGATTTTAAACTTTTTCAGATGGATGTCAAGAGTGCATTTTTGAATGGATTTATTGACTAAGATTTCTTTGTAGAGCAACCATCTGGATTTGAGAGCCCTGATTGTCTAGATCATGTGTATAAATTAAAGAAAGCTTTATATGGTTTAAAATAGGCTCCTCGTGCATGGTATGATAGGTTAAGTAACTTTTTGATAGATCATGGATTTAGAAATGGTAGAGTAGATACCACCTTATTCTTTGCATAAGATGATTTGATTATGGTACAAGTGTATATAGATGACATATTATTTGGAAGTATAAATGAATCTTTGTGCCATAAGTTCTCATCTTTGATGTCTAAAGAGTTTGAAATGAGTGTGATGGGAGACCTTAATTTTTTCTTAGGTCTTCAACTGAAGCAACAAGAAAATGGCACATTCATCTATCAAACCAGGTACACAAATGAATTGCTTGAAAGGTTTGACATGAAAAGATCCAAATATAGTAAAACTCCTATGAGTCCATTAACAAAATTGGATTTAGATGAATTAGAAAAATATGTTGATAAAAAACTTTATAGGAGTATGATAGGTTTGCTTTTATACATTACTGCTAGTAGGCCTGATATTATGTTTGTTGTTTATTTATGTGCATATTTTCAAGCCAATCTAAAAGAATCTCATTTAATAGCAGTCAAGCATATCTTTCGGTATTTGATAGGCACTTCTAAGTTATGTTTATGGTATCCTAAAAATTCTTTGTTATGTGATTTGGTTGCTTATTCTGATGTTGGTTTTGTTGGATGCAAAGTAGATAGAAAAAACACATCAAGCACATGTCAATTTTTAACATCATCCATTGTGTCTTGGTCATCTAAGAAATAAAATTATGTAGCTTTATCTACTACTGAGGTTGAGTACATAACTACAGGTAGTTGTGTTGCTCAGGTCCTTTGGTTAAAGCAATAATTAGAAGATTTTAGTATTAAGAAAGATCACATTCTAGTTTAGTGTGATAATACTAGTGCTATTAGTTTGACCAAAAATCTTATCCAACACTCAGGAACCAAGCAATAGAAGTTAGACATCATTTTATTAGAGATCATGTTTTGAAAGGTGATGTTAATATTAATTTCATTAGTATTGATTTACAAATTGCAAATATATTTAAAACCATTACCAGAAGAATGTTTCTGTACTTTAAGACACATGCTTGGAATGTTAGATCTAATATTTAAAATTATATGTAGTTTGTTCTCTCTTTTTGATGTTATCAAAAGGGGAAGAAGAGTAAAATGTTGGTTAGTATTAGTCTATTTCATGAATATATTTAGGAGGAACACCATAATTCATCTCTTGTGCATAAATTTTATTTAATAAAAGAAAAATGTTTTTTTTTACAAAAAACTATGATGAAAGGTCAATTTGCACCTTCATCAAAATCAAAACCCAACATTAGTTTGTTATCATCAAAAGGGGGATTTTGTTGGTTTTATGAGCCTCATGTTCAATTTTATTAATTTTGATGGTAACAAACATATGCTTGGATGTTCTAGTATATGTTTTATGTGTTCTAAATATATTAATTGCTAATTACATATCCAATACATCTCACAATATGTTTGATGAAATTGTAAGTATGGAAAAAGGAAAGATATATCAAAATGGATAGTTTGAAGCTCAAGATACAATATTTTAAGTTATATGTATTTATAACTATCTTACAGGTTCATATGAGTTCATTGGCATGAATTAATTTGCTCACAACTTAACATATTATTTTTATTTATTTTAAATAATGATAATGAGGTTAATTTAAATAAATATTTATCTAATTAACATTCAATTCTTCATTCATAGCATTTAAATTATCAAAATAATAAATGATAATTAATTATAACTATTGAGTGTAGCTAGTTTATATACTTAATATAATTAAATATTTTAATTTAATTTTATAATTATATGATAACTAGCATATGTTTGATTATATCTAAATTATATCATAATTTTTAAACATCATATTTCAAAATTAACAAAAATACATGAAATTTAGTAGTTCAGCCCAAGTAATTTTATAATCAAGGAATTTAGATCTGATTTCATCTCCAACAGATTCTTTGGATATTTTCCTTTAATTTGATAGGATACAAACATTAGCTGATTTTAATAATGAATGCATGCTACATGCTTTGAATATGTTAAGAGCCATATTTGATTATTTTTTACTTGCCCATGTGACTAGCCAATTTTTGGCTATTTGAATTTAATATTTATTTAATATAAATCAAATTTTTATAGTATTATATTATTATATGATAAAATGATGTTAGAATAATATATTTCTTTGAAATAATTCAAAATGACCTTCTTGCTTATAAACAATCCTCATTCTCTTCATGAAAGGGTTGCTCATTCAAATTCAAAATCTCTCCTGCAAATCTAAGAGACATTTCCTTAGACTTTCCTTCCAAGTGTTCTCCAAATATTGCAAGATCACATCCTTGGTTTGGAAGCTTCAATATCTTCAACTAAGCAAGTTTTTTCAAATTAGTTGAGTTTGTTTTTCTTGATCTTAATCTCTTTTAGCTACTCATACTATTTTCACCATCTATTTTTTCTTTCAAATTTTTACTTTTTGGTGGATTAGACTTTGGACATCAAAGTATAAGTTTTTCACATCAATGTTTCTTCAATCATTTTTTTTTTTGTGAAAAACCCTTGTGATAGTTTGTAGGATTTGTTTCATCTTGCTAAAATTTTTAACTTTCTATAAATTTCTTTTGATTTCTTGAAATATTTCTTCATTAGTATTATTTGAAAGATCATTTATTCTTAGATCTATTTTATAAGTATATTTTAAGCATGTAAAATTAATTTACAGTGCTGAAAATATTTTTATATTTGCTATATCTCTTTTTTTAACTAAAAGCTTATAAGTTTACTTAGATCTATCATATACTAATTTTATTTAGGTATTTTGTGATCAATTGCATTAATTAAAATCATCATTTTGGCTAAAATAAAATATATTATTGCTAGAATTTTATAATCTATGCTAGATCTATTATAAATCACATTTGTATATCAAAATAAAATTTATAAAAAATTATTTTATTTGTCACTTATAATTTTATTTCAACTAATACTCTTTGTTTAAATAATTTTATCTTCCTGAAATTTAGTAAAGCTTGCTATTTTTATTATTTAATAATTAAGAAAAAGGAAGTTTAATAGAGAGTTAATCATTCATACACTATTATATACATACTAGTTATAGTTTCTCTTAAACTTAAAATTATTCCTTGTTGTAATTTATTTTATTATGCAATAGACTATTGTGAATTTATTTTGAAATTATTTTTATATTAGTCCATAAATTGTAATAACATAAACATCTTAGTAAGACAACTTTAAGATATTTATTTTATTATTTCTTATCAAAATTAAGTGAGCATTCTTTCTTGTCAAAATTGTAAGTTGTATAGTGATCATTTATAAGTTGTGAGATCACTTTTCAAATTGTATAGCTTGGTATATTTGTGAGAGATATATTTTATAAAAAGTTATTATTTTATATTTTTCTTTTCATGCTATGAAATTTATATTAGGGTTGTACAAGCCCCATTATAGGAGAGTATGGTTTGTAAGCTATTTTGTATTTAGTGAATTCCTAGTCAAGGGTGGCTAAGAATGGACGCAGGTTGGTTTTGGAGTTTAGCTGAAACATGTAAAATTGTGTGCCTATTGTCTTGCTTTACTTTACTGTACTTTATTTTTACAGCATTGAGAATTATATCTTATCATTAAAAAATCAAACATTTATTTTCTATAGTTTGAGAATTGAAACTTTGAGTGGCTAACTTGAGGGATGTAGTTGGAAGCTCTTTTCTTCTTTTTCTGTAAGCATTGTAAGACTTTGTTTGAAATATTCTTTATTCTCCTTTCCTTTGTCTTTCTTATTTCTCTTCTTACTCTTTTTAAAACCAAAGGAATGCACTTGGGGCTTTGAATTTAATTTTAAAGAATTCTCAATGAGAATATTCATTTCCTATAAAGAATTCTTCTCACCTATCTTACAATCACAAGTATATAGCAAAGTTAGAGCATCAGGTATATCTTTTCTAGATTTAAAAGATAATAAATAAAAAGCTCATCAGGAAGAGATACCTTATAAAAATATAAAATTATATTTTTATTTAAAAAAATCAAATCACTAACTAAAATAGAAGATAAGTCACCATTTAAACAAATGTACCACATTCTGGAATCAATACTTTGTAAAAACCATAAAAATCTAACATTCCATATATCAAATTTAGTTTTATCAAAAATAGGTACATAATAAATTTTATCATCAATAAAACACGAATCATTTGAAGTGCCATGGTGATCAACTAAGGGATTTGAAGCCACTAAATGAGCTGAGGCTCTGATACCAATTGTTAAGAGGCTATGACACCTAAGAGGAGGGGGTAGAGGGGTGTGAATTAGATTTTTAAAAATAATTTTAAAAAACTTACTTTTAAAATTTTATATAAAACTTAAATATTTAATAATAAAGTTTTAGAGAAATAAAATAACAATCAACAATAGTATAGAAAAGTAAAGTACAGAAAAAATATAGAATGAGAACATAGAGAATTCTATGTGGTTTGATCAAACCCCAAAATCAGCCTATGTCCACGCCTAGCCACCCAGGCTAGGAATTCACTAAATTAAAATGAAGATTGCAAAAAATCTTTCATATTCTCCTTCACGGGCAAGTATAACCCAACACCGTATGTTCATTAATGGGCAGTACAACCCAACACCATACTTTCCTTAATGGTCAAGTACACGGGCAAGTACAATCTAACAAGAAATCAAGATAAGGCAAAAAGAAAGATACAAATCTGACACTCAATTTTAAAATGCTTTTGCATTCACAACCCAATCTATACTAATATTAAGGCAATTGAATATTAATGAAAAAGAGAGCTCACTTTAACTTTAAATGAAATTAAAACAAGATCTTCAATTAGTTATTTCATGCAAGTAAGTAACTTAATGTTGCTTGAATGATCTTTAAAAGGTTTGAAATAAATTTTTTGTGTGACTTTGAAATGCAAACTAAAATTCAATAACAAAACTTTAGTTTGAATTCTTTTTCACACAAGCTAACTTTTATTCAAATGATAAATGTATTTGCAATTGAAAAAACTAAACAATCACTTGAATAAGGATTTGAATTATGCCACAAGGAAGCTATCACAAAACATATACATAAACCAATTGAAGGCAAGTAATCAACAAGAACAAAATAATTTATGCAAGAGATGGAGTGGTTGGGCAAATAAAAAATTAAATGAAATAAGATGTTAAGAATAATAAAATTTAACCAACCTATATGAAACTTTAATCCAAATGGATAAACAATAGATGTTCAAATGGTTAAGCACTAGGAAACTAAAAACATTTGAAAGAAACTTCTACCAAACAAAAAAAAAATTATCAAATGATTAAGCAAAATATAAATTGATCTCCTTGTATTAGCTTTAGGCCAAATTATAAATCAAAGGAATATCAAGTAGTTAAGTCCACAACAAATTATTCTTCTTCTGTTTGTTCTTTCCAAACAAGATCTAAAGATTATGAAGTGAATGAATACAAGATAATTTAAATAACCTTATAAACTTCAAATCCAAGAAGAAATAAAAGAAGTATAAGAACTTAGCAACTTAGAAATTCAAGATCAATGCTATGATGCTTTTGGCCAAGGGAGAAAACACACCAAACCTTCACTTTTCCCAATCTATCTTCAATCCAACTAAATGTCCAAGGGAAAGAGAAGATTGATGAGGAATTCTTGCACTTGAATCACAAAAAATCTCCAAATATTTGCTTTAGCAAGGATCGACCAAAGTGTAGAGGATGACTAAGAGAGCAAAAGAGAATTTTAGTTTTTTTAAACTTTTGGAACCTATTTTCAAGTTAAAACAATGCTATAAAATAGATGAAGGAGGATTCTAGGGTTGGTCAAAAATTGATCCAATGAGAGAAATCGATTTGGCATCAATTTGAATTTCAAATTCAAAGGAGAGGGGATCGACCAAAGAGATCTTCCATAGGCTCCTTTACAAATTTGTTTAAACCTAATATGGAATGTATACTATATGATTTATGGCTAAGAATAGAGGAATTCTGATAGGAAATTCAGTCAAGGGTGTTTAGATATGAAGGAGGGAGTTTTGAATAAAATAAATCCATGAAAATCCATTTAAGGATTTCGGCCAAAAGGGGTTTTCTAAAATAAGAAATTCTCAAAATAATGCATGAATTAATTTAAGTTAAAGTTGATTGTATTATACACTTATTTAATGTTTAAAAAAACCTATAAATTTATTAAATTGAAAGAATAGTGGCTGGCGTCCCATAAACTTTCCTAAAATAGGTGAGATTGGAAAAGGAAAATGAATTATTTTGAAAAGGAGGGCTGACTAAAATTTAAATTTAAAATAACTCAAAATAGATTAATTAGGCTCTAAATAATCATAATTAATCATGCTTATGACGTTCAACATATTCGATAAAAAATTTGATTTGATTTAGCAAGTACAAGCCACACATAAAGGAGTTTGAATTAAAGAATAATTCAAAAATAATTCAAATTCAAAAATTCAAATAAATAAATTTAAAAATATGAAATGAGTGAAAATAATATGGAATTGTTTTGAATTAATGTCATACAATGTATTACATAAAATGCATTAAAAAATTTGGCCAAAATAATGTTAAGATGAAAATGATAATTAAAGAGAGAAGAAGGAATAATAGGAGAGAGAGAAATTATTCCTTGAATAATTTCAAGATAATTGGATTCTATGCATGTAATAAATAGATAATGAATATATTTTAGCATGGAAATAGTTTAATGAGATATGAACTTAACTTAACTTACATGGAAGCATAATAAATATAACATGGTTAATGCATTTAGTTCACATTATCAAAAAATGAATAATTTTAAAGAATAATTATAAATAAGAAATATAATGTTTATGAATAATTTAAAATATATTGTTTTAAAATGAATGAATGATATATTTATTTTAGTGAGCATTTAATTTTCCATAATATAGTTATGCATAGAAAAATTCCCACCCAACCCATGTCCAAAAGCTTTAGCATTCTTATATAACTAAAGAACTTTTAACACTTGAAATTAACCTCATTGCTAGCATAAAAATATATATATATATTTATCATCAATATAAATTTGAATTAAGAATGTCATTCATAATAATTAATGTGAATAATTTATCCTGCAAAAAAATAATTAGTTCTTATTACACAAGGTTTGTTATCATCAAATCAAATGTTGAGATAAACAAGGTGTATAGTCAGTAATCTCCTCCTATTTGATGATGACAAACTGATGTTGGTTTGAAAGGTAATTATAATGATAAAAATATATTTCTCCCCCTCACTAATTGCTTATGTGAGAAATTAAATATCTAACCAATATCACTTGTAATATACATCAACATCAATATTTCTCTCCCTTTTGACATCATCAAAAGGTTCACAATAAAATAGAAGTTGGTTATATTAATAAAACTCTCTCCCTTAATTAAGTTCAAAAGTAAATTAAGCATATGATGTTAAAAAATTAAAGATTAACATGCTTGATATTCTCTCATTATTTAATATAATATAATATATATTTTTTGATATGAAACTCACTTGAATAAACATTTAAATTGGGACAAATATCAAATGTGAAGAAAATATACAATTAAACATCTGAATGATACAAACATGTCTCTAAAATAAAACTTTAGCAATATTTTAAGAAATTTGATATTCCACATTTATTCATGCAAAAAAAAAAATACTTTGAAAAAATGGCAACTTAAGATATCAACCAAAATTATCTTATCATCAAATCAAATGTTATTGTATCAATGTTAATAGAAGCATAAATACTAAAAATTATAGACTTGCATGAATAATAAATATAGATATTACAAGAGAATTTATAATCATGCAAAATAATTTATAATTCTAATTACATATTTATTCTAAATTAATGCATACAAACTAATTTATTAATCATATCCCTTTTTTTATAATAAGAACTAAGGGAGAGAATTTATTAATGCATACAAGCTAATTTATTAATCATAATTTATTAATCATATCTCTTACCTAATAATGTGAAACTATCCATACTCTTCTAAATTTAAAACTATCTAGAAGGGCTACCAGTTAACACCACCTTTGCTTTAAATTCATGTGAACAAGTCTCTTTTAAGTGCAAGATGGTTTGGATGTTATTATTTAAGAAAGAAACTTAAGAGTCTAAACTCACTCATTAGAATTCTAGTGTCATGATTGGTATGCGAATGCTTCTACCTAATGTAATAAAATTTTAGCTTTAAGTATTTTAGACACAAAGCTTATTTAAGAGATATGGGTATGTAATTATGCCTATAACAAGATGCAGTTAGAAGAAGGATATGGGCTATAAAAGTGAAGGCAGACTTTCCCCAAAAGGGTGGTCATCCTTCAAGGTTAGGTGTCACATTATGTACAATAGGAGGAGGGCCAAATTCAAGGAAGAATGAAGAAATGTGTAATCATGAATCACAAATTCTTAGAGGATTTATAGTTATTTTTTTAGTATTTATACTTAAAACTTTAAGAGAATGGATTTATGAGTTTTATTAATTTACTTTGAGTTGATTAATTAATATTAGATAGAAAATTTAGTTTTATCCTAGGAGCCTACTATACAAAATAGGCTTTTGTAACACTAGCATAGAATCATAAGAAGAAACATATAAAAGGTATGTTATTTAGTTATGCACCCAAAATAAACACACTAAGACACATTAAATTAATTAAATAGAAAGGTCAATGCGATCGAGGCATGCTATACACCCTAAAAGAAAAGAACAAAAATGAGTAGCTGAGCTTTGCCCTCATATAGCCCAGCCTAAGCTAAACATTATTTAAAAAATGTTAATGGGGGTCTTCACATCTTCAACTTCAATTGTTGAGCACTATAAGTTCTATAGGGCCTCCCAAGTTAAATCTTTTTATCCATTGTTCATTATATACCTTATGGCTCTAATCGTACTTCTATTATAAATTACATTTGAAAAGCAAAGTAAATCCTAACCACATCTATGGAATAGAGGTTAGCTAGAATTTACATACACACCAAACCAATTATATTCCATATAGTAGGGC